>CM029781.1:5077443-6397119 GCA_017562165.1 Ectropis grisescens | reverse complement strand
AGAAGAAATAATAACGAACGTTGAAGTGGTAATAATGTCTTACCGTTTCCTACAAGATTAAATCATTCACTGACAAGTTTTAGCTAAACATTACCAGTAGGAACTTCTTATTTTATAATTCATGTAAATGTGTATATGTCGAAGCCAAACATCTTCAACAGCTGTTTAATCAACAGCCTACCCACTTTACTAAACAACGTCGTTTTACTAACAGCTTGAACCATATTCAGCCGTACCGTTCTTCACAGCGTGCCTGGCTAATGCTGGCATGCTAATTCCTAGTATAGAGTGATTATGAGAAAGGAATAAATAAGATGAAATATCTGTCATAATAAATTCTTTACTTTTAATACATATCATTTAACGAAAATCATTTAGGCCGTTAATTACACGGTGCTGTTTAGCTGAGTCGCAGTTGGCTGCGACCTGCAACACATATAAATACACAAATATTACATTTATTACGAATTATGGCCTGACCATACCATGAATCTCGGCCAGATTATGTGCCACAGTATGTTAAATAGGGAAATAGTAATTTGTTTAATTTGATTACATTTCAGGTGCAAGCAATGGGTGATAGCTGTGGGTAGTGAAGATTTTGTACAATTATGTTCCGATAGAAAAATTACATACTTGAAAGTAATTAAATGGTGCGGGAACATCACTCCACTTCTTTATCCTTTGAAGAAGTTTGCATAGTTTTTATGCTTGGTAATGTTATCAAATGTTTCAAATCGGGATTACAAAGTATGCCAGAGCGAGAAAAAAACTGTCAGCTGTTGCTTGTTTTGTAATAAACACCTTTTTTATATTTCAACAGAAAGCTTTTCATTTTAACTCGAATCTATATTTAAATCTGATGTTGTATATCTTATGAATGTCTAACAAACAACGTTGGACTCAAGTATAGACTAAATCCTGTTTTTGGCACAATATTTGTTCAATTAGTACTGACCCCACTTTTTGGTCGTAATTTTTTATCGATATCGATAAAATGCTAAACTACACTACAACCACAGACTACAACACAAAATAATATGTTAGGTTGGCTGATTTAGACATGTAATTACTCAGAAAGGTTTGTTCCTAGTACCGACTCTTACTTAGTATATTACATTCTCTTTGTCTGAAGTCTGCACGTCTGCAGAGGTGCAGAGCTGCAGAGTGTATCTGTATTCTGTATCTCTCTAGTCTCTACTTAGACTTAGTCTGTGGTCTGCAGTCTGCACTGTGCAAGTGTATAATTTTAAACTTTACGTGAAAAATACATTTCTTGGCATGGTTTCGGTCGCATGTTATGTTTCGTTCTGAATATAGGTCGTTGTAATTTATCTGATAATATTACAACGAAGTGTAAACTTAAAAAAAAAAGTACTCATCAGTTAGCTGGGTGGGTTCTGTGACCCGGAAAACTGCAGTTAGAGTTGTACAGAGGACACAAACATATTACAGGTACCATACTATACTTAGGTAATAAGGAGCTTGTAGCTTGTAGTAGGTGATATTTTCCTTTTAGCTTCTTTACGTGTTAAAATTTGGAGTCCTTGAATAAACAAAAACAGTGCAGTTAACAGTAAAGTAACTTTGTTCCCAGTAACAATAGACAGTTCAACAGAATCTTATTGTAATGGCTACTACTAAAAATGTAATGTCAATATTAACCCTGTGAAGGAAAAATAAAGAAATCCTGTTTAATTTTCGAAAATTTATTTTTTGTTTTTATGTTTATCAAAAGTGTTAAAAAATATTAGATGTATTTTATCAGCTATTCAGAATCCATTTAGATTTCCATGTTTCTTGATTGTTAGACATTTAGCTTTAATTTACAAATACAACAGAGTTGATACTATTTTAATTGAGTTCAAAGTATAATCAACTCATATTTTCTTATTTCAGAGCAAGTTAGTAAACAAATACATTTTGACACCACACACAGATTGTATGGCTGAGAGAGGTGGGAATTAGATGTGCTAATAAGAGTAAAATTAGAAGTAAGACCTAGTAGTTAATACAACACACAAAAAAGCTATTCCATTTCCAATATGGATCTCCAGGTAATTGTGAAAGTAGAACCAGACACAGAAGGTATGAGTTTGCAAACACAAAACAAGGACCCTAATACAACCAATCAGAATCCTAGAACTCCATCTATGGACCGAGACACAGGCAGTATGAGTCAGGAATCTCCAAATATGGACACTGATATAGCCAGTCAGAATCAAAAGAATCCAACTATGGACCCTAACACAGACAGTATGAATTTGGAAACTCCAAATATAGACCCTAAAACTGCCAGTCAGAGTCAAGAATCTCCTGTCATTGAGCACCAATGCCCATTCTGTGATTACAAAACATCCAAAGTAGGTCACATAAAGCAGCATATACGTAAGCATACTGGTGAAAAACCCTATCACTGTGATATATGTGATTACAAGTCAGCACAACGGAAACTTGAAACAGCACAAATTATTGCATACCGGTATCAAACCATTTCAGTGTGACATTTGCGACTACAGAGCAACAAAAGCAGGTCATATAAAACGTCACAAATTAATTCATACAGGGGAGAGACCTTTTGCATGTGACATATGTGACTACAGATCAGTTCAAGCTGGTCATTTGAAACTACATATTCGAACCCACACAGGAGAAAAGAAATTTAAATGTAACCAATGTGACTATAGATCAATAAATGCAGATGCGCTGAAAAGACATATTCAGTTACATTCTGGTGAGAAGCCTTTCGCATGTGACATATGTAATTACAAAACAGCTCGAGCAAGTCATTTAAAACAACACATTCTAAGACACACCGGAGAAAAGCCTTTTAAATGTGATATGTGTCCATACAAATCTGCTCACGCTAAGTGTCTCAAAAAACACATTCAGACACATCCTGAACCAATTATCTATAAATGTGATAACTGTTTTTATATGTGTCTGCGTAAAAAAGAGATAAGGTTCCATATCACTCAGAAACAATGCATAAATCTCGGAATGAAATATGGTTCTATAGCTGCAATGATGATTCAGAAAAAAGATGAAGGTGCTTGAATTGTCAGCCATGCAAAGCTATGGATATGACAGTAGCTGGCATGATTGTTTCTTTATTGAACTAAAGGTGAACCACTCAAACCACTTGTTTCAGAGTAGGGTAATAGAATTATTGGTCTTTGTCTCATCCAGTGGTTGATTGGCAATTATACTAATAAAATTTGATTAATGGGATGTGGCGTAATTTGTTAATATTGCTGCTAGCTTCAAAAGAAGGCAGGAGTTATATCTATTTATAGTAAAATTTCCTAAAATTATTTGTACAAATCCAGTATTGTGAAAAGCCTCTACTCTTCACATAAATGATTGCAAATATTAAAATGTGTAGTTACATTGTTTATAAAACCGGCTGAGTCATTTCAATATCTGTGTACATAATAATAGAAATCTCATCAACACAAGAATCTTCCATTGTATTAAAAGCAAATTTTAGCAATTAAATACTTAATGGCTCTTTATAGGGTACAAGTTCATTATATTATTAATATTAATGCTTTATGAGTATATTGATGCTTAAACCTCCATCCATATTGTGTTATTATTTTGAGTCATAATACTAGATCCCAAAGTGTAAAACCCTATTGACCATATTTGTTATAAATGCCATAAACCCAGACATATCTCCACTAAAAAGTGTCCTTTCACACTTTTTTTATTATTTTTTTTATTAAAAAGTGATGAGACGGCAGGACATGTTCCTGATGGTAAGCAACATGCCTGCCACATAACAGCACAGTGGCACGCAGCTATTGGAACATGAAGAGTCCAAATCACTTCCTAGCACTGAACTGCGCTCATCGCCCAGATATCTAAGATGCTATATCTCTAAGCCCTGTAATTTCCTGAAACATTGCCCTTCAAACCGGAACACAGTAACACTATCTCCAACTTTCCAGATTGTGCCCTATACCACTTGAATCTTCTAGAACTAACTCTTAGTCTGACTTTAAATTACAGTGGCTATCAGCACAACAGAGTGAACAACTAAATTAGTTAATAAAAGCCGGTTCCCAGTAAGGTCTGGCAGTATTTCACACCAAATCAACTAGGTACCAAACTTCCTGGGGCATTTCACGCCAAGCGAATAACCAAAAAATATGAGGTTGTGAATTTTGTTTCTGTTTTTTTTTTTTGTCTTATTCCTTTATTGCCGAGCTATAAACTTTTAAAGAGTAACTTCGACAGTTCTTTTAAATATTTTACTCTTGAATTACATATTTATACGCAGTTAATCTTCACAACAAAAAAAAAAATTGGCATTCTTAAGAACTGTCGATAGAACTGAAAACTTATAACTCAGAATTTGATAGCTTACTTTAGAAACTACGCGGGTGAAACCGGAGGGCGTAGTCATATCATTCGAGTTTCTGACCTATTTTATCAGAAACTCTAATGATTACTTATCTGGCCCAACCTAAGACCAAGAAGTTGATTTTCAGGTAATTTATTTTGACTCACCTAAAACTTTTAGTATCCAACCTGGTGTCAATGACATTAAAAATAAAAATGTATTCTTGTTTTGATTTTGCGGTTTTCCGTTTGCGCGTTTGCGGTATTTTCTATTTTGTAAAAGTGAAGTGAGAATCAACCAATCAACTTGTTACAAACAAAAGAAGACTGGCATTATATTCTTTTACATCTCACAGATCACAGTGTAAATATCAAATGAAGAATCTAGCAACATGATAAGTTATACTAATGGAATAGTAATGCTTGTTTTCCTTGGATTTGCTTCTACTGCCTATCATTATCTATCAAAAGAGAAGGAAACCTCAAAGCGACGCTGACCGAAAGCAAATAAACGACGTAATCATGTTTTCAGAAGTTCCACAGTCAGAATTAATACAAAGCAAGTTTTCCCGGTCTCGCATACACCCGAGTATGGATAGGCTTTTGTCTTATTTGAAGTTAGCTCGCTACTCGCTAGATATTTGCATGTACATGATAACTAACTGTGATATCGCGCATTTGATGCAGAAACTCCAGAACAGAGGTGTGAAAATACGATTTATAGTTGATGCCGACATGGCGTACGCTACCGGTTCAGCAACAAAACGAATAGAGAAATATGGCATCGAACTGCGTTGGATGAAGTCTACAAACCTCATGCATAACAAATTCTGTATTATCGATGGTTCCCCAGATGTTGTAGATACTAATATCACACCATTCATCATGATAGGATCTCTAAATTGGACCACACAGGCACTCAAAAGTAATTGGGAAAATGTACTTGTGACATCAAAACCTACAATTGTAAAAGGGCTTAGAAGAGTTTGAGAAGCTTTGGATTCAATTTAAACCTATTGACAAATGAGGTACCTAGGCCATATGTATAGCTGTGTATTTCATGGAATTAAGCTTAGAAGTTCTAGAGTATGACCAATCTAGACAACACAAGGTACAGGTGGCACAGGGTATATAGAAGTGATTTTGATAAAATAAAACAATGACAGTAGGTACAAAAAGTTTTGTCCTAATGGTTAATTTTAATATTTTTGTGAGACTAAGATTGTGACGATGTTAAGGATTAACTGAATAAATGTAAGATATTTTGATGATTTTGTTGGTTTCGGTTTGCATTCCTTTTTTTAATTCATTTATTAACTGTATGTTTATCCTAAAATGTAAAAAAAAAAATTCCAACCTTGTGAAACTGTGACAGGACACTAGTAATGTAGTAGGTACCTAAGTATTAAACTATTAAATAAAATTTTTGATGTTAAGATAAAGATAGCCTTTATTTATAGAGTAATGTTTATGTAATTATATATTTTAATTTTATAATTTACTCTCCAGTTTGTCTTTCGACATAGACCTCCAAGTTTTTTTTCACATCATCGTCTCATCCAAATAAGGATTATGATTATCTGCACATTTGTCTCCCTTTTTTGTTTGCTCTCTTCGAGGATACCACCTTTCACCTTTTTATTTGCTTACTACACAGATCACTAGCCTTACTACATTATGGTTATGGCTAAATGTGAAATGTTGCTTGGAAAATGTTTAGTTTCTACTGTCCACCTTGTTAAGAATACATAGGACTGGGTAGGTTCCAGACATGGGATAAGGACCTAGATCCGACTCCACCTAGTCTTGTCGCTACTACTACTACCCCTAGAGTGTATAATATGATATTGCGGGGAGCCTGAGTGGAGCGAGCCATGCGAGACCGAGCGCAGCGAAGGGTGGAGGTGGCGAGCGAAGTGTGCTCAGTGACCTCTGGAGCGCAGGCCGAGTATGGAGAAGCGACACTCAGGGCTGACCGCAGTGCTTCTGGAGTCAAATCTCAATTATAGAACCTTTCTGAGTGCAAATTTCTTGGGTGTATGGTGTACTACCTTCTGTCACTAATATCATGTAAGGGCTTTCAAGTTTTATATGAGATTCTGAGGTAGGATGTTTAAAAAAAATAGTAAGGAATATCGGAAGAAATAATCTGTCAGCTTTTTTTGATCAATAATAGTTATTTGTTATACAAGAGTGCAAAGTTGATTTTTAACCGGTGCTCAATTTTGAAGACCGAGCAAGGGAAGGATTCTAAAATTGCATCACGAGCGCAGCAGTGATTCTAAATTAGAATCCTGAGCGTAGCAAGGGAATCAAAAGAGCACAAGGTGAAAAATCTTTGCACTCAAGTGCAACACGTAACTATTCATTCCACCTCAGCGAGGAAATGACTAAATGCTAAATGCAAATTTTAAATGTTTTCGCGCTAAGTAAATTAAAAAAAAGTAAGTAAGTACACCAAGGAGGTTCCAAGTCTGAGTTTTAACATATATAAAAATATGTATGATGCATTCGGCACCAAGGAGGTAGAAATAAATAGGTTGAATTCAAAATCTCAGTGCACACGATGTTCTAAATTCAAATTTACTTTAACCTCTAGAGGGTAAAACGACTTTTGCGCCCTGACAACGGAGCAAAAGTACTCGAGGGTGGGAGCAAAATGTACTTCTTTCCGATGCTGGTGGGATGAAAAAAGTTAATTTTTCGTACATTTTTAAACATTGTTTAAACAATATTTTGAGTTCACCTTAATGTTGAGTTTCAATGGTGACCATTCACCATTGAACTCTATTTCTGTAAACATTCGAATATTATTTTACTTTACCCAAGAAGGAAACTTTTTGTCACTTTATCAACGATGGTCACCCGTTACAATTTAAGTTTTGTAGTGGTAGGACATTATTACACTACCGCGGTGAAAACATGATTTGAAGGGCAATGTTGAACTGGACTTAGAGATATAACCGCTGGGTGATGAGCGCATTTGCTACATTTGGACTTCATGTTCCAATAGCGTGTTACTGTGCTGTTATGTGGCAGGCATGTTGCTTACCATCAGGCACATCCTGTTTTTATTTAAAAATGAAAATAAGTTTCAAAACGGCTTAAAGCTTTTAATTTTGTCGTAATTGTAAATAGTTGACGGCGAACTATTGTTAGATCCAGCTGCGACTTATGTAAACGTACTACCAATCTACCTATTCAACATCAACAGCAAAAAATAAAATGTCAAATCAGTGGCAAAACTTAATGTTGCCGTAATTATTATTTTTCCATTCAAAGCAATTTAGACTTCCACTAAGACTATTTATGGAAATTCTGATTAGCATCTGCGCACGATTTCGTCCGCATAGAATTTAGTAATGGCTATATGCTCTGGAACTCTGTATTTTTTTCTTTATAGTATATAGTGACGAGACGAGCAGGACATGTGCCTGATGGTGAGCAACATGCCTGCCTCGTAACAGCACAGTGACACGTAGCTATTGGATCATGAAAAGTCCAAATCCTTACCTAGCACTGCACTGCACTCGTCACCCAGAGATATATGGTCTATATATTATCTATCTAAGCCCTATATTTTTATGGAAATGTTGCCCTTCAAACCGGAATACAGTAATATTTAAACTTTACTGCTTGGGGTAGAATAACTGGCAAAGATGTGGTACTTCCCAGGTGGACTCTGCTAAGAGTCCTACCACTACTAACTATTTTGCGAGGGATACTCCTTGTTTCATAAAAAAAAATTGACAAATTACTTCCCAAATAATGTTTCATAAAAATTTCGATTGTCAAATGATTACTTCATAAAATAAACTCCTCACAAACAATTGTATCGCAAAACCTAACCTTTTCCAAGTGAAAGTTTACCAACCAATACTTGTAACCTATTTTAGTTTAGTCGAAAGCTTCAGTTAGTATCGCATATTTTAATCAAAATAAAATGAGCCAAACAATTTGACTCGTCAATTTTCAAGTAACCATTTCTATTTGCATCATTTTATTAGTGGCACAGAATATACTTACATATAAAATTATATGTTTTATTATGTGGGAAGATGTAAAACATAAATGACGTTCCATGTTGTGTATTCATTCATTTATTTATTTTTATTTATTTATTTAATTTGGCTTTGTGTTGTTAAATTACAATATTACATTGCTTATTGAACTTATTGTTCTTTATCTGTTATTGTTAAAAGTATTTATCGTTGAGACAAAGCACAGCATGCAATTACCATTTGTGTACCATGTTAAACTATGTGTAGGGGGATTATTTATTAATTATAATTGAATTGGATATGAGTTTCAGTAAC
The DNA here is from genome assembly GCA_017562165.1 of Ectropis grisescens. Taxonomy (NCBI): domain Eukaryota; kingdom Metazoa; phylum Arthropoda; class Insecta; order Lepidoptera; family Geometridae; genus Ectropis; species Ectropis grisescens. Next base: position 6,388,456 of record CM029781.1, on the reverse strand, counting down.
GCTCGGAACTTTCATTAATATATTTTTTTTATCTTAACTTTAATGTTAATGAGACTGTCACCAAATATGTCTATTTCCGAACATTTCTGAAACTCGTTCACAAGTCTACTCAACCTAGGTACAGGTGCAATGCAATGCAATGCATCACCATGGACGTATAAAAAAGGCGGACGTAGTCTCGCTAAAACAAAAACTGTGTCCATCGAGTCGGCGACATAATATGCACGTGTGCGCTGTCACATACAGGCTGACACGCACACATCAGTGGGTCATTACACGCTCAACTTGTGTATTTGTGTGCGTGTCAGCGTAGCAGTGACAACCTGAACCTGACAAGTGACAACGCACACGAATGTGACCGACTCTAGTGAAACAGTTTTTGTTTTAGCGAGATTACGTTTTTTTTATACTTCCAGTGTGCATCACACTATCACTGCGTTTTGTAAGTGTCATTAAGTTCCAAAAGTCAAACATTAAAATATCCTACTATTTCTAATATTATTAGGCCTTTACAAAAGAAATTAGTGTTTCGTCGTAGGTACTGGCCACTTTCATTTAAAATAAATATCTCCTCTTTGGTTAGGAATTTTCAGCTATTTACTGATTTACTCATGCTTTTGTGTTTTGAACATAGTAAATAGTACTTAATGCATTTGTTTTTTTCCTTAAAAAAATGAAATGTCAAATCAGTGGCGAGCAATCAAGGTTTTGTTATTAAACTTTTTTTTAAATAGTTTTTTTTTTAATTTGCCAATACGAGAAAACACCAATAAAATTTCGCAAGGATTTAAAAATAAATATGATTGTTTAATCAGCTTTTGGATTTTTAACATTGGTTTTATTGGGCAACATTTACGTTTACGTACTGGCTGAAAATGAAAACAGAAAAACAGATTATAAAATACCTACATACGCTGATTATGTGATTATTATGTAGGTATTAGCTGTTTACGCTGTAAGCTGGGATAGGTACCTAGCAAAGTTATCAACTATCAACATATTTATCATTATCATTATTACCGCATAGCTCCGATACTCTGCGCACGCAACGATCGGACGCTCGCTACGCAAAGGTTCAAAGTCAAACTTTGTGAATAAAGTTTAGAGAAAGTTTGAGAGGCGCCAAAACCACAAAAACAGACAGAAATCAAGAGTATTGTGATATTTTACAGTAACCATGGTGTCTGGTTTGGTTGCTGGTCGTCTTGCATTAGTTACTGGTGAGTTAAAAGTGACTAGGCATTCCTGAATTTTACTTTTAACCAGTTAGTCAAATAGTTTTATTAATTTTCTAACAATATCCCAGTGTACCTCAAAGAGAATGTAAATTACTCCTTGGTCTTTGGTTCCAGTCTTTTTATAATTTTAATTTTGTAGTGGTAAGATTCTTTGCCCAGTCTGCCTGGGAAAATACCACATTTTCGCCAGTTAGTCTACTGCCAGACAAGAGTGTGCTAACAGTACTATGATCAGGTTTGAAGGGCAATGTTGCCAGTGAAATTACAAGTAAAAGTGACAAGTCATCTTACATCTCTGAGTGACAACTAGAATCGAGTGATTTGGATTCTTCATGTTTAAATAGCTATGTAGCGCTGTACTATTTGTTATTTAATTGTACATTGATTAACTCATCACTCTTGTTATACAAAAGAAATAATAATTGATTAAAAAACCCAATATTACAAAATTTTTCTTCTAAGTAAAAATACTTCAAATAAATCCAAACTTTATTTCCTCAGGAGCTGGGTCCGGTATTGGTCGGGCAGCCTGCCAGGTCTTGTCGAGAGAAGGTGCCACTGTCATAGCAGCAGATAAAAACTATGAATCAGCTCTAGAGACTATCAAGAAGCACACTGCGTTAGCTTCAGGGAGTAATGGCTAGTTCACTTTGATCATTTTCATTTGTGCAATGTACTAACATCTGATTCGAATATCTCTATGTTGCAAGATTTTTAAAGATATTCTTCTGATGGTACGTTAGGGTAAATTATGGTAGTATATATTTTGAAGAAGCGCTTGCGCACCAACAGTTAGCCAAGTCCGACCTTCAAGTTAGCCAGTTACTTCAGGTTAATACTTCTTGCGTTTAAAATATATATTCTAGCTGGGCTGGTGGCTTAGTTGGTAGTAAGTCTACCTGCAAAGTCATGGTTCGTGGGTTAGATCCCCAACCAGGCTAGTTATTCCAACTTTCAATAGTTAGGATTGCATTCAGAATCAGTACCCTGTTCTGTTGTTGTCTGTACTGCACATTATCTGTAAATTAATTTCATTTCAATGTTTCCGGTGAACATAAAAAAATGCCTCTGTCTGTTTGTTTGTCTGTAGTTTGTATCCTCTGTAGTATTGCTTCTTCTCCCCCGTCTCATTGATGGCTACTTATGACATTATTTCATTATTGTAAAATATATAAATGACTTAGAGAAAATTAAAAAAAAAACAAGATATAGATAAGTATATACAAGATAGGTTTAAGATTTTTAAAGTTTTTAATCTACATACATATTTGTACCAATTTAATATCAATACAGTAATTGTAAAGTAATTGTGGTAGTTGCTAATTATATTTGATGATCCTTTTCTTTATATCATGAAAAAAATGCAGAGATTCTTAAGGATTAGGTTTTCTTTTCTAAATTCGGATAGTAGGTACATTCTTATAGAATAGATAAGAAGAAGAAGAAGATATCTATCTAAAAATTGTATATATTATGTAGGTGTTACTGTTAGTGGAGAGGAAATTAAACCACATAACTGTATAAATTGCAAATTATATTGATTTTGACTGTACAAGTGATGCGGGGCGAGAGACAGCTCCCTCTCTGCTATTACCCGCTTAAATATTAAAATCTTACGTCATAAATACATCATCTTACATATATTTTCCAGATGGTGACCACACCGCAGTAGAATTAGACGTATCAGACTCGTCAGCAGTGAAAGGTCTTCTGCAGACCGTCCTGAAACAGTACAAAGGTCCACCGAGCATCCTGGTCAACTCGGCAGGCATAACTCGGGACAACTGGCTGCTTAAACTATCGGAGAGTGACTATGACAGTGTCTTAGACGTCAATTTGAAGGTAAAATACTTCTTATAAGTGTTTTCAAACTAGGGGGGAAAATCAGATTGTCATTCGTCTGATTTTTTATAACTAAGAAACTAGGTGTCAGATCTACGATCTACTAGAGTCAAGGATAACTAGGGTCAAGTAACAAATAGCATACTTCTTTAACAATAATGGTTTTTTGTCGTTTATACCACGTTTTCATATTCATAAAACTACTAAAACTATTTTAAATACATCGTTATGAGTTTTGAGCATATTCAATGCGTAGAATTACAGTATTATCCATTCTAGAGACAAATTAAGTTATGCCTGGTTTGATCGGGAAAACGGCAGCTGCCGATCCGGAGCCCCTAGTTCGAATCCCACGCGAAGTCATGTGCGTTACGTAATGCCGTTAACTTAAATACGGTGAATGAAAACATCGTATGGATACCGACATGTTTCAAGATTCTAGAATATTTCGTCATGGGTCATGTCATACACCAACAAGACTTGGGCCGGCGTAGTAGATTATTACTTTAACACTCTATTTGCAAGAGAATGCTCCCCGTTTTCCAGTTGTGGGAACATTTAGTAGGCTACTAATTCTCTAAAATTTTTATTTTACTATTTCGATTTTACCAATATTACGTGGATAGACTCCATACCTCAACGTGCTCCATACCTAAGTTACTGAACAACATATATAAGTTACTGAATTTTATGATATCGTGCAACACTACTAAGTAATATGTTCCATCAATCTTACTCAGTTGATTGAAAAAAGTGGATTAACAATGAGATGCAAATATTAACAGTAACAGAACATAGCATGACACAGATGTTTTGCATCTTATACCATGACACTTATCTTAAAACAACTAACGAGTTTGAGATTGTAAAGTAAGTTATACTGACATTCATTTGTTGAATAATGGTACATATGTTTTAGTAGCGTTAGACTTTAGGCGTTAGACTCTTTGCAGAGTCCGTCTGGGGCAGTACCACACTGGTGCCAGTTATGCTGCGGCCAAGCATTAGTATGCAAACATTACTTTGTTCCTGTTTGAAGGGGAGTGTTACCAGCGAAATTACTGCGCTAAGAGATAAAACACCATAGTATATCTCCGGGTGAGCTCAGTGCGGCGATGACACGCAACTATTGTGTTCCAATAGTTGCGTGTCAATTCTATGTTACGGGCAGGCATGATACTTATCCTGCACACATGTGCTGCTAGTCTTGTAACTATTTAAAATAAATGTATTAGTTAGTTATGGATTTGATTTAACAACAATGACAAGGAAATGTGATTTATTTAGAAATATTTTACCTACTGCCTAATTGGTATTTTAATTTGTTTGAAAAGTTTTTATTAACATGTCATGATGAAATAGTACAATCACCAGTATTGGGTTGTATATAACTATGATTGTTCCGTCCGGAATCCAGAACAATGAAATTCAGTTTTTAACCCCCGACCAAAAAAAGGGGTGTTATAAGTTTGACGTCGATGTCTGTCTGTCTGTCTGTCTATCTGTCTGTCTGTCTGTCTGTCTGTCTGTGTGTCTGTCTGTCTGTGTGTGTGTGTCTGTCTGTCTGTCTGTCTGTGGCACCGTAGAGCTCAAACGGATGGGCCGATTTCAATGCGATTTTTTTTTATTTGAAGGTTAATATTTGTGCGGATGTTCTTAGCTATGTTTGGTTAATATCGATTCAAAATGGCCGCCTCCACAAAATGGCGGACAAAATATTTCTTCACAACCTACCTCAATATGGGTATCAAATGAAAGGGCTTGACAAGTAGAATACTATACACTATAACAAATTTCAAATTCAAGATGGCCGCCACCATAAAATGCCGAATCATATTATTTTTTTCACTACTACCACAATATGGGTCTCAAACCAAAGGGCTTGACTAGTAAAATACTTTGCACTATGACAATTTTCAAATTCAAGATGGCCGCTACCACAAAATGGCGAAATACATTTCTTATTTCGCAACTCCCTTAATATGGGTATCAAATGAAAGGGCTTGACTAGTAGATTGTTGTACAGATAACAAATCCGAGGTAGTCGGGGTTAATCAAATTTTTAATTTTGTTCTTGTTATTATTGCTTGTGATGTACCTATATTTTCCAATATTTCTATGGGCTTTACAACATTTGTGTTAATTTTGAATTAAGCGTGACGTGCGCGTTAGATAGGAAGAACGAAGTGAAAGGAATAACGAATGAAAGTAATGAATGAACTCGGTTTAGAAATTGAATGAACGAATGAACTGCGCAGAAGGCGCGAATTTCGAATGTTTGACGACAAAGACGGCGCGGACAATGATGTATTGGTTAACAAAACTCAGAAACAGAAGATAACTTCTAGCTGAATTTCTGAGTAACGGATTTTTCCTGTTACATTTGATAGTGTTTTGCTACATTAACGCTTGAATTTAATTAACAACGCTGGGATTCAACTGGGACAGTGATTGAATTCAGGACAACGTTAATTTACGATTCATCATCTATTAGCCAAATCTGTATTTTTGTTTTTAAATATTTCAGGGGACATTCCTGATGATGCAGACCTTTGCTGGCGCCATGACAGAAGCCGGTATACCGGGCTCCATCATCAATATATCGAGTATTGTGGGCAAATACGGAAATATGGGTAAGACATTGTTTTCTTAGTAAAGAGAGTCGGGACGAGCAGAACGTGTGCCTGATGGTAAGCGACACGCCTGCCCATAAAATAGCAGTGACACGCAATGGATCATGAAGAGTCCAAATTATTATCTAACACTGTACTGCGCTTCTCACCCAGAGAGTTTTTTACTTTTATATGTTTACACTTGTCCGCCATCTCGCCCGATATTAAGCGACGATGCGGTCTACGATGGAGCGTGTTTACCTAGATACCTAGAAGAAACCGATCCACTCTCGATTTGAAGACACAAATATTGTAACCATCGGGGAAACCCACTCAGGCAACGTACTCCACAGTCTAGAACATTTTCTCTGAAAACATTGCCCTTCAAACCGGAACACAGTGGTGTTTCGGTTTGAAGGGCACATTCCGTGATGTTTGGACAATACCGCTAGAGAAGAGGCTAGGGAACCTTCACGTGGTGCACCCTGGGCATCAGACAACAAGTTACTTCTGCCTAGGTGATATTTCGTTGTCTGGCGATTTTCGATAGCCAGCCGGGGAGGGACGAGCTTCTATGCGCGAACTTTGCTCTGAGGTTCGCTTGTAAAGTTCGTTAGGGCGACTAGAATGACTTGTAACGTTACTCCAAGCTATGGCTGGAAAAACCCGTGATGGTTTTAGTCGGCAGGCGCACCCGACATCGACACGTGCAGAGTCAACTTATTCCTTTGACCCTGCACGTATAATATATATTTCTCCCCACAAAAAAACCGAACCAAAGCGCTGTGTCAAGTATAGCTGCCTTTTAACCCTTGATCCAACTGTTTAGCGAAAGTTTAGCATGAGCAACGCACTAAATGTTCCCACTGCTGGGACTCTGGGCCTTCTCTCGCAAGGAGAGAGTCATCTTCAACTTCAACTTTTCTCCTGGCTTCCATTCGGTAATGTTACCGTAATTTCGCCAATGTCTAGCGTTTTTTACTTCTGAAGTTTTATTCATTGAGGAAGGAAGGAGTCCTTGCTTCAGATGATCGGTTAACTTCAGGTAGTCTTGAGTTTGATGACAGGCTTCTGGCATATGTTCGGTGAAGTAGCAGTAGTATTGCTTCTGATGATCGGTGAAATGTAGATACTTTGGTTAGTGGTTACTTCTAAATATACTTTATACAGCTGTAGAGGCTTGTTCGCATTAGGCTAGTAATTTAGCCTAGTGGCGAGTAATTTAGCAACTAAACGTGTATGAACAGTGAAAATTTAGTCGAGTAGTTTAGGAAGTGATTTAGTCGAGTCAATCCATTTTGTTCTATTTTCAACGGGCGAGTAGCACCCCCGGCCACGCGTTCGTTGCGAGCGGTGCGCTCATTGGCTCGCCGATTAAACAGGTTCGAACTTGTCGAATTAGTCTGGAGAGTAAAATAACTTCAAACAATTTTCCAAATACGAAATTGTCCGTGGAATAACTTATTTTATTGATCACACAAATTTCCTAATTCACCTCTTCTAAAATAGCCATTACGATTCGACAAGATTAGCTTATTCATTCATTTATTTTATTGCGTTGTAGGATCTTCATGTCGCGAAACGCTACTCACTTGTGAACTGTACTAACACACGGTGCGAACGATTTTGAATAGTAGCGAGTATTTTTAGCTACTAAATTACTCTCTACTAGACTAATTTACTAACCTAATGCGAACAAGCCTTAAAGGCTTGTTCGCATTAAACTAATAATTAGCGTAGTGGCGAGTAATTTAGCAACTAAACGTGTATGAACAGTGAAAGTTTAGTCGAGTAGTTTAGGAAGTGATTTAGTCGAGTCAATCCATTTTGTTCTATTTTCAACGGGCGAGTAGCACCTCCCACCACGCGTTCGTTGCGAGCGGTGCGCTCATTGGCTCGCCGATTTAAACAGGTTCGAACTTGTCGAATTAGTCTGGACAGAAAAATAACTTCAAACAATTTTCCAAATACGAAATTGTCTGTGGAATAACTTATTTTATTGATCACACAAATTTCCTCATTCACCTCTTCTAAAATAGCCATTACGATTCGATAAGATTAGCTTATTAATTCATTTATTTTATTGCGTTGTAGGATCTTCATGTTGCGAAACGCTACTCACTTGTGAACTGTACTAAAGCACGGTGCGAACGATTTTTGAATAGTAGCGAGTATTTTAGCTACTAAATTACTCTCTACTAGACTAATTTACTAGCCTGATGCGAACAAGCCTTAATGGACAAACACAAGGAGAGAGTCAAAATACATAATCCACCACGCTGGCCCAGTGTGGGTTGGTGGATGACACATGACTTTGAAAGATTCTAAGTACATGTTGGTTTCGTCACGATGTTTTCCTTCACCGTTTTTAAGTTAGCGGCATTACGGCTTCGAAAATAAAGTGATGCGCGTGGGATTCGAAGCTGGGGCTCCGGATTGGTAGTACCTACTAAACCAGCCAGCAGTTTCTAAAGTTGTTGTTTATTATTGTCGCAGATCTTTTTTTTTTATTAATTTTAGCCACTCCACAGACTCTGGGGTCCATGACCTTTGTCATAACAATTACATTATTTTTTTACATATTTCTTGGATTAGGAGAAGAAGGGGAAAACAGAGGGGTGTTGTGAACATTTCGAACCTAAGCCTAGTACTAGTCAGTCGGATTTCGTCTGTTGAGCCGATCACTACCGGTTGGGATTCCGAGAGTAATCGACTCGACATCGTCTTTTGCCTAAGCCGCCTCCTCCCGGCCCAGAGCCTCCACCACGGCCACATTTCTGTCCTTGATGGCCATCTGTAAGTTGAATTCTCGATTGCCGCAGGTCAGACCAACTATACAGCCAGTAAAGCGGGAGTCGTTGGTATCACAAAAACAGCGGCGAAGGAGTTAGGAAAATTCAACATAAGGTTAGTAGAATAATATTTCGTTTTTGCATAAACGTAGCACAAACACTGCCGTGAACTAGAACTGCCTTTAACCCGCACAGAGCTATCATGGTGGATTATGGCCTTGACTCTCCCCTTGCGAAAGGGAAATTCCCAACAGTCGGAAAATAAAGTGGGCTATTTATCCAAACAATGTAAACGAAGACCCTAGTTGTTGAATGTCATTGTATATACAACAGCAAATTCTGAGAACTCTTCAGATTTTTAACCTCTGACGCAAGTGTCAGGGTGTTATAATTTTGACGTGTCTGTTGTGTGGCGCTGTGTGTCTGTCTGTAGCATCGTAACTCCCGAAAGGTGAATTAGTTTGAAGTGTTCTTAACTATGTTTGGTGAGGATAGATACGAGGGTCAAACTGAAAGTTCTTAGAACTGGCCACTTATAAACAATATAATAAAAAAATAATTCTATAATTTGAAAATAGAACTCTTTGCCAATATTACTGAGTATATACCTACTTCATTCATTTGTCATTTGTTTTACGATTTGGCGGCAAATTGAAAATTGTCTGTGTCACGTCAACATGAATTTAACACGAGAAAATTTTCGTGCAATCCTGAAACCAAAAGACAATCTGCTCAGTGGGTGTTTCCTTTCGAGGAGTTGCCAACTAAAGTGAAGAGAGATCGAAGTGCGGGGAAAAAAATGGTGGCCTCGTTCTTTGGAAGGATAGGTCATTTCGCAACAATTGTGTTAGAGGATCAAAAACAGTTTCTGCAGAATGGTACACTACCAATTGTTTGCCACTTGTCTTGGGAAAAGTTCGAGAGTAACGACCTCGCTGTAGGATCGTCCTTCACCACGACAACGCCTCATCGCACACCGCCAAGCGAACGATCGACTATTTGGCGACATCAAACGTTGAATTACTGGGTCACCCGCCGTATAGCCCCGACCTCGCGCCTTGTGATTTTTATTTATTTTCAAAACTTAAAGGAAAGCGGTTTATGAATGCTGAAGAAGCGGTGGCTGCGTATCGCGATGCCATTGAAGAGACCCCTAAGGACGAGTGGGCAAAGTGCTTTTCCCAGTGGTTCCATCGCATGCAGCGGTGTATTGACGTGAATGGACAATATTTTGAAAAGATACAATAAAACTAATAACTGGCTAATGTAATCAGTTTTGATTTTCTAAGAACTTTCAGTTTGACCCTCGTAAAGATGGCCGCCGCCACAAAATGGCGGACTACATATCTTTCACATTTCCTCAATATCGCTGTCAAATTAAAGAGCTGGTCTAGTAAAATACAATACAATAAAATAGTGTATATACATACTATGACAAATTTCAATTCCTAGATGACTGCCGCCACAAAATATAAATGTTTTAACCGACTTCAAAAAGGAGGTTTCTCAATTCGACCGTATGTATGTTTTTTATTTAATTAGTCTAGAAATCATATCTTTTTTATAGAGTGAACGTGATACTGCCTGGCTTTGTGGAGACTCCGATGGTTAAGACGGTACCAGAGAAGGTCATACAGAGCATGATCAAGATGGTGCCTTTGGGGCGGTTCGGGCAGCCATCAGGTGAGCTTACAACTTCCCTTCGTTTCAGCTGGTGCTGCTATAGTATTTACTCTTACATTAATTTGGGCAATACATTTTCGCCACCAGCACAGCGGTGCGCTGTATCTGTTTGAATACACTATGGGACTTTTGTGTTGACGGGGCGAATGACTCGAGGGTGAGGGTAGAAGAAAAAAAAACAACCTTAAATGAAGTTAGATTTTCTTTTTGAGACACAAAGAAATGTCCTACCTACCTTGAGAATCCGGCGTCCTCCGGGCGAAGATGTGGGTCGAACAATTACAACAATGAATTGAGATTTTTGCACGTTCTTTAATGACTCGAAATCGTAAGATATTCCCCTTCTAATAAGTAACACTGCTAAAAAGTGTTCCTTAATAATTCAAATGCGGAATATTAATATAATACAGATGTTTTTCTATCACAAATTAATGTTTAGTGTTAATTTTATGATAGTTTGCATTAATAGAATATAGAAAATCACATTTTGTAATTTAATATTACGTAGTAAAAGTATTTAAATGCTATATTTTTAATATGTTGTCACGTGACTAGAAACACCAATATGACTTATTACGTCACTAACCGCAATATAAGCTGTTGAAGACTGGCTTTACTGTTTACTTCTCTGCGTTTTTATTAAAGTTTACGATCTTAGCGACGACGATTTGATTTATTTGTATTCAAGTAAATATAAGGACACATAAATTGGACATAAGTCATGAATCGCGAGCAATGGTTTGCGGGCAGTGACGTCATGTCAGTCGTTAGTGTTTTAGTGGGGAAAATACAAAATTACTTTATGATTGTATTGACTATATGACTCATTGAAAATATATATTAAAGTTTTTAAATATATTTTTTTCTATGGTACGCAAGCGCCAATCTTCAAAATAAAAGTAATTTCGAAATATTGTTAACTTCCCCAATCAAATAATATTGGAATGCGGCTTTTATATAGCCCTAAACTTTAACATCTAGTTAAAACTAACGATTTTAGGTTTTATCATAATAAAAATAAACAATTTGTCATCCTTATTTTCCTTTTTCAGAGCTTGCGGAAGTTATAGCGTTCCTGAGCTCAGATAAGAGTTCCTTCGTCACCGGAGCATCCATAGACGTCACAGGAGGATTTTAGACGATTCTAGAATTATGGGAAAATCATTCCGCTACTTAAAACCAGTTAACTTTGATCAAACTCAAAAAATAGTACTCAGATTCGAATTCCTACCTCGAATTGTTTAACTATAATAATCCAGTTTAAGGCCATATGAGGTTAATTGCTATAAGTATTTTTTTATAAAACGCCATTTGTTTAAAGTTAAGTAAAAGTCAAACCACGTAAACAAAAATGGCGGAATAGCCACAGAGGAAGTAATCACTACGTTATAGTAATAGCAGCCAATCACAGATGATATTTAAGCATGGAAGTAATAAGTACTATTGTACTTTATTTAGGTAAACTAGCTCAACCTAGCGCTTCGCTATTATAAATCCCTATTTTATTATCTTTATAGCAATATCAATACTGGCGGCTCCTCCCAGCTTCGTTTGAATTGAACAATTAATCCATATGAAACTTATGATCAAAAACAACAACCAAAATCAGTTTTTGTAAAACCATTAATAGAAATTAAAACTATACTGTCTCTCAAGTTGAACCAAATGTTATTTTCTATAATATAAAAATGAATCGCAAATTGTGTTGGTAAGCGCATAACTCAAAAACACGTGGACCAATTTCGCCAATTCTTTTTTTAAATGTTCGGTGAAGTCCATGGATGGTTATTACAGCGAGAAAATTCAAAAATTGACGGGAAACCCTTAAAAACAGACCGTTTTTTCCGTACAAACAATTCGTAATAATACTTAAAATTAAATTTGAACTTTAATACATACCATGAGTTCAAGTATTAGTATGGTACCTACGAGTATATTGATGTCAATATTTATATGATGGTAAAATGTCACTTGAAATATAAACGTATCTTTGATGTGCATATATACTAATATTACAAAGCTGAAGAGATTATTTGTTTGAACGCGCTAATCTCGGAAACTACTGGACCGATTTCAAAAAATATTTCGTCGTTCGATATGTACGTAATGCCTGAGTGCCATAGGTTATATATTTTTTGTACCACGGGCGAAGCCGGGGCGGACAGCTAGTATTATATATATTGATTAATGTTTTTAAACCTTCGCGATTTCAACACATAATGTTTATATAGTACCTACGGGGCTTAATCACGAATAATTCATTGTTTAAATACCTCGACGTTCCGGCAGCGTTACAACCGCCGTGGTCACTAGAAGACTGAACGACTGACTGACTGATGTCGAGGTATTTCAACAATGAATTACTCGTGATTAAGCCCCGTAGGTAGGTACTATATATATTGGTTGACTTAGTGAAGAGTTCACTGGAAACAAGCACTGTGAACCTGGATTTTTATATATTAAGATATGGCAGAACATCATTTTCAGGACTAGCTAGTATAATATAGAAGTGATTGTATTGATTTCTTCCATGTTTAAGTCATTGAAGTGTTAAAATTAGTGTTTCAATGCCATATTTTATCTTTGTAAGGAACAGACTATACTCATTACATTATTTTACAGTTCAGACCAATTGACCACCGTTGTAAGTATAATAGAAAACCCACTATATTATGTTCCCACTGATAGGACTCAGAGGCCCAAGGAGAGAGGCAAAGCCTTAATCCATCATGCTGGCTAAGCGATATGTCTATTGTAGCTTTCCTCACTGTGTTATCCTTCAAAGTCAGTGGTCATGGCATACTTTATCCCTGTTATAAAATAGGATGTCTAAAGACTGCCCTAAAAATAATCATAGCTTGTCCAAATAGGGATGAAGACTACGTCAAAATTAAGCAAGTCTAATAATTTAGTCTGTCAGCTAGATCTTGGATTAAAAGTTGACATAGAATATAGATTATCTTCCAGAGTTGGGTCGTGGCGTCACTTGGGGGTTAAAAATCGTACCCACAAGTGACATCACTTGCAACTTTTAAGCATCTTTTTGTTTGTGAAACGAAAGAAAAAATATATGTACAATATTTTTTAGCAATCTGACGGGCTAATTCGTTTTTTTTGTCTTCTTGCCTATTTCGGGCAAAGGCCTATGGTTATAAAAAATATTTCTGAAAAGAGTTCTACCATAACAACTGCAATAGCCATTTGCAGGGATAATTACAGCGAGGAAGAGATAATTCTTTGACTGTTGTTAAATAAATTAAATCTATAAATGAAAATATTTCTATTGTGCCTAGATGTAAGCATTACTATATTTTCATGTTTTTGTAGAAATGCTTGTTACTTATATTTTTTTAAATGTATTTTACAGTTATTAATGTTTTATATTTATTACAGATAGTCCCCAATATTTCGACGCAAGTGTGCATAATAAGATATATTTATTTGAATACAACATGAGGGAGTTTTGTGTAAAACGTGGCCATAGGTGTGTGCTAATTAGGCGTACAAATGTCAGGTAGGTTGCAGTCTCCTCATACAAACTAAGGACTGATTTACATAAAATATTACTCAAAATAAAAAAAATACTGCAATATAAATGTTCACTGGTGATATAAATGCAATATAAATGTTCACCAGTGAACATTTATATTGTTTAGTTTTCTGTTTACCCGTGGTGCATAAAATTGCATCGAAATATCGGAGTCGCTCCACATATAACCACGGTAAATGTTCCGTAATTTATAATACTATAGTACAATCGTGAGTTTTTAAGAACAATGTTATATTTATCAATCTAGTCTACAGTGTAGATGGAATTCAAATGTCTTAAATAATAAAACTGTGATATTTTTGATAATAAACCAGATGTATTGATCCTGAAGTGCCACACACTAAATTTCATTTGAAAAGAACAGCAATCTTATATTTTTTTATAGTAATGTTAATTTGTTACAATATATATATTTTTTTTTCCATTAATGCATTTGCTTTTCCGTATGGTAGGCATCTTCTGTTGAATGAGACGTTTCAAAGAAATGTTCCTAACAAAACTGAGCACTACTACTATCTTTGACAGGCCTAATTGCAAATATACCTGTCAAATATAGTTCCAAATGTCACTATAGGTGGCGCTAATAAATATTAAATATTGGTACACAATTCACACACAACATCATCTGACCCGAAACTAAGCAAAGCTTGTACTGTGAAACCCAGATAGCTGATATAAGGTGCTGCAGTAAGTTGTGAAAAAATTAGACATGAAAGCTCAACATTTTTTTCTATCAAAGTAAAAAATTCATCGTTTGTTATTTTATTTCGCATCACGGCTAGGTCTCACGGATTTTAGTACGTCGCGGCGTCGGCGGCAACTTCGTTTGTCAGCTGTACATACGTTAGGGTTGAAACTGTTTAATTTTACGTCAAACTTTGACTCGTATTATCTCGTGATCTACCATGCTGAGGGGAAAAAGACCTTGGGTGAAGTCTGTATAACTATTAGAATGGACTGTTAAAATATTGTTGGGGGTAAATACACCACATTTGGTTCTAGATAGAAACACCCAGACACAGAACAAACACTTATATTCATCAAACAAATATTTGCACTGGGTGCCAATCGAACCCACCCTCTGCTTTGCATCAATACTTACTACCAGCTAAGCCCCGAGGCTAGTCAATGTTTAATTTTGTTAGGATTTTTTTAAATGGCTTACATCTCGCAAAAATCGTACTACTCTTGGATAGGTCTATTTGCAACCTAAAATCGTCTCATTGAAAAGAAAATGCTTTGATCCTTTTAAAATGAGATTCTTTTAGTGAGTGAGCCAGAATTGATACTTCACTATTTGGATACTTTACACGAAAAATTTAACAGGGTTGTTGTACTTCATAAGATAATCATGAATGCTTATATGATGTAATAAATTGAATTTTGAAATAAATATTTATGAATTTTCACATTCTTATTTTTTTAAACCTTTTTTATCTGCATCCGAAAAACTTAATTAACCACTTTTGTTTATAACAACTTCGTTAGTTATTCTACTATTCTACTCTCAAGTACAATCATTACTGAGTTGTGGTTTGAAAGGCAATGTCTGGGTCAAAAGTGGCCTGGCAGCTACTATAAGAACTATCACCAATATTGGCGGTTTTAACTTTATGCAAGAAATCCAAAACAATAATTATAAAATATCTGAAAAATACATTATTAAAAGAAAATATGAAAACCCCTTTATAGCTTAATCATTTATTTTTACTCTTTTGAACTTTTTAATCCCTTTCAGCTTATTCTTTTCAGTTCTGTCTTATTCTTCTGTCGCTTGTCCTTCATAAATGTTCTGTACTCCGTCTTCCTCTTGTCATCAATGATCTCTTTGTACTTCTTCTTGTTGTATTTCTGGAACTCTGCATCAGCTAGGAGTTCATCAACCATTGTTCTCTTACGCTGCTTTCTTGTTAATCTTTCGTTGACGTGATCGAGTGATGAGTCCATGATACGTCCAACCTAGAAAGTAGAAAAGATAACATAAGTACATTTGTTTTTCTTCATTAACTGAGTTCACAAAGGTATTCAGATTACATTTTTGAAGTGAAAACTTCTATTGGCGCGCCATACACAGATTTTTCGTGGACTGTGCATTGAATTCTAGCGTCACGCTCGGGAATGATAAGAAATCTTTGGGTAAACTCGGGACCATAGCCATTGGGCATCTAGAATGCGTCAGCATGGGAAATGCTGACGCATTTCTAGATGTTCTTGGTAGCAGTGGTAGGACTCTTGGCATAGTTCGCCTGGGGAAGTACCACACCTTTGCCAGTTATTCTACCGCCAAGCAGTAATGTGCAAACATTACTGTGTTCCGGTTTGAAGGGCAATGATTCCAGAGAAATTACAGGGCTTAGAGATATATCATATATATATATATGTAATGATTTTGACTCTTCATTTTCCAATAGCCGTATGTCACTGTGATGTGGCAGGCATGTTGCTTACCATCAGACACATGTTATGCTCGACTCGACATCATGTTTTTTCCAATTACTCCGAAATTTTGGTGTCTCATTAAAATTTAGTGTATAGTTGGTATCACAAAATGTATGAATTCAATCTTAATTATTGTATGACTCATTACTATTAATCAGTATAAACATTTATAACATACCTGGAAGTATTTGGGCAATACTTCCATATCATTCTTCTTGTAGAACCTCTTGGGATCCAATGCTGATCTCATTTTCAGCACTTCCAAATCATTCTTCAACTCCTCAGTAACTTCTGTGGCTGGCATGTTGAACCAACCAGGACCTTTAGTCTTTTCTCTCTGTTTCTGAAATTCAGAGAATTCATATTCATTTAATCCTTGTTAAAATAGGTACAAACAAATACATTATGATCTTTAATATATAATTAAAATTACAGAAACCTCAGTGAAAGTTTTAGCAAAATGTTATGCAATTTATATTTTTCTCTATACATTCCAAAAACAAGTTATTCAAATAACCTTTTTTATATTTCAAAGATTTTTTTTAGAGTTAATAACCTCAACAGTTGATAATTAGACGTGACAACTTTGTTATGACAATGGATATTTCTATTAGCCAGAACAGACACTGGGATAGCTTGTTGTCTCTAAAGTTCCAAAAAGGACAATCCTATTTAAAATATGATTTTACTAATAGGTACTGAACAGTGGGTTACAAATTCAGTTGTTCAATTTATGAAATGGACAACAATAATACACAAATCAAGCTAAGCAAATGCAAACATTTTAATTATTTAAAATTTGTCAAGGGCATCTCTATAGTGTAAAAATTAGTTCAATTTAGTTGGTTAGTTCAATTTATGAAATGGACAACAATAATATACAAATCAAGCTAAGCAAAAGCAAACATTTTAATTATTTAAAATTTGTCAAGGGCATCTCTATAGCGTAAAAATTAGTTCAATCTAGTTGGTTAGTTCAATTTATGAAATGGACAACAATAATACACAAATCAAGCTAAGCAAATGCGAATATTTTAATTTTTTAAAATTTGTCAAGGGCATCTCTATAGCGTAAAAATTAGTTCAATTTAGTTGGTTAGTTACAAAACCTACATGTTTATTCACTGTTTATAAACAGCCGTTCTCTATTACAAAGAAATATTTTCATATTTGGACATCAACAAATCATTTAACTGTGTAATTGTTTCTCAGCTTACAAAAGTAATCTTTTGACGTGCCAAAACCCTTCCATTCCCCTTTTGTTACTGTTAATAGCAAGCATGCTTTTTGAAAAGAAGTAAGTCATATAGAAACCATGAATGTATCTCACCTTTCTCATAGCTTTCAATTTTTCTCACTAATGTGATATGGCTTTAGTTTGTGTCCCTTCTCCATACCCGGTTGCAATACAGATGACTTCATCTCTTTTCAACATCAACTTTACCTAAATTAGACTTTAACAACCCTGTTTCTGTATCCAACTGATCGAAGTGGAACAATTTGACTTGTTTGTTTTTCTTCATCAAAATATGTTTAGTCCATCCCATATCATCAAAGAAGTCATCAAATGCTGAATCGACTTTTAAACTTTTCAGCCTTTTCTGTATTTCTTCTTCTGCTTGCGCTTGTGTGTCTAACTCTTGCTTCTTCTTCTCGAATAAGTCGAGTACTGCCTTAAACTTATCTTCTTTGTCTGAAAATTGGTGGAATAGCATTGATTTAAGTAAATTTTTGGTTATAATAGATTTTTCTTTCTTTTGTTGCTACCAGCGTTATGGGATCCCTGCAGCAAAACAGCGATAACGACGACGGCGTTGTTTTGCAGGGAGAGTTGGATTAATTATTTTGTACATAAATGAATACCTATGCAATGTTTGGTTCAAATTTATTTTGATATTTTGGTAACTTTATTTACACAAAAACAGTTCTGTTGTGTTTTTGTTTTAATTTAAAATACCTATAAATTAACAATATATAAACAATTTTAAAAACCACTTCTGCCAGAGGTACATATAAACATTATTAAATTATTTTATGTCGTAAATTAAGATAGGTATCCAAAACTAACCTATAAAATAAGGTTTCTCAGTTTCTTCAAGTAATTGAGATTTATCTTGGAGCTCCTCATCTCCAGCAGTGTCAATGATGAAATCCATTTTTATAAGATTACGTACACTTTATAAATTCATTAAGATGTTATACAAATCGTTTATAATAAGGAAATCCACACGTTTCTGTGACTGAAACTGATTCGCGTTCGCGAATTCACGATTTCAAAACATTGGCATTGGTAAGTCAAAGTGAACGTGTCTTCAGTGTCACATCACTGTCACTCAACGATGTTTTTTTTTCTACAGAGACATTGTACATTATATATATTATGCAATTTTATAGGTTTGTAAAGCTTGTAAAAAGAGTATTACATAATATGAGAATATTTATTAAAGCGGGGATTGGAGCTCCGTAACCCGTAACATTCATCAGACCCATCGGATATCCGAAATAAAAATAAATCTGTAACAGTAACCGTATCCTTTTCATAAGTTTCGGGTAGTTTCGTTTAAAATTAAAAATACAAGTTGTTTTGTTTCACCGCTCGCGGGCCAAGTGAATATTTAAGTAAGTATTATATGTTTGTTATCTATACTAATATTATAAAGCTGAAGAGTTTGTTTGCTCGAATGCTAGGATCTCGGGAAGTACTGGTCCGAATTGAAAGATTCTTTTCTATTGGATAGTCCATTTATCGAGGAAGGCTTTAGGCTATAGAAAATAACTCTACTATTAATTGGAGCGGAGCATGAAACACGAATGTAACAAAATCGGGAAAAAATATTCCCCTTTAACTTCAACTTCTTTTATCTTTGGCTTCTGTATGCGGCATGACCACAACTTCGCCAGTGTCTTGTGTCGTTGATGGTTCACTCTTCTCAGGGTTGATCGGTATAGTTGCAGCGTTTTGCTGATGTAGGCCTTTGATCGGTAGGTCTCTTGTAGTTTAGTTAGTGGTTAGTATTTAACTACTGTAAAGGACAAACACATGACGTCACGATATAGACATACATAGAGATATCTAAGTAGGTAGATGTTACTAACAATTATGAAAATATTGAATATAATAATATACATATTTACAGCTTAATATTATTAATTTTGATATATTTACTAAGGATATATACAAAGGGTGAATATACTAGAGGGAGTAGGTTGGAAAAGGAGGCGGGACGAGGAAGGTCATTAGGAATCAGGTCATATAGGGAGCCACGACTTTTCGTGCATTCGAAGAAAATATGGTCCGTTGTGCCATCAGCCAACCCGCACTCGCACAAGGAATGGTCGCGAACTCTTATTTTGGCTAGGAACACTGGAGTACAAGCGAAGCCCAACCGTAGGCGACAGATGGTCGATGTAACTTGCTTGTTGAAGTTTTTGAATTTGAAAAACCAGGGTTTCGGAGGAATGGAATGTTGGATTTGAGCTTAGAATTTTCCTTTTAACATCTTCGATTTTTGCCACTCAGAGTTCCAGTTGTCAAGCAGTTGGGAGTGACAAACAGAGGACAGGTCATGGGAAAATATGTGGAAATGGTCTTTGTTTCCATGGGCAGTAGCTTCCTTGGCATGGAAATCTGCATTTTCATTTCCCTGGATACCTGCATGCCCTGGTATCCAAGCCAAAGTTATCTGGAAGCCTAGTTTATGGCACTCGTAAAGTTCTTCCTTGATTTTTAATATTGTGGGGAATTTGGACCACTGTGTGACAACTTGGTTTTAGCTTTAAACTGGTTGGCTAGAGTAGCATGTAGAGTGCTTTTTGAGTCTGAAAGGATGATGGTTTTACCAATAGAGTGGGATTTGACATAACAAATGGCCTCGAGTATAGCGATCGCTTCTCCCGTAAAAACAGAGGCCAATGGGGGACATTTGTACCTTAATACAATATTATAACTAGGGATCCATACAGAGGCGCCTACATCTCCATCCTGATGTAATTTAGAAGCGTCAGTAAAGACAGGGAGCCAGTCTTTCCACTTCTTGTGCATAATTTCAAAAAATTCTTTACTGGGATCTGCTGTGTCTTTATTACTTAGGATTAGGATTACAGATGGTTGGTGTGTTTTATTGCCTCGTTACTAATTGTGAATAGAGGATTGGTGAGGAATTTTGCTGTGGGGAAAGGGAGGAGTGAGTGTTTGATGTAGCTCCGGAGAATACATGAAAGGTTGATTTGCATTGTTATCTCATATTGTTGAGTCAAGCTATGGAGTTTTTGGATTTTGGGTAGCAGAGGGTGGTCAGAATATTGAATTAGTTTACTATAAAACCTGTCCGCTAGAAATTGTCTTCGGAGGTGTAAGGGGGGGTCACAGGATTCTACTTGGATAGCGTTCGTAGGGGAGGTTTTCATTGCCCCTAAGACAATGCGCAGACATTTAGCTTGTATAGATGTAAGTTTATTGAGAGCAGATTCATTACCAGGCTCCAGTAGGAATGCTCCGTAGTCTAAGTGGTTACGAATGATGGAGATGTATAGGAGTTTCTGCGAAAAAGGATGGGAGCCCCACCATACGCCAGAAAGAGATCGGAGGATAATAAGGTTCTTTTCACACTTAGATGCAACATAATCTGAATGTGGGACACCTGTTAGTTTGGTATCAAGCACAAGGCCTAAAAGTTTAACACAATTTTTCTGTGGGATATGTTCATTGTTGCATCTTAAATTTAGATCAGGAATGGTTCTCTTACGAGTGAAAATGATGGCTTTACTTTTGGTGGGAGATATGGATAGTCCAATATCATTTAGATGGTCTTCTAGGTAAAACAGGGCTTGATTAAGAGAAGGTTTCAGCTTGTTCGACAGATTCGCCAGTAACATACATAGCTATGTCATCAGCATACTGTAAAATATTGCAGAATGGATTTACAGTGAGTTCTAGATCAGCTGTGTACAGGCCATACAGAGGAGGACTTAGAACTGAGCCTTGAGGGAGACCCCTCCAGACTTTCCTAGACATTGGAATGTCATTTTGGTTTTTGATGAGGATGGTTCTCTCCATCAAAAAACAGTTAATGAACCGTACCATCTTCTCAGAAATACTCAGCTGTAACAATTTTGTTCTGAGTTTAGGAAGCTGGACATGATCGTAGGCAGATGCAATGTCTAGGAATACAGCTACAACATACTGTTTCTCTTTTATTGCAATGCGAATATCTGTGGTGAGTATACTGAGGCTATCCATTGTACTCATGCCCTTCCTGAAGCCAAATTGTGATTGTGGTAGCCTATTTTTTTCAATGTGCCATTCTAATCTGTTCTTAATAAGAATTTCCGTTATTTTTGCAGCTACACAGGAAAGGGCAATTGGGCGTCGGGAATTGGGATCTGAAGGGTCCTTTCCAGGTTTAGGGATTGGTAGTATTATTTGGGTTTTCCCAAGAGTCTGGGATATACCCTTGATCAAAGAATATGTTTATTATATTTAGGAAGTATTGTTTCATGTTGTCATTGGCTCTAGTAATAAAAGAATAGGGCATTCCGTCTACTCCAGGGGCAGAGTCAGTCAAGCCATCTAGAGCCAAGTGCAGCTCTTCCAGTGAAAAGGGGGTGTCAAAATGTGAAGAGTTATGGTGATGTAATAAGATGGGAGGGTTAGGATTCTGCTGCACGAAAGGAGGAGCTAGCTTGTCAGCAAATTCTAACCATGAATAGGGATCGTTAGAGGAGGGGTTGTTGTCCCTATATGAGCCTCTGAACCTGCGGATTTGTTTCCATACAATAGTTGAGGGTGTTGTTGGTGATAAGCCTTTGCAGAAACTTAACCAGCCCTATTTCTTTTTAGCTGAGAGTGTTTTTCTGCATTTTGCAGCTGACTTTTTATAATTGAGGAAATTTTCTGTGGTCATATGATGGTTGTAATTGGTTTCAGAAGATTTGCGTTCAAGAATCGCTTTAGTGCATTCAGAATCCCACCAGGAAGGGGAAAGGAGATTGTTTCTAGACTTCTTCAGAGGGATGGACTCATCTGCAGAAGCTAGTATAGCATCAACAAATTGTTCATAACAGACTGGCGTGTTTTCTAGTGTTGGATTAGGCAGGGTTGTCAACTTTTGGTCCAGGAGGGTGGAGTACACATCCCATTTTGCACCAGTTAACCTGTATTTAAGGAGGGGAGTAGGTGGGGGGATGTGAAACCCTGAGTCCAAAAGTAACCAAAATAGGGAAATGATCACTTCCACTAGTGAGTGGGAGGACCTGCCAAGATAGGGAGGGAAGCAGACCAGGAGAACACAGAGTTAGGTCCACTGCTGATTTTGGATTTTGCGTGAGGAGAACTCTTTGAGTAGGAGTGCCATCATTCCCTATGCATAAATTAACTTCATCCAGTGCTTCGAACAGTAATCGGCCAAAAGAATCACTGTGGTAGGAACCCCAGGAAGTGTGGTGGGCATTGAAGTCTCCCATAACCACTACTGGGGGGGGGGAACAGAGGATATAATTAGGAGGATATCGGCAATGAGTTGTGGGGTGGGGTGAGGGATGTAAAAGGATATAAAGGAGGAATTAAACGCACGTACGGCAACGGCATTTATTTCGGGGCTATGCGGGGGAAGGGGAAGTTGGGAGAATATCTCAGTTTGTTTAATAAATATTGCACAGCCAGCAGTTCCATCCTGACGGTCGCCCCGAAGGCATGAAAATCTCGGGACTCGATACCGAGTTCCAGGGACAAACCACGTCTCCGAGACGGCCACCAGGACGGGACTGTATTTATTGATGAGGTGGATGAGTTCAGGAAGCTTCCGACGGAGGCTCCTGCTGTTCAACGATCATGTGGGCAACGTTGGACGGTAAGGAATTGGGGTCTTGTGATATCATACTTATGATGATTGTGAGGAGTTGAGTAAGGAGTTGTTGGGTGTTGGTATTAGGGAGTTGGGTCTGGGATTGCACCAGCTCAAGAGAATAACCGTTATGAAGTGTGGATGGACCCTGAGCTATGATGGTCTGGTGGGCGGTTCTATCATAAGATTTTCCAAGGAGTGGCTTTGGGTGAGGATTGTGAAAGATTGTTTTCCTGTAGGACTGGGAATATTGTGGTGGAGAGGATGGGGGAGGAGGTGTGGGCTGTGGAGAGGCTTGAGAGCGAGCAGCAGGTATGCTTCCAGCAACTTGGTTAAATCTTCTGGTTACTTTTGCAGTTTGACTGGATGCTTCCTCATAAGAGATTCCGTCTCTGGACATTTTGACTTTAATTTCTCGTTGTCTATTCTGCTCTGGACAGAGCAGTATAGGCATGTAGCCTCCGACTCTTGCACCACGCAATCGTCTCCACCATGGGGTTGAGTGCAGCGGAAGCACCTAGGTTGAGAACGGCATTGAGTTTTTATGTGCCCAAATCGGAGACAGTTCATACACTGAATGGTAGGGTACTGGTATGCCTCTACATTCAGGGATGAGTAAAAAGAGAAAATCTTAGTTGGCAGCTGTTGGGCTCTAAACGTTAGGACTACTGTTTGAGTAGGAATCCAGTTAATGACGTTATCCACTTTGTTTTTTCGATTTAACCGCCTTGCCTTCAGGACATATCCGTTACCAGGAACTTGGACTGAGCTCACAAAGTCTTCCATAGAAGACTCTACTGGGACTCCCCTGACTAAACCCATTCGTGTAACATTGTAGGTCGGGATCATTGCTTCGTATTTTCCTATTTTTAGGATGGTATTCATTAGGAAATTGTTGGCAGCAGGAGCGTTCATGAATTCGATGGAAATTTTATTCCGGCCTACTTTTTTCACCCCATCTTGGCAGACATGGTCGATTTTGTTGGTATGTAAAAATTTTCCGAATTTCATTGGACGAATTACTGCGCCTATGGTTGGGTCGGGCTCCGTTCTAGAAACATGTACTAGGTACGGACCAGAATCGATGCTTTCGTATTGTTGTATACCTAGTATGGACACGGCCGGGTGGACGTATATCTGCTGGATTGACGCTGATGGTGTCTCTGTGTTCGTAATGGGGTTTTTTACGTGCGGATCGAACAGGCACAGATGGTAGGTGTCTTTTTAGGAGGTTTGGGGTCGTCGAAATTTCCGTTTCCATATTTTTCGATGGATCGGGAGGGTCGGGGGTCTTGGCGACGGGAAAACGTTCTCCATTTTCCCCTACCCACTACTCGCTACACAAAAAATGGAACTTACCCAGTAAATTCCAAATAATAGTACACAAATACAATAAACCAAAACAAACACGTGGAGAGGTTATGGCCGCCACCGAGTTCAAAATATTCCCCTTTTGAGAGTTTTCGTACGTTTCCTGCTTTGACATGACACATGACAGCATGTGTCAAAGATTGCGTCATTGAATTTCAGTAATCTGTGCCTTGAATATAAGCCTTTGCTAATTTTTTTTTCTAAATCTGAGTTGGTACGACCAATTTCCGACAGGTGGCGTAGCAAGTTGCTGAAGAGGTTTTTTGTTTGAAATCGAAATTCTCAGGAATGAGTGAACCGATTTCAGTCATTCTTTCACCGTTGGATATGTACGGGATCCCGATGAGTGCTATATAATATACCACGGGCGGGCATCTAGTTTAATTATAATATACTATTTATGCTTACATTTCACTTCACTCTAATATCCATAATCAAAACTGTCCGAAACTAACGGATAATCTGAAATAATGACAGATCCGTAATCGTATCTGAAAATCATACAATTTTATTCCTTTATCCATATCCCCGATATCATATCCATTTTAACATACCTAAACATAAAATATTAGGTATGTTATTATAGGCACCACTGCCACAATTGAATTTACTTAACTTCAACTTTTGGTAATGGCTTCCATTCGGTAATGTTACCGTAATGTCGCCAGTGTCTAGCATTACGATGGTCTTCTGTGAATTTACTTATACAATTTACCATGGTTTTGAAGATAATTATTTAAACAGAAATAATTTTAAACTATTTAATGTTTAAAAGATCAGAGTTTATACTATTCGACAAGTTTGTAAACTACTTCGTCGTAGTATGTAAGTTACTTGTGCGAGGTAATTAAAAAAATATATTATATCGCTTACTTGAGTAGATAAGTACCTACCTACTACCTACTGTAATTATTTACACTTAGCTTGTGGATGCGCCAATTATTGTCCTACGAAAATTTTAAAATCGTTTGTAGAATAGATTTTGTCTTCAGGATCTGAAACTTTGCTTACCTAAGAAATCAAAGAATCACAATAAACTAAATAGGTACAACTTATTACAACTATAACTTATGGATTTTATAATTTGTATTGTTTGATGAGCTCCTTTCTGTTGACGATGACGGCATTATTGTACAAAATTAGAAGATATTGTTTTTATTATTTAGAAGGTTTGTCATGCGTCAAGGTCTCGTCGACGACATCTTGATTGAAGGGGCGCTCGGCCCTCGAGGCGGTCGTTACGGAGGATTCAAGCACTCTCGCCGTAAGAACTTGGTATGACGAACGATAGGATGGTTTCCTTTTTTTATGCTTTAAGTACAGCTGCAACCGCAAAGGTATAATACTTTTGGCGGGAAACGAGAAACTGCCAATAATCGTAAAAAAAATGCAGTCATAGGGCCGGTAGTAGGGAAAAGTGAATAAATAACTCTGACATCTCACTTTGGCATTTAAGCATTGTCGTCTAATTAAGTATTCTAAGCTATGTATCTTCTTCTATTGAATCTAATTCTAAATCTATCTAATCTAAAAAATATTGAATCTAATGGAAAATAGATCATCTCTTCTAACCATCTTCTAAACATGGTCATCTTGTAATGCTGACGCATTTCTAGATAGCTATGGTCCCGAACTCCTGAGTTCACCCGAAGATTTCTTTTATTTACGAGCGTGGCGCTTGAGCTCGATTCACAGGTCACAAAAAATTATGTGTGGTGTGCCAAAATAGTGTATCTCTCTACTTAGTATGTGGCCAAAATAAGTTTTCATTTCAAAAATGTTTAAATTTCATATTTTTCTAAGAGGATGTAATACCAAGGTAAGTATATCACTGAATAAATTGCGAACTCACTTTATGTATATACCTACTATGTGTATAGATTACTGTTTATTATTTCAATAGGTTACAGGGAAGATTCTTCCTAAAGTCATCAAAAATAGAAGATAAGTTTTGACATTTGAGAAATAATCGCAACATTTTTCTGTAATACCTACTAAGCACTTAAAGTTCCAAAAACACTTAGGTATGTAATTTACATAACTTAAAAAAACTTTCTGTAAGTTTTTTTTTGTGTGGGCGATGTGTGAAGATGTGAATTCACAAGATTTTACTAATCCAAAAACCGTCGCTCCAACGCTACGTCGGTCGCCACTCGACATTCTCTTATGAATAACATGTGAGTGACGCGAAGTCATGAAATATTCCTCTAAAAAAAGGTTCAACGCCGCCAAACAGGTTTTCGCTTCTATAATTGAGTAATAGTGTTTTGCGACCTAAGTCTCATTCGAGGTTGGTATCGCCCCCGTAGGCATCCAATGAACTAGGTCAATGACAGCGGTTGCCGGTCGATACGATTGAAGGACCGTGCTACCCCCTGGTCAGCTAACACGATATTTATCTTAAACCAGACATGCACATGACTTTTGAAGTAAAAACTTAATTTGGCGCACCACAGACAAATTTTTCATGGGCTGTGAATTGAATTCTAGCTCGGGAGTGATAGATAGATAGATAGATAAACTCTTTATTGCACTTAATTACAACACAAATAAACAAAAATATAAAACTAAAAAAAAAACCAAAGTAGCAATTGGCGACCTTATCGCTAAAAGCGATCTCTTCCAGGCAACCGCAGGATGGAAAAGGAGAATTGAAGATTAAGAAGACGGGGAAGTACAAATAACGAGTGTAAGATACTCACAGTGCTATAAATTTGCAAGTTAGATCTGATAATAATATTATGTGAACAAAACCACTTACATTTAAAAACATTAAAATATAGGTACTACATAAACTTACAGATGAATAACAAAACCTACATCCAAATACATAAATACGAATAAAAAAAAATAATATCATGCTTTACTAATGGAGATTTATATAAGAGTGACAACATCGACTAAACGATCATATAGACAAATAAATCTGATTAACATTTTTTTAAAAAACAGCAAGCGATTGAGCTTCTCTTGTTGTTACAGGCAAAGCGTTCCAAAGTTCAGCAGCCCGAAAAGCGAAAGACTTGCCATAGAAATTTTCGCTGCGTGCTGAAGGCAATTGTTTTTTGTCAATTGGCAATCTTGTCAATTAGTGTGTATGTTTATGTAGATATATGTTATGATTAGTTGTATCTATTAGTGTATTATGTTTTTGAGTAGTTTAAGTATTTGTGTGTAATGCTATTAGAATGTACGTTTATCTCGTAGTAATAGTCTTTATTGCGCACCACGCTTTTTATATTCCTTATCATTTTCTCCACCCCAAGGTTGCCTGGAAGAAATCGCTTTCAGCGATAAGGCCGCCAGCTGTTTCACTAGTTTTATTGTTTTCCTATATTGATATATTGTATGTGTTATTTTAAGTTGTGAACAATAAAGAGTTTTCATTCATTCATTCATTCATTCATTCATTCATTCAATTGGAGTACCAAATTCTTCTTAGATCAGAGAGGCAAACAGTGCGCATCGCTCCAAAAATTAAAAACATCCTTCAAGTAACGAGGTGATGAGGGGTTAAATAATATATTGTAGAGTAGAGACAAAGTATGAGCATTCCGACGAAGGCGAATGGGGAGCCACTTGAGCTGGATACGAAACTGAGATACGTGATCATATTTGCGCAAGCCAAATATAAATCTTATGCAATAATTTTGGAGACGCTCAAGTTTATTTAGCTGGTCTTCATTGAGGTCGAGATAACAGATATCTGCGTAGTCTAAGATGGGAAGAAGAAGAGATTGTGCAAGCGCAACTTTAGTAGCAGTGGGTAAAAAGTTTCGTAGTCGTCTTAACGATCCACCAGAAGCGAATAGTTTGCTACTGACTGCTTTCAGTTGATGTTCCCAGCTTAACGTACGATCGAAAATCACGCCAAGGTTTTTGACCGATTCGCTGTACGGTATTACTATCTCATTAAAAACAACTTCTGGAATGGAAGCCCAGTCGACTCTGGAGATCATATATGGACTACCAATTAATATAACCTGAGTTTTTGTGGGGTTAACGCTCAAGCCAAAAGAGTTGCTCCAGTGAACAATATGTCGTAGATCAGTGTTCACTAGTTCAATGGCATCATTAAGATCAGATAGCCGGGCTTGGGAATAATAAGTGATAAGAAATCTTCGGGTAAACTCGGGAGTTGGGAGTTTTTTCACTTAATACATAATTATCTTGAATTTATGGCTGGTCCTTCTTGAAAAAATAAGATTACGTTTGTAATCTTCACAATCATATTATTTAGGTTCGTAATTTTTGGATACCATAGACACTAGGGCCCGTGCTCCAGGCCAATTCCACAAGCAGCACCCGTTCACGAGTATGACACATAAATGTCAGTCACCGGTCTCCTATCCTAGCTATTTATGAACTTCATGTTTTTTAAACTTTTACAGGCTTACACTTGACCGCCATCTCGACTGATGTTAAGCGACAATGCGGTCTACGATGGAGTGTGTTTACTGAGTAGAAACTAATTCACTCTCGATTGGAAGATCTCAAGATTTCGGAAAAAAATCTACTCAGGCAAATCATTCCACAGCCTATACGTTCTTATCACAAGAGTAGAGTCAAATCTCTTCGTCCGTGTCTTTTGAACATCAACCATAAAACGATGCCGCTTCTTCGATCTACGAGAAGTCTGATAGAAAAAAAGGCAAGGTGGTATTAGACCATGCAGATCAGTTGCACACTCTCCGAAGTGTATCCGATAAAAACCCGATAAGCTAGCAATTTTGCAGCGATGTTCAAAACTTAGTCTTTTTCGCACTTGACTGTCTTTCCTTATGAGCCTTTTGGCACGCCTCTCGATGTGTCAATCGACTCCAGAGCCTCAAGCTGACTTAGCCGATCCATCCCGAAGGTGCGAACCACAGATAAAATACCCTGTTGATCGGCCATAAAACGAATCTGCTTAAATTTATAAGTCACCAGCGGGGGCGCAAGACGAGGTAAAAGCTGCGCTGTGATAAGCCGAATATCCGTGTCACGTGTCACTACTTTCCTCCAATGATTGTACAAAACGAAATAGAGTTATGCAATCTTCTAGGGACAGAGCAGGGTGCAAAGAAAGACATCAACAGGTTCCCATTTCGATTTTTTTAATGTTCGTTTTAATTTTGTAGACTGACGATTTTGTTTTTCTAATTATTGCATTAAATTATTCAGCATCAGCACATCTCAACCCTGATGGTGGCGATTCCAGTGCATTATATTTAATGATTGATAATATTGGTATCATCTCGTCCAAACCGACACTGTTCTGAAGCTTCTGGACGGTGGAATCATCCGCGGATAGTGATTCAATATTTTGTTCCTAGAGAGCCTTTTCTTTCCCAAATCGATAAAGAATCGATAAATAGTTGTCATCTTCATTGATGGCGATTATATGGTTTTTGTCCAACCACAGCTTTGATTTCTTTGTGGTAAACAATTACCAAACAACAAAACATTTTTTCCGGCAGGCAAGATGAAAACATGTACATATATAATCAGGGTGAGTCAGAAAATCTTATATGATGAACTATTATTTTTTCCAACCAGGCAAATAGCCTCCAGCCCTTTTTTAACTCTAGGTACTGCTAAGTGTGTAAGGGGGAAGGGGGAAAGGGGTGTAAGGGGGAAGCGCTTAACATCTAGCTTCCCCAAATGTCAACCTCTCCTGCGCTTGGTACACCCTGCTGCCAACTAACGAGGCTCTAACGACCGAACCAATGGCGGTATATCCATTTAAAAGCCAGTCCTAAATGGACCAGGCCGATGACGGGCAGCGGCGTCATCGGTGCAAAGGACTGGCTCCGCGGTCACCAACCCGCTTGCCAAGCGTGGTGACTATGGCAAACACCCCCCCTATGAAAATCACAACCAGAAAACGGCCCCTAGTCCCCGGCGGCTCCGCTATTCCAGGCGCTGGTGGCAGCCTTGGTTCCGGCGGAGCATGGGGTGCGAAGAATCTCCGGCAGACGCCCCGCCACCAAACCCAACGACTCGACCTGGCAACATATAACGCACGGACGCTGAGGGCTGACGAAAAGATTGTGGAGCTGGAAGAAGAAGTGGACAAGTTGCGATGGGATATCATGGGGTTATCCGAAGTCCGTAGACAGGGCGAGGACAGGATAACCCTCGAATCCGGCAACTTGTTCTACTACCGGGAGGAGATCAACAATCCCAAGGGGTGTCGGGTTTATCGTCCGCAAGTCTCTCGTCAACAACGTGATAATGATCGAGAGTGTGTCGAACAGGGTGGTATACCTTGTACTTAAAATTAGCGACCGGTATTCATTGAAGGTCATACAAGTATACGCACCGACCTCGACACATCCCGACGAAGAGGTTGAGGCCATGTATGAGGACATCTCCAAAGCCATACATGTCTCGCCAACACATTTCATAGTTGTGATGGGAGACTTCAACGCGAAACTGGGCAAACGTAGCGGTGATGAGTTGAGAGTGGGGAATTTCGGATATGGGCAGCGGAACCCAAGAGGGCAACGTCTAGCGGATTTCTTGGAAAGGAGAGCCTCTTTATGATGAACTCCTTTTCAAGAAACAGCCACAAAGAAAGTGGACCTGGATTAGCCCTGACGGTTCCACAAAAATGAGATCGACTTCATTATGACGACTAAACGGCAAATATTCAGCGACGTCTCTGTGATCAGCAAGGTTAAGACCGGCACCGATCACCGTATTGTAAGAGGCACGCTGAATCTAAACATTAAGCTCGAAAGATCACGTCTAATGAAGTCCACGCTCCGACCAAATTATGCTCAGATCGAAGATCCCGATAACTTTCAACTCGAACTTCAAAATCGCTTCGAATCCTTCCATCCTGCGTAACGGCGGACGAAATAAACGACAGGCTAGTGGAAACTGTTCATGCTGTTGGCAGAAAATTTTATAAGAGCCGACGCCAAACCAGAACCCAAAAGCTCTCCGATCAAACTCTAGATCTTATGGCGGTCAGACGAGATATGCGGTTACAGTCTTCGGTCGACATGACGGTATACAGACGGCTCAATAGACAAATCTCTACTTGTGTGCGACGCGACATACGCTGCTTCAATACTTCGAGTATTGAAGAAGCGATCAAGCAGAACAAAGGCTCAAAAGTGTTCGCAAGAAATCTGTCTCTTGGGCAAAGTCAGCTGACCAAACTGAAGACCGATAGTGGTAACGTTGTCTCGTCGAAGCCTGAGATTTTGGAGGAGATTGAGAGGTTCTATGAACAGTTATACACCTCTACGCAAGCACAACCTGTCGTTAGCATGGCAAAAGACCCCAGAGCCAAGCTGACCCGACACTTTACCGAAGATATCCCAGAAGTCAGCCTGTATGAGATTAGGATGGCCTCAAACAACTTAAAAACAACAAAGCACCTGGCGACGACGGAATTACGACTGAGCTTCTGAGAGCGGGTGGAAAACCGGTACTTAAAGTCCTCCAGAAGCTGTTCGATTCCGTCATACTTGACGGTAGTACGCCAGAAGCGTGGAGCAGAAGTGTGGTGGTGCTCTTCTTCAAAAAAGGTGACAACACCTTGTTGAAGAACTACAGACCCATCTCACTTCTGAGCCACGTTTATAAGTTGTTTTCGAGGGTAATCACGAATCGTCTCGCACGCAGGTTTGACGACTTCCAGCCACCCGAACAAGCCGGTTTCCGAAAAGGCTATAGTACCATAGACCACATTTATGCGCTTCGGCAGATTATACAGAAAACCGAGGAGTATAATCGGCCACTATGTATAGCGTATGTGGACTATGAGAAAGCCTTCGATTCCATCGAGACCTGGGCAATGCTTCAGTCTTTCCAGCGATGCCGCATCGACTATCGCTATATCGAAGTGTTGAAGTGTATTTACAGCAAAGCCACAATGTCTGTCCGATTACAGGACCAGTGCACAAAACATATCCAGCTACAGAAAGGCGTGAGACAGGGAGATGTTATATCTCCGAAACTGTTCACTGCCGCGCTGGAAGATGTTTTCAAGCTACTGGACTGGAACGGATATGGCATCAATATCAACGGCGAATGCATCACTCACCTTCGGTTTGCCGACGACATAGTCATTGTGGCGGAGTCGATGGAGGACCTCGGTGCTATGCTCAGGGACCTCAGTAGAGTATCCCAACAGGTAGGTTTGAGGATGAATATGGACAAGACGAAGGTCATGTCAAATGTTCATGTCTCACCTGTACCGGTTATTGTTGGGAATACCACACTCGAAGTTGACGACGAATACGTCTACCTGGGTCAAAAGATCCAATTAGGTAGATCCAACTTCGACAAAGAGGTCCAGCGAAGGATCCAACTCGGATGGGCAGCGTTCGGGAAACTTCGGCACATCTTTGAGTCCAAAATACCCCAATGCCTAAAGACGAAAGTCTTTAACCAGTGCGTGTTGCCAGTGATGACTTATGGAACTGAGACGTGGTCCTTCACTGTTGGTCTCATAACGAAGCTCAAAGTCACACAGCGAGCTATGGAGAGAGCAATGCTCGGAGTCTCTTTGCGTGACAGAATCCGTAATAAGGAAATTCGCAAAAGAACGAAAGTGGCCGACATAGCTCAAAGAGTAAGCAAGCTGAAGTGGCAATGGGCAGGCCATATTGCTCGCAGAACTGACAACCGATGGGGAAAAAAAGGTTCTTGAGTGGCGACCACGAACCGGGAGACGCAGTGTTGGACGGCCTCCCACTAGATGGACAGATGACCTCACAAAGGTCGCTGGAAACCGCTGGTTGCAGGTTGCGCAGGACCGTTCGTTATGGAAATCTAGGGGGGAGGCCTATGTTCAGCAGTGGACGTCTTGTGGCTGATGATGATGATGATGACTGCTAAGTAAAAAATAGTTTTTGCTAAAACGCATTAATTTTAGTTAAGGGTAAAATTACTTAGTTTTTTTTTAACCTCAGTTGTCCCATTGCTTGGCAAAGTTTAAAAAGTTAAAATTGAAAACGAACCAAACGGAAACTTTTCATAAATCGATAAAATTGTAGTCGCTTCGTCGCCGAAAACTGCGAAAATGTTTGTTTTGTCAGGTTACTAAGCGAGAACAAAAGTCGTCCAAGTGAGAGGAAAGTAAGATCAATCGGCGCGGAAAAATTAGCTGATTTCGATGTTATATTTCTACGCTGTGTCTAACCATAACCCCAAGATTTCCTTTCGAGTAAAGAGCGACTCGAGTAAACTCGAGTTAGAAATCGAGCCGACACATCACTAGTCTGTGCAAAGAGAAGGAATGTAAAATGTAAAAGGCTTTCACTTTCACTCTTTATTTAGTCTGTGAAGGCTTTGTTGTTGATTGTTGTGTGTTTACAACTGGTTTTTACTGTTGAAATTATAGTTAGTTAATTATAGTTAATTTAAAGTTAGTAAGTAAGTAAATAGTAGTAGGTACCTGTAGTAAAATTAAAATGTCTACCAGTATTGAAGAAGATGAAGATGAATATTGTAAAGCGCCCGATATAAAAGTTGAACCCCTCAATGTTATGGAAAGTCTACTACCAGAAACCTCCAAGGAAAAGTATCTATTAGCGTACCAAAATTTCATACAATGGCAAAATACCAAAAATACGCAATCTTTTGCAGAAGATCTGTTCATATCATACTTCAAAGAATTATCTTCTAAGTACAAACCTAGCTCATTGTGGTGTATATACTCAATGTTAAAAAGTACTGTCCGAACAAAGAATGGAGTGGACTTAAAAACATACTCTAATTTGTTAACATATTTAAAGGGACAGTCTGAAGGATTTACAAGCAAGAAATCAAAGGTTTTATCGTCTGAGAATATTGAAAAATTTATAAAAGATGCTCCAGATGATCAATATCTGGCTACCAAGGTTAGTTAAATTAATATCAAATATCTTCGTGCAATGCGACTTCATTCTGTGTTGTGTGTTGAACTTAATCATTGTTTTTTTTAGGTTGCTCTAATATTTGGTGTTACTGGAGCATGTAAGGTACAAGAATTAACAAATATAACTGTCAAAGACATAGAGACCCATGGGCAGATAATTTTAGTGAAGATACCTACCACGAAAAAGAAAATGCCGAGATCATTCACTATACACGGTCCATTCTATGAAATTGTTAAGAAGTATGAAAGCTTGCGTTCACCAAAAACAAAAAAATGACCGTTTCTTTCTAAATTACCAGAATGGTAAATGTACCTCTCAGCCTATAGGTATAAACAAATTTGGTTCAATGCCTAAAAAAATTGCTAAGTATTTAGGTTTAGCTGATGCTGAGAGCTACACTGGACATAGTTTTAGAAGAACTTCAGCTACATTGCTGGCTAATTCAAGAGCTGATATAATGAGAATGAAGCGCCATGGTGAATGGCAATCTAACAATGTAGCAGAATCATACGTAGAAGATTCCATACAAAGTGAGAAGGAAACTTGTGAAAATAGCACAAAAAGAACAAGACTTGATTCTGAGGCGAGTCTTACTGACGAAACACCAATTACATCCAATGATTGGATTCCACCTACTTATACAAATAGTGAACCACCTGAAATAACAATTAAACATGAAAGTATTTCAATAAATAATTTATCTGAAATGACTGATATTCCAGCAAAAATAGTTAATTATAATTTTACTAACTGCACATTTACTAATTGTTTCTCTGAATAAACTTCTTACCTATTAAATTAAATGATTCTTTTTTGTTTACTATTTTATTCAAAAGTGGTTTAAAAAATTGTCGTATAATACATGTGTGTATTGATGATTACTATCCTTGGCTGTATTAAAACCCTCGCTTCTGGCTCGGGCCTCAAAAGTGCGTCAGTGGTACCTACATTACTCACTTAACAAAATCTACTATTTTACTCAAGATATTGTACTCTTGTACTAACAGTGATTGTCCCCAAGAGGTTAAAAATATTTCTCTTTGCACTGACATATTTGTTATCCTTCAAACTATAGTGGACCTTATCTGACTATGAGAGAGTAGTCATAATCCACAAAGCTGACCAAATGCGCGTGTTTTTTTAAACATGTCAGTTTCTTCTCAATGTTTTCCTTCACTGTTGAAGCCAGTGGTGGAAAAATACACTGAGGTTCAGTCGGGATTCGAACCCATGACCTTATATGATTGTGGAGTTGGATGTTCTAATCACAAGTCTCCACAGATTTACTATAATTTATTTCATTACTTTAAATAATTTGTACACATAATTTTAACCAACTTAAAGAAAAGTGGAGGTTATCATTTTCATGCATTTTTAATGCCCTACTAAAACAAGAACAAAATTAAAAATTTTGATTAACCCCCGACTACCTTAGATTTGTTATCTGTACAACATTCTACTAGTCAAGCCCTTTCATTTGATACCCATATTAAGGGAATTGTGAAAAAAGAAATGTAATTCGCCATTTTGTGGTAGCGGCCATCTTGAATTTGAAATTTGTTATAGTGCAAAGTATTCTACTAATCAAGCCCTTTCGTTTGATACCCATATTGAGGTAGTAGTGAAAAATATTATACAATTCGCCAGTTTGTGGTGGCGGCCATCTTGGATTAGAAATTTGTAATAGCGTATAGTACTCTACTAGTCAAGCCCTTTCATTTGATACCCATATTGAGGTAGGTTGGGAAGAAATATTTTGTCCGCCATTTTGTGGAGGCGGCCATTTTGAATCGATATTAACCAAACATAGCTAGGAACACCCGCACGGATATTAACTTTCAAATAAAAAACCGCATTGAAGTCGGCCCATCCGTTCGAGCTCTACGGTGCCACAGACAGACACACACACAGACAGACAGACAGACAGACAGACACCGACGTCAAACTTATAACACCCCTTTTTTTGGTCGGGGGTTAAAAAGGGATGTTATAAGTTTGACGTCGATGTTTGTAGGTCTGTGTGTTACTGTGTTAGGGTGCTGTCTGTGGCACCGTAGAGCTCAAACGGATGGGCCGATTTCGATGGTTTTTTTTAGTTGAAAGTTAAGATCCGTGCGGATGTTCTTAGCTACGTTTGGTTAATACCGATTTAAGATGGCCGCCGCCACAAAATGGCGGACAAAATATTTCTTCACAACCTACCTCAATATGGGTATCAAATGAAAGGGCTTGACTAGTAAAATACTATACACTATAAAAATATTCAAATCCAAGATGGCCGCCACCACAAAATGGCGAATTATTTGCCATTTTTTTCACTACTACCTCAATATGGGTATAAAACGAAAGGGCTTGACTAGTGGAATACATTGCACTATGACAAATTTCAAATCCAAGATGGCCGCTGCCACAAAATGGCGAAATACATTTCTTTTTTCACAACTCCCTTAATATGGGTATCAAATGAAAGGGCTTGACTAGTAGAATGGTGTACGGATAAAAAATCTGAGGTAGTCGGGGGTTGGTCAAAATTTTTAATTTTGTTCTTGTTTTGGTCGGGGGTTAAAAATGGTTTCTCTTTAAAATCTTTTTTTCAAAAGTAATTTTTATGTCCTTATAATGCTGAATAAATAAATATGTAGTTAGGTAGATGGGAATACGAACCGACTACCACCAAAACAATCTAAGAAGCAGCGGGGGTCACTACAGCCCAAGCAAGACTCCGTTTCACTGTGGTGTCGCTATCATATTTCCTCTGTGAAACAATACAGTTTGTCTATAAATGTTTAGTCTATCATTTTCGCCAGAAGAGTTAGGTGTTTGTACAGAGTAAGGTTGCCGTCTCAAAATGTCAGATGCAGATCCTTTGGACCGTACCCCAGTGTCTCCGCCAGAAGTAAAGGGATACATTTGAAAGGGATAATTCATTGAGCGGGATACTGGTTAAATACCAAAAAGTTATCGATTTGAAAACTTTTTGATTTTTGGAATGATGAGTAGGTATGAAATTACTGGAAAACTCAGATTGTACACCTCCTGGAAAATGTTCACTTTGATGATTCGGAAAATGTTCATGAAAAGCGTGAAAGTTACCGGATGATGTTCTATTTACCTACCTAACAAAAATAGGTGTTAAAATACCGCAATGTTTAAGTTGGTAGTTAATGACAAAAAATATTTAACCAGTAAACGTTCAATAATAATGAGTCCCTAAGTATTAAAAAACTTGAGAGGTGTCAAGGGACACCCGGATGGAACGAAGTTCCTTTCGATTAATTAGTGAAGGAATTATTATTTTTTATTATTTACAAAAAACCTGTATACACTCAACAAAAATAATCGTCGCGACACCGCACTGTTCAATGCGAAATAGAAATGAAAATATCTGGCTTGCTTTCTATAAGAGAGAGAGATAGACAGACAGAGAAACATGCGACGCCGCACAGCTTACAATAGCAAAAAGTGTCGTGACAACTTTTCGTAAGAATTTTTTCCGTCTAGCCCCCTTTCACAACGCGCGATAAGGAACTTCGTTCCAAAACTTCGTTCCAAAAATTATCGGAAAATGTTAGATTTGCTAACAATAAACAACGAGTAAAATGAGTGTCCTGATGGTAAACAACACGCTTGCCCATTAATGCACAGTAGTCGAACATGAAGAGATCAAATCTCTGCCTTGCACTGAACCAACTGAACTACGCTGGTCACCCAGATACACTTGTCTCGTCTCGTCTATCTCGTTGCCTTTGAAAATCTTTGTTCAGCTCTGCACTGAGCTCTTATTTTTACCATTGGTTTGTAGGATAATGTCTCCAGAGAAATTACTGGTCTAAGAGAACGAATACCTAGATGACTATAGATATATCCCACTCTCACGGCATTAGTATAAAAAATAATTTAGTTTAATATCTGTACAATACATATCTATTATAGTAATATGTATATATACAGATATAGGCAGGTAATATTTTATCTTATACCTTTAAACGAGCAATTCTTGTAGGTATCTTAATATATATAAATCTCCTGTCACGATGTTTGTCCGCGATGGATTCCTAAACTACTTAGCCGATTTTAATAAAACTTGCACACCCTGTGCAGTTTGATCCAACTTGAAAGATATATAGTATATCTATATATATTTATATATATATATATATATATATATAATTAACCGTTCTATGTAAAGGTTGATCCAGTAAGATATTAAAATAAATGTTGATCCACCTTTTTACAGTGTATAATTGGCTCTTTACAAATATAACTGATATACTTTGATCCGAATTTGAAATGGAAGGGTTGTTTGGGGATCTGCATCGGTCGCTTTGCAACATACTTGCCATAAAAAAATACATTAACAAAATGTTTTTGTTGATCCGTAACGGTCGCAAAAATTATACCGACGAGTCAAATGTGCATCCGTTTTATATTCATGCTCATGAAAATCCAAATTTGGCATCATAATCCTTTTAGCAGCAAAAACTTATTAGTACAAGTTAGAATACCAGTAACGCCACCTAGTGATGAAAGAAAAAATACATACCACAATAGCAAAACATCGATTTAAATGGCCTTTAGTGCTTTTAGATTTAAACTGGCATTAGCGCCGTCTAATGAGAATATTATGTTGCTTGTTATTTTGATTGTGAACGCAAATCACCTATATTATCTACGCCAAAACGGGTGCATATTTTTTTCATTTTGGTTTTACCTTACCATCACATCAAGTTCCTGACGCAAAATATATGCTTATATTAATATGGAGTTAAATGAAAATGTAGACTTATTAGCCCATGTGAAATTTTAGACTAAACTATATGTGTTTCGTATGTCAACCCATATCGTTGTGCCGTTTTGACGTGATAGTTCATATTTGGTTCCTTAGGGACCATGCTTCTTTTCAGGTTGATAGGTAATAAATACATAAATGTGGTATTTCAGACTATGAGTTATTTCTGTTTCAATTTTCTACCAAATTTGCTTAGTCTTTCCTACGTCACAGTAACCTATAAGTAACCGATTTTTATTATTTCTGAGTTCAAACTACGTGTGTTTCGAATTCCATCCAAATATGTTCAGCCGTTCCAACGTTGTCCTGTAAATATTATGAATGCCACTGTTTGGATGTTTGTTACGTAATACATAGAGTACTTATACATATGCAATGTTTAGCCTATGTGTTCTTCCATACTGTAATCTAATTCTATTTCAAATTTCAACCCGATCACTTGATACGTTCCGCCATGATTAAAGCGGCAATAGAAATACATCATCTGCGAAAATTTCAACTGTCTAGCTATCACCGTTCTTGAGATACAGCCTGGTGACAGACGGACGGACGGACGGACGGATAGCGAAGTCTCAGTAATAGGGTCCCGTTTTTACCCTTTGTGTACGGAACCCTAACAACGGTCTGCTTCGGTCACCGAAGCTTGTTGAACACTACCTTTAAATTTTAAACAGTATTTGGATTGAAATAATACGTTTTCTAATAAGTTACGGCTGGTCTAGTAAGTTACAGCTGACCTAGTCGGGAGAACGCCGACTGTCGATCCGGAGACCCAGGGTTCAAAACCACGCGCACCACTATCTTTTCAGAGAGGATTCGTAATGCCGGTAATTAAAACGGTGAAGGAAAACACCGTGAAGAAACCGAAATCTACCTATAATCTAAGTTCTAAGTCAAATGTCATCCAGCAACCGACACTGGGCCAGCGTGGTGGATTATAGCCTTGTCTCTCTCCTTGCGAGAGAAGGCCCCGACGCCCAGCAGTGGGAACATTTAATGGGTTGTTTATGCTGCTACTTATTATGCTGATATGTTTTCTCCAAAATACAAAAATCTACTTCAATGACAGGTAATTTAATTCTGTCATTCGACTAAATTTTATAAGAAGGTATAACTATGTCGTACAGATAAATCTTAGCTGATTTTAGTTTTTTTGTTGACATTTGAAAAACTACCTCCCTGTTTTTGATATCTAAAATCACCTCTGAAGTATTTTCTACCAAACAAAAAAAGGAATTATCAAAATCAACTAACAATTAGCGGAGTTATCGGGTAAAATAAAACCACATAAAAAAAACATGCAACCCGATTGAGAACATCCTCCTTGTTTGAAGTCGATTATAAACGAATGATGTTTGTTTTCCACACAAAAATATATTTTGACAATTATTTTGTCATCCAAGACGACGCGACGCGATCACGTGGGCACTTTCTAGTATTTAGAATCTAGATATTCTGTGGATCGTCTGTGATACACAGAATACTTAGAAGTTAGTATGTACCGAACGCGCCGCGCGTGTCGTTATTATTTAATGTTTATGTAATTTCCGAACCAACAGACCGATATTGTTCAAATTTTGACGGGACAATATAAAAAATGTGTTCTTTCTAACAAAAAAATAATTAATGAAATTAAACAACGCAAACATGAGTTACAACCAAATACACATTCTGACTTTCACCCCCTCCCGCACGAAAACCGATCAGAATTTGGGGATCAAAAGTAGCCTACAGCAATGTACTTAGTATAAACTAAAATCATGCCAAGTTTCAGCTGAATTGAATCAGTAGTTTCGGCGTGATGCGTGATCCCTATACCTACAGAAAGACAGACAGACAGACATGAAAGAAAAAAAATGCAGTTTCGCCATCAGTATCGACTATGAAGTGCCCCAAAAAATTTTTTTTCAAAATATCTTTAATGTACAGAATTCGACCCGTTACAGTTTTATTGTAAGTATAGATTAGAAATTGTCCTTACATGTATTTACATGTAGTCATATGACTACCTTTATCTAGTATTGGTAGGACTCTTGCGAGGGCCAGTCTGAGGAATGGCCAGACCTTTGTCAGTAAATCAACGGCCAAGCAGTAGCTAATCAACGCTATGGTGTTCCGGGTTGAAGGGCATTGTTTGCGGAGTAATAACGGGGCTTCGAGACTCTAGATCTTAAATCTCAGAATGCGATACAATGTCACATAATCTGTATGACATTGAGCTGCTGGCATGCATGCAACTGGGCACGAAGCTTAACATCGGGTAAGCGACAAGCTCGTGTCGTCAACAAATTTCCTTACCATATATATATATCATACCTATAAACATAAAAACTTAATAAATAAAGAAAAGTTAAAGATTAGGTGGTCTTGCAATAAATTATAGGAATTAAACCATCCATATACCTTAAGTATGTGCAGTAGGACTTGCTGCCTTCTGATTGGCCCATTTGAATCGGATCAACAACTATCGGAGTGGATTTGTATATTGGATCAACATTTCAGCTGCTTTTCCTAAACTTCAACGGAGTAAATCGTTGATCCGACCGGAACCACATTTGTATGAAAAATATTACATTGGATCAACAAAAACCACCCGGATCAACATAGGTTTTCGGATCAACAAAGTGCTCGCGATATAGCACGCATGATCAACAATTGACGGATTGATATAACTATATATATATATATATATATATATATATATATATATATATATATATATATATATATATTAGGGTGGAGTGATTATATATGAAAAAAAAAAAATTTTTTTTTTTTTTGAACGGCATAGCGATATAAAGTTGTCTTTGAATGAGAGAATCAAACATACGAAATCTCGTTAATCTATTATAATATTTCGAGGTGCCCCAGCTTGATTGAAAATAGGTAAATATAACTACTTTTTACATTTTGTTATCACACTGTCAAATTGTTCAATTATTGTATCATTCTGCTATCAATTAATAAATATAATTATAATTACCTGGAAATACGATAATTAAAAGAGCCGTAACTTATTTCGAACAATTTATTAATTAAAAGAAAAAATAAAATTACATAATTTTAGTTAAACATGAAATTGTTTTTTTGTATCGAAATGTGGCATTTGCTGACGCGAAAGTAGCCTTGCCCTGATGAAACCGTCTCGTTTATGTTCTCCACAAACAGCACTTGAAGCTTCTGTCAACCATAATTGATGCAGCGCTCTACGGCTTGAGTGTGGCATGGATATTTTTTTATATTTGGAATTGTACCCAAACCACTTTTCACAATTGATTTCAAAGCTTCATCCGATAATTTAGCAGTCAGCGGTGGCTCAGTTATTTTCAAGTCTTGCCACTTAATAATTTGCGTATAATCTTCGGCGTCAAAATTTAAAGTAGGTACTTTAAATGTTCGAATACCTGGAGCAGTCTCTGATCTTGCTGTCAAGATTTGTTGATATGCCAGCTGACGTATGCTTTCCATGTCATCTCCAAGCATGGCGACAAGAACATTCTCTGGATGACCGAAATATCCATTTCGTTGAATTACATTGTCAACGATCTTCTTCATATCCGATTTCAAATAGCGACTCAGACTAATAGTTTGCCACAGGTGTTTAGCTCCATTAATACACGAAGGATTACTTTTTATTGTAAACCACATCGGACCATAAACTTTCATCACGTACGTAGCTAATATCACCAGTTTTCGTCGGGATCTGTTTTCGTAATATATAATCTTAAAATTCGGTTCGCTGTCGTAAGCCATCTAGAATGGTTGAGAGGCCCAGGTTCCATATTAGCTAAATCGGAAGAACAAACACCAGTTCTTACAGCCGTCATTATATCGTATAGATATTTTTGGTCCGTACTTAAATCATTAGCTGTTATCTCAGGTAACGTTGACGAAATGGCAGTGAATTCCACTATTGGCATAATTTCACATTTTTGTAATTCGGATCCAATGGGACCTGAAAAGCACTTAGGCCCTGTAGTTTTTCCATCCAAACGCAATAACAGGTGACGCAGTGGTAATTCATTTGAATGTAATTGACAGATAAACCACTGTAATGGTTTTTTAAGTTCTTCTTCCATCAAGCGAATCACACCACCTTTAGAACCTGTGTTAACTACTGTTCCATCGCAACCAACAACAGATATTTCGCCGAGTTCTACCGATTTGGATTTTAAGTAAGTTAAAATAGTACTTTCAATACCTTTCGCAGTGCCCGAGTCACACGTGACATGTCCGAAGTATTCACTTCCTGGCTCCGATAAAATCACATAATGGTCTTCTGTAACTCTTTTCTGTAAAATTTACCTTCCTTTTGAATACTAACCAAAGTTTTGTCTTTTCTACCATCAAAATAAATACCACATATGATTTTATCGCAATCTTCATTCTGTAAAGCTGTTCTGACTTTAGTTCTCTCACGGCGCAACTTAGATCTATCAATGACGCTACCGGTATCGTTTGAAGAAACAATTCCCACATCTTTCAACACCGAAGAAGCTATCATAGCAGCGGCTCTGTCAGAAACTCCAGTGCGATCACACGCAAGAGCTAAAGATGGTAAACTTAACCTCTTCTTTTTGCTGATGGCGCGGCAAATGGGTTTTTATTGGACTAGAGGTTTCGCTATTGCTGGAACTAGCACTAGTACTTTCGATCGCCGATGTCACATTATCTGTTAAGAATCGGGAACAGCACGGTTTCTCGGAATCAATTGTCTCTCTGCTACGCAATGAACTTTTTTGTTTTCTTTCTTCTTTTTCTTATTTTTATAGTTGCAGCTAGATCTACACCACCTATTATCATTTTTCTTGTTGTTCTTTGATCGAGTAGAAAGGGTAATTCTTCTTTGGGAACACGACTGTCTTTCAAACAAGAACAGTTTGAGGTAAGTTTGCATTTGCAACTGCAAATATCAAATAATCTATGAGACTCAGCTGTAAATGTATTAATTTTCTGTTGATAGTTTATGTTGGTTTGACGACCATGATAAGGTTTCATTAAACTTCTGTATTTATCATGATAGGTGCGAATTAACTGTAATACTCTCTTACGGCTCACTGTTGGCAGCGAAGCTTTTGCCATATAGTTAATATTTCTTCAGCCAATATTTCGGATATGTCATGGACAGTCGGCTCTTTTGTTGTTTTGTCTGTCTTTAATTGATATTTAATGAATATATAATACTTCATAACATCACTATAAGTAGGCAACTGAGACACTGGTAACTTCTCTGGCAAACCAAACACGGGACAAGACGTCGTTTGTCGAGTTTTGACTTGAGACATTGTACTGTAATAAACAAAATTAATAGGTATTAATTCAAATCAAAAGTACTGTAATTCGATCTATATTAAATTAACTGTCAACATTACATTGTAAATACTACTTACATGAGTTGTATTTTTAATCTCAGCTGTTAAAAACGAAGCCTCTCACAAATAATACAATAACAATCCGCGCGCGTATGTCGACTAAGTGGCGTTCAAACAACGTT
Organism: Ectropis grisescens; assembly: GCA_017562165.1. Lineage (NCBI taxonomy): Eukaryota > Metazoa > Arthropoda > Insecta > Lepidoptera > Geometridae > Ectropis > Ectropis grisescens. The sequence continues at coordinate 6,343,944 of CM029781.1, read as the reverse complement.
TGATGAGAGTAGTGAAATGACCTCCTCCCGCGTACCCCGCGTACTTCCGTCCCTCGCATCAACTAACACGTCTCGGGGTTAAATATTTGTATCATAAACAAACAGGGCAACGTTCAGAATCAAATTAAGCGGAAACATGACGAAAGTATTTTTTTACCAATTTTCGCATTTTTTTCAAATATTTATGAGTTTGGGGGCACCTCTAAAGATATTAGGAGTTAAATGAAAAATTGTGTATGTCTTCGTGAAACAAAAGAGCAACTTTTTACAGGTATTATAAAGCGATAACGAAAAAAAAAAAATTTCGCTCCACCCTAATATATATATATATATATAGAATCTGAATCTCGGAAACGGCTCGAACGATTTTCATAAAATGATGTATACAGGGAGTATAAATCGATCTAGCCAGGTTTTTATAAAAAACGCTGTTTTATGCTCGTTTTTAGACAATGAAAAATTGTTACATGAAGATTAGAACAAGACGGTAAATTTCGCGACGTCGTGCGACAGGTCAGTCGGGAAGGTGGGCGGTCATAATATGGTAGGTCCTAACCGAGCAAAGCTCGGTCACCCAGGTACTTATCTACTTATGCTAAGATTGTAACTGTACAATTTTAATATTGCTATGCTATGCTGCACTAACAGGGTAAATGCTTAGCTTATTTTGTCAGCTTTGTATTATTTATTATGCAATAAATGATTCATTTATTTATTAATTCAATGAGCACACAAAACAGAATGTAATAAATATAAACTATAACATAAGAGTATACTGTACAGAACTGAATTACATTCCAAACTATGTGGGCCTAGAAACAACAATTATTTAAATTCAGTGGTTTGATAATAATAACATTACATTAGTGATAATGCATAAAGAAACTTAGGCCAACATATCTGAACTTAAAACTAAAAACTAACATGCGTTAAAACAGTAGATAAATAAGATATAAACATAGAATATTAGAACACAACAGATAAGTATATTAACAGTGTGAAACAATTAATGTATAAACAATATAAAAAAAAAAAAAAACTCATAATAGTATTTACAGTAAGCACAACAGGGTTATTATTCTTTTAGATTAAAGTGTAAAATTTCTTTGATTTTCCTCTGAAATGATTGATAAACCTAGGTATCTCCGGGTGACGAGCGTTAGATAAAGATTTGGTCCCTTCGTGTTTCAATAGATGAACAGGCATATTGCTTACCATCAGGCACATGTCCTGCTCGTCTCGTCATTATACCTACTATATAAAATAGCTTTACGTAGCTAGGGATGGCGGTTGACATTGCGCCTGTAACAAAACAACCATCTTTCAAACCAGACGAGTTCATCTTTCAAACAAATGAAACAAAATTAAATGATACCGTTTCATTTGTTCGAGAGCTACGATACCACAAGCACATACACGCAGCCAAGTCACACTTTGTTATAAGTGCCGCCGTTTTTGCGTCGAGGGCCAAGATATTTTTAAAGATAATACTTAGTAAACATTTTTGTTCAGTTACGTCAAGTAGGTACGTAAGATGCGCTACTTCTTAACAACTCTAATAAAAACAACTGCTCGTTTTCGCGAGAGGCTGTGACAAACTCTGTACGTGTGAAAACTCATGAATTTTCGGACACCTGTAGATTTCCCAGCGGGCCGCGAAATATGGCCTTTGTACCCTGTACCGAGTATCCAGCCTTACTAATGGACTGGGGCTTTCTGTTTCATTTATTGTCTACTAGTATCTGTCTACGACTTTGACTGCGTAGAATTTTTATAATCGCTGTTCCCTTGGGAACTTATAATAGTTTCAAGTTTTTAGCTTAAAAAATACGAAACATTGATATACATTTTGAACATTATTTTTGCATCACAAATTCACCTACCTATGTTCTTTCTCAGGCTCTATAGATACAATTAGAGTCGCTAGTCTAGAGTATATACTAGGGTCTTAGACTCTATAGTCAGGACTATATTTGTATTTGTTAGGGTCTTAGACTCTATAGTCAGGACTAGTCCAGAGTCTCCAAGTCTTCAGTTTAGACTCACTTTGAATCAAAATTAATTTAATAAATCTTTTTTGTAGTAAAGAGTCAAAAAAAGACAGAGTAGGTAGGTAGACCTTTCGCATTTACATATATGTAGAGATGTTTTTACCTTATAAATTTTTCCATATTTTGTACCCATGGACGTATAAAATAAATAAATAAATATTGGTGGACAATTCACACACAACACCATCTGACCCCGAACTAAGCAAAGCTTGTATTATGGCGGCCAGATAGCTGATATAATACATATATAGTTTTAAATACATACTTTTCATAAATAGAAACAGACGAAATCGAACAAAAAAGTCGGACGTCGTCGCTAAAACAAAAACTATGTCCATCGAGTCTCCCACATAATATGTACGTGTGCACTGTCACATAGGTACAGGCCACGGATATCGGGTACAGGCTGACATACACAAATCAGGGAGTCATTACACGCGCTACTTATGTATATGTGTGCGTGTCAGCCTATCAGTGACAACCTGACAACGCACACGTGCAAATGTGGCCGACTCTAGTGACACAGTTTTTGTTTTAGCGAGACTACGACCGACTTTTTTATACGTCCATGTTTGTACCTAATAGATACATAACATAGAACAATTTTTATCAAGACAGACTGCTTACTTTGTTTGAGATGAATTCTAAAGTTTCACTAAAACTAAAATTTACTTTACTTTGTCTAGACGACTTACTTAGTGATAGCTTCTCATGAAATATGGTCGAGTCTTGAATTTAATTTTAAATAGAAGAAAATAAATTATAGGTATGACGCAATAACGTTTGGACAGTCAGCATTAATATATCGAAGCCTGTCTGAGAACGTTTGTATAAATATACATTACCGTATGTAAGAAGATGTCAGCCCTCGGCCTTCAAACACAATCCACCTAATGTCGCATCTCCAAGTCTACAAGTTCCTACCCTCATTTGCTACAACTTCGCTACTATTAGGATCTGTGGGCGTCCAAGCAGAAGGTCAAGATCGAAAGGAGGTGATTAGGTTGTTTGTTAAGTCCCATGGCTATTGAACGACACGAGAACAACTTTCGTCCCTGCGGCGACAGAAATATTACTCGCAGCGAGTATGTGTTTTAATCAAAGTTTGGAAGTTTTGCAGTATATCTAGGTGGAATTAAATTATTGTTTATTTCCTTATACAAACTGTGTTTCTCGAATATAGCTTTTGAACTCTTTCGTAATATGAATTCATGTTGTATACTTTAAACAGGATAGATAGCTAGACACTTTATGGAACACACCAAATTATAATTAATTTTCTGCGATAAAACAAAAATTCAAATAAATTTAAAATTACATGCGGACACGACCTAATTTCATTGGACCACCTCTGAACTATGTTCTACCAAACAAAATCTAACCGTCAATAACGATTCATCGTTGCCGGCGCTATCATACGAATACATTAAAAAAAGACAACCGAAAAGATTGAGAAACTCCTTTTTTGAAGACGGTAATAATAATTTGTGTAGTTGTACGATAAGATAAGTAATTTATTCACCAAAAACAAAATGACATTATTGTTATACTTAAGTTAAAGCACATTCTATACACTATACATTTTTAACCCAATTGTAGCTCGGCAGTTTATCCGGTGGGTCCCAATCTAGGCTAGGCCTGTATCTTGGGCACTCAGTAATAATAATTAGATATTACATAGTACTCGGAATGCAGAATTGGCACTCACAGAGTAAAGTTGACAGTAATGAAAATAAACTTAAATAAATAGACCTTTGCTTAATTTAGGCGTAAGTAACATTGAACTCCTTTCCTTAATTATATCAATGATAAGTAAGTAACTTATCAAAACAAAAATTCAAATTAATTTCAATACAGTTAGTAATATGTTAGTAATAATTAAAATTTTGCTGTGAAATGTAATTAAGTTAATTTCTGTAAGTTCAATGTAATTGTGTACAGTATAGAGCAGCTGTAGTTCCTATAAAATATTAACCGGATGAAACGTACTGATTGTGAAAGTATCGCGCCAGTGAAAAATCGCACATTTTTGCTAGATGCGGGAACTGGATATTAGATCAAGGTCCCACGGCTCGAGGGTCCCAAAAGTAGGAAAGTCAATTGAGCTGTAAAACTACATATTACTTGTATCACAACCGAAAGTTACGATGAATATGCCATAACAAAATTATAATAAGCATCAGTTTATAACAATAAAACTAGACAAGTGCGTGTGGGACTCGCGCACGAAGGGAGTCTCCTTAATTATTTATTTTATTTTAAGTAATTATATTTCAGATAATATAAAACTAAATATTCTGTGAATATTTAGTTTTATATTAACTTATATTTAATTGTTAAAGCCTACCTGTCACCGTTATTACTCGTAGTATCGAGCAAGAAACGGTAAAAAAAATCAAGTTTGTTATATTTTAGTTTGTTGTAAGGGGGGTTTGTTAAATATTTATTTCATTATAGTATTTGTTGTTATAGTGGCAATAGAAATACACCATATGTGAAAATTTCAACTGTCTAGCTACCACCGTTCTTGAGATACATCCTGGTGATAGACGGTCAGATGGACGTACGGATGGACAGCGAATAAATAAATAAATATTGGTGGACAATTCACACACAACACCATCTGATCCCAAACTAAGCAAAGCTTGTACTACGGCGGCCAGACAGCTGATATAATACATATATAGTTTTAAATACATACTTATTATACATAGAAACACCTGGGTGTTTGCAAAATTCAAATGTTTGCATTGTATCTGGATACAATGCAAACATTTGAATTCATCACACAAATATTTGTACTGGGTTGGAATCGAACCCACGACCCTCAGCTTCGCAGGCAGAGTTATTACCCACTAAGTCTCAGTAATACGGCTACGTTCTTACCCTTTGGGTACGGAACCCTAAAAATTATGTGATTAAAAACTTACGGTAGGTTATGTTAGGTACCTTAGTTTGTCACCTGACGTCGTTATCGTATAAACTGACTGTTGTAGAGGTATTAACGATTTTACGATGAGAAATACATATTGCAACCGCCCTGTATAATGTTTTCAGTGAGATCAAATTGAGAAAGTATAAAAACAATAAAATATTCACGAAGAATACAGATACCTATATTTTTTTGTTTTTGAAGACAATTAGTTATTTATATTTTTATTCAACTTCGAAAATAACTAAACAAAAGTAAAACGTTATAATAAGAGCAGAAACTAAAATCTAAAGCAAACTCTACTTTTTGCGTCCACTAATTTACCAAGAAAGATAGCTTGGGTATGTAGGTAAGTTAAGTAACTTGAAGATAGCGGGGTCAGCGAGTTCTTTATGAGAATGGGGGCTTTGCCCCGAACCAGTGGCGTTGTGTGGACTAATAAATTCGTGGGCAAAATCGTCTCAGCGAGGCCCCTTTTGTTTCGTTCCCAAGTCCTACTCAACATGGAAAAGTAGAACTAGGAGGTAAACAGGGTTTATGTTGTTTGTTATTTCAGGTTGAAAAATAATTTGACATTTTTTTTTTATTTAAAAATAGATGGGATTTTAAGTCTGGTGGCATTGCGTTTAAAGAGGCCTCACGAGGCTCCTTTAAGTGTGAGGCCGTAGCCTACGGCCCGTAGGCGAGGGCCAACTTCGCCCACGCCTAGTGATGCCCCTGCGCCCCTGCCTCGAACTCAGTTGAGTGAAATGAAGACGTCGACTGAAATACCTATCATTCGTGACACTATTCTGCTCTTACAAGTTGCTGTGAGGTTTAGGGAAAGTAATTGCGTTACATATTCGTAAAGTAGTTAAGTTAGTAACTCATAGTTTTACTGCTGTATTGTGTTGTGGTATTTGTGATAACAGACAATTTTAGACTTTAATTAGATATTTACCCATGACAAAATGTATTAATATATTTTTATATCTACATAATTTTAACTGGTAGCGTCCCGCGGTTTCATCTGCGTATTTCTCTATCCCGTTATTTTCCCGAGATAAACGTAGCCTATACGAGTATGTTATCCCAGATTATTAAGTACCAATTTTCATCCAGATTCGCTATTGTTTGAAACACCCATACATGTGTACATGTAAATTTTTGCGGTTATGATAGGGATCTAAATCTGGCAAGTAAATCTTAATTTAACTGACTTAAGTCTTAATTTCTATGTAGGTACCATTTTTATATGTTACGACCAATATATGTATGTAACTCCTGCAAGCAGCAGTCGAGTACGAGTTCGCAGTTCTTATCTATTCTTATTCTATTCTCAAGGCCTACCCTTTAACATTTTTGAGCAAAGTCAATCGGCGAGACGTTCATCGATACCTAATAAGTTTGCAGTTACTTAACCCTTTCAAGTGACCATGTGGTCCATTATTTGTGTAGAAATTTCCGTCAAATTGGATGCTTAAACGAGACAAAATTGAACATCAATTCTGTTATACGGTGGTTTTATGCTCATTTTGTTCGAGCAAAAGCCAAAAATAGCAAACGTTAGGGAATGGATAAGTACGTAAAGCCGAGGATAGGATTGAGTGGCGTAGGTACGACATTGTCGCTTAACATTGGTATGGTGGTCAAGTGCAAAATAGAGTGCTATTATTGTTAAAAAAATACGAACGTAAATTAATTCTTTGTTTTAATAAATTGCCGGTATTACACAAAAATGTCTAAAAATTCGTGATATAAGTAGGTACATTGATTTGGCGATAAAGTTATTCTCCAAGGGTGTAAGTTGTTCATTCGAGAGGTCCAGTAACATCTAGGATCCAATCTTTGTAAGAGTAGACCCGGGTGTACACGTCAGGGAACCCTTGGGCGCAAGGCATGCCCCAAGAGACAATCCCCACCACCTTGTTGGTGCTGGTTTCCACTAGAGGACCGCCGGAATCACCCTGCAAGACAATGGAATCATTAGTTAAGGGGCCTTCATCTTATCATTTTATATCTATGGGTGTAGAGGGTAGTGCATCACTAGGCAGTGATTTAAATAAATAAAATATTGATGGACAATTCACACACAACACTATCTGACCCCAAACTAAGCAAAGCTTGTGTGATGGCAGCCAGATAGCTGATATAATACTTATATAGTTTTAAATACATACTTATTATACATAGAAACACCCAGACACAGTGCAAACATTTGAATTCATCACACAAATATTTGCACTGGGTGGGGATCGAACCCACGACCCTCGGCTTCGCAGGCAGAGCTACTACCAACTAAGCCACTAGGGCAGTAGATTTGGACTCTTTACATTCAAACATCACTGTCTTCCGGTTGGAAGGGCAATGTCTCCAGTAAAATTACTGGGCATAACTAGAGATAGAATATTTTAGAGATATTTTATATTTCTGGACTAGAAATGCAGTGCGGCGTTATGATTTGGACGTTTTAGGTTCCAATAGCCGCGTGTCACTGCTGTTATAGACAGGTATATTGCTTACCATCAGGCGGATGTTTTGCTCGTCCTATCACTCTGTATTATTTAAACAAAACACTTTTTAAGACACTTTGAGAAGTGTTTGTCCCAAATAAACCTTGTTTTTATGTATAATATAATTATATTCAGATACAAACATAAAATTTTTATAATATAAATACACATCAATATAAATAACAGCTGTAATTTTTTTGCGTTTTTTTTTTTGTTGATGATTTAAATATTTTAAACATTCTAATACTATATTTCTACCAATAACCACCCGCATCGGTGGTTATTGGTAGAAATATAGTATATAGCACAGGGCCGGTGCAGCGGCTAATTCAGCTGAGCGACTCAAACGGCGCAAATATGCAACCCTCGGAAGTGGTTACATATTTGAGCCCTTTGGGGTTGAGACATTGGGACCGTGGGGGCCGGGAGCTCACCTCATTTTCAAAAGCCTATCCGAGCGCTTGGTCGACGCGACGCGTGACCAAAATGCTGGCGTTTATTTGGCCCAACGCATAAGCATTGCCATTCAGCGTGGTAATGCCGCCAGCATGCTGGGTACGCTTCCGATTGGTAGTGGGCTTGAACATCTTGATTATCTATAGACCTACAGTGGTCTATAGATAATTCAGGTGTGCTTAGTGTAAGTAGTTAGTTAGGTTTGTAGTGTAGTGTATGTAGTTCTCATTGTATTTATATATCTAGCGCGAGAGCCAGTGGGCAGCAAACCCAGGTACTGAGAGAGAGTTTGATTGAACGTTTGAGCTTGACCCTTGAGGCGGTGTCTGAGTGGGGTGATGCCAATCTGGTCAAGTTCAACGAGAGTAAGACGCAGGCGTGTCTGTTCTCCGCAAAAAGGAGTCCATTCCAACTGACTCCTACTTTTCGTGGTGTATCCGTGCCAGTTTCTGACCGTCTTGAGCTTTTGGGCGTTACTTTGACATCCACGCTCAACTTTGGCTCGTATATCGAGTCCAAGGCTAAATTAGCTGCCAAAAACTAGGTGTCCTCTCAAAGGTGCGAAGGTACTTCAACTCTGAACAGTTGCTCACATTGTATCAAGCACAGATTCGCTCTTGTATGGAGTACTGTTCGCACCTTTGGGATGGATCGGCTAAGTATCAGCTGGAGGCCCTGGAATCGATCGAGAGACGTGCCAAAAGGCTCATAGGCAATGACTCTCTTCTGCGAAAAAGACTACAAAGTCTTGATCATCGCCGAAAATTGCCAGCCTATCGGTTTTTATCGGATACACTTTGGAGAGTGTGCGACTGATTTGCATGATCTGATACCACCTTGCCCTTTTTCTATCGGAATGCTCGTAGCTCGAAAAAGCGACATCGTTTTATGGTTGATGTTCCAAAGACATGAACGAAGAGATTTGACTCTACTTTTGTGATAAGAACGTCTAGGCTGTGGAATACGTTGCCTGAGTGGGTTTTCCCCGATGGTTACAATCTTTGTGTCTTCAAATCGAGTGAAATCGGTTTCTTCTAGGTAAACACGCTCCATCGTAGACCGCATCGTCGCTTAACATCAGGCGAGATGGCGGTCAAGTGTAAACCTATAAAAGTTAAAAAAAAAAAAAAAAGTATTTTAGTTTTGTTAATAAAGGCTCTGCCAGGATAAAAAAAAAAAAAAAAAACATAAAATGTTATTGGTTCATCCCAACTTTACGCCTGATGTTAAGCGAAGTTGCGGTCTACGATGGAGCGTGCCTACCTAAAAACTGATTCACTCTCTATTTGCAGTTAAAGTAAATTAAACAATAAAGTAACACTCACATGACAAGCTCCTTCCCCTCTCTTAGTGAGGGAGCAAATTTGCGTGTCGTAGACTGGATTGATGGTATGATATATAGATTGGCAAGCCTCAACACTCAACGACTTCAGGTTGATCATCTGTAGGTCCATCGGCAACACTCCTGGGTACTGCGGGATAATAAAATAATATAATAAGCAGTCCACTAAATGTTCCCATAGCTGGGATTCGCGGCCTTCTCTCGCGTGGTGGATCATGACTCTGTCATGATCCACCACGCGTAACAGTGCGGGTTGGTGGACGTCGAAATATTCTAGCTATAAGTCGGTTTCCTCACGAGGTTTCCCTGTAGCGTTTTAGTTCCTTAGTAGTTATTCGTAAAGACAGTGATGCGCGTGGGATTTGAACCCGGAGGCTCCGGATCAGCAGTCGCCGTTCTTCCAACTAGACTAGCCGTAATGCCGGATAAAACATTATACATAATTTATTTCATCGTACCGTCTCCCGCGTCCCGAGAAGACTTGGTAATCACGGCGCGTCACAAGAGACGCGCGCGTGTTCGCAGCTCATTTAGCACTTCAGTGCGCACTCTCCTTGAAAAAGATCGCCGGACGCGATCGAAACTTGAGTCGGACTGGACTGACTATATCAAACATGAGTTACCCGTGTATTTATTTAAAAAGTAAGGGAACTATGCAGGTGTATCCATGGAGACCTGCTAGTCTGCAATAAGTGGAGGGCAATTTATTTTAGACAACTCTTCTTGGGAGAGAAGACAGAGTGCCAAATGTTCCGTACTTAAAACGCACTACTTATGCCGCGGTCTATTGTGACGCGCCGTGATTACCAAGTCTTCTCGGGACTCGGGAGACGGTACGATGATATAAATTATAATATTTTATCCGCCATTACGGCTGGTCTAGTCGTGCGCGGTCCGAAGGGGGTCACAGGGGATATACAGGCAATGCATTCCATCAATCGAAGCTGTCCAACCCAACATTGAGAGATGGCTAGACAGGGTACATGGGTCGCTTACCTTCCGGCTTGTGCAGGTGCTTACTGGGCATGGCTGCTTCGGTAAGTACTTGTGCCATATAGCCGGAAGAGAACCGACTACCATGTGCCATCATTGCAGCTGCGAAGAGGATACGGCGCAGTATACGTTGGAAGAGTGCACTGCATGGGCAAATGAGCGTCGAGTCCTCATTGCAGCTGTAGGAAGCGATCTCTCGCTCCCAGCGTTGATCAGTTCGATGCTGGAATGCAAGACATCTTGGGAGGCGGCCGTTTCGTTCTGTGAACAGGTCATGTTCCAGAAGGAAATAGCCGAGCGTGAACGAGAGATCTTGTCCGATCTCCCTATGCGGCAACGTCAGCCTGGGCGTCGGAGGAGAATCTTCCACGCCCTCCTCCAACCCCCATGAAAAGGGACTCTAAGCGACGGGGGTTCGCCGCTCCACAACTATAGCCCCTGAGATGGCACGCGCGGGTCTCCGCGCGTTACTCAATGAAAGTGGGGTGGAAATCCATCATTTCCACCCACGTACTAGGACGGGTCCTAGGGGACAAGCGCTGCCGGGGCCGCGGTAGAGTGCAAAAGTGTTCTCGTAGCCTCAGCACGACGGCGCATGGATATAACAGGGTTTTTAGTGGGTAGACTACCATTGGTGGAGAGTCCCACATATCCACTGTGCGTGCTCCTTCAGGGGCCAGTGGAATTCATTAAGAATTTTCCCTGTGAAAAAAAAGGCAATGCATTCCATAGGTTACACTTTCTCATCACAAAAGTGGAGTCAAATCTCTTCTTCTTTGGAACGTTAGCCGTGAAACGAAGTAGCTTTTTCGAGCTACAAGCAGATTTGTTCGTAATGATAAGTAGAACATCTCCCTTTCAGAATGTTACAGGTGTTAGATGTTCTGTGTAGCCCTGTCTAGAGAATATATTCCCTGTCTGCGTGCCGTCCTGGCTAAGTGGCACTTCCGGGGTATAATGACGCAGACCCAACATCGTGGAACGTACGCTTCGTGTGTTTTGTGTCTTACGGTTGGGTTTATAATTAAAGAGGCTCCCATACAAAAGACGTTTTCCCCTTTTATTTGCTAATGGTACGGAGCCCTTCGTGCGCTAGTCCCACTGGCACTTGGCCGGTTTTTGAAGTTAAACTTGTTTTGGCTAGTTTTGTTCAGTTAAACGAGTTTAAAAAATTAAGAGAATATTTATTTTTATTTTTAAAATTATAAGAGTACATTTTTACGAGTCACGAAAAACCGACACCCTAAAGTAAAGACAAAGTTCTTTATTCATAAATGTACAATTAGTTAAAAACAAAAACAAGAGTAGGTATTCTAATCAAAGAGTTTACATGTATATCTACTACGTATAGAGTTGGCACAAATGCTTTACACCGAAAGCACGGGTAGCATCTCTCTTGCCTTGTCGCTCTTGTGGAAGTGTCATACTTTTATCGCGGCACATCACTCTTGCCATATAAAGTACGCACGTCATCTGCTTACGATTGACATAAAGGAACCGTGAGGAAAATCAAACTCTATACGTAGTATATGTAAACTCTTTGATACTATTTTTTTATATAAATACATTTTAAACTTTTAAAACTGTAGGTACGATAGTAATTAAGTATCCACTTAGTTAACATTATCGTACAGTGTGAAATAGGTACGTATACGTTAGCGGGCCAACATTATATTATTATGGATTATTATTTCAGTGTAAGTATGTAGTTAGGTATGTAGCGTTGTGTAGTTCTCATTGTATTTTAGTTTTGTTAATAAAGGATCTGCCTCTTTAAAAAAAATATAGTAAACATTGTAACTAACTCTCTCTCAACCAACTCTCAATTTATAAGTTGGAAAAATTAATTAATATTATGAAAATAATTAGTAGTATGAATTTTTATTCTGATTTGACATTATTTTTATTGTAATTAATTAATTATGTTTATGATGACATTGTTGCTAAATTTTATTTTTTAATGTTTACTTATATTACAGATAATTGTTATTATTATACAATTTTTAGAATTTTTTTATAGGTGACCTGTAAATGTTACATTTACCAATAAATAACTTTGACTTAACTTCAGGTTGATACTTCTTCCGTTGAAGATATCTAGACACCCGGCAGTGTGGCCAGCCAAGTTCATTAAGAATAAGAATAAGAATAAGAATAATTTTATTAACACACAGAAAGTTACAAAATACACAAAAACTTAACAGGATAGCAGAGAAGGTTGACAATATCATTACAGTGTTTGTGTATATAAAGACGTTTAGCGGGCCCCAAACTAAGCACCGAGCTTGTATCTTGGGGCCCTGGTGCAAAGTAATACAAGTCTTCCTGGACGGAATACTAAGTTGCAAAGAGAAAATTTACAAAATTATGCATTCTCGGTTAAACCGTAAAGTAAAACAAATGCATGATGATAATAATAATAATAACAGCTACCTCATCTCTGTCACCACAAAACTGACAAAACTGTCGAGCCGCACCATGTGTATGAACACGAACCATTTGAAGCTACTAGTTTTGCTTTACTTTTGTCCTCCTCATAACCAAAAAATTATTACACATTAACTTGTGAAATTGCTCACACATTGAGACTTGCAGGATATTAACATGTGCTCTAAATTTCATACACGTGAAGTTGGCTGTCATTTCACATTTAAGTTTTGATAGGATTATCTATTCTATGATTGATTGGTTTAAGTTACATGCGTGCGTACATAAGAGTACACAGACTTTTATGATTGATTAAATCACACAAAAATTCGTTTACAATTCTTACATTTACAACTAAAAAAACAACTCGCTATCAATTTTGAAGATTGTAACCATCGGAAAAAACCCACTCGGGCAATGCATTCCAAGCTATCTAAGTTGTGGTTATAAGTGGAGTCGAACCTCCTCGTTCAAGTCCTTTTTTAAGTTACGAAAAATCCGATTGAAAAAACGAGCAAGGTGGTGCTAGATCATGCAGATCAGTTGCACGCTTTCCGAAATGTATCCTATAATAAATTTAATTTAAAAAACCCGACTGTAAAAACATTATGTTATACAATATACCTAAGGACATTTGGGTGATTGAGACGAACCTAACGATAGGTAGGTACCTAAATTGTCAAATCCAGCTGTTTGGAATACAAACATACAAGATACGCGCGAAAACATAACCTGTCTTTCAGTCGGGTAAAAATGATTAGCTAGGAATTTTGCGGCCATGTCAACACTTTGAAATCTTTTTCGAACAAGGGTTTTGTTGCCTATGGGCCTTTTGGCACGTCGATTTTAAAGCCTCCAGCTTAATGACTCGAGACAGTTTTATGACAGATAAACTACATGAGTACCTAACGGTCAAAATTCAATTAGGGATCGACCCTTTTTCGCGCCGTCCTGTCATTAGAGTTTTCAAACAACGGCTAAAAATAACACTTTATTTTCCTCCAGCGGTTGATACCCTTCGTTGACCTTACTGTAATTTCAGAAGGGTTGAGACATTACTTAATAAGATTTTTTAATTTTAAAAATTTAGATGCTTCGAAATGTTGCTGCAATATTTGTGGTATTGTGGTGGTTTTTGTTTTGTGTAGATCCTTATATGCTTAAATAAATAATTATATGGTACCAGCGCGTTTTTTATAGCAAAGAGTGACGAGACGAGCAGGACATATGCCTGATCGTAAGCAACATACCAACATACTAATATTTTAAGAGGGTTTTTGTTTGAACGCGCTAATCTCAGGAACTACTATAGCGATTTCATAAAATATTTTTCGGTTCGATATGTGTGTACGTGATCCTTAAGTGCTAAAACGTATTATATTATGTACTACGAGCGAAGCCGGGACGGATAGCTAGTTTAATATAAAGTATGCAGAGACGCGTGCGTTTAAAAAAAAGAGTCTCCAGAGGTCGTGAACCTTTTGAACCATAAGTGGGCGTAACCAACAAATTCATTAAAACTATTTAGAAACTTTTCCAAGATGTGAAACATTTTGCAAATAAGAAAAGTTAGATTACACCGTATACGCTTCGGAGTAAGTAAGGTGTAAAATTACGTAGACGAGACTAAAAGGATTTATTTTAAAAGTAAAGCTTACTTAAAATTTATCTTATGAACAAGTTCTTCTAAGAAAATGGGTAATTTTTGACGTCAATCATGAAGTAAATAGGATTTTGTATATTGCCTATGTTCATACATAGCCTTCGTAAAATTCAAGGTAAAACCGACTTCAATTGGATTATAAGGTGAGTGACTGATTGAGGGTAGTTGGGGATAGATTGCTCTTTACTGTTTTTATTTTCTAGAGTTCCATCGACAAGGATATCTATATTATCTACCTATAAATAATTTCGCTATTCCTCCTGTTACCATAACATTTTATTTACAGGATATTTACCGCTATTAAATTCTGAGCCGGATCCCCGATATTTCTGATACTATTTTCGTCAGGTGTTATGTTTCTTTAACATCGTGCATGCTACGGCATCATAATAGCAGAAAATTTGTCAATTTAATAATTGTAAATATACCGTAAAATCACACCATTATGTACGTTTGCATATTGGTAAATAGTTTGTCAAACTGGTAATTGTACCTATGAAGTATGTGATATATCTATAACTACTATAGGTATTTCATCTAGTTGTTGAGAAAAGGCCTCTCTGCCCTCGCTCCTATGGCCTCTATCGAGAGCTATTCTGAGCCAATCCTTGTAGTGGACGTTAACTTAATCTTTCCACCTCTTTCTGGACCGATCTCGATTATCCTCCGGGACTCAAAAATGAAATAAATAAATAAAAGTGAATAGTTACCGAAAGCCGCCCCCAACCGCTGAGGAATAGGTCCTGGTCACCAGCAGTGTTCTCATCAGGCAGGCCTATTGGCTGCACCAGGTCGCTAAACGCGATGTCTCGGGACACCTAAGTGAAAATACATTTATTTATATCATGTTTCATATAAAGACGAAACACGTTACTTAAAAACGTGTACACCTAATTCACAGACACAAAAGTATCTAAACAACTGTGCGCTGGATTCCACACCAGGGCGATCTGAGTCGTAGGTAAAGTAAAAGTTATAGATTTTGTATACAAATATTTCAGCATCAATTTAATTTCAAACATCCTAGAACAGAAGAAACCTGAATTAAATTAAGAATTAAAACTAATTAACAATTGAAACTAATTATATTAATTTCAATTGTATTAACTTTTGACATAATAGCATGTTCAGCCAATTTAATGTAGTATAGCTGGTAGAGGAGAGAGTCGCCACGCTGGTCAAGTGCGGTGGACGGATGCGGACGGACGGGTATTTCCTTTTTCTTAGAACAAACTGGTTTGCTCACATTGTCTTCCTTCACAGTTAAAGTCACTGATATAGGTAACTAAAAATCATTCAGATCGTGGTTAAGCCATATCATCAAAAAATATCAAATGAACGGAAGCTTGCGATACTGCAAGGGTGAAAGGGTACCTTAATAAGGCTGACGTCATTCTGGATCAGGTACGAATCGTATTGCTCGTGGACTTTGATGAGATCAACGGAGTAATGGTCACCGCCCAATACCAGGTGGTTAGTGCCAACTATAACCTTCGTGTCTAGCTTGGAACGTCTGAAAATGCAAACAGTAGCTATGAATATGAGTACGGTGACATTTATAACACGGCAACCCACAAAAATACAGTGCTACGCAGCTATTTGAACATGAAGAGTCCAAATTATTGGCTAGCACTGCACTGTGGTCATCGTTCTTTCATCATTCAGATCATCATCATCAGCCGCAAGAAGTCCACTGCTGAACATGTGGCTCCTCCCTAAATTTCCACAACGAACGGTCCTGCGCAACCTGCAACCAGCGGTTTCCAGCGACCTTTGTGAGGTCATCTGTCCATCTAGTGGGAGGCCGTCCAACACTGCGTCTTCCGGTTCGTGGTCGCCACTCGAGAACGTTTCTTCCCCATCGGCTGTCAGTTCTGCGAGCGATGTGGCCTGCCCATTGCCACTTCAGCTTGCGTACTCTCTGAGCTATGTCGCACTGCTAGTCTGGAATAAATCTTCAAAGCATGCTGGTCGTCTAAGTTTTTGATTTTTGATTATGATATTATGATCATTGAAATGATAAATATTATTATGTATTGTAACTATGTAGTTTTAAATAATGAATATAATTATTGAAATTTACTTTACATGTATTTAAAAATGTTTGTTAATTAAACTTTATTGTTTAATAGTTGAATTGTGCCAATTTGTTTAGTAATAATTAATTACTGTATGTAATGGGAATTATTTCTGAATCTGAATCATGACCATCTAAAAATGCGTTAGGTCCCGAGTTTACCCGAAAGTTTATTTAATTTACATTTACAATTTGATGAGCTTCATTCACAGCCAAAGAAAAATCTGCGTGTGGTGCGCCAATATAAATTTTTACTTCAAAAATATTTAATTTATCAAAATATTAAAATTCTATATCTTATACCTTTAAACGACCAATTCTTGTAGGTATATATGTATAGAATCTGAATCTCGGAAACGGCTCGAACAATTTTCATGAAATTATGTATACAGGGGGTTTCGGGGACGATAAATCGATCTAGCTAGGTTTTATTTTTAAAAACATCATTTTATGCGCGTTTTTAGGTAATGAAAAACTCCTACAATGTCACTAGAATACGATAACTTATTTCGCCTCTGTTCTATTTAAGTCAAAATGGCTCAGACGGGATATGCTCACCCTCGGAGTCAACAGGCCCCGGTTCGAATCCTGATGGTTACACTCGTGTTTTTTCTTTTTGTTCTTTTTTTTCTGAGAAAATCGTTTACTTAGAGCCCTTTATAAACGTATTTAAACCGAGCAAAACTCGGGAAACCAGGTACTATACCTTTATATACGTACACGAAAAGTTGAATAAATACGGCTAGCGTTGTAGGTTAGAGTGAGAGAGGAGAAGCCTGGCTACCGCTGCCGTATGCGTGACAGAAAGGGAAGCCAGACAGATTGGCGGCGTAACGCGTTACGTAACGAAACGCTATACCCTCCCATTCACAGATTGATGAACTCTTCATTGTATTAAATATAACTAAAATTTTAAATAAAAAATCTAAATTTTTTGTAACAATTGGCAACCTTTATGTCCTTGTCAAAAATGTAGTCCTTGAATATTATAGGCAGCTTAGAGTGATGAATTATGAAGTGAATTATAAAGTTTTTTTTTGTCAAATTGTCATAGGCAACCTAATATTTGCATGCCGTAAGGTTGATTATGGAGTTCTCAATGTAAATATTTAGGTTATTATTGTACCCATTTTCGCAAATAAAGACATTTATTTATTTAAAACATGCTCACCCATCAGTGCAGTGAGCTGCAGTCAGCACCCATCTCACGCTCAGTACGGAGCCCCCGCAAAAGTGAGAGTTCAAGATGTTCCTCAGAGAAGCCTGATACGGCACCCGGCCTTCAGGGGCGGTCTGACCTCCCACTATCCTCGGCTGGAACGGTATCGGGACGGCATCGTGAAACCCGAAGTCTAGTCCTCTTGGCAGCCCTGAAATAACGTAGGACTTTAAACGACGTATTAACGTTTTGGTAGTGTTAGGACTTTTCCCAGAGTCCAGATGGGAGTACCTACCACGCTTTCGCCTGTTATTCTACCGCCAAGTACACTCCGCGAGGCATAAGCTGAGCTTTGCATTTGTGTGAGTGTACATGGATAGTGTAGGTGTGACAACCGGCCTTAGGCGCGGCGCCATTCTGTCTCGCCGCGCTCCTGCCTGATTGGTGATCACTCACACTAACGCAAAGCTCAGCCTATACCTCGCGGATAAAATTTTAAGCTCCTGCCTGATTGGTGATCACTCACACTAATGCAAAGCTCAGCTTATACCTCGCGGAGTGTAGCAATGTGTATTCCGGATCGAAAGGCAATGTTTTCAGATAAATTACGGGGCATACCGGTAAATAACTTTATTTTTCTGGGTGACGGGCGCAGTTTAGTGCTAGATAATGATTTGGGCTCATCTTGTTCCAATAACTTCGTGACACTGTGCTGTTATGGGCAGGCGTATTAATTACTATCAGGTACACATCCTGCTTGTCCCGTCACTCTATACTATAAAAAAACTTCCTTAGTAGGTGTCATTAAAGTTGCAGTGCATTTTTCATCAATAAGAAGTTTGCACTGCAATAGAACGTGATATTAAACAACGATGTGGTCTACTACTATGGAACGAGCTTACTTAGGAAAAACCACGGAAAACCGATTCACTCGTAGACATAAAGAAAGATATTCAGATTAAAATCATCAAGGCAAACCTCTCAGGCAACGTATTTCGTAGGTTAGATATTCTTATTCAGAAAGCGGATTCAAACCTCTCTGAAACATTTCAAAATACAATATCGCTTTTTTGAACAGTCTCAGTTTGAAAAAATAACAATATGGGATTAGATCAAGTAGATCAGCTGCACACTTTCCGAAATTTATCCGATAAAAAACTATCAGCCTGCAGCTTTGCGGCGAATGAAGGGTTCACAATAATAATCTTTTAATAAAAATAACATCGAATTATGAAGAAGAGTTTCTGGCAAAATTACTACACGCACTGTAAGTAAAACTTAATGAATTAAACAGAGACCACCCCTCATTTCCCATCCACTACACCACCCCACACTAATTCAATTTCCCTTTAAACGAAGCCCTGGTTCTGCGCCGGTCGAGATTACTTACATCATTGTATCTCTTTCTAACCTCTGACGCAAAAACTACAGGTTGTTATACTTATTAGTTTGAAGTGTCTTTCTCTCAGTTTGTGTGTCTGTATATCTGTGGCATCATAGCCCCTGCAAGGACCAATGTTGATGTTGTTTTCTTGTTTAAAAGGTGAATAAGTCGGGAGTGTTAGCAGTATTGTTAGATAGCGTCTCAGCTAGATTTTACCGTCCAAATCTGTTCCACCGTTTCAAAGTTGTTGGCTATTTTGTTAGATATGGCAGGAATCTTATAGACCGAAGTTTATTTAGTTATTTCCATTTACTACGTATAGAGTTGGCACAAACGCTTTACACCAAAAGCACGGGTAGCATCTTTCTTGCCTTGTCGCTCTTGTGGAAGTGTCATACTTTTGTCACGGCTCATCACTCTGTTACCATAGAATGTATTCACGTCATCTGCTTACGATTGACACAGGAACCAAGCGGAAAATTTAGCTTTATACGTAGTATATGTAAACTCTTTGTTATAGACGCATAATAGGGACTGAGCGAGCTAAAGATAGGGAAAGCTGGAACGCACTGGAGGAGGCCTTTACCCAAATAGGGGTTCCTATCTAAACTTTTTTTTATATCTCAATAATGTAATGTACCTACTTGTAAAATAGCATTAAATAGTATGAGTTGAAATATAATATGTAATAATTAGGGGATAGGAAATAAAGAGGGCTTTATTATTATTATTATAATAGGTATTTGCTACGTATGGTCAGTATTCATGAGAGTTTTCAATTATGTGCTATCCTAACTTGAGAAATATAATAGTTTTGAACATTCTCCTTAAAAGTTCTTATCACAAAAACTCAAGCATTTGAACACGAAGCTTCCAAAACACTACCTAGCACTGTATTGAGCTCGTCACTCAGAGATGGGATGATTTATCTCTATGCCTTTCTTATCTCTATCTTTTTTTCTCTGGAAACATCCATAAAATCAGAAAACAGTTATATTGGGAATACAGTAATAATAACTCGAAAAGCTGTGGTACGAATACTTCCCAGGTGGATTCTGCAAAGAGTCCAATCACTACAAATATTTTGGTCTTCTTAACCTTATCTTAAATTCTTGTCTAAGTCTTGTAGTGGAAGGACTCTTGGCAGAGTCCGCCTGGGGAAGAACCACACCTTTGCCAGTTATTCTGCCGCCAAGCAGTAATCTACAAACATTACTGTGTTCCGGTTTGAAGGGAAATATTTCCGAGCTTAGAAATTACAGAGCTTAGAGATACGAGTATAACATCTTCGATCTCTGGGTGACGAGCGCAGTGAAGTGCTAGGTAATGACTAGTATAGAATAGTTTTGGACTCTTCACCTTCCAATAGCTGCGTGTCACTGTGCTGTTATGTGGCAGGCATGTTGCTTACCATAATGCACATGTCCTGCTTGTCTCGTCACTGTTTATTAAAAAAAACTACTACAAAATTAGTCCCACAAAATGTTCTCTTCGGGTACTTCTCTCACTAGGAGATAGAGTCACTCTATTATCCATCACGCTAGTCAAGTGCGGGTCGGCAGATAAAATACTGAAAAGGGTGTAAATAAAGTCGAGTGTCCAAGAATAGGGTCTCAAAGTACACATCAAGGCGGTAAAAGTAAGGCTGAAAGCAGCTAAAAGCTACCTAAAACTCTATTTTCGCTGAGAATATCCGAGGCGCGTCTTGACCCAATCTGCCCGTCAACAAGATTCGAGCTGGGTAATTAATGATGGCAGGTAACCGAAAGAAAACCTAATTTGCAGTGAAAATGAAAGAGTGAAATAAAACAAAAGAGTTCCCGAGGGAAAGGCGCAGATTAAACATCAGTAACTAGCCGCGGAAATAATCAAAAAATGCTGTTTTTAGATTACGACATATTAGTTTTCGCTCGCTATTTGGTACAATTTAGCTTGGTAATAACTATAGCTTAGAGTTTTAGTATTAAACAGCAAAAACGTTGCTACAATATGTGACATGTATAGCTACAGATAAAATGATATCTTCACAAGGTTCCACCCATACAAAAAGCGATGCGCACGTCACACACCGCTGGCCCAAATGAAAGTATGCCTGCAGGAAAATACTTGAAAAGCACATTCACTGGAATGGAGAAACATTGAAGGTGGCAGGCAAACGAAAAATCCAGCAGCAACAAAAAAACTGGCCCGCAACCTTATCCGTAAAGTTATAGGTACTATGACTGGTCACTGTCCTCTAAACAAGTACCTATTTACAGTGTGACAGACATCCCTCTATGCAGGGGATGCATGGAGGTGGAAGAAAGGCCACAGCATGTGATTGTGGAATGCAGGAGCGGGGCAGATCAACAGGCAGAATTTCTCCACTCCCCAGCAGCAGTCCAGAGACCTTCAACAATCTGAATAGGTTGCTTGCCTTCTGGGATAGCCGGGGATGGTTGGAGTAGAAGGGAAGTATGAGTCACGCACAATGACCCAATTGAGAGCCTAAGTGTGTAAAAGGCCCCGTTTAACTAACTAACTAGCATGTCGGTGACAAAGCATAACATTTTCCACAACTAAATGGTACTCAACGCCCAGTTCACCCGAACATTTATTTCGTTTACGAGCGTGACGATGACCTTCATTCACAGCCCACGAAAATATAAAATATGAGTGTGGTGCGCCAAAAGAATTTAGTTTTCACTTCAAAAACGTGAAAAAAGCGTAGCATAGTCGGAAGTACGGTTTGAGGTATACAGCTCAAATTAATTTAAAATTATTTTTCCCCAGTCGACGAACCGCAACGCCCACAGTTGAGAGTACAGCATTGTGGTAATTAAAACATGTTCATTACTTACTGGAGTTTGAAATTGCGAATTATACAATATACATGCAAGGTTTGATTATAAAGAGACCCATTTCCATTTGTCAATCAAAATAGACTGTACCATGGTTAGTTAATGCAATAACCAACTTATAACTAGTTACTAAATTGCAGTTACTAGTTTTTAACTTAAACTATAATTTTTTTGTAAACTCGCACAAAAGAGGCCTTATCTTAGGCAAGGGGTGAAACTGTTGTTTCTATATTTCTTCTGTATAACATTATCTCTATAACACATAGTTTAAGCAATAAATAACCTAATTCTAATTCTGAGTAGTACCTAAATAAGATTGCTTGAAATAAATCAGATATGGCCTCCATTTGTTTCACTATTCTTACCGTTTTTAACCCCCGACCAAAAAAAGGGTGTTATAAGTTTAACGTCGATGTCTGTCTGTCTGTCTGTCTGTGTGTGTGTGTCTGTCTGTGGCACCGTAGAGCTCAAACGGATGACCCGATTTCGATGCGGTTTTTTTATTTGAAGGTTAATATCCGTGCGGATGTTCTTAGCTATGTCTGGTTAATATCGATTCAAGATGGCCGCTTCCACAAAATGGCGGACAAAATATTTCTTTACAACCTACCTCAATATGGGTATCAAATGAAAGGGCTTAACTAGTAGAATACTATACACTATAACAAATTTCAAATCCAAGATGGCCGCCACCACAAAATTCTGAATTATATTATTTTGTTCACTACTACCTCAATATGGGTATCAAATGAAAGGGCTTGACTAGTACAATACTTTGCACTATGACAAATTTCAAATCCAAGATGGCCGCTACCACAAAATGGCGGAATACATTCCTTTTTTCACAACTTCCTTAATATGGGTATCAAATGAAAGGGCTTGACTAGTAGAACGTTATACAGATAATCCGACATCCGAGGTAGTCGGGGGTTAGTCAACATTTTTAATTTTGTTCTTGTCACTAGGATTTGTAGTGTTAGGACTCTTTGCAGAGTTCGTCTGGGAAAGTACCACACCTTTGTCAGTTATTCTACCGCCAAGCAGTAATGAGCAAACGTTACTATGTTCCGGTTTGAAGGGCAATGTTTCCAGTGAAATTACAGGGCATAGAGATAAAATATCTTATGTCTCTGGGTGACGAGCGCAGTGCAGTGCTGTATATATGTTAGTATATACAGCACTGCCCTTATAGTAATGATTTGGATTCTTCATGTTCCAATAGCTGAGTGTCACTGTGCTGTTATGTGGCAGGCATGTTGCTTACCATCAGGCACAAGTCCTGCTCATCTCGCCATTCTACACTATATAGAAAAAAACATAACAAGTAATCCGTATTATTATTTTCACCAAGCTGAAGAGATTGTTTCTTTGAACGCTCTAATCTCAGGAATTACTGGACCGAATTCAAAAATTCTTCCAGCATTGGATATTGTACCTTCTAGACTGCAGGCCCGTGAACAAAATTTATGGGTCATATGATACATCAGGAGACCAATGTAGGTCATCCTACACTTCTATCATTAGAAGGGTATAAAATAATATGATGGAGTACTATGCCGTCACTTGAAAGCTGTCCAACTGAGTGCAGGTGAAGATAGGGGGTTACAACTCTCGATAATTACTCCTTGTTATTTATATGATTTTTGTACGGAATTGTGGAATAATGGATTAGAAGAGGTATTTAAACTGTTTGGAACCAATGGCGTACATAATCAGATGACCAAATGTACCCTGAAATGGTCGGATAATCGTGATATTTTCCGACAAAAATAACAATTAAAATATTAAAATTTACTATTTTTACAGTTTCAATATCTTTTCTAATCCATTATTCCGCAACGCCGCCCAAAAATCATATAAACAGACAAGGATTTGCACTCAGTTGGACAGCTTTCAAGTGACGGCATAGTGCTCAATCTTATTATTCTATACCCTTCTGTAGAAGGGTAGGATTACCTACATAGGTCTCCTGGTGTATTATATGACCCATAAATTTAGTTCACGGGCCTGCAGTCTATACGTGATCCCTGAGTGTTCTAAGCTATATAATATATTCGACAGGCGCAGCCGGGCCGGACCAACAAACTTTTTGCTTCAAGTATTTATATTTACAATAATAAATAAAAGTTATTCAAAATTTACCTTGACAGTAAACCACCAAACACACAATTATTAAAACAACCTTCATATCTAAATCTATTAAAACTTTGGAAAGAACAACTATACTTCACCCTCCGTCTAAACGTATTACTGTGTGATAACCCTTTTATATATAAAACTGGTGCACTCAGGAAGATTAGTTCTCAGTACGTGGACACTTGAGAACTTAAGATAATTGACGAGTGCAGAACCTTTGTTTTTCCCCAAGTTTTGAGAGGTCTATTGTTGTATTTATTTGAACAGTTTCAGATTAATATTTATAAGTAGACAGAACGCTAATATTTATTTTAATATTATCACATTTTCCGGGATGAAAACAATGTACTTACCTAAGTCTTTGTCTTTCGTATTCGCTGTAATTTATCTCTGTACCTATATCTACTATGTAAATATTTGTACCTGACTACGACTTACTTTAATCTACGTTAAGTTTAGAAAAGTCATCTTGCCTAAGCAATTTCCATCTTTTTTTTTACGAAAATTGCTTTGCATTTCTTCGAGGTATATGTACTTACAATAAGCTAATATTTATTTTAGTATTAACCCATTTTCCAGGACGACAATATTTTAAGATTTCATATTTTTGTCACCACAGTAATTTATGTCTGTCTGTCTTTCTGTGTGTATCTCCCAGCGATTTTCGTCTGCAGCTTTAGGTTAGACTTTCAAAGACAAATTCCCTAAGTAATTTGCTTCAATTTCTTTCGCGAACCACTTTGAATTTTTAGTTCCTGCGTTTTTTTTAAATACAGAGTGACGAGACGATCAGGACATGTGCCTGATGGTAAGAAACATGGCTGACACATAACAGCCCAGCTACACGCAGCTATTGGAACATTCTCTTATGGTTCTGACATGAAGACGAAGGCGCAAACTAAAAATTAAAGTGTCGTTTGTAGTAAGTTGCCTTCTTGCGCCCATAATTTCTCTGAAATTTCTATCATCCAAAATAAAATAAAACCTGTGTCAAACAAGCAGTCATGGGCGTTCATTCTCCTTGGAAATGGAAAAGGCACCGGGGGTCTACCGCCTAACTAAACTGTCTTAGCTTTGTCTCTGTCGTTTCAAGCGAAAAGAAAAGAGACAGCAATATCAAAGCCATAGCCGATTTATTTAGGCGGTAGAAGGGCGGATGCGCCCGAAACATATCGATACCTTAATTCGCAAAACGAATAACTCCATAGTAGCAAATTTCACAAGAGTCACACAAAATTACCACTAAAATCTATTGCGTAACTGGTATTTTCCTTATTTTAAGTGTTTATTAGTTAATAAGAAACACAATTTCCAAAGGGATGTTTGTTTTGGTTTTTTGATGCTTTAATTTTTTTATATTAAGTTTTTAGTGGCGCCTTTGAAATTTGCTACTATGGAGTTATTCGTTTTGCAAATTAAGGTATCGATATCCAAGTATGACTGGATCGCCCATACACGTGAGTTACACGTGTATTGATTGAAAAGCCTACTATTTGTCATATAGTGCATATTTCAATAATAATCAATGTTTTATCTAATTACACATGCGTGTAATAAGTAGCTCTCGAAAAACTATGTCTAGGTGAGGTGTCTTAATGACGAAGTGCTATGTATAAGTAGAACTCAGGTGTTTATTAAATTCAAATTGACTAGAGACTTTAAAAATTAATAAAATGCGTGTGTGTCTAATAAATTATGGTGTGATGTTTGTTTTACTGATTTAATACTTTATGTATACTAAAGTATGCATACTAAAGAATGCATACTTTAGTATGCATAAAGCATACATTAAATATAACTATGCATTTTGCATTTGTTCTCTGTATTCTAAAAGTGCACCACGGTTTCACGAGGGTTTTTATTTATTTTAATTTTTTAACTTTTATATGTTTACACTTGACCGCCATCTCGCCTGATGTTAAGCGACGATGCGGTCTACGATGGAGCGTGTTTACCTAGAAGAAACCAATTCACTCTCAATTTGAAGACACAAAGATTGTAACCATCGGGGAAAACCCACTCAGGCAACGTATTCCACAACCTAAACGTTCTTATCACAAAAGTAGAGTCAAATCTCTTCGTTCGTGTCTTTGGAACATCAATACATCAACCATGAAACGATGTCGCTTTTTCGAGCTACGAGCATTCCGATAGAAAAAGAGTAGTTTTAGATCCCGTTATTAAAAAAAAATTGCTTATGCATTATTCCATCTATTTCTGTACCAAATTTCATCCTTATCTTTGTCCCTTCAGTAGTTTTTGCGTGAATGAGTAACATACATGCGTTGTTCTTCTCGTGACCCCCGTGGTCAGTCCCCGCCGCGGCGGCAGTGTAACACTGCCGAAACGTCGAGGTAATCAAATAATAATATGGATCGTGATTAACCCCTTACGGCTTACGGCGCTGAATTGCAGTTCTGCATCTTGCGAGTTCATTCGAACTCGCCCAGAAGTCCAAATAAATGTTTTCACGCCTTACAGCGCAACGTTGCAGTCCTGTATCAAACCATTCTAAAGAAAAAGTCGCAATTTTTTTTCCCACACTTATTACACCTTATTTCACATATTGCCGACAAAAAAAATGCAAAGAAAATCCTTGCGCCGTAAAGGGTTAAGTCCTGTATAGTATTTACAATTATCCATGCATCCTCAGAAACTTATGCAATTATAATATTAGTAGAAACCTTGTGAGTTTGCATCTCCGACATGCTCAGTATACCAAACAGTGTGAGATCCGGCGGCAAAATCTCTACGTTTATCGCGTAGTTAATCAAATTCACATTTAAACATACATTTTTATGATTAGGAGAATACATTGATTGAGCAATAAGTGGCCGCAAGTAATTTTAATTGAACTAATGTTAATTAATTTTCCAAAAAGAGTCCGTTCACTTACTTTTTAAATAAGATATCATCCACATCATAGCAACGTATGTAAAGAATTCGAAAATCGATGTAAACAGGTAAAATATTTTGGTTGGTAGGCTGCGAAGTAGTTGCGGCCGAGTGTGCAATGGCACTATCGATTTTCGAATTCTTTACATACATTGCTATGATGTGGATGATATTTTATTTAAAAAGATAGTGAACAAATTCTTTTTGGAAAAATAATTAACATTAGTTTAATTAAAATTACTTGCGGCCACTTATTGCCTGGCAATCTATTATCAATGTATTCTCCTAATCATAAATGTATGTTCAAATGTGAATTTGATTAACTACGCGATGAATGTAGTTAATCAATTCATATAACGCCATATCCAAATCGAGGACAACGCATTTTTCATTTTGGAAATTACAGCCAATTTCAAAATAGAAAGCCTTTAAGCATCTGACTAAACACCTTCTAAATAAAGCATTTGTTTTATGTGACAAGAATATTATAATAACTAGATGTCCGCCCCGGCTTCGCCCGTGGTACATTATGTAGCACTCATCGGGATCCCGTACCTACATATTTATCCAACTTTGAAAGGATGACTGAAATCGGTTCAGTCATTCCTGATAATATCGCTTTCAAACAAAAACCTCTTCAGCTACCTGCTACCCCACCTGTCGGAAATTGGTCGTACCAACTCAGATTTAGAAACAAATTGAATTAGCAAAGGTTTATATTCAATGACGCAATCTTGGACATTGGTGAAATTACGGTGACATTACCGAATGGAAGCCAAAATAAAAATTTGAAGTTGAAGTAATCGCTATCATGCTGTCATGTCAAGTGTATCTCTCTACTTAGTCTGTGGTCAAAGCACGCTACGAAAACTCTAAAAAAGAATGTTTTTTCCCGTTTTTGCTACATTCTTGATTCATGCTCCGCTTCTATTGATAGTAGCCTTATAGCCTTCCTCGATAAATGGACTATCTAATAGAAAAATTATCTTTCAATTTGGACCAGTACTTCCCGAGATCCTAGCGTTCAAACAAACAAACAAACTCTTCAGCTTTATAATATTAGTATAGATTTCAAAATAAATTACTGACGTCACACTCGACAGCCTCATACAACTTTGCTATCGTGTTGACGACAAACTGTCTTGTTAAAGGTACGGCTGCAAACTTAGAACAATAAAAAGTGTAATTTTTAACCCCCGACCAAAAAAAGGAGTGTTATAAGTTTGATTTCGATGTCTGTCTGTCTATCTGCCTGTCTGTCTGTCTGTGGCACCGTAGAGCTCAAACGGATGGGCCGATTTCAATGCGGTTATTTTATTTGAAGATTAATAATATCCGTGCGAATGTTCTTAGCTATGTTTGGTTAATATCTATTTAAGATGGCCGCCTCCACAAAATGGCGGACAAAATATTTCTTCACAACCTACCTCAATATGGGTATCAAATAAAAGGACTTGACTAGAATAATACTATACGTCGTAACAAATTACAAATCCAAGATGGCCGCCACCACAAAATGGCGAATCATATAACTTTTTTCACTACTACCTCAATATGGATATCAAACGAAAGAGCTTGACTAGTAGAATACTTTGCACTATGACAAATTTCAAGTCCAAGATGGCCGCTACCACAAAATGGCGAAATACATTTATTTTTTCACAACTCCCTTAATATGGGTATCAAATGAAAGGGCTTGACTAGTAGAATGTTGTACAGATAACAAGTCCGAGGTAGTCGGGGGTTAATAAAAATTTGTTCTTGTTTGAGTAAAATAGCAATCATGTTTTCAATTAATGTAATTGTTATCGTCATTTAGGATTGCAGACTTCAAGCAGTTAAATCCAGCAAGAACTAATAAAAGGAACAATCGACACTTCAGACTAGTGAAGATGGCTTTATCTAAGTGAGAATTTCAACAAAGCTACATTTGATTTCATTTTAAACAACTTTATTTATAACCATGTTACGCGTTACGTTGACAATAAACGCGACAATACAATGTTTAGATTTTACATCATCTCACCCTCATCGCTTCTGAGGTAACTAAATATCGATAAGATCTTACCAAAAAAAATTAAATACTAGGTACAAAATAGCAAGAAATTTAATTTGAAACAAGTTCTGTTGTGACAGTTTTTTTAGTTCGTGTTAAATCGAAAATGAACGTGATTATGCTATGATAACGTTTTATCCACACCTTTCTCGGGTAGGTAGATACATCGAAAAATATCGAGTCGCAGAGAAATTGATTGCAGCCAAAATTGTAAAAAAAGAATAACATTTACTCACTAACATTTTTCATGTAAAATTGAAAATAAACTAATAGTAATGAAGTTGTCGTGTCGTATCAGATGTCCCAACATCTTATCTCTTCTGTTTTCTATTGTTTCCATTAATGTTCTTTTCTCCTCTGCCATCTTCAAAACTTCTTCATTGCTCTTCATTTCCTTCCAGCTGATTCTCTCCATTCTCCTCCAACACCACATTTCGAATGCCTCTAATCTTTCCCTATCTCTTTGAGTCATGGTCCATATTTCGCTGCCATACAATGCAATATTCAAGATGTAGATCTTAATCAGCCTCTTGCGAATATTCTTTGATATTCGGGGTTTAAACAGATGCTTTTTATTGTTAAACTTACTACTTTTTACTTTTTATTGTTGCTTTTTATTTTAACAATAACAATAATCCTGTTAGGTATTCATATTATAAACTTAATGTAAATGTTTGGGCATTTGGATGTTTGTTGCTCAATCACGTTGTGATGCATGAACGGATCGAATCGGAACACAGATAGATTATGGTTAGGAAGGATACGCGGTCTACTTGTTATCCGGGAAATACGAAGATAATGGGCACTACGTGGGTAAAACTGCGGGGCACTGCTAGTATTAGATATAATTATATATGTACAACTTGTGTGATTTCCATTCTTTGTGTGAAATTGAAAATAAACGAGTTATTTACTTGACGGAACTAAGACTACCAGATACTTTCCCGAACGAGTTCCGAAGGAAAATCCCATCCTAATTTTTTTGTTTCATTTTTGTGAGATAGGACATTTTTATCATGAAATCATATTTAGTGGATAAATTCGCGAGACACGAATAGTCATTGAAATATCGTAGTCAATTATATTACTTAGATGGCCTATCTGAAACTTACGAGTAATTATGCTGGAAGATAAAATTACCCTCGAGCATAATTATGGCTGTAGTTTATGGCCATCCAAGATTAGAACAAAGGGCCAGCCTAACTAAATTGCGTAATCATTACTTTCACACAAGTATACAAAGTTTCGCATTTGTATTATTTGTAGGAAGTATGATATGAAACTTTTAATGCATATGCATTAATATTAAATGCTGATTGAGCTGTATAGCTCAATCAGTAGGTATATAGTCTGTATTATGGCCGTTTGTGCGTGTTGGCTACGCTGTTAGCACATGTCAGTAATGCTTTATAAATAAATGAATAAAGAGATATACCCGTATACGACTGTCCGTCTGTAACGACATAAATGTTTGATTCCCAGGAAAATAACAGGATCGGGAATCACGCGAGTGAAACCGACGGACGCTACTACTTTATAACATTAGTAGGATGTTAAAACAATGTTTTACAAAACCTCTACTGACAATTTCTGACAGTTGCCCGTGGAGACGCTACCTTACTTAGATTGCACAGACAATCCTTGATCTGAAGCTGCGATAGATCAACGTCCTCCAAGGTAAACTGAGCACTCGTGGGTTTATGCCCGCTGTTCCTACACTAGTCTGACGGCGCGGATTTATTCGTAGACCACGAGACACTGACCGCCGTATCATAAAACCTAACTTTAGCTCCATCTTCTATCTTTAAATTAACTAAATTAACTTGACGTCAGAAACGTCGACAATGTGTATTTACAATTGAAGTGTCTTAGTAAAAAAATAGTTTTGGTAAATACGGAAATTACGTATACCTAAGCATAAGCAGCCCACTAAATGTTCCCACTGCTGGGACTCGGAGCGTTCTTTCACAAGGAGAGGCCATAATCCATGTATTCATGCTGCATGCATCCATCCTCTGCTCCATGCATGCATGGCATGATCTGACGCATGACGAGATCATACGTCATCTCTTTCAAGATTTTTAGAACATCACGGTTTCCTCACGATGTTTTCCTTCACCGTTAAAGCCTTTGGTGATGACTAGCTCGTACCTTTGTTCTGGATTTGGAAATATACTCAGAGGGGCAGGCGAGATTCAAACCCACGACCTCGCAATTGTGAATCGCAAGTTCTAGGACAGATGATAAATTATTTAATTTTTCCAGCATGCCTAATGCAAAAAACGAAAATAAAGCTCAATTTTATCAATTCATTTTCTCGGAAAAAACCAAACCAAATCACTGGAACAAATTTCATAAGAAGCCGAAGTTGTCCATTTTTAAATGAAAATAAATTTTAGTTTTTGTTCCTATTTAAAAAACCGCCGCACCAATTTCGATAAAATTTATGTACATATGTGACCACCACAAAACTATGATCTTTAAAAAATTATTCACAATTTGTGGAGCTATCGCGTATCGCGTACAAAAAACACGCAACTAAATTGAGAACCTCCTCTTTTTTTGAAGTCGGTTAAAAAAGGCCTGGACCCTGGAGTCCGTAAAGATTATTGTAACGGGAAAAATTGCATAAACTATCCACTAGGCTACCTCTTCTTCAATACTCATAAACACCTTTTAACTTACGTCAAACAACTTCTTGTGCAACAAGTTTTTTTTCTGAGAAGTTTAAGACACCTACATCAATTTGTCTCCTTCCCAGAACTCCCAAAAATAGTCTGTTCATGGAAGCTAGTTTTTCAAGGTTCCAATAAAACTTAATTCAATCTATCGGCCCGCTTTCACTACAATATCAAATTCCAATAACAACTCTTAGGTAATTATTTTCGCCAGCCACTCCCCGTCTACAGTATTTAGACATTACGTTAACTGATGGCCTAGACCGCTGCGTCTAGACACCAACATGGCACAGCTATAAAATAAACTACTGAAATAAAATATAACTTAATGAGAAAATGCGAAATACAAAAACTGGGATAAACAGTTTTATGAAGGCTTCAGTACTTAAACTCTATTAGCCGCCGTATTGAACCGGAATCAAGCTAAATTTTGCTGAATTTATTTTATAAAAACTGTATAATAGATTTTTTTTTTGATTAATGTAGGTGTCGCATATACTTTCAATTGAACTTAGTAAAAAACCTATTAGTTTGATATTACACATAAATTTGAGTTTTAAAAAAATGTGTTAGGATTTTGGCTCGCTTATGTAGTACTCACATAATAAAAGCTACGACACGAATCTCGCTATTTGGTCTTTTTGTGAATACTTCATTAGAGCAATAAGGCGAATTTCGCCATGTGGATCTTTTATTGTGACGACAACGCGTTGTGAGCTATTCCGCTCACTGAGCGTTTTCGATCTTATAGCGTAACATATCCGAGTCAACGCAGTGCGTTGTTGACTGACTGAGTGCGTGCGTGGCTGACTTGCTATTCAATTCAATCTAAACGCGTTGTGGCAATGAAGAAAAGCCATAACGCGTATGGAATATTATTTGATTACGACGCACACTACTTTGGTCCTACGAGATTCTGTCACTTAGATTTCCCGCCAGAAGCTCGACAGTCAGCCCCGAGTTACTACTCGGGGTACGACAAGACTAGATGGAGTCGGGGTGCTCCGAGTTAGATCTGAGTTCGAGCTTACACCGACACGTCCACCTGTCCGTCGTAATGAACATTCATTGTTTTAACCATAAACAATGAATGCTCAGAACGCGTCATGGCATTTCTTCATTTCTACAACGTATTGAGGTTGTCAGCTACGACACAAAGTTTGCTATTAGGTCTTTCTGTGATTGTTCACGAGCCTCTAGTCTATAAGATCTATTTAGCTATCGCAAACTATTTAGAGAACAGCTTAGGTAATGATTTGGACTCTTCATGTTCTAATAGCTACGTTTCATTGTGTTGTTATGGGCAGGCATGTTGCGTACCATGTCCTGTTCGTCTTGTGACTCTATAATTTTTTTTTAAATGGTGGATTTCGCGCTTGACTCTCTCTTTGCAAAAAAAGGCTCTGAGTTCCAGCAGCATTTAGTGGTCTGCTAATGCTGTAACGTCGAATACAAAATTGGATACAAAAATAAGCTTAAATCAAACGTATATATATGGCAATAGATGCCAGAATCCCAAAACGCAAGTTTCTCAAGCTCGCCTCAAACGTCTCATAAAAATATATTTATGTAATTATATCCTTGTTGAATGAAAACAAACAAAACTGAATAGTGCAATTATATTCCTCTAACAAAGAGGAAAACTAAGCTCAAAAGTGTGCAGTATAACTTCAAGTTCAATTATTAATCTAACAAGGTTGAAAACAAAGCTAGGAAGCCTAACATTTTCATATCCCACATTTTAGACTATATTTTCTCAGTATTAAGGTTTAAATTAATATGTACTAGAGAAATAAACTTAGAACCCTCATAGCTCATTTCCAATGAAAACTGTTCAGAAATGTCAACTGTATAATTTGGAGTTTAGAGTTTATAATTGTTTGTAGTGGAAAATAGGAGAAATAGGAATATTCAGTTGTTTGAAGTTAGTCGTAGCTCGAATACCTTGAATACGAGTGTTTGAATTCAAAGTTGTTGAAATTGGCAAACCAAGCGTCCATTTTAGGCTCAGATTGAAAATTGTAGGCCACAGATTATTGTTTATCTGTGATTTAGGCTATATGAGGTTGGTTGAGCTTAAGCGGTGGTGACGTAGTTGAGCTGTGAAATAAGATAAGGCTGCGTTTCCACTGACGCGGAGCTGGGCGGAGCGGTGCTTGAATAAACCAATCACTACGCTCGAAATCTCCGCTGCGCTTCAATGGAAACAGCACGAGCGGTCTACTCCGCTCAGAGAACTGATATTAATAGAAATACAGCGAGGCGATGCGTAGCGGTGGACAGCGGGGTGGTGCGGTGGGGAGCGGAAGACAGCGGGCGGTGCGGTGCGGAGGACAGCTAGGTACCGGGGTGCGGGGGGTGGGCGTATGACGCTACGCCACTTGACTCGTGCGCAATGAATCATAGATCATAGAAGTTATCATCGTCAATACATATCAAAATGGATGAGAAGTTCATTGAAAATGTTAAACAATTTCCGTGTTTATGGGATACTCGACTGAATATCTCCCCTCCGCTCCGTTTCACTACTCCGCTCTGCTCCGCTTCATTGGAAACCCTCACCACTTTTCACCGCTCTTCTCCGCTCCTCTCCGCCCAGCCCCCGCGTCAGTGGAAACACAGCCTAAGTGAGCTTTGTAATTAGGTCTGTCGATGTTGTGTATATGTGTGGTGACAGGCAAATAAAATGCATGTGTTCACGGCATGGCGTTTATTATCTGACTCGATTTTACAATCGATAACGGTTACTTGTAACTAGTACTTTACAAAATAGACAAGGGCTACTTTTAACTAGTGCTTAGGTTCTTATGGCATATTTTATGATACATCTGCTATATTGGTTTGGTATTTAGCTTATTTGGGACTATCAGATCCACTGTGAAAGTGTGAAATAGACTAAGTGAGCTTGGTAACTACATGCGACTAGTAGCCCTGCGGTTTTACCCACGTGGTTCCTGTTCCTGTTACTTTCCTGCCATAAAAATTGTCCTGCCTCTGTGTTCTTCCAGACTATAGGTAATCTGTATTTGATATTTCAACTTGATCCTTTCACCTGTTCCGACATGTTTGAGCAACAACAGACAACTAGTATCCAAATATTATATTAATAACATTCATAGGATGCTTCAAAACTACTACAAGTACGCTGGCTGATTGACTAAAGAACTTAGTGAATAATGACCTTGATTTTCTTCTTGCGAGAAGAAGAAGAAAGCTCTAAGTCCCAGCAGTAGAAGCATAACAAGAACAAAATTTAAAAAAAAAAAAACTAATTCCCGACTACCTCGGATTTGTAATTGATACAACATTCTACTAGTTAAGTCCTTTAATTTGATACCAATATTGAGGTAGGTTGTGAAGAAATATTTTGCCCGCCATTTAGTGGAGGCGGCCATCTTGAATCGATATTTACCAAACATAGCTAAGAACATTCGCACGGAAATTAACCTTCAACAGACAGACAGACATCGACATCAAACTTATAACACCTCTTTTTTTGGTCGGGGGTTAAAAAGGGGCTGCTTATAGTATTTTTTATAGAGAAGCGAGACGAGCAGGACATGTGTCTGATGGTAAACACCACGTCTACCCTTTACGGTCCAATGTCATGCAGCTATTGGAACATGAATAGCCCCATTGATAGGTACTCTATAAATAGCCCAAATCATAACCTAGTACCTACTGCACTGGGGTCGTCACCCAGATAAATGTAATATATTTTTAGAGATAAATTACTTATCTCTGACTTATTAAAGCGTCCACTCACGAGTCCTAAAATCCGAGGAAATGACACATATGATTCATCGCACCATATGATTGGTGATTTATGGTTCGATGTAGGCTCCGCCCCACTACTTTTACGTCATTTCCTCTGATTTCAGGACTCGTGTGTGGACGCTTTTAGCCTGTATTTTCTTTGGAAACATTTCAAACCGGAACACAGTCATATACATAACTGCTTGATACTAAAATAACTGGTCAAGGTGTGATACTTCCCGGGCACTATAAACATTCTCACCACATATTATTTCTTGACACGATACTCTACCACTTATACATACGTAGTATTTATTTATACTGTGACTAGACTGTGGTTTTATCGACCTATCGACCTTTAGACGAAAACAATTACTCTTTGTTCTAAAATCAAATGAATAAATCGGAATAAATCACCATAAACATGATTAGTGAGTCCTGACAAAAAACCAGCCGGAAGGAAACCAAATTAAAACGAAGTTACCCTTCACCTCTCGGATCACTGAGCAGCCGACACTGGCGACAGTATAATTAAGATACCGTCAATTTATGCTTAACCACCGAATTGATTTTAATTTAAGATGAAAATTCAAATCAACCCCGCACATGGAATTAAATTCGTTAAATGCGTAAAAAGTATTTTTGTCTTTATTTAAAAGGCTTTTTTTATAAAGATGGAGTGACGAGACGCGCAGGTCATGTGCCTGATGGCAAGCAACATACCTGCCACATAACAGCACAGTGACACACAGCTATTGATGTATGAAAATAAAGCTAACGATACTTTTAACGAAAGATATACTGTGTCGAGAAATTAAAAGGCTTAGAGATTATTTCTTCTATAAGCCCTCTTAGACCTCTGGGTGACGAGCGCAGTGCAGTGCTAGGTAATTTGGTTTAGAAACTTAATTAAACTAGGTGATTTGGACTCCATTTGGCTTGGAAACTTAATTAAACTAGGTGATTTGGACTTGCGGAGTCCATTAGTTTAATTAAGTTTCTAAACCAAATTACCTAGCACTGCGCTGCGCTCGTCAGCCAGAGATCTAAGAGGGCTTATAGAAAAAACACAGTATATGTTTCGTTAAAAGTATCGTTAGCTTTATTTTCATACATCATACACATACGTCCGGGTCACAAAATTCCAAATTGCTAAATATTCTGACCACGGATACCGGATTCTGACAATACAAGCAGTAATGTGAAAACATCACTTAGTCCACTTTGAAGGTAATTTCTATTTCTATTCTATTTACTCGGTCGCGGGAAGTCGGTCGGTCCGTCCGCGTCGGTCAGTGGTGGGATTCCGGCATAAGACCGTTCATTGTGGAATTCTATGGTGGAACCAGCAGTGAGTGGACGTCTGCAGGTTACAAATGATGATGATAATGATTATTTTATCTACTACAGCGGCATATATAGTATGCTTTATTATCACGGTTTTTGAAAACTCAAATATTATACATACATACATACATGGAGACTGAGCAGCCATCACTGTTATTTCTTACGGAGACGCAGATAGGACGTCCGTCAGACGTGGCGTACCTAACATATCCTGGGTACACGTTGGAGCACAACTTTAAGCCACGTGCTGGAGTGTGCCTGTACGCCCGTGACGATATTTGCTGTCGGCGTCTCCGTAATCTTGAGGACACCAGATTCTCTGTTGTTTGGGCGCTGATAGACACAGGCATAGACAAAATTGTCTATGCCTGTGTCTATCGGTCGCACAGTGGGGATCTGGAGACAACTAGGCTCATGGAATATTTAAGTGAGGCGGCAGATGCGGCTCTGCAAAAGTACCCAACAGCCCAACTAGTGTTGCTGGGGGATTTTAACGGCCATCACAAGGATTGGCTGTTCCCATACCGGGACACTGACCACGCTGGGCTGGAAACGAGAAAGCTAGCTTTATCGTTAGACCTGACCCAGCTGGTCCAAGGGGCCACACGGGTACCTGACGTTGAGTCGCATACTCCTTATTGTTTAGACCTTCTGCTAACAACTGACCCAGACCGATATTCCGTGGCGGTATCTTCGCCGTTGGGCAGCTCCGACCACTGTCTGGTGAAGTCAGTATCAATGTACCATCCGCCCGATCCCAGCCCTAGAGGCAACCGGCGGTTGTGGCGATACAAGTTAGCAGATTGGGATGAGATGCGTTCTTTTTTTGCGTCTTACCCATGGCAGTCATTGTGCTTCTCTTCTGGTGATCCTTCAACTTGCGCGGATGCTGTGACTGAAGTGATACAAACGGCTATGGAATACTTTATACCGTACTCTGACGTCCCAGTATCCATCAAAGCTCGCCCTTGGTTTGGTCCGCAGTGTAAAATGCTGAGGCATTTAAGCATGGGGCTTACCTAGCTTGGGTTGATGCTCGACAACGTAAGGCAAAGGACACACACCAGAAGAAGAAAGCGTTTAACAAGGCTGCTAAGGCAGCCTTTTTTTTGTCTGCAAAAGGTTTTACAGAGGGCTCGTTTCGACCATATTAGTCGAATAGGGAACAAACTAGCTTCATACCCTGCGGGTAGCAAAGCGTTTTGGTCCCTAGCTAAATCGGTCGAATCGAACTTCTGTCGCCCTCACTACCTCCAATGCTAAAACCTGATGGGACGTTGGCTCACACCGCAACGGAGAAGGCAAACTTGTTTGCATCTCAGTTTGCGGAATCTTCACGTCTAGATGCTGGTTGTGCGATACCTCCTACTCCACCTGGCAGTCCGACTGTAATGTCTGAAATACATATTCGCCAAAAGGAGGTTACTAAAGTGCTACGCAATCTGGATGTGAATAAAGCCAGTGGCCCGGATGGAATTCCTGCCATAGTACTGAGGGTTTGTGCACCCGAGTTGTCTCCAGTACTAACGCGCCTGTTTAGACTTTCTCTCAAACTGGGCAAGTGCCGAAGTCGTGGAAGCTTGCAAACGTGCAACCTGTGCCCAAAAAGGTAGTCGTGCTGACCCTATCAACTACAGGCCCATTTCAGTCACGTCCATACTCTGCAAGACTATGGAACGTGTCTTAAACCACAGGCTCCTGACATACCTAGAATCGAACGACCTCCTCAGTGACCGGCAATACGGGTTTCGCCGGAACCGGTCCACCGGGGATATTCTAGCGTATGTCACCCACATCTGGAGTGAAGCTATCGAGAAACACGGGAAGCACTTGCAGTCTCCCTGGATATCTCGAAGGCTTTCGACAGGGTTTGGCATGATGGCCTTATAAGCAAGCTTTCTGGCTATGGTTTGTTTCCTGGGTTTATTGCTTGGATATCGGACTTCTTGAGGGATCGATCCATACGAGTTGTCATTGATGGCTGCTCGTCGGATCAAATGGCAATCAATGCCGGAGTCCCTCAAGGGTCGGTACTCTCTGCGACGCTCTTCCTACTACATATCAACGATCTGTTGAAGCCCGGTATTTTTGGGTACGCAGATGATAGCACCGTCGTAGAGAGTTATATATCCAGCGCAAGAGCCAGTGGGCAACAAACTCAGCTACTGAGAGAGAATATGATCGAGCGTTTGAACTTGGCTCTTGAGGCAGTCTCGAAATGGGGCGATGCCAATTTAGCCAGGTTTAACGAAGGAAAGACACAGGCGTGTTTGTTCTCCGCTAAAGGAGTCCGTTCCAACTGGCTCCTACTTTTCGAGGCGTGTCCGTGCCGGTTACTGACCATCTCGAGCTTTTGGGCGTTTCTTTGTCATCGACGCTCAACTTTGGCACATATATTGAGTCTAAGGCTGAATTAGCCGCCAAAAAACTGGGTGTCCTCTCAAAGGTGCGAAGATACTTCAATTCTGAACAGTTGCTCACGTTATACAAAGCACAGATTCGCTCCTGTATGGAGTACTGTTCGCACCTTTGGGATGGATCGGCTAAGTTTCAGCTGGGGACTCTGGAATCTATTGAGAGACGTGCCAAAAGACTCATAGGCAATGACACTCTTGTGCGTAAAAGACTTCAAAGTCTTGATCATCGCCGCAAAATCGCTAGCTTATCGGTTTTTTATCGGATACACTTCGGAGAGTGTGCAACTGATCTGCATGATCTAATACCACCTTGCCCTTTCTTCTATCGGACTTCTCGTTCCACAAAAGGGCGACATCGTTTCATGGTTGATGTTCCAAAAACGCGAACGAAGAGGTTTGACTCCACGTTTGTGATAAGAACGTCTACGTTGTGGAATGCGTTGCCTGAGTGGGCTTTCCCTGATGGTTACAATCTTGGTGTCTTCAAATCGAGAGTGAATCGGTTTCTTCTAGGTAAGCACGCTCCATCGTAGATCTCATCATCGCTTAACATCAGGCGAGATGGTGGTCAAGTGCAAACTTATTATAGTTAAAAAAAAAAAAAAAAAATAAGCAAACGCAAGTAAAAGATTTTTAGTAAAAGTCATATTTCTATTATAGATAAGTTTCAATGTTGCCAGAGAAATTACAGGGCTAGATATTTAATATCTTAGATCTCTGGGTGGCGAGCGCAGTGCAGTGTAGATAATGATTTGGACTTTCTGTTCCAATAGCTGCGTATCACTGTGCTGTTATGTGGCAGGTATGTTGCTTACTATCAGGCACATGTCCTGCTCGCCTCGTCACTATTTATTTAAGGGCGTGTGGGCCGTAATTTTGAATTTTTAAAACAACTTTAAGACCTTTAAAATAGTGTATTAAACTCTGAAAAAATATATGTATTAGTTAAGGATCTAATCTAGTGCAATTCATGAGTCAATAACACGATTTAATGAATTTTACTTGATAGAAAAAAAATCCCAAAGTTACCCCTTTTCAAAGATTTTCAAGTTTATGACTAAACTAATGAGTTTTTACTAAATTTTGTACTCAACGAAAGCCACTAAAAGTTATAGATGCATTCGCAGAGTTTGACTTGATAAAAGTATCAGTTATTCACTATGTTTTAATATCTACCATATATATAGCGCGCCGTTCGGCAAGCCTGATCAGTCGCGTTTCGGCGCTCACGGACGACAGGCCTGTGCTTGATTTTGCAATTTTGACAACCAATAAATTTTAAATATTACGATCATAGTGCCACAGTATAACAATCTCAGTAGGTATTACTAGTGAAGCACGCTATGATCTTGATTTGTGATACCGTTTTCATTGAATTGCAAATAGACGCTGATACTAATTAGTACGCTGTTTACTTTATGTTGTAGACCAATAGGGGAGTCTCAAAAACTGACGTCGATACCACATCAGTAAAAATTCAATCCGGATGCAATGGAAAATAGATAAGTATCGGTAAAATATTCGTCCGTCAAATCAGAGGATTTGATTTTGATTTGGATAAGGAAATAATGAAAGGGAATGAAAGAAATCCCTGCGTAAATCCCCTAATTGGAATGATGAAACTTGCAAGTATATGCCCGTTAGGTAAATTCTTTGGTAGTAAGGTACTTAGTACTTGGAAGAAAAGTCCTCATATATACATTTTATCACTTTGGAAGAGAGTCTCGCACAAACTATTCAGTTTAGAAAAAAAATGTTAGAAACTTCAATACAATTTTTGAACACCTATCCATAGATAGATACACGTATGGT
This sequence comes from Ectropis grisescens, assembly GCA_017562165.1. Lineage (NCBI taxonomy): Eukaryota > Metazoa > Arthropoda > Insecta > Lepidoptera > Geometridae > Ectropis > Ectropis grisescens. Next base: position 6,303,031 of record CM029781.1, on the reverse strand, counting down.
TTTGATAGTTTTTTTTGAGTTGCAGTTCCAAGTTTGTGACACCACCAAAATTATTTGTTTTTTCTTTTTTTTTGTATAGAAATGTTAATATGGTTCATAAAATACATGTACTTACCAAGTTTTAATAGTATAAGCTCTTATAGTTTCGGAGAAAAGTGGGTGTGACATACGGATGGACAGAGATAACGTATATAGGGTCCCATATTTTGAAATTTGGCTACGAAGCCAAAAATAAGATGTTAATTCTGTTCTCAGTAGCATAAACATTTCCTTTTTTACCCAAATAGGAAGAAGGGTCATGTTTTTCGCGCGTATCTTTTATGTTTGTAAAACTTTTATTTCCACGTATCTTCCAAACGGCTGGATGGATTTTGGTAACTAAGATATTGTAAGACTAGTCTCATTCGCCAAAGTGTCCTTAGATAGTAGGTAATATTTTTTTTAAGTGTAGTTTTTTTGTAGTCCGGGTTTTTAAATTAAAGTTATTCTATCTATCATATTGTTCGTTGCTCGAAAAACAGCACCATTCATTATCATGATTGAAGAGTTGAACGAAGAGTTTTGTCTCTATTTTTGTAATAAGAACAACTAAGCTGTGAAATGCATTGCCAGAGTGGGTTTTGTCGATGGTTCGAACCTTGGGGTTAACAGGTACACCATGTTTCTATTAGAGAAGCAAGTTCCATCGTAGACCGCATCATTTTCATCCACTATCATCGATATCATCGCAACCGTATCATTAAATGAGCTATACATAGTAAACGGTAAGTTTTACAAAAGTATACTAACAACAAAAGATGTAAAAAAAAAATATTTTCTACAATTGTTGTCATAATATATTATAGTTTCCAAAATATCGGCTAAAACAGTTTTTTTTCCATTGGCGTTTGAAGCTCTACCTGGATCTGTGAGCATTTTGTAATTTTATGCTCAGTAAGTGATCTTTACCTCATACAAAAAAAATTGGATTAGAAATTTAGTGCAAAGTTGAACAAAAACCGTCTATTTTACTGACCTTTCACTACGTTTCAGCACATTTTATTAAATTTTGACGAACTTGAGATTTTAGGAAACATTTTAAAAGATGCATGAAATTGGAAAAACCGGTCTCAACTTATAGTGTGACCAAAAAAGAAAAGGTTCAGTTATATATACTCGTACCTACGAGTATAGATAAATTTTATATTTCTTCATTTATATTATATAGCAACAAAACTTTACCACTAGTATAAACAAATCTTGAAAAAAATTGAGTTTAAATTACATAGTCCAATATTTTAATGTTATTTCTGCACTGTGGCACCGATTCCGCGCATCAGAACGGTCGCGAGTACAAGACAGCATTAAATGCCTACTTTGACAGAATTACCTGGCCTTAAGCAAATAAATATCGACTCATGCTTTCAACGCCTCCAGGTTCAGAAAGCTCTCGGTCCAGAAATCAGTCTCGCAGTTATCCTTGTTTCATTTTCTTAGCCACGCTCGGAAGAAATGATAATATTATTCTGTGTAGATTTACGCCGATAAAATTACAATTTTCCCTCGTCTCGACAACAGTGCTCCCGCCATTTTATTCAATGTTATTTTCGGCCAGTGACCAAAGGCGTGAATTTTTCATGGACAAAGGATGGAATGGGGTCACCCGATGACAGCCTGAGGAGGCTCGTAAGGCCCTTGTACCTCATTTTAGCGGTTACTTTTATGTGTAAATTACAATTAGAGGTTCGTTACATAGCAATTTAAATGAGGATTTTATAATATACTCAACATAACGAGCAAAATAAACAAAATGCCCGTCTCTAACAGTTCATTGACTCAAGATTCTAGATCATTACACTGCACTACACTCGACATATTACATATGTATTGTCATAGTCATATTGCAAGCCTCTCGAAGAAGTCAGTTTGTGTAGGTCAACTTTTAAAATGTTTAGTGTCATCTTATTTTACCTGCACTCAGCAATACAGATTTTCATATGCGTATTTTTATAAGACGCCCAATGTGACCAAGTTGAGGTTAGGTTACGAAACACATTGTGGCTACGAAAGTGAGACCGTAGCAAAAAGGAGTGTTTGTAAAACGAAGCATTATTTTTCTTGACCGCCGTGGCTTTAAGCGATCGCTAATGCAAGATAACATGGTACTGCAAGTTAAGAGGAGCAAGAAAAATAGATCAAAATTAACTTTTCCAATAAATCTACTTTTAAAATGTCTCATCTCAGCCATGGTATTTACGTAATATTTGTATCGCATAATAATACAGACACTACACGACAGACACGATAGGCACAAAAGAGTGATGTCGTCAAAAATCAAACCGTCTATAAAACAACTAAAATAAACAAAATACGTGAACGCGTGAACATAACAAACCGATTTATTGTTTAGTACACATTTGTACTTTGACTGCTCAACACAATATTTTTTTAATCACAAATGAAAATTATTTTTGCATACCCTGACATTATACCTGTCCTAACTTTTATAAATTTTAACCTGGACAAGCCGCCAGTTGACTGGGCATCAAAACATTCAAAACAATGCAGACACTGCCCTAAATTTGTATATATTTAACTGTTTTAATTTTATCAGAAAAATAAAATTAGTTTGCTGTGATAAAATATTGTTATATTTTATCTGATATTTGATTGGGCTATTTATTAAGGTAAGTAAGTACTTTAAAAAATCCTCACTGTTTTCTTCTCTTGAATTTCTTTAATAAGAGCTTCGTGGCTTTATAATAGTTGGTAAGTCTGCTGGCGTGGCGTTGCCGTGCAGGATAAATATTTGAGTAGTGAAAACTTTTAAAATTAATAAAACTAGATTTTTTTTCTGTTTTTCTTTCAACGTGCCATATGAATTAAATAAGTATGTCAGTGTTATTTTGGAAATGTTTGTTTGCTGAAGGACTAGGAAAGCAAGAATAATAATGTACCAGTTAGTCCACTTTCCCGGTAAAACGAGTAGTAAAATGCATTAGGGCGAAATAGTATTGCATCGGGAGTTCGATGATGATGATGATGATTCATGTGGGAAAGAAACCGGTATGCTCAACGTGGGCCAACCAATATTTGTATAACTTTTTTCTAAACATAGTGTTCCGCTTTTTCATTCAATTTTTCTCCGAAAAATCAAACAACGAATTTCAATTTAAAAATTTATTTATTTATTTATTGCTCTCAAAGACATATTTTTTCTAACAACTAGACTTTTCAAAAATAGATAAGCCATTAGGGGGGGGGTTGCAATTTTGCGTTATTTATTTCAATTTAAATTCAACTAACACTAACAAAGATTACGCACTGGACCAATTTTGAATGATTTGTAAAATGAAATAATAAAGCAGCACTAATTAATGCACTAGGTACTTTAATAGTTTAAGTCGCGAGATTTCGAAGTATATGCAAACTATTGATTATATTTTCGTGTATAAGGTTTAAATGGATGTGAAAGATTTATTTGGAATAATATAAAGGTATGGACAATATTAACAAACAATAAATTAAAACAAACACTCTCTATAAATCAAACACGCCGTCGAGATGGCTGCCGCGCGGCAGGGTTCCCAGAACACTGGCAGTGTTGCCCCGTTGGATGGCGATACTTAGTTTTTGGGCGAAGTAAGTGCCAGCTCTGAGATCCCATGAGGCGAGAACCAACCTCGTTATAGGTTTAAAAATATAACATACCTATGTTTAATCTAAGGGATCGTATTCGTCAAAGAAACAAGGTTACCGATATAGCTCAGCGTATTAGCAAGCTAGAGTGGCAGTGGGTTGGTCATATCTGTCGTAGGACCGATAAAAACCGCTGTAGACGTGTCCTACCGTAAAGATCGCGAATCGGCCTACATAGGTTAAGACGTCCTGAAACCTGGCGGAGTGACGATTATGTGAGGCAGCAGGAAGTTGAAGAAAAAATGACGTTGGAGAGTAAATAAGAGAAGACAATATCCAGCAGTACACTAGGATAGGTTGGTGATGTTTGAATGAGGTTGTTTCAATATGCAAGTAGGTCAAAATAGTTCTCAATTTCGATTTAAAATTGTAATTTCGTAGGTGGCGCCAACATTTTTATTTGTCAGAGAATTTTATCAAATTATGAAAATGGAAGACAATACGAAAATATGGAGCTATGTGCGAGTATCAAAGTCAAGTTTAGTTTAATTTTCATGGACCTGACCCTCATAATTTATTCTTAAACGTAAATAGAACGATTTTTTCCTTGAACAAGTAAAGCAATTTGAAATACACGCCCACTTAAAATTATCGTATTCTTACGAACAACGTTAAACACTAATAAATAATTTATACGCGTGAAAAATATGTTCTCACCGCTGCATAATTTATTAAAACACGTTTTTAAAAGATAGGCCTATCTTCGGTTCGGGAGGTAGGTGTCTCTTGGGTCTTTCATTTTTTAAAACAAATAAAGTTTTAGTACGAACATATACATATGTAACATATACACAAGGTTACGCACATTTACTTTACCAAGCCGAAAAGGATGCGTGCACATATATGAACAACTTTGTCTATGAGACCAAATATAAAATCGCGAAAAAAACCCACAGTATTTTTTTCCAATATCATTATCACTCATTCGCATACCCTTATCGCACTTTAGGTGGACTCGGTACAACATGTACGTTTCCTCCATTCAACTCTTTCATTCGTCATATGTAAGCTTACTCTTTTCCACAGAGTAAGTTGAGAGATACTCTCTCCTTTCCTATTCATATCGACTTTCACACAATCCATCCACGCTTATTTTGGTCAACCTCTACCATGACATCCATCTACATTCATATTCAAAACACTTGGTTATGTTATTTGGATCTTCAACCCTACCCATAACATGCCCAAACCACCAAAACCTAGTCCTTTCTGTTTTTGTGTCACGGTCGGTTTTTTTTCAAAATATTAATGAGTAAAAATGTTAATTAGTTTTTTTAGTATTATATGTTTGCGCCTTCCACCGCCATCTCATCGGATGTTAGTCGACAAAATCCGACTCTACCTACGAGCGACTCTATCTAGATGACTACTTTGGCAACATTGTTTGGCAAGTATCGTAACAATATTTTTTTGCGGCTAGATTTTGACGTGACAACGTCTTATAAATTGGTTTGCCGGGTGACACTTCAAGAAACTGCGTTACGCTCCGCTCACGTTATGCGCTCACAACGAGAGCGAGTGAGAGGCACGCGTCCCTTCCACTCGGGCATGGTTAGCCCGCCTAAGAGCGAGAGAGACAGACATAAAAAGTGAAAGGCAGGCGTCCCTTCCGTAAAATATTTAAAAGTATTTTACCACTCAAAGTCGTTGTCACGTAAAACTTTCGCCCGTATACCGACTTTACAGGCAACCAATTTTTTTATATAAATCAATTCCCCAAACTGCAGGCTCAAATTCATACTCAAACTTAAATTATTTTATTGCAAAACTGATAAATATGAGCAGGCTTTTTTATGTTACCAGATCGTCTTTTCTACACTACTTGTTACGCTTGACAGGAAGGAATAATCACGAACTGTGGTATTTTCCATACACAATTCCAGTGTCTGGTAATTTCCGGCCCACCCCATCAACGCGGCGTTACGATCTTTTATTGCCATCTGGAAGTTGTAATTAGTTGCCCAGACTATATTGGACCTATGTAGGTTTTGATGTGTTTTGTCGGACATGATTATTCTATAAATATCATTCTTTACAGCCTATCGAGCAACTCGATCTTCAGCGCAAGCACGAAAGAGCCTTAGCTAAAAATATTGTTCAAATCTTTCTGTCATTTCTTGTGGGAGGGGAAAGTTGCACTATTACATACACAACATACCTGTACCGATCCATTGCCGATCATACTCACACAGCCAAATTATTAACACATAAAAAATAAAGCACCATTCACAAATCTAGCCTCGTCCTCAGACACAGTATATTATCAAACTCCATGGTCCACGCGGACTTGTACTTTGACAGAGGGGGAACGCTGTGTATGCCTACTCCCTCCGTGTTGCTCTCTGTCACAGCCCCATATAAACTATTAGGTTTTTTTAATATTTTATGCTTGCGTACAACCAATACTGGTTCTAAGTTTTCTTCAAAAGTATATTTTTATTCCGAACGCCAACGATTTTAATAGAAAATGGAAATAAAAGATGCAACGAGAGCGCAAGATTTCAACTTTGTTCATTAATACAACAGATGTGGCGAGGCGAAAATTTGTTTAAGAACAAGCTGAAAATCGACATAAGCAGAAGTTAACTTTTTTATTTATATTTTTTTCATAGGCTAGAGTGACGAGACGAGTAGGACATGTGCCTGATGGTAAGCAACATACCTGCTACATAACAGCCCAGTGACACGCAGCTATTGGAATATGCAATGTCCAAATCATTATTTCCTAGCACTGCACTGCGCTCGTCACCCAGAGATCTAAGATATTATATCTCTTAGCCCTGTAATTTCTCTGGAAACATTACCCTTCAAACCGGAACACAGTAATGTTTGCACATTTCTGCTTGGCGGTAGAATAGCTATGACTGGCCTCGTGGCTTAGTGGGTAGTAACTCTGCCTGCGAAGCCGAGGGTCGTGGGTTCAATTCCCACCCAGTGCAAACATTTGTGTGATAAATCCAAATATTTGTACTGTGTCTAGGTGCTTCTATTTATAATAAGTATGTATTGACAACTACATATTTAAGTATTATATCAGCTATCTGGCCCCTATATTACAAGCTTTGCTTTGTTTGGGGTCAGATGGTGTTATGTGAGTATTGTCCTCCAATATTTATTTATTTATTAAAAAAATACTGACAAAGGCGTGGTACTTCCCCCGGCGAACTCTGCAAAGAGTTTACCCACGGAGGCTAATACAAAGAGGAGGTGGGTTAATTAAATTTCCATATGAAACGACGCGGATAGTTTGCGGGATGAGGGGGCACTGAGGGCCTGTTAAGCTCCGCCCACTTCTCAATTTTCCATCTATCGGCTAATAACAAAACTACTAGCTTAGGTTGATGTTGATGTTAGTACATAGTTCAGCTACCTTACACTAGATGTCAAAAGATTTAATGAGATGGGACGTACTAAGAACTTCAATCTTCAAAAAAAAATTATAGTTAAATAAATAAAATTAAGATATTAAAAAACATGCTTTTATTACTTGTAAATGAACTAAAAATTTGAAAATAATTTAAACATGATAATAAATGTATAGGCACTCGAATTGCAACCTTTAACGATAAATTAAGCTTCTACGTATACGTCACTATACTTAATCATAAATATATCGTAGAAACCTAGATGTATAAATTTATTATCAAACTCCACGGTCTTATTCATAAAAAGTTATAGCATGTCTAAACTCTTGCTATAGTACGTCTTAAGAAAAATGGTATTCATAACAGCATTTTAGCGCTAAAACGTGCTATAAGCCTTCTATAAAGTTATTAGTTCTGAAAGGAACATATAAAATTAGTTGGTAAAATAATTTAATTCTGAATACGGCCCTGGATATTTCTCACGTTTAAATAGTTAATGCTACATGACGATAGATGGCAGCCCGTTCATATAATAATAATAAAAGCTGTAAAAGTACTGTTTTAGCTACTAAAATGTATTTAGGACGAAGTGGATAACAGTTTTTGGTATTTACGTATTTATTTATTTCCTTAAGTCTAAGTTTTACAATATTAATATAAAATAACATAAAACATTATAAAAACCTAAACCTAGTTTGCCGCCAGCAGCGGGCAGGGCCCCAAGCTACCGGTGGTTAGGGCTGCAGACTGAGGAACCTCCTGACGATGCGCGCCGTGTCGAGGATGACCGCCTTCTGCATCTGACCCTTAATCCAACCGTCTGGCGAAAGTCTCTTGAGATGTTGGTCGAGACTTTTCGCTACAAGGCCGTTTGCCGACACAACTATTGGGACTATGATCGTCGAATCAACATCCCACATGGCGGTAACCTCATGAGCCAAGTCAAGGTACTTGCTAAGCTTGTCCTTCTCAGCTTTCACGAGGTTCTCGTCATGTGGTATGGTGATATCGACAATCACAGCCGACGCTGAGACCGGTCTACCAGCACGATATCAGGCTTATTGGCAACAATAGTCCTGTCCGTGATGATAGAGCGGTCCCAGTAGAGCAACGCACGACCATTCTCGAGAACTGGCAGAGGAGCGTACTTATAGTAGGGCACCTCGGACTCGACAAGGCCGTATCGAAGAGCAAGCTGCTGGTGGATGATCCTGGCTACTAGGTTATGTCTGTGCAAGTACTCGCCGTTAGCAAGATGCGAACAACCGGAAATAACATGACGAAGTGATTCGCCTGGACGGCGGCATGCCCGACAAATGTCGACCGTACCGTCCTTCATTATGTATTTCCGGTAATTGTTCGTCTTGATAACTTCGTCAGCAATTGCACAGGCAAAACCCTCGGTTTCTCCGAAGAGGTCCCCGAAGCGTAGCCAGTTCACCGACGCGAGCAAATTCACATCGGGGCCCGTCAGGGCCCGATAGAACCGCCCGTGCAGCTCCTTGCTCTTCCATACTTCCTTGCGATCATCAGTGCTGAGCACCGATGGTTTGCGCCAGTTCTCGTTTGCCATTGAAAGAGGCGTGAGCTCCTGTCAACTGCCACAACATCACGATGCATCCCGGACTCACTATTGCGGAAATAATCCCTAAGACTGCATACCTCGCGGTTGTGAATGTTCTTGGCATTTAAAAAGCCTCGACCTCCACACTTCCGCGGGATATACAGCCTCATAACAGACGAGCGCGGGTGTAGCATGCGATGAGTTGTGAGCAGTTGACGGACCTTTCTGTCCAGGGCGTCGAGCTCAGTCTGAGTCCATCTCAGTATGCCAAAGGAGTATATCAGCAGAGGCATTACCCAACCGTTGAAGGCTCGCGCCTTGTTACCGCCTGACAGAAGACTTTTGAGTACTTTTGTCAGCCGGCACAAGAAACGCTCCTTCACCGATTTCTTAATGTCATCTGCTGATATACCCAAGGACTGTGACATACCGAGATATTTGTAGGTCTCGTCTTCGGAGAGAGATCTGAGAGTTATAGTCTCGGAAAGTTGTAAATTCTCTGAATTTACTACTTTCCCTCGCTGTACATGCATGACCGCACACTTGTCTACACCGAACTCCATCTTGATGGCGTTACTAAAACCTCCGTGGTTTTTAATAGCTCCAACAAGTCTTGGCGTTTCGGTGCAAAAGTTTGAGGTCGTCCATGTACAACAAATGAGATATAACCTCACCTCCTCTACGAAGACGATAACCTAACTCTGAATCCTTCAGCAGAGTGCTGAGAGGATTCAGACTTAGGCAGAACCATAGGGAACTTAGACTGTCACCCTGAAAAATGCCTCTTTCAATTCTTATCAAGTCCTCCGAAACAAAAGAGTTGTCTACGTCACCTGGTTGACGAAGGACTGTGACCCACTGTCCCATGCATTTGCTAAGAAAAGATTTCAGAGTTGGATTTATTTTGTACAACTCTAAAACCCTTTCCAGCCATGAATGGGGCACCGCATCATAGGCCTTCTTATAGTCAATCCAAGCAGCGGAGAGGGCTCCTTTGTTTCGTTTGACTTGTTGGCAAATGGTCGTGTCAATTTACGTATTATTATTACAATATAATACCGCAAAATAATACGTTAACTTATTTATTTTCTCCCCAAAAATGTCGCCATCTAGTGTCAAGTAGTAGAAACTTAACACGGAAAGCTGAGAATGTATTAGAACTTTTATGTTTAATTACTTACAAATGAAATGTGATGCCATCTATATTATCAGAACGTCTGTCTGAGTAACTTTGACAAAGTAAAATACAACACTTCATTCTTTTCTTGTTAAAAACTCAAAAAAACAGGCCTAAAATGCGAGTCTCGTCACATGTTCACCTGATGAACGCTGATAGCATACTAACTTAGACCCCGCCCACCGTGATGACGTCAGGACCAAGTTGAATATCACAGTGCACAGTTGCTTAGGGCAGCTCCTCTTTGTGTTAGCTCCGTGATTAATCTCCATGACTATCTCTTTGGGAGAGAAGTACCCGAGTCCCAGCAATGGGAACGTTTTTTGGCGGGCTGCTTATGCTCTACCGCTGAACGCCTAAAATACGCGGTATCTCAAATTATTTAGACTTTGGAACTCAAACGAAATATTATTACCATGCGAGTGAGAGTTATATAAATAATCCGAATTTCAACAAGAACATTTTTTTTATTAATTGTCGACTACTTCGGATTTGTTATCTGTACAACATTCTTTATAGTCAAGCCCTTTCATTTGATACCAATATTAAGAGAGTTGTGAAACAATAAATGTATTTCGTCATTTTGTGGTAGCGGCCATCTTGGATTTGAAATTTGTAAAAGTACAAAGTATTTTTCTAGTCAAGCCCTGTCGTTTGATACCCATATTGTGGTAGTAGTGAAAAAAAAATATAATTCGCCAATTTGTAGTGGCGGCCATTTTGGATTTGAAATTTGTTATAGTGTATAGTGTTTTACTAGTCAATCCCTTTCATTTGATACCCATATTAAGGTATGCTGTGAAAAAACATTATGTCCGCCATTTTGTGGAGGCGGTCATCTTGAGTCGATATTAACCAAACATAGCTAAGAACATCCGCAAAAATATTAACCTTTAAATAAAAATATTGCATCTAAATCGGCACATCCGTTTGCGCTCTACGGTGCCACAGAGAGACAGACAGACAGACAGACCTCGATGTCAAACTTATAACACCCCTTTTTTGGACGGGAGTTAAAAAGGAGACCCTGCAAGCCATGTCGGCTCTAATCTCGTACAGATCTACAATCCAAACGAAGTATCTAGCGAGATTTTCCACCGATATAACAAGGTCGTTGACTCGTCCTCGCTTCACTGAACCGGACCGTGTCTACTTGCACCGGCTACTAGCAAAGTGCTGTTTATGGGAAAATGAAGAGATATTTTTTATTGAAACTCCTGAGTTACGAACGCTACGAGAGCATAGTTTTAACTTACTACGAGAGCATGTTTTTAACCCCCAACCAAAAAAAGGAGTGTTATAAGTTTGACGTCGATGTCTGTCTGTCTGTCTGTGTGTGTGTCCGTCTGTGGCACTGTAGAGCCAAACGGATGGGCCGATTTAGATGCGGTTTTTATTTGAAGGTTAATTAATATCCGTAATATCCGTAGGTCAGAATATTCTTAATATAGAGAACCTCCTAACTATGTTTGGTTAATATCGATTCAAGATGGCCGCCTCCACAAAATGGCGGACAAAGTATTTCTTCACTACCTACCTTAATATGGGTATCAAATGAAAGAACTTGAATAGTGGAATACTTTGCACTATAACAAATTTCAAATCCAAGTTGGCCGCCACTACAAAATGGCGAATTACTTATTTTTTTTCACTACCACCGCAATATGGGTATCAAACGAAAGGACTTGAATAGTAAAATGTTGTGTAATATCAAATACAATACATTATTACAAATCCGAGGTAGTCGGGGGTTAATCAAAATGTTTAACTTTGTTCTTGTTATTAGCTTATATTTTGAAAGCTGGCACATTTTAGGTACCTATTTGAGGCAAGCTGAAAACTTGTCACGTAATTACTACCTAGCTCTGCACTACACCCGTCGTGAAAATGGTTGTATTTTTTCTGGAATATTGAATCCTGCCCTTCAAACCGGAACGTAGAATTTGGACAGTACTGCTTGGCTCCGTGTCACATTGAAGAGTTTTCAATCTATCTATCAACTTTCAGGGATCATAAATATATACTTTTAGAGATATCCAAAAATAGTTGACTGCTGGTTTATTTCGAGAAAACGAGTTTTCGCCGTTTACTCGTAGACGTATTATTTATTTTTTAGTTAAAACTTTAGCCATTTCAGATAAGAGAGTTCGTGCTCTTTGTCGCAATTTTAACTGTCTTTAAATTATGTGAGTGAAAGTTTGAGTCTTTATTGCTTAATCATGTTGAAAGAACTGTGCGGGTCATCCCAAAATTATATTTTTTATAATATAGAATGACGAGACGAGAGAGATATGAGCTTGATGGTAAGCAACAAGCCTGCCCGTAACAGTCGTGCCACGCAGGTATTTAAACATGAAGAGTCCAAATCACTGCCTATAACTACGTTCCAAATTCAGGTGAAGAAAATATAAACAAATCAATGTCACTCTAAAATGATAGACCAGCTTTTCTCAATCTTTGTTTTAGAAGATAGTTCGTTGAAAGCTTCTCTGATTGCCCTTTTAGATTTTCGTCGCATAACGAGGTTAAATAAATTCCAATAAGTTCTTTTCTAACCATTTGTCTCATTTTTATTATTTTATAATTATACGTTTTTTAAATATGTGGTACGCATAAGTTTAAAATATTAATCCAAAATTAACTTAGGTGGTTGGTTCATGGAACACAACAGTAACATTTAAACAGTTTTTATTAATATTAATATTAATTATTAAGTACAGCTTTGTTTTGTTGTGAACCACTTAAATTCTTTTTTTATTCTGTATGTGAAAAAACCGACTTTTTAGTAAACTTAAATTTAATGAGCTATATAATATATCCACATTCTAGTGCGTTAGATGCTGTAACAATTAATTTTAAAACGTATCGAATTTCGGGTAGTGTTTTTATCTATCCTATAAGATTTTTATCTATAATATAAGACTTTTTTAAACATCAAAACAAATTTGTTAATTAGTGTTTTGTTTTAACATTAAGTTATTGCTCGGCTCCGGTGGTTTTGTCACGCCAATACGCAGCCGCACAGCCTGGTTCTAATCTCACGCGCACCTCTGCCTTTTCGAACTCATGAGAGTAATGCTGTTAACGGTAAAAGAAAACATCTTGAGACTGGCATGTCCCTAAAATCTTTCGAGGTCAGAGAGGTTTTTGACGAGACGAGCATGTGCCTGATGGTAAGCAACATGCCTGCCCTAACATCACAATGACACGCTGCTATTGGAACACGAAGAATCAAATCATTACCTAGCACCAAACTGCGCTCGTCACCCGTAGACGTAAGGCGTTTTATCACTTAGTCCAGCAAATTCCTCTGGATTACACACAGTAATCTTTGCACACTTCTGCTTCGCGGCAGAATAACTGGCATAGCTGTGGTACTTCCCCTGGCGGTCTCTGCAAAAAGCCCTACCACTACTAAAAGGTTTGTCGTCCACCACCAACTCGGAAGAATTATAGCCCCAGCAAGGAAATTTTACGGGGTACATAAGCACCCCCGCAGCGTCCCGCAAATTTACCCGCTTAGTTCCCTTTTCCGTAATTTTCCCTCCATAAAAATAAACGTATACCTATGCTGTTTCAGGTCATAATCTAACCGTATTCCGCGTTTAAACCTGAGCCGCTAAGCTGTCCCAACTTGATTCAGCAACGTACATCCAAACTTTTGCACTTTTGATAATTATTTGTAGATTTTCTTGCGAATAAATAGACATTATTAGATGGTTCATTAGTTAAACGTCTTATAATTTATGTGCAAAAGTAATGATATCCCATCAGAAACATGCGTATACTTAAGTGAAGTGAGATCAAAGTTCAGTATTATGATATTATTTGCCTTGTTTGTTGACTTTAACGACTAAAGAATAGAGATCTAAATGGTATTTAATGGTCAGTTCCAAAATTTATTTATAATAACATAGACTATTAAAAAAACTAAAATATGATGTTTTTATAATTTATGAGGATTATTAAATGAAGCCGTCTAACTTGGCTGGTTTTAATATCATGATATTGAACTTGTCTTTCACTTCACATTTATGTTTGATGGGATTGGCAGTTTGAGAAACACAGATCAAATTGCCACTGCTTAAAACCGTACCTACTATTACTATTTATGACTTTCAAGATAAGTTAATATATCATTATTTGATCAATACAAATCCAAGTATGTTGTATTTAAGATCGCAGTAAAAGTCGAATCATATTTGTTATAAATATTTTAAGACAATTTTAGAATTTTAAACATACTCAGGTTGAACGATTTTTATGTTATAGTAGCACCTTTGTTTACATTTTCTACACCTCTCCGTGAAACGCACTATAGTACCATGCAGCGCTCGTCAACCGGAGATATAAGATCATTTATCTCCTAGCCCAGTAATTTCTCTGAAAACAATTACTCTTCAAATCGGAACACGGTAATGTTTGAATATTACTTCTTGGCGGTAGCATAGCTAGCAAAAGTATGGCACTTCCCCAGGTGGACTTTACCACTGGTCTCTGTCAGTATCACAGACTAAGTAGAGAGATACAACACTATCAGTATTTACGCGTCCCCTCCATTACATATTTTTCTTACGGTTTTAGTCTTACAGTCATTTTAATTATTTATTTATTACTTATTTTAGTCAATTTTAGTTAGGTCGTGCAGCGAAATCCCTAACTCCAAGCCTGCGGTTATGCCCGCGCTACACGAGGCTAGTTTTTCATGCTAGGATAGCAAACCAGTAAGCTAGCAAGTTAGTACCTACTTCTAGCTTCGTGTAGATAAAACTAACGTTGCGTTGCGTTGTTTACATGAAACTAGAAGTACTAACTTGCTAACACTAGCGTGGTATCCTAGCTTGAAAAGCTAAAAGTATTAGCTTGCTACCTTGCTGTCCTAGCTTGTGAAGTGTAAAAACTAACGTCGTGTAGCTCGGGCATTACTTCGTTACAATAATAATACATCGATCAGTACTTAGCAATACAATATACATATTTCTAGACCGTCTCGCCTCCCTTCCAGTAAGTAGTCATGTAGAACATAGCAGTACGCAGTAATTTAAGTGGAAACTCTTGTTGTAGAGTTCTTATCAGAATAATCATACTAAAAATAAAAAGGTGAAGTGTTGTACGTCTGAGAAAGCTTAGGAAATGAATGGTTTATTATTAGATGTTAAGCGGCTATGCTGTCTGCGATGGAGAGTGCTTAGTTACTTAGAAGAAATGGACTTGATTTGAAGATACAAAGGTTGAAACTATTGTGAAGAAAACCCACTAGGTAATGCCACCACGTATTCTAAAGTTTAGCCATTTTTATCACAAAAATAGGGTCAAACCTCTTCGTTTGAGTCTTCGGAACATCAACCATGAAACGATCCCATTTTTTTTAGATACGAGCAGCCTGATACAAATAAGGGCAACTATAGAGATTAGATCATGCAGATCAGTCGCACACTCTGCGAAGTGTATCCGATTAAAACCGATGAGCTAGCAATTTTTCCGCAATGTTCAAGATTTATTTTATAGAATGGATACTTGGTTTCCATGGAGGCATCACCATAGTCCATAGTTCACCATATCACATAGAAAACCCAACAACACCAATTAATATCATGCTTGTGTAATAATGCATCGTCTCTTTTGTAATTTTCCTTTTGTGTAGTGGCTTTTAATAAAGAGTTTTCTGATTTTATCTTACATACTATAGTTATTTCAATAGTAGTCCTTTTAAAATGCTCTGTAACACTACTGTAGTGCCTTATTGTTATGTTTGTTGCTCAATCACGGCGTAACGGATCGGGTTGCAATTTCGACAGTTAGATTATAGTCTATACTAGCACCTAAGCTCTAAGCTACTATTTATAGCGAAAAACAACAGGAACAAGAACTACCCTGAAAAAACTACGGGGCACTGCAAGTTTTTAATTTACATATTTTATATCGAGACGACGCCGACGTACGTTAGCAATACAAGAACAAAATTAAAAATTTTGATTAACTCCCGACTACCTTAGATTTGTTATCTGTACTACATTCTACTAGTCAAGCCCTTTCATTTGATACCCATATTAAGGAAGTAGTGAAAAAAGAAATGTAATTCGCCATTTTGTGGTAGCGGCCATCTTGGATTTGAAATTTGTGATAGCGTATAGTATTCTGCTAGTCAAGCCCTTTCATTTGATACCCATATTGAGGTAGGTTGTGAAGAAATATTTTGTCCGCCATTTTGTGGAGGCGGCCATTTTGAATCGATATTAACCAAACATAGTTAAGAACACCCGCACGGATGTTAACTTTCAAATAAAAAAACCGCATCGAAATCGGCCCATCCGTTTGAGCTCTACGGTGCCACAGACACACACACAGACAGACAGACAGACAGACAGACAGACAGACAGATATCGACGTCAAACTTATAACACCCCTTTTTTTGGTCGGGGGTTAAAAAGAGAAAGTGTTAGGTGCAAGAAGGAATGAATAATATATAGTAACTAGATGTCCGCTCCGGCTTCGCCCGTGGTACATTATGCACTCATCAGGATCCCGTACATATCCAACGGTGAAAGAATGACTGCAATCGGTTCAGTCATTCCTGAGAATATCGCTTTCAACCAAAAAACCTCTTCAGCTACCTGCTACGCCATCTGTCGGATATTGGTCGTACCAACTCAGATTTAGAAACAAATTTGATTAGCAAAGGCAAAGGTATATATTTAATGACGCAATCTTATGCACATGCTGTCATTTCAAAGCACGGTACGAAAACTCTCAAAAAGGAATTTTCTTTTCCCGTTTTTGTTACACTCTTGGTTGATGCTGCGCTTCTATTGATAGTAGCGTTATGTTCTATAGCCTATGGCCTTCCTCGATAAATGGACTATCCAGTAGAAAAATAATCTTTCAATTCGGACCAGTACTTTCCGAGATCCTAGCGTTTAAACAAACAAACAAAGTCTTCAGCTTTATAATATTAGTATAGATGAGTGTGTGTCTGCCAATAAAGGTTGTCTGGAAAAGGCCGCCATTTATGGCACTATAATAGTTATATGTATGTCATGTTTTGTATATTTTAATTTATTTCTGATGTGCATAATTAAGTGTCTGTCTGGCTGTGTGCGCGTGTGTGTGTGTGTTTAATAGGAAAACTAGCCTAATCGTAATAACTTTCATGTTTTCACTGTTGGAAACAACTCGTAGCCTTATTTTACAAGGTGACAATAAGACCAAAATACATTATCTTAGAACATGTCATTTTTCTCACGATGTTTCCTTCACCATGGTGATAAAACTTGTACGTCTGCACTTGACAAAATATTCGGAGGTGCGAGCATGATTCGAACCTACCGATTCTGTAACTGGACGTTGTACGTTGTGAAAAATTAGAAAGAGTATTGGGAAAGGTTGTATGAAACCTGTTACCATTGCTGTACTAATTTGACTGGTTTTTAACCGATTTCAAAAAAGGAGGAGATTTTACAAGTTTAATTAAAAATCTTTATTGCTGTTTGCAGGTAAGATAACATGTTACATAAAACATTTTAAGAGTTCGTTTTTTTATGATAGCTCCATCAATTATGAATCGATTTTGATATTTCTATTTTTGTTTGATAGATCATAGTTTAGAAATGGTTCCATTTAAAGTCTTGAACATCGCCGAAAAATTGCTAACCTATCGGTTTTTTATCGGATACACTTCGGAGAGTGTGCAACTGATTTACATGATCTAATACCACCTTGCCCTTTTTTCTATGGGAATGCTCGTAACTCGAAAAAGTGAATTTTTTCATGGCTGATGTTCCAAGGACACGAACGAAGCGATTTGACTCCACTTTTGTGATAAGAACGTCTAGGCTGTGGAATACGTTGCCTGAGTGGGTTTTCCCTGTTGTTTACAATCTTTGTGTCTTCAAATCGAGAGTGAATCGGTTTCTTCTAGGTAAACTCGCTCCATCGTAGACCGCATTGTTGCTTAACATCAGGCGAGATGGCGGTCAAGTGTAAACCTATAAAAGTTAAAAAAATTAATAAGATAAAAAGTTAAATACGTTCTGACAGGTCATGGCTGCTTTGTCCGATACCTGTTCAGGAGAGCCAGGAGAGAGCCAACACCTGAGTGTCACGAGTGTGGTGGTGCTGAGGACACACCTTCGAAATATGCCCAGCGTGGGCAGAACAACGGGCGCAACTTGTCACTGTGGTGGGAGCCGATCTCTCTGCTCTCCATTGCATCTGTGATGACGAGCAGCGAGACAGCCTGGCATGAGGTCCGCGACTTCTGTGAGGAAGTCGTCGGTCATAAAGAGAGGGCAGAGCGTAACAGGGAGCTTGATCCGCTGAGTTACCCTATGCGCAGGCGCAGAAACAGAAGGCGGCAGCTCACGAGCTGCCGCCATAATATGGGGCTCTGGGCGACAGGCTCGGGGGGACCAGTCGCACGATAAGAGAGTCCCCAGAGCATGGATGGGCAATACCCCAAACACATTCCCACAGTGAGAGGGCTCGGGAGGGAATTGCCCCTCAAGAGGGGTCTAAATAGGGCCAGCGTAGTCGGGGCCGCGGAGGAGTGCTGAAGCGTGCCCGTAGTCCCGATCACTTTGCGCGCTGGTATGATAGCCCAGGATTTTTAGTGGGTAGGCCGTCACTTGGGTGACGGAGAGCCCCACATAACCACTGGCTCCCTCCCCCCGGTGGGGCTAGTGGTATCTGTAATGAGTGAATCGGTTTCTTCTAGGTAAACACGCTCCATCGTAGACCGCATTGCCGCTTAGCATCAGACGAGATGGCGGTCAAGTGTAAACCTACAAAAGTTACAAAAAAAATGAGCAAATAACTAAAATTTGCTTATTTTTATCTGGTCGGAGTAGTAATTGATAGCTTCTTATGAGATTTGGTTGAATGTCTGAAAAACAGAAGGCAATTTTAAATTGAAATCTATTTATGTTTTTTCGGAGAAAATAAATTATGTAATAGTTAAGTAAACTTGTATCATTTCCAATACAATTCCATACCAATTTGATAGGATTTTGTCTTTGAAAAACAAATCTTATCTTCATGGAAAAAAGGCTATTATTAGGTAAATGAATATTAACTCATTCCTTCATCTGTAATGACGTACGAAACGTTCGGCATCCTTTTAACTTTTAATAAGGCAATGGCAGACATGAGAAATTCTCCCAATGAGATTAGGGATGAGATATACATACGTAAAATGTAAAAATGCTACTTTTTATTAAAAACACTAAATTTTATACACCCTTATTATTCTATAGATGCTACGGAATCTAGATGGGAAAAATAATATTTTAATTCTGCTATCTGGTTCCCATAAAATAAGCGTCGTCGTCGCTTAGTTTGGAGCTGGATAGTGTTGTGTGAAAAAATGTAGTTTCCATACATCTATACTAATATTATAAAACTGAAGAGTTTGTTTGAACGCTATGATCTCGGGAAGTACTGACCCGAATTGAGAGAATCTTTTCCTATTGGATAGTCCATTTATCGAGGAAGGCTATTATAGAACATAACGCTACTATCAATAGAAGCGGAGCATGAATCAAGAATGTAACAAAAATGGGAAAAAATATTCCTTTTTGAGAGTTTTCGTACTGTGCTTTGACATGACAGCATGTGTCTAAGGTTGCGTCATTGAATATAAACCTTTGCCTTTGCTAATCAAATTAGTTTCTAAATCTGAGTTGGTACGGCCAATTTCCGACAAGTGGCGTAGCAGGTAGCTGAAGAGGTTTTTTGTATGAAAGCGATATTCTCAGGAATGACTGAACCGATTTCAGTCACTCTTTCACCGTTGGATATGTACGGGATCCCGCTGAGTGCTATATATACCATGTACCACGGGCGAAGCCAGGGCGGACATCTAGTAAATAATATAACCCAATAGTCAGAATGTATTGCCAATATAACGAAATTCATAAAAAATACCACGGCACAATTGATGTCTCTCATAGTAAAATGACAAAATTTAAAAATGAAGTTAGGAAGATAGTATTTACGTCATATGTCCGGTGAAGTTGATTTACATTATCTCTTATTAGTTTGTTCAGTAAATTATAAGATACCAGCGGCCCGTTCCGGCTTCGCTCGGATAATAACCTAGATACCAACTGTGGCGACATCTGCCGGGCTGATTTGTGAATCTAAACCATCCAAAGCTCTACCCAAATGTATACAAAAAAAAATCACTCAAATCCGTCGAGCCGTTTAGGAGAAGTTTACTTACAAGAAAATGCGGCATTGATTTTTATATACTCGTATATAGATTTCTTGGTTGCTTTTAAGGACATACTATGAGTGACCTTTCGATTTTGTATAGATTAGTTGCATATACCATTCTGGATTATTATAGGTGTAATTCCATTAATGTGTTAAGTTTATCTTATTGCTTTATATTGTACGTAACTGCCTCACGTACGAGACTGCCTCAATATTATAGTTAAGTTGTGTGTGCATGCTTTGGATAACAGTTCAGAACATCATTACTTTTTACAGTTTTTTAGGGTTCCGTAGCCAAATGGCAAAATAATGACATGATGACACTTGTGACATGATGTGCGGGACACTTATAGATTCATCATGTCTGTCTGTCCGTTCGAATGTCATACCCACTTTTCTCCGAAACTATTAGAACTATACTATCGAAACTTGGTAAGTAGATAGATGTATACTGTGAACCGCATTAAGATTTTCATATAAAAAATCAATAAATTTTAGGGGTGTCCCATATTTAGAACGGAAACTCATTTTTTTTTTCATCAAAACCATACGTGTGGGCTATCTATGGATAGGGCTTCAAAAATGATATTGAGGTTTCTAACATACTTTTTTCTAAACTGAATAGTTTGCGCCAGATACTCTTCCAAAGTGGTAAAATGTGTGTCCCCTTCCCCCCTGTAATTTCTAAAATAAGAGAATGACAAAACTAAAAATATATAAATATGATGTACATTACCATGTAAACGGTCAACGAAAATTGGTTTGAATGAGATCTAGTGATTAGTTTTATTTTAATTCGTCATAAATTCACTATTGTTAAAACACAACGAACTACAAGAACTTTTATATTAATGTTACTTGCTGCTACAGTCGTACTCGCCCATGAAGGCGAGTACGACCTTACGACATTCCCCTTCATGGGCGAGTACGACTCGCACTTGACCACTTTTATTTACTTTTGGGAACTTCATAATTTCATAATTTTTAGACAAATTTGTTTCTTTGCAAATATTCTTTCAAATTCGTCTCAATTTTTTTCTAAATTCATATAATTATTGTTATTTCTGGAACCATTGTCCTTCAAACCGGAACATAGTTTTACTTGCACTTGGCGGTCGAATAACTGGAAAATTTATGGTATTTCCCCAGGCGGGTTCAGCAAAAAGTCCTACAAAATAAAAGACGGTAGCTTCGTTTTTCAAAATATTACGTAATGTAAGATAAGTTATCGATAATAACTTCTCTTAAAGATATTCGTCCCATCTCTCCAAAAACTTCCATAATTCGTCCTTGCTCCCGGGAAGTTCATCTAATTATATCGCTGGAACAGTAAAAGGGTACTTCTTACATTAATTACTCCTATCTACCCACGTGCTGCCCTGTATGTACTAAGCGATGTGGGATGAAGGTAGGTTAGTACTACAATGATTCTACAAATATAACCTAGTTATATTTTTGTAGTATTAGAGCTAATATTTCTGAAATTCATTCATAAATAAATAGCCCACTAAATGTTTCCTCTGCTGGGAACGGGGTCGGGGCCTTCTCTCGGAAGGAGAGCGTCAAATGCAGAGTTCACGGCCCAGTGCGGTTTGGTGGATGACATATGCCCTCGAAAGATTCTTGAGGTACGTGTCGGTTTCCTCACGATGTTTTCCTTCGCCGTTTTAAATGACAGTGGGGCCCGAGGGATTTGAGCCCGCGACTTCCGGATCGGCAGTTGCCGTTCTCCCGACTAGACTAGCCGTAACTTACCTTATTTGTGCCTAAGATTGTGTGTATGTTTTGTTTTTTTGAAGTTCTATTTATTATGCAACGCTTGAAAAAAAATGAGAGCAATGATTTATAAATGAAAAGACGAGTTGCAGGAGCTAAGCTTTGGCAATATGAATACTAGGCAATTGCCCTCTGCCTGCTCAGTCATGCTCTCTGCAGTGTCGAGGGCAGTCCGCATCGCTTTTATCCTCGGTTTACATTATTCCACTCCAGCGATCGAATCCAGCGCTGGATTGCTTACTGGGAAAATGTAAACTGGCAGACTAGCATGCTAACTGGATTCATTGCTTTCCAAGCTTGCAGACAAAAAACGACATGATGAAGTTGACTGACAACTGTCTCTTCAGCGTGAGTTTATACAATGCTACTTTGAAAAACAATAAAGTTCTTATCTACACGCCAAATGCTGTACTTTTGGCGTTTGCTCCTAGTTTGAATCCCATACGCTTCACTGTCTTTTCGAAGTCAAGTCTGTAATGTAACTTACAAACGGTGCAGGAAATAATCGTGAGAAAACCGACATGCTCCAAGAATCTTTCGACGTCATGTGTTATCCACCAACTTGCACTTGGCCAGCGTGGTTGATTATGACCTTGAATCTCTCTTTACGAGGGGTAGTTCCGATTCCCAGCAGTGGAAACATTTAGTGGAATGTTTATGTTATGTTGTGAGTAGTTAATAGTTTTTGTACTATTTTATAGTAGACTAGATGTACGCCCCGGCTTCACCCGTGGTACACACATAGCACTCATCGGAATCCCGCATATATCCAACGGTGAAAGAATTTTTGAAATCGGTTCAATCATTCCTGAGAATATCGCTTTCAAACAAAAAACCTCTTCAGCTACCTGCTACGCCACCTGTCGGAAGTTGGTCGTACCAACTCACATTTGGAAACAAATTTGATTAGCAAAGGTTCAATGACGCAATCTTAGACACATGCTGTCATGTCAAAGCACGGTAGGTACGAACACTTTCAAAAAGGAATATTATTCCCCGTCTTTGTTACATTCTTGATTCATGTTCCGTTTTATTAATAGTAGCGTTATGTTCTATATAGCCTTCCTCGATAAATGGACTATCCAATAGAAATAGAATCTTTCAATTCGGACCAGTACTTCCCCAGATTAGGATCTGGGGAAGATGGGGAAGTACTGGTAACGCTAGGGCGTTCAAACAAACAAACTCTTCAGCTTTATAATACTAATATTGTTTAATAAACATATTGTTTAATAATGAAATGAAATGAAATGAAATGAAATGAAATGAAATAGTTTATTTCCAGATTTACATCCATTAATCAAAATTCAAAATTAGCATAAATAAATAAATTAGCAATTCAATATTAATAATAGAATAAACATAAATAAATAAATTAGCAATGCAATAATAATAATAGAATAAAGATGAATAAATTATGATATGGGCTTATGATATGCCCTCCACGTTTTATGGAGTGGACTATTCACCCAGTCCCTGACGGCTACCACCAGCGAGTTGTCGGAGCGGTGCAGGGCGGCGCGCGCGACGGCCGCGCGGCTCCGCAGCAGCGCCGGCCAGCCGGGCGTAAAATAATATTGTAAAATAAACTAATATTGATGTATCTATACTAATAGATACATCTATTGTCATTTAGTTTGACCTTCATGCCCAGTGTCATTTTAGTAATTCTTGAATCTTTTCTTCTTAGTAATTAGGAGTTTTCTTTCTTTCTCGTAATGCCACAATAAAATATACAACTTTTATTTTACCTACTCCTATAGAACTATTCTTACACCGCATCACTACAAAAGCACATCGAGCGAGTAGAAGTTATGTTTGGTATAAGTTACAAAAGTTAAGTGTTATAACCTAAAAATCTCATTCCACATATTTAACTAAGACTTACACGACTTAAAAAGCTGTATTTTGTTATGTTTACCAAATGACTATAGTACAATATAATATACTAATAAATACAATCAATCAAACAGACAGACTACATTCAAAAAATGCCTGGTAACATTCACCCACTTTCCCAAACAGTGTGCTGCATGAACCATTAGTATGATTAGTACAGGCAAATAAAAAAACCCTTACTAATTAATAGAACAGTCTATTAAATCATCTGTATGATTTAGACTGATCGTTCAACGAAGCCGCCTAGACGGGGCAATCGTGCGGAGCGTGCGGGGTGAGACGTGGGATGAGCGCTCCCGAAATTGCCAACATTACAATGTTTGGTCTGATTCCGCAACATCTAAAAAATAGAAGATCTTTTGGCTCTGGTGAGTCCCTCTTGAGAAATCTAAATTCTTTAGTTAACTTCATGCTATCTGTTTGGATCAATAGTGGCATTATCGAAGTTTTATACAGTGCGCATTTATGCACACTAAGTAATAAAGATGATGGGACTAATCTCATCATCTTTTTTAACGTTTTCATAACATTTTGCAAAATCGGCGGAATGCAATTAATGGCTCCTAATGGCGAAGATGCACAATCTGAACCTTTGTCAATAACTCGACTATTTTGTGTGTGTTATTCAAATCGCTTTATTCTTTTTCCTTGAGCCGCGCATCTAGCAAAGAAAGGAAGGCAATAAGATCCTGGCCGTGAGCTGAACAAACGCTGTAAAATGTACCCTCGAGCTGAAATACTCACTAGGCCCTCGAGAGCGGAATGTTTGCACTAACACTACACCTAGCTATTCTACTAGGTACTTTAATAGTCTGCAAAATGTAGCAGATATTGGAGAGGTTAGTTTTATGTACATTGAACTTTGGGAGTATTACTTGACTGGCCTTGGGGCTCAGTTGGTAGAAAGTCTGCTGCAGAGTAGTAGGTTGTAGATTCGATTCTCATCTAATACGAAATATTTGTGTAACGAATTCATATATTTGTTCTGGTTGTTCTTATGTGACTTCCAAGACCTTGGATTTGGACAGTACATTTTTAGTCAGATAAACGTCATTCTTATTTTTTTTGTTTTGTCATGACGTAGTATTTAACTGAACTCATATGATCTGTGAAATGATGGATAAGCACGAGGTCAATGATGCCCATTCCAAGATTTATCAATTTTTTAATAAACATTTAGTAAGGATCGGGTGATAAGGAAGATCAGGTGCCAAACAGTTTGTTCTTCTTACTTTATAAATATTTCACAATGAAGAACCGCTCTCTGAGTACAACAGGATAAAAATAGGTAAAAGATTCAATCAAAATAAATTGGTCGTTCCGATCCAGCCAAGTGTTTGCCCCTTGTGTCTTTGCGCCTAAAAAAATAAACAAAGCAGATTTTGCGTAGAAACAAAAATTTAATTTGTCCACGAGATAAGGAATCCAATTTAGAGCCGGCGGATTACCCCCAATCTTCAGACAGCGAAATGAATTTCAATGTCTACTACGTCAACATTTTGAGGCATTTTGACAATTTACAATTCGTTCACGTCTACAAATTATTCCTCAGTGACTGGGAGAGTTCAAAACGATAACAAAGAAAAAGTAAATAAAAATGGTCAAGTGCGAGTCGGACTCGCCCAGGAAGGCTTCCGTAGCAGCAAGGAACATAATATAAAAGCTTTTGTAGTTCCTTGTTACTTTAATCAATGTTTTAACAATAGTGAATTTATGACGTATTAAAATAAAACTACTTACTAGATCTCATTCAAACCAATTTTCGTTGATAGCTTACAATTTACATGGTAATGTACATCATAAACATTTTTTCGCGCAAACTATTCAGTTTAGAAAAAATAATATGTTAGAAACCTCAATATCATTTTTGATGACCTATCCATAGATACCCACATGTATGGTTTTGATCAAAACATTTTTTTAGTTTCAGTTCTATGTATGGGACACCCCTAAAAATATTTGTATTTTATTTTCTATTTTTTGTATCACAATCTTAATGCGGTTCACAGAATGCATCTGCTTACCAAGTTTCAATAGTATAGCTCTTATAGTTTCGGAGAAAAGTGGCTGTGACATACGGACGGACAGACAGACATGACGGATCTATAAGGATCCCGTATTTTGCCATTTGGCTACGGAACCCTAAAAACGAAGCCCTGGATACACAATAGGTGGGTAGGTACTTATAAGCAGCCTACTAAATGTTCCAAGTTCCAACATGCTGATTCAGTGCAGGTTACTGATGACGCATGATCTCGAAAGGTTTTTGGAACACGTCGATTTCTTCACGATGCTTCTCATTTTAAAGACAGTCATGATAATAACTTGTACATAAGCACTTGGACAAAAGTGGGGATAATATGAATTGAATAGCATGGGTGCAGGCGGGGTTGGAACCTATGAACTTTCGAGCTACTGAAGTTGGTTTCGATATTTGTTAATGGGTCTATGGGAAGTGACCTCTAAGTACTACTAGCGAAGGACTCATCGATTTAAATCAATGGATGTGCCCTTCCCTAACTTCAGGCGGACGAAATTATGTTATCGTTGGGAACAGTGAACTCAATCTTTTCGTTCTAGTCGATTACAAATGACTAGAACGAAAATATTGAAAGTGGTGAATGTTAGACATTTATACCTAAGATCCCTATTCGTTGTCAACAACCAAAAAATAAGTAGAACCGCAACATACCTCGCCGCTAGCGAATCTAGGGGTCAAGTAGATTGGTAGTTGTAAACCACTCACGCTACACACAAAGACGCAGTTTGTTAACAATTTCAAGGTGGTCAGGGCACATCTTTTGATTTATGTCGATGGAAAGACTAACGAAGCTAACGAACTAAGAAGCGCGAATTAACGCTTAGTGGCGCGTTCGTGTTAGTGATACTTCTTGCACATACGAGTGTGTATTTTTATACTCTCACATACGCTAACGTATCAGAAGGAGCTAAAAGCAAAATGGCCTACGTATTAAAACGCCGTAAACGTATTAAAGTTACGGCCGGCCTAGTCGGGAGAACGGCGCCTGCCGATCCGGAGACCTCGGGTTCAAACCCCACACGCATCACTGTCTTTTCGAAGTCATGTGTGTAATGCCCCTAACTTAAAAACGGTGAAGGAAAACATCATGAGGGAACCGACATGTACCTAAAACCTTTCGAAGTCACGGGTCATCCACCAACTCGCACTGGGCCAGCGTGGTGGATTATTATGGTCTTAACTCTTTCCTTGCGAGAAAAGGCCCGAGTCCCAGCAGTGGGAACATTTAATGGGCTGTTGATGGGGCGGGGGGTTAATCAATCAAAACTAGTTTGGTTGATCAACCCCCTATTCTCAGCATCTGTCCGATGCTGAGTTTGGCAAATGGTTTAGGGAGTAGCGCAGGTCGCAGAGATCCCCCTAAGCAAGGCCAGTGGACTATCCTTCACGAGGGTGCCGCCTGTTACTAGACCAATTACCCTCTGTAATTGATATAACTAAAACCTCTGGCCGTACCAAAAACTTCCCTATCCTATCCCAACTCCCATACCCTATCCCAACTCCTACACCCTATACCAACTCCCATACCCTATCCCAAACCCCATCCATCCTTTCCCACAGTGCCGAACCGTGGCGGCTAAAAACCACATTCCGAGCCCACAAGGCTCTGGGGGCCCTAAAAACCCCCCTAAAAGATCGTACCACACCTACCAAGGGCGGGTAGTGTGTGAGTATTACCACCAGCCCAACAAACCCAACATGTCGGCACAATCAAACAGACAACTACCCCAGGAGGGTACCACTAGTCACACTAGTGGAGAATCCTCACCGAGCCTAGCTCGGTCTGCCCCTCGTATTCTGGGGGCAAATTGTGCGCAACACCGGGCCTCCTAAAGGCCAACACACAACACAAAACACACACACACCATCACACACCCTCACACCACCACACACCCTCACACCATCACACACCATCACACACACACACACACAAGAAAATGAAGGCTGTCGCCCCAAAAGGTGACGCCCGACGTCCGGCTGTCGCCCCCAAAGGTGACGCCCATCGCTCGGCTGTTGCCTGGAAGGGCAACGCCAGACATCTGGCTGGTGCCCCTAAGGGTGACGCTGAGCGACAGGCTGTCGCCCCCAAGGGTGACGCTGGAAAATCATCACCTGCGGTTAAGGGGAAACCTGAAACCGCAGTGTCAACCACACCACAGGATAGTGGAGGCCCGTCCAAAGGGAAACCGGAGGACGGGAACTCCAACGAACCCTGCCCATCAAGCCAGCCGTCTGGATCTCAGCACCTAGGTGTTGATGAATCCTGGACGCTGGTTAAACACAACAAGAGCAGGAAAAGAAGAAGTCGTCACAAAACAAGCTAGTGACGACAGAAACAGCTCTACTTCGGGCCGTAAGGCGAAACCCAGCTCCAAACGTCGGAGGAAAGGGCGAGCCAAACGCGCCAACTTAACCACTTCCCTGGGTCATGCCGATGTCGCTGGCCCGTCTGACCGGCCTCAACGGGAGGGAGGGGCGGAGAAATCTGCCCAACCACCCCAGCAGGGCGTCAGGGCGGACGAGACCGGAGACGAACGGAATCCCAAAGGAAGGGACCAGCGCCTAGAGCGTCTAAAAACCGAGGCCTGAGGAGACCCCTCCTCAGTCTACGTCCAAGAAGACAAAGTCTGGGCCAACTCCAACGAGGCAGAAGCCAAGTTACGTAGACGTGGCAAAAGGGGATCTTGTCGTAGCCGTCACGACGGCAGTGACGAGACGCCTTAGCCACACAGATGCCAACTCAGTGCTGGCAAGCCTTCAGGACCAGATAGTGAAGCTTTCGCTATCTGTGTCCGAAGCTAAGCCGTTTGGACCGGTTTTCCGCGGTAAGCCCATTGTTGCCGATGGGGTTATCAAATTATGGTGCGAAAACCTCCAAACACTGAGTTGGCTAAAGTCAGCCATTGGGAGTGTGTGCCTGCCATCAGGTGAGAAGCTCACTGTAATAAGGCAGGTGGACATCCCCAGAAGAGTCGTCTGCGGACTGGTTGTGCCGGGATCGTGGCCGAAGCCAAGCGTAATTGCTTGCTTGCTGAAGCTGCAGAACCCTTGGGCACAAGTGGACCAATGGACTTTGCTGAGGGTAGACGCAACGGACAAGGATACCTTTGCGTCCTCAGCATACCGGAGGGTGTCGCCAAGGACATAATGTCCAGAGATCGGAGACTGGGCTTCAGCCTGGGCTCCGCATACGTCAAGTTCCGAGGCCCTAGGGAAAAGTTCATCACTGAACTACCCAATCTAGTGGCTGAGTCCGTGACCGCTCCCGGCCCCCGCTAGGGGGGGACTGGAGAGGACATGGACACTACTCCGGCGCCACCAGCCTCCTCTGACATCGCTCCTAGGGAGTGACGACGAGCTGGTAGTGGTGCCTCCCCGTCAGTGCCTGTGCCCACTGAGCCCGAATCGAAGGAGAAATCCGACGATGAGGACGACGAGAGCTGGGCCGGGAGGATGAGTAGGCTGGAGCTCGACGTGGAGGGCACTCTGTCCGATGGCGACGGCACCCCTTCAGCCAGGACCCTTAAAGTCCTGCAAGTCAACCTCCAACACAGTCGCACAGCAACGGCTCAATTGCGCAAATGGTTGGAGGTTAACACTGAAGACCATCGCCCTGATCCAGGAGCCGTGGATCAGGGGGGGGAAGATATGCGGCCTCAACTCAAAAGATACTTGCTTATAGTGGACCACAAGCACCAAGAGCCTGTATCTTACTTCCAAATAACATTCCTGTGTATACGCTAACTGAGTTCTGTTCCAGGGATCTGGTAACCGTCAGTATCCTGCAGGCTCAGGGCTCGAACCTCCCGAACCTGGTGATGGCCTCTGCCTACATGGCAGATGACGAGACGGCGCCACCACTAGATGTATCAAGACTGGTCGAGCACTGCGAGCGCCAAGCCCAGGAGCTGATCATCGCAGCAGACTCCAACGCACACCATCCAGCGTGGGGTATGAAGGCAAGCAACAAGAGAGGTGATGATCTCATTACCTATCTCTTTTCTACCAAGCTAGCTATTATTAATAGAGGCTCTAAACCAACATTCGTCACTAGACGTAGTAGAACGATCATCGACGTGACACTTGCAACGGAGGGAGCGGCGGAACTTATCCAGAACTGGCACGTGTCGGACGAGGCATCTTGTTCCGACCACAGATGGATCCGCTTCGACCTACAGGCATGTACGATGATTCCTGAGCCAACTAGGAACCCGAGGAAGACTAACAGGGCCACTTTTGCCAAAACAGTGCAAGGTAAGCTAAGTGGCACCCAATTGTCGGCTCGGCTCCAGACTAGGCCAGGCAACCAACAAGACATCGAAACACAGGTAAACCTATTCACTGACATAGTTATAGGAAGTTACCACACATCGTGTCCTCTAACCTCAACCGTCAGGAACAGTAACAGAGACAGTTCATGGTGGGGTCCCGAGCTCGAAAGAATCAGGAAAAAGGTTAGGCGACTCATAAACAGGGCCATGAACACCAGTGAGGACCAGGACTGGGACAACTACAAAGAGGCCAAAGCACAATACAAGAAACGACTACGCTACAGAAGTTCGTCATCCTGGCGCGGATTCTGTAGCAACATCAAATCCTGCAATGAGGCAGCACGGGTAAGGAAGATCCTATCCGCAGGGGCACAACAAAACATTGGGTCCCTATGCAGGAACGACGGCACATATACTGTCTCTCTAGATGAGACATATGAGGTACTACTCCAAACACACTTCCGGAATCTGTAACAACAATCCTACGAGCGTGTCTGGCCTTCCAATACATCCCCCTTAAGTGGCGGGAAGCTAATGTCATCTTCATTCCCAAACCAGGTAAGAGTGACTACACCAACGCTAGGTCCTATAGGCCTATCAGCCTCACCTCCTTCATGCTGAAGACGCTGGAAAGGCTATGTGATAGGCATATTAGAGACACAACGCTTTTATTGACTCCACTGCACAGGAATCAACATGCCTACAGTGCGGGTAAATCAACTGAATCAGCACTTCATGCTATCGTAAGTGAAATCGAGGCAGCCATCCAATCCAAATCTGTATGTCTGGGCGCCTTCATAGACATTGAGGGAGCCTTCGACAGGACAAAATTCTCTAGCATAAAAACAGCTCTGAACAAACATGGAGTGGACGCCTTACTATCAGGTTGGATAGTAAAAATGTTGAGTCATCGCATCGTACGACCACCAGGTAATGCAACCAAAATAGCATTAGTTGCGAAAGGATGCCCCCAAGGGGGAGTCCTCTCGCCCCTGCTATGGAATATGGTGGTTAACTGTTTAATCAAGGTATTGAACGCGCAGCGCTTCTACACGATAGGCTACGCGGACGATATAGCAATACTTATAACTAGTATCCACGCCAGCACCGCTTGTGACCTGATGCACGCGGCTCTAAGACTAGTAGAGAGATGGTGTACGGACTCCGATTTAACAGTGAACCCGTCAAAGACGGAACGGAACTGGTCATTCACACTCAAACGCTCTCTGGGCTTGTACACACTACCAGGTCTGTATGGCGTGACGCTACAGCTGTCTGACGAGGTAAAGTATCTAGGGATGATCCTCGACAGCAAACTGAACTGGAACAAGCACATAGAGAACAAGATCAACAAGGCCTGTATCACCTTCTATCAATGTCGTAGAATGATAGGTAAGACATGGGGACTTAACCCAAAGGTCACCCTATGGCTTTATACCACAGTGATCAGGCCAATAATCACCTACGGGGCTCTAGTCTGGTGGACCAGGACGACACTGGCTACAACCATCGCGAAGCTGCAGCAATTCCAGAGGTTGGCATGTCTGGCGACTACCAGCGGTATGTTCACGACACCAACGGCAGCCCTGGAGATAATGCTGGATCTGCCTCCTCTCCATTCACACGTGCAGCAGGAGGCGGCGATGTCTGCAATAAGACTACGGACTCTTGGTCTCTGGCACGACACAGGTATTCCTCACACGCGGGTCCTTCAAGACAATCTGAAGCATCAACCCATGCTGCTGGCGATAAGTGATAGTATACCCAAACAGTATGTATTTGATCCGGGGATCATAGCTCCACCGAGTTGATGGTCTTCACCGATGGTTCGAGAACCAACGAGGGCGTTGGATCCGGCACCTTCTCGGAAGACTTAAATATCAGGTACCACACATCTCTCAGGGCCCACAACCCGTCTTTCAGGCAGAATGCGTGGGCATCACGAGGGCTGCTACCATAATCACCGACAGAAGGGTGCAAGGTTATAACATCCGCATACTCTCTGACAGCGCGGCGGTCCTACATGCCCTAAAGAGCAACACCATCGCTTCGGGACTAGTCCTTGAATGCCACAAGTCTCTAACGGAGGTTTGTGAACACAATCAAATCGTTCTCCAATGGATTAAAGGCTATAGCGGAT
Source organism: Ectropis grisescens (assembly GCA_017562165.1). Classification (NCBI taxonomy): domain Eukaryota; kingdom Metazoa; phylum Arthropoda; class Insecta; order Lepidoptera; family Geometridae; genus Ectropis; species Ectropis grisescens. Next base: position 6,270,908 of record CM029781.1, on the reverse strand, counting down.
CGAGAGGTAACGACGCGGCGGACGAACTGGCGAGGAGGGCATCAGCGGAACAGGTTCAGGGCCCTGAACCGATTGTCCCGCCCCACTGTCGCAGGTACGGAAATGGCTGCGAGAGGGTCACTGAAAGAACATAACGACAACTAGACCAAGAGGTCGGACTGTAGTCAGTCCAGAGCGGCACTGGGGGGCCGTAACTCACGGTACACCCGGCAGCTGCTAAGCCTGAATCGTCAACAGTTGCGACTGGTCACGGGCGCACTGACAGGTCACGGTTTGTACAATAAACACCTATTCACACTAGGTATTACCGACAGTCCTCTTTGCAGAGCTTGCCTTGAGGCTGAAGAAACGGCCGCTCATGTGCTCATGGAGTGCACAGGAGTGGCGGCGCATCGAGCGAAGTTCCTGGGCACACCGGGGACGCTCCGTGAAGCATGCGGCAACGTTAAGAAGCTGCTAGGCTTTCTGTTGGAGTTGGGTTGGCGGGAGTGAAGCCCACTTCCCCACACGCAAAACAGGCGCACCAAGACGTCGAGTTGCGGAAACAGCCCGCCCACAGAGCCTGAGCGGAGCGCTACTACTACTACTACTGGGCTGTTGATGATGATGATGATGATTAAAACCCCACAAGATCTAAATTACCTTGTACCACGGCCTGAAAGCATAACGACCCATTAACAAAACGCCATCTGTGTACAGTAAGAAAAATAATGATTTTCTCTACAAACACTATGATATTGTTTTCAAGCTTTCGCGATTGCTACACATGTGTAAACACTATATATATAATTTCTAGCATTTTGTTTGTATTAAACTCACTTTTGTAGTAAATATATATATATTTACTAGTGTATAGTAATTTGTTTTTTCGCTGAGGGCTGACGAAAAGATTGTGGAGCTGGAAGAAGAAGTGGACAAGTTGCGATGGGATATCATGGGGTTATCCGAAGTCCGTAGACAGGGCGAGGACAGGATAACCCTCGAATCTGGCAACTTGTTCTACTACCGGGAGGGAGATCAACAATCCCAAGGGGGTGTCGGGTTTATCGTCCGCAAGTCTCTCGTCAACAACGTGATAATGATCGAGAGTGTGTCGAACAGGGTGGTATACCTTGTACTTAAAATTAGCGACCGGTATTCATTGAAGGTCATACAAGTATACGCACCGACCTCGACACATCCCGACGAAGAGGTTGAGGCCATGTATGAGGACATCTCCAAAGCCATACATGTCTCGCCAACACATTTCACAGTTGTGATGGGAGACTTCAACGCAAAACTGGGCAAACGTAGCGGTGATGAGTTGAGAGTGGGGAATTTCGGATATGGGCAGCGGAACCCAAGAGGGCAACGTCTAGCGGATTTCTTGGAAAGGGAGAGCCTCTTTATGATGAACTCCTTTTTCAAGAAACAGCCACAAAGAAAGTGGACCTGGATTAGCCCTGACGGTTCCACAAAAAATGAGATCGACTTCATTATGACGACTAAACGGCAAATATTCAGCGACGTCTCTGTGATCAGCAGGGTTAAGACCGGCAGCGATCACCGTATTGTAAGAGGCACGCTGAATCTAAACATTAAGATCGAAAGATCACGTCTAATGAAGTCCACGCTCCGACCAAATTATGCTCAGATCGAAGATCCCGATAACTTTCAACTCGAACTTCAAAATCGCTTCGAATCCTTAGATGAGTGTTAGTCGCCGTTACGGCGGACGAAATAAACGACAGGCTAGTGGAAACTGTTCATGCTGTTGGCAGAAAATTTTATAAGAGCCGACGCCAAAACAGAACCCAAAAGCTCTCCGATCAAACTCTAGATCTTATGGCGGTCAGACGAGATATGCTGTTACAGTCTTCGGTCGACATGACGGTATACAGACGGCTCAATAGACAGATCTCTACTTGTGTGCGACGCGACATACGCTGATCAATACTTCGAGTATTGAAGAAGCGATCAAGCAGAACAAAGGCTCAAAAGTGTTCGCAAGAAATTTGTCTCTTGGGCAAAGTCAGCTGACCAAACTGAAGACCGATAGTGGTAACGTTGTCTCGTCGAAGCCTGAGATTTTGGAGGAGATTGAGAGGTTCTATGAACAGTTATACACCTCTACGCAAGCACAACCTGTCGTTAGCATGGCAAAAGACCCCAGAGCCAAGCTGACCCGACACTTTACCGAAGATATCCCAGAAGTCAGCCTGTATGAGATTAGGATGGCCTCAAACAACTTAAAAACAACAAAGCACCTGGCGACGAGGGAATTACGACTGAGCTTCTGAGAGCGGGTGGAAAACCGGTACTTAAAGTCCTCCAGAAGCTGTTCGATTCCGTCATACTTAACGGTAGTACGCCAGAAGCGTGGAGCAGAAGTGTGGTGGTGCTCTTCTTCAAAAGGTGACAACACCTTGTTGAAGAACTACAGACCCATCTCACTTCTGAGCCACGTTTATAAGTTGTTTTCGAGGGTAATCACGAATCGTCTCGCACGCAGGTTTGACGACTTCCAGCCACCCGAACAAGCCAGTTTCCGAAAAGGCTATAGTACCATAGACCACATTCATGCGCTTCGGCAGATTATACAGAAAACCGAGGAGTATAATCGGCCACTATGTATAGCGTATGTGGACTATGAGAAAGCCTTCGATTCCATCGAGACCTGAGCAGTGCTTCAGTCTCTCCAGCGATGCCGCATCGACTATCGCTATATCGAAGTGTTGAAGTGTATTTACAGCAAAGCCACAATGTCTGTCCGATTACAGGACCAGTGCACAAAACATATCCAGCTACAGAAAGGCGTGAGACAGGGAGATGTTATATCTCTGAAACTGTTCACTGCCGCGCTGGAAGATGTTTTCAAGCTACTGGACTGGAACGGATATGGCATCAATATCAACGGCGAATGCATCACTCACCTTCGGTTTGCCGACGACATAGTCATTGTGGCGGAGTCGATGGAGGACCTCGGTGCTATGCTCAGGGACCTCAGTAGAGTATCCCAACAGGTAGGTTTGAGGATGAATATGGACAAGACGAAGGTCATGTCAAATGTTCATGTCTCACCTGTACCGGTTATTGTTGGGAATACCACACTCAGTTGTTGACGAATACGTCTACCTGGGTCAAAAGATTCAATTAGGTAGATCCAACTTCGACAAAGAGGTCCAGCGAAGGATCCAACTCGGATGGGCAGCGTTCGGGAAACTTCGGCACATCTTTGAGTCCAAAATACCCCAATGCCTAAAGACGAAAGTCTTTAACCAGTGCGTGTTGCCAGTGATGACTTATGGAACTGAGACGTGGTCCTTCACTGTTGGTCTCATAACGAAGCTCAAAGTCACACAGCGAGCTATGGAGAGAGCTATGCTCGGAGTCTCTTTGCGCGACAGAATCCGTAATGAGGATATTCGCAAAAGAACGAAAGTGGCCGACATAGCTCAAAGAGTAAGCAAGCTGAAGTGGCAATGGGCAGGCCACATCGCTCGCAGAACTGACAACCGATGGGGAAAAAAGGTTCTTGAGTGGCGACCACGAACCGGGAGACGCAGTGTTGGACGGCCTCCCACTAGATGGACAGATGACCTCACAAAGGTCGCTGGAAACCGCTGGTTGCAGGTTGCGCAGGACCGTTCGTTATGGAAATCTAGGAGGGAGGCCTATGTTCAGCAGTGGACGTCTTGTGGCTGATGATGATGATGATGATGATGAGTAATTTGTTTTTAACACCCCCGACCAAAAAAACGGGTGTTAAAAGTTTGACGTCGATGTTTGTCTGTCTGTCTGTCTGTCTGTCTGTCTGTCTGTCTGTGTGTGTGTCTGTCTGTGGCACCGTAGAGCTCAAACGGATGGGCCGATTTCAATGCGGTTTTTTTATTTGAAAGTTAATTACCGTGCGGGTGTTCTTAGCTATGTTTGGTTAATATCGATTCAAAATGGCCGCCTCCACAAAATGGCGGATAAAATATTTCTTCACAACGTACCTCTATATGGGTATCAAATGAAAGGGCTTAACTAGTAGAGTACTATACGCTATAACAAATTTCAAATCCAAGATGGCCGCCACCACAAAATGGCGAATTATGTATATTTTTCACTACTACCTCAATATGGGTATCAAACGAAAGGGCTTGATTAGTAGAATACTTTGCACTATGACAAATTTCAAATCCAAGATGGCCGATACCACAAAATGGCGAATTATATTAATTTTTTCACAACTCCCTTAATGTGGGTATCAAATGAAAGGGCTTGACTAGTAGAATGTTGTACAGATAACAAATCATAGGTAGTCGGGGGTTAGTCAAAATTTTTAATTTTGTTTTTGTGTATAATAGTATAGTAATAGTATAATTAAATATTAGTAATATTATTAAGGAAAATGTCACCTCGCCTCGCCTAACTTTGTTCTAAGCGATTTTCCTTTAAGTTGGTTGCCTGGAAGAGATTGCTCTCAGCAACAAGGCCGCCATTTGTGGCGCTAGTTCATAACTGTGCGTTACTGTATTTTTCTGTTTTGTGTCACAATAAAGAGTTATCTATCTATCTATATAAAACTTTATCACGATCAACATTATTCAATCACCTCGACTTTTCGGTAGCGTTACAACCGCCGTGGTCACGAGAATACTCATAACACTATGATAACAAAAATGCTGTAACCGGAGCAAAACATATTTAAAAGAAAGCGAGATGAGATGAATGCCCAAAAAAATCACAAAAAATCATAACAGTTTTCAAAAATTCTTCTTTTCATTTCGAACTGAATCGAACGGAACCAAACTGAACTGAACTAAAATTATATAGAGTGTCTCAGTAAGAGTGCACTTTTTCATTTTAAAATAAAAACAAGTATTTTATGACAGAGTGGTGATATTTTTATTGTATTGTAAAGAAGACATGATCCGATTAAGTATGGAATATAATATCCGGCGCATCATCGGTGTGATACAGCCACATACATCTCTGTGCAAAAGTCATGGAAAATTTCATGAAAAGAGTAATGGCCTGTCATCGGAGCCGTGCCGTTTGCCGGATATTTTATTCCATACTTAATCGGAGCATGTCTTCTTTACAATACAATAAAAATATCACAACTCTGTCATAAAATACTTGTTTATATTTTAAAATGAAAAAGTGCACTTTACTAAGACATCCTTTATACATTTTCACTTACACACATACAGTCATAATACGTATACATGCTCATGCGTCACCGCCAATTTACACTGGGTCAGCGTGGTGGTTTACGGCCTGGGAGTTTACGGCCTGGGAGTCTACGGTCTGGGAGTCTACGGTCTGGGAGTCTACGGTCTGGGAGTCTACCGTCTAACTAAAACTGTCTTAGCTATGATATCGCGCTCTCTTTTCTTTTCGCTTCAAATTATAGAGACAGCAATAGCAAAGGTAAAGTCAATTTACTTAGGCGGGACAAGGGCTGGATTCTCTCCATGGGAGTGTACTCCCGAAGTTCCATCTGTGGGAATATTTAATGCGCCGATTATTATGCGTGGGTTACTTGGTAACATCAGCTTACCACCCTTTAACCTATGCTCTTTACACTCTTGCCTGGGTTTTGGTGATCAGTAGTCATATTAGGCCACCTGCCCATCTTTTCACGTGGAAACTGCAAAGGGGACTCGGATGAAATCGTTAGTACATATAGATAATGGTCTATAATAACACATATGATATATTGAAATAACGGGATCGGGAATTACACGAGTAAAACCATGGAGCGCTGCTAGTTACGAGTATTAAACAAAACTCAAAATAACCCACACGTTTTAATATGAAACAGCTGTGATGTTTGTTAGTATTGTTTTGTTTTTACTGTCACAGGGTTGGACCCAAAATAAAAGTTGGACCCGACAGACGTTGTCCTGTGCCTTCGTCTTCTTTGCACATTTCTTATTTTGTTTTTCCGTACTAACCAAAAGAGTTTACATATTGTATACATATACTACGTATAGAGTCAGATTTTCCGCACGGCTCCTTTGATTATTAATTATTTTGAACGAAGAATACCTACAGAAAGCTAACATTCAAAATTAGTGAACATTCTCCATTACGCCATCAGTAGAAAGCTTAGGGCACAGGTGTAATTTCGATAAAGTAGCAAACAAGAAACAATATCATGACATTGTTATTCTTTTTATCTCCAAACTGGACTGTGATTGACAGAAATTACAATATGGTTTGCTCACCCTATCTTATCACCGTGACACGGGTGAATTTAGGGGTCCGGCATCAGGAAATAAAACGCTTTTATAATGGCTCCATTAAAATAACAGTCTTCTCAAATAGCGGTAATATTTTACCATGTTTTGAGGGAAAAAAGATCTTAAAAAGTTTTTGGGTATTTTGATTGGAGTCAATCATCATTAGGGTTGCTTGGGGTTACAGTAGCTTAAGCAGTTCCGCCGTCGAGGGGTTCTCGCTTTGTCGAGGTGGGGGCTCAGTAGCCGTGGTCTGGTAAGCCACGGTGAATATGATACCCGAGGTGAGGCCACTCGCCTAGGTGTTACCTCCAAGCCGACGACGATGCGACAATGTAGCTAGCACGGGGTCGACTACCGGTACTAGTACAACTGAGGTGGGTGGCGATATTGGGGTTCCAGCATCGTAGCTGTGGGTAAGCCTAACTTGTTGTAGTCGACGTATCTAAAAACCAGCGTGATGTTATACAAGAGTGCAAAGTTGCCTTTTAACCGGGTTCTTAATTTTGATGACAGATTATGGGAGGAATTCTAAAATTGACTAAAAAAATTAGAATCCTGAGTGGTAGCGAGGGAATCAAATGAGCATCAGGTGAAAAATCTTTGCAATTGAGTATAACACGTGACTTTTCACCCCACCTCAGCGAGAAAATGACAAAATGCTTCATTTTAGGGGTTTTCCTTGTTTTTAACCTATGGTTTCAACAATTTGACATGAAAATATGAATGGTTGAGGTAAAGAGTGTCATCTGTGTAAGTGAAAAAGTGTCCGCTTACAATAGTTGCATTCATACCAGTTGTCTGTTTTCTACACCAGTGACTTTGTGTAATTTTCAAATTTATAACCGGACATTTTTTTGAAATTTTCTACCAAATGAGATAATACTTCGTACCTTCTATCCTCCATACGTGAAAAGACAATTGCGCGATTTTATTTTTTATTTTTTTCCTTGTTTTTTAATATCCTAATTTTCATGTTCTAGTTAATGCGCAACGATCCACTTTTAATGCCGTGCGGTTACCATTCGCCAATTAACCTGCTTGTGTTGTTGCATTTTTATAAAAATCATTAGTTTTTTTTAAACTTTTATATGTTTACACTTGACCGCCATCTCGCCTGATGTTAAGCGACAATGCGGTGATGATGAAACGTGTTTACCTAGAAGAAACCGATTCACTCTCGATTTGAATTTGACCAAGATTGCAACCATCGTGGAAAACTCACTCAGGCAGCGCATTCCAGTAGCCTAGACGTTCTTATCACAAACAGTCAAACCTCTTCGTTCGTATCTTTGAAACATCAACCATGAAACGATGTCACTTTTTCGAGCTACGAACAGTCGAAGCCGAGCAATAGAAAAATGGGCAAGGTGGTATTAGACCATGCCGATCAACTACACACTATCCGAAGTGCATCCGATAAAAACCGATAAGCTAGCGATATTGCGGCGATGTTCGAGACTGAAATTTTTTCGCGCAAGAGTGTCGTCGTTCCCTATGAGCCTTTTGGCTCTTTTATGAGCTTTTTAGTTGGGGGCATTTGTAAATTAAAGACAATTTTCGCTCTCTGTTATATATTTTCAGAATAAATAAAATATTCAAACAGTAATAAAATTTTCTCCGAAAAACAGAGTAGGGCTGCGTGGGTAGAAGCCAGAGATTTAGAACGAATACGTCATTGACGTAAGCAAATTATAGAATCTTGTTGATTTTTCAAAAACCTTAACACCGAGTTTGATAGCATTCAAATGGGACCATGTCTGAAGCATGATCTACCAAACAAAAAATAATCATCGCAACACAATTAGTGGAGCTAGCGTGCAATATACAAACATAGTAGTGGTAGGCCTATTTCCAGAGTCCGCCTGATGAACTACCACACTTTTATTAGTTATTCTGCTGCATTACTGTGTTCCAGTTTAAAAGGGGTTCTAAAGAAAATACTGGGCTAAGAGATAAAACGCCTTATATATCCGGGTGACGAGAGCAGTACGGCGCTAGGTAATGATTTGGACTGTTCATGTTCCAATAGCTGCATGTCACTGTGCTGTCTTGGGCAGACATGTTGCTTAGCATCAGGCACAAAGAAATTGGATCAGGCACATGTCTTTTTAGTTTTACAATTTATATTACAAAAACAAACAATAAAAAACCAAAAAAGTACAAACAAATTGAGAAGGAACCTATTTTGTAGTCGATTGAAATTATGACAAATGAAAACGTATGGTTTTTATTCTAGAGTCGACAAATGTAATTTTCATGCCACCAGCTCGGGAAAGAGTACTTTTGCTCCTCGATATCAGGGCGCAAAAGTCTTTTTTACACTCTAGAGGTTAAAGTAAATTTGAATTTAGAACATCGTGTGTACTGAGGTTTTGAATTCAAAACATAATTCAACCTATTTATTTCTGCCTCCTTGGTGCCGAATGCATCATAATTTTTTTTTAATATGTTAAAAACTCAGACTCGGAACCTCCTTGGTGTACTTACTTTTTTTTAATTTGCTTAGCGCGAAAACATTTAAAAATGTGCATTTAGTAATTTCCTCGCTGAGGTGGAATGAAAAGTTACGTGTTGCACTCGAGTGCAAAGATTTTTCACCTTGTGCTCTTTTGATTCCCTTGCTACGCTCAGGATTCTAATTTTATAATCCTTCGCTTGCTCGGTCATCAAAATTGAGCACGCGGTTAAAAATCAACTTTGCACTCTTGTATAACAAATAACTATTCTTTATGCTACGAGTATTATTGTGGAGAACTCTCTGTTTCTACATAACTCCCGGCCTCACGGAAATTGTCAATTTGTTATCTAAGTCCATTATCATGGAAAAGCGAGCTTAAAATGTTTTTGTAGCTTTACATAGAGAATAAGTAAATAAAAAACGTTTATTATAGTTAAGTAGTTTATTTTCGTAATTGCGCTTTGTTTGTTTTTACCTGTCGTAATGTTGTAGATAAAGTGCTTTTATTTTCCGTGAATATTTTATGAGTCATTATTATACCTTTAACCTAACTTACTAACTTTATTACAAGGTTTTTTAATGTTAGCTTAACGTGGTGGTCTATGGATGAATATACCAGACCAGTAATAAATAATAGGTCTTGATGAGTTAGCACAATTTTCACCATGAAGCAACCCTGAAATCGTATTGATCTATGGATAATTCAGGTAGGATTTAGGTTTGGGTGGGATTCCTGGTTTCTTGGGCATCATACGACAGCTTAGTTCAGTGGCATCTTGTCGTGTGATGGCTAGTCCCGGCCATGGAAAGACGAAGTTCTGCAAGTGAACCTCGGCCTTTGAAGTGCATGCATAGAAGTTCGTTGGAAATGAACTGTAACAGTCCAAAGTCATTCCTGAAGGGTGTTCGTTCAGTGTGGGTTTTTCGACTCCGGTCTGGGCCACTTGCCAGGACTTTGGGCTTCAAGTCGACGACAATGCGGCAACTAATACATACTTCTTACGTTTTATGATACGCTGGTAGCCAATCACAGCATGTATTTCATAATAAATCATCCGAATTGCTCATTAAATTTGCTAATAGAAAATTAATGCAAATTTCTACCAATTGTTATTTCCATTATTTCCGCTTTTTGCTCTGGTGAACAGAAATGTACGACACAATAGAATGTACCAATCATTGTTTGAAGTCCATTAAATACACACAATCTACTGCATGTACAAAGAGTACTAATTGTTGAAGTGAAAAGATTTTCAGCCGTGTTGAGAATTATTTAGTGTGGTAATTCTTATTGCTTCGCATCACCAACTTGCTAATGTGAGGCGGCGGCGTCAGAAGCGACGTAGCGGCGTAGCAGCGTAGCGCGGAATAGCGGAGCGAGAGTGTTTTGACGTATTTTGGTTGAGTGAGATCTTGTGATTAGGCGTCACCAACATATTTATTAGCGATATATCTGTAACTACACGGGTATCATATAATACAAAATTAGTGCGGTTTAATTCTAAAATTCGATTTTCAATTCTATCGACAGTCCCTCATGTCTGCCTACTATTTAATAAAAGCCTGAAATGTCCTAAAGCTAGCAAAAGAACTCCATGTCCTTTTTCCACTTATCTCTATCTTCAGCATATATGGGTGTACAGCAATAATTGATGTGTATATCGCATTAATTCCGCTATTACATTTTTTTTTTCTACATTTATTTATTTATTGAAACAAAATCCACAAATCCACAAAATCCCTTAAAAACAACAATGAATTTACATTGTACAATTTTAATGCAAGATTACTGTGTAGTTACCGAACAATAGAACAGTGGGTTAAAATGAAATTAACAACAAAAACTGGTGGAAAAAAATATATTGGTGGACATTTCACACACACAACATCTGAGCCCAAACTAAGCAAATCTTGTATTTTGGAAGTCAGAGAGCAGGTAGTTGGTTAAACACAAAGTCAGACAGATATGTCCAACCCAATTCCACATCAAATTAGTAGACCTCAAAAGAGTACTAAGTAAATATTTAAGGATGTGCCATGAGTACTATATAAATATTTTGAGAGACCCTTTACGTAGGTAATCCTGAACCCAATCAGCAAACGAAAACAGTACCTCAATTTGATTGAACTATTCCCCTAAATATGCGGACATAGTAGTGAAAAGAAAAATACTCCTTTGATTGTATAAATAGCGAAATAGTAGATTTTTCTACAAGAAATTGAGGAACTCTGTATGCTGTATTTAATCAGTACTTTCTACACCACGTCTTTACATAGCAAATATTCGTTGCTTCGCGGTCGGTACGCTACGCCTTTACTCCGCTTCGTCATTACGCCATTTTGACGCTACGTCTCTACTCCGCGTCGTCATTACGCCACTCTGACACTACGCCTCTACTCCGCGTCGTCATTACGCCACTCTGACGCTACGCCTCTACTCCGCGTCGTCATTACGCCACTCTGATGCTACGCCTCTACTCCGCGTCGTCATTACGCCACTCTGACGCTACGCCTCTACGCTGCCACCGGACAATAGCATGTCAGTGACGCGATTCCATAAAATTTTCCTACCAACAGATGGTCTACGCGGCCATAGAAGTTTTCACTTCAAAAAAACATATAAATGAAAAAAAATGTGGTGTCTTGGGAGACCAAGTAGGAACGAAGATCCTTCAGTTTTTATTAGAGTAAAACAATGATTGCTTTATTTTGTTATTTATGGTTCGATCATCGGAAAATACAATTGGCAACGCTAGTCACGGACAGTTTTTACGCGTCACTTCCGTTATATAGTTTTCTTACTATTTTAGTGTCTTTTTTTTTCTCAGTTCGCTAGCAAAATCCCTATTTCCTATAATCCTGCCGTAAGAAACCTCTTTAAAAAAAAACAACGTAGAACCTATTTTTTTTGACATTGACAATTGACAGCCTCCTCCCTTTAAGCCGGTTAAAAATATGCGTTATATCCTTACTGCATTACACAATAGCTTAATTTTTTTTGTGTTACACCATTGGCAGTCACCCGTGTTTTCCCCGATGATCACTGAGGCAAAGGTGTAAAGGCCCAAGGGGCATAATGACATTTTGACATCAAAAAGAATCCACAAATATCTCGGTGCTTCGGCCGGGGTCGGGGAGCTTCGTGTGACCTTCGCAGTGAGCAGCTCATCTGTCAAAGGATGAAGAATGTTGTTGGAATTTATTTATTGAGTTTTGAAAATGTACGGATTTTTGTACGAGTATATCCGGGTACGTAATCTTTTCTTTTCTCCAGAGGCTGAGGGAGAAATAATGTTTTGTTCGGAAATTGAGACGAGTGGTGGTCGTATTCGATTTTGACAAATAAGCGAAACATAAAAATGCTCATAACTTTAAAGCTTTTATGTGAAGTCACATTTGATAATTTCAAATGTGATAATAAATTAATAAATTCATTTTCTCCGAAAAAACAAAGATCGACTTCAATTTACAATTTTAATTTTTTTTTTGGGAAATCTACGAATACGTCGTCTAGGTTTGCTTTTCATGACTGAGCAACAAATATCCAAAATTTGGAACTGAAATTTTACTTTCAAGACAGCTCATAAGTTTATAGCCAGTATGACTTTTAAGCGGGTTATCTAGAAGAGATCTTCTGTGTATTTCTCTAAAGAGTTTTCTGTATCTATGTAAAAAAGTTTCAAGTCATTGACCGCAGACATGATCTATAAATAACCGCAACAGCTGTTATAATAGTTGGGACGGATTACTTAGGTAAATCCATTTGCAAACATTATACTGAGCTTCGATTTCTTGTTTGTTGAACGTGTCAGTCTGCCCGGTGTATGATTTACCGCAGCCGTTGCATCGAAACTGGGCCAATTCGCGATAAAAGATGCGAAATGTGACCTGGATAGCCTTTTAGGTTTGAATGAAGATATTCAACCATTCAGCGCTCGATCTTTTCATACACTATGCATTTGACTACACTATGTTGCTTTTTAAGCTTTTTTTATTTCCTACTAAAATAAAATAAAAAATCGCAAAAATAAAAAACACAATACCGTCTTCAAAATATGCGTACACGTCAGAATTTAATCTGAAAATGGAAAACTATTCGCTCATATATTTCGTTTTTCTTGATTTCTACAAAGTTTGCTAAACCGATTTCGACAAAATTTAAGTGGGACCCTATATACAATAGATAAACATATTTATCATCATACCGCATATTAAAGCCTATTTCACACGGGTGCAGAACAGTAAGGCAGAACAGTTTGGAAGGGCAGTATCGTTCAAATATAGGATTATAGGATAGACAGGACAGTCCAAGTGAGCTATGGAGCGTCGACGACGACAACGGCAATATTTGCGCCGTTTACTAATAATTTCTGCACAAATAGCTCTGGATGAGCTTATTGAGTGTGTAAATAATGAAATAAATAAAAAAAGAAAAACTTTGGATCGGAAATTCGGTAGCAAGAAGACCGGAGCTTAGTTGTTTTGGACAGAAAATCCCAAAAAGTTTAGAATGATTATGCGTATGACAAATGAAAATTGATAGTTTCATCCATTGGTAATTTAGGAGGTGGCATTTTAATCTAAAAACAAACAAATTTTAAGTAAAACAGACCACACTAAATGCAAAACAAGTTAAAACACGCGCGCGCACACTGTCCTGCTCTTAAGACTGCACTGCCCTTGCGTTCACAAGACAGACGAGCGAAAAAGTTGGTGGGGGAAGCAAACTGCCCTGAAACAAGAACAAAATTAAAAATTTTGATTAACCCCCGACTACCTCGGATTTGTTATCTGTACAACATTCTACTAGTCAAGCTCTTTCATTTGATACCCATATTAAGGGAATTGTGAAAAAGGAAATGTAATTCGCCATTTTGTGGTAGCGGCCATCTTGGATTTGAAATTTGTCATAGTGCAAAGTATTCTACTAATCAAGCCCTTTCATTTGATACCCATATTGAGGTAGTAGTGAAAAATATTATATAATTCGCCATTTTGTGGTGGCGGCCATCTTGAATTTGAAATTTGTTATAGCGTTTAGTACTCTGCTAGTCAAGCCCTTTCATTTGATACCCATATTGAGGTAGGTTGTGAAGAAATATTTTGTCCGCCATTTTGTGGAGGCGGCCATTTTGAATCGATATTAACCAAACATAGCTAAGAACACCCGCACGGATATTAACTTTCAAATAAAAAAAACCGCATCGAAATCGGCCCATCCGTTTGAGCTCTACGGTGCCACAGACAGACACACACACAGACAGACAGACAGACAGACAGACAGACAGACCGACAGACAGACAGACAGACAGACATCGACGTCAAACTTATAACACCCCTTTTTTTGTCGGGGGTTAAAAATAGACCGGCGGGCTATTACCTGTTCTGTCTTGTTTACTGTCAAGACAGTGCTGTTCTGTGCGTTTAAACAGTAGCAGTACTGTGCTGTCCACTGTCCTGCCTCACTGTTCTGCCCCCGTGTGAAATAGGCTTTCCCAATAATCCTACTATCCTACTTCATACTTAATATTATAAATGTCAATGTATGAATCTTTATTGCTCAATCACGTCGTAATGTAAGAACGGATCGGGCTGAAATTGGGAAAATAGTTAGATTATAATCTGGAAGAACACATAGGCTATCCCGGGAAAATAACGGGCACGGGAACTACCCGGATAAAACCGCGCGCTAGTATAAGGAATACAAACGAAAAATCGATTCATTATTTATTTATTTATTTTGAACAATTAGTATCGGCTTCATACCAAATTACACTAATGAGAATAACATTTCCAATATCAAAACTAACGCTAATATAAATATAACACAGTAATATTATTACTGCATTATTTATAAAGCAAACCTTAAATTATTAATAAAAACTACAATTCCATAAAAATAAATTAATAACAAAAGATCAAAATGAAAAGATGTCCACATATACTTAATTATAAAATACTTAAAGCGTATAAGCACAGAATAGATATTACCACAGAACCATCACTTAGCGAAAATTGTTATATATATAGCGACTCTTGCTGGGACGCAACAAAGTGCAATTCAGCTCGCATTAGCGCTCAATGCCTATCGCAATTTTTAAACTAAACATTTGCGCTCTCTTCTAACGCGTAACTCTGTCGCTGTCTGGCGCGGAATGATGCGCATCGAAAGGGTTGTCGACATATTATCTAATAAAAAAATTAAATTAACCTTTCGTTATGTAAGTAGTCAGATTATATATTTTAGTTATTTACTTCGTAACGCGCAAGACAGCTAGAAGAGGCCGTAACATAGGGTCGGACACATTGAAATTAAAACAATAAAAGTATACTTTGACTGTTTTTATTCTACTTGATCGTCTAAATGTTGTTTGATAAATATGTACATATTTAATGTACTTACCTACACTAATACATACAACCAGCTTCGATTACAAGCTATTTTATAATGTCCCGTACTTTTTGTACGGTAAGCAGAAAAATATAAAAAAATAATGGTATATTTTGTACAACTAGGAAAAAATGATAATTCTTTGTTTTTTGACTCGTGCATCCATAAACAGCACAATATATGGCGACGTAATTTTGCGCGGGAAACGTGCTGCGCGAGCGCTCAGACGTGCGTTCGACAACCGCCTGGCACTTGTTCCGTGCGAGGAACGGTCTAGCTGTAGGCTAAAACCGCGCGACCTTGAGCGAGTGAGGATGCACTGGTATAAGGAAGAAAGAAAATTATTATGTCAAAATAACAATAGCAACGATGTCATAAACAAAAAATACAAAAAATAGCCAATTATTCCCAATCGAACGAGCGATACAATAATATCAACTTTGTTATCCTTTGAATGAAGAACTAGACACGATTTAAGAATTAGTGTCCGACCGATACAGGTTTAAGTATTTGCCGAATCTGAAATCTAGTTTAGGCCGATACTGAAATCGAAACTTACACACACGAAACTGAAGCCAAAAATACATTTCTTAGATGAAACTAGCAAAAAACTGACACCGAAGTTTTTTCTACAGTATAGAGTGAAGATATATACATACATATGTGCCTGATGGTAAACAACAAGCCTGCCCGTAACAGCAAGTGACACGTAGCAATTGGAAAATGAAGAGTCCAGATGATTTACCTAGCACTGAACTGCGTTCGTCATCCAGAGATTTAAGACGTTTTACCTCCATGCCCTGTAATTTCTCTGGATACGTTACTATTCAAATCGGATCACATATGTGATATTTTCACATTCCTGTTTTGCGACAGAATAATTGGCAAAGGTGTGGTACTTCCCCAGGCGGGCTCTGCAAAGGACTCTTTGCAGTAATGTAGTAATGATTACAGTAGGTAATCTATTGATATGATTATGTCTGTGATCTCTTAGCAACGTTTAAATCCCCCTCTTTCTGGATACTGTCTACATCCGAATAATTTACAATGCTCTCCCGAGCTAAATGTCTATCATTTACGTCAATACTTCAGTTGAGAGTTCACTCTCAACTGGCATAAAAGCAACAAATAACATGGAAAGTTTCTCTGAATTTGCTCTCTGTCTGACTCCCTTTTCAAAGCAAACTTATTGAAACCAAACAGGAGCTCGTGTTGTGGTGAGAAATAGGGAACAATCTCATACCTACACCCATATATTATAATCCTACTAAAATAATGAGAGCCAAAGGCTGATATTAAAATTAATGTGTATGTATGCTACTAATATTATTTTAGCTAGCTACGTAACTGCGCTCCTGTGTAACCTGGGCTTTGACAGTTTTTCACAAAAATATATTTTCGCCAAATACAGCACAGCACACACATAAACAGCCTACTAAAAAAATGTTCCCCCTTCTGGGACTCAGTGCCTTCTCTCGCAAGAAGAGATTCGCTTTCGATTCGGAGAGATAGATGCGCGAACCCTAATTTTTTTTGGGAAACATGCTGGTTTCGTCGCGAAGTTTTACTTCACCGTTTTGTAGTAAATAGTTTTACTCAGATGTCTTCAAAAAGACAGCGGTGTGCGTGGGATTCGAACTAGCAGTCCCCTTTCTCCCGACTAGTCCAGCCGTACCTTATCAATAACTCAGTCTATAATAGGGTGAATTTATCAAATTATACTATCTGTTGTCTGCAAGAAGACTATCAACAATAAAGTAATTTGTGGTGCTGATTCATAAGTGATTACGTAACAATAATGAAGTTCTCTGTCTTCTCTCTAAGCTCTCGTCATGGTGAAAAATAATAATCAGTGTCACAACGACAACTGTAAAGTCGTCAATAACCCACTACGCTAGTAGCATTTCACGGAAAAGATACAAATTTTCCACGTACTCGTAAGATCTTAATTGAAACACCTAGATAGCGACCACAAAATCGAACCTTCATTAAAACTACAGCGGTTCCGTGTGGAATCCAATACCAGTAGGTAAGTCCATTGAGTCTCCCATTGTTTAAAACTAACTTACGAGTACCTTCTGCAAATGCCTAATACTAAAGGTATTGAGTATACCTTTCGAACTAAGTTTGAAACCAATTAAAATTCAGATGAAGCTTACTTCGAGAGGAGAGGAGATGGTGTATTATTTTATTACTTACCATAGGTAGGCCCGTTGAAACTTTATCCAAGTCGAATATTGTCATAAGTATGTCTATAATTTTCGCTTAGGTCCTTAATCCAATGAAATTTAGTCTATGTCAATTTGGAAGACTTTTTGTTTTGATAGTATACAGTGACGAAACGACCACGGCATGTGCCTGATGGTAAGCAACAACAACAAAAGCCACAGCTATTGGAACATGAAGAGTCTAAATTACTTGCAGCTCTGCACTGCGCTCGTGACCCAGAGATATAAGATGTTTTATCTCTATGCCTTGTAATTTCACTGCCCTTCAAACCTTAATACAATAATGTTTACACATTACTACTTGGTAGAATAACTGGCAAAGGTATGGTACTTCTTCAGGCGGACTCTGTAAAGAGTCCTAACAATACAAATTAAAAGAAACAGTTTTTAAACGGTCTAAAATGCATATAGAGTAAAACGCAAATATCAGTTTTTAGAAAATACGCAAAGTAAGTAATGTTTTTATGTACCTTCTGGACCCCATATCTCAAAATTGGCCATCTAAGCAAGTTAACGGGTAAGCATGTGTGCTTAGTACGTACTAACTCTACTCAATCGTCCACATTTCGTTCATCAGAAAATACGTGACGTCTGGCGGCCCTGGCGTCTTAAACCTTCTACACACGAGCCCTAAAATCAGAGGAAATTACGTAATACTAGTGGGGAGGAGCCTACATCGCACCACATGATTGGTGATATATGCGTTTTGCATTTTCCGGTTGCCAGATGCGCACTGTATATTATCCGAGATTTATAAAATTAAGCATTTTTGGAAATTGTGTTGATGCTATATCCCCGAAGGAACTTCGTTCCTACCTGTGTCCCATGACACCACATCTTTTTGTAAAATGTAGCAGCGTATCCCAGTCTAAACATGAAGTTAATCATACGCAAATATATTTGTTCTGTGTATAGAAATCATTAAAATCTTATGAAGACCTGACCTTTACCGAAAGCCTTATAATAAAGGGCGAAGAGTAAACAAAGCAACCAGGAGGACGTCGAAGTTTACCGCTGTGGGTCCTTATCGAGTTCCAATACTTATTGCTGAAATTTTAATACGGCTTGAAATTGACTTTCGGGATTATCACGTTTTGTTATTATCGCGATATTTTATCGATATTGCGGTCTCCGTGTAGAATGGAATGGTATAACAAAGATTGCATGTGGGTAAAATTGGATGTGATATTTTAGGAGTTGAGTATGATGACGGTGATGACGATCGATCGATATCCCTTTTAGGGATAAGGCCGCAAACTTGTAACACTAGTTTTAAAGTTTTTTTTTGATTATTGTGTTTGTGTGTTTTTAACAGACTTTAAAAGAGGAGGTTGTACGGTTTTTTATGGATGTACGAGTATGTTACGCGATAGTTCCGCCAATATTGAATCGATTTTGATGGTTCATCTTTTGTTGGGTAGATCAGTGTGGGTAGGAAGTGGTCCCATACAAATTTTATCGAAATCAGTTTAGCGGTTTTTGCAAATATGTACAGAACTTTCATTTATCTGGATGACTTAGTGATGGATTCTTATGAAATTTTGTTTAATGTATGAATTTGATTTTATCTTTTTGAAATTGAAGTCAGTTTTTGCTTTTTCGGAGGAAATAAATCATTTGTCAATAAAGTTTTTATATTTACTTCCCATCAAGCCAAACTATGATCACGCTGGCCTTTATATTTTACAAACATAATGTGGATTCTGGCCGCGCTCTCGGCTCGACTAGATTGTGCTCCTATTGTACACAGTTGTCATAGGCACGTTACATACAGACAGCACAAAGTACCTGTCTAGCTTAAAGCAAATGACATCCAATTAATTATATATTATGATTGACATTGAGTTTGTTTTGTGTTGAATGTATTTTTACTATATTTAGTTTTTAATTATAACGTAATATGACTGTCCTGAAATTGTAATTGTTTTCCATTTTATGTAAATAAAATTATGAGTGTTTATAACTTGAAATAAATGATGATTATTATTATTTATAGTTATACATACGAATTTAAATGCTCAAATTTTACAAACATAAAGTGGATTCACCGCTCCCGAACTAGTTTTAAACTGGATTTCAGCCTACAGTGGTTTCATCGCAAAGTACATGAAAATGCTGTTATATTCAGCAGGATGCTAAATAAATTCAACAATAAAATTAAATTAAACTTAAACTATTTTTGTTAAATTTATTTAGCTTTCGCGATATGAATCGCGTTTCCTCGTAGACCACATCATCACTTAACATCAGACTAGGAAGCAGTCAAGTGTAAACCTATAAAACACACACAAAAAAAAAAGAAAACTTTATTTCTATAGTGAATGAATGTGTGTGAAATGTTCACCATTATTTATATTAAACATAATTAAGTATTGGAGCCACAAATTCAATTTTCCTGTCTGCCTCGGAGTTTTTTCCCAGTTCAAGTGTACGAGTTCGCCATCTCTACTGGCTTCAACGATGAAGGAAAATATCTTGAGGAAACAGGCGTATTCCAAGAAAGAAACCTTTTGAGGACATGTGTCATCCCACGACCCGTGGTTGCAGTGTGGTGGATTATGGCCTTGACTCTCTCCTTGTGAGAAAAGGCTCCGAATATCAGTGGTAGAAACATAAAAGTGGTCTGTAAAACAAAGGTTTTTTATAACTTTTATAGGTTTACACTTGACCGCCATCTCGCCTAATATTAAATGACGCGACGATGCGGTCTACGATGGAGCGTGTTCCTAGAAAGAACCGATTCACTCTCGATTTGAAAACACAAAGACTGTAACCATCGGGAAAAATCCACTCCGGCGACGCATTCCAAAGAACTACTTTTCTGATAGGAACGTCAGAAACAGATTGTCAGAAAATTAGAGTCAATAATTCAATAAGTGTAAAGTGGTTGTAACACATATTTAATTACGTCACGGGTAACTCACGTGTGATAAAGTTGGTCCAGTATGACTCAAGTTTCGATCGCGTCCCGCGGCCTTCTTCAAGCAGAGTGCACGCATATGATCGCTGCCCGTTTGACACGAGGACGCAACCGAAACTCGAGTAACGTAATTAAATGAAGCGGTCTGTTTAAATTTTTGTTTGTCCTTGTTGACCTGTCACCTCCTGACCTCGTATGAGACGTATATTTTGTAATAAAAATCGCATAAACCATAAAATCCTCGAAATCTGGGTGAAGTAAAACAAACGTCTCCCCCGGGCGTGTTTGTCAAATGAAACGTTCCCCAATTAAACCCAGGCTTTACCTTACGCTTAATTAGACAAGTCTTTGGAGGGTTGAATGGGATTCTCCTCGGATAACACGGGCGGGTGTTGTGTGGCTTAGCATTACCTGTATTCTCATACTCTGGGGAATTATTTTAGGTATAAAAATAAGAGTTCTACAAATAAATCAAGGATTATATTGTTCTCGCATAAAACATTTGAGTTCCATTTTACTGACATCCCGCCTGATGTTAAGCGACGAATCATTCTACGATGGAATGTGCTTACGTAGAAGAAACCGATTCATTCTAGATTTGAAGACATCAAGATTGTAACTATTGGGAAAACCCACTCAGGAAACGAATCCACAGCCTAGACGATTTTATCACACAAGTAGGAGTCGAACTCCTTCATTCGGGTCTTTGTAACTTCATTCTAGTATTGTCTACATAACAAATTTTGCGCAAAATTTTAGGAATTTAGTAGTAAATAGCTCTTGTTCAACGAGCGATGGAAAGTTACTTGCCGAACATAGAGAGGCGCCGGAGCATACCTTGACACCAGCTCCCTGAGGGTCGCCCTACTGCGACTTAGACTAAGTCTCCAGAAGCTGGAATAAGATTCCTCTAGGATTATAGGTGGACAGGTATTGTGTCGTTTAAGATTATCTGTTTGCATGCCTTTCTAATTTACTCTTATTTATTATTACTTTCTAAGAATGTCTAATGCCCGCCTTCCACTGTGAGCGGAACGGACCCATTATGGACCCCGCCATAGAATAGATAATACAGATAGAACGGACACTCCCCCACCCCCCGCCAATTTCAAGCTTCCTCGCCCCTCAGGCCGTTTCGGATACGTTAGGAGCACTCAACGAAGGGCTGGTATCGAACATCTAATTCCTAACGAAATATCATCGTGGTGGGTTGTTGTGCTGTTTACGGCTGTCCGTCAACTAAACGGCACAAGATTAAAAGTTTTATTTAATTTCCTAATGATAAAATACAAAATGTTTTATTTGCCATAATGTAAGTAAAATAACGTAAGATTTGAAACTTTTCAATAATGTTGCTTTATAATATTACAAGCTTTGCTTAGTTTGGGGTCAGATGGTGTTGTGTGTGAATCGTCTACCAATATTTATTTATTTATAATAACGAAGTCATTTTTAACTCAAAGTTCGTAACTCACACAGCCAGTAACTTATGTGCCCAAGCACGGATTGATAATGCCTGGAGGAATAATTATAGTGACAGAATAAAGTTTCCTTCATGGGTAAGTGTAAAATAAAATGCGAATGTGTACCTACTAACAGAAATAGATATCTAGGTACCTGATCTAATCTATCATCGATTTCGTTTCATTTTACGCGGCAATACAAACACCCACAGATTTCTGAAACAATTTAGAAATCTGTGCAAACACCCTTTTAATTAGAATAGAGTAATTTGGCTCCGTTCTATTTATGTAACTCAACATTATAGCAAGTTTATAGACTACGTCACCAGGTGAACTCAAGGGGGCACAACTTTTCAATAAAACAATTCAGTAGCCCTAGCGCTAACGCACACATTAACGCGTGTGTACGAACGACATCTGCGTAGTTGTGTGAAGAGTAGGCAACTCCACAGCGGCGGTCGTATGGAGTTTTAGTGGAGTGTCCGGGGTGTGACCCCGCTATACTCGTAACGATGATTTTCATACATGTGCTTCCACCAAAGCGGAGACGAGCGGAACGGAGTGAGCGAGTTAAAAGAGTCACATACGAGGTTAGCGAGTTGGGCGAGCTTCCCACGGACTCCGTACGAAACTCGCTGAACTAGTTCTATTATATTTCATACGATTACTTCCACTGCAAAAGAGTAAAGCAGAGCGGAGCAAGCGAGAAAAGCGGAGTCCGCTACGTATGCTCTTGAAAACTAGTTTTGAACGGAGGCGTAACGTCCCGCTACGTTTCTTCTACTGTGATTATTGATCCAAAATCTTGATTTGCGCCGGGTATGCTTATATATATAGTGATACAGTGGTATAATGGCCGCCAAAAAAGTTGACCTAAAAGTGATGTGGAAGGGGAAAGGTCGCGTATGTGCACTTCCATCAATGAGATCTTAACAAGAACAAAATTAAAAATTTTACTAACCCCCGACTACCTCGGATTTGTTATCTGTACAACATTCTACTAGTTTATTTATTTATTTATTTATTTATTTATTTATTTATTTACAATTTAAACATGGAACTTACAGTAAAAACCAACGCATTACATGTTTGAGCTAATATAGGCAAGGACTTCGGCCCTGAAATTTCCCAAATTATCGAAGAAAATGTCCAAATCTGGTTTTTGAGTGAGTGTGCCGTTCAAAAGTTCAATGAAACGCGGCGTGGGCGCGTTGTAGCCGCGCGCAGTCCGCAGCCCCGGCGGCGGCGCCAGCAGGCGGCGGCGGCGGCGCGGCGCGAGCGCGCCCGGGCCCGCCCGGCCGACCCCAGGCACCGCCAGCCGCACTTCGCACAATGTATCGGGATTGTTCAGCTTGTTGTTCAGCAATAAATAATAGTGGGTGAACAGCTGCATCTTGCGCCTCAGTTCCAAACTGTACAATCCCACCATTCCGTAGACAAATAGTGACGGATACATATATGGATAGTAGCCGTACTTTTTTTATAAATAAAACGCGCGAACTTACGTTGGATCTTCTCCACCATGAGCGAATACTTTTTTCATGAGGATCCCAAACTATTGCATTGTACTCCAACTTGCTGCGTACATAAGCCGTGTACAACGTCCACGGTGCTCGCGGATCTCTAAAGTTATACGACGTGCGCATGATGAATCCCAACATTCTATACGCTTCTTTACACACGTTAGTGACGTGGTCTCTAAAATTAATTTCTTTGTCTAATCTCAAACCTAAATCTTTAATTTCCCAAATTCTTTCAATAACCGTGCTGTCAGATAAACAATAGTTGTATATAATCGGCGTTTCCTTCCTAGTGAAGGTAATAACTTTACATTTACCGCCGTTAAAGTGTAAATCGTTATCACCACTCCACCTGCAAGCAGAATTGATTGCCTCCTGGAGAGCCTCACAGTCTGTCACGCCACCTACAGCTGAATACAGCTTGAGGTCGTCGGCGAACATCAAACACTTAGACTTGATGATGGTCTTCGGCAAATCATTGACCATTATCAAAAACTGCGTCGGACCGAGCGTTGAGCCTTGACTCACACCGGACCTAGTATAGTAGTTACTACTTTGTAATCTAGCACCAGGTAACTGAACATATTGTGATCTGTTAGAGAGATAACTTGCAAAAAGTGAAAGAAGTCTAGGATTAAAACCAATAAGAGCACACTTCTGGAGTAGGATATCATTATTCACACGATCAAATGCTTTTTGATAATCAAAATACGCCACATCGACCTGCAGCCCGGCATCCATATTTGAAGTAACGTAATCTACAAAATTGATTTGATTTGTAACCGTTGAACGTCCCGATCGGAACCCGTGCTGACTATTATCCAAATAGGTGTCAATCTGTGGGACGACACGATTATTTATAACAGTTTCAAATAATTTGCCGAAGACCGACAAAACGGCTATCGGCCGGTAATTAGTTATATCAGATTTATCCCCTGATTTGTGGACCGGCGTAACACGCGACACTTTCCAGCAGTCTGGGTAAATCCCAGTATTGACAGACAAATTAAATATATGCAAAAGTGGAACCAAGACAGTACGAGCACAATCTTTGACTATAAAAGGAGGGACTCCATCAGGTCCAACCGCCGATCTAGGTTTTAGGTGTTTGATTGCTCCCAGTAATTCTTTGACACTAATATTTTGTACGGTGATATGAGCTGACGACATTGAGGATGGGAGTTCTTGTTGTAAGTCCTCTACTCGTAATCGAGGGATGTTTTTGAGAAAAACAGAGCTGAAATATGAGGCAAAAGCATCGGCAGCTTGTTGGCCCTTCACACTCTCACCCTGAAATACAAACTCCTCACAGTCCTGATTTCCTCGACGTTGCTGCTTAATGTACGACCAGAAAGCCTTCGGATCAGCGGACATGTCAGATTCGACTTTCCTCATGTAGGAATCAAAAGACTCTTCAATTAGGCGCTTAACCAACGTCCTATAGTATTGAAACATAGCATAATTAAATTCCTTGTTTTCCAGTTTATAGCGTTTGTGATGGAAGTGTTTATTTTTAATGTGCCGTATTATGTCAGCTGTAAACCATGGAGGATACGAGTACTTTGATGATACACTAGAAACTTTTTTTCGCGGTACAAAAGCATCAAAAACTTCATAAATTTTATTATAAAAAAGTATTAACAGCGTTATCTACACAGTCTATTGAAATTACACTATCCCAGTTAATATCGGCAAATGATGCATACAAACCATAAAAGTCAGCTTTAAAGAAATTCCAACTAGGACGGCAGAAACCGGTTCCGCCGCGGGGCGGGGCGGGGCGCGGTACGGAAGTGCAAGCGCTGTTGCAATTTTTATTGTGAATTAGTTTAATCGTGAAAGCGATCGGCGGGTGGTACAAGTCAATCCTCACGAGTGGCTCCGGGTCATCCAGGATATTTACGCGTTCGTCGGCAAACCCACTCAAAACCAGATCCAGCATAGTTCCGTGAACATTAGGTGTACAATTAAGCTGTCTCAGTTTACAAAAATCTAAAAACAAGTTGTAGTGAAAGTTTACAGTGTTTCCGAATGAATTTAAATTAAAATCACCTAAGATAAGAATGTCCAGTGATGAATACTTGCACACAGCATTTTCTAATACATTTAAAACTTCTAAATATTGTTCAGTAGTATATCGAGGAGGAAAATAAACGACACAACATAAGAAGGTGTTTTTTTAAGTGAGATTAACGTGATAAGAATTTCGTGGTGAACTGCGAGGCCGTCAATAGTAGTGATGTTCCTGACTGCTATGGGTTGTCGGACCGCCAGCAGGACTCCGCCCCAGCCGGCGTCGTGTTCGCGGTCCAGCCGCAGCACCGAGTATCCAGGTGGGAACAACTCGCCATCATATACTGAACTTTTCAGGAATGTTTCAGTGATAGCTACTATGTCATAGGTGTTTGACAGTATAGATTGTTTAAATTCAGTAGTCTTAGTGCGTAAGCCGCGTACATTTTGATAAGTACACAATAGACACGAAGATCTATTGTTTACCCTTCGTGCCAGCGGTGCTTCGAAATCGCCACGGTTTTATACATATATCAGCAGCCCAGTTGTCGACGGCTAGCACGGTGTTAGCTAACTTAACTGGGACACCAATTTTAAAAGACGTGTAGTTCGTCCCTTTAGGTTTTAATGGCTCGACTGTGCATATATCCGTGCTACAAATAGAAATTAAATGATCTTGAATTTGTTGACCAGTAGTGCCTGCCTTAACGTAGTACAGGTGATAGTAATTCCAGCGTTCTGAAGCCTCAAGTAAAGTGGTACCAGGTGCAGCTGTACCTTTTATGACATTTATTGGTGCGCGTGATTTTTTGCGTTTTACTTCATTCCAGCCACCGTTAGATTGCTTATCAAGCGCTTGCACCTCATTCAAATCCCGCGGTGCAGGAGTCACGGAGATAGACGGTGACAGCGAAATCACAGAGTCGGGCTCATTTGCACTCGCGTTGCTAGTCGAAGGGACAATTAACAGCGGAGTCGGTCGTTTATCCTGCGTTTTTAATCCATTTGAGATAGCGGTCTTGGCTCGAACACTGGCTGACCGAGGCGGCCGCCGCGAGTCAGTCGCAGTCGACACCGTAACATTTGATACATGTCGGGTAGGTGTCGGAGTACGCGCTTGAGGCGGTTTACTAAGTGCTTTTATAATGTGATTTTGATCACGTACCAGCGCCTCCAGAGCATCCACCTTCTTCACCAGCAACAGAAGAGTCTGCTGCATCTCTTGGTACCCAATATCACGGTCAACTTGAGACATAACTTCCAAATTCGAATTAAAATAAAGGAGCAAAATAGTTTGTGTTAGCGTTTTGACAGTTGACCCTAAACCCTTTAGTTAAGCCCTTTCATTTGATACCCATATTGAGGTAGCTTTTGAAGAAATATTTTGTCCGCTAATATGTGGAGGCGACCATCTTGAATCGATATTAACCAAACATAGCTAAGAACATCCGCACAAGTATTAAATAGAAATATTTTGTCCGCATTTTTAAATAAAAAAACCGCATCGAAATTGGCCTAATCGTTTGAACTCTACGGTGCCACAGACAAACACACTCACAGACAGACAGACATCGCCGTCAAACTTTTAACACCCCTTTTTTTGGTCGGGGGTTAAAAACACTCGAGTGCAACACGTAACTTTTCATTCCACCTCAGCGAGGAAATGATTAAATGCAAATTTTTAAATGTTTTCGCGCTAAGCAAATTAAAAAAAAGTAAGTACACCAAGGAGGTTCCGAGTCTGAGTTTTTAACATATTAAAAAAAAATGTTAGATGCATTCGGCACCAAGGAGGTAGAAATAAATAGGTTGAATTATGTTTTGAATTCAAAACCTCAGTACACACTATGTTCTAAATTCAAATTTACTTCAACCTCTAGAGGGTAAAAACGACTCTTGCGCCCTGATATCGAGGAGCAAAAGTACTTTTTCATCCCACCAGCTCGGAAAGAGTACTTTTGCTCCTCGATATCAGGGCGCAAGAGTCGTTTTTACCCTCTAGAGGTTAAAGTAAATTTGAATTTAGAACATAGTGTGTACTGAGGTTTTGAATTCAAAACATAATTCAACATATTTATTTCTACCTCCTTGGTGCCGAATGCATCTAACAATTTTTTTTAATCTAAGATGGAAGCGGGCATAAGATTACATTACTCCTGACACCTCAATACTTGTAAAAACGAGGAGATCACAAAATGAACCCATATTTCTTATGCTTGGGCCACACTAAAGGGAAATGCCATTAATTATCGCGTTAACGGACGTTAACCGTAGGTGTAAAATAAAGCTTCAGTAAACGTCCATTAGGTGTATGCTGGGGCTACACTAACGGGAAATGCCATTTATTATCGCGTTAACGGACGTTAACCTTAGGTGTAAAATACACCTAATGTACGTTTACCGAAGGTGTATTTTACACCTACGGTTAACGTCCGTTAAGGCGATAATTAATGGGATTTCCCGTTAGTGTGCCCCTAGCATTACAAATACTTCAAGTAGAAAATAGAAAAAAAACAATGTACCTATCTACTATCGAGTGAAGATTGCAGATAAGAAGCGTTTCCGATCTCTCTTCAGACATAGCGTCGCGATTAAATCGCTAGACATCTCTACATTTATAAACACCATATTATACAGGGTTATTGGTTATCATCCTGCACCTTTTAAAAAGTATGTTGAGTACATTAAATATGTCAACTTTTGTTCTACGCAATTTATTAAGCAAGATAGCTAGCTTATCGGTTTTTTATCGGATACACTTCGGAGAGTGTGCAACTGATCTGCATGATCTAATACCTCCTTGCCCTTTTTTCTATCGTACTTCTCGTAATTCAAAGAAGCGGCACCGTTTCATGGTGGATATTCCAAAGACACGGACGAAGAGGTTTGACTCTACGTTTGTGATAGTTGTTGATGTTGATTGTTTTCCCCGATAGTTATAACCTTGGTGTCTTCAAATCGAGAGTGAATCGGTTTTTTCTAGGCAAACACGCTCCATCATAGACCGCATCGTCGTTTAACATCAGGCGAGATGGCGGTCAAGTGTAAACCTATAAAAGTTAAAAAAAAAATTAAAAATACGTATTTTTTCCCATGCAAAATAAAAAAAAAATTTTTTCGGTCTAAAAACAATAAACTCTTCGTAACAATAGAGCGCGCACTCTTATTTGGACTCGATAAATGAAGTGCCGATGCGAATAGCAGTAAACAGTGATAGAGAGAAAAACAAAAATATTTTTTGGGTTATTATTGAGTTTTGACTACTGTTGTAAAACAAGAGCTCTTTGTTTAAATATGTATACAGAACATGCCCTTAAATAGATGTAGGCTGATTATTAGTAACCCTATATTGAGAGAAATAAAGAGATACTTACAATATAATTAGCAGCACTCCGCGGTTTTACCTGCATTGTTCCCGTTCTCGTTATTTTTCAGGATATGAAGTAAGCCTATGAGCTATTCCAGGAAATATTCTGGATTTCAAATTTCGACTCAATCTAACGTGGTTGAGCAACAATCATCAAAAATTCCAAACTTTTACATTTCTATGAATGTATTGGCACAATACTAGTAATACTTCTGAAAAAATAAGAAAATGAGAGTATTAGTAAAATAAGAAAAGAGAGAGACTTTAAAATAGCTATACAATGTAATTGCTCGTCTCCCCGCTGAGCTGCTGCTCCACATATCAAACGAAGGCGGTCAAGCGGAAACCTATTAATAATAAAAATAATAATAAAATAAAGCAAAAAGTCTCGACCAACATCAAAAGAGACTCGCTAGGTCAAGACACAGCGAGCATCGTTAGGTTTCTCAGTCTGGAGCCCTAACCACCGGCAGCCCTGCCCCGCTGCTGTCGGCAAACTAGGTTAAAGCTTTTATAATGTTTTATGTTGTTTTTCTGTATTGGTATTGTAAAAATCTTAACTTAAAGAAAAAGGAAAAATGATTTAAAATAAGAATAATTTAATAGCATAAATTTAAATAGCATAAATTTAAATAGCTTAAATTTTCCATCTAACGAGTAGGCACTAAACAAATCCAGAGATACGCCTTTACGAGCCAGCCTTAACTACCGCGCCACGTGCTGCGACTTAATTACTTTCCGACCGAGGCAAGGTATTCAATCATAACTAAGAATGAGAATTAAAGCAAATCGGATCTAATTAAGATTTGTGGTGTATTTTACTTTTGATTGTATCTCATCTTACTGATATTATTAAGGTACCTACATGGAAGTTTGTATGTTTTCATACCAGATCAGAAAAACAGACCGATTTTAAATTTCGAAAGTAAATAAATAGATTCTTGGTTAGTATAGGCAATTTTTTTATAGTATAGTGACAAGACGAGCAGGATATGTGCCTGATGGTAAGCACCATGCCTGCCCTAACATCACAATGACACGCTGCTATTGGAACACGAAGAGTGAAATTATTACCTAGCACCAAAATGCGCTCGTCATCCGTAGATGTAAGGCGTTTTATCTCTTAGTCCAGCAAATTTCTCTGGATTACACACAGCAGCCTTTACACACTTCTGCTTGACGGCAGAATAACTGGCATAGCTGTGGTACTTCCCCAGGCGGTCTCTGCAAAAAGCCCTACCACTACCACCACTTTGTGTAAGTTTAGAAATATTATTTTCATCCCACCAGCTCCTTCCTGATATCGAGGAGTAAAGAGTACTTTTACTCCTCGATATCAGGGCGCAAAAGTCGTTTTTACCCTGTAGAGGTTAAAGTAAATTTGAATTTAGAACATCGTGTGTACTGAGGTTTTGAATTCAAAACATAATTCAACCTATTTATTTCTACCTCCTTGGTGCCGAATGCATCATTTTTTTTTTAATATGTTAAAAACTCAGACTCGGAACCTCCTTGGTGTACTTACTTTTTTTTAATTTGCTTAGCGCGAAAACATTAAAAATTTGCATTTAGTAATTTCCTCGCTGAGGTGGAATGAAAAGTTACGTGTTGCACTCGAGTGCAAAGATTTTTCACCTTGTGCTCTTTTGATTCCCTTGCTACGCTCAGGATTCAATTTTAGAATCCTTCGCTTGCTCGGTCATCAAGATTGAGCACGCGGTTAAAAATCAACTTTGCACTCTTGTAGAACAAATAACTATTAAAATGTAATTTTAGTTTTGTAAACTATTAAAATGTAAAGTTAGTTTTCTCAATGTCTAAGTTTTTATAAAAACATATTATATAAAATACACTATACACTGCAGTGACTCAAAGCCTCTCACATAGAGAGAGTTAAGACTTGTAACTCACTATGCTGGTCAGGTGTGGGTTGGTGGAAGACGCATGTCCTTGAAACATGCCATTATTGAATTATGTTGGTTTCTTCACGATGTTTTCCTTCACTTTTAAATCCAAAGATGACAAGCTTGTATATCTGTAATAGTCGACAGGAGATGCAGGCGGGTTACGAACCTATGATCTCGTAGGCCTCTCCCGTGATATGCCATTCAGCCATATTCTCGGCTGTTCTACTCCAGTCACTGCTATACTAATATATAGTCACTCCACGATAGTACCTACGCTCATTTCAGAACACCCTTTCACTACCTACGTTTCGCGTGATTAAACGACAAAGTAGGTAAACTAAAGGAAACAGTTTAAGAGACATCCAAAACCTTTTGTTTTAGAAATCTGTGTCCAAAACGTTATTTTTATTAATTCCCGTAAAAGTTAGGTTCTCAACTGAAACGAGTCAGTAAAAGGCATTGCTTTTAATGACTTTGTAGTTACGCGAAGTTTCAAAACGTTGTCGGCGGAAACATTGCGATAGTCGAACTATAGGAAATGGAAAACTTGTACTAACGTTATAAAGCTGAAGATGTTTTTTATTTGAGCTCGCTAATCTCATGAAAACGGGACAGATTTCAAAAATTCTTTAACTGTTGGATATATACATATTTTATGTGACCGTTGGATATTGGTTATTAGTTATCACGTACCACGGGCAAAGCTAGGGTGTGCCACCAGTTATAGAATAATTTCATTACATGGGTCCTAATCGCAATCCATATCATTATTTAACTAATGTTTTTTTGACATATGGCTGTAAGCAAATTTCCTGAATAGAACTGCATAGTATGACTTTGACTGCCCTAGTGGCTTAGTTGGTAGTAGCTCTGCCTGCAAAGCCGAGGGTCGTGGGTTCGATCCCCACCCAGTGCAAATATTTGTGTGATGAATTCAAATGTTTGCACTGTGTCTGGGTGTTTCTATGTATAATAAGTATGTATTTAAAATTATATAAGTATTATATCAACTATCTGGCTGCCATCACACAAGCTTTGCTTAGTTTGGGGTCAGATGGTGTTGTGTGTGAATTGTCCACCAATATTTATTTATTTATTTTATTTAGTATCACGCAGCTATTGAAATACGAAGTCTCCAAATTTTTACGTAACATTGCACTGCGCTCATCTCCCAGAGATATAAGATGATTTATCTCTTGTAATTTTTTCGCTTTGCTTCTATCGCAAGGAAAGAGATTCAAGGCCACACCCCATCACGCGGTATGGTGTATGACACACGACCTCGAAAGATTCTAGGTACATGTTGGTTTCCTTATGATGTTTTCCTTCACCGTTTTAAGGTAGCGTTATTACGCACATGACCTCGAAAAGACATGGTGGGGTATGTCGGGCTCAACTCCATGGGTGCGGACATGGTGCATCTACCGACTTAAACTCCCACAGGTTTCTACGCCATGACCTGCGGTCAGAGTTGCGGGAACACTTGTCTCACTCACCAACAACGACCCTGGCCCACATGGCACCGTCCTTGCGGGCCTACCTCGCGGGGGTGACTACACCCCCGCATTTGGCACATTAGGCACATGGCCGGCTCGTCTCGTAACTCTATTCTATAAAAAAAGGAGCGCATGCAAAAATTCCCAGCCCTGGCCGGGTTTTTCATCTCACAACAACTTGTTGTATGATCGGTGATCACACAGCAGGTTGTTGTGTGATGCCCAGGGTACACCACGTGGAGGTCCCTGAGCTTCCCGACTAGACCAGCCGTAACTTCTACAAAGCATGCCGCTTAAATATTAGGCAAATGTGCTCTTGACCACTATTTACGCATCTGGCTAATCTTGTCGCCATACAATTTAAAACAAATAATTAAAAGATTTATTGTCGGTATCGAGAGACAGCTTACCGGCGGAAAAGTTCAAAATTGCTTCCCAGAGAGTTTGAAAAGCTGAACGTGATCCGAGTTATGAACCAACTTGAACTAGTTCGATCGTAAGGTTCTTCGATCGCTTAACTTAGTAGCTTTGTTCTCTCGATGTGATACTTTTTGTAGACAAAGTTCGAACACTATCGCTATTGTTGCTTCATGTAAATTGTAAATGATACTTCAATAACTATTCGTCTGTGAAACTAGGCAATTGTAAAAGTATATGTTGTTGTTTCAGAGATGCCATAAAATTGTTGGCTAGTTTCCACTACAGTTATAAAAAAAATGGTGGACATTTCACACACAACACCATCTGAGCCCAAACTAAGCAAAGCTTGTAAGATGGCAGCCAGATAGCTGATTTAATACTTATATAGTTCTAAATACATACTTATTATATACCAGACACAGTACAAATATTTGAATTCATCACACAAATATTTGCACAGGGTGGGAATCACAACACGCAGTTTTTGGAAGAGTCCAAATCATAACCTGCACTGCGATCACCATCCAGAGAAAAAATATGTTTTATCTATGGAGATAAAACATTTTTTTGTGACTGAAATCATTTCCCTTCAAACTGGAACACAGTAATGTTGGCACGTTACTGCTTGTAGGTATAGGTAAATACTGGCAAATGTGTGGTACTTCCCCATGCGGACTCTGTAAAGTGTAATAGTAGTATTTAGTAGTGGCCTACCACTACTAAATACTACTATTTTAAATTCTTGAACCGAATAATAGACCTTATCGATTAGTTGTGTTTTTTGTCATTTTTGCACAGCATAACCAGCCCACTAAATGTTCCCACAGCTGGGACTAAGGGTTTTCTCTTACAAGGAGATAGTCAAGGCCATAATCCATGCTGGCCAGTGCGGGTTGGTGGTTATCTTAGCGATTTGCATCAAATTAAATCAAATAAAGAATTCTCTTCCTTTTATGAAGCCGATAAAATAATAAACACATAAATAAAATGTCAAAGTTTATTTACATTATTTACAGACACAGGTTTATAATTAATTGGTTTATTCGTGTTGTTCTACAAGTTAACTGATTACATTTACATACAACTCGAAACTATTAAAGTGCACGTTTTATCAAACTAATGTTAAATGTTTATATATCTATTTATAGAAAACGATCACAATTTAAAAATTAACGAATACAAGAATCTTAAAGCCCCTGCAAAACTTTTTTTCCCAACCAGTTACACTGTTACTTGTTGCAACTTTCTTTAATAATTTAAATTCCCATCGAGTCACACTGTTACGATAGTGTGACACGTTGGGAAAAAAAATCCCATCAAGTCACAGTGTGACTCGTTGGGAACCCACCTGCAAAACGCAAGCGTTAGCACATTTTGAAGCTATCTAATCTTCAAAATAAAATAAACTAATAAAATATAAATTTCTGCAAAACCTTGGCTACAAAATGGTAGTTATTTATTTTTACTTAGTATAAAGTTTAACTGAGTTAATCTTCTCACAAGAAAACTACAGAAATTATAAAGAATGATTGGAATAGGTATTGTGTCTACTTAAAAAGCAGCCATTACATGGATTTGCTACTTACACCAACGGACAGGCAATTTAATTAAGAACATTTTGATATTTTATTTTCTAAAATCTGAGCGTATTTGCCATTGTATCACTTGCTTGGAAAAAGAGCCAAATACTCAAAATTATTTGGCTAGGGTACGGCCTTAACGCAATCTACCTTCTTATTCAGAAACTTAATAGCCACGATTTATTAAAACATCTCGATCAAAAATATTTAGTCAACATTCTAGAATGGACCGCACCATCGCTTAAAATCAGGCGAAATGGCGGTCAAGTACAAAATTATTGTTGCCAAAAAAAAAATATATAAAAAACTAGAAACAATATAAATAAATATTAGTATAAATAGAGTAGTTGAAAAAGTCAACCTCATTAAACGAAAAAGGGATAAAAAAGTTGAAGCCTATTATTTATTCATTGCATTCTTATAACTTAAAAAATAAAATTTTCAGACTACAGAATATTTTGATAATACAAGTATACTGTAAATACTCACATAGAGATAAAGATACTTACAAGATAATAACTGTTATTATTACTTATTATATTCTACATACATAATAAGCGTAATATTCATTCAGGCTATTAGTCCCTTTTCATATACAGTATAATTACTAATTAACAACTAACAAAGGAAAACTTAGTTATTAGTTACATAGTTAATGTTATCTTATAATTACTTGACTAGATAAACAATTCGTTATATTCAGACATATTTCGATTGACGCCGTTAATTGAAAGTCTTTGCGTAAAATTTTCATGACGCATTAAAAGTAGACCGTGATTCTCTATGACCAGTGACCAAAACGTAAACGCACGCTGATATAACTTGACCTGCGATTACACAGAATGGCAACGAGCGATTCAAAACACGCGTTTTGGTTAATTGCCATTGAGAAAGCAAATTTTTTAGCGGATACTCAGCATCAAAATGCTAAAAGACAGTTTAGTCAGCATCACTTTACATACATACGGTTTCAAGTTCTATAGTTTAGCGGAAATCGTTAAATAATTATTAGTTAGCAAATGTGTTCTGGATTTGACATGTAGAAAAATTTTCTATTGGATATTTATATTTTATTTTAATATCTAATAAATTAAACGCTTGGAAAAGATGCTCAAATTAACTATAACCGTTTAGTATAATAGTTGAAAACAAACAAGAACAAACTCTATAAAAGTACAATTTTTCTGAGAATAAAATTAAATCAGGAATGTGCGAGAGACCAATATTATTTATTTTTATTATTTTTAGTATCATCGAAATGGATAAATTGGCAACCAGACTCACCAAAGTCAACAGACGCCAAAAAAAAGAAAATTATGAATTAATTATATGCTTAAACTAACATCAAAACTAAGACTGTCGTCTCCTATCTATACAACACACAGCTCTTTTAAGATTTTCCGCAAAACCACTTTTTTGAGTTTGGACCTCTTTGCATTCAGGCATCTTGATTTTGGACTCAGTCTTGTCACCTGCGTGGTCCATGTTTTCATCATCGGATCACGTATCCGAAGGGTACTTTACTATCAAGTCCAATTCCTCTTCGTTGGGTTTTACGTTTCTCACTTCAGTGCCTTCGAATTTCTTAGGCCTATCGATCTTGTTTTCGATATTAACTAGAACATCGGCAAGACATCTATGGTCATCAGGGGATTTTACTTCATCGTCTTGTGTTTCTGTTTCACCGTTGTTGTTCTGTTTATCTTTTTCTATTTCACCTTTGCTGTCTTCGTCATCGCTGTTTTCTTTTCCTTCTAAAATCATTTTGTGGGTTGCTTCTTCAATGACACTGTCAGTTGGAGCTTCGTTGATGCAGGAGTGAGTGAGGGTGAATGGAAGTTTTATGGAGAGATCTCCACCCATTGCGCTGAAGATGAGCTTCACTTTGACGTAGTAAGAGACGTAAATAGCGAACACGTTGCGGTCTTCTGGAGTGTTGTTGCTGAGGACAGTGGAAGCAAGACTGGCACCAGTCTTAGAATACGAATCTTCGAGAGCTATCCAGTTTTTAGTAACACCTGCCGAAAATAAAATAAAAATGTTATTGAAGAGTACATACGAGTGTAACATTATTGTGGAATCTCCGAAACCACAGTTATGCTAAATTGATACAATTGGTGAAAATTATTCGGAATGTTTGGTCTATTTATTGGACCAATTTAAATATATTTGTGATGTAACTAAATACGTTCTAAATGTAATGTGGTGTAATTTGTGATATACACATGTTTTAATTCCACAATTCCAGGTAAAAAAAGTAACACACATATATTTTATTATAGAAGAAGAAACCGATTCACTCTCGATTTGAAAACACCAAGACTAACCATCGGGAAAATCCCACTCAGGCAACGCATTACACAGTATAGACCTTCTAATCACAAAAGTAGAGTTCAACTTTAGAGTTCGTTCAGGATTTTGGAACATCAACCATCAAGCGATGTTGCTTTTTCTAGCTACGAATAATCTGATAGAAAAAAGGGAAAAGTGATATTACATCATGCAGATCAGTCTCCAAAGTGTTTTTTTAACTATAATAGGTTTACACTTCACCGCCATCTCGCCTGATTAAGCGACGATGCGGTCTGCGATGGAGCGTGTTTAT
The DNA here is from genome assembly GCA_017562165.1 of Ectropis grisescens. Classification (NCBI taxonomy): domain Eukaryota; kingdom Metazoa; phylum Arthropoda; class Insecta; order Lepidoptera; family Geometridae; genus Ectropis; species Ectropis grisescens. The sequence goes on along the minus strand of CM029781.1, from coordinate 6,234,325 downwards.
CTAGAAGAAACCGATTCACTGTTGATTTGAAGACACAAAGATATTCGATATAATGTATTTGATAAAAGACATTTTACCCGTGAACATGATGCTTGAAACGGTAAATATCCTTTAATTCATGATACTACTTTGGTTTGAAGATACCTACCTCTGTGTGGGGTCAGTGTGTAAGAATCGGTGTGGGTCTGGCCCTGCAGGATCGGAGTCCCATCTCCCTTCACCAACGCAACGACATTCTTGAACTTTCCATTAGAGAACATACACACGTCGACGTGTTGAACCACCAGGGCCTGTTGACAATAAAGCCGATATTAATGATACTTATGAAGCTGCAGAGCTTATTGAACACGCTAATTTAAGGAACTACTGGGCCGATTTAAAAAAATATTTCTCTTGGTTGGCTATCCTTGATATAATATGTTATGTGTGGCTATCTATGTATGTAATTCCTGAATACGAAGCTGGGACGGACCGCTATGGTAAATAACAGAAATGACAGGGAGTAGAGTTTGGGAGTCGATTTTAGATTACAATATTAACAAAAAAATGCTATTGCTCAATAGGTAAAAGAAAACTGGAATTGCCAAAAGTGTGTACAGTTAGTGTCTATCGTTGAGGCGCTATTGAGACCCGAGCCTTGGCGAGAGTCTTAAGATAGCCGAGGACAGTAATCATCAATACAGACGTGTATCATACGACGTTTTTCAACAAAGTAATAATGAAAAAATCATTTCAACAACGAAAGCGAGTTGTTAAAAATGTTTCGTTACGGCGGGAAAAAATAATCGGTTTTCAATAAATCCGCGCGCAACTAACAATGGCGACCAGTCACATACTAAAAAAATAGGTTCCTTACTTTTTTTGTCTATCTGTGGATAGCGTTTCAGCCACGTACAAAAAGTGGAATTTAAAGTTTTCTTAATAACAAAGAAAATAAAAGTTATTATTTGAGTAAAAGTTTTATCTGAAATACGTGCAAGTTGAATTTGTCTATAAATACAAACTTGCATGAGAGTTGTATTAAATACGAAGTTACATGAAGTGAGCAAGCAAAAGCCGCATTAATTAATTTGTTATATTGAACATGTTTTTATATGTATCGAAACTTTTTTAAGAACACAGCAACTCCACTAATAAGAAAAAGTACAACGCAGTAGTGAGTAATAGTAATGAAAAGTCACAATTTGATTATTATCGGTGTCATTATATGTCTGATTGCGGTAAAATTAGAGTGATATTGAAATTAGGTGTGTTGGAAAAAGTATTATAAACTGGCAATGAAAATTGTGTTATTACTATTTTACCGCCTTATCAACGTAATAGCTGTATTTAAAAAGATAAATATAGAGCTCAGAAAGATAGAATGTGTTAAGGCCAGGTATTTCTGTCAAAGTAGGCATTTAACGCTGTCTTGTTCTCGCGACCGTCACCGACCGCGGAATCGGTGCCACAGTGCAGAAATAACATTAAAATATTGGACTATGTAATTTAAACTCATTTTTTGTTCAAGATTTGTTTATGTTTGTTTGTTTATGATAAGAGTTTTGTTACTATAGGTATAAACGAAGAAATATTAAATTTATCTATACTCGTAGGTATACAAAACTCAACCTTTTCTTTTTGGTCACACTATAAGTTGAGAACGGCTTTTCCAATGTCATGCACCTTTTTAAAATGTTTCCTAATAATTCCAAGTTCATCAAAAATTTTAAAAAATGTGCTGAAACGTAATGAAAGGCCAGTAAAAATAGAAGGTTTTTTGGTCAACTTTGCACTAAATTTCTAAACCAATTTGTTTTCTATGAGGTAAAGATCACTTACTGAGCATAAAATTACAAAATGCTCACAGATCCAGGTAGAGCTTCAAACGCCAATTGAAAAAAAAACTGTTTTAGCCGATATTTTGGAATTATATATTTTGACAATAATTGTAGAAAATAAAATTTTGCATCTTTTGTTGCTAGTAAACTTTTTTTGTAAAACTTACCGTTTACGATTTATAACCAATTTAATGATACGGTTGCGATGATGCCGATAATAGTGGATGAAAATGATGTGGTCTACGATGGAACTTGCTTCTCTAATAGAAACAAACACAGAGTACCTCGTAACCCCAAGGTTCGAACCTTCGACAAAAACCCACTCTGGCAATGCGTTTCACAGCTTAGTTGTTCTTATTACAAAAGTGGAGACCAAACTCTTCGTTCAACTTTTCAATCATGATGATGAACGGTGCTGTTTATTCGAGCAACGAGCAATATGATAGAATAACTTTAATTTAAAACCCCGACTACAAAAAAAAAAACACACGTAAAAAATATTACCTATTATCTAAGGACACTTTGGCGAATGAGACTAGTCTTAGAATATCTTAGTTACCAAAATCTATCCAGCCGTTTGGAAGATATGTGGAAATAAAAGTTTTACAAATATAAAGATACGCGCGAAAAACATAACCCTTAAGTAAAAAAAGACATGTTTATGCTACTGGGAACAGAATTCACATCTTATTTTTTTACATTGTTATCATTAAATTGGACATAATAAATCGCAATCGGTAAGTTCGAAAAAAAAGTTTACTGGCAACAAAAGATTGGAAATTTTATTTTCTACAATAATAATAGGCTTTATAACTTTTTCGGAATATCGGCCAAAAAAGTTTTTTCGAGCTGGCGCTTGAAGCTCCACCTGGATTTGTTATTATTTTGTAATTTTATGCCCAGGAAATGATTCTAAACCTTATATAAAAAAATACGAATCGTAAATTTAGTACAGAGTTAAATTCTACCAGTCATTTTACTGCCTAAAAGGCTTCTTATCAAATTTGGTCGAGTGTCTAAATTTCATTTTAAATAAGTTTTAAATGAACGAAGTTGGGGTTTTAGGGATTCGTAGACAAATTTTAAAATATACGTTATGTCTGTCCATCCGTATGTGACAGGCATTTTTCTCCGAAACTATAAGAAGTATACTATTAAAACTTGGTAAGTACATGTATTCTATGAACAATATTAACATTTTTATACAATAAAAGAAAAAAACTACATTTTGGTGGTGTCACAAACTTGGAAAAGAAATAAAAAAAAAAATCTATCAAAACCATACTATCTATGGATAGGTGTTCAAAAATTGTATTGAAGTTCCTAACATTTTTTTTCTAAACTGAATAGTTTGCGCAAGAGTCTCTTCCAAAGTGGTAAAATCTGTATGTGAGGACTTTTCTTCCAAGTACTAAGTACCTTACTACTAAAGAATTTACCTAAATGTCATATAAATGCAAGTTAGGTATCATTTATGATACCTAACTTGCATTTATATTAGGGGATTTACGCAGGGGATTTCTCCCCTCTCATTATTTTCTTATCCCGATCTCTGATTTGACGGACGAATATTTTACCGATACTTATCTATTTTCCATTGCATCCGCATTGAATTTTTTACTGATGTGTTATCGACGTCAGTTTTTTTGAGACTCCCCTATTGGTCTACAACATAAAGTAAACAGCGTACTAATTAGTATCAGCGTCTATTTGCAATTCCAATGAAAACGGTATCAAAAATCAAGATCATAGCGTGCTTCACTAGTAATACCTACTGATATTGTTGTACTGTGGCACTATGATCGTAATATTTAAAATTTGTTGATTGTCAAAATTGCAAAATCAAGCACAAGCCCGTCGTCCGTGAGCGCCGAAACGCGACTGATCAGGCTTGCCGAACGGCGCGCTATGTATATGGTAGATATTAAAACATAGTGAATAACTGATACTTTTTATCAAGTCAAACTCTACGAATGCATCTATAACTTTTTAGTGGCTTTCGTTGAGTACAAAAATTTAGTAAAAAAATTCATTAGTTTAGTCATAAACTTGAAAAAACTTTTTGAAAAGGGGTAACTTTGGGATTTTTTTCTATCAAGTAAAATTCATTAAATCGTATTATTGACTGTGAATTACACTAGATTAGATCCTTTACTATCAGTTCGTAAACATATCTTGAATATATTCATTAAGATCTGGTCAAGAAAGCAAGTCCCAGTAGCATTTGGAAGAGCAATTTTTGTCCTCATCCCTAAAAAGCAGGAAGTAACTCATCCCAAAGACACCAGACCGATAGCCCTAACCAATACAATTTCTAAAATCTTTTTCAGTATTTTGCAAACAAAAATGACCACATTTATGACTAGCAATAGGTATTTCAGGCCCAATCACCAGAAAGGGTTCTTGCCTGGTATTTCTGGATGCCTGGAACACAATACATTACTAGCAGAAAGTTTGAAAGATGCCAGAACACATGAGAGGCAAATTACAGTCTGCTGGATAGACCTAGAGAACGCGTTTGGTTCTGTCCAGCATGAACTTATGATATTTGCCCTAAAATGGTATAACTTTCCTGCTGAAATTATTGACATAATTAATTCTTATTATTGCCACTTAAAATTCGTCATAGCAGTAAACAAGGAATACACAAAACCACTTGAATACAATGTAGGACTATTCCAAGGGTGCTGCTTATCACCAATAGCATTTAATATAGTTATAAATATTTTAATAGACAAAATAATATCCCGTGAAAAGAAATGGGGCTACCGGTTTAAAATCAACAATAAGTACACTGAGTCAATCTTGGCCTTTGCGGACGACCTTGCAATACTTACACGTAATCCCAAACAGTGTCAAGAATTGTTGAACGAAGTCGATGAGTTCTGTACATGGACGGAGGGAATGAGGACAAAACCATCTAAATGTCATTGTCTTTGTCTGGGTAGAAGAAATACCAAATATACGTCTTACGATCCGGGACTCTCCATAAGTGGCCAAGGAGTTGCCACAATTGCAGAGGCAGTGCCTTTCAAATTTCTTGGTAGAAAGATAGATCACAAAGGACGTACACCATCATTAGAGGTGGTTGTTGAAAATTTCATGAACAACCTCAATAAGGTAGACCAGCAGCCTATCAGCAATATCAAAAAGCATGGATATATGACAACTACCTCACATCACGTCTCACTTGGCCTTTCCTAGTATATGACATCGGTAAAACTCTCCTGGCAAAGCTAGATGCCAATGTCATAAAGATATTGAAGTCATGGTTCGGATTGGCACATCCGGCTGATCCTCTACTCTTTTTAGGGATCACAATAGTTTTGGGCTGAAACTAAAGAAACCGTCTGAACTTTACAAACACCTAAGAGTTACAAAAACGCATGTTTTGGGAAAGTCGCAAGACGAATTAATTACATCTCTCCCAAAAGACAAAACTGCTTCAGACCTGAATCTAGACTTCAATTCCATAAACAATTTATGGCAGGTGCACAAGTAAATACTGCTGGGTTGGGTGCGAGAAAAAAAAGGAAGACCGAGACATGGTAAAACCTTTCTACAACAAGACGAAAATGACGGTTACAAAGTGCACGCTATGAATTTAGAAATGCAAAGTGAGTGGTTAACCATAGGTGAGTTCTGTATCCCATTAGCTCTAAAATGGCGCACCTTGATCTATGACTGGTCCCCTGCCTTATTAAAATTTTATCTAAATGCATTCCAAATGACCCTCCTGACCAGAGTAACTTGGTAAGGTGGGGAAAAGCCTCTGAAACATGTTGCTATACTTGTGGAGAGGCGATATGTACAGCAAGGCACATATTGGTGGGATGCAAGGTGCTCCTTAATGGGGTCATTACTCACGGCGTCATGACAGAGTACTTGAAATCATACGTGAAGCCATGAGCCTTTCGGTAGCTAGAGCCCAAAAGGGATTGACGACAAACAACAGACAAATTAACTTTGTAAAGAAGGCTCAACTTCAAACTCCAGGAACAAGCCTTACTCAATCCTGGGTACAGCACCTGATTGGACTATTTTAATGGACACGTATGAAAAGCACTACAAAATCCCAGAGGATGTGGGTGTTTCGTCATCCAGACCGGACATTTTCCTTTTTCTAGAGCTACGAAACGCATAGTCCTTGTAGAACTTACCGTACCGTGGGAAACTAATATACCTAAAGACCACGCGATGAAACAAAATAAGTATTACGACCTCCTAAACGAATTAACAAAAACGGCTATGTAGTTAGTTTATACGCTGTAGAAGTGGGAGCGAGAGGTATACCAGCAAAATCTCTCTATAACCTACTGAAAGACCTTGGCTTATCCAGAAGTGCTGTAAGTTCTATACTAGAACGTGTATCTAAAGCTGCACTAGTAGGCTCATATCAGATTTGGCTGGGCAGGGAGAGAAAACGAGTGGTGAAGGTGAGTGTTGATGTACGTCAGAAAGGGCCCCTTAAACCTACGCCCGAGTCACAAGTCTCGGGAACTACTCGAGTTTTTCTCTCTCTGCCACACGATGGACCCGGCACCCGCACGGTGAATCCATGGAATGCTAAGAAGATCGTCTCAAACATATATTTTTTTCAGAGTTTAATACACTATTTTAAAAGTCTTAAAGTTGTTTTAAAAATTAAAAATTACGGCCCACACGCCCTTAAGTGTTTTTAGTTTGACTGACTTTGGACTCCAGTGAGTCTTGTTCGGAATACATAGACAATTGACTTGGATATCTGATTCAGTTTCCCAATTTCATGCAACACCAATGGACATTCAAGTTGTACTGTAAATTCAGGATGATACGAGTCTACCACTCAGTCCGAATAACCTAGGTATCCTGCATTAAATATTGTGTTTTGATATCCCATATCATGTGAGGTTAGTACGAGTTCCGTTCCCATATTTAATACTCGCACAAAGGCAAACCAAAACAAAGCGAGCCGATGGGCAGCCCTGTCATCTATTCTCCCCAATGCTTTATGGAAAATGAATACGTGGGAGGAACAATAGATTTTTGACAGCATCGAGCCTCCACGTGGGAGTATGAAATTCGAATCGAGATATTACTCAAAATTAAACCTTTGAAATGTAGAATTTGTTATTATCTGAACAAAGTCGGCGATTTGAGATGGCGTTGAATTGGATTTTTATACTTTATCTTTTCGTTTTTTTCTTTTTCGTTTCGTTTTTTAATTTATCTGCCAAATCCAGGATGACCCAAACTTCATAATGGACCATTCTTACCTATGTCGGGAGTATGCGCTGACAAACTTTCAGCTTTGTTAAAATAACGAAGGCCTGGAGTTCACGGGCTCTTGCTACTCGTATAATATAAAAACACCCTTTGAGATAATGCGTAAGTTTCAAATAGTTTACATATTACTACGCATAGAGTTTACACCGAACACGAACACGAACAAACGCTTTACACCGAAAACACCGGTTTGATCGCTCTTGCCTTTTCGCTCCTGTGGAAGTGTTATATTTTTATCGCGGCACATCACTATGTCGCCATAACTAATATACACTTCATCTGCTTACTAATTCTTTATCTAAAGTGAGTGTCAAATACATGGTAATGTTTCGTTGATTTTATGTGTTTTATGCATAATAATATAAATATAAGGTACAAAGTTTTTGCTCCACGTATTTAATTAATACATAGATAAAGGGTGCTAAATCTGCCTAAATAGCTGTAATATCTCCAGATAACTTGACAGAAACAGACCTTGATCCGTCGCACCGTCTTGGACGAGTGGTTCGCGATGACAACGCTCACTTTGATGGACTCTCCGTGCGAGTACGTGGGCTTGTCCAACCACGCTTCCAACTCCACCCTGGATGACAAAACAAACAATATTCTGTGAATAAACATTAATTTGCCAACCCGCACTAGGCCAGCGCAGTGGATTGTGATCTTAGCCACCTCCTTATTATCAGATATGGTAGTATCCTTGTAGTGGTAGGACTCTTGGCAGAGTCCGCCTGGGGAAGTACCACACCTTTGCCAGTTATTCTACCGCCAAGCAGTAATGTGCAAACATTACTGTGTTCCGGTTTGAAGGGCAATGTTTCCAGAAAAATTACAGGGCTTAGAGATATAAGATCTTAGATCTCTGGGTGACGAGCGCAGTGCAGTGCTAAGTAATGATTTGAACTCTTCATGTTCCAATAGCTGCGTGTCACTGTGCTGTTATGTGTCAGGCATGTTGCTTACCATCAGGCACATGTCCTGATCGTCTCGTCACTCTTTATTAAAAAAAAAAAAAAATTTCAAGTGGGTCTACCGCTTTGGCTTTGCTGTTGCTGTGTCTGTTATTTCAATCAAAAAGAAGAGAGAGAGAGAGCAATATCTAAGCTAAGACACTTGTAGTTAGGTGGTAGACTTTCAGAAGAGGAAAGGAAATTCTTTTTAATTTTAAGAAATATTGTATAGTAAATAAAAAACCATGTACTCAACTTTGACTAAGTTAGGGACACACTTAGCTCGAGGGCCGGACCTCTGCGCCCGAAAGAGGTTTAAAAAAAAGAAGAGGAAGATCAAAAGTTCAAGAAGTAGGAACATAAACTGAGCTGCTCATGCTAAACATTTAATAAATAACTGTGATACATAACTATAATTACGCGTAATGGCACACGAGTTATGGTAACATTTAAAAAAATTGGCAGATATCCGCTTGATACACCTTGGTAACTATATTACACCGAATGACGAAAATTTACAAAATTAACTTTGCGGGTGTCGGGCTTTTGGCGGGATTTTTATTTTGTTATTTTTATTTGAGAAGGTATACCCATCAATTTGATTTTAATGGCGTCTTCTTGAACTGGTATTTATTTTGAAATAAACCACGTTAAAATTAAAGTTCGTTCATATAGAAAACTCGTTAAATTAAAAAAAAACATATAAGATATTTTTTGACTGGAAAATGGTCTCGAAGTATTAAAAATTTGAAAAAAAAAAACAATTTATGCCATCGAGTGCAGTTTTTTTGTTTTTTTCCGTGTTTGTTATATCGTATACAATTAGTTTAAAATATAAAATAACTACATATATCTTCATTATAATTTAAGATATTATGCTCAACACTTGAGAATTCGAAAAATCCGACACAAGTGCCAAAATTGTTAGTTTACATTTCAAGCACTTTAATTTTAACAAACGATACCGCCAGAAGCGTCTTGAAACGCTCTTGAGAATGGGCTTAAACAGGTACAAGTAACGCGGCACTTCATATGCCGAAGCGTTAACAAACGCACTTAGGTAATCAGACACCCGTTTTTAAAAATACAACGAAATCTACATAATATACTAAACCTAACCATTTACACTAAGCACATCAAACTATCTAATGACTAATCAAGTAAAATTGGTATACATTTATGTATAGGTCAATTTGTGTTACATTTCTGAGCCAATAACCACAGAACGTGTCATTATAATAAGTATTTATCAAAGCGTCGATCTACGCGTTGATTAGCTTCATTACGTTCAATCAAAGCACTCGGTCTTGTAATCAGGCGATGCCACGGCCCTATTGTCGACGACAGATACGGGGCGTCGCCGATGTTACCAATTAACTTGATGAAGCTTTCAGGAAGCACCGACCTACATAGTAAGTAAACAATAAATATGGACACAATTCGGAACATTTATTAATAAGTTAAGAAAAACAATCGATAATCGATCGTCGTTAAAGATTTTATCATGAATTTGTACCTATGACTTTGTTTGTGAAGGATTTAGAAATACACAAGTTATTTCTCTTAATAGTTCTACATTTTTTTAAATAAAAAATAGTATACTATACAATCATCATTATCATCAGCCTATCTTAGTCCACTGCTTGACATATGCCTCTCGCATGGTTCTCCACTCAGCTTTACCTCTCCATGCATTACCTGCTATCTTTGTCTTACGTTACGTTTGCTAAGATTATCCGAGACAATAATAAACAATCGAAATTCCAAATTTTAGGCTGTCCAGTTCAATTCTCACAGCATCATTTAGGTTCGAACGTCGCTCAGATGTCCAGACGTCTAAACGTCCAATGTATTGTGGATTTTCACTGTATTGCAGTGACCCAAAGGAGTCTTTGTACATGTTCTATGCTTTTAGCTTTAAGTGTTTATAGGTACCTAATTGATTCTAATCAATCAACTTACTACGTATTACATATATTACAAAACTTTAAAGTCAATTTCGTAGTTTGATTATTTGATAGCTAATTTTGAAGACTCAATTAGCTGCCAAGAAACTGGATGTCCTCTCAAAGGTGCGAAAGTACTTCAAGTTGGAACAATTACTTCTGTTATACAAATCACAGATTTGCTCTTGTATGGAGTACTGTTCTCACCTTTGGGTTGGATCGGCTAAGTATCAGCTTGAGGCTCTGGAATCGATCGAGAGGCGTGCCAAAAGGCTCATAGGAAATGACACTTTTGCGAAAAAGACTTCAAAGTCTTGAACATCACCGCAAAATTTCCTTTTAAAACACAATTACAAAGGCGGGTAATTGTGTTTTTTAACCAGTTACAAAAGAAGATTTTTTTTTCCTTCCTCGTAACCCGGTTACAAACTTGGAAATATTTTACTGGACTTAGAAAAAATTTTAAAAGTTAAATTGTTAGCTTATCGGTTTTTTATCGGATACACTTCGGCGAGTGTGCAACTGATCTACATAATCTAGTACCACCCTTTTTTCTATCGGACTTCTCGTAGCTCGAAGAAGCGGCACCGTTTCATGGTTGATATTCCAAAGACATGGACGAAGAAGTTTGACTCTACTTTTGTGATAAGAACGTCTAGGATGTGGAATGAGTTGCCTGAGTGGGGTTTCCCTGATGGATATAGTCTTGACGTCTTCATATCGAGAGTGAATCGGTTTCTTCTAGGTAAACACGCTCCATCGTGGACCGCATCGTGGCTTAATATCAGGTGAGATGGCATAAATCTATAAAAGTGTAAAAAAATATTGTTTGATTGATGTCTTTTTTTTTTTTATTTAAATTATCCACTCCACAGACTCCGGGACTCCGGGATCTTTGTCATTACAATAACCTTTTTTTTTACACATTTCTTGGATAAGGAGAAGAGGAAAATAGAAGGGATTTGGGTACATTTAAAATCTAATTCTAGTGCTCGTCTGTAGAGCCGATCACTACCGGTTGGAATTCCGCTAGTAATCGACTCGACATCGAGTGTTTGCCTAGTTTGATTGATGTCTGAAACATGGACATTTTCTAAACAATTTTCGACCTGGTAATTTTTTTTTTACATGTTATGGTAATAAAAAGTAATACATCTGGATTTCTTTTTAGCCGATTACAAAAAAGGAGGAGGTTCTCAAACGTTTGTATGTATATTACGCAATAGCTCCGCTGACGCTACGCTGTCGACACTGATGACGCCATCGGTCGGTTTGTACGGCGAGCGTTAGCTGCATCACCGATGACCATCCGAGAATTTAACTTACAGATGGCCATCAAGGACAGAAATGGGGCCGTGGTGGATGCTCTGGGCCGGGAGGAGGCAGCTTAGGCAAAAGACGATGTCCGGTCGATTACTATCGGAATCCCAACCAATTCACCAAGTGATCAGCTCAACAGACGAAATCCGACTGACTAGTTAGGTTCAAAATGTTCACAGCACCCCCTGTTTTCCCCTTCTCCTAATCCAAGAAATATGTAAAAAATAATGTAATTGTAATGACAAAGATCACGGACCCTGGAGTCTGTGGAGTGGCTAAAATTAAAATAAAAAAAGCTTCGCTTACTTAAATTGATTTCGATGAATCTTTTTTTGTTGGGTAAAAACTTCTTCTACTTCAGAAATATATTATCTTATATCTTCAGAGTTTAGAAGTCAATTTAAATTTTGGTTCCATGTTGGTTTCAAAAGCACAGCGCTTTTCGTTTCGAGTGACATCACTTCATTGTACGACTTTTACAAAGACGTGACGTCTACTTGTACTATAATTTTTTTTCCTATCAGACGCGGTGTGTGTCTGTGTAACCCCAAATTACATCACCAATACAAGCAATTAGAGTCATGACACTCAGAAACCAGAGCGCCCTAATTGCAGGATTGTAAACAACAATCACAACCCTCCAAATGGCAATTAAGCGTATAGGTTGCTTCGTTTAAAATTAAATGTGCTTGCTTGATTCCGTTCTAACTAACCTTTTATGCAATAGCTTTAATTTAAAAAACCTGACAACAAAAATCTACTTATAGAAAAACCATTATGTAATACAATACCATCTACTATAATAATTATCTAATTTTCTTGGGTGATTGAAACTATTCTGACGATATCTTAAGTGTCAAAATTCATCCAGCCTTTTGGAAGATATGGAATAAAGACTATAAATTACAAACATACCAGATACGCGCGAAAAACAAAACGCTTCTTTCAGTCGGGTAAAAAGAAGTGTCTTTGTCTTTCTCTCTGTGTGTGGGTGTGTGTGTTTGTGCGAGGGTGATGGTGGGTGGAGGGTGTGAGGAAGAAGGTGTATACTGATTTCGATGTGTTTTTTTCGTTTGAAAACCAGTTCCCTATTGATACAATGATACACATTTGGTGGTTAAAATATTTTCTTCAAACTTGTTGAACACACTAGGTATAATAAACTTCAAATCCAAGGCAGTCGGGGCTTTTAGAAATAATATATAATAGAATACCGACATCGTTGGTGGTTAACATGTCTAACACGATAAATCAGATAGCTTATTCGTTTGTTGCCAAAAATTTTTTAAAGCGTAGAGTGACAAGCCGAGCAGTGCATGGGCCAGATGGTAAGCAATACGCTTGATAATATAGCACATCGTTACACTACTATGTTAGGCGCCGTTGTGTGTTGTTCTCGAATTGAAGACATCCACATCATAAACAGCTATCAGTAACGTAGTTCAGATTAAGAATGGATCTTAGCCGGGGGGCATCTACTCATGAGACCATACTCAGGAGGGACATAACAACGGGTTATGTGTCCCTCTGACTTTTTTCCCCCTCGATTATTTATAACTTCCCTCACACGAGGACTTGAAATACATGATAAGTCGCTCAATTTGACGCCCCCTGATGAGGCGTGCCGCCCGGGTCACGGGCCCCGGCTTGCCCTCCCCCCCCCTAGATCCGGGGCTGATGAGAAGATGTCGTTTTTTGGAGCTACGAAAACATATATCTATCAGCTGCATACTCTCCGGAATGTATTCGATTAAAAACCAAGAACTTTGGTCGAACCACTGAACCTGATAATATAATGTATGTTTTATCAAAGGTTCTATTATGGGGGTTCACCGATGTTCAAGACTTTGAAGTCTTTTCCGAGCAAGTTATTCGTGTCGTAAATAAATGCTGTGTATAATTTTCACACGAAGCGTCTCTCATCAGACATTTTTTTTAAATACAGAGTGACGAGACGAGAACGACATGTGCCTGATGGTGAGCAACATGCCTGCCACATAACAGCACAGTGACACGCAGCTATTGGAACATGAAAAGTCCAAATTATTATCTAGCACTACACTGCGCTCGTCACCCAGAGATCTAAGATGTTATATCTCTAAGCCCTGTAATTTCTGTGCAAACATTGCCCTTCAAACCGGAACACAGTAATATTCGCAAATTACTGCCTGGTGGTAGAATAACTGGCAAAGGTGTGGTACTTCCCCAGGCGGACTCTGCCAAGAGTGCTACCACTAAAATGTTAAATGGACAAGATATATAACTATTGGTTATTGGTACGATCAGATATGTTAAATAGACAAAAAAAATACCTATCGGTTATTTAATTATGTGTAAATAATCATGTTTAAAAATGAAATACCACCACTAAAATGTTGTAATTTTGGTTTGATACAAAATCAAAATATTTATGTTTAAAAAAATTTTTTCTTTGAAAGTTTTGATATTTGTTGCTCAATTATGTCATAGCTTAACAAATAATAACATAACAAATAGGCACTCATCTATTTGAAGTCGGTGCTAGTCAGGCCAAAAATACTATGTAGGCACGTGGTAGGTAGGCATACCCACTATCTGTTAGATTTGGCTAGCACCGACTTCAAATAGATGAGTGAGTAACACTTTTAATAATGATATTAATTTATTTTTCGCTTTTGAGTGCCTATTTGTGATTTTGATGTCGGTTTAATTTTTTGTACGAAAATAGTTTATTTTACCCTTTTTAGTGCAAAACAAGTTATTATTAACGCATTTACCCAATTTCGTAGTGACAGGTTCGAGTTTCACAACTTTTGTGAAATCTACAATTACGTCATCCAGAAAATTGTATGCAAATTTTAGTTTTTAGTTCATATTTCAAAAACCACGTGACCTATTTCGATAAGATTTATGTGGAACCATTCGGAAAGCATACTCATCCGAACATAAAAATAAATTTTAAAATCGGTATGGGGTTCTCCAGAAATCAGGTAACATACATTAAAAAAAACGTTGTGGTCGAATTAATAAAAAAAATATTATGAAATAAATATGGTTTTCAATTGACCATTGAAGTTTTATAATAAAGCGCTAAGTATCCGTCATTCTGAAATGCTTCAATGTACGCACGACAGCTTGTCTGAACTGCCTATATCACAGTACCATTGAGGTTGGGTAATTAGATTAATCACGCTCTCAGGAACCATTCCCCACCCGCCACAAGTATGAACGAGTACATGACGCGGTTTACCTATCGTGATTAAAGCGGGCGTGCTGAACTTGATAGCGTCATTTCGAGAGCAGTAAGTTAATCACCATACAACTACATACTACATCCATAGATACATAGGTACATTTATAGACTGCAGGCCCGTGAACAAAATTTATGGGTGAAATGAACCACCAGGAGACCTATATAGGATGATAGAAGGGTATAAAATAATAAGATTGAACACTATGCCGTCACTTACAAGCTGTCCAACTGAGTACAGGTGAAGATAGATAACATTTGGCTCTAGAATAAAATTAAGCTTAAGATAATTTTAAGCAAAATCACGGATCTCAAAGTCATATTGATACCATTTCAAGTGGATAAGTGTGTGGGTAAGTTGAACACGTTTGTCCTGAGGCCTAAGGATTTAACTCAAAGTGGTAGGAGTACCATTTCAAAGTGACGACAAAGTTGAGGGTCCGGAAGGGTTGCATGCCTCCAGGCAAGAGCCGCTTTAATCTATCACACTAATATTATTAAGACGAAAGTTTGTCTGTATGTTTGATCTCTCGAATACAAATACAAATCATTTATTGATAACACAAAGTTACAAGTCAAGAAAGTAATTTATGCCACTAGCACACGGCACTGTGTGTGAGAAATGATGTACTTAATATATGTAAATTTTTAATAATTATAATTTAAAAATTACAATACCTTTAAAGTTATATTAATACATGTAAAATAAAATAAAAACATATTTTGGTATTGTTAATAGTCTGTAATCAGCTTCATTACTTCGTCAATGGCATTAAGAATCTTGACTAAACGCATTTCAATGAAATGAAATGCGTATCATGGATTTAGATTTAGGATCACTGAATAGTTAGACCATCTCGGTCCTTTCTCGCACTTCTCTTTCTGGTCTTTTATCTATATTAATATTATAAAGCTCAAGAGCTTGTTGGTTTGAACGCGCTAAGCTCAGGAATTACTGGACCGATTTCAAAAAATCTTTCATCATTAGATATGTACGTGTTTTCTGAGTGCACCACGGATAAAGCCAAGATGGACCGCTAATTTTTAAATATTTAGAACAATACAATAAATCAACAACAAAATATTACATACACTACCATACACTTGAAACCCGCGTAACGCGTACTAACGCATACTCTTTTGTTCGTTGTTAAAATCTGTGTTCAAATTAATATAAAATAACGATATTATAATAAAAGTTTAATACCCTCTATTGTATACAACTATAGTAACACCAATAATTATGTTTTTGATAGTAAAACAATATCTAACAAAAAGCGAAACTTCAAAACAATTTGAAGTAACAACACAAAATGACAAACTCAATAACGATATCGACGTCAGTCGACTCGCCGCCCCTGACACGAGCTTGGCAACTTGTGACCACGAAATGAAGTGAAAATGAGATAAGAGCCTTAGAAAATTACTTTAGACGCCATTTTAAATTTAAAGAAAACTCTCTGGAAAATATAAAAGAAAAATGAAAATAAATAATAGGAGTTTTGCGAACTTTACCGAATAAAGTTTTCATACTAAAAAGCCTTTTTGTCTTTGAATTTGAAAATTTGAGCGATAAAGCTAATTAATTTATATGTTACAAACATGAGTCAAGTGCGAACCTATTCTGGTTAAAAAAAATCTCAATTATACAGAATGCATGACACAGTAAATAGGTATATACTTAATTTTAACATAGTTTTTTATTATGTTTTGCCGGGTTGGCGATATTGTCATGTTATAAGAGGTTCTGTAGACGGAGGTATATGTCACCATAGAATTGTAAATACCTTCAGATTATAATTTAACCACTTTTTTAACTTTTATAGGTTTACACTTCACCGCCATCTCATTAATATATTAATGAATATCATTTTGATATTAAAAGATGATGCGGTCTACGATGGAGCGTGTTTACCAAGAAGAAACCGATTCACTCTCGATTTGAAGACACAAAGATTGTAACTATCGGGAAAAACCCTCTCAGGCGACGTATTCCACAGCCTTGACGTTCTTATCACAAAAGTAGAGTTAAATCTCTTCGTTCGTGTCTTTGGAACATCAACCGTGAAACGATGTCGCTTTTTCGAGCTACGAATATTCCGACAGAAAAAAGGGCAAGGTGGTATTAGATCGTTCAAATCAGTCGCACACTCTCCGAAGTGTATCCGATAAGCTAGCAATTTTACGGCGATGTTTGAGACTTTGCAGTCTTTGTCGCACGAGAATGTCATTGCCTATGAGCCTTTTGGCACGTCTCTCCATCGATTCCAGAGCCTCCAGCTGATACTTAGCCGATCCACGTTAGAAGTCAGATTAAAATCCAACATAACCTACTGTAAGATTATACTATGCCACGTGAATATATTTGACGGTATTTATAATGTTGTTATAATAATAATAATGTTGTCCTACATGTATAATGAAACTGTGGTGGCCCGTTGGCAAGACGAAGTCTAGTGGTAACAACGTCCGATTTCTTTGGCGTGAGGTTTTTTTTAAATCCTTTGGTTTGGTTTAAAACCGTGAGGTTTAAGGACTTTATCACAACATGATAATGTCCTCTTTGTCATTAGGTTGTGGCACAGTATAAAAAACTACCAGTTAGACGACGTTTTGAATTTTCGATAAATGCTGACAAAGCAGTGACGCGCGGGGCTGTGACAAATAAAAATGTTAATTATTTTTTATTAACATCGTTAAGTAGTATCAGAAACATAATTAGAAACAAATTGAATACCATAAACAATTTTCAATTATTAATAATTATTCTAAATAAAATAAAATCAGAACATACGTCAAACATCAGACCTAAACCACGCTCCCGAATTATTAACATTTTTGTGTTCGCAGGTTGGGAGTGCGCTTCCCGCTCCTAGCCCCGCACGATATTTAGACGTCTCCGTCGAACGACTGTATGAGTTACTAGACTGTGTAAGTCTTGTAGTTTCGAATCCTGCTAGTATCCTTTAGTACTTTTTGAAGTGCAGGCGTAAGAGTTTGACATCGCGACTAGTTAACGGGGAAGGAAAACATCGTGTGGGAACCAGTGTATTCCAAGAAAAGTATCTTTGAGGGTATGTGTATATCTTATATAATATATGTTATTGTAAAATAACTGTTAAGTAAACATATTTAATATTATATAATACGTTTAATTTAAGATCTGAACCCGCGAAAGGGCATCTTATTAAGTTCTACAACTTTACAAATAATTTATTTGACCTACTTAAAAATGTTCTTTTCATTTAGAACTTTCAGTTATTTTTCTCATTCAGAAATAAAATCTGCTGTAAGGGTTAAAACGAAGTTCAATGGAAGAAATTTACTTTGCATTTAATAACATTTTCATACGGTTGTGTTATTTTTAACTTAACATGTTATTCTCGAATTTATCTAAAGTCGTTAGAATTATTAAGACGTCGAGATTATTTCGAGTCATTGAGTAAATTGATCTTCCGCGCAAGCACGGAAGGGCCTTAGCCTTAGCTTAAAAATATTGTTCAAATCTTTCTGTCATTTCTTGTGGGAGGGGAAAGTTGCAAACTAGCGAAAAGCCGCACTATTACATACAAAACATACCTGTACCGATCCATTGCCGATCATACTCACACAGCCAAATCACTAACACATAAAAAATAAAGCACCATTCACTAATCTAGCCCCGCCCTCAGCCACAGTATATTATCAAACTCCATGGTCCACGCGGACTTGTACTTTGACAGAGGGGAAACGCTGTGTATGCCAGACTCTGCAATCTTCATACAAATGTTTTGGTAATTCGACATAACCACGTGACTTTTACTCTACTAATTTTGGTTGAACAGAAACTCTGTTGAACCAACACACAAATATACGTATATTTGATTTGGAAGCATGGTAATATAGTATTTCTATATCGCGCGTAAAGATGTCGCTACTTGAGGGAATATTATGCTAAATTTGGTAGGTCCTTCATGTCCATATAACACCAATGTGGTGGTGGCCTCCTTAAAATTGTTGATTGATATTTATGACGTATGACGTCAAAATTCAAAAATTTCAAAATCTTACTGGTTCAAATTTTCTGTAAATTCAGTTTATAACGTAGTGATTACTTCCTCTGTGATTCAGTTGTTTGTGCAGTATTTGCAATATTTAATTTATCATACTAGTTCGTTGAGTTGAGGTTCTCCTCCGAGTAGTGTGGTGATTATAATTCATTCATTCTATGTGGTGAGATAAAAGACTCGAAGTTTGGTGATAGGACTCTTACCAATTACTATGTCGTTATCTAGAAAAAAGTGTTGTGTTCCTGGGTGTATAGAGTCTAGAAGTCTTATTTAAGTTCTATATTTTTATGTACTTAGCTGTGGCTACCTTGCCTATATTAAATAAAGAGTTAAATGTACATAATTGTTTATCATTTTTGTACCTACCTAAGATATAGGATAGTAAATAGAAATAGCTAGGTATTATAGGCAGCCGTTATATAACTATATATGTAGCTATTTGTATCATTATTATAGTTATAGGTTATAGGTAGGTATATAGTAAGTCCAAAGCACGAATACAGGTGGCGCTTGCACGTGTTGCCTGTTTCGGGGCTTGAGCTTGACCTCTATTTCCGTATATAACAAAGTACTCTGTGGTGTATGCCTACTCCCTTCCGTGTTGCTCGCTGTTTCGAGTACTATAATAAAACTACTAATGTAATTGTCATACTCACCCTTATCGCAACTTATTCACAGATGTGGTAACTCTTTTTCCATTCATCTTTGTCACTCGTCATCTCAGCTATTGACATGGCTGAATAATGACAAACATAAGAAATGCCGTCCTACTTATAGTATTAGAACTACACTACGCTTCATACCTAATTACTGAAACTAAACTCATCTCAATTATCTATATGAATATGAATATACACTACTACTAAAGGAATATTTGCAAGTTTAGACAACTTTTGCTGATTCATCCTGACCTGACTAGATTAGACAGAAATTCAGAACTTAGATTTTTTTATTGTAAAGGTAGTAGAAAATAGCACATAATATGCCATTAAACATGAAAACAGAATTCGTGTAGAGTTATGTTTTCTAAATAGTACGTAGTAGTAGTTTTTTCTGAATTCTACGCGGCAAAACTCACGTGCAGATAGGTACTTGGTACTTATGAGCTATAATGATTGTAGAACAAGTAAATTTATGCATAGAAACTAATAATACCGTGGATGTATAAAAAAGTAGGACGTAGTCTCGCTAAAACAAAACCTGTGTCCTTCGAGTCGACCACATAATATGCACGTGTGTGCTATCACATACAGGCTGATACGCACACATCAGTGGGTCATTACGCGCGCTACTTGTGTATATGTGTGCGTGTCAACCTATCAGTGACAACCTGACAACGCACACGTGCAAATGTGGCCGATGCTAGTGACACAGTTTTTGTTTTAACGAGGATACGTCCGACTTTTTTATACGTCCATGAATAATACGTATAAAATCAATTTGTGTGAAGTATATTTACCTGCCATCAGATAGTAGAAACGGTTTCTCGACGGTCGCCCGCGGCGGTGGAACCTCCGCGTTTTCTGTCAAAGAAATATAATTTTGTCCTTAGATTGCATAAACTGAGGTAGACGATGAGATCAGGCTGTTGTTATACGGAAGTGTATTCGCTGAACTGAACGAATTTTACGGATTTTTCCTTCGTTTTCGGTTTGTTGTTACATAAAACAATTTATGTACCAATTCTGAGAAAGTATTCCAAAATTTACTTAAGCGCTATTTTTATCAAAGAAGAAAACATTGTATGTCTTTTCCTTGATTCTTTTGTTGTTTAGGATGCGGAGTAAATTTAAGTTTTTTTTTGTTACGATTCAAACTCACATTGAAGATATTACATGGGACCTAATTGATATCTAAATTACTAATAATCATTTCCCAACGCATCGGTCGCCTAACAACGACCAGTTACAGGTTGGTCCCGGGTTACAGACATGAGAAGTTGTAAAATCTTCTCGTCATGAGAAGACGGCCATTATAAAGCGATCGAAGCGTTGAAAGATGTACCTATACATAAATCGTTTCGTATAAGTGAGTATAAGCTATGTAAAGCTTTCAATATGGCGTAAACGCTAGTCTAAAAATTATGTTCTAATCTTCAAAAAGTTCTTTATTTCTTTTTACATTCCGTAAATGTGTCGTGAATATATAGTAATTTATGGAAGAGTATGAGATACGTTCCTAGATGACAAAATAAAAGTTAAAAATATAAAAAAAAAGCTATTAGATTGAAGTTTTTTACTACATTGATAATTTAATAACGAATAAAATAATAAAACACGCAAAGTATTTCTCCAAATGTCAATACGGACCTATTATTTTTGAAGACTGTAACCGTTTTAACAGTCTTATAGTATAGTTTAATATTATCACTATAATCCGTTTTTATTATATAGTCCCGAAAAATTGCGACATTTCCAGAATAATTTCGGTATTAATAAATATTTCTCTCACTTTCGTAGAGTGTATATTTATCCTTTCACTGTCCTTTAGCCCTTTTTCTGTCAAACCGACAGAAACACATAAAAACGAAATATGGGACAGGTAAAACTATAAATGTATTTATGTATTCCCTACGCCTATATATAACGATTACACTCTACCTTCACACGGGCAGCTAAGAGTAATGCAATGTTTATCGAGTCGTTATTTTTACCCGAAAAAGAAAAATTATTTAGTCACAACCTAAGTAAAGTTGTGACAAAATAATTTTCTTTTAGACTGTCGCTTTCCACATCGTTGATTAGTATCAGTCTCTATGGCGGTCGAAAATGTGAATAGAATAGAAATAACAACAAATTGTTGGATATAATAGGTAAGTCAGTACGAATATCGATCACATTTTCACTATTTTTTTTAAATAAAGAATGACGAGCTGAGCTGGACATGTGTATGATGGTAAGCAACATGCCTGCCACATAACAACACAGTGACACGCAGCTATTGGAACATGAAAAGTCCAAATTATTACTTAGCATTGCACTGCGCTCGTCATCCAGAGATATAAGATGTTTTAATATCTTTGACCTGTAATTTCAGTGGAAACAGAAAAAACTTTAAACTTCGTTCCAATATCCCTCACTCACCAGTGTCCGCTGGTTTCGGTCGGCAATTCTCGTCTGAATCCAGTTTTGGCTTGTTTTTGTTTCTGTAACAATACAAAAGTGACGGATCAATTTAAAATACATTTTCTTCCAAGTCTTTGCAAGAATATACCTCTATAGATGATACTGTATTGGTTGCCTGGAAGAGATCGGTTTCAGCGATAGTTGCCAATTGATATTTATACATGTCCCATATTTTCCATAATTAAGCTGACGGACTAATGGTAATCAATGGAATGGAATGGTAAATCATTGGCCACATCCTTCTTGTATCTACTAGAAGCTTTGCCCTTAAAACTGGATGGAGTATTTACACGTAAATTTTAACTTAAACCAGTTTATATTGACATCGAAAACTAGTTAGTATATTTATATTTAATAACAAAATCCTTTAATATGTTTGAAGTAAATATAATAATTTTGGTTCACAGATAATTTTGGTTTGGTTTAGTTTTAAAAGATTCATAGCAACTGAACTATTCATCATTTCGTAGTTTGATGTATAGTTGTAAAAGTTTCTGTCGAGAAAAGCCAGCGTATTTTCATAACTGTCAAAACATTGCTCGGCCATGTAAATATTCAACTAATAAGAAGCACGTTTCAATTCCTGAGACGAAACTTTGGAACTACACGTTTAAAAAGCAACAGCCGTCAAAGATCCTACAAAAATGCAATCGTGGCGACGCTTGTTGCTGGATTTGAGTTGTGACGTAGAGTCAACGTGCAGTTTTGAGAAAAGTTGCTTTAACATAAATAAGGTAGCTGAATAGGAGGAACAGAAAACATAGAATGTATTAGCTATTTTTCAGTTCAGGTATAGGTACTGGTAAAAATCAGTAAGGATATTTGCGGTTTCAGGAAGGAACAAATCAAAATACGTTATCACCAGATTATGCGTGACATTGCATTTGTGTGCTGCAGTGCTGTGACAATTAAAGCTCAAGCAATGCTTGCCACACTCTAGGTAAATAGGTTGCACTCTCTTGCGTTTCTAAGATATATCGACGCTCGCCATTTCATTACTGCTACAACAAACACCAAATCACGCGTTATTATGGAAGAGTGTGTGTAGATGTTAGATAAAGAATATGTAAACTCTTTGGTGTATAGATACATCCAAGACTATTTTGGCCAATGAGCCTGATATCGGGCTGGTTCCACATGACAAGAAAAAGTAAAAACCGAAAGGGACAAATTCTTTAAGTAAGTGACTTGGCTCATGAGGTTTACGCTATGTTGGATGTTGATTAAGCATAGGCAATCATAGTCCTGTCACTTATAACGGTGATTGGTCTTATAGCGAACACTCTTGACCAACATGTTAAGGGGGTTTGGTTAGTAAGATCAAGGGTCAGATGCAGCAGGCAGTTCTCCTCGATACAGCACGCATCTGGAGGTTTTTGTCTACCTGCAGCCTTAACCATCGGCAGTTTGGGCCCTGTTCTACTTCCGGTAGTGACTTAGCGTTAGATTTATATAAAATTACTATCTACTTTAAGTATTTACATTGTAAAAACTACCTATAAGAAATCAAAATATTGATAAATTGATTAATTACATGAGGACAGACGTAAAAATACAATATAATAATTAAAAACTAATCTCCGCATAACCCGCCCTTAACTGCTCCCGGCGTAAAAGCTTCATGATTCTCGCCGCGTTCCCACGCTGAATGGCAATGGCCAACCATAGCTCCAGGAACGTGCCGGAGCGGGAGCCACCCGTATTCTCCCTGAGCCTGCACCCTATTTCTGAGAGGAATCCTTTAGCCTCTGCCCCCCAACAACCCAAGGTCTCCCCGGCAATAGACACAAATTCGTATAACTGAAATAATAATTACAGATATTCCTTTATTCCTTCGCGAACCGAGGTGGTATCGTATCGTCTCTCACATCTCGTCATTTTACAAAGTAAAGTAAACAGACTACATTACACTACTACCACAATATGGGTATCAAATGAAAGGGCTTGACTAGCAGAATGTTGTACAGATTACAAATCCGAGATCCGAGGTAGTCGAGAATCAAAGTTTATACAAAGCAAGTAATCACAGTTCAAGGCTAACAGGGTTGATATCGATTTTCACAAAGATAGCTCGATCTACATTGCATGTAGAGACATGCAATATAGAGGGAGATTGCTTCAACTTTACATTTTAAAGAGAGCTACCCCAAGCTATAGTTTAGGAGACAGGGTTCAAGAGAACGCGAGGGACAGTTTATGAGACTTTTACATATTTTTAAAAAGCGTGGTCTTTGCATATTTATCTTTCCAAGCGTTTAATTTTAGATGAAATGGTTTCATGCGGAAGGTAACGTTAAGTAATGCTTTATCAGCATATTACGCTTATGCTTCCAACTGGCTCGATTTCGAAATCATCTTTTGGGGAAATAGTGTTAATGCTAAATCCGGAATAAAATTGCTTCTCAAATATTAACGTAACGCATAAACAACATTTTGTCTTACTTAAAACTTGAATCTAGAGGCAGTTTCTGTGAACTTTTTGGAACACAGCAAGTTTGTGGGAAAATATCCGCAATTTTTCACAAAACTGATTGACAGATGAATTATTAGATTGGATCTAATCACTATTTGAAAACAAAACACACAAAATTTTAAAAATAAGGTAGCCATTGGCGAACTCAATCATAATGTGTGTAAGAAAAAATAAATATGAATAGTGTTATAAAACAAAGGTACTTGCGAAACTTGTTGTTCTCTATGATATGCTATAAAATCAAATAAAAAAAGTTCGTTAAACCGAAATACCTATTAATCCAATACTACAAACAAACATCCAATACTTTCAAATAATTTTTCCATTACAAATAAGTGGCTTAAGTGAAAACCACGATCGCTGAAAGACTGAATAACAAACGCTGAAAGGTTCCAAATCACCATGCAATAAATCATTGGAACCGACATCGATAAATTCCAAGTGATATGGGTAACCTGTCATCATTTGCGGCTTCATAATATTTATCCCGATATTTGGCTTTCACCCACATCATAATACATAGTTATACGTTCTTGATCATCTGTAAATAGATTATATATTACTATAGATTATATAATTGATGTGAGGTTTTACCTATATGATTTATTGAAAGTTGGGAGACATTGGTACGATTGAACTGGCCATACAGTTATGTGGAGAGTGGACATACCGGACAAAACGGACATTTAAAAAACTACATTGGTTTGGATACGATATTGCAGAGCAAAAAAGGAAGGTTCGTAGTTCTTTACTAGGCTGGCCTAGATACAACTGGCCTAGTGGAGAACAGCAACTGCCGATCTTTAGTCTCTGATTTGAATAGCATCATATAATTATATTCGAAATTATGTGCATAATGGCGCTAATATAAAACGGCGAAGGAAATAGTCGGTGCAGATTTAGCTCTTTATAGACAAGTGAAATTTGCCAACCCACAACTTGTTCAGCGTGGACAGCGTGGTGAACTATGCCCTACCTGATTAGAAAAACCCGGGGTCCCTAGTAAATGAAGTATAATAAAGTGGATATAAACAAAACAAAATATATACTATTACTCGTAACTTGTAGCAGAGAAATTAACTCGTCAATCTTATACATTGGTTGAGCATTGGACGTAACAGTTATTCAACTTAAATAACATTCAACTCGTATTTTGTAATGGTTTGAATTATTTTCTATTTCCAACTTTCTATTCGGTTTATTGAAAGTAAATAATTTTGTAACATAAAACCGAGTCTCGAAAGAAACGTCCAGAACAATGTTTGATCAACTGAGAAATAAAGTGAACGATTCATTAGATAACTCCATCAACAAACTCTTCAAGCTCAACGTTTCGAGATTAACAAAGAAAAATATCAGTCAAGTGCAAGTTGAAGTGCACGCTTGATCGGTTCAGTATTCAGTATCAGTGTTGAGTTGCCTATTATTTTTCATTAATTGATTCAATAATAATTAATATTCAATTTAAATTCTAGCATCACCCAAGGGACGAGAAAAGGATCAGAAATTTTCGGGAGAACTCGGGTTGCAAGAGCGAGAAAGATAATATAGTGAACAAGTGCGCCAGAGCGAGATAGATAATATACTCAACTGCTCTTCGCTATTATTGTGTCCCTGTGTTCAGTATAAGCCGACACCAAGATGGCCGACACCGCAAAATGGCGAATTATATATTTTTTTTCACTACTACCTCAATATGGGTATCAAACGAAAGGTCTTGATTAGTGGAATACTTTGCACTATGACAAATTTCAAATCCATGATGGCCGATACCACAAAAGGGCGAATTACATTTCTTTTTTCACAACTCCCTTAATATGGGTATCAAATGAAAGGGCTTGACTAGTAGAATGTTGTACAGATAACAAATCTTAGGTAGTCGGGGGTTAGTAAAAATTTTTAATTTTGTTCTTGTTATTAAGTAACAAATTTACCATTTAATCATTAATTATGTTAAAATAAAAACCAATATACATATAGCAGCGGAATAAAGATAGTTGTGATAGATGATGATGCCAATGAGCTACGCTTGTAATGTCACATATTATGTTCAAAGTTAGAGAAACATCAAGTTTGAAATACTTTAGTACGAGTATTAGTTATAATTTGTTACCCAAAGGAACTCTCAACTATATAGGAAGTATGTTAGACGTTGGATCCCTTTTGATTTTACGGTATGGAACCCTAAAAAATTTGTTTAAAGAGGCTGATATTAAAAATTTCGATCGATGCTTTTGTTCCCAAAATAACTGTTGATGGCTATTCATCAACAACATGATTAACGTTTTCGATGATTAACGACCGTAGAATTATTAATATTAGGCCTAAAATATCCAGATATTATTATTGTTTAATCGATAGCCATGCTTTGCTCGCCGTGTTTATAGGATTTGAATTGACCTTGATTCTGTTTTCTTGACTACGTTTTTTAGCATCACAAATGTAGAAAAATGTTATCTATACATTATAATGGTCAAATGACTGTTAAAATAATAAATATCAGATATAATCTGACAGCGTTGTTCTTGCGTAAGCCTAGAGTTATTATATCTTTACGCGGTTTTGACATGAGTCAAGTTGACATCTATGAAGATTGATTTATAGACTAGCTATGGGTCGTTACGCGTTCTGGAAATCACGAAACTATTGATCGCTATTGCTGGTAATAGCGGTTTTCTGAAACTATTTATTCTAATAAATAGTTTTTCGGTCGGTTATACTCCATAGCGGTTTTGAACGATAACTGTTTGTATGCGGCATCACGTTGCTACGACGCGAGATCGAGTTACTCGTCTGTAGCTTTTGTCTGTAAGTTTAGTAAGAAAAGCTATTGCGCGCTCCGATAGCGGTTTTTGGCTGTAGCAGAAAAATGCTGCTATTGTAATTGACGTCGCGTAACGACCACGACTATAGCATAAAGCATAAGCAGTCTACTAAATGTTCCCACTGCTGGGACTCGGGGCCTTCACTCGCAAGGAGAGAGTTAAGGCCATAATCCACCACGCTGGCCAAGTGCGGGTGCGGGCGACTATTATAGACTAAATTTTAATTGTAGGTACTTCATTAAAAAAAACCTTACAATTAATACTTTTGAATAAAGTCTCCATTGACAACCTTTGGTCCTGCCGATGTTGGAGTGGATGATAATTATGATGTTGGCTGCTGATTATAGTGTTGGAGTTGCCATTAGCTTTAGCGTTGTTTTTAGCGTTAGCCTTTGTTATGATGTTGTTATTGGTGATGCTGATTGACGATGATGGTTAAAAAAAAAAAAAATTAGTTTTTAATGTTACTATAATTCTAAAGATATTGAAATGCTAGATTTAGATTTAAATTTATTGATATGTTGCCACAGAACAATATCTGCAATAAATAAAGTCTTATTGCATAGTTAACTAGTTAGTTTGGCGTGGCCTTTTCCGCACCTAGCCTCTTTATTGGGCTAAGTCTTGTTGCATATCACGCAAAATTCAAATTCCAAAATTTTTATTTTGAAACTGAACACGCCAATTGAGGACAAGATCGTTTGTTACTATGCCATGTACATGAGTAGAAATATTGCTTTTAGCTTGCATTATACAATCAGGAATTTTCCACAACGTTGGTTTTGTAAATTAATGCTTAAATTACATTTCAGGGCCGGAACATCGTGGAAAATAGGATATCGTGGAATCAGAAGATTGAACCTAAATAAATGGAAAAACTCTGCTCTGGTAAATGTATTCATTCATAAGTATTAGATTACCTACTTTGTTCTTGCCGCAATTGAACATGTTATTTCTAAGACACAAGGGAATGTCAAATAATTTACCTACATACAACAAATACCAATTATACTCGTAGATTTGACAATCTCGCAAATGTTAACTTTCAACAAAAAATAAATTGGGTGTCATGGGGATTGCCAACAAAAGTGTCAATTTATTAGAATATATCTCTATATATAAAAATGTTATGTTGGTTTGTGTACGCTTCAAAAACTCAAAAAGTTCTGCACCGACCGAGCTGAAATTTTAGAATGATATACTCGTATAATCCGCATCAAGGATTGTTTTCTTATAATTTTTGCATCACAATGTGCCACAGCAAAACGTGGCAGGTTACAGCTAGTGTATAATATAATATGAGTGGCAAAATAAGTTTTCAATTCAAAAAAACGTGTACGAAGTTGCAGACAGACTAAAACTATATATTTAAGGTCGAATCAAAAACACGTGTAGGTAATTCTAAATTACTATCTAAACTAGAAAAATACTCAGTGGGTAAGCAAATAAACGAGAAATTCAAATACATCAGAGGGATTATAATTTCTAGACTTCAAAGCGACGTCTGAAGTATATGAATCACAGTTTGAGCTAGACTGAATGTCTAAACGTTTTTATTGTCGGCTAAAACTAACACCCGTGATTCATACACGTAATTGTAGAATTCCAGGTGTCTGGTTTTACTAAAAATAGATTCTGAGCTTTTCAGTAGTATGAAATGTTTGTGGTTTTTGTGAAAATACTTGGCATAAATTAATATTTTGATGCCTTCCGTGTGGTGTATCTAAAAATAGTGTGATCACATGTTTGCTCTTAATCATAGACATTAATCAGCATAATTTCATTTTCATAATGAGTTTTAAAAATACTACTGATATTATACATGAGAAAATTTTGATGTTTGTTGTTCAATTACGTCACAACAGCTGAACGGATCGCATGGAAATTTAGAACACAGTTGGAATACAGTCTGGAATGACAATGGTACATTTTTATGTTTAAATATTTAAAAAATGGCAGTCACAGGAACTGCCGATAGAAGTGAACACTTATAACTCAGAATTTTATAGCTTACTTTGGAAACTACGCGGATGAAACCGGAGGGCGTGGCCATGAGATGAACATGGCCATCTAGAAATTCGTCATGCCAATAGGAAATGCTGGCATTTCTAGATGGCCAATGATGCCGAGTTTACCCGAAGATTTCTTATCATTCCTGAGTGTAAAGGTAGAAGTCAATTAACAACCCAGGAAAATTAAAAAAAATTGTCTGTGCCGCCCCAAATGAAGATTTCGAAAACGATTATTTCGCTGGTAAAATTACGGGACACTGCTAGTAGATTATAGTCTGTAATGGCACAAAGAGTTTTCATCCCGAAAAATGCAAAATTCCTCATGAAATATAAATTCTACGCAGACAAAATCGTAAGCAGATTACTAGTTGTAACTTATAAATTTATTCTCGCCACGTCTAAAGGACAAGGCAAAGTAAAACTAATGGTGTTACCAGTACAAGAGTTATAGTTCACCATAGATCAAGATCAAGAAGGGTTGTCGTCGAGGTGTTTGTATTTGCCCGTTCTATTCCGCTATTGGTGTTTGCCCATAGACAAGCCGACGACTGATTGCCTTCATCAATCGTATTTGGCGAATTTCGTTTACAGACTTCCACGAAGAATGAGGGGTTGAATAAATAAAGTTAGAAAATAGGGATGTTAACACCAATCACACATTAATGTTTAATGTTAATTTTATGATATTTTGCATTAATAGAATATCGAAAATCACATTATTATAATATAATATTGCGTAGTAAATATAAAAAATATATTTTAAATGCTATATTTTTAATCTGTTGTTACGTGACTGTACTTTTGTGATAAGAACGTCTGGGCTGTGGAATACGTTGCCTGAGAGGGTTGTTCCCGATAGTTACAATCTTTGTGTCTTCAAATCGAGAGTGACTCGGTTTCTTCTAGGTAAACATGCTTCATCGTAGGCCGCATCATCGTTTAACATCAGGCGAGATGGCGGTCAAGTGTAAACCTATAAAAGTTAAAAAAAAAACACCAATATGAATTACTACGTCACTAGTCGCAAAACAAACTGTCGAACTGATTAAATTGTTTAATTTTCTGAATTTTTATTATAGTTTGCGATCTTAGCGACGACAATTTTGATTGTTTGTATTCAAGTATCGATAAGAAAACACATAAACTAGACATACAGTCATGAATCGCGACCAATGTTTTGCGACTAGTGACGTCATGTCAGTCGTTAGTGTTTTAGCGGCAAAATTCAAAATTATTCTTATCTTGTATACCTATATTATTTTTAGTCTTAGTTAGTCTTACATTGTATACCTAAATCATCTTAGTCGTACTACTCATCGAAAATAGTAATATTTTAAGTTAAATGTTATTTTTTACGGTAAACAAGGGTCAATCTTTAAAATAAAAGCAGTTTCGAAAAATTGTTAACATCCCTATTGGTAAAAGAATTTATGCCTTTGACTTAATATGCCGAAATTTAAAGTGCCAACAATTTTTAACATTTATTTGGTAATAGCTGTTTCACCCGTGGCTAAACAACCGTTAATTTTTTCAGTGTAAAAAGTAGCCTGTGAGTTAATCCAGCCAATTTAATAAGCACGGATTTAATTTTATTTAAATACGTTTAGCCGCTATAAAGTTTAGACTTGGCTGGCACCGACGGCGACGTCAAATAGATAGTGGAAAGTGAAAAAAAATTACATGTACTACCTACGTATAGAGTTAGATTTTCCGCACGGTTCCTTTGTGTCAATTGTAAGCAAATGACGTGCATACTTTCTATGGCAACAGAGTAATGTGGCGCGACAAAAGTATGACACTTCCACAAGAGCGACAAGGCAAGAAAGATGCTACCCGTTCGGTGTAAAGCGTTTGTGCCAACTCTATACGTAGTAGGTATATAGTAAACTCTTTGAGCTAGGCGCTTATAATATGTAATTGTGTTAATTTATTTTTCGCTTCAGTGCCTGTTTGAGCTTTTGAAGTCGTTGTAATATTTTGTATAAAAATATTTTATTTGAGTTGAATTGCCGATCCTAACCAACATTTTAGAAAGCGTGTCAAATTTTAAAACCAGCTTATAGAAGTCGTTTATGAATAAGTTGATACATTTCAATGAATAGCTTCAGCAGTTAATGTAAGTTGGTCGGCTGTTTTAATGGGAGAGACTGAGTCGGACGGAGTAGGTTGACTTCCACCATTTGTTTTGTGTGAGTTTAAACGGTAGGGGACGATGAAAGAAATGAATGACAGTTATTTCTCTGCTTCAACTACTTCAAATATCTGCATACATCGTTGCATCAGTCGCGGTTTACTTTTTCTAAAAAAAGGTAGGCATATTCTTTTATTTTGATAGGATGAGTGGCAATAAACATACCGTTCGTCTGATGGTAAGCCGTAGTCGTTGATTTTTTCAAATAATTTTATAGTATAGAGCAGGACATGTGTGATGGTAAGCGACATGCTTGCCCATAACAGTCCAAATCATTTTTTTAAATAAATAGTGACAAGACGAGCAGGACATGTGCATGCTGATACGCATCATGCCTGCCACATAACAGCACAGTGACACGCAGTTATTAGAACGTAAAGAGTCCAAATCATTGCCTACTACTGCACTGCACTCGTCACCCAGAGATGTAAGATGTTTATCTCTATGCCCTGTAACTTCACTGCAAATATTGCCCTTACACATTAAGAGGTCGTTCATGACATGGGGGAGTGATGGGGTCTATATGGTGAATACGTCAGCAGTAGTATATTATTTTTTGCATATATGTAAAATGGCAACCCACACATTATCTAGACTTGAAAACGGAACGCATTTTCGGGGGAATGGGTACCAATGTTTCCATAAGCATGTGAGAGGCTATACATGCTCATTGCTTACTTTTGATGACACGGAGATACGGAAGGAGGGGCCGGGGTCAATAATTGCAATAAATTTGCTCACGTAATATTTGAACGGTATTGTATGTAATGTATTAATAATAATAGCCTTTATTAACAATCTTATAAGACATGTGAAAAATAAATAATTTAAGATTTGTTTAATTATGTGTCACCGGTAGTGAGATTGTCTTGCGTCTTCGCAAAGGCCTCCCCAAGGTATTAAGGTGGTATTTAAATTAACTATGGAGTTTACCTGAGCACGTTGTGGTGAGCTAGTGCGGCGAGCTTGTGGTGCGGGGAGGGTGGTAGCACGGGCGCCGGCACGCACTTGCCAGGTCCTTGAAGCACGCGGATGCCCATTCGCACGGTGCTGCGTCGAGACACCTTCTCATCAGGCCGGTCCGCTGCAGAACATACGACATATTGAACAACCACAACAAGCTATTAAGAATCTATAATGAATCATTCAACCAATAGCTTTTATTACTTTTAATAAAACTGCCAATAGAAGTGAAAACTTATAAATCTTAATTTGATAGCTTACTTTGGAAACTATGCGAGTGAAACCGGAAGGCGTGGCCATGAGCATGGCCACGGCCATGGTTTAACTTAAGATTTTTCATCATTCCCGAGCGTGACGCTAGAATTCAATTCACAGCCCACGAAAAATCTGTCTGAGGTATGTCAAAAGCAGTTTTCATTTAAAAAACATTTCTATCTTAACGTTGCCCGGATGAGATCGCTTTTTGAGAGGCCGCCGGTTCTAACTCTATTTATATTGTTTTTTTTTCTTTTACTGTGTTGTTTTGCTTTGCTGTGTGCATAAAAGAGGGTATCTATCACGTAAGAGAACACGGTCTGCCTGAAAGAGATCGCTCTTAGCGATAAGGACGCCAATTAACATTTTAACCTTTTTGTTTTAACTTAAGAGTATTATTTGTGTTTTTAATAAAGAGTTTTCTTATCTTACTATCATCATCATCATCATCAGCCACAAGACGTCCACTGCTGAACATAGGCCTCCCCCCTAGATTTCCACAACGAACGGTCCTGCGCAACCTGCAACCAGCGGTTTCCAGCGACCTTTGTGAGGTCATCTGTCCATCTAGTGGGAGGCCGTCCAACACTGCGTCTCACGGTTCGTGGTCGCCACTCAAGAACCTTTTCTTATTAATCTTACTATATCTATACAAAAAAAATGGCAGTCATAGGAACTGCAGATAGATGTGAAAACGTATAATGACTCAGAATTTGATACCTAACACACTTTGGAAACTACGCGGGTGATACCGGAGGGCGTGGCCCTGAGCAATTGAGCAAGACCCAATGGTCATGGTCCCGAGTTTACCCGATGATTTCTAATCATTCCCGAACGTGACGCTAGAATTCAATTCACAGCCCACGAAAAATCTGTCTGTGGCGCGTCAAAATAAATTTGCACTTCAATAAGTAAAGTTGAATCGTCCGCTTGTAATATTAAACGAGCGAGATTGAAATGACTCATGTCCCCGAAAGAGGTCATTTTTGGAAAACACCGATTTCCTCACGATGTTTTCTTTGTATTACATACAGCCAGTCGTGGTTTTTGGATTTAAAAAAACATAATTTGCGTTAATTAAAAATAAGAAATTTCTGAACCACAGATTAAATTAGCCGTCCATTAAATAGCAGCTCGGGCGCGGGCCGCAATTAGGTACAATCAGTTGAAAACTTAATTAAAACAAATTATTTCTTTTAAGCTGTTTCATGAAAAAAGCGATTAAAACATACGAAAACGAGTTTTTATATTAACATCCTTAATAACTTACGTAACTTTAAAAATGTCATGTTCAAAGCTTGAATTAATGATAATAAAAAGAAATAAGGTTTCAGGTAAGTATTGCTTACTTGTAAATGAGGTTTTAGGTAAGTAAGCAATCTACTTCATCTTCCCACTTTTGGGGCTTTCCACTTATATGGAGCGTGGCAAAGCCATCTATCGTTCGTGTTTTTGGAACTTCAACCATGAAACGATGTCGCTTCTTCGAGCTACGAGAAGTCCGATAGAAAACAGGGCAAGGTGGTCTTAGATCATGCAGATCAGTTGCACATTCTCCGAAGTGTATCCTACAAAACCCGATAAGCTAGAAATTTTGTGGCAATGTTCAGACTTTGAAGTCTTTTACGCACAAGAGCGTATGAGCACGTCTCTCAATCGATTACAGAGTCTCCAACTGATACTTAGCCGATCCATCCCAAAGGTGATGTTCTAAATGGAGGAATTAAATTTATTGAATTTTATACTAGCAGCTTCCCGCGATTTCACCCGCATAGTACCCGTTCCCGTTATTTACCCGCTACAAAAAGTAGCCTATGTTTTATTCCCTACTGTGTTTCAAGTTTCAACCCGATCCGTTCAGTCGCTTCGACACACCCCGGACACTCCACTAAAATTCCATACAAACGCCGCTGTGGAGCTACCTACTCTTCACACAACTACGCAGATATCGTTCGTACACACGCGTGAATGTGTGCGTTAGAGCTAGGGCTACTGAATTGTTTTATTGAATTGTTGTGCCCCTTGAGTTCACCTGGTGACGTAAAGTAGTCTATAAACTTGCTATAATGTTGAGTTACATAAATAGAATGAAGCCAAATTATACTATTCTAATTAAAAGGGTGTGTGCACAGATTTCTAAATTGTTTCAGAAATCTGTGGGTGTTTGTATTGCCGCGTTAAATGAAACGAAACCGATGATAGATTAGATCAGGTACCTAGATATCTATTTCTGTTAGTAGGTACACATTCGCGTTTTATTTTACACTTACCCATGAAAGAAACTTGATTCTGTCACTATAATTATTCCTCCAGGCATTATCAATCCGTGCTTGGGCACATAAGTTACTGGCTGTGTAAGTTACGAACTTTGAGTTAAAAATGACTTCGTTATTTTAAATAAATAAATATTGGTAGACAATTCACACACAACACCATCTGACCCCAAACTAAGCAAAGCTTGTAGTATTATAAAGCAACGTTATTGAAAAGTTTCTAATCTTATGTTATTTTATCATTAGGAAATTAAATAAAGCTTTTAATCTTGTCCCGTTTAGTTGACGGTTGCCGTAAACAGCACAACAACCCACCATGATAACATTTCGTTAGGAATTAGATATTCGATACCAGCCCTTCGTTGAGTGCTCCTAGCGTATCCGAAACGGCCTGAGGGGTGAGGAAGCTTGAAATTGGCGGGGGGTGGGGAGTGTCCGTTCTATCTATATTATTTATTCTATGGCTTCGACGTGCCTGAGCAGTCAAAATACATACATTTATATGTATCCGATAAAAAACTGATAGGCTGGCAATTTTTCGGCGATGTTTAAGACTTTGTAGTCTTTTTCGCACAAGAGTGTCGTTGCCTATGAGCCTTTTGGCACGTCTCTCGATCGATTTCAGGGCCTCCAGCTGATACTTAGCCGATCCATCCC
Source organism: Ectropis grisescens (assembly GCA_017562165.1). Taxonomy (NCBI): domain Eukaryota; kingdom Metazoa; phylum Arthropoda; class Insecta; order Lepidoptera; family Geometridae; genus Ectropis; species Ectropis grisescens. Next base: position 6,198,972 of record CM029781.1, on the reverse strand, counting down.
AAAGGTGCGAACAGTACCTACTCCATACAAGGGCGAATCTGTGCTTGATATAATGTGAGCAACTGTTCAGACTTAAAGTACCTTCGCACCTTTAAGGTTTTTTGGCTGCAAATTTAGCCTTGGACTCGATATACAAGCCAAAGCTGAGCGTAGATGTCAAAGTAACGCCCAAAAGCTCAAGACGGTCAGAAAATGGCACGGATATACCTCGAAAAGTAGGAGTTAGCTGGAATGAACTCCTTTTTGCGAAAAAACAGACACGCCTGCGTCTTACTCTCGTTAAACTTGACCAGATTGGCATCACCCCATTCAGACATCGCCTCAAGGGTCAAGCTCAAACGTTCAATCAATCTCTCTCTCAGTACCTGGGTTTGCTGCCCACTGGCTCTCACGCTAGGTATGTAGCTCTCTATAACGGTGCTATCATCTGCGTACCCAAAGATACTGGGGTTCAAAAGATCACTAATATGTAGCAGGAAAAGTGTCGCAGAGAGTACCGACCCTTGAGGGACTCTAGAGCGACGAGACGAGCATGAAGAGTCCAAATCATTGCCTAGCACTGCACTGCGCTCGTCACACAGAGATTTAAGATGTTATATCTCTAAGCCCCGTAATTTCTCTGGAAACATTGCCCTTCAAACCAGAACACAGTAATGTTTGCACTTGATGGTAGAATAACTAGCAAAGTTTTAGTACTTCCCTAGGCGTATTCTGGCAAGAGTCCTACCACTACAAAAACTACTCCTGCTCTGGCTCGTTCCTGGAACAAAGGTTGGCCATTGCCATTCAACGTGGGAATGCGGCGAGGGTCATGGACACCTTGCATGGGTAAGTTTGGGGTGGGTTATTCAGAGATTAGTTTTAATGTTTTTCTTTACATTTTAGTTCCTTTCACATTGATTTATAACGATCAACAGTTATGTTCTCACGTTAATTATTGCGAGTATTATGTTTTGTGAAGCTTGCTACGTATGCATGACCATGCTTTGCTCATTCACGCTTTGCATATCGTGCAGATACATTCAGCCTACCAACTGAAAGTTTAAAGTTAAAATACGATGATTGTGCTAGAAACTAATAACATTAAATAAATAAAATGTTTTCTAGAACATAAATAAACTGCTCCTAACTATTCATGAACCGAAACATTGTTTTAAGGTACCACGGTTGTTCACAATATTAGTATTAGCAATTTCAGAATAATTACCGCGGTCATAGAGCGGAACCATGTTTCAATAATACATTTTCAAACTTAACCCGTGAACCTGTTACATGAAATGGTATCTACATTTTGGGGAAAACATGGCGCAGTATTAAGGCGCTGGGAAGACCTGAGTGAAATTCACGAATGCAAAATTAAGCTCCGCCCCTTTACAACTCCGATAAGACAGCGCCACACGAAGTTGCGTGCACTCAGTAAAATTATTTGCATTGATGGAAACAAAAGGCTTCCATGCTCATGCTCATAGATGGCGCTTTTCAAAATTTTTATTAATTAGAAATGCACGTCTTTTGCTGTTTACAAATTTTTTCGTCTGATTCTCTTATTTTTCTAACGGACTAAGTAAAGTCCTTTTGTATATTAAATAAAAAACAAATTGCATAAATTAGCTAAGCCAGGAAGATGAATCACTACATATTAAGTAATCCATTTCTTTAAAATTATTGTACGAATTTTGAAGAAAAACATTCACTGTTAGTGAAGTACATGTGTAAGTACCTGGGTGACCGAGCTTTGCTCGGTTTAAACACTGAATATATTTAGATATTAGTGGCGGCCCGGCGGCATTTTTCAGATTTTGCCCCGCCTAAAAATATTGAAGGTCCGGGGCTGACTAGCAGCACCCTGCGAGTTTACCTTCACTGTTCCCGTTCCCGTTATTTTTTCAGGATAAAAGTAGCCTGTGTGTTATTCCAGACTATAATCTTACGTGTTTTCCAAATATCAGCCCGATCCGTTTATACGTGACTTGATGTTTGTCGTGACTGAGCAAAAAACATCCAAACATTGACATTTACAATATTAGTAGGATTGGATACTAATAGTACATAATATAATCATCATTATCATTAGACGAGGCTACGAGTAAATAATCCACCATTATTGCATACTACAACTCGGAAAACAAGTTTTTAATAATAATACAGCGACGCCATTTCGCTGCTTTGTAACGAAAGGTCCACAAACAAAACAAAACCAAAATCACTTTTATATCATTTTAGTTAGGGCATTCTTTTTATTAACAAGTGATAAAAGTATTTTTGTTGTGACGGGATGAGCAGTAAGTATATGTGCCTGATGGTAAGTCATGCCTATAATAGCGCAGTGACACGCAGGTATTGGAAAATAAAGAATCCTAATCATTACGTTGCATTATACTGCGCTCGCCACGACTATTATCTACATGTGTTCTAAATTTCTGCCCGACCCAACGTTACGACGTGATTAAGCAATAAACATCCAAGTATCCAAACATCCATATTTTTCAATATATTTCTATCCATATATTGAACATTTAAAATATTAGTAGGATTTCATATCAAAGCCCTGTAATCATACTGTATTTTTTCCTTTAAACCGAAAAACTGTGATGTTTTTAACCCCGACCAAAAAGGGTGTTATAAGTTTGACATTGATGTCTGTCTGTCTATCTGTCTATCTGTCTGTCAGTCTATGTGTGTGTCCATCTGTGGCACGGTAGAGCTCAAACGGATGGGCCGATTTCGATGCGGTTTTTTAGTTGAAGGTAAATATCTGTGCTGTTCTTAGCTATGGTTGGTTGATATCGATTCTAGATGGCCGCCTCCACAAACTGGCGGACAAAATATTTGTTCACAACCTGCCTCAATATGGGTATCAAATGAACAATAAGAACAATATGGGTTTGCCTAGTAAAATATTATACATTATAACAAATCCAAGATGGCCGCCACCACAAAATGGCGAATTACATTTTTTTCACTACTACCCCAATATGGGTATTAAACGAAAGGGCTTGACTAGTAGAATACTATGCAATATGACAAATTTAAAATCCAAGATGGCCGCTACCGCAAAATGGCGACTTACATTGCTTTTTCGCAACTCCCTCAATATGGGTTTCAAATGAAAGGGCTTGACTAGTAGAATGTTTTACAGATAGCAAATCCGAGGTAGTCGGGGGTTACTTAAAATTTTTAATTTTGTTCTTGTCACACTACTGCTTGGCGGTGGAATAGCTGGCAACTTGACTAGTAAAACATTACACACTATGACCAATATAAAATTTAAGATGGTGCCACCATAAAATCCCGAATTATATTTTTTCACTTCTACCTCGATATGGATAACCAAATTTTCCTAATTCTTTTTTATTTCGTAAGTGAATATGTCTTAAAATACAATACATGATTTTATTAAATCGAGTAAAAATATATATGTAGTTCTATATAGTGTCTAGACATAAGTGAAAATAATCTATACTAATATTACAAAGCTGAAGAGTTTGTTTGTTTGAACGCTAGTATCTCGGGAAGTGCTGGTCCGAATTGAAAGATTGTTTTTCTATTGGGTAGTTCATTTATCGAGGAAGGCTATAGATCATAAAACATAACGCTACTATTAATAGAAGCGGAGCATTGATCAAGAATGTAACAAAATCAGGAAAAAATATTCCTTTTTGAGAGTTTTCGCACGTTTCGTGCTGTGACATGACACATGACAGCATGTGTCTAAGATTGCGTCATTGAATATCACAGATTATATACCTCTTGAATATAAAACCTTTGCTAATCTCCGAGTTGGTACGACCAATTTCCGACAGGTGGCGTAACAGGCAGCTGAAGAGGTATTTTATTTGAAAGCGATATTCTCAAGAATGACTGAACCGATTTCAGTTTTTCTTTCACCGTTGGATATGTACGGGATCCTGATGAATGCTATTTAATATACCACGGGCGAAACCGAGGCGGACATCTAGTAACAAATGAAATGCATTGATTTTGTAGATATTCATTTTTTCAGTACTGTTCCATATGGGGTACCTACAGCATACAATAATATATTTCTATGTTTTTCCTTGACACTAGAGCAGCGCTGTGTTTCTTCTCGTTCGTTTAGGAAGATGATCATGATGATGAATCATTATTTCCGCCCCTCAACCAATTATATTATTGCCAGTTTATAACCTTTAAATAATATCGATTTTTTTCAATTTAAGCTTTAAATTGATACAAAAAGTCACATTTTACATTTATGCGTGAAGTAAACAACTAATATCGGTTTTAAGTTATATTTTCAGCAACAATGGAGATAGACTTTTTGTGTTATGGTTTTCATCGCACCTGCTTTCGTTCACAACTCCACGAAAAGCAAATTCATCTACTAATACTAAATAAATAAAAATAAATAATCCCGTAGAGCAGTATAAATGAGCGTAACTTGTAAATATTTTAGTTATTAAACTTGTAAATATTTTAGTTATTATTTTAAACAATGTCACATCATCATAATCATCAGCCGCAAGACGTCAACTAGGCCTCCCCCTAGATTTCCACAACGAACGGTCCTGCGCAACCTGCAACCATCGGTTTCTAGCGACCTTTATGAGGTCATCTGTCCATCTAGTGGGAGGCCGTCCAACACTGCGTCTTCCGGTTCGTGGTCGCCACTCGAGAATCTTTTTCCCATCGGTTGTCAGTTCTGTGAGCGATGTGGCCTGCCCATTGCCACTTCAGCTTGCTTACTCTTTGAGCTATGTCGGATACTTTCGTTCTTTTGCGATTATCCTCATTACGGATTCTGTCGCGCAAAGAGACTCCGAGCATAGCCCTCTCCATAGCTCGCTGTGTGACTTTGAGCTTTGTTATGAGGCCCACAGTTAAGGACCACGTCTCAGTTCCATAAGCCATCACTGGCAACACGCACTAGTTAAAGACTTTCGCCTTTAGGCATTGGGGTATTCTGGACTCAAAGATGTGCCGAAGTTTCCCGAACGCTGCCCATCCGAATTGGATCCTTCGCTGGACCTCTTTGTCGAAGTTGGATCTACCTAATTGGATCTTTTGACCCAGGTAGACGTATAATTCGTCAACAACTTCGAGTGTGGTATTCCCAACAATAACCGGTACAGGTGAGACATGAACATTTGATATGACTTTCGTCTTGTCCATATTCATCCTCAAACCTACCTGGTGGGATACTCTACTGAGGTCCCTGAGCATAGCACGGAGGTCCTCCAACGACTCCGCCACAATGACTATGTCGTCGGCAAACCGAAGGTGAGTGATGCATTCGCCGTTGATATTGATGCCATATCCGTTCCAGTCCAGTAGCTTGAAAACATCTTCCAGCGGGGCAGTGAACAGTTTCGGAGATATGACATCTTAAAGTGTCAGGTCAGCTTGGCTCTGGGGTCTTTTGCCATGCTAACGACAGGTTGTGCTTGCGTAGAGGTGTATAACTGTCCATAGAACCTCTCAATCTCCTCCAAAATCTCGGGTTTCGATAAGACGATGCTACCACTATCGGTCTTCAGTTTGGTCAGCTGAGTTTGCCCAAGAGACTGATTTCTTGCGAACACTTTCGAGCCTTTGTTCTGCTTGATTGCTTCTTCAATACTCGAAGTATTGAAGCAGCATACGACGCATATCTTGTCTGACCGCCATAAGATCTAGAGTTTGATCGGAGAGCTTTCGGTTCTGTTTTGGCGTCGGCTCTTATAAAATTTTCTGCCAACCGCATGAACAGTTTCCACTAGCCTATCGTTTATTTCGTCCGCCGTTACGCATTCATCTAAGGATTCGAAGTGATCTTCGATCTGAGCATAATTTGGTCGGAGCATGGACTTCATTAGACGTGATCTTTCGACCTTAATGTTTAGATTCAGCGTGCCTCTTACAATACGGTGATCACTGCCGGTCTTAACCTTGCTGATCACAGAGACATCGCTGAATATTTGCCGTTTAGTCGTCATAATGAAGTCGATCTCATTTTTGTGGAATCGTCTGGGCTAATCCAGGTTCAATTTCTTTGTGGTTGTTTCTTGAAAAGGAGTTCATCATAAAGATGCTCTCCTTTCCAAGAAATCCGCTAGACGTTGCCCTCTTGGGTTCCGCTGCCCATATCCGAAATCCCCACTCTCACTCATCTACGTTTGCTCAGTTTTGCGTTGAAGTCTCCCATCACAACTTTGAAATGTGTTGGCGGAAAGGTCAAAAGAGACGTAACACTTGGGCAATACCTAAAACAAGAACCGGTTTTGGCCAGGGTGCATTTTCCTTTACTGGACCATACCTTTACCAACCTATTGACAAAGAGTTGGACATCATAGATACGTCAACATTATGAGTGCAAGAAAAGGTCTCGGCTTGGCTATCTACTCAGGGCTACTGCTCGCATCTCGAAAAGCGACATCATTTCATGGTGGATGTTCCAAAGGCACGAACAAAGAGATTTGACTCTTTTTTGTTTTTTGTCTACGCTGTGGAATACGTTGCCTGAGTGAGTTTTCCCCGATAATTACAATCTTTGTGTCTTCAAATCCAAAGTGAGTCGGTTTTTCTAGGTAAACACGCTCCATATCGTAGGCAAACATATTGCATGCCTCTAGAAGAAGAGGCCAGTTTGTATGGGTCAATTATTAAAATGTTTTGTATCACCTTATCTTACCTGCAAACAGCAATAAAGATTTTTGTATTTGTACCACATTGTTGTTTAACATCAGGCGAGATGGCGGTCAAGTGTAAACCTTTGAAAGTAAAAAAAAAATGTCCTGAACTATTTTGGTTATATTTAACACAATGTTGAAATAATCATATACCTAAAATAATCAAGTTGTAGGTAATTAACATACACAGAGAATGATAGAAAAACATCAGAAATAGAAAAATAGTTGAAAAACAAAGATAAAATGATTTTGAATTGTGGCTTTTTAGTTTTAAAGCACCGATTTAGGTAATTTTAATTCATCGCTCAATCGAACAAGAACAAAATTAAAACATTGGTTCGACTACCTCGGATTTGTTTTCTATAAAACATTCTACTGGTCAAGCCCTTTCATTTGAAACCCATATTGAGAGAGTTTCGAAAAAAAAATGAATTTCGATATTTTGCGGTAGCGGCCATCTTGGATTTCAAATTTGTCATATTGCATAGTATTCCACTAGTCAAGCCCTTTCGTTTGATACACATATTGGGGTAGTAGTGAAAAAAAAATTTGATTCGCCATGTTGTGGTGGCGGCCATCTTGGATTTAAAATTTGTTACAACGTATAATAATATTCTACTAGTAAAGCCCTTTCATTTGATACCCATATTGAGGTAGGTTGTGAAGAAATATTTTGTCCACCATTTTGTGGAGGCGGCCATCTTGAGTCGATATTAACCAAACATAGCTAAGATTTTATGCAAGGACTCTTTTGTACACCTACGTCCGAACACCTCGGTGATTCAAAGCTAGTTTGTTTAATTACTGAGCCTTGTAGGTACTAATATTTATTCTGTTACTGAGCATTGTCTTGCAATGTAGGTAGTGTGATGTAGGTAGGCTAGAGATTAATACTATACTTGTGGGTAAACCAATAAATGTCGTTGTGTCACTCGGCTGTTTCAATTACTGCTCCACGTTAAAATATCGTAATATTCAACTATACAATTATTATTTTTAAAATAAAAAGTGACGAGACGAACAGGACATGTGCCTGATGGTAAGCAACATGCCTGCCACATAACAGCTCAATGACACACAGCTATTAGAATATTAGAAGTCCAAATCATTACCTAGCACTGCACTGCGCTCGTTACCCAGAGATCTAAGATGTTATATCTCTAAGGGCAGTAATTTATCTGGAAACATTGCCCTTCAAACCGGAACACAATTTCAACTGGTATCTATAACTTCAGTCGGTAACTGAAGTTACCGACCATACCGACCGAAGTTACAAATCTATCTGGGAAGTAGATTATTTGATGATAAGCCTCGGGTTCTATAGGAACTATTTTCTAATCTGTGTCTCGAAAACTAAATACAAGCTTGAAAAACAACGGACAAAATATCCAACAACAACGATATCAAAAAACATGCAAAAGATTACACAGTGATGAGATATGAACTCGAGAACTTGAACGCGGTTGTACCACCGAGCCAAACTGACAAGTTACAGTAGGGTCCAAAATTTCACATCATATGAACTTTATTACCGTTTGTAAAACTTCTATAACTTCAATCAGGAACTGGGAAGTAGATTTAATTTTAAGATTTGATGAAAAGCCTCTGGTTACTTAGGAACTATTTTCTAATCTGTGTCTCAGAACAGACAGAACTAAAGAAATAAAACCTTGAAAACAACGGAGAAAATATCTAACAAAAACAATATAAAAAAAAAAAACGCAAAAGATTTCGTAGTGTTGAGATACGAACTCAGGATCGTAAATCGTATCGACTTCATCTGCCGCTTTAAACATTGCGCCAAATCTACAGATGTCTGTAGTGTCGAATTTTCAAACCACATGAACTTTATAGATGTTGCTGCATGAATTTGTGAGAATTGTTTATTTTATTTTTTTGAATTGCGAGCGTCGGACGACAAAGCGACACAGGTCCTTTTAGCAAGGCGCATCAGCGCTTTCTGCTGGACTTCATAGTAGTAAGCGAGAAGCAAGACACGGGCCGGCTCGGTCGAGTTAGCTTTTCAAAAGACAATTAATTAATACGAATTAAACTTCATAATCCAAAATACAAAATCTTCCATCCCCCTTAGTAAAAAATGATACGTTTACCTATAAAATTTGAATAATGTATGTTTATTAATGACACAGATATTTACATCTAAAACTTATTTTAGAGGTAAGTTTAGGATTTTTTGTTATCGAGTTTTTTTTTCCAAATCGTGTTTTGATACAATAGGTTACCTAATAAATATGTTCAAGAATAACATATATTTTACTAAAAGCCTCAAACCATATACATGTTGTTAAATGTGTGTTTAAAAAGTGCTAGTTGGCGATATTCAGCGCCTTAATGTAAATATCACATTAATGATGCTCGCTTTACCACAAGCTTCTTTTCCGTCTAAAAAAAGTACTTAATTTAAACGACTTCAAAAAATGAGGCGGTTCTCAATTCGGTTGAATGTTTTTTGTATGTATTGGTGGACAATTCACATACAACACCACCTGACCCCAAACTAAGCAAAGGTTGTAAATATGGCAGCCAGATAGCTAATATAATACTTATTTTGTTTTTGGCACAATAAACGTTTTTTAATTTTAAATTGTAGTTGTAAATACATACTTTTTATACACATCACACAAATATTTGCACTGGGTGAGAATCGATCCCACGACCTTCGGCTTCGCAGGCAGAATTACTACCCACTCAGCCACGAGACCAGTCAAAAGTATATATGTTCCGTAATACCTCCGCTAATTGTCAATCAATTTTGGTGTTCCTTTTTTATTTGGTAGAAAATACTTTAGATTATAAACATCATCAAAAAACTAATATTTGGCTTCAATTATCTGGATGACGTGGTCATAATCATAGTCATAGTCATAATGGGAAGATGGGCTTCATAGCTTCTAATGAAATGTAATTGTCATTTGTCTAAATTGAATTTTAAATGGAAGTTGTTTTTTGGTTTTTTCGTATAAACTTTGATTATTTGTAGTAAAGAGTGATGAAACGAGCAGTATATGTCCCTGATAGTAAGAAAAACGCCTTCCCATTAACAGCACATTGTCATGCAGCTACTGTTACACGACGACAAATCATTACCTTGCCTGCAGTGGGCTCGTCTCCCGTAGATTTAAGATTTTTTATCAGCTTATCTGTTTGTTGTTTAAGTTACGGCTGGTCTAGTTAGGTTACGTCTGGTGTAGTCGGGAGAACGGCGCCTGCCGATCCGCAGACCCCAGGATCAAACCCCACACACCACTCTCTTTTCGAAGTCATGTGCATAATGCCGCTAACTTAAAACGGCGAAGGAAAACATCGTGAGGAAACCGACATGTACCTAGAATCTTTCGAAGTTATGTGTCACCCACCAACCCGCACTGGCAGCGTGGTAGATTATGGCCTTAACTCTCTCCTTGCGAGAAAGGCCCGAGTCCCAGCAGTGGAAACATTTAGTGGGCTGTTGATATCTGCTTGTTGCATAGCTATTTTTACCTTCTCTCTTTCTCTCTTCATGTGTTTGTTTGTAAGAGAAATTTGTTAGGTAGTAGAGATCCAACCAAACAGACAGCCATCATTTTTTTTCCCAAAGCCGGCGTTCTAATATCATTATGGATCTTTTAAATGTGTATTTTGTATGTCAAGACTTTTAAAGAGCGTCCATTGTTCTCATAGTTCTGTTGACGTCAAAATCGTCGATATTGGTATGCCGTAATGAACTGATTAAAAACGCTAAAAAGAGGTGTTTATGTTACCTGTACGAGAGTGGAAAACGGATTTACAATAACGCTAGCCTATAGTTCATTCCAGACAGTCATTATTGTATCACGGCGCCAAGCTGTGATGCGAAAATATTGCACCAGCTTTCAATATCTAAATCTCTCAACTCAGTGCCGGCGTTAGGTTTGAAAGCTAAAGTATTATTATTGTTATTTTTTTAATAAAGAGGACGAGACATGTGCCTGATGGTAAGCAACATGCCTGTCACATAACAGCACAGTGACACGCAGGTATTGAAACATGAAGAGTCCAAATCATTACCTAGCACTGCACTGCGCTCATCACCCAGAGATCTAAGATGTTATATCTCTAAGCCCTGTAATTTCTCTGGAAACATTGCCCTTCAAATCGGAACACAGTAATGTTTTCAAATTACCTACTGCTTGGCGGTAGAATAACTGGCAAAGGTGTGGTACTTCCCCAGGTGGACTCTGCTAGGAGTCCTACCACTACAAAAAGAGCTATTCTGAGAGCTGATAGCAAATTTTTGGGCAAGTGTTTTAGGTAATCTGAAAACACGTCACATATACTCTCCTATATCCTACTGAACCTACTACTCCCATTAACACGGAGGTCCATACATTTTTTAACTTTTTTTTATCTATAAATATTAGGGATGGGCCGAAATTCGTTTTACATTCGGTTTAACCGAACTTCGGCAGCTGGAACCGAACTTCGTCATTCGGTCGAATGTCGGTTAAAATGCCGAACATTCTGCACTAAATATACTTGCACTATCATAATAGAAATTAAAATGTTAATATTTATTAAATATGTTTGAGGCAATATACAAATTTTAAATGTTGTAGTTTGTTGTATGTTTAAATAATAAAGTACCTGGGTGACCGAGCTTTGCTCGGTTACCTAGAAACATACTGATTTTCTCAACAGCAAAAAAAATACTTGAAAAAAAAGAAAGGCGGCCGGTGGGAATCGAACCCGAACCTACCATATTATGAACACCCGTCTTCCCGACTGAGCTAATACATATACTGTCGCGCGACGGCGCGAAATTTACCGTCGCATTCTAATCATTATGTAACAGTTTTTCATTGTCTAAAAACGCGCATAACACGGCATATTTTAATAACAAAACCTGGCTAGATCGATTTACCGTCCCCGAAACCCCCTGTAGGTATACCTAATTTCATGAAAATCGTTCGAGCGGTTTCCGAAATTCAAATTCTATATATAAATACATACAAGAATTGCTCGTTTAAATGTATAAGATAAATCATTTAGGCGGGGTATCAACAATACCAGACGCGTGAAAAAATGTTTTGCAATTCATGTAAAAAAATTAACTTAGACAGTTTTAGGGCAAGTATAAATTGAGTATTATTTTAAGACTAAAAAATACGAATTCTCAAAAAGACAGTTACTTTTAGTGGGGATCTCTACCTGCCAGGTGATCTAAATTGAGGCATTCATTTTCCCCTACTCACTATAACCAGGTTTGCATCTCATTGTTGGGGTATATAGGAGAAATATGTCACAAGTTTTTAGCTTTCCTCAAATACCTACCATAAAATTGCCTCCAGCTTTCGAAATAGATAAACTGGATGAGAAAAACTCTCTTGTTTCTTATTACATCACAGTGTAGAGATCCTTACCCCCATTTTACCAACATAATAGACTGGCGTAGTGGCTTATTCTTTAATGATTCTAGCATGAAAGCTAACATGGTAATTACATATTTTAAATAAACGAGCAACGAACACACGCACGCACCTTGAAAAAGATCGCCGGACGCGATCGAAACTTGAGTCGGACTGGACTGACTATATCAAACGTAAGTTACCTGTGTATTTATTTAAAAACATTAATGATTCTGTAACTTTGTTTTAAGTAAATGTCTGTAAAACGGCATTAAATCATAAACAAACCGATTTGACTTCACATTTGTGATAAGAACGTCCAGGATGTTGGGCGAAGTTGCCTGATTGAGGGTTTCCCGATGTTTACAATCTAACTGTCTTCAAATCGAGAATGAATCGGTTTTGGTAAGCACGCTCCATCGTAGACCACATCGTCGCTTAGCATCAGTCGAGATGGCTATCCAGTAGGTATAACTTCGTTAAAAAAATGAATACCGGTAGTGCTGAAGCCGGCACTGTCGCATGTCGCCGGTCGTGAAATGGCGCGTGTTGCTCATAACCTACGCCCACAATAACCTAGGCTTTATATCCAGGCTTATTGCGCCTTTATCCAGCTTTTAGGCTTTCAGGCTGATAATAAAACAGTCCGAGCTTGATCCTAAGTAATTCGTTACAACAAAAGCAACAGGTTTTTACAAAAAATGGAACACAGTTTCATTGCGAAATTATTGTAGCGAACATCTTTCAAAAGACTCAAGAATGAATGGTCTTACTACAATAGTTTAAATTTATTTATGTACTAACAGAGACTTGCAGTTTAATTGCAATGAAAAGTAGTATGCACTATTCTTGACCTTAAACTATCTATGTTCCAAATTGCAACTTGATCCGTTCAGCCGGTGCGAGGTGGTTGACCAACAAACATCTAAACTTTTGCGTGTTTAATATTAGTAGGACTAGTAGTAGTAAGTAGGATATACACCTGCTTACGCGAGATAAGAAGCCGTCGAATTTTTGAGCCAGTAGAGAAATTTCCACGTCAGGGAACTCAAAAAAAAAACAGAGACAAAAATGTAGTTTTGGAATATAGAGGTAAGTAAGTGGTCTTTTACTTTTAAGTACTTTTTTAGTATGGAGTGATGAGACGCCAGACGGGGAGGACATGTGCCTGATGGTAAGCAACATGCCTACTCTTAACAGCACAGTGACACTCAGCTATTAGAACATGAAGAGTCCAAATCATTACCTAGCACTGCACTGCGCTCATTACCCAGAGAAATAAGATGTTTTATTTCTATGACCTGTAATTTCACTGGAAACATTGCCCTTCAAACCAGAATATTTTCATATTTGTGATATTTTCACAAAACTGCTTGGCAGTAGAATAAGTGGCAAAGGTGTGGTACTTCGCCAGGCGGACTCTGCCAAGAGTCCCACAACTTCTGATATAACAACACTATAATAATTAACTGGGTTCGTACTAATGCATTCGTAATAAACTTATGATTGTGTTATTAAACCTTTCGGCAATAATTCACGTTGAGCTATGTAATAATTCCGTCTTATTGTATGTGCGAGAAGAAAAGCTTCCTTTTACGCTCGCAATGCTACGAACAAATACAGCATTGAAACATCACGTAACGTTACGAAAACGGGAGCTCATCGCAGTGTAACCACGTAGGACAAACATTTCTATCTATACTAGATAGATAGATAAACTCTTTATTGCACTTAATTACTACACAAATAAACAAAAATATAAAAACTTAAAAAAAAAAACAAGTAGCAATTGGCGACCTTATCGCTAAAAGCGATCTCTTCCAGGAAACCGCAGGATGGAAAAGGAGAATTGAAGATTAAGAAGACGGATGTACTAATATTATAAAGCTGAAGAGTTTGTTTGTTTGTTAGTTTGTTTGTTTGCTTGAACGCTAGGATCTCGGGAAGTACTGGTCCGAATTGAAAGATTCTTTTTCTATTGGATAGTCCATTTATCGAGGAAGGCTTTAGGCTTTAGAAAATAACTCTACTATTAATTGAAGCGGAGCAGGAAACAAGAATGTAACAAAATCGGGAAAAAATATTCCCCTTTTGAGAGTTTTCGTACGTTTCGTGCTTTGACATGACACATGACAGCATATGTCAAAGATTGCGTCATTGAATTTCAGTAATCTGTGCCTTGAATATAAACCTTTGCTAATTTTTTTTCTAAATCTGAGTTAGTACGACCAATTTCCGACAGGTGGCGTAGCAGGTTGCTGAAGAGGTTTTTTGTTTGAAATCGATATTCTCAGGAATGAGTGAACCGATTTCAGTCATTCTTTCACCGTTGTATATGTACGGGATCCCGATGAGTGCTATTTAATATACCACGGGCGAAGCCGGGGCGGGCATCTAGTCATGAATAAAGGTGGTTGATCTGTGTCCAGTTGTTTATAAGAATCCACAGTATGTATACAAAATTTATGTGTATTTTATCAGATAGGTATCTGTCTTCCATAGTAAAAGCTTTGCTCAGGTTGGGACCAGAAGAAAGCTTTGTGTGAAAAAGTGTGCGCTCATTTTTAAATCAATGGTCTATTTCCCAAAAATACCTTTCTAAAAATTGTAAGATACATTGTAATTTTCTAATAACAATTTCCACGTAATGATTCATATTTATAATTTGCTCAATTTATTATTGTTATTGTATGTGTTCACTAAAACGGCTCATAATAATTATGTAACATGTGTAACGTATAGAACGTAGTAATTTAATAACGATGTGATACATTTAATATATTTATTCTAAAGTGTTTTTAGAAGTAAGAAGTTATTGTTCTGTTTTATCTTCATTCGTTGCGTCGACGTCAGAGCTAAGCTCGCGTGTCATTGTGGCTTAAGAGGCAAAAAGCTTTTGACGTCATAGGTGGTAATTTATGGTATTCGTATATGAAACGTATAATTTGCATAAGAAAGTTCCGCATTCCAAAGTTTAGCAGTTTTTTAATATGAAAACGTAGTCAAAACTCTTGGTTCGAGTCTTTGGAACATCAAACATGAAACGATGTTGCTCTCTGGAGCAGGTAGATAGAATGAGGGGAAGGTTGTATTGGATCTTATAAATCAGATGCAGTTAAGTACACCAAATGGGTGTATTTTACAGCCATATAAATACATTATTACATAACTAAGGTTATAACAGTATTTTACGGTTTCCACGACGCAAACTGCATTAATAGTCTTCAACCCGTATAAAAGGAATGGATAAAAGAGAAAAGGATCATTGTTTAGTAGTAAATATATTATTGTTATTTTAAATCTGAGTTTTCAGTAATTCTCGTATCATAAAATTATAATGTGTTACTATTTATGAAGCCGATTTTTTTGTATAATTGATATAGCCAAGTAATTTAACTGTATTTTAGCTGACATTTGATGTATTATGAACTATTATATCATTTATTTGGACTTATAATTATTCCCTGCAAAATTGACGTATTGGTACTTGCTGTATAAATAAATGAATATGAATTTTTTTGGAACAGTTAAAGTTACTTAAAATAAACTTCCTACGGTATCTACATTTAAGTATGTATATTTACCTGTACAATAACTAAATCGATTTGACCATTGAAAACATTTTATTAATATGAATTAAAAAGGTTTTTACACAAATAGCAACAACGGAGATTACAATATTAATTTTAAAAGTTTCCTAATAAGAACTACTAAAATTTTATGTTATTACTCTAGTAAATGTGCAATTGGAAATATAATAGGGAATATGCATGTAGGTTAAATAGGCTTGATTTTTTTTCGTAGAATCCTTAATGTCCCGGCATTATGCCAAAACAATTATTTTATTATTTAGTTAGTTATTAATTATAAAAAATATTATTTAAAAAGTGCAAAATAGGCGCGGGAAATTCAAGTTTGCGAAGCGCATCATTATCTGTATAATATATGTATTATATCGATATTTTAAATATTATTTTAAAAATCAATTTGTACATTTACAAGAGTATTTATATTTTTTATTGTGTTATAATAATGTAAAATGTGAATTAAAAATATTTAAAAAATGCATGCATATTCCCTATTATGCCTAGGTGAAGGCAAGATTCGACCCTACAACCTCACGATTGTAAAATTTGACTTCTCATTGAAGCTCCTAAAATGGTGGAATTCTTTTAATTTTTATGAACTTCATGAGAAACTGACAAAATTAACTACTAATATCGACCATCATTTTCATATTTATCCGCTGCTGGACGTAGGCCTCTCGTGACGCAAGCAACTACGTGTAAGCTCGATATAATAATAATGACAATTATGGTATCCCATATCCATTACTAATATGGGCTACCATAATTGTCAAATTATGGTTAATCTCAAGTTATTGAGAAATTACGCAACAATTATTATTATAGGTAAACCAAAGTTAGTTATTATTTATTTTCTAAAATAACAAATGTTATGTATAGAATAACAAATTTTTCGTTCACTCAGATTTGGTCCCATGCCAAGTAAAGATATATTTTTGTCAACAAATTTCCGCTGCACCGCCTTCTCACTTATTAATTAATAATACCATGATAAATAATTATAATGAATATTAAACGAGATGCAAAGCGTGTACCTATACAGTAACAAAGTTTTTACTAAGTTCAATGAATCATATTGCGTCAATACCTCAAAATCTATTTACCTTTGTTCGTGGATTTACTCTTGAGAGTTGTAGAAGGCTATCAATATAAAACAAAATATTGATATTAGCTCTTCTCGTGTTCAAATATATTTTATGGAATATTGTTAGAATAAATATGGGTTTGTTTGTTTCTTCGTATGATATTTTTGGACTTACGTACCTATATTTTGATTGGAAGGAATTTTGTAATAAAATAAACATAGATAATAAATGATATATTATCTGTTTGCCGATTTAAACTACCGAAATATTATTGAAAGCGATTTAAAATCTTATCTTCAATAGTCAATAAACTTCTTTTTTTTTTAAAAAGTTGATTAAATCAGTTCCTTCTTAGTCTATGCTATCAATAATGTGGTTTCAGAACAACATAATATATATGTATATGTTAGTAATTGATGTGTGATTTTCACCGTATTTTATAATATAGGGTGTCGGGACGAACAGGACGTGTGACTAAAGTTATGTATGCAACACGCCTCCCCAACAGTATCACGCAGCTATTGGAACATGAAGAGCCCAATATTTTTTATAGGATGACAAGACGAGCGGAACATGTGTCTGATGGTAAGCAACATGCCTGCCCATAACATCACAGTGACACGCAGCTATTGGAACACGAAGAATCCAAATTATTTGCACCGCGCTGCGCTCGTGCAGCCAGAGCTATAAGGTGTTTTATCTCTTAGCCCTTGGCAAAGATGTGGTATTTCCCCAGGCGGACACTGCAAAGAGTCCTACCAGGACTGAATCATTATCTAACACTGCACCACGCTCGTAACCCAGAGATGTAATATGCTTAAACTCCAGGATAGTTAACTTAAGGAGTTTGTAATGTAAAAATGATGATTACCTATATAAGCGCGCACGTCGTATGAGGTCCCGATCGGCGCTCCGTGGTACTGTTTGGCCGGTACAAGTTGCACGCTGGGAGGAGCTAGCGGTGTCAGCTCCAGGTGGAACGGGTAAGCGTTGGCTCCGAGCCGTTTGATCAGGGCGTCCTATACAAACAAACATATTTAATCATTATTATCAGAGCATTTAAAGCATATCAGCGAAGCCCGTTTTACCCGCTTTAGTTTTACCCGCACCCGTTTACTTTGTTTACCCGCAATAAAATATGTAAGTAAATAATATACAAGCTTTAGAATACGATTAGTTATAATATTCATTGAATAAACAGAGCTGAACCAGCCAACATGTTTTATTCCTTCACTTTCACCAGCCAACATTTCTGCAGCATTTGTGCCATTTCATACAAGAAGGAAAAGGTACATGATGTTTCTGACTGTGTTCCAGATTTTGACACGACCCGTTCAGCAGTTCCGACATAATTGAGCAACAAACATCCAAATTTTCACATACAATATTAGTAGGTCAGGATTATCAAGACTAGTTGACTGCTGCGCCTCGCAATGTTACCGGCAGCGTATCTAATATTTAATGAAATGATTTATTTGCGTGAATAGGCTATAACCACAACAAAAACAAACTAATTAGGCCGTCAGCTATATTGCTAAGAAATTTTGTGCACGTATTTTTTCGTTTCACAAACAAAAACTGACGAAGATACAGTCAGTGCTTAGAAGTTTTGCGTGACGTCACTTGCGGGTACATTACCCACAAGTGACTTTAACTCTGGAAGTTTGATAATCTACATCATTTTTATTCATGATTTTTTATGATTTGCATAAAACAAATCCTTATTGTTGATGAAAATAAGTTTTCGTGCAAAACTCAACTCTATAGCCGTACAAAACACCGCAGAGCGCACCTAGTTCTCAATATTGGTAAACATTTATTTTTATCCTTACAAATAATGTAAAGCTTATGAAACAGACGATGTTTCGAAACAGAATAAAAATGTATTCACATCTTCAGGGAAATAACAGAAAGACCTAAAGAATTCAGCACTCACAAAGGAAAGGCAAATAAGGAAAAGCAACAGGAATCTTCAGCTCAGCTCCTTCAATAAACTTCATAAAGTCATATCATTTTATGTTATTTCAGTTTATCTTAAACTTGCGAACTAAATAGTCTTTGAGATATTTGTGGGAATTTTCCAGAAACATTTACGTATCGACATAATCTAGAACTTCAATGAAATAAAACCCTGACACGGTTACTTTTTATTTCCAAAGCAAGTTTTTCGCTTTTGATTCGACCAAAAAGTATACAAATAAGGAAATATACACTGTATTCATATAGGTAGGTACAAAATAAAAAAAAGGTAGGTAGGTAGACACAAAAGGTAGGAAATCATTCGGTGACGATGACGCACGTTCAATGATTTTTATTTACCCAAAAAGTGTTAAGGGCGGAAGATAAGATTTTAAAATGTATAAGAAGGCAAAGACAAATTTATAAGACGCAAAATAATCTATACTAATACCAATATTATAAAGCTGAAGAGTTTGCTTGTTTGTTTGTTTGAACGCTAGGGTCTCGGGAAGTACGGGTCCGAATTGAAAGATTCTTTTTCTATTGGATAGTCAATTTATAGAGGAAGGCTATAGAACATAACGCTACTACCAATAGAAGCGGAGTATGATTCAAGAATGTAACAAAAACGGGGAAAAAAATATTCCTTTTTGAGAGTTTTCGTAGCGTGTTTTGACATGGCAGCATGTCTCATGTCAAAGCGATTGCGTCATTGAACATAAACCTTTGCCTATCAAATTTGTTTCTAAATCTGAGTTGGTACGACCAATTTCCGGCAGGTGGCGTAACAGGTAACTGAAGAGGTTTTTTGTTTGAAAGCGATATTCTCAGGAATTACTGAACCGATTTCAGTCATTCTTTCACCGTTGGATATCTACGGGATCCCGATGAGAGATATATAATGTACCACGGGTGAAGCCGGGGCGGACATCTAGTATTTTATAAATATTGTAATACTGTCAGTATAGTAAGATTTAAGAAATTCATTATAAGTGAAACAAAAGTTTGGCGCATGTCATACTAACATATACTTAATACATGTACCATCAAGCACTTACAATGAATAACGGCAAATACTACTTGATTTCTTTTTACTACTAAAAATATAACAAATAAAAAAGTAAATCTACTCGTACCATCGCATCGTTACGACTTGCAACTACCGATACTTGTAGATAGCATTCCGGAACACAAAACATATACATTATAAACATTTTCTCATTTAGACTGTCACTAAATGTTTCCCAAATCCGAGGCTAAAGAGGATTTTCGGAACAAATCCTTGTTGCAAGATTTTAGCCAGCAAACGACGGTTAGTAAATATATTTCACGAAAACCCAACAGGGAGACGTAGTTTCTTTTTTATCTTCATCGGAGGCTGTATTACGTTCAGGAATTTTGGAAATTATTTTTCTTTTGCCTAACGTATGTCTCGGTTCGTGCCGTTCCACTTTTTTGTAGTATGGATTGGCGGAACAAGCAAAATATGCGCCTGATACAACAGCTAGATTTATACATCGATATAAATCATTAGATGTGCCCTGAGCATCTTGTAATTACTAACAAACTTAATATGAAAAGTAATTTTCCCTTGGATTGATTAATGTTTCTTCAATTATTAGAACACTTTCCGAAGACACAGAATGAAATACTCATAAGTTATTTGTTTATGTATATAATTACCAAAATTAGTGATAGGCTAAACATCCGACACACGACTAGAACGGAAAGAGTGAGCTCCCTCTTCCCAACGATGACATCATTCCAAAATTAAGTTTGGGAGGTCAGATTCCATGATTTATATCGATGGATTTATAGGTAGATAAACTTTATTAAAGTCTTAAGTATTACGACCTCCTAAATGAATTAACAAAAAATGGCTATGTAGTTAGTTTATACGCTGTAGAAGTGGGAGCGAGAGGTATACCAGCAAAATCTCTCTATAACCTGCTGAAAGACCTTGGCTTATCCAGAAGTGCAGTAAGTTCTATACTAGAACGAGTATCTAAAGCTGCACTAATAGGTAGGCTCATATCAGATTTGGCTGGGCAGGGAGAGAAAAAACGAGTAGTGAAGGTGAGTGTTGATGTACGTCAGAAAGGGGTCCCTTAAACCTACGCCCGAGACACAAGTCTCGGGATCTACTCGATTTGTATTTGTATCATACCAACATGGAAACCCGGATGGTGAAAATAAAAATTTGTTCAATAAATATGTTTGAGGCAAAATGGAATTTTAATATGTTGTAGTTTAATGTTTAAAGAATAAAACAATAATAATAAGCCATATAATAAGATGTAGTCGGGGTTTTGACATTGCAAGAAACGTGCAAAACTGTTTTGCAAAAAAATTTAAAAAGGTGTTTGAGGCATTTGAAATTTACTAATTGGGTATCATTTATGACTAAAACAGGGATTCTCAAAAAATTGCCATGCAACTTACTACTTTAATACTACTAACAAATCGCAATACAATTCTTTAGTCGCGGTTATGCCACATACAGAAGCCATAAATAAGAATTATGTAAGTTGTAGTTTCCACCATTTTTTTATTACCCCACTATTTTAGTAAATAGATGATTCCCGCAAATTTGTTTAGATTTCAATTACGTTTACAATAGTGGCGCCCCTAATTCACGGTTGCCAGAATTGGTACAAACTGTTGTCTCGAGAGATCATGTTTCACGATTGAGTCGGATTAACCTTTGTGCGGTGGATACTCCGAAGTGGAATTGAAATTTAGCAAACAGCTACTCGTATTGTTATAGTTAAAGCAAAGAGCTATTGTTCTAAATGAGTTCTAGAGTCAAAGGAAACTGAATTGTATTTTCTATATGTAACGTTCAGAATAGCTTGTTATTTTTATTCCTCAAAGAAAATGCACGTTATAATAAACTGTTTCTGAAAGTTCCTGTTGTCGTTAGTTAGTTCTGTCAAGATCTGTCTGTCAACAAAAACCTTAAATAATATTTAGATTATATTAAACTTTGCATTGTTAAATCATACATAGTAAATTAGCTACATAGGTTCAAGCTAATTGGTTTTTGTAATGTTTTTTGAACTAAATAAATTTCATTTCGATTCATCCTTTAACATAGAGGATTTTAAACTATCTCGTTGATGTGTCACAGCGGGATCAGTGCTAATACTAAAACAAACATATTAATCAAAAATAGGTTTGATCCAACAGGCTGATGGTCGTACAGCAAAATAAGAGTTAGGTTAGGTTAGGTTAGGTACTGGGTACGGTATTCGAAATGCAATCGGAACGATTCAAATTCGGAATGTCTCTGTCATTCTGAACGAATTAGACAAAGACCTATCGGATTTGATTCCGTGTCGACATTACTCCGATTGCGTAGTAAATCTGCAGGTCTACTACGAAGTCCGATAAACGATATATCGACCGAAGTTGTGGACGTTTTATACCACGAATTACAATCGGTCGGTTGATGACACAAAAACTGTCAAATCAGCGTCGGTCGGGATGAACAAAATGCCCGATCAGATCAACCGACCGATTGTGTTTCATGGTATAAAACTGCAATAACTTCGGCTGATATATCGTTTATCGGTCCACCTGGTGAAGGTACTTCACCAGGTGGACTCTGCAAAGAGTCCTACCACTACCGTTGTTATCGTGGGTTCCGTGAGTTTGGCTGTTAGTACCCAGCAGGTCAACTACGAAGTCCGATAAACGATTTATACCATGAAACACAATCGGTCGGTGGATCTGATCGGGCATTTCGTTCATCCCGACCGACGCTGATTTGACAGTTTTTGTGTCATCAACCGACCGATTGTGATTCGTGGTATAAAACGTCCATAACTTCGGCCGATATATCGTTTATCGGACTTCGTAGTAGACCTGCTGATTTACCACGCAATCGGAATAATGTCGACACCTTTGCCACCTTTGCCACCTTTGCCAGTTATTCTACCGCCAAGCAGTAAAGTGCAAACATTACTGTGTTCCGGTTTTAAGGGCAATGTTTTCAGAGAAATTACACGATTTAGAGATATAGTATTTCTGATCTCTGGGCGACGAGCACAGTGCAGTGCTAGGTAATGTTTTGGACTCTTCATGTTCCAATAGCTGCCTGTGCTGATAAGTAGCAGGCAGGTTGCTTACCATCAGGCACACGTCCTGCTCGACTCGTCACTCTACACTATAAAACAAGAACAAAATTAAAAAATTTGATTAACCCCCGACTACCTCGGATTTGTTATCTGTACAACATTCTACTAGTCAAGCCCTTTCGTTTGATACCCATATTGAGGTAATATGTAGTGAAAAAAATAATATAATTCGGCATTTTGTGGTGGCGGCCATCGTGGATTTGAAATTTGTTCTAGTGTATAGTATTTAACTAATCAAGCCCTTTCATTTGATACCCATATTGGGGTAGGTTGTCAAGAAATATTTTGTCCGCCATTTTGTGGAGGCAGCCATCTTGAATCAATATTAACCAAACATAGCTAAGCACATCCGCATGGATATTAACCTACAAAAAAAAACCGCATTGAAATCGGCCCATCCGTTTGAGCTCTACGGTGCCACAGACAGACACACGCACAGACAGACAGACAGACAGACATCGACGTCAAACTTATAACACCCCTTTTTTTGGTCGGGGTTAAAAAGAGTAAACCCGTTGGTCACATGTTTTCCACAAAGGTGAAAGTGTAGAGAAGTATTTCAACACTCACAATGTAGGATTATATCAACTTAAACCTTTTTTTCTAACAATAGAAATACATTCTAGTGACTGCCCTAGTGGCTTAGTTGGTAGTAGCTCTGCCTGCGAAGCCGATTTCTATGTATAATAAGTATGTATTTAAAACTATATAAGTATTATATCAACTACCTGGCTGCCATCACACAAGCTTTGCTTAGTTTGGGGTCAGATGGTGTTGTGTGTGAATTGTCCACCAATATTTATTTATTTATTTATTATTTATTTATTCTGTTTCACACATAGTTATATTGTGCCCTTGCGTGTTGTATTGAAGTATTATTTAATAAGGTACCAAAATTAAGTTCTATATCATAAAGGTCACGCGTTTGCTTCTAAAAGAGCTTAAATAGCTTACTATCGTTTCTTTTGTGAAAGAAAATATTTTTAGTTCAAAGGTCATTCATTCTACCTACGGACATTTTTGATAGGACTCGTGATTTGTTTGTTACTGACAAGCCACAAATTGTTTATTAACTTATTCTGATAGCTAGCAGTCCGCCCCAGCTTCGCCTGTGTATAGCTTATAGCACCATGGGATCTCGTACGTACCCAACGAGGAAATATTTTATATACTTATATTATTTTTTATCGGATACACTTCGGAGAGTATGCAACTGTACTGCATGATCTAATACCACCTTGCCCTTTTTTCATCGTACTTCTCGTAACTCGAAGAAGCGGCAACGTTTCATGGTGGATATTCCTAAGATACGGACGAAGAGGTTTGACTCTACGTTTGTGAAAAGAACGTCTAAGCTGGTAGAATGAGTTGCCTGAGTGTGTTAGATACTCCAATACCTATTCATTAATTATTTGTTATTATATTAGTTCATAACTATCTATCAATACCTATTAGTTAATAACTATTCATTATTAATAATCGATGTGTAAATATTTAAAACATACATTATAATTATCATTATTCTTAAGTTAGTAAATAAGTCATTAAGATTGTTTTGTTCCCAGATCCCTTCCACGACACCTACCACTTAAATACCCTCGCACCCCTGTTCCCGCGCTCAGTTCCACTCCAAATTCACATTCGTTCATACCAATTCCTTTAAATTGTAAAATTAGTTTAGTTAAATAAAATATCTATTTTTAAAAACCGGTTTTTGCCATCCACCATCTAACAAATTGGCGCAGTCGGTAGGATCAGCGTGAGCGCGAAACAGACGACACCAACGCAGCGTACGACTACGGTTTCCCGAAGGGATTTGACGTGTCGCCGTTCCATATGCTCCTGCTCGTCCTTGCTTGTTGGTAAGTGGCTAATTACTGGTTTTGCTCAAATCCTTTTTCTATATCCTGTAACCTTACTATAACTTTTGTTTTTGACTCGGGTTATCCATTATATAAACTTTTTCATTTTGCACGACTTCATTAAAATGACTACTACATCAATTACTCCTGCCTCTACGACTCTCTCAATCGAAACTTTGATCAAACTTATCCCAGAATTCGACACAAGTCGAAACTCAGACGTGTATAGGTTCGTGCGTTCTTGCAACGCAGCTTTTGAGTTGGCCTCATATGTAGACCAACAAATACTTTTGATCTATACCTTAAATAAGATCGTTGGATCTTATGCCGCTGACGTACATGCACGGCAGTTTACATCCTGGGACGTTTTGAGATCATATTTAATAGAAAAATTCTCAAACGTCAAGACCGTGGCTCATTTAACGCTAGAACTACAATCTTTCTTTCAAAAAGACAAAGAGAGCGTAATCGATTATTATCACCGTGTAGATTTGTTGAGGAGTAAAATCGTTGAAAAATTGAACACGGAAATCAAAGATAACACACTGCCGGGTAGACAAGTAGGCATAGAAGAAACAGCTTTAAGCGTTTTTGTAAATGGACTTAACGGTGACTTAGGCACTATGTTGAGAACGAAAGACTTCAAAAATTTGTCGGATGCCGGACGTTTTGCTATGCAGGAAGATAAGATAAGGTCGATGAACAACGCCCGTCAACAATTATACAAAGCCAGTCTAACTATGAACTCTAGGCCCTCAAACCCACGCGTACCTATAATTCCAACTTACAGCAGACCTAAGCAATTCCAAAACTTCTTTCCCGCGCAGACCCCCCGCTAGACAACAGCCTTTTATCTCTGGACAACCTGCTCAGCCTAACACTAAAATTTGCAACTACTGCAAGAACCCTGGGCACCTCATTTCTGAGTGCAGAAAGAGGGCTTTTAAACAACCAAAGGTTTGGTCAGACACAGTCAAAATCCGTCCATATCAATAATTTAAACTCGCAGGCGGCCATCGAGATGGACAACTCGATGGAAACCGCTATGGTCCGCTATCCCTCGATTCAGTCCAACCAAGATCAGGAACAAGTACTAGACTTAAACAAACTGCAGTTGGAATAAAATTATCCACACCAGTAACACGTGAAGTGTCAACGCAAGTTAACGCAGTCTATCGCAGACAAACCTGTGACGCTTCTACACAGACTTCCACAGCTTACGAACAGGGTAACCAGCCCCAAACCCTTGGCTGCCTTATTTCTAAATCTACCAAATCCACTGACTCTACTAAATCCACTGTATCAAATAAAACTGCTATCTCTACTAAATCCACTGAATCAAACAAAACTACTAAGTCTACTAAATCCACTGAATCAAATAAAACTGCTAACTCCACTGAATCAAATAATACCACCGAATCTATCAATCTCTCTGAATCCACTGTAATTTCAGAATATTCTAGCGCTATTAAAATCACACCAAAAACTACTAATTCCAAACACAAATCAAAATCCAAATCCAAGTCTAAACCAAAATCAAAGAACAATTCAAAGCTAAACAATAAACCTCGTATAATTCCTATCTCTGCTCTTAACATTCCTCCGGAGGATCTACTCTATTGCAAATTTCACGTAGATGGCCAACCAGTTACTCTCTTAATAGATACAGGAGCCGCAGTCTCAGTACTACGTAAAGATAAAATTGGCAACACTCCCCTTGACACCACAAATATTGTGTCTATTATAGGCGTCTCTGGTAAGAGTAACCCTATTCAAAGTCACGGTACGGCTGAAATATCATTAGACGGTTTTCGGAAACACTTATTTTATGTAGCAGACCTCAATATCCATGCAGACGGAATTCTAGGAATCGATTTCATGTCTAAATCCGGCGTCAACATATATATATCATCTAAAACAATGCGCGTCGATAAACGAACATATAGATTATTTCATTTCGGAGAACATAACGACTGTTCAAGAGACAATAAACAATTTATAGGACAAAGATCGGAAACAGTCATTACATGCACTACTCAGGACGTCGAGTGTGGACAAGCGTTAGTAGAAAAGCAGGAAATAGAAAAGGAATTTCAGTTCCTAACGCTTTGGTAAATGTGATAGGTCACAAATTCATTATCACTTGTGTTAACACAACAGACGCCGATATAAACATTTCTGTCCCTAATGTCCACGTCACTCATTTAGAAAACTCATTAGGTAACGACGAAGTAGTACAAATTAACACAACCAACAAATTAGCTCCAACAGACCGGCTTAACCAAGTACATCAGTTAATTAGAAGGGATCATTTAAATCCAGAGGAAAACAGGTCATTAGATAATGTAATAAATAACTTTTCAGAAATATTTTACCTCGAAGACGATCCTTTAACATTCACAAGTCACACAAAACATTCCATTCCCACAGTTTCAGACACTCCAATACACGCAAAAACATATCGGTTCCCACAGGTCCATAACCAAGAGGTAAAAACTCAAGTGCAAAAGCTCTTGGACCAAAATATTATCCAACCAAGCACTTCACCTTGGACTAGTCCCATTTGGATTGTTCCAAAAAAAAACTCGACGCCTCTGGCAAACGAAAATGGCGTATGGTCGTAGATTACAGGAAGTTAAATGAAGTTACGATAGGAGATAGTTATCCTCTACCTAACATAGCTGATATACTAGACAAATTAGGTCACTCAGTATATTTCACGACCTTAGATCTCGCTTCAGGCTTCCATCAAATCGAACTAAATGCTAATGACATTCCAAAAAACAGCTTTCAACACACCTTTTGGTCACTATGAATTCCTTCGCATGCCATTTGGACTGAAAAATGCACCTGCAACCTTTCAGCGTGCTATGGACATTATTTTGTACGGTTTACAAGGAGAACGCTGTTTTGTGTACTTAGATGACATTGTCATATTTGCATCCAGCCTTCAAGAAAACGAAGAAAAACTTACCGAAGTTTTTCAACGACTCCAAAAACATGGACTCAAAATTCAGCCAGACAAATGCGAGTTCATGAGAAAAGAAGTGGCATACCTTGGTCACATCATATCTTCAGACGGTGTGAAACCGAATCCTGAAAAAGTCGAGGCGGTTCAAAGCTTTCCAGTTCCTAAATCCTGTAAAGATATAAAATCATTTCTAGGGCTTGCAGGCTATTATAGACGGTTCATTGCAAACTTCAGTAAACTTACAAAGCCTTTGACAAGTCTTCTTAAGAAAGACGTTCCTTTTAATTGGGGTAAAGATCAACAGACAGCCTTCGATTCTTGCAAAGCTATCTTAACAAAAGCTCCGCTATTACAATATCCTGATTTCAGCAGGGAATTTGTCCTAACGACGGACGCGTCTATTAATGCAATCGGTGCTATCCTATCTCAAGGTGAAATTGGTTCAGATCTCCCTATTGCGTACGCCTCCCGTACTTTGAACAAAGCTGAATCTAATTATTCAACGATAGAGCGTGAACTGTTAGCTATAGTTTGGGCAGTGAAACATTTTCGACCTTATTTGTTTGGCAGGAAATTTAAAATAGTGACAGATCACAAGCCTTTAACATGGCTATTTTCAGTCAAAGACCCAGGTAGTCGTTTGGTTCGGTGGAGATTAAAATTAGAAGAGTTCGACTACGAAATCGTATACAAATCGGGAAAAAGTAACACGAACGCGGATGCGCTATCTCGACCTCCAATAGTAAACACAACGACTATAGACTTAACTAAAGACGACGACGGACCTGAAGACGACTACTTACAACTCAATTATGAACATTTTGCTCAAATATCTACTGAAAACATCAACTACCGCAATTTAAAAGTTTTACCCGATAACCTCCTGGACGAACAACATAAAAATATTCTAGTTCCCATTTCAGCTCAACATTCAGATAAAAACGAAATATTTAACAAAGCCATTTCTTCTTGCTCTCAAGTGCAACCATATCTGGATAGCCTCAGTTCTAAGCCTCTTTACCAAACAGATTTATTGGTTTCGGATAAAAAACAAAATATTATTTTCGGAATCACTCGACCGACCCACTTTGATCCCTGGAATTCGGAAAACTACTTCAAAGTCCTCTTATCATGTTTACAAAATTACGACCTTAAAAAGCTCTGCATTCCTGAACTGAAAAACGACACCACTTGTAAAATGACGGGTAACGAACAAGCTCAAATCACCGCATACTTAGGTGACTGTTACGATTGTGAAATGGTTATTTGCCAGGACAAAATTAAATATCCGAGTACGGAAGAAATACCAAGTATCCTTAAAATCTTTCACGATGAACCGCTTTCAGGACATAGAGGCATTCTTGAAACTACGCGTAAAATCCGGGAAGAATATTTCTGGAAAGGCATGTCAGACGATATTAAAACTATATCGAAAACGGTCTAACTTGCCAACGCAATAAAATTCAGCGAAAAATCTATAAGGCTCCCATGGTCATTACATCATCTTCTATAGAACCTTTTGAACGTGTCACTATAGATTTAGTGTCTTACTCCGATACTACGGGTGATTTGAATAAGTACATCCTAACCCTACAAAATGATCTCACTAGATTTGTTCAAGCGTACGCGATTCCCGATAAACAGGCCATTACCATTGCGAAATCACTTTTAATCTTTTGCCAACACTATGGCGTTCCAAAACGTTTCCATTCTGACCAAGGTGGCGAGTTCGTGAACAACATCATTAAACAACTCATGAAACTTCTAGGTACGAAACATACCTTTAGTACAGCATACCACCCACAGACTAACGGTGCATTAGAACGTTTCCATGCCACTCTCCGTGACCATATTCGCATGTATCATCAAAGAAATAATACTAACTGGGATCAAATCATCCCACTCGCAATCATGTGTCACAATACATCTTTAAATAGGACAACTGGTTACACACCTCACGAACTCTTATTCGGCTACAAGCCCCGTCTCTTATACGCCGCTAAAGACAACGATGACTACACTACGCATGACTACTTACGGGATTTGAATGAACGGTTGAAAATTGCACGCGAAATCGCTTCCAACAATAACAAGGCAATGAAAGAAGAAGCTAAGAAACGATACGACCAACACATAAAAAATATAGCTGACTTCGATTTGGGAGATAAAGTTATGCTAAGTGTTCCAAATCCCAATAACCTAGATAGTAAATGGCAAGGTCCTTATGACATCGTACGAAAAGGTTTCAACGAAAATTATTTAATACGCAAGGGTGGTAAAAACCAGCTAGTGCATGGAAACCGCCTTCGGCCTGTGCATATATCTGATGTAAATACATAGTTAGTTTAAAATAACACAAAATATATTTTCAGGGTCACCTGCACCCTCGCCAGTCCCATTTCCAATAACACTAGTCCAAACATAAACATGCAAAACTTAGATACATTAATGCACAATCCCTATTTCAGTTTCATAACACTATCTTTAGCCAAATTCATATTTTACGTCATACTTTATAAAGCATACAAATTAATAAAATCATACATTGATAGAGCTCGAAATAAATAACACTTAAGTAAATATCCTTAATTAATACTCATAAAAGTCTTGTTATTTAATAAATAGAACTTTCACATTTTTCAGGTACTCCGCAACTCTAGTTGCAGGAGATGCCATTATATCTCCACTGCCTTCCAAATCAGGCCTATTTTATCAAGAGGAAGGAGAAATTCGCATAACAGAATCGTCATGGAAACTAATTATATACAGAGATTTGGAACCTCTGTCTATATCTCGAGATTCCATCCAACGTCTTAGCAATACGTACTTTCAGATAATTTCAACCCGGCCTAGCAATTTTTCACTTCACACTACTACTTCTTTCATAAAATTAAGCCTTAACAAAATCAACGACAGACTGTCCGAACTTAACTCTTATACAACTAAATCTAGGGCTAAACGCGAGCTCTTTGACGGTTTAGGGTCTGTTCTTAAATGGCTTATTGGAACTCCCGATGCCAAAGACGCTCAATTTTACGAACAATGCATCCAAAAATTAGAAAACCGCGAAATGGAACAAGCAGATATACTGAAACAGCAAATTCAGATAGTGTCCTCTACAATTACTAATTTCAACGATACCGTGTACAAGATTTCATACGATGAATTTGTCCTCAACGAAAACTTAGAAAGAGTTAGGAAATATTTGAATTCAACTAATAACGTTCTCTTTGATCTAAAAACTTCTGAAGAAATTTCAGTCATTTCCATTCAAATCTTAGAATCCGTAATGAGTCTAGAGTCCGAATTAGACGACATTTTAACAGCCATCCTCTTTATTAAATCAGGAGCAGTGCATCCCTCTATAATTTCAGTTGAAAGGCTTTACGCAGAATTACTTTCTACAACTCACTTGCGAACTGAAAGCCTGATACTCCCTGTAACTTTCGAAAACGTGCACAAAATTCTAGACTCCGCTTCCATTTCGTCATACGTCTACAAAAATAAGCTTACTTTTATAATGGACTTCCCGTTAGTCAAGAATGATAAGTTTACCCTATACCATATCTACTCGATTCCTATACCACATCCCAACACAATCCTTTATTCTACCCTATTACCTGAGCAACCATATTTAGCTACGAGCCCGACAAGGCAACAGTACATCGCTACGGACTCCATGTCGACATGTAAAATGACCACTTCAAGAAGATGGATTTGCAACTTGCCAGTGTACAACGTTCAAACTCGACCAACGTGCGAAATGTCAATACTAATGCACAATACGAAGGATCTGCCTGAAACCTGCGAAACTACGACGTTCTCTGCGCACATCAACGTATTCCAACCGTTAGAGGTCAACAGATGGCTCTACATGCTCCAAAACAACACTGCATCGACGCTCCAGTGCGGTGGGACTATAAAGCACCTGACTCTACTAGGCAACGGCATCCTCACGCTACCCGAAGGCTGTAAATTCTACTCTGCTTTCATTACACTTACAGCAACGAACGAAGGCTCCAAGAATATCAGTCACCCTATCGTCACGGTTGACATCGAAGACAATTGTCCTGAAACTCCTGAAGACCTACCTAGATCGCCTGAAATTATTCCGATCCGCATTAGCAACGTTCCAGTCGACGGACTCAGCTCAATCAAAGAGGAACTGAAATTACAATCGAAGAAAATAAAAACCTTCAGAGAAGCCTCTTTACTGGAAAAACACTCGTCGAAGCTGAACATATTTACATATTTGCTCGGAATAGGAATGCTCTCTTTTCTACTATATAAATTATGCCGGCTTTGCCCCAAGTCACTCCTACGAAGAAACAGCCATTCCAGCGGTTGTATCCAAATCTACAACAATTGTTTCGACCGAAGGAAGCAACGTACTCATATTGCTATTCCACTCTCCAAGGTCAACACCAACTCTAATGTATCAGAAGACGACTCCGAAGACGACGACATCACTGCTGCCGTTACTACTCCTCAAAAATTGGGCAATGCCGCCCAATCTTTGTTCTAAGGGGGGAGATGTTAGATACTCCAATACCTATTCATTAATTATTTGTTATTATATTAGTTCATAACTATCTATCAATACCTATTAGTTAATAACTATTCATTATTAATAATCGATGTGTAAATATTTAAAACATACATTATAATTATCATTATTCTTAAGTTAGTAAATAAGTCATTAAGATTGTTTTGTTCCCAGATCCCTTCCACGACACCTACCACTTAAATACCCTCGCACCCCTGTTCCCGCGCTCAGTTCCACTCCAAATTCACATTCGTTCATACCAATTCCTTTAAATTGTAAAATTAGTTTAGTTAAATAAAATATCTATTTTTAAAAACCGGTTTTTCCATCCACCATCTAACAAGTGGGTTTTTCCCGATAGTTATAATCTTGGTGTCTTCAAATCGAGATAGAATGGGTTTCTTCTAGGTAAACACGCTCCATCGTAGACCGCATCGTCGCTTAAAATTAGGTGAGATGGCGTCAAGTGTAAACCTATAAAAATTAAATCGGCCCAGCAGTTTCTGAGATTAGAGCGTTTAAACAAAAAAAACATAATATTAGTGTATTTTAATTATCACATTAACCGTAGTGAAAGTATTAGCGCCCATCCCGTGACATTGAAATAATAATAACCAAAGAGTTTACAAACTACGTATATAAGTAGAGCGAGATTTTCCGCACGGTTCCTTTGTGTCAATCGTAAGCAGATGACGTGCATACTTTCTATGGCAACAGAGTGATGTGCTGCGACAAAAGTATAACACTTCCACAAGAGCGACAAGGCAAGAAAGATGTTACCCGTGCTTTCAGTGTAAAGCGTTTGTAGAGTTAGATTTTCCGCACGGATCCTTTGTGTCAATTGTATGCAGGTGACGTGCATACTTTCTATGGCAATAAAGTCATGTGCCGCGACAAAAGTATGACACTATCACAAGAGCGACAAGGCAAGAAAGATGATACCCGTGCTTTCGGTGTAAAGCGTTTGTAGAGTTAGATTTTCCGCACGGATCCTTTGTGTCAATTGTATGCAGGTGACGTGCATACTTTCTATGGCAATAAAGTCTTGTGCCGCGACAAAAGTATGACACTATCACAAGAGCGACAAGGCAAGAAAGATGATACCCGTGCTTTCGGTGTAAAGCGTTTGTAGAGTTAGATTTTCCGCACGGATCCTTTGTGTCAATTGTATGCAGGTGACGTGCATACTTTCTATGGCAATAAAGTCATGTGTCGCGACAAAAGTATGACACTATCACAAGAGTGAGGTGTTCGCGTAAACAACTGTCGCAACAATCCTGACAGTGCTATATTCTAAATCTAGGTTACACGCGCGCCCTAAATTACGTAGTGCTGAGCTAGCATAAGTTAGCTTTAGAAAACGTTTAGTTATAAGAGGCATTGAATAAACGGAGCTAAACCCGTCAACATGTTTTATTCCTTCACCATCAACACCAAACATTACATGGCGACCCTGCCAGGCGACAAGGCAAGAAAGATGATACCCGTGCTTTCGGTGTAAAGCGTTTGTAGAGTTAGATTTTCCGCACGGATCCTTTGTGTCAATTGTATGCAGGTGACGTGCATACTTTCTATGGCAATAAAGTCATGTGTCGCGACAAAAGTATGACACTATCACAAGAGTGAGGTGTTCGCGTAAACAACTGTCGCAACAATCCTGACAGTGCTATATTCTAAATCTAGGTTACACGCGCGCCCTAAATTACGTAGTGCTGAGCTAGCATAAGTTAGCTTTAGAAAACGTTTAGTTATAAGAGGCATTGAATAAACGGAGCTAAACCCGTCAACATGTTTTATTCCTTCACCATCAACACCAAACATTACATGGCGACCCTGCCAGGCGACAAGGCAAGAAAGATGATACCCGTGCTTTCGGTGTAAAGCGTTTGTAGAGTTAGATTTTCCGCACGGATCCTTTGTGTCAATTGTATGCAGGTGACGTGCATACTTTCTACGGCAATAAAGTCATGTGCCGCGACAAAAGTATGAAACTATCACAAGAGCAACAAGGCAAGAAAGATGATACCCGTGCTTTCGTTGTAAAACGTTTGTAAAGTTAGATTTTCCGCACGGATCCTTTGTGTCAATTGTATGCAGGTGACGTGCATACTTTCTATGGCAATAAAGTCATGTGTCTCGACAAAAGTATGACACTATCACAAGAGCGACAAGGCAAGAAAGATGATACCCGTGCTTTCGGTGTAAAGCATTTGTGCCAACTCTATACATCGCGGATGGTCTTCGGTGATGCAGCCCACGCTCGCCGCACGAACCGACCGATGACGTCGTCGGAGTCGTCAGCGTAGTATGTGAAGGTCCCCGTGTGCCGTGAGATTGCAACTACCGCATGGGGCACGCTCTCGTGCAGCCTCATATTAGCCTTGGTTTTGATTACGATTACCGACTTGTATGTTGTTAGTCCATGAGCTTCATGGATGGTAAGAATGCGTGACTCGGTGCCTGACCCATAACCCTGGTTTGTCAAGGTCTCCTTCTCCTCTTGAGTGTGAACTAAGAAGAGGGTGTTTGGTATTTGCGCTCCCTTATATCTTCTCTGCTCTAGGAACTTTATACGGGACGCTGAGGAGTACATACCGGAGTATATTTCCCTCAGTGCATATGCGATATGCACTGAGATATAATGCTTAGAACTTCTCTCTCATCTTTCAAACTCATTGTAAGATTTTTATGAAGACGTGACGTCACAACCCCCCTCCCCACTCCGGAAATTTTCGTTGTTACATCGTCTCGCCTTGGGGTATCGACGGACCCCAAACTAGGCGAAGCCTGTAGACCCCTCCTCAATTTCACCGATTTACAAATAAATAACGCGACTATGTGAAGATGACATAAATATTTTATGTTGTGAAAAATTGAAGCGAGAAATAATTTTTTTTTCAGTAGGTAATACACAACGGAATCCAAGCCTCTACACAATGCCCTCATTTTTTTTTCTGGGCCTCTTACCGCCTTATCGCCCATTTTGGGAAAGGCTGATTTAGATGTTTCAAGGTTTGTTTGCTAAATCATATCGGAACTTCTGAACGAATAGAGTTGACATTTAGAACACCGTTAGATTACAGTCCAGATATAATCTAATCTGGTGTCAGGCCAGAGTATATATAGAGGGATATATTAGGAGAACTATGTGTTAAGTTTTCAGCTTGCCTTCAAATACCTACCCAAAATTTTGCTACCAGCTCTCGGAATATAATATAAGGTACGATATAAGCTTTCATTTGACAAAAACTGTTAAAGCAATTACCTGCAGTGGTGTGTTGGGTTCCCTGTCGTGGTTGCAGTGGACGGGCCAGATCTGGGCCAGACTCATTATGGCCTCGTTGCAGAACTTCAGCCCCATAACCTCCTCGTCTTCTCGACCATACCTGCACAAAACAAATTTAAATTGATTTGTGATTTTAATTCTTATAACTTTATAATTTGGTTCTCAATTCGTTTCTAAGGTTTTTTTGGATATGTAGGTATGTTACGTGATAGTTTGATCAATCAGGCGTTTTTAAGATGCAAAAAGATCTGTCAAAGACAGTTCCCAATTTCACTATAGGTGGCGCCAATGTTTTATTTTGTTAGAGAAATTTCACAAAAACAAACAGTGGCGCCACACTTGGCAAAATTTAGAACTATTTTTGACAAGTAAATTTGCATCCGGAAAACGCCCTATTGTGAATCAATTTTGATAGTTTTATTTTTGGCAGATCATAGTTCAGAAGTGGTTCCCGTATAATCTAGAAATCGGTGTGATAGTTTTGGAAATATAAACAAAAAAAAAAATTTACTTTCATATACTTAGAGATTTACTACGATAACATGGCCCGCCCCTCCAAATTACTGTTTTAATGTGTGTTAAAACAAAAGTTTTAAATTTATGAATAAAATTGAGTTATGTTAGATGTTTTTCGAGAATATGCCCCATTTCCCAACTTGCACTTGGCTAGTTATTTTTTTTTATTAAAAAGTGACGAGACGAGCATGACATGTGACGGATGGTAAGCAACATGCCTGCCACATAATAGCACAGTGACACGCAGCTATTGGAACATGAAGAGTCCCAATCATCACCTAGCACTGCACTGCGCTCGTCACCCAGAGATCTAAGATCTTATATCTCTAAGCCCTGTAATTTCTCTGGAAACATGACCCTTTAAACCGGAACACAGTAATGTTTGCGCATAACTGCTTGGCGGTAGAATAACTGGCAAAGGTGTGGTACTTCCCCAGGCGGACTCTGCTAGGAGTCCTACCACTACAGTTGTGGTCAATTATAACTTTGACTCTCAAGTCCGAGTAGTGGGAAAACAAAAATACTGTTTAATATGCATTTTAGTAGCAACAAAACAAAAACGGTTCTCTGAAATAAGGAATAAATAATTCATGAACGAGCTAAGATTGTCGGGATTCGGCTACGGTTTTTAACTTCAGCCATTTGTTAAAAGTCTAGACTAGTCTAGTTCTTAGTGAATTGAATGATACAAGCAACTGTTAAATGTATAGTCTACGCGGTATTTAAGATTGATTTATGTTATCCTCATGGTTTTCCCTGGCTCACAGAGAAAAGATAAAACCTATCTTATACCTTTAAACGACCAATTCTTGTAGGTATATATGTATAGAATCTGAATCTCGGAAACGGCTCGAACGATTTTCATGAAATTATGTATAGACGGGGTTTCGGAGACGATAAATGATCTAGCTAGGTTTTATTTTTTTAAACATCATTTTATGCGCGTTTTTAGACAATGAAAAACTCATACAATGTCATTAGAATACGATAACTTATTTCGCCACTGTTCTTTAAGTCTAAATGGCTCAGACGGAATGTGCTCGCCCTCGGAGTCAACAGGCCCCGGTTCAAATCCTGATGATGGTTACACTCGGGTCTTTTTGTTCTTTTTTTCTGAGTAAATCTTTTACTGAGAGCCCTTTATCAACGCATTTAATTCGTATCTAAATAAGTACATATTCTAACAAAAACACAAAAAAATCCTATTGACGATGCATCTGCACAAACTAACATTACAACTGTTGTACTTGACAATAGGTGGCGTTACAAGCGGAAAGCGACTTTGTTTTATTATTATAATATTATATTTCATCACTACGTACTTCATTTAAAAAAACCCAGCAAAGCTCGGTCAACCAGGTACCTACTCATGATTAATTGGTGTACGTATTTATTATATATATAATAGGATATGTTAGATATTTATCTAAATTCATTCAATGAATATCGATTTTACCATTCGTCAACTATTTTTATTATGTGTGTAATTACTATGACACAAATTAAATATGACATTCTAGCGCGAAAAAGACTTCATAGTCTTGAACATCGCCGCAAGATAGCTAGCTTATCGGTTTTTTATCGGATACACTTCGGAGAGTGTGCAACTGATCTGCATGATCTAATACCTCCTTGCCCTTTTTTCTATCGTACTTCTCGTAACTCAAAGAAGCGGCACCGGTTAATGGTGGATATTCCAAAGACACGGACGAAGAGGTTTGACTCTACGTTTGTGATAAGAACATCTAGGCTGTGGAATGAGTTGCCTGAGTGGGTTTTCTCCGATAGTTATAATCTTGGTGTCTTTAAATCGAGAGTGAATCGGTTTTTTCTAGGTAAACACGCTCCATCGTAGACCGCATCGTCGCTTAACATCAGGCGAGATGGCGGTCAAGTGTAAACCTATAAAAGTTATTAAAAAAAAATGTTTCTTACTCATTTTTATAAATAATGTTCTGTTATAAATTTAATGTCTGTATTGTTAGTGTAATTGGCGACATACCGTTCCAAATCATCTTCATCCACCATCACCGGCATCATCGCAACCCTATCATTAAATGGGCTATAAATCGTAAACGGTACTTGTAGAAAAGTTTATACGAGTAGAAACAAGAGATGCAAAAATTAATTTTCTACAATAATAAATTCCATGAAGTACATAGTTTCCGAGATATCGGCTAAAACAGTTGTTTCAAGATGGCGCTCGAAGCTCCACCTGGATCTATCGCCATTTTGTGATTCTATGCTCAGTTATTGACCCTAAATCTTAACATAAAAACATTTTTTTATGTCAAGGTTGGAAGTTTAGTGAAAAATTGTCAAAAAAACGTCTATGTTCACTGTTCCTGTTTTTTTCCTTTACTTTCTTTTCCTTCTGTGTTGTTTTTTATTATTGGTCATGTTAATTATTATTGTTTTGTATGGTTTTTAATAGTGTTTGTGTATTATGTATTAATTATTATATGTATTATGTTATATTGTAACGTATGTATTTTAGCTATTATATATTTGAAAGTAGCTTATTATTTTTTGAAATACTGTATTTTTCTTCACAATCTTTAATCTATTTTTTTTGTTTGATTCCTGCCACTAATTTTTTTGTTGCCTGGAAGAAATCGCTATAAGCGATAAGGCTGTCATTTATGGCACTAGTTATAAGTATCTCTTGTTTTGTATATTTGGATTTGTTACTGGTGTGCATAATAAAGCGTTTCTGTCTGTCTGTCTGTCTATGTTCACTGGCCCACGACAACATCATCGACACGAAGAAGAAGATAAGACTTTCTGCGCAATTTTCTTATTTTTATAAATACGACCTACGAAACTCAAAAAAAGAAAAAAATTGGGAAAGCCGTTTTCTATTATGTAGCGTCGCCAGAAAGACGACGTTTGGGTTGAAATTTGAAACACTTTAATTATAGTCTGAAATATCTCAAAAGCTACTGCCATTTGAATGATATTGCCAGAGAAATCTTTGGGCAAAAAGATAAAAAAATATAGGTATATCTAAGGGCGATAAGCCCAATACAGGCAATAATTTGGATTGTGCATGTCCAAATGGTACACGTTTTGCACGCCAAAAACAATGTGTGTATGTTTTGAAGGCACTTTCAGAAAATGTATTTTATTTAACTGTTTCATTTAATTTCGTTCCGAGGGTCTTTTTTTGGAACCAAAATCTTTTATTTTTATTACTACGAGTATACTACTTCAAATCACGATTGTGTTTGAAATTTACCACACTTCTCGCGAACAAAGCTGAAATTCACGCCAGCTCCAAATAACACCTCTAAAAGAGTCCGTACACCTCTAAATGTATAGATTTACCGCATGTCATGTCCAAGGCCCATCCACACACCGCATTGTTACCTGTCTTGTCTGTCAGTCCCGCAAAACCAACACAAAACCCCATTATACATCGCGTTTCGCACCTCTGAATTAATATAAATTGAGGGTAGGACGTAATACAATTTTTCATTCAGTAAGGTGAGCTTTTCGTTAATTAAAAAACAGGAGTTTTACCTGTGCAATTATTATGATCTGTTATTTAAAACGATTGTGAAATTGCATGTTTTTTTTGGTAAAACAAATTATCATCAACATTATCAGGCTGTATTCATGTAATTTTGTACAAGTTCTTCTCCCATAACACGT
Organism: Ectropis grisescens; assembly: GCA_017562165.1. Taxonomy (NCBI): domain Eukaryota; kingdom Metazoa; phylum Arthropoda; class Insecta; order Lepidoptera; family Geometridae; genus Ectropis; species Ectropis grisescens. The sequence continues at coordinate 6,159,336 of CM029781.1, read as the reverse complement.
CATTCATCTTGATCTTCGGTCTTACTTTTACAAACACTACTTCTGTGTATCGTCACTTCATCTAGTTGCAAGGCATCCCACTATGTTTACCGATTGACGGTCTCCACTCCAGTGAATCGGTCAATCGGTAAACGTCCACCTTTCTACCCCAAAGGTTATCAGGTCTGCGACTGATGTGAATGACCGGCTGTCACTTCTGTTTTCTAATCATACACACACACACATCTAAAGAAAAGAGAAAGGTCCCCTCTGAACAAGTTATGCCTATTTCTAGTTACTTTTAAGATCAAAACATCTAAAACATTTTTTTTTATCATACATGTAACTAAAGACCTTTTAGACTTTTTATTGCTATTGCAAAATCCAGCAGTGGTAAGACTCCTAGCAGAGTCCGCCTGGGGAAGTACCACACCTTTGCCAGTTATTCTACCGCCAAGAAGTAATGAGAATATCTGTGTTCCGTTTAGAAGGGCAATGTTTCCAGAGAAATTACAGGGCTTAGAGATATAACATCTTAGATATCTGGGTGATGAGCGCAGTGCAGTGCTAGGTAATTATTTGGACTCTTCATGTTCCGATAGCTGCGTGTCACTGTGCTGTTATGTGGCAGGAATGTTGCTTACCATCAGGCACATGTCCTGCTCGTCTCGTCACTCTTTATTTAAAAAAAAAGAAGTGTGGCACTCGGAGACTGCCGCGGTAAAGCTATTGCATGTTGCATGCATTTTTATCCACATAAGCAATAGGGATGATAACAATTTTTCGGAATTGCTTTTATTTTGAAGAGTGACATTTGTTTACCATAAAAAATATCACGAAAAATCCGTTAAGTTGGCAACACTGCTAAGAGCATTTAGTCTGTAAAGCTAATACAAATAAGATTCAAAGTCGAATGACCAAGTGGGGAGGACGGCGTTACGGTCTTCCATCCCTCTTTATTGTGAACATAAGAAAGAGATGCACGATCACTAAAATTCGGTCCCCAGGCCCGCGATAAAAGCTATGCAATAGCTTAAAAAGCTACGATTTACATAATGTTTTCTAAGGGTAGCAAAACTGCAACGGGGATCTCAATTTTCTTATGCATAGCAGCAATATCTCCCTAGTGCCGGTGTATATAAGTAGTTTCATCCATCATCGTAAAACGCAAACGAGTTCGTAATTCATCTCGTGCAGTCAAAGTTCAGGCTGCGTTCATAAGTCAAGTCATGTGAATACATGAGCTACATTCATATATTTTTTCAGTCATTGGAATGAAAAACATGGGATTGCATGGGATGTAATAATGAAAAAAATTGCATGCTCTGTCTCATAGCGTAATTTAAAATTCGAACTTCTTATCAATTTTATGAAGCCTCATTCGGAAGAAATAAATTTATATCGGGTCATCTATCGGCAATTCTGGTATATTACATTTTACAGTCATTAACAATCGAACATCATCATTTGAACGGCTTTTAGAACGTTATGGTTACTCGTGAATTACGGATTATATATCGCCGTTATATGGTGGAGCTAGTCCCCGATATTTCAACGCAGATTCTTGCACAGGTATTCAACATAAGTTTATTGTTTTATTTTGATTCTCAACTCTCCAGACACCTAATAGATTTTAATTAGCTGGCACAATTTATTGAATTTTACAAAAAATATTTCCAATGTTACCTACATTATTTCGTTTTCATAATAATTACAGTTCGTTTTACTACAGAGCTTTTAGTTACTGAGTTGAGCTGATTTACTGCTGACATGTATGTATGTAGTTATAGTATTGTATTAAACACAAAGCGATAGTTAATTAAAAGCAAATCTGACAAGGTCACAAACACTGACTAAACATATTATAAAATATAGGTACTCCCGCTGTGTTCAATATATGAATATTTTAGATTGTTAGATAAGCTTAAAACCTAACCATTGTATTCTAAACTTTTTTGTTATTTTTATTTTTTTAAGGGGACTTTTCTCTTTTTTTTAACTTAGGAATAAAGCGGGAGCCGCGCTCGCCGCGGGCGTAAAACGTATCGTGAGTTGTGCTTTAAATTTTAAATATCATGTATATATCTGCATTATAAAAAAGCTGCGGGCCTGCAAACGCGACGGGCGCGGGTGAAAATCCCTCCATGAGTTCCTAATCACAATGTCTGAAATTACTGGACATAGAGATAAATCATCTTATAGGTATATCTAGGTGATGAGCGCTTGTCAATGCTAAGTAATGATTTAGACTTTTCAAATTGCAATAATTGCGTGAGAGAGTGTTGTCTCATCTAATATATACCATAGCTAAAAATACTGAGAAGAACGATTTCAATTATATTCTCGTTTAACCCCTCTACACACGAGCCCTAATATCAGAGGAAATTACGTAAAACTAGTGGGCGGACCCAACATCGCACCATAAATCACCAATCATATGGTGCGATTTAGGGTCCTCCCACTTTTTACGTTCCTCTGATTTTAGGGCTCGTGTGTAGAGGGTTAAACGCTCTACACATCGCACCATAAATCACCAATCAGATGGTGCGATGTAGTTGTAGGCTCATCCCCACTACTTTTACGTCATTTCCTCTGATTTTAGGAGTCGTGTGTGGCGCGTTTTATTAAAGCCCAGATTTTACAGATATCCGACTCGTTTCTGTTTTTTACGCAAGCGAGCTTTCCGGACTCTCGTAGTGTTCGGGTAAATCGAAATGGATTCGTTGTAATTCTGTAAAAATAATGGAAAATCAGAGAGTCTCAAAATTTTTACGACCCCGCGGAGTAAAAGCGAGATGATTCTTTCGAGCGTAAGTCGTAAAATGCAATGCTAGATACGTGTATTGTGTTCAGTTTTGTTGGATTATATATTTATGGTTACACTCAGAGCACCACAGGTTTATCCTCGTAATTCCCGTTTCCGTTTTTTCACCAGGATGAAAAACAGCTTAAAGTCCGTCCCCCAGCAAAACGATATTTTTGTCCAGTTTTCAGAGTTATCTACTCATTAGCCAAAGTTTGTTTTGGCTCAACTGGTAAAAATAAATTTCTACAATTTCTTGGCTTCAAAATGGTAGTTTCTTTTTTTGTTAATGTAATTATGGTTTAAATAATCTCCTCACAACGAAACCATAAAACATATAAATAATTCTAGTTATCATGCATCTACTCGAAAAACTGCCATAATTTGTACTTTGTACTTACACCAACGGAGAGGCAATTCCATTCAATTGGTAGAAATATTTTTTCGAAAGACCAAAATCTGATGTTTATAAAATCTGTAATTTTATAAAGAGTTTAAATAAATCTGATTTTATAAAGAGTTTGTTCTAAAATTTTGTGCGTAAAACAGCAAAAAGTCCTACTGTTTCTCTCTTGCTCTTTCTTGCGGTGTGCGATGAAGTAAGACATACTCAAGGTAATTTGCTCGGGGTACAGCCTTAATTTTGTTTTATTCTAGACTATAATCTATCTACACATTTCAACCCGATCTGTTCAGTCTATCCAACGTGATTGAGCAACAATCGTAGCGTCTGAACGGATCTGGTTGGAATTTGGAACACAGATTACAGCCTGGAAGAATACAAAGACTACTTTTTATTCCCGGAAAATAACGGGAACAAAACGTACTGCATGGAAAAAACCACTACTAGTTATATAATGTTGATAGGATTACCAGCGCTTCGTGAGTTAAACTAAGTAGTCCATTTCCTTTATTTTCCTGCGAAAAAGTAGCATCTATGTTATCCCAGACTTTATTTTACTGTGTTATTTATTAGTACCTACGAGTAGAATGGTTCTTTATCGTAACAGGAAAAAGTTAGGTAACAGTTATATTTACCTATGGCCTTTAGGTACTGCCGGCACTAAAGGTTATAATAGGTCCTTATATCAAAATAATTTAATTCTATCAGAAATAAAACACTGACTGCAATTAAAATAAAATTGGACACTCGACTAAATTACATATTATTTGTGAAATTTAGGAATACGACTTTCAGGTATAGGTAAGCAAAATTTAGTTTTTTGATGATACCTCAAAAACCACCAGACCGATTTCTAAAAAACTTACTAACCTAGAAGTATCAACTAAATTCACAATTTGCGGAGCTATTGCATAACATGATACAACAAGAACAAAATTAAAAATTTTGACTAACCCCCGACTACCTAAGATTTGTTATCTGCACAACATTCTACTAGTCAAGCCCTTTCATTTGATACCCATATTGATGTAGTAGTGAAAAAAAATATATAATTCGCCATTTTGTGGTGGCGGCCATCTTGGATTTGAAATTTGTTATAGTGTATAGTACTCTACTAGTTAAGCCCTTTCATTTGATACCCATATTGAGGTAGGTTGTGAAGAAATATTTTTTAATTTACTTAAATAAAAAAAACCGCATCGAAATCGGCCCATCATACGGTGCCACAGACAGACACACACACAGACACACAGACAGATAGACAGACAGACAGACAGACAGACAGACAGACAGACATCGACGTCAAACTTATAACACCCCTTTTTTGGTCGGGGGTTAAAAAAACTTACAATTTAATTAAGAACCTTGTTTATTGAAGTCGGTTAAAAACTAATCTAAGCAAGTTACGGCTGGTCTAGAAGTTACGGCTGGTCTAGTAAGTTACGGCTGGTCTAGTCGGGAGCACGGCGCCTGCCGATCCGGAGACCACTAAATCAAACCCCACGCACCACTGTCTTTTCGGAGTCATGTGCGTAATGGCGCTAACTTAAAACGGCGAAGGAAAACATCGTGAGGAAACGGACATGCGCCTAGAACCTTTCGAAGTCATGTATCATCCACCAACCTGTACTGGGCCAGCGTGGCCTTAACTCTCTCCTTGCGAGAGAAGGCCCGAGTCCCAGCAGTGGGGAGATTTAGTGGGTTGCTTAAAAAAACTAAGCTACTGCTGGAGAGTTAAATTTTCAATTTCATCGACATTTTTCTATGAATCACCACCGTGATTCAACGTTTATTTCTGCTAAAACTTCACTCTATTAAAATTCCACGTCTGTTAAAGATAATCAAACTGATTTTTCATTCAAAACATTATCGATAATCAGTAGAAGATGGTTTTGTAGATAATTTGAAAGAATTTATCACTTCCTTGCTATAATCTGACGCAGATTGTAAAACTTTAGAGCGGAAACTCTGTTATTTATTGCCACCGAACCGTTCAACTAAAGCTGTAATTATAAATTCGATAATTTTATCTTCAAACTTTGTCGTCGTCGAGACATTACCAAAAATACTGGTAGAAGTTTGGTACGATTTTCTTGCGACTGGCAAACAGTATACTGATGACATAGGGATGTAAGATTGTCAATGATAGATCCTTAGTTAAAGAACACGTAAACAGATCAGGTATTTCCGCACGGCTCCTTTGTATCAATCGTAAACAGATGAATGTTAGTTATGGCAACAGAGTGATGTGCAGCGACAAAAGTATGACACTGCCACAAGAGCGACAAGACAAGAACGATCAGCGTGCTTTCCCCGTGCCCGTGCTTTCGGTGTAAAGCGTTTGTTCTAACTCTATACGTAGTATATGTAAACTCTTTGGATAGATCCATATATTTTAGCTGACACATGAACACACGAGTTGATATGAACAATACTTTTAGGCTTTTGTAACTTAGATGCAGACTTTCCGAAATGAATCCTAAATTAGCACATTTCAAAAACTCACTGCTGAATTAGATCGCTCTCTCTCTGTAAGGACCCTTCATAACAACATCAAATGTCAAGTCAAAAGTGTTTTAAGTTTGGCATCTTTGTTTATTTGCCTATTGTGTGTCTAGTTGTTCCATTAAGAAAGGTTTAAGGTCGTACAAGTCAGATGCATACCCTTCGAATTAAATCCTAAAATACATTTCAAAAACTCACCGAAACGTAAGCGTGACTTGTCCGTAGAGCTTCTTATTGTCCAGGTAATCAGGCTCGACATGCAGAATACCCTGTATCCTGTCGATACTGCCATTCTCGACCACCAGGTCACGGGACGCCAGGTACAGTGTGAGCTTGTTGTTGGGCGACGTCTTCTTGAACACCCTGTGTTGGACAAACGTGGATTTACTTAGCGGTATTCTCCGATGGTTATAAACTTGGTGGCTTCAAATCGAGAGTGAATCGGTTTCTTCTAGGCAAGTGTGTTTTATCGCGTCGTAGAGCGCGTCGTTATTTAATATCAGGAGAGATGGCGGTCAAGTGTTAACCTATTAAAGTTTAAAAAAACGGTAGTCTTAAATCAATGGCCTAATGGCAATTTGAAGCCCACTGCTACGCGAAGATTGTTTTTTTTATACCTAATAATGGAAACCAACCATTCCATATATTCCATAGATGCACTTAACTTGAAGACATCAAGATACGAGTAATTACGTATATAGGACGAACATCAGTTCATAAAATTGTATGTTGTTAAGTTCTTTTTAAATTACAAATTACTTACAACATATCCTTAACTTTTCATGTTTTACTCTCGTATTTTAAGATCCTTTGATTTTTTTATAATTAAGAGCGTTAACTAGGCGAGCAGATCATGTGTCTGATGGTAAGTAACATTCCTGCCCATAACAGTACACTGACAGACCGACACACAGCTATTGGAACATGAAGATTACCCAGCACTGCACTGCGCTCTTCACCTATAGATTTAAAAAAATATAATTTTGCCGGGATAACAAGCACCTTATACCTATGTTTTTCCAGGTTATCTATGTATCAAATTTCATCAAGATCTCTTCAGAAGTTTTTGCGGGAATGACAAACAACGATGATAACAAACATCCATCCATCTTCACAAACGTTTGCATTTGTAGTATTGGTAGGATAAGATCGTGCGGAAACATAAATAATCAGAATTAATTATTGAGCCTTCCATTCCGACATCAATTCAGTGACGCGTTTTCATGGAAATTATGTTGTTCTGGACAATCCTCTGGCATGAGCGGTTTCAATTCGCTTTTGTTGTAGTTGATAGACACCGACATAGCTCGTGTTTGTTTTTGTGTGCGAGTGTTTTGTGTTTGGTGTGTGAAAACTCATACTTACACACATGCATTTTAAATGTGAGTGTATGAATGTGTATGAGGCATGCACTTGATGGTAAGCAACGAACCTGCCCATAACAGTCAAGTGCCACGCAGTTATTGGAACATAAAGAGCATTACACTGCGCTCATCACCCGTAGATTTTAGTATGATAACTAACGTGATTATTACACATATTAAAGGAATGTACGGGTAACTCACGTGATGTACAGCCAGTCTAGTCCGACTTTACTGTGTTCTGGTTTGAAGGGCAATGTTTCCAGAGAAATTACAGGGCTTAGAGATATAAGATCTTAGATCTCTGGGTGACGAGCGCAGTGCAGTGCTAGGTAATGATTTGGACTCTTCATGTTCCAATAGCTACGTGTCACTGTGCTGTAATGTATCCGGCATGTTACTCACCATCAGATACGTGTCCTGATCGTCTCGTCACTCAAAAAAAAACTTAATCTTATCTTATCTTAACTTATCGACGGCCTTTTTCAATGAGAGTGCGCGTGCGCAACCGCTGCTCGTTTGTCACCCGGAGATATAAGATGTTTTATTTCTTAGCCCAGTAATTTCTGTGGAAACGTTGCTTTTCAAACCAGAGCACAGTAATGTTTGTACATACTGCTTGGCGATAATAGAGCTGGTAAAGGTCTGGTACTCGGGCGGATTTTGGAAAAAGTCATATCACTACAAGATAGTGAAACAGACAATAGACTTGCACCGTGTCATAGATAAACGAACGTAACTGGCTATGGGAGAAAAAGAGAAATCAAATGTGTGTTGGCACCTCTCTCTCTTGCTCGTACAAAAATCTTCGAAACGCAACTCTCTTTTTTTTCACTAACTTATATCTCTCTGTCAACTTCCGTTCCGTCACTTTATCGCATATTTTGTAACGATGTCGTCAAACATTCTCCAGCTAGGTACTCCCCAAGTCAAACGTGCGCTAAAAAGTTTTTTTTTTAATTTGATCTTTATTATCTACTTTTTACTGGACGTAGACTTCTCCCACTTTATTCTAAATAGTTCAATTGCCAGCTCTGGTGTTCCATTATTTTCCCGCCACTTTAAGCAGATCGTCACTCCACCTGGACGCAGGGTCCAACGTAGCCACTCAAAAACCCTCCTTAGGATGGTTCTTCAGGCGACTTGTCGACCCCAGGGACAGAAATAAGTAAAATGACGTGATGGAGGCTAGATTAACAAATATCAAAATATAGACTAAAGGACAAGGAAGGAAAGGCAATAAGGACTAAAAAGCGCTTCAATTAGGTTAAAAATGTTCCCTACTCCTCCCTAATTTCCTTTAATTAATTGATGAAAATAAAAGAACCCCAATGACAAATGTCACGGATTCCGAGTCTGTGGAGTTACTAAATTACAAGTGATAAAATAAAACGGGACGACCCATTGCCACTTCAGCTTTCTAGTTCCCCGAGCAATACCGGCAATTGTTTCTGACTAAAATTTTAAAACGGTTGAATCATTTTAAATTATGCGTAGTTGAGACATGATTATATAAAAACGTGACGAAATATACGTCAGCGTGGACAATTGAACTTCAAACAGTTCTTTACAAATTAGAGATAAAAGTTAATATTTCACGGCTATCAATTTCTTCCAGAAAACATTATTTTTTAGAGTTCCGTACAAAATGGATACATAATACGAAACCTCCGATGCGTCTAAACTAATTACTATGTTTTGAGGATTAGTAGAATCCCGCGGTTTCACTCGCGTTGTTTCTGATCCCGCTATTTTCTCAGGATAAATGTATTTTTTGTGTTATTTCAGACTATCTATCATATCTATGTATCAAACTTCATTATCGAAAAATCAATTTTTCGGAAACTTTTTCTAAACATTCGATCTATAACTAAATGTGTAGTCTTAATGGCATTTTTATTTCTAATAATGATATTAAAATAATATGAATTAATGTTTATTGTTCAATCAAAACCTTCTTAAAATTGATCTGGCTTAGATATAGAATGGCGCATAAATTGCTCTTTATGATCAAAATGATGCGGAAGAGACGTAGTTGTTGACTGATTTCCTAGTAGATGAAGGAACAGTCAGTCCCCAATACTAGATCATAGTAAAAAACATTATTTGCAATTGCAAGGCACACAGTATGAATTTAAGTTAATTATATGGTAATACGGAACCCATGTGGTAAGAGTCCGACTTTGGCGGGAAATTTCTCACCGTTGCGAATTGAGGGCGTTGTCAGACGTCATGTCAGCTTTGTAATCTGTGAACAAAAAACACAAAATAAACAATTGTTCAAATTTGTACATGTCATGTCATATCATAATCAATGTCTAAGCTTGTGAATACGAGACGCGAATACGTTAAACAATTTCTATTATAAGTGAAATTTAGTCGGCTGTATCTAGACGACCTATCTAGACCTAGTAGATATGCATGATGACTAAAAAAATTAGCTCGTCAGTTAGGATATTAAAAATATTGTACACGTATTTTTTTTTAAATGAAGAAGGTTAGAAGTTTCGCGTGACGTCATTTGAAACTTTAATGTACTTACATGGTCTTGTTCATAATAAATGCTCATAGAAGACTTAAAACACTCATTAGTTAAAACGCTCGATAAGATTATAAAACGTTCTATAAAATTCCGTATTCATAAACGCTCTATCAGCATTACTATAACTAAAGCATTACATAGTAATGCAACATTTTGATCCTAAAACTGATATTAATCAGTTTTAGGATCAAAATGTTGTCATTATAATGAAATCGATCGATTTTATAAACAAACTGACAGAATCGTCCACAGATAAAACGAGTGTGATAGTGGAGCCATAGACAATGTTACAGAATAAAAAAAATGACATACACTGTGAAGTTATGAAGCGGGGAAATTTAAAGTTATATTACTAAAACGTAGTAGTGTTCGTTCGTTCTCTCATTAATTTCTTGTATTTAATAAGAAAAATTGCTAAAGAAATAAATTAGAAATAAATTCCGAAAGTAAAAGGATCACTCCTACACCTTTCGTCGATGTGGATTACCTTCATGTCAACATGTTTTATTCTTTCACCATCAACACCAAACATTACATTGGTTTTTATACACTACATAATATATACTCGCTAAATAACATACATTCAAACGTTTGGAATATTTGAAGCAAGAATTCTGGTACCTCGATTTCACGTGATTTCCGACAACCAAGCTCATAATTCTCAGAAGCTATGAAGAAGATGGAAGAATTAAGAACATAATACATATAACAAAGATACTCCCAACGTTCAAACGCTGGACATTGGCGAAATTACGGTGACATTACCAAATGGAAACCAAAAAAAAAGTTGAAGTTGAATATGTCACAACACCATTTTGACACTAATCAGCTGTTAAGAGTCGGCCATATTTGCCTTAAAACACCGCTAAAGTGGGGTTCTCGGCTCTATAACTTTATAGAAGGCTTATAGCACGTTTTAGCGCTAAATTGCTGTTATGAATACCATTTTTCCTAAGACGTACTATAGCAAGTCTTTAGACATGCTATAACTTTTTATGAATAAGACCGACAAAGTTTAAGAAGACGTGACATCACAACTCTGAAAGTTTGATGATTTATTGATATCTATGTAATTTTTTGGTAATTTGATAAAACAAAAAACACATTTCACGTATTTTTCCATAATTAACCTGACGGGCTAGTTAGAATAACTTAAAATATTTCTGACCCATACATCATCCCAATTAAAAAGTTGAAATAGAATTATAGCACAGGCTCAGGGAGAAAACTGGTGACTGCTGCTCCGTCTCTTTCTTGGAGTACGGATTGGTCACTGCCATTCAATGTGGGATTGCGGCGAGAGTCTTGGTCACATTTGCGAAGGGAACTATCGAGTGGGTTATTCGGGTATTAATAGTAATTAAATTTAATGTTAGAGCTTAAGTTAGTGCTTGACTTTGAGTGGTCGATATAAAATTTTATTGGATTATTCGTGGTATTTTAAACATTATTTCGAACGAAAGATCAACATAAGCAAAAGGTAAAGCAATGACATACGACTCTATTAGAATGTAGAGTCGCCTTCAAAACAAGAGTGAATAGCTGTTTTCGAAAGCCATTACTGTAATAACCCATAATTACTGTCCATTATTTGAATTCCGGTCAAACGCTATTTTAGTTTATCAAAAAAAAAAAAAAAACAATTAGGTACGCGGTTTAGCTGAAAAGGATCTTATCCTAAATATTACTGAAAACTTTTACTGTTTGTTTTTGCTGTGATCGCTTTGCAGAGTCCGTCTAGGGAAGTATCATCGCATATTTGCCAGTTACTCTACTATCAAGCCGTAATGTGAAGACATCAATCACTATGTACCGGATTAAATAGCAATGTTTCCAGACTAATTACATGGCTTAGAGATTACTCATCGACGAGCGTAGTATAGTACTAGGTAATGATTTGGACATTTCATATTCCAATGGCTGCGTGCCACTATGCTGGTATGGGCAGACGTGTTGTGTACCATTTGGCACAATGACATACCTATCCTATATTATTACAAAAAAGCGAAAAGGATATCAATTTGTTAATTCATATATTTTAAATATCGTTTCTTGTTTTTTTTTTCAGAGCAACAAATTAGTTTATTTTACAGATTTTTTTAAAATTCAGGGATTCTTATACGCTTTATGTATTTATTATCTTTCAAACTCTACGTACTCATTTCTGTGTCTCTTTGAGGTCCCCATCGTCCCAGTCTGTGTTACCACATAATGAGGACCGACAAAAAGCAAAAAGCCTGTAGGGAGGAATGAAACAAAATAATTCCTTAGAAGGCTGGCCCAAGGGCGCCTCAAAATTTCATGAAGCTCGTGAGCGGACGTGAAATATTTAATTTGACTGTACACGACAGGTGTTGCCAGCATCACGGGGCTTTACGACCGTTTTTCATAAGGCAATACTTTTTTATGCCCACCTCTAATGTTCGCGCTTGACGTTTTGAAAAGTGGCCTCGGTTAGATATTGTGTTTCTCGCTTTCCTTTTATTTATGAGCTTTGAGCTAGCTATTTTGTTTGCATTTTTTAAAGGTTTTTTTATTTGTTCTTGACCGGCGTCTCATCTATATTGCGATGAGTGGTCTAAGATGAAGCGTCTCTCTTTACTTAGTCTGTGGATGAAGCGCAGTTACCCACAGATTTCTAAACAGATGAAACCTTCGTGAACGACACTGTGAGGCCAGTCATTAGTTATGTATGCGTGACAGCTCTCACCGACGTTGTCAAATTACTCACGTTGGTGTGCGTGTAATGTTCCCAGTCTTAAGAAAAAAGTCCCACTATTGTTGTCTTAAGCTTTGGAAATTTTCACGTTTAATAAACACATAAAACATTGTTTTAAAATAATTTATTTTTACACCGATAATATATAATGCAAGGATTTCTTGTTAATAACAAGAAATCTTATGAAGTTAAGAATTTTGATTTTACATGCAACCAAAAATCAACTTGAATCGCAAATATGAATTAGTATGATTTGCTCGCTTAGATAGTTTAAACAAAAACCAAAAGAATCATCTTTACCACCAAAACTAGTTTTGATAAAATGCATATGGGCTACCTTTTATAGGGCCAAACAACAAACCAAAAAAAAAAAACGAAACAAATAATCGTTTAAACAAAACCTCACTTTTAAACCAAGTAATCGTATAATATTCAAAAACTGCTACTATCAAATGATAATATTCTGATACCTACTGCTGGCATTATATAACATTCTATTCTACTCGTATAATATTATTAAAATGTAAGCATTATGTATTTTTGAAAACTCCACAGAACATACAAGTATTAAAAACTCGCTTCATAACTACAGTTTTCATCAACACTATTAGTATTTTTATTAGCCCTAGTAACGGCGAGGATTTGTTCTTGGCATAGATTCACATTGAATTAAAAAATAACGATTTTAAAAATAGGGCTTAAAATTGAATTATACAATGTTCATCAATAATTTGGTCTACGAGTATCTTCAAAACAAAATTAGAATCTATATTTTACCTTAACTTCAGGGGAAATAATTTCAATTTAGTATAGCAACACTGACCTATTTTCGTTGAGGTGTTGTGTTTCTATTCATCAATCAAAATAAAATTGTCTAAATTAAATAAATACCAGTAAAAATATTCTAACTTTCCTATGAAATTTCCTTTTTTATTTTTGGGAACAATGTTTGCAATGTTTGATGACACAAGACGGCATAATCTTAAACAAAACATAAAATCACAACGGGACTCCCGTACGAGACGGAAGTCAGTTTTGTACTGACTGGAGTTTGTATTTGCTTTGGCGTTTGATATTTGCTTTCCGGACCTAAGGATCTGTGTTCCGCACGTTCCATCTGCCTTTTGTTTTAGAAATCTGTGCAGTTACCTTATAAAAAACCGATTCAATCCATATTAGGTATTTTAGTGGATTTGGGAAGATTCGCACGGGTAGCATATCTTATTTATAAATTTACTTGTATGGGATTATGTAGAATACTTGTAAGCGTGATAACATTTTCGGAGCATTGTGGAAATATTACTGTGTTCTGTTGTGAACAATAAATTGTCTCACATGTCTGGGTGACGAATGCAGTGCAATTCTAGGGGAAAATTCCGATTTTCATGTTCAAATACTGCACTGTAATACAATTCGTACTTACTTACCACCAGACGAATAGGTATCTATGTAATGTGCTTGTATTGTTACTCTGTTTTTTTTTCTTACTCCACATGGGATCATACCGCTCAAATAATATTCATATAATAGGAATGGTGACTAAAAAAAATAATTAGACCGTCATTTAGATTATTAAAGTATATTACACGGTTTTTTCTTTCGTTTCAAAACCAAAAAATGACGAAGACATAGTGCTTAGAAGTTACAACTGACGTCACGTTTATTGAACGATTTTTACTCGTATGTAGACCAGGCGCGGTCCCAGCCTCGAATTTTGGAGGGGGTCACCAGTACGCAGCCTCAGGCTTTGGGGGGTCACAAGTAGAAATACAATAAATCGAGCAAAAAATACTTTACTAGTAGCCCCCCAAGATTTTACCCGCGTAGTTCCCGTTCTAGTTGTTTTCCCGCGTTAAAAAATAGTCTATGTACTATTAGATATTTTAAATTTTCTTGGATTATTTGTTCAACGTATACGATTTTTTTTTGTCCCACTGGTGGGATTCGGGGACTCCTCTTGCAAGGAGAGAGTTTAGGCTATATATAATCCACCACGCTTGCCTAATGCGAGTTAGAGGATCACGTATTCTGGGAACGTGGCGGTTTCTCACGATGTTTTCGTTTTTTCCAAATCTTGTTTTGAAATCATAGGTGCCCTAATAAATATGATCAAGAATAACACATATTTTATTTGAAATCTCAAACCATAGACATTTTGTTAGATATATGTTTAAAAAGTGGCACTTGGCTCTTTTCAGCGCCTTAAGACAATAGTGATAACAAACTTGTACAATATGCTCTTGGAAAAATCTTCTTAGGTGCAAGAGGGATTCGAACCTGCGACCTCACGATAGTAAAGCGCACGTTTTACCACTAGGCCACCACGACTTCAAAATGTATCTTTATTCTATCTATCTAAATAAAGTATCTATTCTATATTCAAAAAGTATATTCGTACAACGGCACTTTAAACAAACTAGTGGACACTTTAAACAAACATGACAACTTAACAGGCTAAGAACAAATGTAAGTATCCTTTTTGCTAAGAACTCATGAACGCTACGGCTACGGTTTTATTTCAAAACTCACGCGACTGCTGATTTTCGCGGTTTCGCAGACGCCGCGGGTGAGATTTTCGCCCGCGAACGTGGCGGGTGACGGGCGGGCGGCGACCGCGCGGGAACCACGTGGCAGCCGCGCGCGCAAACAGCCTCGTGAGTTTTGATTTCAATTTTTTACATATAAATGTGCATTCTACAGAAACTGCGAGCCCGCAACATCGCGCGGCCACGGGTGCAAACCGCTCCATGAGTTCTTAGTCTTAATGTAAATATTTTTTAAAATTTTAACTATCCAGTCCCGTAATTTAATTTTAGTTAGAGATGTAAAATTATAATATGTAGAATCCTCTAATTTTGTTAAAAGATTTTTTTTATATTTGCGCTTTATTTCTATGAAAACAAAAAGACATATTTACGTCAAAAGCAACAATATCACTAAAGCACCACGAATGCATTGTTGTGTCTCTGAATAATAGTGTTGTATTACACAATGGTATATATACGAGTAGCTTAGAAGACTATTCGTATTGAAATTAAAACACAATATATTCATTTTAAATACAAAATGTTTTACGTGAAGACTAAACTTACAAATCACATCACGTTTTATGTATTTACTCGTAGCATCCTTCGCTCAAACATAATTTAACGACCCACGTATTGTCTAACGTTTGCATTTAAAAATGTAAGTATAATCTACTTAAGTCGAGCAAAGTCAAAACTTTAGGTAAGATTACCCTCACGGGCAGACTATCTAAGCTACAAAGTTAGATAGCCTCACACTCAGTGAAGTTAAGTAACTACATTAAGTTAATAACAAAGTTTTAGAGCTGCTATTCAGCAAAAAAGGGTCGGGGAACTTGTAACGGTTCTATAAATCGTCTAACTCTGATGACTTCAAATGATCTACTTTAGTTCTACCACATCCCGAGCCAAGTAGAATAATAATGATCATTATTTTTTACTTGTTCTTTATACTAGTAAGTAGTAACTTGTTCTTGTTAATAATTTTTATAACTTGTTATATATTATAATAGTAGTTGTAACTTGTTCTCTATGCTAGTAGCTCCACTATGGAGGCCGCCGACTCGCTTCACTCGCCATCGCTTTGGTTGGCCTCGCATGGCTCGCTCCACTCAGGACCTCCTTTGAGCTTCTGGCTCCCACATTTTTTATATACTCTCTAGGGATAGTAGCGACAAGACTAGATGGAGTCAGGGTGTTCCGAGTCGGATCTGGGTCCTAAGTAACCCAACCGGTCAAATTTGGTTACTTAGAAACATAAAAATTAAGATTGCTTTTTGTACAACGTTTATATATTGGTTTGCCGGGTGACACTTCAAGAAACTGCGTTACGTTGTTATGCGCTCGAACGAGAGCGAGTGAGAGGCACATTAAGAGCGAAGACAGACATGAAAACGCGTCCCTTCCGTAAAATTATTTTACCACTCAAAGTCGTTGTGTTTGAACTTTTGTATACCGAAACAATTAAATATAAATTAAGTTGTTAGCCAAACAACACATTATAAAATGAAAATGTGTCAAGTGTTTGTTTGACTTTTAAACAGTTATTAGTTAACAAACAAACAATCAAATCTTTCCTCTTTACAATAACAGTGTCGACAAAAATATTAAAAGAATCATTTGTCAAATAATAGGTTAGAATGAACGTTTATCAAAAAATTACTTTGTTATAAAACCAATTTGGTAAATATTTTTTTGTGTAAAAATCATTTGACGACCCGTGAGTTTGTCTAACGATGATTATCATGTGCCGATTTGTAAAAAAAATGTTTGTGAAAAGAATGGATATCAAAATTACAACATGGTAAAATGGTGATGGTGGTAATTTTGTACTATAAACCTTTCATAGTCTTCTAGTACACCTAGGTACGTAGTTTGAATCTATTTTATTTTCTTCCGAAAACCACTTTGTAACTTTCCATATTTAAAGAATCGCTTTTACTTTCTTTTATAAAGGAAATTCAACTAATTCAAATTTCATGGCTTCCTATGTGCAAAGACCGTAAGTAATAATCGAGTCCGTTACAGCTCACTCGAATTATTAATGGCGAAGTCGAGCGATAGACGCATTAAGTATTAAAATCGATTAACGTGGACGTCAATTAGGACCTTCGGTTCCCTATTACTTCGAACTTCCGACTTTTCTTCTAATGGTGTAACTTTTCAATCACTGTTGAGAGAACAATGCTCAGAAAGTGAAGTATGATGTATGTATGTATGTATTATTGTGTGTGTTATTATAGTTATTAGTGTATATTTCTTTATATCATATTTTTACAAAAATATGCTATCTGTTGATTCATTGTTTTTTTTTTGTTAAGTAATTACTTTCCATTTTAACCGCACACCCCGTCTCATAACATTCCTTTTTTCGTTTTCACCCTAAGGTTTCCTGGAAGAGATCGCTGTTAGCTGTTAGCGGGAGGCGGGCAATTGTCACACTAGCTTTACATTTATAAATTGTTTCTAGTTTCAACTCATTTTTTGGTGTGTTCAATGAAGTGTATCTATCTATCTATGATTTTTAATCCTATTAATTTTATGAATATCAACAATTGTATGTTTGTTGCTTAATCACTTCGAACGTCTATTTATTTATTCAATCAATGAGCACACAAAACAGAAGGCAATAAACAGATTATAACGTCTGAATGGTTCGGGCTGAAATTTGGAACATAGATAGATTATATTAGATAGATATTATTTAAGTTAAACATGCCAATGTGTGGATGTTTTTTGCTCAATTATTTCGTAAAACGTTTGCACCGATCGGGTTGAAATTCGGAACACAAATAGACTATAGGCTAGAAATTACAGGGCTTAGAGATATAAGATCTTAGATCTCTGGGTGACGAGCGCAGTGCAGTGCTAGGTAATGATTTGGACTCTTCATGTTCCAATAGCTGCGTGTCACTGTGCTGTTATGTGTCAGGCATGTTGCTTACCATCAGGCACAACATCATGTCGTCAACATAATTGGACTATTTCCGACCACAACTATAACATTCTACCTTCATACCCCGTTCTTTGATTGTTTGCATTTGGTTTAATTGTTGAGTTAAAAAAAATTGGTTGCCTGTAAAGTCGGTATACGGGCGAAAGTTTTACGTGACAACGACTTTGAGTGGTAAAATAATTTTACGGAAGGACGCGTGCCTTTCACTTTTTTATGTCTGTCTCTCTCGCTCTTAGGCGGGCTAACCATGCCCGAGTGGAAGGGACGCGTGCCTCTCACTCGCTCTCGTTGTGAGCGCATAACGTGAGCGGAGCGTAACGCAGTTTCTTGAAGTGTCACCCGGCAAACCAATTTATAAGACGTTGTCACGTCAAAAAATCTAAATTACCAAATTTTGGAACCAGTGCGTAAGAACACAAAACACGCAGATTACGGTTTCGACACTTTTTACTCTAAATTGCACATTAAGTTCTGGGCACAGCTCTCTTACTCGTATTTTAATCTACAAATTTAAACAAATTCACTCTCACCGACACATTACTCGCTGTCACTCAGACATGTGGCAATAACTGTCCGACTGCCTAAAGTAAAGATGGTGCCTCGACTACATTTTTGAAAATTGTACTCTACTCTTATTGGTCGTACGTGACTCTTATCATACAAGTTAAGTTTTTAAATCATAGAAAAATGTCAACAGATTAATATTTCCCGTCAATCAAAAAGCGATGACATAAATTCACGGGGTTCATTTTCAAAATACAACAGTGGCGCCACCTTTGGCGAAATTAGGAATTATATTTGACTGATATAATTTGCATTATAGTTGTTGTAAAAATAGGTACATAGATATTATCTTCGCTACAATTTCTCATAATACGAGTATATCATTAAATTACATATAATTAAGATTTCTGTCATAACGTGTTTGCGTGAAAGCCTTTTGAATAAACCAACACATCAGAAGTATTACTACGTATTCGGAAAGCCATTCCAATGCATTTAAAGTTACGAACAAACTTCGTAGGTAAAGTAATCTTCAAAGACTTGAGAGTTGGGACATTGCAATCCTAGAAATTTTACTCGAAGAAAGTTATCGATTAAAACGTATATTTCGAAACGATGTATGAATTCATTGTTTTAAATGGTTATTTATGTACGTTAAAAAACAAATTTACAAAACTCAGATCATGAATAATTATTTCTAGAACCTTGGTTTATGGGTAATTTTGATATACTTAGTATAAGTAGTTAGGTGTGTAGTGTAGTAAAGTTTTCATTGTTATTAAGTTCTGGGAATAAAAGACAAAATCATTGTTAAAAATATTAAAAAAAAATTATACAATATTTATTAATTATTTAATAGTTTCCCAATATTTATGTCTGTCCCAAGGTTGCCTGAAATAATTAACATTCAGCGATTAGACCCTCGGGGTTTTCACTGTTTTTTTCCTTTAATAGTGTGTAGGTAGGTAACATTTAAAGGTGTCAATACTAAAGAGTTTTTATTAATTCATTAAATAAATATCATGACACACAATCTGAGTCACAACCATTCAATAACGCAAGATAATCAATAAATCAATTAGAATTGTTTGCCATGCATCTAATATTTTCTCTCTGGCATTGGCACCCTGAAGTGTCAGAGGCAGCAATGCCAAATAAACAAGAAATTCTCGTTGCTATATCATCGGTCGGACACGGAATATTCCTGGATTTTATGCACTAATGACGTAGCTCGTTTGCAAATGCATAGTGCATCTATAGTTCTATCTGTAATTTTTTTAGCTTTATCAATCCTTTAAACAAAAACATGGATCGTATTTCCTAAATGCAGACTACAGAAAACCATTAACTCTTTCAAATGTAATGGTATTCGCTTCTATAATTTAAAACCTGCACAAGTGGAAGGTCTCAATGAAACTAGGTTTAAAACCGAAATAAAATACTACCTAATGAGCAAAGCATATTACACTGTAGATGATTATGTAAAGGACAGCAATATTTGGAAAAGGAATCTGTCAAAATTAGAACTATCAAGTAAGGTAGAATAATACTAAGCATTAATGTAAATTTGTTTAAGTACTGTATGTATTCATTATTTGGATAATATGTTTTTCACCATGACAAAGACTTTTTACAGCTGCACCTAAATGACAAGGCCCCTTTACAGCTGATTTTTTTTAATTGACATTATTCTTTAGTATTATTTTATTATGTACACAAATTATTTATGTACTATATAATTTTATTGTAAGTGACGTTACCAAGTGTTCTTTTGAAATAATGGTTCGAATAAATAAATTGAATTGAATTGATCAAAAGCATCATGGATTATGATTGGTCACTGAATATACTGAATAGAAAAGGAGGCTCTGTCAGATCTTTATACATCATCGGAGTATTATTTATTGTTCCAAGTTAATCGTCTCTATTAGTGACTATTTGAAGCTTTCACAGTAACTGATGGTATGACGCAGGCATTCTGTTCTGTTCTCCGTAGAAAGAAGTCAATTTCTACTGACTCCTACTTTTCAAAATGTAGCGGTTCCGATTACTGACCATCTCGAACTCTTGATGGTACGTATGCGCCTATGCTCAACTTTGTTCTTTCACCGAGTCCAAGCCTAAATTAGCTGTTAAAAAACTAGGCGCAAAATTACTTCAAGTTTGAATAATTGCTCATGTTATACCATGCACAGATGTGTTCTTATATGGAGTAGGTACTGTTTGCATGTTTAGAATGTGTCGGCCAAGTACTTGCTGGAGGCTCTAGAATCGATCGAGAGACATGTTAGGTTCAAAATCTTGAACATAGCTGCAAATTTGTAAGCTTATTGGTTTTTATCGAATACATCTCGGAGTTAGCAACTGATTTATACCACCTTACCTTTTTTTCTATTGAACTGCTCGTGGCTTGAAAACGTAAGATCGTTTCATGGTCGACGTGCCAAACATTCGGAGGAGGTTTGCCTCGACTTTCGGAATAAAAACGCCTAGGTTTTGGAATGTATGGCTTGAGTCTTGGCGCAAAGTCGAGATATAATCAACTTTTTCTAGGTAAGCACGCTCCATAGAAAACCGAATCGTCGCGTCGTTTAACATCAGGCGAGCAAGTCAATTACAAACTTATTAATGCTACGAAACTGAAATTATCGACTTCATTCGAATAGTCATCGATTAACTAACACATATTCCGCCCATCCCTAGTATGAACACCAAGTTTGAATATTTATAGATTCCCGGAAGACTCACACCAAAGTTTCTGGGACTCCGTCCGTTTGCAAATGAAATAAACTGTTTGGGGTAAGGCTGCTAGTTTGCCTCCAGTTCAGTTTCGGGTTCGATCCCTCAAACACATATTACATGTTTTGATATTACTTTTGTATTAGTTATAGTGAACGATAGATTGTACATAGCCTCCCACGCGTCATACGTAAAACGATGAGAGTGAAGCATACTACATTGTAAATCGAATTGTCGCAAAATCAGGCAAAAATGCGATCAAGGTCAAACTTATTAACTAATTAAAAAAGTATCGGCTGTATTATTTTTTAAAGTAACACTTTCGTATGTCACTGACAGTTTGTTTTTATTTCAACACTGATTCCCGGAAAAGGAATTCGCAATGGAGAAAATCTTATGGTTGCGTATCACCGAAATGATAATGTAGCGACGTAGCTTTGGAGCGGTGACGAAACAACAAAGCAGAACTGACGCGTTAAGGCTGTACACCAAGCAAATGACCTTCAGTATTTCTTACCTCATCGGACATCCCAAGAAAGAGTAAGAGTAGGTTATGTCAGTGTTTTTAGAACAAATTTTATAAAACCATATTTTGGTCTGTTGAAAAGAATATTTCTACCAAAATATTCGTAATGGAATTGCCTATCCGTTGGTGTAAGTAAAACATCCAATTAATGGTGGATTTTCGAGAAGATGGATAATAATTACAATTACTTCTATTTTTATGGTTTCTTTGTGAGAAGATTATAAAAAAGAAACTACCATTTTGAAGCCAAAAAATTGTAGAAATTTAATGTATTTTGTACTAGTTGACATTTGTTTTGGCTAATAAGTAGATAGCTCTGAAAACTGGACAAAAATTGGTTTTGCTGGGGGACGCACCTTAAATGCTTTTTGATTGGCGTTACCTTGTGAGCTTGCTTAATAGCAGTATAAATGCATATAACTATACAGGTAATGTATTGGTACATACTAACGTACAAAGCAATTAAACAGCACTATTTTAATATGAAAACTAACGTGAGTGTGCTAAACGAGAGGCACGCGCACTCTTCTTGAAAAAGATGGCCGGACGCGATCGAAACTTGAGTCAGACTGACTATTTTGTGTGTGAATTGTCCACCAATATATCAAACATGAGTTACCCGTGTATTTATTAGCTGTTAATACTAAAAATATGTAGTGAAATCATTTGTTTTCACTTCTCCCGGAAATTCCTGTTAGTATAGTCCCCAGAACAACGAATAAAAAAATATTGATACATACAAATGTCAAACTTTGTGGGTGTCTTATTGCGACGAACAAACAAAGTCCGACAAACTTACTAATCTGAAAACTTTAGGCGCTGCTATGTTTTCGAATGACGTCAT
The DNA here is from genome assembly GCA_017562165.1 of Ectropis grisescens. Lineage (NCBI taxonomy): Eukaryota > Metazoa > Arthropoda > Insecta > Lepidoptera > Geometridae > Ectropis > Ectropis grisescens. The sequence goes on along the minus strand of CM029781.1, from coordinate 6,136,930 downwards.
ATCGACATTTTCGGGGTAGTAGGACATTATCACAGATGAAGACATTATACGCAACATAATTTTTGTCGGTCAAGTTTACCACAACTTTTAAATTAATTAAAAAATAGTGTGCATTATAAAGTTTGTCGGACTCGTCGCAAAGAAGACACTGACAAAGTTTTACATTAGTGTGTATCAATACATTTTTTGTTCCTTGTTTCACTGTGGACTAATAGGGATTTCCGAGAGAAGTGAAAATGAATCTCGAACTAAAAATCTGTAGAGAATTTCTCTACAGATTTTTAGTTATATATTTGTATAACAATATTTTATATTTGTATGTACCAAAACACTTTTGTTCGTAGTTCCGGGTACTGTATATTTTTTTGTTCGTTTATCGATAACACAAATACAAAAGTGATAGCAGTAACAATATCACTAAGCACAAAAACTACAATTAATTCAGTTTCGCAAGATGAATCAGAGAGAAGACAATGAACCAGATCATAGGTCGGCCAATGGCTTATCACAGCAATTGAATCTTGTAAAGTGATGACGCATGATATTGGTGTTGATAACGTTAATTGGTGTAGGTTGTAGGTACTCAGAGTTAACATACTAATTATATGATTGTACTTACTGTAGTATGCTAACTTCGTCACCTTTGGGAGGCTTAACATTCTAAAATTATCTAGTGTACTATGGCAGAAGCAAATCTTCAGGTTGTTAATTTTGTACATTGGTTCTACTTATACAACTGTAGTGACCAACTGTGATATGTGTACTGGTTGCGTGTTGGCTTAAGCTGTTAGCATAGTTAACAATTGTTTAAATAAATAAATAAATGTAGCTTAAAACAATAATTGTCTAAAACACTCCACACTCGAGTCCAAAAATCAGAGGAAATGACGTAAAAGTAGTGGGGAGGAGCCTATATCGCACCATATTGATTGGTGATTTATGGTGCGATGTAAGGTCTTCCCCACTAGTTTTACGTAATTTCCTGTGATTTTAGGGCTCGTGTGTTTAATTGCCACGTCGTAACTTGACGTTTCCACATACAATGATATATTGTACTAGCGGACTGTCTCGGCTTTGCCCGTGGTACATAAATTATTCTGTACCACGGGCAAAGCCCAGGCGGATCCTTGATATTTAAGTGACGAATATGGGCTATATATGTACATGTACATATCCAACGATGAAATAATTTTGGAATCGATCCAGTTGATTCTGAGATTAGCGCGTTCAAACAAATAAACTGTTCAACTTTATAGCTTTATAATATTAGTAAAGATACAGGTATATATTTAGGTGCTTAAGGTATAATAGTATTAAATATTTTCAATAGACACTCATACTCGATATTGCTAATATTATGGTACATTTGGTGGTTTTAGTTGTACATACTATAGCTTTCCATAATTACCCTGATTGGGTGTGGCAATATAATTCATGTCATGTCATGCGGAGCGGATTAACGCATTCAATAATTGATTTGTCGGCAAGGTATTCGTCTATTGTATAGTAAGCTGTCATGAGTATTATATTTTTATGGTTTTGACAAACTTGTCGTCAGGATTTAATTGTTTTATTTTATAAGGCAATTTGTTGTATATTTTAACAGACATTGAATTTGGACCCGCGCTACGAAATGTTAATTTTGAATGTTGTAGATTTACATTGAGTTTGTGATTGGATCTAGTAGAGTAATTTCGCTCGTTAGTCAGTTTTGTAAAAAAATTTGTAATATCTTCGCACAAATTTACAATGTTCCAAAATTTACAGGGAAACTACTGTAAGAATTTTAAATTTTACAATATATTTTTTTAAGGAACTGCGCTATGTTAATGTTCGGGAGTTTAATGATTGCCAGAATCCGAATATTTTTTTTCTGAATAACGATGACATCACTAGCATTAACAATGTTTCCCCAAAGAAGTATTCCAAAATTAAGCAAGGAGAAAACATAAGCATAGTAAGCTGATAAAATGGTGTGACATACTTTAGTCTGTCACCTTTCTTAATTCCCTATTCAAATTTTTATGGTAAATACAATTTATTTACTTAAAGCATAACGAAAAAGGACGTGATGCGAGGTAAAATACATTGAACCAATATATTGGTTTTGGACAATGTAAAAATAAACCTAACTTATCATCCACAGAAACATTACATAACTTACACCAATACAAGGACTCAATAAAAAAGCTTCACTCAATATTTATTCTATCCGGATTTATTTGGTTGCCTGAAGTGGCAAGCAATGACGTGGCTATCGTGATGAATAGCTATAATAGTCTAAGAGCTCGTAGACGCTACGCCTGTGACATTTATAAAAGCATAGGCTTTGTTTGCGGACGTTTCCCACCACTGGTCTAATTGTCGGCTACTTATTAAGTTTGACTTGTCGTGCCTTTAGATGTTACAGGCTCAGATAATATCGCCAATTAGTTTTAGTTTTAGTCACTGCCATTACAACATAGAGAGCATATTTATGAGAGTCCAGTAGATGCCAGACCTTAGGCATTTCAACTACGAGAAATAATGGTGAATTAGTATCTTCTAGGTAATTACACGCCAGCGTAGTCCGCATCATCGCTTTACATCAGTCAATTTAGTGGTCAGGTTTTAAGTATTATCACAAAAGAGAGATACGCATCATAACATGAGAGTTTGAGACTCCCAGAGTTTTGTCAGGTTAGAAAAGCATGAATGTCAGTGTTCGCTAACGACGTAGAACGTTTCCAATGACGGGATACCATGATGATTGAGTAATCGTCATTTTCCCATTAAGGTACAAAATCACAAACTAAAACCTAAGGTGAAACTTCCCTTTCCATTTATAATATTATCGTGATAATATTATAGCGATATGCGAAAGTTTGGATATTTGTAGCTCAATCATGTCGAAACGTTTAAACGGATAGGGTTGAAATTTGGAACACAAACATAATTTTATATCGATATCTATAATAGTCTACATAGGCACTTTATATCCCGGGAAAATGAGGAGCGGGGGATGCGCGGGTAAAGTCGTGGTCACGGTCAATCTCCGTCATAACTCGCTATTCCCAGGTATGGTTAGAAATGTGCGCTACTTTTGGATTTAGTCAAATGATGGAAGTCTAACAGGCACGAGCTCCCCCCCTATAACTTGGATTCTCTTTATATTGTTATGGCAGTGAATAAAACCAAGGCTGTTCTCTAATAACGGATAGTTGGCCGCTATCATCGCCCAGTTACCGTAACTTTGCTTGATTAGTGGTCATTTGAAGCCGTTTACATACATTAGGCGATTTACAAGCGCCCAATACACCTTTATCATGAATTGCGGTGTGTTTGCTGTGCCTACTGTGGTTATAGTTTCTTTGTATACGGCCCACAGTAGGTACAAAAGCTAAAGCCTAGTAGGCAGTAGAAACCAGTAGAGGGCAACTGTGAAAGATCCCTTAGGAGCAGTCAGAAGTGAAAAATTATATGTTAGAACTTTAGTGTCAAACAGCACTCATGTTGCACCACACGTCATCTATATAGTATATAGCTAGTTGTATACTGGTATTACGCAAGTCAGTAACGTGAATTCATAAGAATTCACTCATACAAAAAGCGCACGCATACGTCCTGCTCCGCTGTTTCAACGTTGAGGCAACCCTACCAAACAAGAATAAAATTAAAATTTTTGATTAACCCCCCTACCTCGGAATTGTTATCTGTACAACATTCTACTAGTCAAGCTCTTTCATTTGATACCCATATTAAGGGAGTTGTGAAAAATGAAAGGAATTCGCCATTTTCTGATTCTTCTTGGATTTCTGGCCTTCTTGGATTTGAAAGTTGTCATAGTGCAATGCATTCTACTAGTCAAACCCTTTCGTTAGATACCCATATTGAGGTAGTAGTGAAAAAATAATATAATTCACCATTTTGTGGAGGCGGCCATCTTGGGTTAGTTTTTTTAATAGTGTATAGTATTCTACTTGTCAAGCCCTTTTATTTGATACCCATATTGAGGTAGGTTGTAAAGAAATATTTTGTCCGCCATTTTGTGGAGGCGGCCATCTTGAATCGATATTAACCAAACATAGCTAAGAACATCTGCACGGATATTAGCTTTCAAATAAAAAAACGCATCGAAATCGGTCCATCCGTTTGAGCTCTACGGTGCCACATAAACAGACAGACAGACAGACACTCATACGACAGACAGACATCGACGTCAAACTTATAACACCCCTTTTTTAGTCGGGGGCTAAAAACTACCACGTCGTTAATGACGGTTTCACTTCGAATTTAACAGTTCGGATACATTTCAGAGAGTGTGCGGCTGATATGCATGACCAGATTCTACCTTGCAGTTTTTTCTACCGGATTGCTCGTAGCTCAAAATAGGTTGACGTTCCAAAGACTAGAACAAAGAGATTTGACGTTGTTGACAAGAACGTCTAGTGAATATCGATATGAAATCGAGAGTGAATCGGTTTTTTTTCTAGGTAAGCACGCTCCATCGCAGACCGCATCGCGTATGATCAAGTGTAAACATACTCGTATAAATGTTAAAAATATATATTTTGTGTATGGTATATTTTGGGAAGCCATAGTGTAGAAGTATATGAGCTCCAGAAAATGTTGTTTTTCATTTTTTTTATAGGAATTACTACTCCTTATCCTACTTTACTACCACAAAGTATTTACTTCAAAAATTTCATTGTTGTTCACTGAGTTATTCACAAATTTTCTCAAAAGAACTGTGAGCGGTAGGCCTCATCGTTGGTTGGTTAGGAAGCACTTACTCAAGCTACACGCTTCAGTGTCTACGTAATCTAAATATTCTCCTTCGACCTTTTCAGATGGCATATTCAGGAGCAAATCGATATCATAATGGTTGATGATCCGAAGACGAACCGATTCCATTTACATTTCGCACACCGATAATACTGAAGTGAATTCTACTTCAGATAAAAACGATGTTTTTAAAGATATTTTGTTACTCGTAGTCCCGGCGTCGAACGCGTAAAAAATATAATTAGACATACATTTATAATAATAATATGGCATTCTAGTGAAGAAGTGTTTTTTACATCGGTCTAATATCCAGTGTCAAAAAGGTAGCGATCACGCGCGTGCTCTCTCATTGATAAAGGCCGCAGGACGCAATTGAAACTGTAAGGCTAAGAACTCATGGAGCGGATTCCAACCGCGCCCGCGCGTGAGCGCAAACCGCGACAGACGACGGTTTTATTTCAAAACTCACGAGACCGCTCATTTTCGCGGTTAGCAGCAGGTGAGATTTTCGCCCGCGAACGTGGCGGGTGACGGGCGAGCGGCGACCGCGCAGGAGCCGCCTGGAAGGCGCGCGCGCCGCGGGCGTAAACCACGTCGTGAGTTTTAATTTCAATTTTCACATATTTCACTACATAAGCTGCGGGCCGTTGGAAACCGCTCCATGAGTTGGAGTCGGACTGGATCGACCATATCATTCGTGAGTTACCCGTGTGTTTATCAAATAAGGTATCGAAGCTACTTGTACACAAATGTGATATAACGCATCGCTTCAAGATTAGTACGTGCCTTCTGCGAAGTTCCTGTTACAATAAATACCTGTTCGATTAACAAAACCAACAATAAAATCGAGCTGTGATTACAATCGGAACTCGTGCGTATTTGCCGAGGGCCCGGATGAGTTTGGTACAATTGCAGATTCGTCAGATTCTGATTACGCAAACAATGGGAGTTTGTACACGAATATACATAGTCTATAATAACACAGCGAGACGTACTAACCCGTCGTATTATAAAAAAATGCGTGCGCTCAAGACCGCACGGCAGCAGTGAAAACTAAAATACGAAATAGGTACCTACTTAGGTAAACATTTAAAGACTACTAAATAATTTTGATAATTAAAAATAAAAATTACTTAGAAATTGAAAATTAGAATATACCTAGTATTATATTTTGTACCTGTATTTTGTTTCTCGCTCTAGCATTCCAAGTCTACCCGAAAATCTCTTATCATACCCGAGCGTGACGCTAGAATTCATTTCACAGCCCACGAAAAATCTGTCCTAAAATATCTACTCATTAGAATGTCTGTTCTATCAGACAATTTTCTACTATAAATTTAAAAGATTAATTGACGATGATTCCTTGATTTGGCTCCAGATACGATTTTACCTCCAGAACTTCTGAACAGAGGTCTTCGTGAGCCGGTCCTTTAGTAATATTAGGTTAGGGCCTTGCGCCTTTTACGCTAGCCCAAACTTCACTTGCCAGTAGAAGCCACAATAAAAAAATACAATACTATTTAATGCATGTCAGTAATTTCTGAGAAATGTGGGTCTCAACTAAAGATTTAATCAGACCAATCTAACCGATAAAATAAATCTAGATAAGGTTCTAAGCTATAAAGCCACCCATTAATTCAATTGAGAACCGCGGTCTGACCTTTGGATGTTTGGAACAAAACTGTGCCTAATCCTACTTCCTAATAATATTATCAATGTCAATGTTTAGAGGTTTGGATGATGTTTGTTGCTCAATCACGCCGTAAGTTTCGATCAGATCGCGTTAAAATTAGGAACACAGTTACATTATAAGTCTGGAAGTACACATAGGTTACTTTTATACCGGGTAAAAACGCGGGAGCCTGCTAATAGTATCATAAGTAGTGCTTTTAGCGTAGCGCCACTAACTGAAGTCTCGAATACCGTAGTAAAGTTCACTTATCTTTACTAACGATAATAGAGATCTGAGTGACGAGACAAGAAGGACATGTGCCTGATGGCAAGGAACATGCCTGCCACAGTGACACAGCTATTGGAACATGAGGAGTCCAAATCATTACCTAGCACTGCACTGCTCTCGTCAGATCTAAAATGTTATATATCTAAGCCCTGTAATTTCTCTGGAAATATTGTCTTTCAAACCGGAACACAGTAATGTTTGCACATTACTGCTTGGCGATAGAATAACTGACAAAGGTCTGGTACTTTCCCAGGTGGATTTTACTCAGAGTCCTACCGCTACGAGAAATTCGACCGCCATCTTAATAATGCTAAGCGACGATGCGTTATACGATAGAGTATGCTTACCTAGAGAAAACCAATTTTCTCTCAACTTGAATATGGATACCAAGATTGTATTTATTTAGGAACACTCGTTCAGGCAACACAAAACGCATTCTATAGCCGAGGCACTGCACTGCAAAATGCGGTGCTTGAGTGAATTTTTCGCTATGAAAACAATAGTGTCGACGAGAGAGAAACAGTTTCTTCTAGATAAACCCTGCCCATCGTAGAACGAAACGACTGCGCGTTTACCATCAGATGGCAGTCAAGCGTAGCGTTACAATTCAAGCAGTAAAATGCTACAAATCTGTTAAATATTATTACAGTTTTGACGTTCGTGATGTGTCCAGCCGCTCTATTGCCTAACCGAATCAGATATGGCTTTGCTACTGCCGTCTCTATCATTTCAAGCGAAAAGTTTTAGTTAGGCGGTAGACCCTCTGTTCGAGAAAACCCGACCGTCTTCTTTAGGTGGAAAGGGTATGCATAAATGCATTTCCTTCACGTACAATAAAAGACAAACAGTTCTCAAAACATTCCATAAAATAAAACAAAAGAGTGTATATGTACGTAGGTACAAATACGAAGTAGGTAAGAATTATCAACTTTTTGCGGATGTAAACAACTACTTGTTTGTTAAGGCCGTACCCCCTAGCAAATGACTTTGAGTATTTCTTACCTCATCGCATACCGCAAGAAAGAGCAAGAGAGTACAGTAGGATTTGTCGCTGTTTTACGCTCAAATTTTAGAATAAACTCTTTATAAAATCAGATTTGTATTAAAAAAAATATTTGTACCAAAATGTTCGTAATGGAATTAATAATACTAACGGATAGGTATGAGGGTCATTTGAAAAGTTCTTAGCCTAACATACGAAACCACACGATTTTGAGTTTATTTTTATTTTTCAAGATACTCTCCTCTGAGCTCAAAACACTTTTTCTTCGGCTTCGATACCCGTTTAAAAAAAAAAGCTTCGTCTTACTCCTCAAAATAAGCGTCCAAGGCGGCAACTCGTAAATTGTTAAAAAAAAATATCTCCTAAAAAAATTTCAGCTTTGGGAACAGATAAAAGTCGTGCTAAATCCGGTATGAGGGATGACGCAACAATTCGAAGCCACATTGATGGGTTTCTGCCATGGATTGCGCAGAGGTGTAACACTTTTCTTCTCAATATACCTGGACGTTTTTCTTGAACTTCTTCTATCAGACGTTGCAACAGGTTGCAATAGTTATCGGAGTTTATTGTTTTACCCTTTTTTATTTTATTTTTATATTTCTATTTTTTATGGTTTCGTTGTGAGCAGTTTATTTGAATAATACATTCATTAAAAAAAAGAAACCACCATTTTGAAGCCAACAAATTGTAGAAATTTGATGTATTTTTACTAGTTGATATTTATTTTGGCTAATGAGTAGATAGGTCTGAAAACTGGTCAAAAATCTCGTTTCGCTGGGGGACGTACCTTAATAGTAAGTTCATAGTTCTCCTCTGTATGCCTCGTGCTTAGATGTCTAACTTAGAATAGAAAATATTTTCAACGCAAAAAGTATTACCCTGAAGTTTTATGCGATTTTTCGTGACGGTGAGCGCACGCATAGTATAAATTTAGTCTCATATTGTTATTCTAATCCAAAATATATATATAATTTCAAAAAGTGAATACAATTTCACAAAATATCTAAAATATAGAACCTACGATATACCAAAAAAGTGTGTGCGAACGAAGTTGGGGAAAAATACCAGACCGCCATATGGCAAAAACCAAAAAGGTGCGTCGCTAAAATACACGGGCTATTTTTACTAAGTCAATTGTAAAGGTACTTTTATCCGTCTGTTGTACTGTTTAATGTCCCGTGTATTACGACAAGATAAAAGAGCGGACCATTAGAGGGCTGGGTATTACGGGAGTATATTTAGTTGCGAACTTTGTACATATAACTTATCGTTTTTGCGTCTTCTGTTTTGCGTACGATTACTTACCAGAAGTTTGATATTCGGTTTTTATTTAATTTTATTTTTAATTCTTAGAGTTTCGCACGTGGTACGTTGTAAAAATGTTTTTTTTTTTATAAGAAGTGACGAGACGAGCAGTACATGTGCCTGATGGTAAGCAATATGTCTGCCACATAACAGTGACATGCAGTTGTGTTGAGAACAACGGTTTAGGAATGCAGAAAACTAATAGAACATCAAGCGAATGTTTGGTTTTATTGGTCAAGACGCGTTACTAGTCATTTATAAAATAACAAATGAAAAACCAGATGAAAAAATAATAAAATTAACAGTTGTGTTTCGGTAACCAAATTTGAAATGAGACGGTCCCAGCGAGAAAAATACAAGTATTTCTCAATTGCGCTAATGGTGACGTTGATGTTTTATTTTTAACTGACTCGACCGACAAAAAAGGAGGAGTTTCTCACTTCAGTTGCATATTTTTTATGGATGTTTACGCGATAGATCCGCCAACCATAATTGATTTTGATGGGTTCAGAGGTAATTCTATTAAAATTTTATTGAAATCAGTGTAGTAGTTTTTGACATATGAACAAAACACTAAAATTTACTTTCATGTATTCTGGACGACCTCGTAGTGATAGCTTCCTATAAAATTTAGTAGACAGTCAAAATGTAATTTTAGAATTAAGTCGGTTTTTTCTGAGAAAATACATTACGTTAAATATATGGTTTTATAAGCATTCAATGTATGTAGTATGCTTCAATGTAAAATGTTGTTGTTGTTGTCAAAAAATGTTTGACATATTTTAGAAAATGGGCACTTACCTACAAAGTCGTCGAATGTAAAAAAATATTCGAAATGTATGCTTATTTAGATACCTAGGTAAATGATTGTGTGGAAACGACGTGTTACAATAAAAAAAATTAATCTCATAGTAATATTAATAAAAACTGATTTAAAAAATGGCCCAACAAAAGAGGCTAGGTGCGGAAAAGGCCCCGCCAAAGTAACTAACTAAGCTGATTAACATTTTAGTAAACTGTATGTATTAAGTTCTTCAATTCTTGTAAAAGCTATTATTCTAAACGACGGAAACACTATACCTTTGAAAGTCGGCGACGACAAAAAGTTTCCAAGTATGTTAAGGTTGCTTTGTGAAGCTTTATAAAGCTTGGAGTTACTTTGAGAATTCTCATAAGTTTTTATGGCACTTTGAGAGTCTTTTAACCAAAGATTAAGTGTATGTTTCAAGGTACGATTTATCTACGAAAATGTTGAGAAATGTTTAACTTTTCGACGAATCGGTCCACGGTGAAGCGTACTTACCTAGATAAAAAACTTATTCACTCTTGATTTGAAGACATCATGATTGTGGCCTTCAGGGAAATCTCACTCAGGCAACGTATTCCAGAGCATTGACGTTCTTATCACAAAAGTAAGGTCATACCTTTTCGTTCGAGTCTTTGTATGTTAAACAATAATATTACATACTCGTAGATGAAATTAAACACCAATAAATAAGCACGAATGCAACAGAAATCAACCAATGGCAACACATATATTATATCCAAATATTGATGGTTTAATTGCATTGGGTTAGATACATAGGTAAAAGCCGTTAGGGAGGGATAGTTGTCTTTGAGGCTCGGGCTGTATTTCACAAAGGCTATCATCCAATATGCTGGGCAAGTTCAGGTTTGCGAATGACACAACTACTAGAAAGATGTTATTTTTGAGACAAGCGCGTTTCTCAATGATTTTTTTCTCTTCACTGTGAAAGCCTGTGCGCTTTTATAGAAGTATAATCGTGGACGTTTCTATGTATAACAAGTATGTATAGACAGCTATACATTTAAAGTAATATATCAGCTATATGGCTCCAATCACAGATTTATAAAACAAAAGGCAGATGGAACGTGCGGAACACAGATCCTTAGGTCCGGAAAGCAAATATCAAACGCCAAAGCAAATACAAACTCCAGTCAGTACGAAACTGACTTTCGTCTCGTACGGGAGTCCCGTGTGATTTTATGTTTTGTTTAAGATTATGCCGTCTTGTGTCATCAAACATTGCAAACATTGTTCCCAAAAATAAAAAAAAGGAAATTTCATAGGAAAGTTAGAATATTTTTACTGATATTTATATAATTTAGATGATTTTATTTCGATTGATGAATAGAAACACAATACCTCAACGAAAATAGGTCAGTGTTGCTATACGAAATTGAAATTAATTTCCCTGAAGTTAAGGTAAAATATAGATTCTAATTTTGTTCTGAAGATACTCGTAGACCAAATTATTGATGAACATTGTATAATTCAATTTTAAGCCCTATTTTTACAAGCGTTATTTTTTTAATTTAATGTGAATCGATGCCAAGAACAAATCCTCGCCATTACTAGGGTTAATAAAAATACTAATAGTGTTGATGAAAACTATAGTTATGTAACAAGTTTTTAATACTTCTGTGTACTATGAAGCTTAAAAGGTTTTATTTTAGTAATATGTGGCCAAAGCAAATACAAACTCCTGTCAGTACGACACAAACTTCATCTTGTACGGGCCTGTCCATACGTGTTCATCCTGTGTGATTTTATGTTTTGTTTTAAATAATGCCATCTTGTGTATTCAAACATTGCAAACATACTTCCCAAAAACAAAAAAGGAAGGAGGAATATCATTTCATAGGTAAGTTTGAATATTTTTACTGATATTATGTTATTTAGGCGATTTCATTATGGTAACAAATAGGAACACGTGTGGCTATACCAAACTGAAATAGTTTTACCTGAAGTGAAGGTAAAATATAGATTTTAATTTTTGTTTTTGAAGGTAGTATTATTCAATTTTAAGACCTATTTTTACTAATTTTTTTAAATATAATGTGAATTGATCCCTAGCAGTGATCCACGCCGTTACTAGTGTTAGTAAAATTACTAATAGTGTTGATGAAAACTGTAGTTATGAAGCGAGTTTTTAATACTTGCATGTTCTGTGGAGTTTTCAAAAATACATAATGCTTACATTATAATATTATACGAGTAGAATAAAATGTTATATAATGCCAGCAGTAGGTAGGTCTCAGAATATTATCATTTGATAGTAGTAGTTTTTGAATATTATACGATTACTTGGTTTAAAAGTGAGGTTTTGTAAAAAAAAAGTGAAGCATTAGTGAATCGTTTAAACGATTATTTGTTTCTTTTTTTTTTTTGTTTGTTGTTTGGCCCTATAAAAGGTAGCCCATTTGCATTTTATCAAAACTAGTTTTGGTGGTAAAGATGATTGTTTTGGTTTTTGTTTAAACTATCTAAGGGAGCAAATCATACTAATTAATATTTGCGATTCAAGTTGATTTTTGGTTGCATGTAAAATCAAAATTCTTAACTTCATAAAATGGAAATAAGATTTCTTGTTAATTAACAAGAAATCCTTGCATTACAATATATTATCGGTGTAATAATAAATTATTTTAAAATAATGTTTTATGTGTTTATTATACGTGAAAATTTCCAAAGCTTAAGACAATAGTGGGACTTTTTTCTTAAGACTGGGAACATTACACGCACACCAACGTGAGTAATTTGACAACGTCGGTGAGAGCTGTCACGCATACATAACTAATGACTGGCCTCACAGTGTCGTTCACGAAGGTTTCATCTGTTTAGAAATCTGTGGCTCCAATACTACACACTTTGCTTAACCAGATGGTCGTGTGTGTGAAATGTATTTATTTATAGTCCCTGCGTTTTATTTTATTGATCATTTCTTCGTAAGTTTTACAATCGTTCTCGACCATCACGCATATCTAGATGGCCATGAAATTGTTGTCAATCGATCACGTGACGATTTCTATGATGAAATTAATGAACACTTTCGTTTGGTTTTTAACCGACTTCAAAAAAGGAGGTTTCTCAATTCTACCGTATATATGTTTTTTTTTTAATGTGTGTTCGCAGATAACTTCGTCGTTTATGAACCGATTTTGATGATTCTTTTTTGGTTGTAAAGGATCTGATGATGACATCCTAGAGAAATCGAGGAAAACTTTTTTACTTTATAAGTTTTCCGTTGAAAGTCGGTTCTTTTTTGTTAAAATTATTATGTTTATTATCTAAATAACTTAAACTAATCAATAACAAATTATCAAACAGATCTATTGAACTAATAATTGGGCTAGCGACGGTGAACCGCCGATGCTACGCTGCTATGCCACTACATAAGCATGTCGGTGACACAAAAGAGCCCATAAGATTATACCCTAACAAAAAGTACTCAAAGCGGCTCACAATAAGTTTTCACTCCAAAAAAATTTTTTTTTAACTGTAATAGGTTCGCACTTGACCATCATCTCGCCTGATGTTAAGCGATGATGAGATCTACGATGGAGCGTGCTTACCTAGAAGAAACCGATTCACTCTCGATTTGAAGACACCAAGATTGTAACCATCGGGAAAACCCACTCAGGCAACGCATTCCACAACCTAGACGTTCTTATCACAAACGTGGAGTCAAATTTCTTCGTTCGCGTTTCTGGAACATCAACCATGAAACGATGTCGCCCTTTTGTGGACCGATAGAAGAAAACGCAAGGTGGTACTACATCATGCAGATCAGTTGCACTCTCTCCGAAGTGTATCCGATAAAAAACCGATAAGCTAGTGATTTTGCGGCGATGATCAAGACTTTAAGTCTATTACGCACAAAGAGTGTCATTGCCTATATAAGTCTTTTAATATTTCTGGTCTAGAAATTACGCTGTTATTCACGGCATAATTTAATCTAGCTTATGGCAACACCATCACACATTACAATTTGAACAAACACTGGCATAATAGAAAATCTTCGGGGAACTGATCGATCACAAGAGCCGACGCTCGAGGGGAATTGGTGCCAAAAAGTCAATTTGTCGAAAGTATCGATTTCACGTAATTATTTCAGTGATCGAGTGCTCAGAAAATTGGGAAATAGCGTTCTATTTTCAAATTTTCAGCTTAATAATCGACTTTAGAAGCAGTATATTAATTGGAGCCATATCTACGTGAACTTATGTGTTCACAAGCTCACGTAGATATGTACTGTCTCTAATTAATGCACTGTACGTAAGTGTGAACACATGTTGAAATTTATTTTTATTTTTTAAACTGTGTTTGTTACGCGAGTGGCCTTATTTTCTCATCAGATGTTAAATTTTTCTGTATTACCGATCTGTAAAGAAACTCCGTTGTTCGTTTGTACTTGTATTATCGTTTATTTTCACGTAGGTACAATGTGCTTTAACAATGCTATAAATTGTTGCTGCCGATCATCTTTCGGCGCTGATGAGAAAATTAGTTATCTTGTATGCCAACCACCAGACTACTTATAGAACGTTATCAAGTTTCGTAGGTTGGTACACTGTAAAATAACTGCTTGTAGGACGGTAATAAGAGACAAATAGTTGGTAGGCACTACCAGAATTCGCGATTTCCTAATTTTTATTAAATTGTTTATTTTTAATGTAGTTAAGAATAAAACATTTTGACAATGATTGTAAAAGTTTTTTGAAATAAGCGAAATTTTAGTATTAAAATTAACGGGTTGTTACACATATTTAATTGGATAACGGGACACTCACGTATATACGGTCAGTCAATCCGACTCGAGTTTCGGTCGCGTCCGGCGGCCTTATGCGTGCGCGCCGTGCGGCAGCCCGCAGTGCCAAACGGGCAGCAGTCGCGCGCGTGCACTCTCCTTGAAATAGGTCGCCGGACGCGACCGAAACTCGAGTCGGATTGACCGACCGTATATACGTCAGTGTCCCGTTATCCAATTAAATAAGCGTAAGTTAATTCCCAAAAAGTTTGAACAGTTTTAAATCCATTGTGCATAAATGACGTATTTTGTATTTTTACTGTGTCGACTTAGAGATTTCTCTTTCGGAGAATTCATGTGATCATCCAGTACTTTGGCTTAGTGCGGATTGGTAGATAACTTTGTCTTCGGAACGTCAAAGCCAGTAGTAACGCCAAACTTGGAACATCTTAGCAAAGCCTTAGAACATAAATGTAGCTCTTTATATAGTAAAGAATAAATACGGAAATAATTAATTGGCAGATATCAGTAATTGTACTGCAAAGTAATCAATCAACCAACGAATAATTTTATTTATAATATTCTTCGTGTTTACAGAAACGTTTACTCAGTGAGCCAATACAATAGTCTAAAACTGTTTTTCAGGAACTGGAAATGGAATTGTTATTATGTTAGTGTATTCCAGCTTAATTATGTAATCGTGAATGTTTCGGCCAAATCTAGTGACATGATTTGAATTTGAAATTTAAATAAATATTGGTTATTGGCTATGTTATGGCCAGCGGTATGTCTGGGTGATCTATAATAATGAAATTTAGACAAAATAGAAAATGTAGAAAGGATTTTACATTCGAATTTAATATAGTTGGTTTATAGATACATTTTAAAAGCTTTTATTTCGTTTAACCTGTTTGTGTTTGCATATGATCGCCATTTTGCCTGATGTTAAGTGATAATGCGCGTGTCAACCAAGAAAAAAGCGATTCAATCTCTACTTGAAAATGCCTAGCATAATCAATTAATTAACCAGTAAACATGTTCTTATTACAAAAATGTAGATAGATAGATATATAGATACTCTTTATTGACACACCAAAAAAAAAAGGATACATAGCAAAACATAAACAAAAACATAGTAGATTATTGCGACAGTGGGCGGCCTTATCACTAAAAGCGATCTCTTCCAGGCAACTTTAGGAAAACAATATGTGGACAAGTCAGAAATTGGGGTGCGCAAATAAGAAGTACAAAAAAACATACTTATACTTAGTAATAAAAATAAATAATGTAAAGAAAAACACACCTATATAAATAGTCAAACCTCTTCGTTTCTGTCTTTTGATCATCAAGCCTCACATGAAATTACTTTCTCAAGTTACGAGTATCGAGCAATCAGAAAAAATATGTGGTCAAGTGCGAGTCGGACTCGCCCATGAAAGCTTCCGTAGAAGCAAGTAAAATAATACAAAAGTTCTTGTACTTCATTGTTACGTTAATCAGTGTTTTAACAATAGTCAATTTATGACGTATTAAAACAGGGGTGAGGGGACACACTTTTTATCACTTTGGAAGAGTCCCTCGCGCAAACTATTCAGTTTAGAAAAAAAAATGTTAAAAACCTCAATTTCATTTTTGATGACGTATCCATACCCCACACTTATAGGTATTGATATTTTTTTTTTATTTCAGTTGTATGGGACACCCTAAAATTTTTGTATTTTTCTATTTTTTGTATCAAAATCTTAATGCGGTTCACAGATTACATCTACTTACCAAGTTTTGATAATATAGTTCTTATAGTTTCGGAGAAAAATGACTATGACATACGGACGGACAGAGAGACAGACAGACAGACATGACGAATCTATAAGGTTTCCATATTTTGACATTTGGTTACGGAACCCTAAAAAGGTGGCTCTAGATCATGAAGATAAACTGCACACTCTGTAAACCGTTTCCAATAAAAAACCGGACAAACATGCAAATTTGTGGCGATGAACGAGACTTCCAATTATTTTCTTAACGAGGCAGTCGATGCAATGGACTCCTTTGAGCACGAGCGAAGGGCAAACAATTCATTGAATTAAATGAAAGCCATTTATTAGCTGCTACTTAACAGTCTCATTTCAAAAGTTTCGTGTCAGTCACACTCACAATAAATGCTTGCTTTACTCCAGAATAACATTTGATCACATAAAGTGGTTAAAACTCGGGCCAATATTTTAGAAAAGTCACAGCTGAAACTTTGAAATAGACGAAAAACCTTGCAAGAAAGCATTTGAGAAACTTTTGCCGCTATATTCTTTCCAATATTTCTGTCTAAATATTTCAACGTTTATGGGAAATTTGACAATAGACAGATAGAAAGATAAGATAAGATAAGATAAGATAATATAAGAAAACTCTTTATTAAAAGCCATAATACAAAAGAAAAACAATTAACTTAACTAAATATTAAAAAAATGACATTTCAATTGGCGGCCTTATCGCTTAGAGCGATCTCTTCCAGGCAACCGTGCACGGATCAGAAACAAAAGATAGTAACATGGCCCGTTTAATTAATACATTTCATTTATCAACAACATTGAAAGATGTAGTTTATGAAAAAAAAAATAGGATCTTGCATTTTATACTCCTAGTCGTTTATTGATAACGAATAACTTTATAGCTATGATTAAAAATAAAAATAAAACTTTGCAATCCGAAGCCGAAATGCAAAAAATGTTGCAGAAAATGCAAAATGCAAGCCGAAATCAAAAAAATGTTGTATAAAATTTGCAAATTGGACTCTACAAAAGCTTGGATTCATTTAACACAGTCGTAAGACCGGTCTTGCGAGATGGCGGTTTAAACGATTTATTAAAATTTGCAAATTGGACTCTACAAAAGCTTGGATTCAAACACAGTTTTTCGAAAAAATGTGTTCAAGAACTACACAATCTAATTCATCCATTTTTACCATTGGTGGGCCAGATTGACTACACAGACCCAAGCGTAACTGATACATTGCGTATATCCCTAAGATAACAAGTCCTCATAATCTACGTTTATCATAAGCACTGTAAAACTGTGGAATACACTTCCCGTTTCTGTGTGTTCCCTAATGTTACCTTGATGCTTAAAAATCTAGAGTTAGTCGGTACTGTCTAGGTAACCATGTTACATATTACGCCGTCATATTGCTTAATTCCAGGCAAATTGTAAACCTTTCCTACTAATCCTACTTCCTATTGATATTATAGATGCGAAAGTTTGGATATTTAGATGTTTGTTGCTCAATCACGTCAAAACGGTTCATAGGATCAGATTGAAATTTATTAGTACATGTTTAGATTATAACCTAGAATAGCACATATACCTACTACTTTTTAAAGCGGGTGTGGAAACTACGCGGTTAAGATCGCGTGACGCTGCTAGTCTAATACAAACAAATGTATTTTCCTATGAAAATTAACTTTACACGATTTAAGCCTCAGACTTAGTCGTAAGTCACATTCGGCGATAAACGACTGTGTCAAACGAGAACCAGAGAAAGAGTCGCGCGCGTGTTCTCTAAGGCTGCGTTTCCATCAAAGATGTGCGAGGGAAATGTGTCGTGCGAGGATTTCTAGCTGTGCTGTGAAAATGTGTGGAGGTTTCCACCAAAGCTGTGCGAGGACAATGTGTCGTACGAGGATGTGTTGCGGAGCTGTGAATAATGTGTGGTGCGAAGTTGCGTCTATGGACTGACTGGTATAGTATGCCGCAAACCTCGCAACACATCCCTCGTAACACATTCCTCGCACAGATCCCAGATCCCTGGCTTGTTTTGTATGCGCAAAAATCTAGGTCCGCTGAGCCGTTTCCACCAGAGCTGTGCAGACCGAGACGAGGTAAATAAAGCGATTTATTGGTTCTTTACAAATAGATCTCTCGCCACGCATCCTCGCTCATCTCTGATGGAAATGCAGCCTAAGGACCATCGAAGGTCTTCTGAGAAAATTACCTCTTATCAACGCCATTGAAATTTTAACTGTGCATGGAGAAAAGAAAAAACAATATTTTTGTTCGTTTCACAAACGCTGTATTTGTACGAAATCTGTTAAATAAATTGTGTTTGTGCGTTTTAAAAATAGTTTTAGTCCCCTTTCTATACATAAATGATGTGAAAAAAATACTGTAATTTGTCAACTTTAGTGATATGGCCTTGATTCTGTACTCTGAGGTTGTCTTGTGAATGTATATTACGTGTATCTACAATGACTTATCTTTCAAGTTTCTAACTTTTCATGTAGACCCTGATTGTTTAGAAGATTACCTGAAACATAAAAGAGACATGAGGTCAGTACTTGTAAAATGACAATACATACACAGTATCAGGAATAACTAAAAACAAATGGTTACGTGTTCTACTGCAAGTCGCAATGTGTATACATACAACTCACGTGTGTTCTAGTACTATGTAAAATTGTAATGACAATATATGATAAAATGATGTACTTGTAATCTATTTTGGCAAAATTTTAAGTTATATACTTTTACTTACTAACGGTTGACAAAAGGTGAATGAACTTCATTGCCAATCCACCTGGCACAGACATTGCCAGAGGACAGGACGAACACATTAACAGAACCTAAATCCTACAGGCGACGAGCGCAGTGCAATATCAGGCTGTGATTTGGACTACTTGACCCGCTTGCCCGCAACTGTTTATAAATAACGAGAACCTTCAAAAAAATGTTGTGTTATAGAACACATCAACTGTTTTTTTTGAATAACGAAAACCTTCAAAAAATTAGCATATTTATATTACACTAGATGCCCGCCCGTTGTGTTATAGAACACTTAAAAATAAGAACATCTTACTTTTTTGAAGTCGGTTAAACCTAAGTCTCGATTTCAAACAAAAACCTCTTCAGCAACCTGCTCTCTCTGTCATAATATTAAAAAAAATAGCATATTTATACTACATTACATATGATTTGAATTGTAGGTACAAAACAAAGCTGACATAACAGAGTTGCCCGTATATCTGAAATTGGATAGACGTTCGCTATTCACCCCAGATATTTAATAACCCTTGTACTGGCAATCCCAGCTATTGCTTTGCATTTTATTACGTTTAGTCTTGCCATTTCTGGTCCGTATCTACGTGGCGGTACTGTCGTATTATTGTAAGGTACTAAGTGGAATTTATTCCTTTCATTAAGGGCCGGTGGGCCGTAATTTTGAATTTTTAAAACTACTTTAAGACCTATAAAATAGTGTATTAAGCTCTGAAAAAAAATACTGTATTAGTTAAGGATCTAATCTAGTCAATTCGCAGCCAGTAACACGATTTAATGAATTTTACTTAATAGAAAAAAAAGTTACCTCTTTTCAAAAGTTTTTCAAGTTTATGACTGAACTCGAATTTTTTACTAAATTTTACACTTCTGTTCTTCGTGTCGATGATGTTGTCTTTTTTGTGTGTGTGAGTCTTTCTTTTTGCTGCCCAGTATTCCGCAACTGAGACTCAAATCAGGCCTCCATCAGGTCGATTTCTGGTGCAGCTGGTTTTTTTTATTTGAAGGCATGACAGCAGGTGCTGCATGGTCTGAGTGGCACCAATCGCACAGATGTTATTTTCGTCAAGATCCCCATTTCACCATAAACTTTGCAGCAAAATATTTCTTCCGGAGTCAACTTACTGACTCCGGACACAAATTTTACACTCAACGAAAACGACTAAAAGTTATAGATGCATTCGCAGAGTTTGACTTGATAAAAGTATCATTATTTACCATGTTTAAAACCTACAATATATATAGCGCGCCGTTCACAGGCCCGATCAGTTTTGGTTACCGTTTTATTGGAATAGCAAATAGAAAGCACTAATACTAGTAGCACGCTGTTTATTTTATGTTGTAGACCAATCAGTCAAATCTCAAAAACTGACGTCGATACCACATCAGTAAAAAATAAATGCGGATGCAATGGAAAATAGATCAAGTATCGGTAAAATATTCGTCCGTCAAATCAGAGATCGAGATAGTAATGAGAGGGAAATCAACATTTTAAATCTTGTTAATTATAAATGATACCTATATATATATTTGCATTTATATGCCAGTTAGGTAAATTATTTGGTAGTGAAGGTACTTATGACTTAAAAGAAAATCGTCCTATCCACATTTTATCACTTTGGAATCGACAACGCGCACCGAACTGTTTAGAAAAAAAAAGTGTTTTATAACTTTGACACAATTTGTCAACACATATCCATAGATACACGTATGGCTTTGATAAAAATTTTGAGTTGCAGTTCCAAGTTTAACCACCAAAATTTATTGTTTTTTTTTTTTGTATGAAAATGTGATTGGTTCATAGAAAACATGTATGACACTAAAGTTTTAGTATAGTTCTTATAGTTTCGGAGAAAAGTGAAATATGACATACGGATGGACAGACATAACGTATATAGGGGATCCCATATTTGTGAAAACATTTTATTCCTTAAACGTAATCGCATAAATTTCGTTCATTTGAAAACTTAACATTTAAATGAATGAAATTTTCAACACTCAACCAAATTTGATAAGAACCCTTTTAGTTTAAAAAAATTACTCTTTTAACTTTGAACAAAATTTCCGATTCGTATTTTTTTTTGTATAAGCCAAAATAATAAGTTATGTTATATAGTTTTTTTCTAAAATTCAATCAATTTAAGTGAAATATTAAAAAAAAATTGCTAATTCATCATATTCTGGACTGAATTTTTTTAGGCAACCCATTTGCAATATATTTGTTGGCATATTTAATTACATATAAAACACTTTT
This sequence comes from Ectropis grisescens, assembly GCA_017562165.1. Classification (NCBI taxonomy): domain Eukaryota; kingdom Metazoa; phylum Arthropoda; class Insecta; order Lepidoptera; family Geometridae; genus Ectropis; species Ectropis grisescens. The sequence continues at coordinate 6,115,547 of CM029781.1, read as the reverse complement.
CATCCAATAAACAGCTCGGTGAAGGTCGTTGTATACCGGGATCTTAGACTAAATGACTTTTGGTAAAACTGAAATGTAAATTTATCAAAATAAGTAGATATATACATATCAAATGTAATTTGTCAAATCATATTTTAAAAACTTAAACGTAGAAGCTTATGTAAAATTAAAAAAAAAACATTAGTTAGATGATTCTCCATTTCGTTTTACGCAAATTTTTATTTCAGTGTAAAGTCGGTTGAACATGTAGTTGTGAAATTTATGAATCTATACTACGAGTTATAGATGCTTGTTATAAAGATGAAGAGATTATTTATTTGAACGTGCTAATCTCAAAAACTACTGGAATGACTTCAAAAAATATTTCACAGTTGTATCTGTAGGTATAAGTGCTATAGGCTATACGGTATAGCCTATAGCACTTAGAGATCACGTATACATAAATATATTAAATATATGTATGTATGTACCACGGGCGAAGCCGGGGCGGAGCGCTAGTAAGTACATAAATGTGAATGTGGTGATGTACCTACTATAAAAGAACACTGCCGCCATTTAGTATGTTGTTTAGAACTATTTGGTCTCCTTCTGAAAACAGTTTCTTGTTTGGGCACACGAGTAAATTAACTAGCTAATAAAAACTTATTGCCCTGAATATGTCTGCTCCCAGTGTTCCGAATAAGTTCATGAGAGTACTGAATGTAGTCTAGTTTTTATGATTATGTTTAAGTAAACATTATTTGTGCTTTATTTAGTTGTAAACTTTATTAAATGCCTAAAGACGAAAGTCTTTAACCAGTGCGTGTTGCCAGTGATGTCTTATGGAACTGAGACGTGGTCCTTCACTGTGGGCCTCATAACGAAGCTCAAAGTCACACAGCGAGCTATTGAGAGAGCTATGCTCGGAGTCTCTTTGCGCGACAGAATCCGTAATGAGGATATTCGCAAAAGAACGAAAGTGGCCGACATAGCTCAAAGAGTAAGCAAGCTGAAGTGGCAATGGGCAGGCCACATCGCTCGCAGAACTGACAACCGATGGGGAAGAAAGGTTCTCGAGTGGCGACCACGAACCGGGAGACGCAGTGTTGGACGGCTTCCCACTAGGTGGACAGATGACCTCACAAAGGTCGCTGGAAACCGCTGGTTGCAGGTTGCGCAGGACTGTTCGTTGTGGAAATCTAGGGGGGGAGGCCTATGTTCAGCAGTGGACGTCTTGCGGCTGATGATGATGATGAAACTTTATTTAACAATCGTTCTAATTTTTTTCTAAAATAAATTTAGCATTTGCTTCATATGACATCAGCTATCTACCAATGTTAAAATAAAAGTTAAAATTTAACACTTTGAAATCGGTCTAGCCGATTCTCTGGTTAGTGGGACAAACAGACAGACTGACAGACAGAGAAATTATTTTAAAAGTGGTATTTTTTATGCAAGTACTGCAGGTATATACATTCATATTATATACATACATTCATATGCATTAAGTGTAAAGCTGTAAACTTGGCATTACAAACAAACACTGAAATTTATAAGGGTACATGTATCGATATTAACGTTTTAAAATAACGATACGTTATTTTGTTACTCAGAACAAAAAAATCAAAGTAAGTATTAGATACAAATTAAGGTCATAATATACCTACGCATATGCAGTGAAATGACTACGAATATTCCGAATGTTTCGAAACTATACATTATCTATTTAACAACCATAATTACTTGTCCGCAAAAAAATAATATCAACAAATCAATATTATTTCAAGAATAACAAGACTGCTAAAATAACCTATGACCCATCAAATAACCCAAAAAAAAAAACCCATTCACATGAAATACAAAACTAAATTAGAACAGCTGTACGGTCAAGTTTGCGTGACCAACCTTGTGTGATTCATAAAAATCACATGACGTCCGAAACTTTGTCTGTGACGAAAGTAATACGACCTTTGTAAAACTACCATCTTGAAATACTCCGGGGAAATAGATTCGGGATAAATGCTGTGATTCCCGAAGATCACACAAAAATTGTGTTCTAGCCAATATAATTTGAGCTCAAAGAACCGCTGTAACACTGTAAGATTATAGCTCAAATTGTAATGGAGAGTATTTGCGTTTTTGTTATTGTTTATTGGGAATCGCAACCCAATCTCCCAAACAGACATGCTTTGGAAACGAGTCACAGATCGGTAATTTTGTAAATTGACATATGAGACTGAGTATCCCTAATGCGGTGTTATAGCTTGTTGGTTTTATTTGTACCTACGTTGGCTGTGCTCCAACAAATTACCCAAAGTAAGTGCTGAGGACTGAGGACACAACTGGCTATCACGTTGTGGGTTTATTATTTTGAATACAATAAAAATATCAATATTGGTAAACATTTTTCGCACAACTCTATCCAGCTCCTGAGTTTGTCTATATTATGAGAACCAGACGAAACTATATGTATACAAAAGGCAAGCTGTGAATTTTTTTATTTAAAAGTTTGATTGCTATGGAAATATATAGTTTCCTACTATCTCCTACAACAAATACAAGTACTTATTACCTCAACGTTTAAAAAGATACTATATCATATTTTGTATAATATAATATACTTTTTTAAAGAAACATAAAACAATTTTTGAATTCCTAATTACCTAAGTAATGACGATAAAAAACACAAAAATAATATATCAAATAATCATGTGTTTTTTACAAAATGGCATCACAGGACTAGTATAAAGGCTTGATGATAAGCCGTGTTGTCTACCCAAAACAGCATAGTTGGCACAGTTATTTGGAAATGAAGAGCCGTAATAACTGCCCACTTACTACACTCGTCTCTCGACGATATCAGATGATTTATTTTATTACTCTGTATTTTATCTGAAAACATTGTCCTTCAAATCGGAATATATAGTAATTATAATGTAGTATTAGATTGTAGGTGTTTGTTTTATTTTCTTGTACCAGTGTAAAAAAATAAGTCGCGATATATGTAGATGGATTTGTGAAGCAGCAACAAAGGCTTATTTTATTTATTTTTATTAGATAGTAGGTAATGTCCACATATTAATGCTTGGCGGTAGCATACCTAGCAAAGTCATACCATTACAAAACCTAATATATAAGGTATACTAAATTTAACTCAATTTCCATAGACAACGTAACACAAATCAAATATTTAGGCAGTGTGATAACCAATGATTCCAGGTTTACACCAGACATTATAGGTGAATAGCAATGGCTAAAAGAGCTTTTAACAATAAGAAGCATCTGTTTAAAGCCCGAATATCAAAGAATATTAGCAAGAATCGCTACATCTGGAGTATTGCATTGTATGGCAGCGAAACGTGGACCATGACTCAAAGGGATAGGGAAAGATTAGAGGCATTCGAAATGTGGTGTTGGAGGAGAATGGAGATAATCAGCTGGAAGGAAATGAAGAGCAATGAAGAGGTTTTGAAGATGGTAGAGGAGAAAAGAGCATTAATGGAAACAATAGAAAACAGAAGAAGGAAGATGTTGGGACATCTGATACGACACGACAACTTCATTAGAACAATAATGGAAGATAAATTAGAAGGAAGGAGGAAGAGAGGTAGACCTAGGAGAAGTTACATGAACAAAGTGAAGGAGAAGATAAATGAAGTGTCGTATCAGGAAGTCAAGGAGAAGGTGGAGTGTAGAAGTACATGGAAGGAACTCCACCGACAAGAGCGTCGCTCTTAAATTATGAATGAATGAAGGTATACTAGTATGATTTATGTCGATAAGTTCGTCCGTGAGTTCACAAAATGCTAATTCTTAAATTAGTTGTAGAACCCTGGGATTTTACCCGTTACCATTGCCGTAATTTCCTCCTTCGGATAATTTAAATGTTAGTAAGGTATGTAACCTAGTGTATGTAGTTTTCATTGCAATTTAAATTCGTTATGTGCCCGTTCGAGAAAAAAATCAGTAGTTTTTATCTAAACTTTTTTTTAAATAATAAGTGGCGAGACGACTATGACATGTGCCTGATGGTAAGCAACATGCTTGCTACATAACAGGACAGTGACACGTAGCTATTGGAACATGAAGAGTCCAAATCATTACCTAGCACTCCACTGCGCTCGTCACCCAGAGATCTAAGATGTTATATCTCTAAGCCCTTTTCTCTGGAAGACATTGCCCTTCAAACCAGAACACAGTAATGTTTGCATATAATAATGTTTGACGATAGAATAACTGGCAAAAGTGTGGTACTTCCCCAGGCGGAATCTGCTAAGAGGCCTACCACTACAAAAACAATACATACACAGTGTGTTAAATTATTTTTGACTATTTCAAAGTTAATAAAAATAAATAGTAATTTACGTTATCACGCAATCTTCCTCGATGTTCATTAATATTAATTGAATATTGCTACCACTACTAAACTAATATATACTGAACTAATATATACTAAACTAATATATACTAAACTTATATATGCTATTAAATTGAATAACGGGACACTCACGTATATACGGTCGGTCAATCCGACTCGAGTTTCGGCCGCGTCCGGCGGCCTTTTTAACCCCCGACAAAAAAAGGGGTGTTATAAGTTTGACGTCGATGTCTGTCTGTCTGTCTGTCTGTCTGTCTGTCGGTCTGTCTGTCTGTCTGTCTGTCTGTCTGTCTGTCTGTCTGTCTGTCTGTCTGTCTGTCTGTGTGTGTGTCTGTCTGTGGCACCGTAGAGCTCAAACGGATGGGCCGATTTCAATGCGGTTATTTTATTTGAAGGTTAATAATATCCGTGCGAATATTCTTAGCTATGTTTTGTTAATATCTATTTAAGATGGCCGCCTCCACAAAATGGCGGACAAAATATTTCTTCACAACCTACCTCAATATGGGTATCAAATGAAAGGGCTTGACTAGCAGAGTACAAAACGCTATAACAAATTTCAAATTCAAGATGGCCGCCACCACAAAATGGCGAATTATATAATATTTTTCACTACTACCTCAATATGGGTATCAAATGAAAGGGCTTGATTAGTAGAATACTTTGCACTATGACAAATTTCAAATCCAAGATGGCCGCTACCACAAAATGGCGAATTACATTTCCTTTTTCACAATTCCCTTAATATGGGTATCAAATGAAAGGGCTCGACTAGTAGAATGTTGTACAGATAACAAATCTAAGGTAGTCGGGGGTTAATCAAAATTTTTAATTTTGTTCTTGTTCAAGGCGAGTGCACACGCGCGGTGGCTGCCCGTTTGGCACTGAGTGAGTGAGTGAGTGTCCCGTTATTCAATTTAATATGTGTAACAACCACGTTAATTTTAATAATAATATATGCTAACCTAATATATACTAAACTAATATTATAAAGCGGTAATCTCAGGAACTATTTGACCGATTTCAAAAATTCTTTCACCTTTGAATTTTTCCGTGATCCCTGAGTGCTAGCTATATTTTGTACCACGAGCAAAGCTGGGGCAGATCACTAGTTTAGTTTATAAACGCTATGACTGTAAAAAAACTAGAGGATCCCATATGTGTACAAATCCAATACATGATACTACAAAAATTGATTATTTATGACAGGCACAATGTATTATTGCAATTGGGAGCAACAACCGAAATACTCAAGTACTAAATATTTGTGATTAAAACCCACTATTTGAATTGTTTAATGGAACACGATCGTATATGAATCTTTTTATCTTATCACGAAAATAAAAAGGCAAAGCTTCCATTAATCTAAATGGACTTTCATTATCATTACACAATGGCCGAATGCCCTAATCCATATAAAGCTTTCGGCTTTAACGTATTTATTTCATATCTATTGATTTATTTAGCTAGGTTTTATGATACTCTTTACGAAAGAATTATTAATAGAGCTTATCATTCTCGAAATACACCTGTACCTGTAACATAAAATTTGGCAGTCATAGGGTTTTTCTAATAGAATAGAGTGATAAAACGAGCAGGACAAGTGCCTGATGGTAAGTAATATACTTAATTTATGAGCGCAAGTTATTACTTAGCACTGCACGGCGCTTGTCCCTTGAAGATATAAGGCGTTTTATCCCTTAACAAAATACTGTTGAAATAAGTGACAACTTAGAATTTTAGTACAAAACAGCACTAGTTACACAAAACATTACGCATTCAGCTACAAATATACAAGGTGTTGCAGAAAGGTGCAGCAATACTTATGATAGTGTATCTACATTAAGTTTTGAATCATAATATATGTATATGAAAATTATATATGAAAGCTAAATTTTTCAGCTTCAAATTTTCCATTTAAAATTTAAATTTTTTGTTTGTAATTTTATTTGACATACATACCCCTAATTGTTAGATCTCGGCACTGATTTTTGTACGACATCGCGATGTCGGCGGCAAAGTCGTTTGTCAGCTGTACATGCTAGGGTTCAAGCTGGTGGATTTGGTGGGAATTTTACGTCAAACTTTGAGTCGAAGTGTCTCGTGATCTACCGTGCTGAGGGTAAAGAGACCTTGGGTGATGAAATCTACATCAGTGTTAGAATGAACTGTTAAAATATTCTTGGGGGTCCACCACGTTGTATACTCATTTTTTTTTCATTTACCCGAAATCACAAGATTTCAATCTTTCAAAAAGCGGCCACAACACACGTATCAATTTGGTATGGGATCGGCACCGTATCGCCTTTCGCCTCGCCGTCAACCAGGCGTCAACCTAACGTATGCACGTAACCAAAGCGTATCACAACTCCTATAATACGTCGTCTCGGCTACGGCACGGAGACATGGACAACGCGCTGATCTGGATCGCACCAGATCAGTTTGAATCCAAAGTCGCGGTACAGGGGCAAGGGTGGACGAAGAAACATGAGCTCTTGGCTACCGTCGAACGAAAACTGTCTTTGTTTTTTTCTCTTTTCTTTTCGCTTGAAATGATAGAGAAGGCAATAGCAAAGCCAAAGCCGATTTAGTTAGGCGGTACGCCGGGTACGCAGAGACGTAGGCACGGTAACGGCAAGTTGACCACGCACCGCATCGCGGTTCGGAGCCTGTTCTGAGGCGAGGCTATTAGGTTAGGACTCCGATTAGTGTGCGTAGCAGTATAGAAGCGGGAGCAAAGAAAAACATTAGGGCAGATATAGCAGAATTGTGTAAGCCAACTGCTTCAGAAACGCGGAACCTGCAATGTCTACCACAGAAAAAAAACAGCAAAAACTTTGGGATAATAAAGTGGAAACACACAAAAGCGGTGTTCCCACTGATATATAGAAAAGTTACTAATAAGCTCTTAAATCTATCAAGGTCAAATCTTCGTCTGATGATAGGTTTGATCACAGACCACTGTGAGTTAAACTACCATCTTCATAAAATAGGATCTATGGACAGTCCCCTGTGCACAGGCTGTTTGCGGGAGAATGAAACTGTGGAGCACGTGCTGCTACGCTGTGAGGCCACTAAAAGTATAAGATTAGAATCGCGACTCTTTGAAGGAACTCCAAATAAAGTATGTAGTGAAACAACATCTGATGAATTGGGAGTGGAACTAGTATGTAGTAGCGCCCCAAGGCCGTGCTCCGCTATTTTAAAGAACTAGGCTGGTTTGGGTAGGCTGGCCGGGGGGAAGTGCACAATACACACCTAGCGGGACGTCAGTGTATGTCTATCACCCCCACCCTGAATTAGAATTAGTATTGAAGTTTCATATAAACAATACTGAGCGGCTCGAGGAGATACGGTGATGATCCCTTTCCGAGTTAATATTGTGCTGTGACTTTAACGCTTATGTTCCACTCTGGTGCTCTGCCGCTACGCTCGATATTAGCAGATTGGTGATGGGAACTCGTAAGATTTTCCTATATACGAATAGTGATAGGTTTATACCTATCACTATCCGTTGTCAACAATCAAAATAATTAGAACCGCAACATCCCTCGCCGTTAGCGATTTTAGGGTCAAGTACTCGTATATTGGTAGTTGTAAACTATTCACGCTATACACTGAGACGCAGTCTGTTAACAATTTGAAGGTGCTCAGAGCACATCTTTTGATTTATATCGATGGGTTAATTCACTCGTGTCTTGGTAGGCCTCGACTTAGTATCTCTTTTTAGCCTGTCACGTTTATGCGTAACAAATGCATTAAATAAATAATACTATGATAACCATCTTTCGCCTCCGACTACGCCCGCCTACCTTATTAACTCATTGCCACTTGCAGTACGCTATAAATATTTGACATTTACTATGTTCATTGTAAAGATTTTATCTCAAATTCGTGTTGATAGCATTTGATGTCATCACGACTTTGTTTTGATTCTTTTTGCATCACGTCTTTATATCATCTATAGCTTACTTATCTTTCTTCAATCTCATCAAATCTTAATCATATCTAGATTAGGAACATCCATACATCTGACAATATTAAATTAATATTTAACACTTCATCTGTTTAACAATGCAAGAGACTTTTAACACAGGAGTACGTTGTTTGAGATAAACTGTATTTATGTGTTACTTGTTTGCATTTATTTGTATATTTTTGATGTCATAAGTCTACTTGATTTACTTAATCTTTACTCATATTTACAAGTGGTCTTTTGGACCTATATTGTAATTTTATGTACCTAGATGTAAGATTCCCTAACTTAATAAAATAAAACAAAATAAAATAGTTAACATACTATTTAAAATTAAACAAATTTACATGTCAAATGAAACTGAACTAAGAATAAAATTAATAATTAAAATAAAATTACATTATAATTCATACAAAAAGTATGCGTCATTAAACTATTAAAATAACCCACCCCGAGCAGCACCTGGTGCAAAAGTGCCCATTATACTGGCCGCATTGCCTCGTTGTATTGCTATGTCCAGCCTTTGCACCAGGTACGAGCCGGCGCGGGAGTCCCCCGATTTGTCGCGTAGTACATCCTATTTTTTTTATTTTAATTAGGGATCGAGTCGATCGAGTGGGTCGAGCGTATCTATACTAGTCGTATAAAACTGAAGAGGTGTTTTGTTTGAAAGCGCTAATATCAAGACTAGAGAGAGAAACAAGAAGACGCAGTGTTGGACCAAAACCACGGACAAAGCTGCTAGTTACAGACTAATATTAAAAACTTAGAAAATGTTAACGTTTAAATATTTGTTGGTTTAGTCACGTTGTAAATACTGCGAGTATATTTGTCTTAAATTCGGAAATTAGATAGTTTATAATATCACCTAAGCAACTATTTATCTATTAATTGATTTCCATCGGGATATCTCTTTTCTAAATTCTACGCAGGCAAAATCGCGATGCTAGTTATTTGTGAAACATGCTTTACCATCAACGAACAATTTTAATATTCTTTAAAGGGTTAGTTAGCTGAACTTTTGATAAGTAAGTTTGTAGTTTTTAGTTTGTTCAAAGTACCTTTGCCGACGTTTGAAGACACCGAAGTCGGCTTGAAGAAAAGGCTTTTCAACCTTTCCAACAGTTATTACTTAAGTATTGTAACGATTAAAATCTACAACTATTGTCTACATCATACATCGATCGTCTATCATCGTACAATACTAGCTACGCCTAGCGGAGTAACCCACGACTTAACAGTTTTTCATGAGGTTACGTATTTTTCCATTGTTAGTATTAATGTACTATATTGATATAATTTATTTTCTCCGAAAAAAAAAACATAAATTGACTTCAGTTTAAAAGCAAATTCAGACATTCCACTAAATTTCATAAGACGGCAAACATCCTTAGATAAAGAATAAATAAATAGATTCGGTTATTCCGCACGGTTCCTTTGTACCAATCACGGGTACCAATCGTAAGCAGATGAGGTGTATGTTAGCTATGGCGACATAGTAATGTGCTGCGACAAAAGTATGACACTTCCACAAGAGCGATCAGACCCGTGCTTTCGGTGTAAAGCGTTTGTTCTAACTCTATACGTAGTATATGTATGTATACTCTTTGAGACCATCACTAATTCATCTAGATAAATAAAATTAAAATTTAGTTTTTGGTTTATATTTCAAGGATCGCAACACCGATTTTGATAACATTTTTATGGGAGCACCTCTGAATTATTGAAATAGAAAAAGAATCATTAAAATTTGGTAACAATTGGCGGAGCTATCACAAAAATATGTTCTTCTACGGAAACCACTTTAACGTGGTAAAATGGTATTTGTGTTACCAGGCAATGTGTTTACTGAGTATTTAATTTCATTTAGCTCCGTTTAGTTTATTTACAGTGATATGTAAGAACAAACATACCTACACACATTCTCAAACTTTCGCCTTTGTAACATTAGTGTGATCAAACAAAATCACCGATCCTTATCGGTACTTTGTTGGCACTTAACGTTTTATCAACTCTTTGTGTATTATAAGTATATTAGTGACAAATTCAACTGTTGATTAAACTGCATGATGCATATAGATTACAAACTATAATTAAAATTATCTTTAAGTGGGCTTAAAAGAAACCCGACAACATGATTCATGATGTAGCCAGGTATCTACGCTGTAGTTTAGTATTCTAAAACCATCATCATTCACAACCATTTTTACTCTATTAGTGAATATGAATAAATAGATGATCTTTTTTCTACACACCAAACAAGAACCATACAATAGAAGAAAAACTGAAAACCCTAGTGTTACAATAAGTGTCCTAAACGCGAAAAGCAATCTCTTTCAGACAGCACTACTATTCCTACTATTTCTGCTGATATTATAAATTTAGTATGGATGTTTTTGTAAAATGTATTTACGGCGCCACACCGTCCACTGTGCAGGGATCGACTCAAACCCTACAGGTTTTTCTGGCATTGTTTGGGTCAGAATTGCGGAATCATGTAGCTTACTATCAGGCACATGTCTTGATTGCCTCATCTTTCTAGTATATTCCTTAAAAAACTTTTATTTACGGTAATACATACTATGGGAATGTTTACTACACGGGTTAAGTATTCTATGAAGTCAGTCTAGTACCCACTCTCTTAGACCATATTTATGTATGGAAGTATGAGGATAAGATAATCTGTGTACGTCTCTCAACCACTTCGTTCAAAACCCGTTTCAATACCTATTTCTTTTGAGACGTGCGAATGAAGAAAACCCACATTTTGATAAAATTAATGCACAGACACATAAATCCACATCTACTTTCATTACTCGTTCACAATCCCACCGTTACCTTCTCCCGACCTCAGTAAATGATATACGAAGAAAGCCCTGAATCTTGTTACAGAATTTAAGGCGATGTCTGTTTAGTCCGCTGTCAATAAATTATAGAATTATATGTATCTAACAGTTTTTATTTGTACTTTGGCGTCTTTCTATTCTTCATTTCTAATTTTTTATCATGCAGTTGCTCGGAAGAGATAGCTCTTACCGATGAGATCACCAGTAAATATTTTATTTCGTAAATTTATTTTTAAGGATTTTTATATTTTATTTTCTAATGCAGTGTAATAAAGAGTTGATTTCTCTATCTCAGCTCTTTTATTTACTAATGGCCCCCAAAATTTTGTCCAGGACAAACAACTGAACATTCCTGATAACCTGTTGTAGTGACAGCATTCCCTATACTTTATTTATAATTATGATAAGGTATAGGGCAAAGAGGTAATTCGTCTTATATCGCTGAGTTACAAGGGCAGTGAAACGCATTCTGTATCTTATTCTTAATATCAGGCATTTCCTTGCTCGTCTCATTACTCTATTGACAAATTTACAGTCATATGGACTGCCGACAGAAGTGAACACTTTTAGAATTTTTGCCAAAAACAGTGCCAATGTTGCACAATACGCTCGTCACCTGTGAATCTATTAGGCAAGTCGGTGATGCCAGATGTCATAATAAAAAATTCGCAACGCAGCTCAAACAGTTTCTTGTTCACTTAAAAAACAATTTGACGTTAGAATGTGTATTAAGAGTAAAATGGCCGACTATGAACATGCAGCGCCTTAAGTACAAGTCTATATTTCCACACTGGTTACGCGAATATTTCTTTTGGCCCGATTTCTTTCAAATTTTAACCAGTTTTACTGCCCATAACTTTATATGGCCCATATAATCTAAACCGTGACAAGTGAAGGAAAGTTTATGTGCTTCAGAAGTCGGTTAAAGCAACAGACTGTAAAAGAGATACATCTGTGTTTTCTTTGTAGGCGCTGTTTAGTATATTGAGATTACATTTTTATTATAAATATACTAGTCGTGATACGCTAAAACAATATTATTACCTATATCTTGTATTTAAGTCCTTTTTCATTGCACCATATAGGTAATAAACATACTAGGAATGACTCGCGTGCTACCGCGTATTTCCCGTTTGCGTAATTTTATCGTAATGAAAAGTAGGCTATGTGCTATAAAACATACTAAAATCTTGTGTGTAAATCTATCTGTGTTTCCAAATGTCAACCCTAAAGTCCTTTAATTAGTCATTCTACAACCAGGCACTTTACAAAGTAAGGTGATGTTACTACTCTTGATTATTCTTATAAAGTTCTATAGGTACTATTTTTCTTTTAAAACGTTGGCGTAAAAAAGGGGTCATAAGGTAACAACTTTAAAAATAATACATAAAATGTATAACGTAGCTGATATCAGGAAAATGTCAGAAATACAAGTATTAATGTGCCTGTTTACCTATGCATCTGAATGGCAATTATAAATGCAAGAGTAAGGCAGGATGGTGAAAGATACCCCAGAGTAGAAGCCAGTAACTCCAACTTCCGTAATTGTCCCGAGATAAAAGTAGTGTTTGTACCAAAATATATTCTCTGTTCCATATTTCAACCCAATCTGCTCAGCCGGAGCAAGAGAAATGATCGAGAATTGCAACCCCCTATCCTCACATGCACTCAGTTGGACAGTTTACAAGTGACGGCATAGTGCTGAATCTTATTATTTTATACCCGTCTATCATCCTACAAAGGTCTCCTGGTGGTTCATTTGACCCATAAATTTTATTCACGGGCTTGTAGTCTAATACAAAATATTTGCACATCCTATTTACACGGTAGGATAAATGGAAAAGGAGGACTCTGCAAAAGTATACACAAGCAAAGTTTTCGAAAATCAAACACAGAGTTCAGTTAAAAAGCGTGGAATGTAAAGTCATTCTTTGAAGAAATTTAGATTCATCGGCGTTTATATTACAAAACTTTGGCAACAACTACAAGAGCTGGTCAATTTACGAATCACTCCATGACGCATACTGTTGGTTGGCTCGTGCAAATAAATCAATGCATTTTAGAGAATTGCGCCTGTGCACGGCGGCGGCGCAGCCAAAATCATTGTTTTAGAATAGCTCCTGTCTAAAGTTTTAGTAAACAAATAATAAATAAAAAATCGGAAGTCATATGAACTGGCAATACAAGTGAAAACTTATAACTCAGAATTTGATTGCTTACTGTGGAAACTACGCGGGTGAAACTGGAGGGCGTGGCCATGAATATGGCCATCTAGAAATGATGACGCATTTCTAGATTGTCAATGGGGCTTGCTGACGGATTTCTGAATCACCCATGGCCCCGAGTTCATCCGAAGATTTCTTATCATTCCCGAGCGTGACGCTAGAATTCAATTCACAGCCCACGAAAAATTTGTCTGTGCGGCGCCAAAAGAAGTTTTCACTTCAAAAATACTGGTGGACATTTATCGCTTAACACCAGCTAGTCCCATACTAAGCAAGACTTCTACGAGTACTATAGGAGCCAGATAGCTGATATAAGACTGATATAGCTGTAAACACAAAATTATTGCAAATATGTGTTAATGTGTTTCTGTATTTTGTTTTTATTTTTAAATGCTATAAAGAGTATACCTATCTAATATACTTAGAAACACCCAGAAACATTACTGTGTTCCGGTTTGAAGGGCAATGTTTCCAGAGATATTACAGGGCTTGGAGATATAAAATCTTAGATCTCTGGGTGAGAAGCGCAACGCAGTGCTAGGTAATGATTTTGACTCTTTGTGTTCCAGTAGCTGCGTGTCACTGTGTTGTTATGTGGCAGGCATGTTGCTTACCATCAGGCGCTGCTCGTCTCGTCAATTCTTATTTAAAAAAAAAAGACAGAAGAAATAACTGTTTTCATCACACAAATATATGCACTGGGTGGGACACACGAATTGCCATCTAAGCCACTAGGCTAGTCTCTTGTATTAAAGTTATAAAAACGAAAGTTTCTAAACTACGTCAGAACAGCTGCACGGGTTGAAATTTAGAACACAGAATATATTTTGGAATAATATCAACGATGCTTTTTATCTCGGGAAAATTACTGGAGCTACTAACGTATCTCTAACGTATCCCACGTTAGAGATTAGACTATAGAGACTAGCCTAGTGGTTTAGATAGCAAATCGTGTGTCCCACCCAGTGCAAATATTTATGTGATGAAAACAATTATTTGATTTCTTTTTTTTTACACACACTGCCCCTACTCACTCCTCCCTACTCTACATTATTAATTGCCATTCAGATTCACAAATTCAGTATTAGTATAATACCTGATATAAATGCTTGTGTATATGTATATCTGCCCTATATCAACCACGTCAAACTTATGACGCCTTTTTGAACCGAAAATTTATTTTGGCGCGCAACAATAAGACATCTTAGGGTAAACTCGGGACCATGCCCATTGGCCGTCTAGAAATGCGTCAGCGTTTCCCATTGGCTATCTAGAACACGTCAGCATTTCTAGATGGCCATGCTCATGGCCCTCCGGTTTCACCCGCGTAGTTTCTAAAGTAAGCTATCAAATTTTAAGTTATAAGTTTACAATTCTATCGGCAGTTCCTATGACTGCCAATATATATTTACGCCGAGGTTTTAAAAGAGCACCGATAATTATTTTTACAAGAATATTAAACAGGGTCATTAACTTCATCTTATTTTGTAAAGTTCCTGGAGGTAGAATTACTAATTGAAGGACCTCGGAAGTGAATTGACGGAGAGGTCAACTTCAAAAGGCGTCGAAGTACTTAAGAACATTCAAGAGGGCCTGGGAGCGTGCTGACGTAACTTCTGAAAGTTTCACGGGTTTACATAATAATTAATGTTTGTAACGATAAGTAGGCGTAAATGTTCTGTTAATGGTTGACTAGAAATGTAACACACTAAACTTACAAATTTTATAATACCGTAGTATGTAACTTAGTTACCTACCTCTTCGGAAAGAAACCTACGTACAAGGTTTTATTAGCGAAATAATAAGTTAAACTCAGTCTCATGTTTGTATTTTTAGAAGCCAGAAACTAATAGACGATGAATCAGATGACATATAATATGATACAACCGATTAAAAGTTAAAAATGAAAAAAGAAGAAGAAGACTTTATCAGCTGACTATTATTATCATTGTATAAATTCAGACCAATGGAAACTGTGTTGCCAGACATATTGCATGCCTCTAGAAGAAGAGGCCAGTTTGTATGGGTCAATTATTACAAGAACAAAATTAAAAATTTTGATTAACCCCCGACTACCTTAGATTTGTTATCTGTACAACATTCTACTAGTCAAGCCCTTTCATTTGATACCCATATTAAGGGAATTGTGAAAAAAGGAAATGTAATTCGCCATTTTGTGGTAGCGGCCATCTTGGATTTGAAATTTGTCATAGTGCAAAGTATTCTACTAATCAAGCCCTTTCATTTGATACCCATGTTGAGGTAGTAGTGAAAAATATTATATAATTCGCCATTTTGTGGTGGCGGCCATCTTGAATTTGAAATTTGTTATAGCGTTTAGTACTCTGCTAGTCAAGCCCTTTCATTTGATACCCATATTGAGGTAGGTTGTGAAGAAATATTTTGTCCGCCATTTTGTGGAGGCGGCCATTTTGAATCGATATTAACCAAACATAGCTAAGAACACCCGCACGGATATTAACTTTCAAATAAAAAAAACCGCATCGAAATCGGCCCATCCGTTTGAGCTCTACGGTGCCACAGACAGACACACACACAGACAGACAGACAGACAGACAGACAGACAGACAGACCGACAGACAGACAGACAGACAGACATCGACGTCAAACTTATAACACCCCTTTTTTTTGTCGGGGGTTAATAAAATGTTTTGTATCACCTTATCTCACCTGCAAAATAGCAATAAAGATTTTTGTATTTGTATTTGACTATAAAAATATTAAAAAATCGACTACTTAATTGATATTGCTAATTTTATCGCTTATATATTATTATTGTTGTGTGTGAATTGTCCACCAATATTTATTATTTATTATTATTATTATCGTAGACCACATTGTCGCTTAACATCAAGACAGATTGCGATCTATAACTATCAAAGTTTAACAAATATGTGATTAAAGAGCACACATGTCCGAAGTGAAAACTAAAATAAGAAATAAATATTAAAAAGTATTGAATATTTTTATTAATCCCTTCTATAATAAAAATGTTATGTTGGTTTGTGTACGCTTCAAAAACTCAAAAAGTTCTGCACCGATCGAGCTGAAATTTTACCATGATATATAATCCGCATCAAGGATTGTTTTTATCTCATTTTTGCATCACAATGTGCCACAGCGAAGCGTGGCAGGGTACAGCTAGTTAAACATAAAAAAAAAAATTGAACATAGTAAACACAGCGAGACAGTGACAACAGACAAACCGCAGCAGCTGACTATCTTTCTCGCTCAGGCACACTCGGCGGTCCCGAGTTCACAGGAACGAATCCTTCACTTACGAACGTCACAATGAGCTACATTTACAGCTTACGAAACATTCTATGTGTGGTGAACCAAAAAAAGTTTTTACGTAAATAATGTTAATAATAATTAATTACGCTGGTATTTGTGCTTTACTTACTGAAAAAACACGGACTAAAGTCAGGTAATAAGACTCGTATAAGTAACAGTTTGTTTACAGTAGTTCCCTCATAAATAGCCAGCTCAAACAGATGGCCTTGATGTAACGAATGAATGAAAATCTTAATAAAAGTTGTTTTTGTTTAAACTTTTCCGTGTACAACTATTTAGATTGCATAAATCTTTGTGTAAAATATCTTGTTGGTTTCGTATCTATTTATAAATCTTATTACAATCTGGTTAATAAACGTGTGCGATAGAAAAAGACGGGAGATTATTGTTTTACCATTTCTATACGAACTCACGGTTCCGTAAAATAGGATATGCGGTCTATCTTACCACAACATCCTAAGGTTGTCTGGAAGAGATCATTTTTAGCGTTAAGGCTGCAGATTGTAACATCAGTTTATATCGTTCTTCTTCGATTGTTCAAAGAAGATTAGGTATATCTATCTATCCATCATCATAGTCTGGCCGTCTATCCTTCCATCGCCAGCATACGCAGACCAGTTAACGTGCCCACTCTTGGGACTAGAGGCCTTCCCTTGCAAGAAGAGAGGCAAGGCCCTCCAGCAAGATGGCCAAGTGCAAGTTTGCACACGACATATTATGTCTTCGAAATACAATTTTTGGAACAAGTCAGTTTTATTACAATCTCTTTCTTTATCGTTAAAGCCATTGGTGACGGCAAACTTAAAAAAAACTTTAAGGTGCAAGTCGGTTCAAACTAACGACCTCACTGTTGATATCACAATCTCGCCACAACTGCCACTACGCCATCGCAACTTATTCTGGAATTTCATATGAGCCTACTTTAAAAATTAAAAAACATTTTTGTGCTCATGGTTTCGCCAACGCAAATTTTAATTCGAACTCTCACGTATTTGGCTGTTTTACTTCCTTAAGGATGGATTTTAGAAAAGTCCTTTCGTAATGGATGCCTGTACTATGCAAATTTAATTTCATTCAAAGCAAGATAATAAAAAACCTGCAGCTAGAAACTTGACTTCAGTAATTGTTTGGTGTTTTTGAGTTTGAGTGAGAAATAAGTTCTATGATGACTTTACTAAACGATCAATAAGCAAGCGTGTTATCCTAGTGTCTGGAACGTGAGGAATGGTTAGGTCGTGAGTTCGAATCCCGCATGTACCTCTTCATATTTTGTCCAAATACAGATGAAATACAAAAATAAATATAGAAATCATCACGGCTTTATTTGTGAAGGAAAATATCGTTAGGAAACTGGCAAATACCGAGAATCTTTTGAAGTCATCTGCCAACCCTCACTGAACCAGTGTGGTTAATTATAGCTTTGACTCTTTCTTTCATATAATGTTTATATAGTACCCACGAGGCTAAATCACGAATAATTCATTGTTTAAATACCTCGGCGTTTCGGCAGCGTTACAACCGCCGTGGTCACGAGAAGACTGAAGAAATTGCGGGCGTCTCATTGCGTTGTTGGTACTACGAGTATACAAACAATATGTGTTCGAATCGCGAAAGCTTAAAAACAATATCTTTTTTTCTTACACAGTTGTTTATATCTTATATCACTCCATCGTGGACTGCATCTTCGTTTAACATCAGGCGAGATGACGGTCTAGCGGACGCTTAACAATGATAAAAAAAATCGTAGATCAGTTTCCAAAGCACCAATTAAAAACAAAAATGTGCAATAATGTTCTAATATGATTAATTATTTACTTTGCGTCTTAGTTGCTAGTTCGATAAATAAAAATGTAATAATGATGTATTAAAAGTAATTTCAATTAAATTTGATGTCTCGTAAATGTAATTACAATTATTATCTCAAAAATGTAAACAGTGAGATAGCGGCGTGGAGCTCCGGTAAAGTCAATTTGTCGTATTTTCTTTCCGACTGCTCGTAGCTCGAAAAACCGACATCATTTCATGGTTGGCGTTCCAAAGACTCAAACGAGAAGGTTTTACTTAACTTTTGTGATAAGAACGTGTAAGCTGTTGAATGCGCTGCCCGTGCGCGTTTTTTCGATGGTATACATCCAGTATCTTGGTATACATCCAGACAGAGTAGTAGTGAGATAACAAGGCACAAGGCCAAGCAATGGCCTATGGCAACAACAATGTGGACTGTAAAACAAGACACAAAACAAAAGACGATCGTAAAAAAATAGGCGGCTATCGTAGACTCGAGTGTGTTCTAATTTTTTTTTTTATCTCTATGTTTGCCAAGTTACGTAACTCAGTAAAAAGATAACCATTCGATAACCTGATGAGCTCAGCGAACCAAACAAAAAATATTTAGATTGCTCAATGGTTTGCTAATTCTCCCTTTTTCCTGTTCGGACGGTCGTTTTAACGAAGTTCGAATATATAAGATGGTGAAATCCTGATTATATTATCTGCAGACATGTTTATCCTTAAAGATTTTGCATTCGTTTCATTTTACTAAATTAAACTTTGCTTAGTTTGAGGTCAGATGGTGTTGTGTGTGAATTGCCCATCAATATTTATTTATTAATTAAACTAGTGCAAGGAATGGTTAGAGTATAAACCTTTATGTTCCACACTCACTCACAAGGAGAGAGTCAAGGTTGTAATGAATTTGTTGTATTATTATGTAAATGTGTCATTCTAAATTGGCGAATTCTGAAAATGGCGGGCGGCCCAATATTATACTTTTATGATTTTTGAAGAGCTCCGAAATGTTTGTTTTGTTTTCGTAGATAATAATCATTAGTCGTTATTTAGAGAAGAATTTCCCCGTCAATAAAATATTCATTTCGATTTATTTTATTTCATTATTTATTATTGAAATCACTGGATTACTACTGTTTCATCGTTAGGAAATAATGAGATTGTCTAGTTTGAGGTAATTGGAAATAAGAAAGTGTTCGTGGATAACAAAGAAGATTTATACGAAGATAAAAGTGGTCGATCGTTAAAAAGGTGCATGGGAAAGCAAAACGTGTCCGACAGTTTCTTTTCTGCCAAGCAGTAACGGGCAAACATTATTCTGTTCCGATTTAAGGTTTTAAAAAATACGCGGTATAGAGGAATCTTATATCTCTAGCAACGTAGCGCAATGTTAGCCAGTGATTAGATCCTTAAAAATCAAACGGCAAATCTTATATGTAAATAGTGGCCGGCAAACAAGTTGACCCAAAAGTGATGTGGAAGGGGAAAGTTCGCGCATGTGCACTTCCACCAAAGAGACCTTAAAAACTGAGAGTTTCTGCGCAGCTAACTTCATTGGGTCAACATGTTTGCCGGCAACTATATCATTCTATGGAATAAACAACAGTTCTATTTTTTAAAATAAAATTTTGAGTGCCCATAACAGCCCAGTGCCACTCTGTTATTTAAACATGAAGCTTTCAAATCATTGCCTGGCATCGATGTAAACCATTAGATGTGCCCTCCCAAACTTCAGGCGCACGAAATTATGCCATCGTTGGGAGGAGTGAGCTCACCCTTTCCATTCTAGTCGGTTGCAGGAATCGATGAACGCTGAACGTTTACGAACCAATTTTTCGTTGTCAATTACCAAAATAAGTAGAACCGCAGCATACCTCGCCGCTAGCAATTTCAGGGGTCAAGTAGATTGGTACTCGTAGTATGTAAATCACTTACGCTAGATACGAGTATACAGACGCAGCTTATTACTAATTTCAAGGTGCTCAGTGCTCATCAATGGTTTATATCGACGTTGCGCTCGTCACAACAAGATGTAGAATGATTTATTCGCCCTGTAATTTATCTGAAATCATGGGATTTAAAACCAGGACACAATAATGGAACATTCATTCCCACTTGGCAGTAGAATAACTGGCAAAGGTTCGCTACTTCCCAGTCGGACTCTGGTAGTTCGTAGTTAATATTCTGTTGGTTGCTGGTCGTAATTTTGCAGATAATCTACGTTCACGGCATGTACGTGTGCCCTGTGCCGGCCGCCGACACCGCAAACCGAATTGAAGCTAATTTGTGATGCTTTGTTCTCTGCACGGTAGCTCCAGCTCCAGCTCCACGGTAGTGATTCGAGAAAGCCAATAAACAAACCACTAATACTATACCCAATATATCTACTTCCAGTATATCTTTGGGTATACTACTAGAATACTAGATCCAAGATTGCGGAGTATTGTAATTATAATAAAATTATTTATACTGTGTCTGGGTGTTTGTATAATAAGTATGTATTTAAAACTATATAAGTATTATATCAGCTATCTGGCTACCACAGTACAAACTTAGTCATTTTTTTTTGTAAAAACAACAAACAAAATTGTCCACCAATATTTATTTATTGTAATTAGTCTTTAGAAGATACAGGGCAATATACGGTTTTACGGAAAATAATCGAGCGTGAATCGATTTCTGCTAGATAAGTAGGTACTCGTATGCTCCATCGTAGACCCTATCATCGCTAACATCACCGCGAACCGAATTGAATCTAATTTGTGATGTTTTGATCTCTGCTGGGTAACTTCAGGTTAGTGATTGAGAAAAAACAATAAACTAACCAAACATTTACTCTTATTTCTTGATCCACAATTGCGCAGTATGGCAACGGCTCTAGAGAATAAACGGTTTTAGTTTCCGGCACTCAGGAATTAAGACCTGCAGAAATTATGAAACGTAATAATATCTTTATGGTTCACTGCAGTGCAGATGGAATTATTGCAATTCGCTTGTACTCTGAAATCCTTTCATGATTCCATTCATTTCATAAGTTTTAAATTTTCGTAATCACGAGTTTTACTAGCAAATGACCCATTACATTAATTCCATAAGAATTACAATAATTCCATTATACACTAATAGAAGAATTATCATCAATTTCCAAGTGGAGATGTACATTGTACAGGTTAGTCATCACCACTGGTCTGATCGGTGAAGGAAATAATTGCAAGGAAACCGACATGTTAAAACATCGTCTTTTGAGGGCATGTCTTCTATATTTTAATTCAGTGTCATGATATTATTTGTTCCAAGCACCAAGTGAGCTCTTCACGAATTCAACCGATATTCACGAAAGTTATGTGTAAATTTGAGAGATATTTATAGTAGTTTTCAATTCCATTCATGGTATTTATCATAGATTTCGATTTTTTTTTGCTACGCTGATATGACGGTTTGTTGCTCCAATTTGAGAGATAGGCTAGTTTTTGTTTAGTTTAATGTTCGTTTCCTATTTGACAACTTCATGAATATGATGTCTTGTTCATCCTACTTGAGAGATAGATTCAATTTCGACATCCGAGCGAAACGAGACACTAGTAAATTATAAAATTCCTGATGTCCTGATCTAATGAAGAAACCACTCTGGCTTCTCAGTCCAGCAAGCTTTTCCTCAGAATATTTCAATACAAGAGATCAAAATGTCTTAAATCTGATTTATACGAAAACAGTATGATTCCCAGAGTTTGTGTTCCTCGAAAAATACAGCTCGGATTCATTGAAATGTAAACATGTTGCTTCCTGGAAAACGAGACTCGTCTACTGTTGCTGTTACTGAAGAAATCAATGTCTGAAATAAACAATACATACGTTTTTGAAACGAAAATGTATATAGCTGTGATAACCGCTTTTTGGTTGAGAAAATGTCATAAGTTTGCACCGACATACTATAATGCGTCGATATAAACCATGGGTATGCCCTCCCAAACTTCAATCACACGAAATTATGTCATCGTTGGGAAGAGTAGGCTCACTCTTATCGTTCTAGTCGGTTGCAGGAAGCGCTGCACGTTTTTTACTTATCACTATTCGTTTTCAACAACCATAAAAAGTAGGTCCAGCTGGCGATTCTATTAGGGGTCAATTAGATTGGTGATGTGTAAACCACTTCACACATAGACTAAGTTTATAACCAATTTCAAAGTACTCAGAGCACATCCAACGGTTTATATCGATGCTGAAATTTTGTGAACTCGCGTGACTGACATACGTAATAACAGTCAATCTATAGCTAAACAAACAGGCGACGTATGGTGCAACATTAGTGATCTTTAAAACTAAAATTCTATGATATATATTTACTTCTAAAATATAAATATGTGGTATATTTTCTGAGAAATTGCGAACTCCTAGTGAAAGCACATACTGGATATCAGTTTAAACATCAGGTGATGAACGAAAACAAATAACCATTACGTAGATTCACGCCAAAGCTTGGTTACGTCGACTGCCAAAATAGATGTATAGCTACATGTACCATAAATTTGCTCTATTTACCGTCTGAGGTGCCCTTGTACTAGTCGTCACATGAGATGTAGTGCTTGTCGAGTATGGTAAGTATATTTAAAGAGTTTACATATACTACGTAAAGAGCTTTGATTATACACTTATCTAGATGGAGCGTTATGCTGTTATTGCGACAAAAGCAACAGGCCAGGTTTCAAACCCTTGCGTGCCACGCACACAAGTGTTGAAACACAGACACTTGTGTTCGTGTCATGTTTTTAAACATGGCGTCAAATTACGCTGTCCTGAGACACAATTTTTTTTAAATCAATTGTTTCTGTAACTAAATGACAATGTAAAGATAGATAGATAGATACTCTTTATGAACATACCAAATAAATAGGATACATAACAAAAAATAAACAAAGCATAGTAAATTAGTGCGACAGTGGGCGGCCTTTTCACTAAAAGCAACCAACAAAACAACAACAAAGCAACAAAAGTAAAGGTTACTTACCAATGATAGCTAACGTTTTTAGTTAATTTAAATCGTCCTTTGGAGACTTTATAGCAATAGACTTTATAGGACATTTGGAGACTTTATAGGTTAGCGCAAATCGACATATTCAAGAGTTACAAAACACGTGTTTATCGCACGTCAGTGTCGCAACTAAACTGCCAGATGGAGCTTATCACCCAACAGTTGGCTGATATTTTTTTGGTGTTTCTACGCTCTAACGGTCTATCTAGACAAGTGTTTGATGAAAGGTATAGAGATAGAACAAACGCTTTACACCGTAAGCACGGGTCTGATCGCTCTTGCGTTGTCGCTCTTGTGCAAGTGGCTTTTGTTGCACACATCACTATGTCGCCATAGCTAACATACACCTCATCTGCTTACGATTGATTCAAAGGAAAGAAAACCCTGATAATATGTATATCTAAGATTAGAACACGTAAGTTTAGATTAGTACGGCTCTGCGCTTCTGCATCAGCCGCGTGTATCACAGATATGCTGCAATGAAGCATGTAGGTGACTCGAACTCATTAGATTATCCCACCACCCATTCAAAAATAGTTAAACGGTCCCGTTCCGACAGTCCGCCGTGATAAAAACTGATAATTTAGCGACTTTACAGCGATAAATAAATAAATATTGTTGGGCATTTCAAACACAATACCATCTAGCCTCAAAATATGCAAAGCTTGTATTTATGGAAGCCATATAGCTGATATAATACGTATATATTTGCTAGCAATAATATTTATAAGAGATGTGTATTGTTAGAGATCAAAGACTTTGAAGTATTTTTTGAACATGGGTGTTTCGTCTTTTTTTTTTTCAAAGACAAAATCAAAAGCCTTTATAAATCTTATTTGAAATGCAGTTTAATTACGGCATATTCAATCAAAACTATTGATGAAATAGATCAATGGACGATGATGGACAGTACTCACAACACTAACATCGATTAATCAGGCTCAATTAGATCTCTAATGGCAGTTCAAACAGCTGAAACCGATTTTTATTTAGCCATTCAATCAATATTTGCACAAAGATCTGTGGAACCAGATAAGCGACTGATAATAATTTTGTTTATGTTACACTAACTACGCCCCAAATTTTCACTCGTGTAGCGCCCAATTCCCTTTTTTTCTTGTGTAAAAGTAGCCTACTTATGTGTTATTCAAGGTTTTTTTCTATCTATGTGCCAAATTTCATCTAAATCTAACTAGCCGATTTTCAAAAAGGAGGTTATCAATTCGACAACTACGTTGCTTTTTTAACTTTTGTAGGTTTACACTTGACCGCCATCTTGCTTGATGTTAAGCGATGATGCGGTCTACGATGGAGCGTGCTTACCCAGAAAAAACCGATTCACTCTCAATTTGAAGACACAAAGATTGTAACCAACAGGGAAAACCCACTCAGGTAACGTATTCCACAGCCTAGACGTTCTTATCACAAAAGTAGAGTCAAATCTCTTTGTTCGTGTCTTTGGAACATCAACCATGAAACGATGACTCTTTTCCAAGCTACGAGCATCTCGATAGAAAAAAGGGAAAGGTGGTAGTAGATCATGTAAATCAGTCGCACACTCTCCTAAGTGTACCCGATTAAAAACCGATAGGCTAGCAATTTTTCGGCGATGTTCAAGACTTTGAAGTCTTTTTTGCACAAGAATGTCGTTGCCTATGAGCCTTTTGGCACGTCTCTTGATCAATTTCAAAGTCTCTAGCTGATACTTAGCTGAACCATCCCAAAGATGCGAACAGTACTCCATACAAGAGCGAATTTGTGCTTGATATAAAGTGAACAACTGTTCAGACTTGAAGTATCTTCGCACCCTTGAGAGGACACCTAGTTTTTTGGCAGCTAATTTAGCCTAGGACTCGATAAACGAACCAAAGTTGAGCGTAGATGTTTTTATGTATGTTACCTGATTTTTCGAAAATCCCCGCACCAATTTTAAAATTTCATTTTGTGTTCAGATGGGTATGCTTCCGGAATGGTCCCATATAAATTTTATCGAAATCGGTTCAGTGGTTTTTTAAATATGAACAATAAACTATAATTTGCGTACAATTTTCTGAATAACGTAGTTGTAGATTTCATAAAAATTATGAAACTCGATCCTGTCAATACGAATTTGTATAAATGCACTAATAAAAACTTATTTTGCACTAAAAAGGGTAAAATAAACTATTTTCATACAAAAATTAAACCGACTTCGAAACCACAAATAGGCACGCAAAAGCGAAAAATAAATTAAAATAATTATAAGCGCTACTCACTCATCTATTTGAAGTCGGTCACATTCAAAACTTTCGTATTTTGGTATTTTTTTTAATATGAGTAGTAAGTAGGTTTTTCAACGTGACAAGACTGATTATTATGATGATGAGAAGCAGTCGTAAACAATATAAACGTCCGTGGCCTGTTGTTCACACTGTTTACGCAACGTGGCTCTGAATGAACTTGTTTGTCGATGGAAATAGGGTTTTGTCAGGAGCAACAATACGACTCACTACCGAGCTTGTGTAAACTGTGACACCGATAGCTGAAATAGCAATAGTCTTTTAGTTACAGTAATCTTATAAATGTAATAATTCAGATATTTAGACGTTTGGATGTTTGGACATCTGGACATTTGGACGTCGAGACGTTTCGAAGTTCGAATGTTTTGATGATTTAAAAAAATTAAGACCACAGAATACCTACAAATAATAACAATAATAAATAATAAACGTTGGTGGACAATTCACATACAACACCATCTAACCCCAAACTAAGCAAAGCTTTTACTACGGCAACCAGATAGCTGATATTATACTTATATAGTTTTAAATACATACATATTGTACATAGAAACTCTCAGACACAGTACAAACATTTGAATTCATCACACAAATATTTGCACTGGGTGGGTGGGAATCAAACCCAGGACCCTCGGCTACGCAGGCAAAGCTACTACTCACTAAGCCACGAGGTCAGTCCAGTATTTATTCTTCACCATTTTCAAGTTAGCGGCATCACGCATATTACTTAGAAAACAGAGTGATGCGCGTGGGATCCGAATCAGGGTCTCCGCAGCATCTCCATTTTCCGGACTCGACTTTTTTGACTGAATTTCCTTGTATCATTGTAAATTATACTCTAATTACAATGATGTACAAAGTACTACTGTACATTTATTTGTTAGATTTTTGTTCTGAGTGTGATGTTTGTGTTAGCTTTCTTAAATCAGATAAAAAATGTTATCTAATGCGGAGGTTTTGAGTAAACCACACGCATTACAATATGTAATGTACGCATTGTATAATTTGTAGCACTTACTATCTGTTTTTTTTTCAATTCAAAAAAGGAGGAGGTTCTCCATTTGGTCATATGACGCTGCTAGTTCTATCAATAAAAGTATAAGTGTAATGTCAAGTATATAAGTATCAGTAACATGTATCAATCACTATCACTACAATATAGTATAAAACAAAACCGTTTTCTCTGTCCCTATATCCCTATGTATGCTTAGATCTTTAAAACTACCAAACAGATTTTGATGCGGGTTTTTTATACAGATAGCATAATTCAAGAGGAAGGTTTATATGTATAATGTGTGCTTATACGATATTTGTAAGTTTACTTTACTTAATAATTAATGGCGAAGAATTAGAAATGACGTCGGCTTAAATGAAATACGAGTACAATGCATTTTTCTTGTTGAAGGAAGCTAATGTTTTAATATAGTCTTGAACGCATTATCATTCGATGTTTCAATGATGTCCTTGGGTAGTCGGTTGTACACTGCCGCGCGCCGCGCCCATCACGTCTGTCAGTTTCGTGGACCTCTCAAGATACCGAGAAACGGATTTGGTAGTATTTTTGGCGAATGGAGCGTTGTTTTAATTTACTCACGGTGTCACTCATTTTTTCATTTGACCAGGGGCGTAATTACTGTCTTATCAACGATACCGAGTACCTATGTATATCGATATCATTAACGCAACGTCTCAAGTACTCATTCAGATGTTTGTCATCATCACTGGCTTTACCAGAAAAATATAACATTGTGAGGAATCCGCCATCTTTCAAGAATGTTTTAAGGTCATGCGTCATCTGACTACCCGCTCTAGCCTAAATTTTTTTTCAATTCAATTCAATTCATTTATTCATACCGTAAATTCATAAGAACACTTGGTAACGTCATTTACAAAAAGGCAAATAATCTGTGTACATAATATGATAAAATAACAACGCCAAAATGAATAAAGCAGCTGTAAAGGGGCCTAGTCAATTACATGCAGCTGTAAAAGGCTTTGTCGAAGACAAAATAACAAATAATCAATACACACAGTATACAGATATATTTAATTGGATAACGGGACACTCACGTATATACGGTCGGTCAATCCGACTCGAGTTTACTGCAGTGCCAAACGGGCAGCCACCGCGCGTGTGCACTCGCCTTGAAAAAGGCCGCCGGACGCGGCCGAAACTCGAGTCGGATTGACCGACCGTATATACGTGAGTGTCCCGTTATCCAATTAAATATGTGTAACAACCACGTTAATTTTAATACTAAAAAAGTATACAGATACTACATTAGTCCAAACAATGTAACATCAAAAGTCTTAAAAATCTATTATTTTACCTTATTCACTCACTTTTGTGTGAACATTAGGGAGTTGCTTATGCTTGAGAGTTTTTTTTTAGTTTACGATCTACCCCTATTAAGATTGTTATTGCCACATACGCTATTTTAAGTTCTGTATCTCAACTGGTCTGGAGATATTTCAGGCAAGGAAAGGTGTTCCGAATTTCTTATTTTCCTACTCTTCTTTTCATATTATAGAGAACGCTATTTGCCTCCCCAAACAGTGTGGTATTTTTCTTTAGTTCTATGTTATTTTATTTGGTTTAAAATTAATTCTAAGTACCTACATAATAAGGCTTAGCAAGCTCGTCAGAACCACCGCGTTGTATGTTTCAATTAAATCTGGCGGAGTTACAACGTCATGCTAACTTACTCAAATTAGGATCTTGTTTGAGGATATCAATAATTCCACAACAGATTGCGACACGACCGATGCTTCTGGGTTAGATATGAAGCAAGCAATATCCAACAAATTAACTGGAAGCCTCCATTCGGACCAATACAAGATGAGATGAACATATAAGTAATGTTTAACGTCGAGAATTGAATCCTACTAATATTATAAATGTTATGTTTGGATGTATGCCGCTAAATCACGCATGAACGACTGAACTGTAATTTCTCTGAAAACACTGCCTTTTAGACAGGATCATAATGTTTTCACATTACTGCAGGACGGTAGTATAACTGGAAAGAGCGTTGTAAGAGATTTACTACAATAACATGGCCCGCCCCTCCAAATTACTGTTTTAATGTGTGTAGTCACATCCTTACGAAAGAGTTTGTATGTAGGTGTAATTATTCGTCTGCAGTAGCAGTACGCACACATGCTTGGTGGTAAGTTGTATATTCTTTCACACATACTTTCAAACGTTTTGAATTCTGGAGGGGCGGGTCATGTTATCGTAGTAAATCTCTACTTCCCCAGATAGACTCGCTTACTCGTATAAACTATGAATCTAAAACAAGAAATACTAGTTTCTCTATAAAGGAGCGTAGAATGTTATTAATAAGTAAGTGTTTTGAAAGGTCGCTTGCTATCGCGCCATTGCAAGATTATATAATCATAAAACTGGCTGACCCCCGCAAACGTTGTTCTGCCATGTGACAGAACTTCACTTATATGTTACGTATCAAGTGATATGTCAAAATGACGAGTCATTACATGTAAATGACTTCAAGTCTATCATTGACAATTGCTTTATATTGTTAAAGGCTTTAATCGCAAATTTATTTGCCTATTTCATTTTAATTGGCTTCCAAAATGGAGGTTTTCATTTTCTCAGAATCTTTAATGAATCAATCAGTTGACCGAGTTGAGTTGAGTCATCAGTACTCTAAATTCAGGAAGTGGCAATAGTAAACAGATTCATTGGAATACAAAGCTAAACCAACCTTTTAAAAGGTCCACAACCCTTGGTCCGCAAAGTTAGCGGAATCTACGCAATCAACATTTAAAGTCAATAAATAATTCCACCTGCCTTTTAGCAGTTTACATTTGACAAACCCCATGATAGTATTTATTATAATGTAGGGGCATTTGAGATTCAATATGACAATACAAAGAGAGAATACAATTTTCGAACGGAATGAGAAAATTGAAATTGTTTTCAATTACACGACAGACCGGGATTAAGCAATGAAATATGGAAGTATTATGCATTGCGCCATTTTTTACCTGAATATTACCTGGAAATTTGATAAAAAATAAAAGCCATTTAGCAGCATACGAGAAAGCGATCAAGTGTAAGCTTATCAAACATTAAAAAAATGGCAATTGAGTAATTGAACATTGTGATCTGTTATTAGAATAATGTAAACGGGATATAACGTCCCTAATGTAAACCAGGGATTATAACTAAGTTGCTGTTTTTTGCTGTAGGTATATACTTCGATTCCAACTCATGTAGAGAGAATATTACATTTAAAAAATAAACTACTTGACCCGGTGAACATTGTACCACCATACTTTTTTTTCATCAATATATTCTAAATTTTCTGCTACACAAACTTTGTTCCGACAATAATTAATACATAAAACAAATAATTGTCCAATTTGGTGCAGTCAATTAAAAGTTATGAGTAGGTATATATACATTAAGAGGATCCATTTTTATGTGTAAGTAATTTTAGGGATATCTGTTCTGAAGATGTTCATAAGTACATCTTCAGATAGATAAATAAATAGATTATAACACTCATCAAAACACAGATGTATTTTAGTATGAAAACTAACGTGGTTATTACACATTTTACATAAATACACGGGTAACTCACGTTTAATGTAGTCAGTCCAGTCCGACTCAAGTTTCGATCGCGTCCGGCGATCTTTTCAAGGAGGCAGTGCTAAACGAGCTGCGAACCCGCGCGCGCTCTCTCGAAAAAGATCGCTTGACGCGATCGAAACTTGAGTCGGACTGGACTGACTACATTAAACGTGAGTTACCCGTGTATTTATGTAAAACAGATGTATTTTTTACAAATTTTATGATATTCTAGTTTGAGCTACATTAGAGAGTGCCCGATCTTCATCTATTTAATTTGTCTAAGCCTCAGCTGTTCAAATTCAAGAACATTCTAGAGTAGCGCCAAATGCCTTTGTATACCACAAACATGGAAATATTTCACTGAAGTCGCTTGAGGCCTTATAACTAAATCGATGTTTGAGTAAGGTTTTGTAGGATTATAGCGGTAGAACCGTTTTGTCGAATTTTGCCTTGGACTTTGTTTGTTATATATTCAAATAAAATCACATTTTTTTTCTATCGTATAGCTCGAACCTAAAAAAGCAGCATCGGTTTATGTTCCGTTTCATCCTCTATTGTTATACATACGCTATACGCACTATTGATTTGGAATACGCCGTAGGAGTGAGTCTTCCTTGACGGGTACAAACGGAGGGCCTTCAAATCGATCGGAAGTCAGTTTCTTCTAAATAAACACGCTCCATCTTAGACTGTATCGCCACTTTATTTATTAAGACAATACTCGTAGAAATACTGCAAGTTCAACAAAGCATCTTTGCCAGTGATAGTGAACCGTAATGCTTGATTTCGATATTTCAAATAACTCTAGTAACTTTCACGAACGATGGTAAGAACAAAACCCAATTTACATAACACCCCAAGCGGGACATCAGGGTGAGACTCATTGCCCTAACGTGGAATAGCATATGCATAAGCAGCCCATTAAATATACCCACCTCTGGGCTCGGTATCTTCACTCACAAGGAGAGAGTCAAGATCATAATACACCAAGGTGGTCCAGTTCGCGTCGGCAGAAGAGGCATGACCTGGAAAAATTATAGGAACCTCCCTATTTCTTCACGATGTTTGTTCAGTGTTAAATCCAGTGGTGATGCCAAACTTGCACTTGGTAAAATATTGAGAACTGCAGGCAGGATTCGAATCCACGACCTTACTATTTTGATACACCTTTCCAATACTAAGCTGAAGATACACGAGAGTGCAACACTCCGTATATCATGCACGCCGTCGTGGCTTTGTCTCGGTACACTGGGGGCTTTATCTATTAGGCTAGCCGCACACACGCCATAATATTGACAATAAAGAATGTAAGATAAGATAATAAAATTCTTTATTAAAAGCCATAACACAAACAAAAAATTACAAAAAAAAACTAAGAACTATGACCCAAGTATGCCATTTTAATTGGCGGTCTTATTGCTTAAATCAATCTCTTCCAGGCAGGCGTGCATAGATAGGTTTTTATACAACAACAATGTATTATTGAAATATATTACGTATTGCTAGATTTCGAATTAATGCAATACTCAACGCCACGACTTTTTCTTTCTATACATTACAGCACAAATCTAGCTGTAGAACGACTGATTCAGATTTTACCTCGAAAATATGCGGGACTATATATTGATGATGGTGTTTGACAATCTTGCATTGACAATATTGTGTGTGCGGCTAGCCTTACACCGACGACATCGAAGACAATGCGATATGTCGTTTTGTGTTGGCGTCGGCTGCACTATCGAGAGGCATTATCATCTTGGCTACCACGTAATGTCGAATAAGCATTAAAATATGTGCTTGTGTGGTTTTGTTGCTATCCCCATGCAACGATGACGACAGTTTGCATAATACACAAACCCATTAGGTTCGATACGCGGTCCTTACTTCGCTTTAGGGCAAGAAACTTTGTTTTGCCATCAAATATGCATGCGGCGCACGTCGTAAAGTCGTTAGTGTTTTTGCTATTAGCTAACTCTTTTGGGCCCAGACGGCTTAGTGTGTACCTTACAACTATAGAAGTCCTATTAAGTACGTAGAAATAAATGAAGTCCTAATCGAACCAGTGTACGTAATAATCCGACAGTTATTATAAGTATATGAGTCTATTGGAATAAAAACCGCAATGTCCGTAAACTTTTTTGTCATATCCGTCAGTGCTAAACGAGCTGCGATCACGCGCGCGCACTCTCCTTGAATAAGGTCGCCGGACGCGATCGAAACCATAAAATAGATAATATAGAAACTTAAGTTTCATTGGACTGACTATATCATACGTGAGTTACCCGTGTACTTATTTAGAAAGCTTAGCTTATGTGTTATTTCAGAGTATAATTTTTCTCCGTTCCAAATTTTATCCAGATTCGTTCAGGCGTTCCGACGTGATTGAGCAATTTACAAACATCCTGACATCTAAACACTCAAACTTTTGTATTTGTAATATGAAAAGATGGTCGCTGGAAACCGCTGGTTACAGGTTGCGCAGGACCGTTCGTTGTGGAAATCTAGGGGGGAGGCCTATGTTCAGCAGTGGACGTCTTGCGGCTGATGATGATGATCCCTCTTATAAGACTCTATTAGAACTAAGACGTTTGATTCTATTTTCTAATAAAAACGTCCAATAACATCGTGTCATTTAAATGTTCCCTTCTATGCTTAAATAAGTTTTTTTTTTTGGTTATTGCTGCTCACCTGGCACATATCACTTTGAGTGATAAGGCCAGACCACCACATGGACACTTGTAGCACTTATAAGTTGACGTCCTCTACTTTATTACATCATTTTTGTCAGATTTCGCAAAGGTCATTCGGTTTTTTGGTTTGAGCATTTTTAACATTTATCTGAATGTAAAAGACGAAAGTATCAAGTGGTTCAAAGGTTTTTTAAGAGTGTATGGATGTGTTCACAAATCTTTTGCGAGGTGAATGGGTTTGAATTAAATTAAAGACGTAGAAAGTACAGTACCTGTATTAAGCCACAGGCTACCAGTACTTTCTGTCTCGTTAAAGTTAATTATTTTCTTGGGACATCTTATGAAATTATCCCTTGGAAGTGAGCCATTTTTGATGAAAATAAGTTCATTCATTCATAACTTAAGAGCGACGCTCTTGTCGGTGGAGTTCCTTCCATGCACTTCTACACTCCGCCTTCACCTTGACTTCCTGATACGACACTACATAAAGAAAATAAGTTATAGTGAATTTTGACGTGACAACGTCTTATAAATTGGTTTGCCGGGTGACACTTCAAGAAACTGCGTTACGCTCCGCTCACGTTATGCGCTCACAACGAGAGCGAGTGAGAGGCACGCGTCCCTTCCACTCGGGCATGGTTAGCCCGCCTAAGAGCGAGATAGACAGACGTAAAAAGTGAAAGGCACGCGTCCCTTCCGTAAAATTATTTTACCACTCAAAGTCGTTGTAAAACTTTCGCCCGTATACCGACTTTACAGGCAACCAATTTTTTAAGTTTTAAGTTACACGGTTACTACGGGAAGCAGCTAGTACCTACTAATTTAAAAACAGAAATATTTATTTTACGAACATTTGTTTGATTTGAATAGTTTGCGAGCAATATCAGCGTATGACGTGTACACAAACAAATTCATGAAAGTTTCAAAACTGAACTTTAATTAAAATTTACTTCCCGCATTTCACGTTAGATATTAATGATTCTGTATCGGAGTTTCTAACTGTATTGTCCTCTCCTACGTGTCACTGTCACGTATAATCGTGCCATCGTACGTGACAGTGGCTTTTATGACACTCCTATGGCATGCCGAGTGGTATTGTTCTATTTTCAAATGAAAATCGCTTTACACTTTCCCGGTATTTCGCGTCAGTATGATTGGAGCGTGATAGATTAATTTATAACGCGGTAAAATTTTACGTTAAAAGGGAATGTTCCATTTTCAAATTAAAATTGATATTGTTGCGGAAATTAAAAAGTGGCGGGAGATCGCGTCGTGGCGTTAGTATTGTTCTATTTTCATATGAAAATGGTTGTACAGTTTCGCGGTATTTCGCATCAGTATGATTGGAGCGTGGTAGATTAATTTATGACGTCGCGGTAAAATTGTAGCCCGAAGTTTATTGGACATTGTTCCATTTCCAAATTAAAACTGATATTGTAACGGAAATTAAAAACTGGCGGAAAACCAGCTCCCATATCATAAATATTTAAAAAGTAGCCAGCAAGGGGCTGATTAAGTATTACGTAACGCAATTTAACACACATTTGCCAGTTATTCTACGCCAAGCAGTATTGTGCAACATTACTGTGTTTCCGGTTTGAAGGGCAATGACGATTATGTTTTTGACCGCGGTTTTTAATTGCTTGGTTCTATATAATATAGAGTTTGATCTAATGATGAATTTTTTCCTACACTTTTCAGTGATGAACTTAAAGTTGCAAAACCACCTTCCATTTGATTGGCTATCTAAAGTCACAGGAAATCTCAAATCAATAAAAACGTGACAAAAGTCCACATCAGACAAAAAGGACTAGAAAGGCCAACCCCGAGTAAATGGGACAAGGTCTTTTTGGTCGGCGATTTTAAAGAATTTAAAATTTCTTGAATACCTACCTAGCGAAGTTATAAGTTTATCGATTTTCTATCGAAAATATTTCGGAGAGTGTGCAGCCGATCTCCATCATCTAATCTCATCTTTCTTTTTTATATAAAATTACATGCAACTGGAAACTGATATTTTAAAAACACGAAGGAAGAGGTTTGAATCCTCTTTTGGAATATCCACACTGTCTTTTGTTTTTATTATTTAAGTACCTACAATAAAAGTTAATTTTCCTATCCATCGATTTGTATAATTATGCTTTCAAAGCATCATTTACTAATGCGTTACCTGTATCTGAATTTCCTAGTGAATACGGAATCGATTCCTTCTATCTATCGATTCCTAGCCTAACATCATATGAGATGACTGTTAAAAGTACAAACCATTATTATTCCATGGATAAAAAAGATGTACCAAAAAAAATAGTCATTAAATGACTCTAAATAATACGAAACACCCACAAAGTAATTCAACTAGGACCCTATAAATCATAGATGACGTAAAATAAACCATATCGGCTACGCAAAGCACACAAATCTGAGAATAACCGGTCCGGTTGACGTACTCGTAGTTACTTTAAAGGTAATCCGGTCATACACGCTTGCGAAATACAAGTTATATGTGGGCATAGAAATGGTAGGCTTGGAACTTTATAAATATTTGAATAAAGAGAGCGGACAGTAATTTAAATAAGACCACAGTTGATAGTAAGAAAATACTTCATTGTGGATGAAATCGCTCAGAGAAACCCCAAGTATAGCCCTTTCCATAGTCATTCATTTGCCATTGTCCTCATTTCTGCACCGTAGGTCATAACTGGTCATAAATGCTACTAAATTAAAATTTCAAATTGGTTTACAGATGTATATTTTCATATTTTTTGCAAATTACTTTTGCACCCTCTCGCTATTTTAATCAATCAACAGCCCACTAAATGTCCCCACTGCTGGGACTCGGGCCTTCTCTCGCAAGGAGAGAGTTAAAGTCATAATCCACCACGCTGGCCCAGTGTGGTAGATGACACATGACTTCGAAAGATTCTAGGTACATGACGGTTTCCTCACGATGTTTTCCTCTTCGAAAGATTCTAGGTACATGACGGTTTCCTCACGATGTTTTCCTACCATGTCTTCGAAAAGACGGTGGTGCTTGTGGGGTTCGAACCCGGGGTCTCCGGATCGGCAGGCGCCGTTCTCCCTACTAGACCAGCCGTAACTTAATAACGTTATTTTCATACTCCGACTTAACCGTCTGGCTTATTGATTTTATTATTATTTAACTAAACTACAACACATTACACAAATTGCATATTGCGTCACACATATTGAACAAAAATATAAAATTAAAATTTAAGAAATGGATGGATTCATTTTGCCCTCAACTCACTAGCAAGTCAGCACCCCCGTGCAAGTGATATAACCAGCGCGCAACGCGGAATGGGAGTACGCATACACAGCGTTTCCCCTCTTCGCGTCAAAGTACAAGTCCGCGTGGACCATGGAGTTTGATAATATACTGTGGCTAAGGGCGGGCCTAGATTTGTGAATGGTGTTTTACTTTTTATGTGTTAGTGATTTGGCTGTGAGTGAGTGCGTGAGTATGATCGGCAATGGATCGGTACAGGTATGTTTTGTATGTAATAGTGCGGCTTTGCGCTAGTGTGCAACTTCCCTTCCGCAAGAAATGACAGAAAGATTTGAACATTATTGTTTAGCTAAAGCTACTTATTCCCTTCTGTGCTTGCGCGGAAGATCGAGTTGCTCGATGGGTATAACAGAACAGCTATGTGATAAATTTTCAGCTTGCCTCAAATATCTACCTAAACTCTTCTGCCAGTTCTCGGAATATAACCATCTCTAGAATGTAACTAGCTTCTTTTATATTTCTTTTCATTCTTCTTATATATAAGTAAAGCAAAACATGTCAACAGGAATGAATCAATGAGTCACCTCGAAAAGATCAGGGACCTCGTGAGCCAACCAAACTGGGCCACACCGGTCAAATCATTAAAAAAATAACGACACCAGGTCATTTTTTCACCGGATCTGTAAATCCCATAAAGAATTTTATGACAGCAATAACTCAATAATGGATTGGACGTTACTATGTACCGGAGTCGATTTTTATGAGCCGATATTCATACCAGCGACTTACAATTACCGAATACTACGAGTAAAAACAGATTTAAAGTAGGTAGTATCTAACAGTTTGAATGTAAAATTTCTTTTTGAAATATTTCCCTTTAAACCGGACCACAGTAATGTTTGCAAATTGCTGGTTGGCGGTTGAATAACTTATAGAGGTGTGGTATTGCCCTACGGACTCTATATAAAGAGTCCTAATACAACTAAATAAAATACGAGTATGTAGGTATCTTCTAAGTAATCAAAATCAACAATTACCACAGCACAACAGTAGCCCTTATCAATGCAACGCTTCCTTATTTAATCTTAATATTTTGTGTCACGATGACCTTCTAAGCTACTGGATCGATTTAAATCAAATTTTCCACACTGTTCAGTTTGATCCACCTTGAGAGATGTGATAGTTTTTAGATTTTTGTATTATGACTAAAAACACTTCCGGAGACAGCTAATACGATGTGTTTTTTATGTATTAAAAGTAAAGTGATAATTTATAAATCATTTCTTTATAAAAGTACATTTTTACTACTACATACATTTTTGAGGTTTAATATAAAATAGAAAATTCGCTAGGAGTAAAATTCAAAGACATTATTTTTTTCTAATAACCCAAACAACTTAAGTACTAACGGATTTTGATTTAATTGATATGGGACTACCGCTCAAGTATGATCTACCAGACAAAAAAAACGTGAAATAGATGCAAAATTTTCGGAGATACCGTATACATAAGTTGGAAGATGCCACTTGCTTCCTAAACCAGCTAGGGACTGTTTTCTGACTCTGACTGCGACTGTTTTAGACTCAATTTCTGAGTTATAAATAAATGATTTTTGATTTGATGCAAGTAATTTCATTCTCAATACAAAAAACGCCGACTTCCATTTGAAATAAGAACTTTGAATAACTCAGAAAAATACAAGATTTCATAGACTTTGTGAAACCAACTAAACTATTGCAATGAGAAAGCGCGGTTTCAGATAAAACAAGAACCTCCTCCTCCATTGAAGTTTGTAAAAAAATACCTACAGACAAATTAAGAAACTCCTTCTTAGAAGTCGTATTTTTTTTTTTTTTTTTTAACTTTTATAGGTTTACACTTGACCGCCATCTCGCCTGATGTTCAACGATGATGCGGTCTACGATGAAGCGTGTTTACCTAGAAGAAACCGATTCACTCTCGATTTGAAGACACAAAGATTGTAACTATCGGGAAAAACCCTCTC
Source organism: Ectropis grisescens (assembly GCA_017562165.1). NCBI lineage: Eukaryota > Metazoa > Arthropoda > Insecta > Lepidoptera > Geometridae > Ectropis > Ectropis grisescens. Next base: position 6,077,190 of record CM029781.1, on the reverse strand, counting down.
AGGCAACGTATTCCACAGCCTAGACGTTCTTATCACAAAAGTAGAGTCAAATCTCTTTGTTCGAGTCTTTGGAACATCAACCATGAAACGATGTCGCTTTTTCGAGCTACGAGCTATTAGATCGTACAAATCAGTCGCACACTCTCCGAAGTGTATCCGATAAAAAAACCGATAAGCTAGCAATTTTCCGGCGATGTTCGAGACTTTGCAGTCTCTTTCGCACGAGAATGTCAATGTGTCGTTTAAAAAGGACACTCATTTGTACTTTGATTTCTTTTAAATTGACGACAGTGGTAGATACAGAGAAAGTAAGTACATAGACAAATTTACAAATGATCGATCCAATGACTAATGGTTCTGGAAATAATTTCCGTTCCTTTAGGATTAATTCCGAAAACATATCTGCGATAAACATTATCTACATATTAAAAGCTTCATTTCAAATTAAGCTTGCATTATCATTGGGGGTGTGTTATCTAATTGATTTTCGGAAGATCAAACGTAATTCGATTCTGATATTCTATGTGCGTTCGATAAAGTTCAATTCAGATTAATGCAGATGCCATTGTGGAATCTATTGTCTGTTTTATCTTTGTTGCAATGAATGGAACCATTTGCATGCTAGATGGCTAAAATATACGGCCCGGCGTTCGATACTCGTTCAAAAAGGTTTGTTTACTTAATATCCCAAATAAGTGCATATTCAGTATTTTATTGGGATAAACTCAGATATTTGTATATTTTTGGGTGTTTTTATACATAATAATTATCTATTTACGGTTCCCTTACTACAAGCTTTGAATATTTTTTTGAATAAGAAATATCCAGTATGTGTATAATGTTTGTACTCGTATTAGTACTAAGTACTAAGCCACAGTTAAAAAAACATGTTGTAAGGTGGGTTCTGTATGATATCAAATTTCAAATACATTTTATTAAACTAATCACTTGACACTTACGCCGAACGGATATATTGAGTTTCTAGTCGACATTAAAAAGAAGATGTAAGTTTTTTTTAATCATCGTAAAAGGTAAATTATGTGATATGAGAAATTGGATTAGAAGCCACTCTGAAATATTTGTGATATGAATCGATGAAATTACACGTTTTATGTATATTTTGTTGTTTATATATTTTTATAATAATTTTATGTATTTGAAAAGAAAATTATTTTTTTATTAATATTTGTTAGATGATCTCGCGAATGGTCGACGAGTATATTGCCCACTACTTTCTCTTACAGGATTATACCCCATTATATTTTCTGTTTGTCATTTTTAGATTAGCAGAAGAACGACGCATATAGAATAGTAAAACAGGCCTATTTCCAAATGTCGAACAAAGGAAGATGACACTTTTTTTTAAACATTGATTAATAGTTTTTTTTTCTAAAAAATAAATTTGTGAAGATCGCCTTGATAGCTTAGTAACTATAACTTTTTTTATTGTCAGTCTTGTTTCATAAACCCTAATTTGTAATCATTGTAAGATAGCACTGAAATTAAAAAACATTATCTAAATACCAATTATCACGCAATTATTTCACTAAAACAAAAGTAAATTTCGAATATTTTTTAACTTGGTTTAACATTACCGTATTATTTAATATTTGATTGTTAATTATGTATCTTAATTTTGAGTACCTAAAAATTCTATGTTCATTTTGATATGTTTGACGGAGTAAATTCATCATATAAAATTAATTTTAAATAATTCAACAAAAAACAGTTTATATATTAGGAAAATATGTTATAAAATTAATTTGACATACCTTTCAGTTGCAACACAAAACCAACAAAACACGTTTACACTACAAGTTTAGTAGTTCTTTCTAATTAGCAGTCATTTTAAAATTTTATTTCACTGTAAATTATTTTATTCTATACGGATAAATAATTACTTAAATTTCTAAACGCACATCACTATTTTGCCAAACAAAAACTAAAAACACAATTAAAACTTTTTACCCCAATGGCCAGTTATAATTCCTTTATTAAAACCAAGATACTGGCCACTCGTAAAGTTATTTTTTTAATCGCGAGTGGCTAATGCCGTCTGCGCGTGTTTCCAACGCAGCTTGTCAAGCCAGACTGAAGCTGAAAGTTATAGCGGGCTTGCATTCAACAAGTACTTATGCGTATAGATAGGTGTTTCAGTAAGGGTGATATAGTTTTTCCAAGCTATAAGCTTATACTTTCTTGCTTTTCAATGTCTCCAGGACTTTGGACAGCAAGAACGCTTTGCTCTTTTTTTTTGTAGCTACAATAAAAAGGCGCGAAAATAAAATTTATTAACGCGTTCATTTGCAATGGAATGAACGTTATGAAAGAATGGTAGTACAAGTATTTTGTTGTTTGTATAATACCTATGTCAAAATATAAATTTTATTACGTTCTACCAAACGCCATAGGTTTCTCATGTAAAGAAAAAAATAGCGTGAACTGGCACAAGATGATATTCTATAATCTTATGAATGCGAAAGCTTAAAATAAAAAAGTGTAGGTATATAGGTATTATGCCCACACATAAAAACAAACTTTCGATGTGTTTGTTAATCCTTCAATCAAAAACCACCATAAAATAAGGAAACCAGGATCTGATGATGACATCCTAGAGAAATAGAGGAAAACTTTTTTACTTTATAAGTTTCTGTTGAAAGTCGCTTCTTTTTAACCCCCGACCAAAAAAAGGGGTGTTATAAGTTTGACGTCGATGTCTGTCTGTCTGTCTGTCTGTCTGTGTGTGTGTCTGTCTGTGGCACCGTAGAGCTCAAACGGATGGGCCGATTTCAATGCCGTTTTTTTTATAGTTAATATTGAAAGTTAATATCCGTGCGGGTGTTCTTAGCTATGTTTGGTTAATATCGATTCAAAATGGCCGCCTCCACAAAATGGCGGACAAAATATTTCTTCACAACCTACCTCAATATGGGTATCAAATGAAAGGGCTTGACAAGCAGAGATAGATACGCTATAACAAATTTCAAATGCAAGATGGCCGCCACCACAAAATGGCGAATTATATAAATTTTTTCACTACTACCGCAATATGGGTATCAAACGAAAGGGCTTGACTAGTAGAATACTTTGCACTATGACAAATTTCAAATCCAAGCTGGCCGCTACTACAAAATGGCGAATTACATTTCTTTTTTCACAACTCCCTTAATATGGGTATCAAATGAAAGGGCTTGACTAGTAGAATGTTGTACAGATAACAAATCTAAGGTAGTCGGGGGTTAATCAAAATTTTTTTTGTTCCCAATGGTTACAATCTTGGTGTCTACAAATCGAGATTGAATTGGTTTCTTCTATGTCAGTACCTCAGTAGGAATCGTAGACCACATCGTCGCTTAACGTCAGGCGAGACTTTGGTCAAGTTTTAGCTGTATAAGTAGTTCAAAAAACACTAAAGTACAAATATTTTCAGATTTACTTATTACGTAAGTATTAGTTCCGTTTCATAACTTCATTGCCCACCTAAACTCAGATGGTAGTTAAATATTAAAGTAAAAAAGAAATATTTATTTTTAGCAGACTTCAAAAAAGAAGGAGGTTCTCAATTCGGGTGTGTGGTTTTACTTGTATGTAGGTACATTTAATACTCCGCTAATTGTGAATTAATTATGATGTTTTTTTTTTATCGTTTGGTAGTTTATAATTAAAATCGAAAATAGTGCGGTGATTTTTGAAATATCAACAAAAAACCGACTATAATCTGAGTTCCGAATTTCAACCTGATCCGTAAAGTTCTTACATCGTGATTCACCAACAAACATACAAACTTTAATATGTATAGTAGATGTTATACATAGTACATTAATAGTTTGAAAATATGCCTACACATTTTTATGTCAAACAAATTTCAGATGATCGTACCATAAATAATAGATTAGAGCAATTTTTTTTTTTGCAAATAGTGTTGCTACTATATTATTGGAAGGAGATTCGTACGTTAAAATAAGATGAACATAGTTATTTCACTTGACGATGGAAGTTTGGTGTCGGTATGAGCACGTAAGGTAAAACATCACTCTGAAGAGACAGTTGTTATCCAATTTTATCATGTAGTTTTTTGACTTTTTTCATCAAAATCCAGTTTTATCTTTTTCGAGGTGTGCCAAAAACACAATTACTTTCAAAAATATTTTCATGAACTTCGTCACAATAATAAACATTACAACCTTTATTAATCTGAGTACTCCGTTCTCTACGAAATTATTAATTTACATTGACAATAGATATATTTACAAATTTGTACGCAGATAGATAACAATTAATTTCAAGAAATCATTTTCACCGTGGAAACATCAATATCTAACTCTGGAAGAAATATTCGATTAATATTAATGACCTTCGAGGAAGATTGCATGATAACGTAAATTATTATTTTATTAACTCGAAAATACAGGTCATTGAAATAGTCAAATCAATTTAAAACAATGTGTATGTATTGTTTTAGTAGTGGTAGGACTCTTGGCAGAGTCCCCCTGTGGAAGAACCACACCTTTGCCAGGTATTCTACCGCCAAGCAGTGATGTGCAAACAGTTCACACACGTTCCAATAGCTACGTGTCGCTGTGCTGCTATGTGGCAGGTGGTTGCTTACCATCAGGCACACGTCCTGCTCCTCTCATCATTCTTTATTTTAAAAAAATGTTCGGAGGTTTCGTCCTTTTATTTTGGTCTTCTGTGTACAATGACATTACTCAATTTCGCTCACAGTTCAAGTGTCAACAGGGACCTGTTCGTCTTCGATGGGATATTTATATTTCCAAGTTTCGAAAAAATTCCAGTGGCGTCCTGTTTGTATTCGATGGGATATTCATATTTTCTAGTTATGCACATTGTTCAAGTGACACCCTGTTCGTCTTCGATGGGATACTCACAAGATATGCCTTTCATGTGTTACGAAGTGGACTATTCTCCTTGTCTCTGACGGTCACCACTAGCGACTATATCACAGCCGGTTTAGAGCCGTGGAGACCGCCGCGTGGCTCCGCAGCAGCACCGGCCAGCACACACAGCGTATCACAACCGCTTCCAACACCGCTGCTCGCACACATTTGCGAAAATGGCGGGAAAACGACTATAAGATATATTTATGGGATTTTACGATTTTAATAAGTAAATTACCTAACTTGTTTTTTTTAAATAAAGATGGATTTAATAAAACGCCATTACACATAAATTTATGAGCTTTGCTGCTAAAATAAAAATTTTTTTCCGCCAAAAAAGCGACCGCAAAGTTGTTTTTGTGGTCTGAGCAACTCGAAATAGCTTATTATCGAAGTTACAGCGTACAGTTAGAAGTTACATTACATCCACACTACACACTAACGACCACTCGGCCGCTCGTAAACGTCCAACTCGCCAAATAGAGCGATGTGTGCCCAACTAAACGAACTTATGTTTACATTTCACAGCCTTTTCCGAACGACTTCGATCGTCTACCGTACTTGTGAGGTTACTGCGGTGAAAAGGCCTTTACTTCCCTCTTTGCTTGGTCTTTGCCACATGTTATAATACTGAAATAGAAAATAAAATACAAATACAAAATCTTTATTGCTGTTTGTATGTAAGAGAAGATGATACAAAACATTTTAAAAGTTGCCCCATACAAACTGGCCTTTGCGAGAGGCCTGCAATATGTCTGGCAAGACAATTTGTTGTAGTCAATAATTTTTTTTTTAAGAATTGTTAGCTGATTAAAGTCTTCTTCTTCCTCATCTTCTATTCATTTCTGGTTTTTATTTATGTCATCTGATTCTTCATCTTCGAAATAGGTTTTAGTGTTTTTAAACTGTCACGATCTTAACACATAATTTTTATCTACGGGGTAATAATTCATTGTTTAAATTTAAATATCGGTTGTAACGCTGCCGAAACGTCGAGGTATTTGCCGTAATTTTGAATTTTTAAAACAACTTTAAGACCTTTAAAATAGTGTATTAAACTCTGAAAAAAATATATGTATTAGTTAAGGATCTAATCTAGTGCAATTCGCAGTCAATAACACGATTTAATGAATTTTACTTGATAGAAAAAAATCCCAAAGTTACCCCTTTTCAAAAAGTTTTTTCAAGTTTATGACTAAACTAATGATCTTTTTTACTAAATTTTTGTACTCAACGAAAGCCACTAAAAAGTTATAGATGCTTTCGCAGAGTTTGACTTGATAAAAAGTATCAGTTATTCACTATGTTTTAATATCTACCATATATATAGCGCGCCGTTCGGCAGGCCTGATCAGTCGCGTTTCGGCGCTCACGGACGACGGGCCTGTGCTTGATTTTGCAATTTTGACAACCAATAAATTTTAAATATTACGATCATAGTGCCACAGTATAACAATATCAGTAGGTATTACTGGTGAAGCACGCTATGATCTTGATTTTTGATACCGTTTTCATTGGAATTGCAAATAGACGCTGATACTAATTAGTACGCTGTTTACTTTATGTTGTAGATATAAGGGAGTCTCAAAAAACTGACGTCGATAACACATCAGTAAAAAATTCAATGCAGATGCAATGGAAAATAGATTAGTATCGGTAAAATATTCGTCCGTCAAATCAGAGATCGGGATAAGGAAATAATGAGAGGGGAGAAATCCCCTGCGTAAATCCCCTAATATAAATGCAAGTTAGGTATCATAAATGATACCTAACTTGCATTTATATGCCATTTAGGTAAATTCTTTGGTAGTAAGGTACTTAGTACTTGGAAGAAAAGTCCTCACATACGGATTTTACCACTTTGGAAGAGATTCTTGCGCAAACTATTCAATTTAGAAAAAAAATGTTAGGAACTTCAATACAATTTTTGAACACCTATCCATAGATACACGTATGATTTTGATAGATTTTTTTTAAAATTTATTTTCCAAGTTTGTGACACCACCAAAATTTGTTGTTTTTTCGTTTTTTGTATGAAACTGTTAATATTGTTCATAGAATACATGTACTTACCAAGTTTTAATAGTATACTTCTTATAGTTTCGGAGAAAAATGGCTGTCACATACGGATGAACAGACATAACGTATATTTTAAAATTTGTCTACGAATCCCTAAAAACCCAACTTCGTTCATTTAAAACTTATTTAAAATGAAATTTAGACACTCGACCAAATTAGATAAGAAGGCAGTAAAATTACTCGTAGAATTTAGCTCTGTACTAAATTTCCGATTCGTATTTTTTCGGTTTAGAATCATTTCCTGAGCATAAAATTACAAAATAATAACAAATCCAGATGGAGCTTCAAGCGCCAGCTCGAAAAAACGTTTTGGCCAATATTCCGAAAAAGTTATAAAGCCTATTATTATTGTAGAAAATAAAATTTCCCATCTTTTGTTGCCAGTAAACTTTTTTTCGAACTTACCGATTACGATTTATTATGTCCAATTTAATGATAACACTGTAAAAAAATAAGATGTGAATTCCGTCCCAGTAGCATAAACATGTCTCTTTTTACCGGAATGGAAGAAGGGTTATGTTTTTTGCGCGTATCTTTATGTTTGTAAAACTTTTATTTCCACATATCTTCCAAACGGCTGGATGGATTTTGGTAACTAAGATATTCTAAGACTGGTCTCATTCGCCAAAGTGTCCATAGACTCCTTAGATAGTAGGTAATATTTTTTACGTGTAGATTTTTTTGTAGTCGGTTTTAAATTAAAGTAATTCTATCATATTGCTCGTTGCTCGAATGAACAGCACCGTTCATCATCATGATTGAAGAGTTGAACGAAGAGTGTGGTCTCCACTTTTGTAATAAGAACAACTAAGCTGTGAAACGCATTGCCAGAGTGGGTTTTTGTCGAAGGTTCGATCCTTGGGGTTACGAGGTACACTGTGTTTGTTTCTATTAGAGAAGCAAGTTCCATCGTAGACCACATCATTTTCATCCACTATTTTCGGCATCATCACAACCGTATCATTAAATGTCCTATAAATCGTAAACGGTAAGTTTTACAAAAAAGTTTACAAGCAACAAAAGATGCAAAATTTTATTTTCTACAATTGTTGTCAAAATATATAGTTTCCAAAATATCGGCTAAAACAGTTTTTTTCAATTGGCGTTTGAAACTCTACCTGAATCTGTGAGCATTTTGTAATTTTATGCTCAGTAAGTGATCTTTACCTCATAGAAAAAATTGGATTAGAAATTTAGTGCAAACTTGGCCAAAAAACCGTCTATATTTACTGGCATTGCATTACGTTTCACCACATTTTTTAAATTTTTTGACGAACTTGTGAATTATTAGGAAACATTTTAAAAAGATGCATGAAATTTTAAAAGCCGTTCTCAACTTATAGTGTGACCAAAAAAGAAAAGGTTGAGTTTTGTATACCTACGAGTATAGATAAATTTAATATTTATTCGTTTATATAGCTACAAAACTCTTATCATAAACAAACAAACGTAAACAAATCTTGAACAAAAAATGAGTTTAAATTACATAGTCCAATTTTTTAATGTTATTTCTGCACTGTGGCACCGATTCCGCGGTCGGTGACGGTCGCGAGAACAAGACAGCGTTAAATGCCTACTTTGACAGAATTACCTGGCCTTAAGAGCCCTCTCACAAAAAGACAGAACTCAACTTTAGGTAAAATCCTGCAACATTGTCAGCGTGCGTCCGTTCGATTCAGCTCGAGCGTTTAGGCGGACAGAACGATCTTGAGCCGTAACGGCAGTGTACTAAAAATTTTTATGAGATTTTCTGACGTGACAACGTCTACTAAATTGATGAACGCTGGCTGCGTGCACGAAAATTGAAGACTTATTGTCCCGTTACGTTCGTTGTCCCGTAACGTTACGATAAATTATTCTTGCATTTCAAAAATCTGATAACTAGTAAAATTTATTTTTCATTTTAAGGGTAATTTTTGTGCATTGGTTCTTAGCTATGTTTGGTTAATATCGATTCAAGATGGCCGCCTCCACAAAATGGTGGACTAAATATTTCTTCATAATCTACCTCAATGGGTATCAAATTTAATGAAAAAGCTTGACCAGTAGAATACTATGCACTATGACAAATTTCAAATCCAAGATGGCCGCCACAACAAAATGGCGAAATATTTTTTTTTTTTTTTTTTTTTTAAATATAATAGGTTCGCACTTGACCACCATCTCGCCTGATGTTAAGCGACGATGCGGTCTACGATGGAGCGTGCTTACCTAGAAAAAACCGATTCACTCTCGATTTGAAGACACCAAGATTGTAACCATCAGGGAAAACCCACTCAGGCAACGCATTCCACAACCTAGACGTTCTTATCACAAACGTGGAGTCAAATCTCTTCGTTCGCGTCTTTGGAACATCGACCATGAAACGATGCCGCCCTTTTGTGGAACGAGAAGTCCGATAGAAGAAAGGGCAAGGTGGTATTAGATCATGTAGATCAGTTGCACACTCTCCGAAGTGTATCCGATAAAAAACCGATAAGCTAGCGATCTTGCGGCGATGATCAAGACTTTGAAGTCTTTTACGCACAAGAGCGTCACTGCCTATGAGTCTTTTGGCACGTCTCTCAATCGATTCCAGAGTCTCCAGCTGATACTTAGCCGATCCATCCCAAAGGTGCGAACAGTACTCCATACAGGAGCGAATCTGTGCTTTGTATAACGTGAGCAACTGTTCAGAGTTGAAGTATCTTCGCACCTTTGAGAGGACACCTAGTTTTTGGCGGCTAATTTAGCCTTAGACTCAATATATGTGCCAAAGTTGAGCGTCGATGACAGAGAAACGCCCAAAAGCTCGAGATGGTCAGTAACCGGCACGGACACGCCTCGAAAAGTAGGAGTCAGTTGGAACGGACTCCTTTTGGCGGAGAACAAACACGCCTGTGTCTTTCCTTCGTTAAACCTGGCCAAATTGGCATCGCCCCATTTAGAGACTGCCTCAAGGGCCAAGTTCAACCGTTCGATCATATTCTCTCTCAATAGCTGAGTTTGTTGCCCACTGGCTCTTGCGCTAGATATATAACTCTCTACGACGGTGCTATCATCTGCGTACCCAAAATACCGGGCCTCAACAGATCGTTGATATGTAGCAGGAAGAGCGTCGCAGAGAGTACCGACCCTTGAGGGACTCCGGCATTGATAGCCATTTGATCCGACGAGCAGCCATCAATGACGACTCGTATGGATCGATCCCTTAAGAAGTCCGATATCCACGCAATAAACCCAGGAGACAAACCATAGCCAGAAAGCTTGCTTATAAGGCCATCATGCCAAACCCTGTCGAAAGCCTTCGAGATATCCAGGAGACTGCAAGTGCTTCCCGTGTTTCTCGATAGCTTCACTCCAGATGTGGGTGACATACGCTAGAATATCCCCGGTGGACCGGTTCCGGCGAAACCCGTATTGCCGGTCACTGAGGAGGTCGTTCGATTCTAGGTATGTCAGGAGCCTGTGGTTTAAGACACGTTCCATAGTCTTGCAGAGTATGGACGTGACTGAGATGGGCCTGTAGTTGACAGGGTCAGCACGACTACCTTTTTGGGCACAGGTTGCACGTTTGCAAGCTTCCACGACTTCGGCACTTGCCCAGTTTGGAGAGAAAGTCTAAACAGGCGCGTTAGTACTGGAGACAACTCGGGTGCACAAACCCTCAGTACTATGGCAGGAATTCCGTCCGGGCCACTGGCTTTATTCACATCCAGATTGCGTAGCGCTTTGGTAACCTCCTTTTGGCGAATATGTATTTCAGACATTACAGTCGGACTGCCAGGTGGAGTAGGAGGTATCGCACTACCAGCATCTAGACGTGAAGATTCCGCAAACTGAGATGCAAACAAGTTTGCTTTCTCCGTTGCGGTGTGAGCCAACGTCCCATCAGGTTTTAGCATTGGAGGTAGTGAGAGTAAAATACATTTAATTTTTCACTTCTCCCTCAATATGGGTATCAAATGAAAGGACTTGACGAGTAAAATACTATGCACAATGACAAATTTCAAATCCAAGATGGCCGCCACCACAAAATGGCGAAATACATTTCTTTTTTTCTACTTCCTCAATATGGGTATCAAATAAAAGACTTGACAAGTAAAATACTATGCACAATGACAATTTCAAATCCAAGATGGCCGCCACCACAAAATGGTGAGATACATTTCTTTTTCACTACCTCCTCAATACGGGTATCAAATAAAAGGGCTTGACTAGTAAAACACTACGCACTATGACAAATGTCAAATCCAAGATGGCCGCCACCACAAACTGGCGATTGTCATTATTTTTACTACTACCTCAATATGAGTAATAAATGAAAGAACTTGACTAATATAATACTATGCACTATGACAAATTTCAAATCCAAGATGGCCGCCCCAAAAATGGCGACTGTCATTATTTTTACTACCACCTCAATATGGGTAATAAATGAAAGGGCTTGACTAGTAGAATACTATGCGCTATGACAAATTTCAAATCAAGATGGCCGCCACCACAAAATTGCGAATGTCATTATTTTTTACTACTGCCTCAATATGGGTAACAAATGAAAGGACTTGACTAATAAAATACTATGCACTATGACAAATTTTAAATCCAAGATAGCCGCCACCACAAAATGGCGACTGACATTATTTTCACTACTTTTCAATATGGATATCAAATGAAAGGGCTTGACTAGTAAAACTACGCACTATGACAAATTTCAAATCCAAGATGGCCGCCACCACAAAATGGCGAATGTCATTATTTTTTACTACGACCTCAATATGGATAACAAATGCGCCACCACAAAATAATTTTGTGGTGGCGGCCATCTGGATTTGATATTTGTGACAGTGGATAGTATACTACTAGTCAAGCCCTTTCATTTGTTACGCATATTGAGTTGGTAGTAAAAATAATGTCAGTAGCCATTTTGTGGTAGCGGCCATCTTGGATTTGAAATTTGTCATAGTGCGTAGTATTTTACTAGTCAAGCCCTTGCATTTGATTCCGATATTGTGAAGTAGTGAAAATAATGACATTCGCTATTTTGTGGTGGCGGCCATCTTGGATTTCAAATTTATCATGGTGCGAAGTATTCTACTAGTCAAGCCCTTTCATTTGTTACCCATATTGAGGTGGTAGTAAAAATAATGACATTCGCCATTTTGTGGTGGCGGCCATCTTGGATTTGAAATTTGTCATAGTGCATGGTCAAGCCTTTTAAATTGATACCTTCATTTAGGTAGTAGAAAATTAATGATGATTAATTAATATTGGAAGTTCGTTGCTCAAACACGTCGGAACAGTCATTGGTCATGGCCATTGCTCATGGTCATTGGTCGTAGTCATTGGTCATATCCGTTCCTCATGATCATTGTAATTGGTCATGGTCATTGTTCATGGTATAGAGGTAGTAGTAAAAAATAAGGACAGTCGCTATTTTGTGGTGGCGGCCATCTTGGATTTGAAATTTGTGACAGTTCATAGTATTCTACTAGTCAAGCCTTTTCATTTGTTACCCATATTGAGGTGGTAGTTAAAAATAATGACAGTCGCCATTTTGTGGTGGCGGCCATCTTGGATTTTAAATTTGTCATAGTGCGTAGTCAAGCCCTTTAAATTGATACCTATATTGAGGTAGTAGTAAAATTAATGATGATTAATTAATATTGGAAGTTTGTTGCTCAAACACGTCGGAACGGTCATTGGTCATGGCCATTGCTCATGGTCATTGGTCGTGGTCATTGGTCATATCCGTTCCTCATGGTCATTGTAATTGGTCATGGTCATGGTAATTGCTCATGGTATAGAGGTAGTAGTGAAAAATAATGACATTCTCAATTTTGTGTTGGCGGCCATCTTGGATTTGAAATTTGTCATAGTGCATAGTCAAGCCCTTTATATTGATACCTTCATTTAGGTAGTAGTAAACATTAATGATGATTAATCAATATTGGAAGTTCGTTGCTCAAACACGTCGGAACAGTAATTTGTCATGGCCATTGTTCATGATCATTGGTCGTAGTCATTGGTCATATCCGTACCTCATGGTCATTGTAATTGGTCATGGTAATTGGTCATGGTATAGAGGTAGTAGTGAAAAATAATGACATTCGCAATTTTGTGGTGGCGGCCATCTTGGATTTGAAATTTGTGACAGTGCATGGTATTCTACTAGTAAGGCCCTTTCATTTGTTACCCATATTGAGGTGGTAGAAAAAAATAATGACATTCACCATTTTGTGGTGGCGGCCATCTTGGATTTGAAATTTGTCATAGTGCATGGTCAAGCCCTTTAAATTGATACCTTTGTTTAGGTAGTAGTAAACATTAATTATGATTAATTAATATTGGAAGTTCGTTGCTCAAACACGTCGGAACAGTCATTGGTCATGGCCATTGCTCGTGGTCATTGGTCGTAGTCATTGGTCATATTCGTTCCTCATGGTCATTGTAATTGGTCATAGTCATGGTCATTGGTCATGGTATGGAGGTAGTAGTAAAAATAAGGACAGTCGCTATTTTGTGGTGGCGGCCATCTTGGATTTGAAATTTGTCATAGTGCATAGTATTCTACTAGTCAAGCCCTTTCATTTGTTACCCATATAGTGGTAGTAGTAAAAAATAATGACATTCGCCATTTTGTGGTGGCGGCCATCTTGGATTTGAAATTTGTCATAGTGCATAGTATTCTACTAGTAAAGCTCTTTCATTTGTTACCCATATTGAGGTAGTAGTAAAAATAATGACATTCGCAATTTTGTGGTGGCGGCCATCTTGGATTTGAAATTTGTCATAGTGCGTAGTATTTTACTAGTCAAGCCCTTGCATTTGATACCTATGTTGAGAAGTAGTGAAAATCAATGACATTCGCTTTTTTTGTGGTGACGGCCATCTTGGATTTCAAATTTATCATAGTGCGTAGTATTCTACTAGTCAAGCCCTTTAAATTGATATATATATTGAGGTAGTAGTAAAATTAATGATGATTAATTAATATTGGAAGTTCGTTGCTCAAACACGTCGGAACGGTCATTGGTCATGGCCATTGCTCATGGTCATTGGTCGTGGTCATTGGTCATGGCCGTTCCTCATGGTCATTGGGCATGGTCATGGTCATGGTCATGTGCATGGTCATGGTCATGGTATTGAGGTAGTAGTAAAAATAATGACATTCGCAATTTTGTGGTGGCGGCCATCTTGGATTTGAAATTTGTGACAGTGCATAGTATTCTACTAGTCAAGTCCTTTCATTTGTTACCCATACTGTACATACTTAATTAATATTGGAAGTTCGTTGCTCAAACACGTCGGAACGGACATTGGTCATGGCCATTGCTCATGGTCATTGGTCGTGGTCATTGGTCATGGCCGTTCCTCATGGTCATTGGGCATGGTCATGGTCATGGTCATGTGCATGGTCATGGTCATGGTATTGAGGTAGTAGTAAAAATAATGACATTCGGCATTTTGTGGTGGCGGCCATCGCGTTCATCGACTTATTAGACGTTGTCACGTCAAAAAAAAAATTGACAGATTCTGCTTCTTCATGAAGTAAACAAGATCAAATGTGATGGTCCGATCCGAAAATCAGAATGAAACGTTATAAAACGCCAAACGAATTAAAATTTTGTGGTCGCACTATAATTATTCTAGTTTATGTCATAAACGCGCGAAATATTACGTAACCGACTCCCACGCTAACTGACGCAGGTCCTCCCCGACGGCCGCTCGCGGCATACTAAATTGCGCAGCGTAATTTATTGTAATTTCGACTGCTGGTAATTTATATTTGTTGAAAAATTGACAACTATGATTTGAAAAGTAACTATAGAATTGGATTCTACAAAGAACAAAGTATTATCGCGTCTAATTTTTATTTTGGAGTTATTGTGTATTTTACACAGAGACAACGCTAAAACTGCAATATAAAACTTAAAATTGGCTTATGATTTTGTTTTTTCTAATAAATGGGACCAAAATTCAGATATATGTGACTTGAATGAATTAATAAAATATGTGTATGATGTTTCCCATATTTTTTTAAGTATAAATTTTGAGTATCACTTGTAGATTTAGAAGTCTGAAACTGACACGGCGGCGACTTTTCGGCGAAATGGTCATGGGAGATCGTTCCTACGACCAAAGGAATTATTATTAGTAAAATTGAAACAAGGAAACGTCAACAAGAAAGATCGGCCTATTTTGAACGTAATTATCTTTTTCTAGATAATACTAAAGATGGAAATATCGGAACACAAACTTTTTGAATTTCGTGCGACGACGTGAGCCGGCTCTTAAACAATGAATTATTCGTGATTTAGCCCCGTGGGTACTAAATAAACAAAATAGGTTTTGTACGAGGGTTTTTATCATATATAAAGGCGAATGTTAGTGTGTTGTATGTTTGAACAAACGGAATTTCAGATGTTTGAAGTGAACACTTCTTTTGGCGCTCCACACATAAATTTTTCGTGGGCTGTGAATTGAAAAGAAATGCTCGCGCATTCATACATTTTTTTTTAAATAAAGAGTGACGAGACGATTACGACATGTGCCTGATGGTAAGCAACAAGCTTGACACATAACACCGCAGTGGCACGCAGCTATTGGAACATGAAGAGTCCAAATCATTACCTAGCACTGCACTGTGCTCGTCACCCAGAGATCTAAGATCTTATATCTCTAAGCCCTGTAATTTCTCTGGAAACATTTCCCCTTCGAACCGGAACACAGTAATGTTTGCACATTATTGCTTGGCGGTAGAATAACTGGCAAAGGTGTGGTACTTCCCCAGGCGGAAACTGCCAAGAGTCCTACCACTACAAAATGGCCTTTTAAAAACAAAAATATAATATAATAAATGTATAAAACTACATGGCCTTCGTTTTTCCCGCCATGGTTAGAAGCATGGCCGTCGTCTAGATGGCCATGCTTAGAAGACTTATTTAGACGACAATGCTTTGAAAATATATTCCAGACTAGCAGCTCCCTCCGGTTTCAACCGCGTAGTTTCCAAAGTGAGCTACACTCTGAGTACATCCACGTTTGTGAAAAGAACGTCTAGGTTGTGGAATGCGTTGCTTGAGTGGGTTTTCCCCGATAGTTACAATCTTGGTGTTTTTAAATCTAGAATGAATCGAGCTTTTTTAGGAAGCACGCTCCATCGTAGACCGCATCGTCGCTTAACATCAGACGAGATGGTGGTCAAGTTGTGCGAACCTAAAATACAAAAAAAAAAGTTATAAATTTTAATTTCTATCGGCAGTCCCTATGACTGCCATTTTTTTAATATTGCAATAAAATAAAAACTACCTTTATTAAGACATTAATTATATGATACCTCATTAAAAATCCTTTTGTAGTCAGCGCGAATTGCTTTGCAAAAACAGGACAGACGAGCTTTGGTTTACTTATTTACCTTCATTCTAGTGAAATTCACAAGATACAACACTTATAATCCGTAGTTTGTCTATTGAAATATTATTTATATAATTATATTTTAGTATTGCAAAACGAGTTTTTTGCCCAATTTTCAGAGCTATCTGCTAACTCATTAGCCAAAACAAATACCAACTGGTAAAAAATACATTAAATTTCTACGATTTCTTGGCTTCAAAATGGTAGATTCTTTTTTTATATAATGAATGTATTGTTTAAATAATCTCCTCACAACGAAACCATAAACAAGAACAAAATTAAAAATTTTGATTAACTCCTCGACTACCTCAGATTTGTTATCTGTACAACATTCTACTAGTCAAGGCCTTTCATTTGATACCCATATTAAGGGAGTTGTGAAGAAAGAAATGTATTTCGCCATTTTGTGGTAGCGGCCACTGTGACAAATTTCAAATTTACAAGAACAAAATTAAAAATTTTGATTAACCCCGACTACCTCGGATTTTTATCTGTACAACATTCTACTAGTCAAGCCTTTTCATTTGATACCCATATTAAGGGAGTTGTGAAAAAAATAAATGTATTTCGCCATTTTGTGGTAGCGGCCATCTTGGATTTGAAATTTGTCATCGTGCAAAGTATTCTACTAGTCAAGCCCTTTCGTTTGATACCCATATTGAGGTAGTAGTGAAAAAAATAAGATAATTCGCCATTTTGTGGGTCCGGCCATCTTGTATTTGATTTTTTTTACAGTGTGTAGTATTTTACTAGTGAAAGGGCTCGCCTTTCATTTGATACCCATATTGAGGTAGGTTGTGAAGGAATATTTTGTCCGCCATTTTGTGGCGGCGGCCATCTTGAATCGATATTAACCAAACATAGCTAAGAACATCCGCACGGATATTAACTTTCAAATAAAAAAACCGCATCGAAATCGGCCCATCCGTTTGAGCTCTACGGTGCCACAAACAGACACACACACAGACAGACACACAGGCATCGACGTCAAACTTATAACACCCCATTTTTTGATCGGGGGTTATAAAAAAAGGAAAAACATAATTGTAATTATCATGCACTCGAAAAACCGCCATTATGTGGATTTTGTACTTACACCAACGGATAGGCGGGTTCCATAACGAACATTTTGGTAAAAATATTTTCTTCAAAAGACCAATATCTGATTTAATTCTAAAATTTGAGCGTAAAGCAGCGACAAATCGTACTGTTTCTCTCTTGCTCTTTCTAGTGGTGTTCGATGAGGTAAGAAATACTCAAGGTCATTTGCACGGGGTACGGCCTTAACTGCTGGTCTTAATCTTTTTTTTTTAATATAGAGTGACGGGACGAGCACAACGTGTCCTGATGGTAAGCAACATACCTGCCCATAACAGCACAGTAACACGCAGCTATCGGAACATAAAGAGTCCAAATCATAACCAAGCACTGCACTGCGCTCGTTACCCTTAGCATATAAGATGATCTATGCCCAGTAATTTCTCTGTGCCCTTCAAACTGGAGCTCAGTGATATTTGCACATTCCGGTAGTAGCTGTAGAATAACTGGCAAAGGTGGACTTTGCAAAGAGTCCTACCACTACAAAATGGCACAAATCTACTCTACGCTTTTGAGGGGTCACATTCACGCTAACATAGTCTCCCACCAGAAAATCAAGATCACTGAGATAAAGGCTTATTACACATGGCTAACTTTAGTCGACTGAACTTAATCGCTAATGAATTCAGTCAAGTATCATAGCATTAAGTAAGATAGTATAAGTATTAAATTCAGAAGCGAGTATGCCTGCTTCTAACTCCACTGACTAACATTGCTCCTAAATTTTTTTATGGATTAAGGCCCTAAATTTAGTCAAGGCTATAATGCCCGAGCGACACGAGGCTAGTTTTTTAAGTTAGGATAGCAAGCTACTGCTAGTAAGCGAGCACACTAGTACTTTTAGCTTCGTGTAGACAGAACTAGCCTTGCCTAGCGTTGCCTAGCGTTGCCTAGCGTTGCCTACACGAAGCTAGAACCTAGAAGATGGTCCGTTTCTACACAGTAAACCAGTACCTTGGGGGCGGGACTGAACCCCTAGCCCTCAGCTCTAATTAACACTCCTCACTCCTATGCGTGTTCGTAAACCTTTCATATGTAAATATATATATATATCTGGCTCAAGTATTAGCTTGCTAGCTTGCTAACACTAGCATGCTATCCTAGCTTGAGAAACTAGCCTCGTGTAGCTCGGGCATACTATATAGTTCTCGCATACTAAATTCATATCTGTCACATACGACCGATAATCGTCAGAGGTAGATGTGTTTTGGAGAGGAGTTCACCAACCGGTAATCGTAGTGTAGGTTAATTACTTTTTAACCGTCTTCAATAAAGGAGTAGGTTCTCCAATCGGTTGTATGTCTTTTTTTGTATGTATGTTACTCGTATACGATAGCTCCGCCTATTGTGAATCGATGATTTTTCTTTGTTTGGTCGATTGTCGTCCAGTTCGTATCATAGTATAAATTTTATCGAAATCGATGCCATAGATAAGTTGTTCACTTGGTTTTATTGAAATCAATGTCATAGTTTTTGAAATATCAACAAAAACTTACTTCACGAATATTATGAAATCTAGTAAAGTGTACTACGTATAGAGTTAGATTTTCCGCTCGGTTCCTTTGTGTCAATCGTAAGTTAATGACGTGCATACTTTCTATGGCAACAGAGTAATGCGCCGCGACAAAAGTATGACACTTCCATAAGAGCGACAAGGCAAGAAAGACGCTACCCGTGCTTATGGTGTAAAGCGTTTGTGCCAACATACGTAATATATGTAAATTCTTTGGTCTGAGCTAAATTTTAAATTGATTGGTTTTGAAAAAATCCGGAGAGAACACCAGTAACTGTACGCCAAAGAGAATGTAAATTACTACGTATGTGCGCCGAAAGAAGTATAACTTTATAAGCCTAATCTCTGACGTAAACGTGCCAATTTGTCCAATTGTCAGTGGTCTGTCAGAATGACGAAAAAGAGTCCCCATTTAGTATAATACAAAGGTACGTTCTCAAGCAGAACGCTTTGATTCTACCTTCATCATTCGCCCATCAGACTGTCGGATGTGGGCACTTACTCAAATTCGAGTGGGTGTTTCCTGATATTATTTGAGCGTCTTCCAATTGCGAATGAGTCGGTATCTTCTAAGGCGAACGATTTGTTGGTACCGTGAGACCGTGATATACTCGAGGCTACCGATTCGTAGGTAGGTATCGTGAGACCGCGATATTACATGATAAAAGATCGCGGTATAAAAGTGATTTATGAAATTAGTAACAACAAAAAATGTTTTTTCAAATATGTATGTATCTTTGGCGCAAAGCTCCTAACCTATCCATTAAGTACTATTGAAATTGATTGATTGACTTTTATTTCCAAATAGCTATTTTACTGTGTATCTCTACAATTTTTCATTACAATATTGACAGAATCATATACATACATATAAATATGTTTATCAAATTCAAATTTGTGTAGGTATCTATAACAAACTAGCTGCGCCGGCGGTTTCGCCCGCGTAGTTCCAAGCCTTACTTACTTCTTTCAGTTTCTTATAATGTTGATTTTAGGCTTTTTGAAATTTTGTAGTCTTATTTTACGGCACAGTTACTTACCGTACGCGTAACCCTATAATTCAGCGAGCGGAAGATATTGAACAGCGCTAAGTACTGAAATATTTAGATTGTATAAGATCAATGGCCGCCCAGGGATGTGCGGAAAACCAGAAGCGGAGCGAAGGAGTTCAGTCCCAATAATTCCAATAATGTCTGTTTGTAATTTTCTAAATTAACAGCTGTTCACTAATATCTATGAAAGTATATTGTATGGCAGTAACATAACAAGAACAAAATTAAAAATTTTGATTAACCCCCGACTACCCCAGATTTGTTACCTGTACAACATTCTACTAGTCAAGCCCTTTCATTTGATACCCATATTAAGTTGTGAAAAAAGATATGTATTTTGCCATTTTGTGGAAGCAGCCATCTTGGATTTGATTTTTTATAGTGTATAGTATTTTACTAGTCAAGCCCTTTCATTTGATACCCATATTAAGGTAGATTGTGAAGAAATATTTTGCCCGCCATTTTGTGGCGGCGGCCATCTTGAATCGATATAAACCAATTATAGCTAAGAACATCCGCACGGATATCAACTTTCAAATAAAAAAAACCGCATCGAAATCGGCCCATCCGTTTGAGCTCTACGGTGCCACAGACAGACACACACACAGACAGACAGACAGACAGACATCGACGACAAACTTATAACACCCCTTTTTTGGTCGGGGGTTAAAAAAACAGTTTTAATTTTTTTATCTACCTGTTCCGGCCGATGTCTGAAACGGGACTTTCACTGGTAGATAGCTGATGTTGTAAATAAAAAATCAATCTGGGGTGCGACGCTCGGGAACATCCACGTTTTTTGTCGGGGGTTAAAAAGAAAAAAGGGTGGTCGTATTTGCTGTTCCAAGAACAAGAGGATATGGCTGCACTTTCGTAATATGAATATCAATACTTTGGAATGAGTGCGTATTTCTTGTTTTTTTTTTTAAATAGAGAGTGACGAGACGATCAGGACTGCCTGATGGTAAGCAACATGCCTGCTACATAACAGCACATTGACACGCAGTTATTGGAACATGAAAAGTCTAAATCGTGTTATATCTCTAAGCCCTATAATTTTGCTGTCTTCAAGTTCAGAGTGAATGGGGTTCTGCTAGGTAAGCGCGCTAGTAGTCAAGTGCTAATCTATCATTGTTAAAAAAAAGAATAACGAGCCTACCTACCACCTACTTCCTCAGGCGGCCTTTGCAAAGTCTTACTGCCACTTTGAGGCCAATGGATTTTTTTTCTGTAAAAAGTAAAATCCAATCGTCCCCTAACTCGCCTCGCTCCGTCCCTGGGCTTGGCCTTAATTTGACGAATGAGCGCGGACGTTCAAGCATGAAATATTTACATGAAAATAATGTTCAGCTCATTTCACATTTCAAATGTGTCCATACGTAAGTAAAGATACAGAGCAACCAATACGTCATTAGACTTCAATACTGGCACCACAAACGCTTTTCCGTACTTTCTCGAGCAAAAGTTTAGTTTGGTTTTCTGTTCGATATACGACATTTGTTTTGGTTGGAGAAAATTATAGCTATCTACATAATGTTAAGTATTAAGGGTACTTTTGCTGAGTTTCGACCGTTCCTCACCCTTCGTCCCTTCTGAACAATGAAGGCTTCAGTGTTTTGATCGTAGGTATAAAATATGGAACTTAAGTAGGTATGAAGGTATGTAAAGTTGATGTTTAGGCAGGATTCTTCGTGTGTTACAAACTGGCTTTTACTTGCAAGGATAGACTTACTTAGTTTATACTTTATGACATTTTTACTACCGTTTACAGGGTTTTCTCGTTACGTTTACGAACTTTTCAAGGAGTTTACGAAGCTGTTCGTGCAACAAGTAGGTAGTACTAGTAGTTTATTTCTTTTTACGCTTCAAAAACTCAAAAAGTTCTGCACCGATCGAGCTGAAATTTTAGAATGGTATATAATCCGCATCAAGGATTGTTTTTATCTAATTTTTAACAACAATGTGCCACAGCGAAGCATGGCAGCGTACAGCTAGTAAAGTATATATATATGTATATAGGTATAAGATTAGATTAGATTATAGACTAATTACCTACAAGAATACTAAATTATTGCTAGGAACTGCTAATAATATACTGTCAATTCCCTACAGTATAACTATTCACTATCTGCCTGGCTCCTATTGCTAGCAAGATAATTAAAACCTTATTACGTTTCCCTGCTTGTACACAATATTTATATTGTCTTCTATTTCCAAACGTTTCGACATATAGACATCTATTCTATGATTTAGAGTAAAAAATGACCATACCCTATATACTTATTATATTCAATATACATTTTTTTTACAATGTACTCGTACAAACAAACACTTCAACTGAAAGAAGGGTTAAGTTATTCGCGCGTATCTTGTATGTTTGTAAATTTCTTTTTCCCTCGTATCTTCCAAACGGCTGGATGGATTTTGACAATTAAGATATCGTTAGACTTGTCTCAATCACCCAAGTGTTCTTCGATGGTAGGTAATGCCGCCAAGCAGTAATGTGCAAACATTACTGTGTTCCGGTTTGATGACCAATGTTTCCGGAGAAATTACAGGGCTAGAGATATAATATGTTAGATCTCTGGGTGACGAGCGCAGTGCAGTGCTAGGTAATGATTTGGACTTTCCATATTCCGATAGCTGGTGGATAGCTGCGTGTCACTGTGCTGTTATGTGGCAGGTATGTTGCTTGCCATCAGGCACATATCCTGCTCGTCTCGTCACTCTATGATATAAAAAAAAGTATATTGTTTTACGTAATATTTTTCATCAGTTGATTTTTTTCAGTCAGGGTTTTTAAAGTAAAGTTATATTATTTGTAAAGATTGCCTACAAGAAAACCAAAGTTATTGGAAGGAAATGTTGACATAGTATACCGTCAATTCCGTGGAGTACCAATATCTAATCGCTATTCTCCTGAATCCCTTTGCCAGCAAGTTAATTAAAATCTTATTAGCACAGAAAATGCATATATTTTATTACACCAGAATACATAACCTTTTATGTTCTACAAATAGACCCTTCCATTTAATTTTTTGCAATGAATCACCTATAAGCCGGGTTTTTTGTGGGGGCACGCAGGGGCAAACGTGCCCCCATAGGCGCACCAATGGCACACCAGTGTTCACCAATAAATTACAGACTTTCAACTCTCGAGAATTAGCTTGCCCCCCAAAACAGCATTGAAAAAAAGGCATGCCTACAAGAACACCAAATTATTGGAAAAAAATGTTGATATCTTAGATAAAGGATTCGGATATATATATATCTTATCCTCTTTGGTTGATGTTATATAGGTACTGTCTTAAATAAAGAATAAGTAAATAGCTCAGGTTTTTCCGACGGTTCCTTTGTACCAATCGTAGGCAGATGAGATGCATGTTAGCTATGACAACAAAGGGATGTGCCGCGACAAAAGTACCTATGACACTTTCACAAGAGCGACAAGACAAGAACGATCATACTTATGTTTTCGGTGTAAAGCGTTTGTTCTAACTCCATACGTAGTAAATGTAAACTCTTTGGTACTGTCGATTCCGTAGAGTAGGTATAACTAAGATTTCGCTATCCGCCTGAATCCCTTTGCTAGCAAGTTAATTAAAACGTTTTCATACTTTGCTCTGCTTGTAAAGTTATTTCCTTCTATTACAGAACCCGTAGCGTAGAAAATGCACATATTTTCATTATCCCGGGATACAGAATGTAAAAGCATCTTCACACTGTTGCGTGGGGGAGATGTGCTTGCTTCGGCAATGGATTTGATCGAAGAAAGTTTCAAGTAACAGCATTGGGATTTTTTTATTCCCTCTCTCTCTTAATTCATTCCTTTTACGAATACGTAAAAGGAACGAACAAGATATAAAATCATATGGTTGTCGTCCCTCGGATACTCAACTGATTCTACTACTTACTATGCAAACAGCCGAGATTGACAATACGGTGACATTTAATCATTCATTCCTATTCAATTCAATTTAGAGTGTTTTTAAAGTGGCAAATAAGAATAATAAATGGGTCAAAACCAAAATATGAAATATTATATGTTTAATTTACTTTTGCTTATAAAATTTCTCTAACAAAATGAAATTTCGCCAGATTGGTTTTTAGCCAAATTAAGAACTCTCCAAAGAAGGTCGTTGACAGGTATTTTTGCACTCTGAAAATAGCTCAATTTTTCTTTTATTATTAAGTAAGTTTAAATTTAGCTTATGTGTTATTCCATACTGTCATTTATCCATTCAAATTTCATCAAGATCACTTTAGTAGTTTTGGCGAACGAGGGTAACAGACATGTACAGCTTGTGATAGATGCTCACAAATTTTCGTGTCTTGGTAAAGTATTGGTGTCGTGTATTAGTTAATTTTACACATAAAGCATTAATCATAAAACAGGCTATATATTGGCTAGGAAACAGTTTGAATGCCACATTTTCTCAAGCCATACTTTATTCAGCGGGTAAACAATTGCATAATATTTTTGTACCGTATTAATAAATTATTATAAACAGATAAATCAATGTCCGTTGTCCGTGCACAGTAATGAAAAGACGTCTTTATGCCGGGGAAGCGAAGCGCCTGTCATTTAAAAATTGCAAAAATAAAATATGGCGCTCTCGCCTACGCTGATATATTGCGTTTCATTTTACGTGCAGGCGTGAAGGCAGTAGAACAACTAAGCATTTTTATTACATACTAGCAGTGCCTCGCGGGTTTGCCCGTGTTGTTTTCGTTCCCGTATTTTTACGCTATAAAAAGGCGCGATACGGAATCAAACTTTTCGGCCGGCTCGATGGACACAGTTGTTATTTTAGCGAGACTACGTCTGACTTTTTTATACGTCCATGCACCTACACTTTACACCTACAGAGATGAACTCTTAATTTAAATCTGCACATTTAATGAAGGTGGATTTTCGGGGTGTAGCATAAATGTATAACTAGCTGGGATTCCACGTGATAATGCACTCATTTTAACCGAAACATGATTAGTTTGTTCCAAACTTTACTTCTACACCAAAACTCATTCAAATTTCATAGTAACTGCCTCACAAAACGTCATAAATTTTCGTAAAAACACTTAGTACATTACCTTTACCAGTCCCTGTGCTGGGACTCGGGCGTTCTCTTGCAAGGAGAGAGTTAAGCCCATAATCCACCACGCTGGCCCAGTGCGGGTTGTTGGACACATGACTTCGAAAGGTTCTAGATACATGTCGGTTTCCTCAAGATGTTTTCCTTTACCGTTTTAAGTTAGCGACATGACGTCGAATGACACGATGAGCGTGTGGTACGAGTGGGGTTTGAACCCGGGTCTCCGGATCGGCAGCACCATTCTCCCGACTAGATCAGCCGTAACTTGGCAGTTACTATGGTTACTATGGCAGTCATAGAGACTGTGAATTTTGTGACTGTCGATATGTAGACATAACGGGTAACGGGACATAGTTTTCTTTTAAGCAGTTAAAACTATATATAAAAACACAGAAGTAACTAAGTACATAATTTTCTTGTGAAAAATTCTTTGAAAATCTAAACCGTCATAGATAATGTAGTCTAGTAGATACGAAATGAGACACGTACCTTTCTAACATATTGAAAAATGCTCGTACATTTTACAAAGATAAAAATACTCCGTCGAGATGTCTTGGGAGACAAGTTTCTAACAGAGTGCAGGGACTTATTGCAGTAGACGCTATCTATTTACACGTATTTCTCTCCTATCTCTTTTTTTTATTGAAACGACATCAAAAAATGGGGACATTCTTAATTCGGTTGCAAGTTTTTTCTGTTGTATGTTCCACGATAGCTCCGCCTAATGGGTATCAATTTTGATGGTGATTTTTTTGACGTGACAACGTCTTATAAATTGGTTTGCCGGGTGACACTTCAAGAAACTGCGTTACGCTCCGCTCACGTTATGCGCTCACAACGAGAGCGAGTGAGAGGCACGCGTCCTTTCCACTCGGGCATGGTTAGCCCGCCTAAGAGCGAGAGAGACAGACATAAAAAGTGAAAGGCACGCGTCCCTTCCGTAAAATTATTTTACCACTCAAAGTCGTTGTCACGTAAAACTTTCGCCCGTATACCGACTTTATAGGCAACCAATTTTTAATTTCATTCATGCTTACTCTCAATCATTTACTCCAATATTTAGTTTTATGATCTCTGATCAAGCAAATATCTATAATGGATTCACTTTCTAGGGTAAATAACAAAACTACAAAATAAGTAGCTTTGTTTTTTTGTTGGTACATTATAGTTTAGAGGACCCTACAGAGGAGAGACTACAGCTTACAGCTTACATTTTATCAAAATCTTTAGCGGTGGCTTGAAGGTTGAGTTACGTTGCATTACGTTGCGTAGCGTCGCGTTGCATTGCGGTATGTTGCGTTGCGCTATGTTTCGTTACGTTGCGTGGCTTCACGTTGCATTGGGTTGCATTACGTTGTACTGTGTTTTATTGCGTTAATGATAAACGACGATGCAGTCTACGATGGAGCATGTTTACCTAAAATAAACCGATTTACTCTCCATTTAAAGCCTGGAGATATATCACCAGTTTCCTGTGAAGTTAAAGGAAATAAAGGTAAAATATCATACCTTTTTTACTGGGTGACGAGCGCAGTGCAGTGCTAGGTAATGATTTGGAATATTCATATTCCAATAGCTGCGTGTCACTGTGCTGTTATGGGCAGGTATGTTGCTTACCAACTACACATGTCATGCTCGTCTCGTCACTCTTTATTAAAAAAATAGAGGTTAATATTATAACCATTGGGAAAAATCCACTCAAGCAACGCATTCTACAACCTAGACATTCTCATCATATATGTAAAGTCAAATTCTTGTCTTCAAATCCTACTTGTTGGAGCCTCTAGAACATCAACCATAACATAGTGTCCGTAATAAGCTAACTGTTTAGTCCGAGTGTGTCTGGTATATAAGCAGTCACAGGTGTTACTTGTAAACACAGAAGGTATATATTTCGGCCAAGGCACGCTCACAATAGGTTATTGCCGCCACAATGGTGGGAAGCTCCCAGCCGCTTAGCCCATTTTTGTTTACGTGGCGTTTATGTCACAGACCAATGTATAAGCAATTAGCGTTTTTTTTTAAATAGAGAGTGACGAGACGAGCAGGACATATGCCTGATGGTGAGCAACATGCCTGCCACATAATAGTAAATTGGCACGCAGCTATTGGGTCATGAAGAGTCCAAATCATTACCTAGCACTGCACTGCGCTCATCATCCAGAGATCTAAGATGTAATATCTCTAAGCCCTGTAGTTTCTTTGGAGACATTGCCCTTCGAGCCAGAACACAGTAATGTTCGCACATTACAGCTTGGCGGTAGAATAACTGACAAAGGTGTGGTACTTCCCCAGGCGGACTCTGCCATGAGTCCTATCACTACACATTTATTACTAGTGCCATCACACGGTTTCACCGCCGTGTTTCCCGATCCTGTTATTTATTCAGGATAAAAAAATAATGCAATAATAACGCAGGTGTTATTCCAGACTACTGTCTATCTATGTACCTAATTTCATCTAGATTTGTATAGTAATTTTTCCGTGAAAGAGTAATAAACATCCATACGTATTGACAAACTTTCCCATTTATAGTATTAGGATGTTTAGTAGAATTTATATCCCGAAACATTTCAAATATCACTATGGTGGTGTGTGCTCACCGCATCAGCAGTTTTGTTTTACACCAATCGAATCAATATCAATCGTATCCACACGCCGCACCAGTCGTTCCCTCGCCTTTGTACTGTACATTTGTTAATCATTGTAATAAAGCTATATTATATATAGTATATGTACTTATCATATTAACACTACCTACATCACACGATGTTTCAAAACAAGTTTTTCCTAATGTTGCCCGGAAGAGATCGCTATAAGCGATAAGGCCGCCCATTGTTCTGCAAATTATTGAATCATAAATTGTATTTATTAGTGTTAAATGTGTTGTGAAATTGTAGAAGTAATAAAGAATTATATTATTATTTGTCCGTCACCAATAAACGCAGTCTACCGTATTCCTCTGAACTCTGGAGTCAGTTTTACCATCATAGACAACTTATCACGCCATATCATCAACCTCGGCAAAGTGGTGACCCGGACGTCACTAATTTGTGTTTGTATTAAGTGCACGTGCAAACATTACCGTGTTCCGGTTTGAAGGGCAATGTTTTCAGTGAAACTACAGGGCAAAAAGATAAAATATCTTATATATCTGGGTGACGAACGCAGCTCAGTGCTAGGTAAGGATTTGGACTCTTCATGTTCCAATAACTACGTGTCCTGCGGCGTGTAGCCCTACACATTACACAAGTGAGGATTGTTAACGAACCTTAAACTTAACTAACTTGTTACAAGGTTGACGTCGATGTCTGTCTGTCTGTATGTAGAATGTAGAATGTTGTATAGATAATAACAAATCCGAAGTAGTCGGGGGCTAATCAAATTTTTTAATTTTGTTCTTGTTTATTAGTGCGCCAAGAGAAACATAACTTCAAAAATGTTTTTTTAAACAAATATCAAAAGCTTAACGCTTAGAGCAGGCCAGAAGCTGAGTGGACACTTACAGTCGACCTTGAGCTGGGACAATCGCGTTTAGAAAGGATGGAACTGAACAGGGACCTTGCCGCTTCCGAACTGATGGCGTTTTGGAACAAATTCGATTACATGTATGCACTTAATACTATAATTATGTACATACTTACAGTATCTTACGATTATTTTGCACTAGCGTCGCCCCACGGTTGTACCCGCGTAGATCCGCGTATTTTTTCCGTGATAAAAAGCAGCCTATGTGCATTTCTTGGCTATATTCTTATTGTGTTCCAAATCTTAATCAAAATCCGTTCACCTGTTCCATCGTGATTGAGCAGCAAACATCCAAACTTTCGCATTTGTCGTATTACTTAAATAGTTGAACATTGGATAATACACAATACAATAAAAAACAGTTTATTATACCACAAACATATTACAAAAACAATGATTACATTGAACTTAACAACAGTCAAAGAGAACGATAATAAGTCTATTGTAAAGTTCACTTAAGAAAGTATCACACTCATGGAGAGAGTCAAGGGCATAATCCACCACACTGATAACAAATTTGTCGATGATATAAATACATCTGATTTGTATATGATAAATACATCATGATATAGTTTTCAGAACATGCTGGTTTTTCACACGACTCTTTCCACGCTTTCCATTCAATCCATGAAAGCCTTCTAAGCTGCACATGGAAAAGTACTGCACTCAGTACTTACGTATAGGCGGAAATCGAACCTCATTCTTGTGAAATGGGACGTTCTTACTTTTTTGACCATGATCGATTTTCACTTCACTGGCATTTCGTCTAATGTTAATGCTCAAGATACACGAGGCTAGTTTTTCAAGCTAGGATAGCAAGCTAGTGTTTTTAGCTTCGTGTAGACAACGCTACGCAATAGACTACAGGCCCGTGAACAAAATTTATGGGTGAAATGAACCAACAGGAGACCTATGAAGGATGATAGAAGGGTATAAAATAATAAGATTAAAAACTAAATAATATTACCTCTCATAATCAATTATTCCGCAACGCCGTACAAAAATCATGTGACAAGGCGAAATGATCGACATTTGTAACCCCTCTATCGTCATTTGAACTCAGTTAGACAGCTTACAAGTGACGGCATAGTGCACAATCTTATTATCTTATATCCTTCTATCATCTTTACATAGGTCTCCCGGTGGTTCATTTGACCCATAAATTTTGTTCACGGGCCTGCAGTCTACAACGCCAGTTCTGTGTACAAGCTAGAAGTACTAAGTTGTTAGTTTACTAACACCAGCTTGCTGTGCTAGCTTTAAAAACTAGCCTCGTGTATCTCGGGCATAAGCGACGATGCGGTCTACAATGGAGCTGAGCTTACCTTAAAACAACCTATTCACTCTCAAAACCAAGATTATATTCACTGAGAAAATCCCACTCAAGTAACGCAATCCATAGCCTAAACGAGCTTATGACAAAAGAAGAGTCAAACCTCTTCGTTCGAGTCTTTAGAACATCAACCATGACACGATTTTTTTTTACCTTTTGTAGGCTCACACTTGCCCGCCATCTCGCCTGGTGTTAAGCGACGATTGGTTCACGATGAAGCGTGTTTACCTAGAAGAAACCGATTCACTCTCGATTCGAAGATACAAAGATTGTAACCATCGGGGAAAACCCACTCAGGCAACGTATTCCACAGCCTAGATGTTCTTATCACAAAAGTAGAGTCAAATCTCTTGGTTCGTGTCTTTGGAACACCAACCATGAAACGATGACGCGTTTTCGAGCTAAGAACATTCCAATAGACAAGAACAAAATTAAAGATTTTGATTGACCCCCGACTACCTCGGATTTGTTATTTGTATAACATTCTACAAGTCAAGCCCTTTAATTTGACACCCATATTGACGGAGTTGTGAAAAAAAAAATTCGCCATTTTGTTTTAGCGGCCATCTTGGATTTGAAATTTGTCATAGTGCATAGTATTCCACTAGTCAAGCCCTTTCATTTGATACCCATATTGTGGTAGTAGTGAAAAAAAATTAAGTAATTCACCATTTTGTGGTGGCGGCCATCTTGGATTTGAAATGTGTCATAATGTATAAGTATTTCACTAGTCAGGCCCTTTCATTTGATACCCAAATTGCGGTAGGTTGTGAAGAAATATGTTGTCCGCCATTTTGTGGAGGCGGCCATCTTGAATCGATATTTACCAAACATAACTAAGAACATCCGCACGGTAATTAAACATCAAAAAAAAAAAACTGCATTGAAATCGGCCCATCCGTTTGAGCTCTACGGTGCCACAGACAGACACACACACAGACAGACAGACAGACAAACAGACAGACAGACAGACAGACAGACAGACAGACAGACAGACAGACAGACAGACAGACAGACAGACAGACAGACCGACAGACATCGACGTCAAACTTATAACACCCCTTTTTTTGGTCGGGGTTAAAAAAGGGCAAGGTGGTATTAGATTATGCAGATCTGTTCCACATTCCCCGCAATGTATCCTATAAGCCAGCAACTTTTTACTAAGCCACCATGACGTCTTAACCGCTACGGCTAACTCGCAATAGTTTCACGTATTACGATCGATTTATTCAAGCATATTATTAAGTTATTTCTTTATTGCTTGCTTCAATTCGCCTCAGGGTACGCACGCAAGGCCGAAACTTTATGGTACATCCACATGTGGTTCCGAAGCTATGATGTACCAATATGTTGCGTCACATGTGAAATCATTGCTGAGATGGTATCACTGTTTAAATATTGTTAATGCAATCGTACCTTTGAGTGGAAAATTATTATAATTGTAAAGCATAATACTCTAGTTTATAACTACAAGCCCGTGAGAACAAAATTAAAATTTATGGGTCAAATTAACCACCAGGAGACCTATGTAGGATGATAGAAGGGTATAAAGTTATAAGATTCATCACTATGCCGTAATTTGTAAGCTGTCCAACTGAGTGCAGTAGAAGATAGGGGGTTGCAACCCTCGATCATTTCTCCTTGTCGTGTGATTTTTGTACGACATTGCGAAATAATGGATTAGAAGAGGCATTGAAACTGTATGGAACCAATGCCGTACATAATCAAATGACCAAAATATACTCGGTAAATCGTCGGAAAATCATAAATTTTTCCGACTAACTAACAATAAAAAAATTAAAATCTATATTTTTCATGGTATCAATATCTCTTTTAAACCATTATTCGGCAACGCCGTACAAAAATCACGTGACAAGAAGAAATGATCGAGATTTGCCACCCCTATCTTCACCTGCACTCAGTTGAACAGCTTACAAGTGACGGCATAGTGCTGAATCTTATTATTTTATACCCTTCCATCATCCTACATAGGTCTCCTGATGGTTCAGTTGACACCTAAATTTTTTTCACGGGCATGTGGTCTATTAGTTCAGTGCAGAGCAGCTTAAATGAGGGCATGAAACGTATTATATTTATTTATATCCGGTTATAAGGTGCGGTCAAGTGATCAACATCAATCGTTATTTTAAAGTCTTTACACACGTTGCTGTAAAGTGAATGATATTTGAATGAAGAGACGATCTTCTTAGCATTCCATGCAGCTTTAGATACACGTTCTAGTATAGAACTTACAGCACTTCTGGATAAGCCAAGGTCTTTCAGTAGGTTATAGAGATTTTGCTGGTATACCTCTCGCTCCCACTTCTACAGCGTATAAACTAACTACATAGCCGTTTTTGTTAATTCGTTTAGGAGGTCGTAATACTTATTTTGTTTCATCGCGTGGTCTTTAGGTATATTAGTTTCCCACGGTACGGTAAGTTCTACAAGGACTATGCGTTTCGTAGCTCTAGAAAAAAGGAAAATGTCCGGTCTGGATGACGAAACACCCACATCCTCTGGGATTTTGTAGTGCTTTTCATACGTGTCCATTAAAATAGTCCAATCAGGTGCTGTACCCAGGATTGAGTAAGGCTTGTTCCTGGAGTTTGAAGTTGAGCCTTCTTTTACAAAGTTAATTTGTCTGTTGTTTGTCGTCAATCCCTTTTGGGCTCTAGCTACCGAAAGGCTCATGGCTTCACGTATGATTTCAAGTACTCTGTCATGACGCCGTGAGTAATGACCCCATTAAGGAGCACCTTGCATCCCACCAATATGTGCCTTGCTGTACATATCGCCTCTCCACAAGTATAGCAACATTTTTCAGAGGCTTTCCCCACCTTACCAAGTTACTCTGGTCAGGAGGGTCATTTGGAATGCATTTAGATAAAATTTTAATAAGGCAGGGGACCAGTCATAGATCAAGGTGCGCCATTTTAGAGCTAATGGGATACAGAACTCACCTATGGTTAACCACTCAGGTCTTCCCTTTTTTTTCTCGCACCCAACCCAGCAGTATTTACTTGTGCACCTGCCATAAATTGTTTATGGAATTGAAGTCTAGATTCTGAAGCAGTTTTGTCTTTTGGGAGAGATGTAATTAATTCGTCTTGCGATTTCCCAAAACATGCGTTTTTGTAACTCTTAGGTGTTTGTAAAGTTCAGACGGTTTCTTTAGTTTCAGCCCAAAACTATTGTGATCCCTAAAAGAGTAGAGGATCAGCCGGATGTGCCAATCGAACCATGACTTCAATATCTTTATGACATTGGCATCTAGCTTTGCCAGGAGAGTTTTACCGATGTCATATACTAGGAAAGGCCAAGTGAGACGTGATGAGGTAGTTGTCACTGATAGGCTGCTGGTCTACCTTATTTTTTATATTCTCCGAATAAAAAACGATTTCAATTTAAAGTTACACTCAGACACTTGAGAAAGCTAATTTTAATTTTTTCTTAATATTTCATTAACCACTTCACTAATTTCGATAAAATTTATGGGACTACCTCTAAAGTATGATCTGCCAAACAAAACAAATAATCATCAAAATCGATTAATCATTGGCGGATTGCGGCTAAATTTTGATAGGCACACTGGTTTATAACCTCAAACTCATTTTACCTAAAAATATAGGTAGGGAATATCGAAAGGCACGTTTCCAACATATAGTAGGCTTGATCATCACGATTATCTTTAGAGCTTCATCGATCTGTGCATATTTCAGATGCTTTATAGACTACAGGCTCGTGAACAAAATGTATAATACCTTTTCTAATCAATTATTCCGCAATACCGTACAAAAATCACGCGACAAGGAGAAATGATCGAAAGTTGCAACCCCTGCTCTTCTTCTCTTCACCTGGACTCGGTTGGGCAGCTTACATTGTGACGCCATACTGCTGATTCTTATTATTTTATACATGACTATCATCCTACATAGGTCTCTTGGTGGTTCATATATTTTTTAATTAATTTTTAAAATAAATTTTGTTCACTGGCCTTTTGGTCCATTAGTGTAAGTAAGTATTAGTTCGGTATGTAAGTAGTATAATGTAGTTCTCATATTAATTAAGTTTTGTTGACAAAGACTTTGCCCAATTCGAAAGGTTAAACCCTGATTTGGATATAGGACTATCTCACAAATGTTATCTTAGGGCAAGTGGCTTTCTAACAAAGAAGGTAGTTTCGAAGGCAGTATGTTTTTGCGGTCTTAAAATATCTATTGTCATTTTTGTCCCTACTCTACTATGATATTTTAATTTAATTTTTACTCAAACCCAAAAGTTATAATCGCGAAGTTCCAGTTTCTGTATTTTGGTAAAAAGTAGCCTATGTGTTGTTTCAGTCTATAATCTACCTGTATTCCTTTTTATCCCGGCAAAGTAACGGGAACGGGTACTACGCCGTGCCGGTAACGCCGCAAGGTGCTGCTAGTAATATTTCTAAATGTCATTATTGGGATGTTTGTTGCTCAATCACGTCGTAACGTCTGAAAAGATCGGACTGAAATTTGGAACATAGATAGGTTAATATTCAGGAAGAACACATTATATGATTATTATTATATTATTGGCCATCTTATATGAAATGGGCAATACGCGGGTAAATCCACGGGGTTCTGCTAGTTGATAATATAGTCACAAATTTGAGTGTCAAATTGTGTCATAATTTTAAAGTTTTAAAACTACGAGTATTTCATAAAATTTCAAACGGAAGCATAACAATCGATCTTCCCGAGACAATAAAGACGTGCAGTCCCGTAAATATTATTTTAACTAGCACCAGTTCAGTGCAGGTTAATGTTCAGTTGCAATATTCTTCAGAATAAGTTCGAAACTAACCAGACTATCAGGAGTCTGAGTAACCTAGATAGCCTGAAGGAGGTCGAAAAGCAGCGCAAGTGAATGCATCCGTGATTAATGGTGTGTGAAATCATACTCTTTCTGGCAACTACGATGGAAATCATATTTTCATCTGAGAACACAATAGGTACCTATTTAGAGTTTCAATTCATTCTTTTATTTATAACCGAATTCCAAAAAGGAGGAGGTTAACAATTCGACCACTATGTTTTTTTATGTATGTTGCCTGATTTCTCGAGAACCGTTTATTATGTATGTTACATCCGTGCGGGGGCACGGTTGTAACATTTTTTATTTTTGTGTTCGGATGGTTATGCTTCCCGAATGGGCGGGCCCATGTAAATCTTATCGAAATCAATCTGGCGGTTTTTGAAATGTGAGCCATAAACTAAAATTTGCGTACAATTTTCGGGATGACGTAGTTTTATTAGTAGATTTCACTAAAGTTATGCAACTCGACAATAAATACAATACAAATATAAGTTTGTCACGTCATCCGCAAACTTGCACTGGGCCAACGGTTAAGATTACGACATTGGTTCTGATCTTGTGAATGAAGACCCGTAGTCCCAGCTAGTGGGAACATTTAATGAGCTGTTGATACTTAGGCCTAAAAAGCCATCAGTCGAACTCTAAAACAATTCAGAGAGTATGACACTTGCATATTATCTGAAGTGTTCTGATCTACATGATTACCACCTTGCCCTTTTTCCTGTTGCAGGTACCTACCGGCCTAGCTCGAAAAAGCGACATAGTTTCATGGCTATGTTTGAAACGAAGATAACTCTTGTGACAATAACATCAAGGCTGTGGAATGCGTCGCCTGAGTACGCTTTTCCTAATAATTACTTATTGGTTTCTTCAAATCGAGATTGAATTGGTTTCTTCTAGGGAAACACGCTCCATCGTATACCGCTTCGTCGCTTAACATCAGGCGAGATGGCGGTCAAGTGTAAACCTGTAAAAGTTAAAAAAGGCAAAACAAAAGATGCCTACTACGACTGCGGTTACTCGATCCTGTTTACCTTGGCAGGGCAGATGTAGCCTGCAAAGGTCAGCCTTAAAATTAACATTAACGCTCTCGAAATGGGAAGTGGAATGAAAATAGCACAACCCAAGGCTAGGACTTTTTGACGACTACTTTTGAATGAATCTTTATCACATTCGATGGTAGCGACCCTTTACATCCAACCTTGTACCTTATATAAGTGCATAAGTTACGCCTGGTCTAGAAAGTTACGGCTGATCTAGTCGGGCGAACGAAGACTGCCGATCTGGAAACCCTGAGTTCAAATTCCGCCACGCACACCACTGTCCTTTTCGAAGTCATATGCGTAATGCCGCTACTTAAAAACGGTTAAGTTTCCTTAATCATCATCGTAAAGAAACCGACATGTACCGAGAATCTTTCGAGGTCATGTGTCAGTCACCAACCTGCACTTGGCCAGCGTGGTGGATTATGACCTTGACTCTTACTTGAAGTGGGAACATTTAGTGGGCTGCTTATGTGTGACCCTTTACATCCAACCTTGTCCCTTAATACGCAGTAATTTAGCTTTAACCTTATTTTTAGCCCCCCCATCGCAGAAATATTGTTTACGTGTATTTTCTCCTAAGTTAATAATGTATTTTTTGAGAAAATAAATATCTTAAACCATAAGTTTGACGTGTCTTTTCCACGATGCCCACAGACAAGTTGTGTACTTGTGTGTGGGCATCGTGGATGAGACGCATTGGATTAAGATTTTTTTGGTTGAAAGTGAAATTACTTGGGAGCGCTCTTAACAAAAAAGTTTATCCAAGATGGCCAGCGCTATACATATTTTTACACAACTCACACACTGCACACTTTGAAAGTGTTTGACTGGTAGAATAGGTATTATAATATACACTGTGACAAATTTCAAATTTAAAATGGCCGACTCCGACAAAATGTCGGGAATTTAGCAAATTTTTAATATAATTAGTTATGAAAATAATCATTGTAGCAGTAAAAAACTTTGTTCAAACTACTAAAGTAATAGGGTATCTAATATAAATATGACGATAGTAGTTACATATTAACGCTTTCGTGTTGACACGTTGCCTCTTGGGGGCTGAACTCATCTCATTTTCAAAAGCCTTTTCAAGCGCTTGTCGACGCGAGGCGTGGCCAAAATGCTAACGTAGGTAAATTTGGCTCAAAGCAGCATACAACATTCTTTCGACTGCTAGTGGGCTTGTTCATCCTAATATCTATAAATATGGTCTCCATCAGTCTATGGATAATTCAGATAATATTTATATAGAGGTATTAACTGTATACCTAATTGACAATTAGATATTAACGTAAGTTAGTTGCATAAAATATGTAGTGTAGTGGTTGTAGTGTAATTTAATTGTGTCTATAGTATACAATCAAAAGGCTTGAAATGTGTGTACCTACACCCAAATCTTTAAAACTAGACACTGCATGAAAAAAAGCTTTGCTCAGTATATTTTGGTCTTTTTTCAAATTTGTTTGACGTCAAAACCAATGCTCACGTATCCAAACTTTTGTCTCGCGTAAGTTGAGCATAAATATGTTGGGAATGTGATGGTGCGAGTGTCGAGATCAGTGTATATTTTTGTCACCTTAAAATTGTCAACGCCGTCAGATTATAATCTGACGCGTGAGATTGTAATTTTACGGTATTTTAGGTTAGGTAGTTTGTAATCTGACGGGGTCTTAGATTATAATCTCGGTATTTCCAAATTTATGGAGACCTACTATATGTTCATAAATATAACAGCTGTGACTTTCCATGACTACCTACGTCCACGTACAATTTCGAAATTCCAAAAGCATTGCAAAAGAGCTCTTAGAAAATCTCAATTTTTTGGAATAGATACATGTACATATGTATTATTTCAGATTATTAATATGTATCTGAGTTACAAATTAAACGCGGTTATGATTCGCTTAGTTCTTACAGATAACATTTTATTACGAATGAATCGGCTGAGATCATCAAATTCCGTAAAAAGCTGAAGAGTTTGTTTGTACGCAATGGCATCGAGAATCACTGTGTGTTTAACAATAGTTCTCGTAATCTAATCCACGGTGAAGCTTGCTTACGTGTCGAAAACTTGATTTAAATATTTAACTTCACTATCTATACTAATATTATAAAGCTGAAGAGTTTGTTTGTTTGAACGCTAGGATCTCGGGAAGTGCTGGTCCGAATTAAAAGATTATTTTTCTATTGGATAGTCCATTTATCGAGGAAGGCTATAGAAAATAACGCTACTATTAATAGAAGCGGAACATGAATCAAGAATGTAACAAAATCGGGGAAATATTCCATTTTGAGAGTTTTCGAACATTTCGTGCTTTGACATGACACATGACAGCATGTGTCTAAGATTGCGTCATTGAATATCACAGATTACATACCTCTTGAATATAAACCCTTTGCTAATCTCTGAGTTGGTACGACCAATTTCTGACAGGTGGCGTAGCAGGTGTTTTGTTTGAAAGCGATATTCTCAGGAATGACAGAACCGATTTCTAAAAATTTTTCACAGTTGGATATGTGCGGGATCTCGATGAGTGCTATATATGTTCCACGGGCGAAGCCGGGGCAGACATCTAGTGTATTATAACTACCGATATATGACATTACAATTTTATTTTCGATTAATCCAAAGTCTTTTCAATTCTGAATTGAATATAGATTATAAACAACAGAGAATAAACCAATTAGCTAAACAGAAGAAAAACAATCAGACAAAGGAAATAAGGCAAAATTTGTTTACGAAAACGAAAACTTTGATGACAGTCACATCCGTTTGGTGACGAAAAACCTCTCTAACTCGGTTATAAGGATTAAATTGATTTAATATGGATTAAATTGATTTAATATCATACTAACAACACTCTGCAATTTTACCCGCGTAGTGTCCGTTATCCTAATTTTGACACAGTAAAAGTACTTAGTCTATTAGTAGCAAAGACAATACCCATATAGGTACATCAGTACCTGGTTGACCGTGCTTTGCTCGGTTTTTTTAAATGATATTTAGGCAGCTGCGAACTACAAAGTGATGACTTACTTAGACCTACTAAAAGGCGCTAAGTATAAGATTTTCTCAGAAAAAAAAAACAAAAAGAAAAGGAGCAACAGGATTCGAACCGGAGCCTGTTGAATCCGAGGGCGAGCAAAAAAAGAACAAAAAGAAAACTACTAACAGGATTCGAACTGGGGCCTGTTGTCTCAATATGATGAAACATAATATGATGTTTTAAAAAAATAAAACCTAGCTAGATCGATTTGTCATCCCCGAAACCTGTATACATAATTTCATGAAAATCGTTCGAGCCGTTTCCGAGATTCAGATTATATATATATATATATATATATATATATATATATATATATATATATATAATAATAATAAGAATATTTATTGTCAACAAATTAATGAATACAATCGCACTTAACGTTAAATAGCTTATACAAGTACATTGGTAAATACAAAATAACAACTTATAAACATTGAACATTAAGTTGACGAGCTTCAGACCTCCGAACTAAGCTTGTAGCTTGTACTTCAAAGGTCTGCGCTCTCCTAAATAAGCTCTGATAACGGTTTAATTCCTAAACAATGTGCTGAATCTAATTGACTATTTACATTAATTTACGTTTTGTAGTTACTTTTAAGCATAACAATCAAATAGAGAAAAAAAATTAAAATAATAAGATAGACGAGAGTGTGTGTGTGTGTGTGTGTGTGTGTGGGTGTGTGTGTGTGTGTGTGTTTGTGTGTGTGTGTGCAAGTGAGAGTGGGTGTTGTAAGTGAGGTGTGTTTGTATGTGCGCGAGTATGCGTTTGTGTGACATTTACTCTAACTTAGTTTTATGACTGAGAATAGATTCTCAGTTTCGCAGTATGTTAATTTTAGTAGTACATTAGTTACAGTTTTTTAAGTTCGTGTAGATTAAGTGTGTGCAGTTCCTTGATTTCTGATAGTTTGTTGTACAAATAGTGACTGACAAAGGGGAAAATCTTTGCCTGAAGTAAGTTTTGCATCGGGGTACTACAAATACTATGTCTCTTCGCCGTTTTGTAAGGTTATTGTCGAGGTTCTGCTCATTAATAGGATGAGAGTGCTTGTGTTGTCTTAAAATAATACGGAGTATGAATAGCTGTCTCACTGTAAGTACACCCGTAACCCTGTAGAGCTCTGTGGTTGGATATCTGAAAGGTAAAAGTGGCTGACCTTCAAAATTGCTCGTTGCGCTTTCTCTAAAGTAGCTAAATGAGTTTTTGCGGCACCTCCCCAAGCTTCGATACAATAAATCAGAAGAGACTGACAGAGAGTTAGGTAAACAGTTTTTAAAAGTTTTTTATCTGCTACGTGCCTTATGTTCTTAAAAACTGCGATTAGCTTACGAATTCTACCAGACAGTGCACTTATGTGCGCTTGGAAACTAAGATTATTATCGACAATGACACCTAAATACCGAATCCTACTTACTCGTTCTAATTTATTACACCTACAATTGTTTTCTAAACACAGATATGATTCAAAAGAGTGGGCGATCAAACTTAAATGTGCAGGAGGTTGAGTGTGATTTCTTATGGAAAAAGTCATTATGTTAGTTTTTTCTGCGTTGAGACTTAATATGTGTTTATGTAACAGTAGGTTTATCTTATTGAACCCTATTTGGGCAAGGTAAAAAACCTCATCCCATGTTTTTCCATGAAATATGACAGCCGTGTCGTCAGCGAACGTAAATATTTTTCCATTGATAAGTGACAGATTGCAGAGTTCATTTATGTATCCTAGAAACAGAGTAGGTCCAACGATGCTGCCTTGTGGCACACCATAGCTTATGGTTTCTGGGGTACTAAGAGTATCCCAATTTTGACACACTGAGTTCGGTTGGAAAGATAGTCACTAAATAGCTGTAGCTGCATACCGCGAATGCCGAGGATTCTAACTTTTGATAAGAATATCCGACGGTATCGTGTCAAATGCTTTTGCTATATCTAAGTATGGGCAAGGCACTTATCCCCAGAGTCCAACACTTCCGACACATGGCTAGTCAGCTCAAAAACTGCATCACAGGTCGACCTATTTTTGCGAAACCCAAACTGCCGATCTGATAATAGTTTACACTCTTCTAAATATTTTGATAATCTGGTATTCATAATACGCTCGAGTATTTTAGAAAATACTGGCAGTATTGAAATTGGCCGGTAGTTGCTAATGACGTCTTTAGCACCAGTTTTATGTATTGGTATAATGAGCGCAGTTTTGAAAGCTTCCGGAAATCGACCCGAGTTCAGAGACAGGTTGCAAATATGAGTTAGTAATCCAGCAAAAATAGTTTTGTTTTCTTTTATTATTTTTGAAGAAATGTGGTCTAAGCCTGCTGTGTTTGTGGATTTTAGCGAATTTATTATAGCTACAACCTCGGAAATATCTGTGTCCATCAAGGAAAAAGAATGTAAAGGTGGAATTGATGCAGAATTACAAGACACACTGACAAATTCTGTGTCAAATAAGTTATGTTTGTCCTGTAACTTA
This sequence comes from Ectropis grisescens, assembly GCA_017562165.1. NCBI lineage: Eukaryota > Metazoa > Arthropoda > Insecta > Lepidoptera > Geometridae > Ectropis > Ectropis grisescens. Next base: position 6,035,785 of record CM029781.1, on the reverse strand, counting down.
AGAGCTAGTTTTTTGCCCACGTTAACGAAATAATGATTGATCTTGTTTGCAGCATCCAGGGTATTCGATGAGATGGAACAGAGTTCGTTTGAGTGACTTTTAGCAGGTTTACGATTTCCTATCTTGTTTATTGCATCCCAAATCTCTTTACCGTTCTTTGCTGATTCTATTTCATAACGTTGAAACTGTATTTTTAACCTTCGTAAGAGTTGTGTGAGGAAGTTTCGATACCTGGTGTAGATAACTTTTGCTATCAAATCATCCGGGTTATTTCTAACTTTTGAGTGCAACCTGTCTCTATTCCTCATGCAACGTATTAAACCAGGTGTAATCCAGGGTTTAATTGGAATTTTACGCTTAGGTTTTTTTACAATTGAGGTGTTTGCCACGATTGCATCTGAGACTATTTTATGAAAGTATTTGTTGCAGTATCGCAATCGTTAGAGTCTAGTATAGGATTGAAATCTATTTTCAGCAATTGGGCATTTCAGCAAGGGAACTTGTTTTGCCCATTCCCTTCAGTTCCTGTGTCGAAATTCCACTATTAAACTTCTTGACACTGACAGTTACAAAGATTGTCTCTATGTTTATACTAATAGCACCTGAATGTACGTGCTTTGCTTGGTTTTTCATTGCTTATAAAGACGAATAAAACGAGGATTGCTATAAAAATTAAGGTAGTACCAATAATTGACACTTAATTATAAATTAACGTAAGTAGTTACTTCCATTTGTAGTGTAATTTAATTTTGTTTATAGTATACAATCAAAAGCCTTGAAATGTGTGTACGAAACTAAACTAATTACTGCTTTAAAAATAACTTTGCATAGTATATTTTGGTCTTACTGTGTATGTTTGACGTCAAAACCAATGCACACGCACCCAACTTTTTGTCTCGCGTAAGTTGAGTATAAATATGTTGGGAATATGATGGTGAGAGTGTCGAGAAAAGTGTACATTTTTGTCACTGTAAAATTTTCAATATTTTCAGATTATAATCAAAGCCGTGAGATTATAATCTTACGGTTGGCTAGGTTAGTTTGTAATCTGACATCGTTACACTATAATCTGACGGACTGTACAAAATTTCACGGTGACATACAAATATTTACAAGAGTCGCTCGTTTATACCTTTTTATTTTCTTTATTGAAAGCTTTATGCAGGATTTAATCGCTATATAAATTATTTTAATTACTTCTCGAGGTTTGCGACGATAGTATTGAGCTTAACTCCAGTTTTATAGTATTGAGGCAGTTAAAACTGATGCGAGAGCTGGTAGCATTATCTCTAACAGCGCGAGCGGTCTCTTCCAGATAAACTGAACTAACAGGGCTGAAAACATAGTGAAAATGTTAAATTATTACATTTTGTTAAAAAGTATATTTGGTTGTACTCGTAGGTTATCGTGCATATTTTTTACTATTTGCCAGCTGGCATAAGATTCGTACCAAGTGTTTCGAATTTAGGTTTTTTTAATCAATTTTTTTAAGGGACTACTTACTCTACGTGGAATACTCTACCAGATTTACTTTTCCATTATAGACGCACATGGGTGTCTTCAAAACTGGACTTAACAGAGTTTTTTTAAATAGTATAGAAGTGCGAGACAAACAGGATATGTGGCTGATGGTAAGCAACATGCCTTCCATTTACATCACCGGCATTAATATGTCCATTCACATGAACCCATAACATGTTCCCCTACTAACACGTGCTATACTCGGCTATAGAAGCGTTCACTTTAAAAAAGACAGCTTCTACTGTCCACCAAACTTTATCCTACAGGACTTTGTTGTGTAGCAAAAATTAGTGAAGAAAAATTAAGAACATACTCATATTTATAGATAGAAAGTCTTTCTTGTGACACAAACAAATTAAAATATTACAGTGAAAACACTTATGAACTAGTGCCACAAGTGGCGGCCTTATCGCTGATACCAATTTCTTCCAGGCAACCAGTAAGTATACGTAGTTACCGTAAATAAGTAGTTGTCGCCTTGTATCTACAAATCCAAGTTATGAGCTCAACAAACAATACACAATACAATATTTACAGAGGATAAGATTGATAAATGCACAGATTCTGTTCCATTCTATGGCAAGGCCATCGATATGAGTTAAGTGTAGACTACACTGGGACCTATTCATATTTTTTGTTTATTATTTTGGATGCGAATCCAGGAAAAATGTTTATCTGAAAAATGTAGCGTGGCAGGGTACAGCTATTGTATTATAAGTAACTACCTAGCTGTACCCTGCCACGGTTCGCTGTAGCACATTGTGATGTAAAAATTAGATAAAAACAATCCTTGATGGGGATTATATATCATTCTAAAATTTCTGCTCGATCGGTGCAGAACTTTTTAAGTTTTTGAAGTGTACACAAACCAATATAACGTTTTTAGATAGAGATGTAGCATCTTAGCACAATTTTATTTATTTGTAAAGCTGTCATTCTTCTTACGGCCTTACGTTTCGTGATCGTAATAATTTTAAAGACTAGTTGTTATCCTCTTAGATCAGTTTTGCACTGAGTGTGTCTCGTACTTTACCTCCTTAGCCAGAAGCGTGTGAACAAACAATTCCGCTATGGTTATCTTAGTCGTTGCGGATAAAAGTCAAGGTGTGTGCAAACGTGGACCTTTGAAGTCGTTCACAGAGCTTGTGGTTCACCTAAACCCACAATTTGCGATCTTTTCGATAGAAACGATAACCGTTTGAATAAATTAGGTAGACAAATGAAATTACATTCCGATTGAATTGTGGATTGTTGGACTGTTAGTTTATCACGGATTTATAACTATGTTCTTACAACACTGCTTTATAACTATGTGTACAAAGCGCGAAAAAATAATAATTGTAAACCGTCGTAGGGCGCCCAAGATACAAGCTGTGCCTAGTTTGGGGCCCGTTGTACTTCATAATTATTATGTGTTAACTTGTTATGTTATGCTATGCAATTTGTTAATACTACTGTACTTTTGGAAACAATAAATATATTTATTTATTTATTATTATTAAATAACTTGGTGCTGTTGTTTTATAGCCATAAGTAGAAGTTTGATTATCCTACTAATATTATACGAGTAAATGCGAAAGTTTGCTCAATCACGTCAGATATCTGAACGGATCGGCTTGAAATTTAAAACACAGATTACCTATAGTCAGAAATAATACATAGGCTCCCAATAAAAGTCTTGTAAAACCGGGATATAAAGTAGCTCACTAACCTAGCTTACTATAGTTAGTTTGGCGGGGCCTTTTCCGCACCTAGCCTCTTTAATGGGCCATTGTGGGCGACTCATATTTCCCTTTCGTACTCCAACCAGCCCAGGCCGTCCCAGAAAGCAAGCATCCGATTGAGGTTGCGATAGGCAGAACAGACAACGCGACAGAGATTGGAGGAATTCTGCCCGTTGACCTGCCACCAGGCGCGGTCCCAGCCTCGAATTTCGGAGGGATCACCAGTACACAGCCTCAGATTGGGGGGGGGGGGATCACCAGTAGAAATACAATAAATTGAGTAAAAAATACTATACTAGTAGTGCCCCACAATTGTACCCCCGTAGTTCCCGTTCCAGTTGTTTTCCCGCGTCATATATGTCCCCTGTGAGCCCCCCCTTCGGACCGCGCATGTCTGCCGCGCTCACGCTGCTGCATATCATAAGTTGCATGCTGTGGAGTTTCTTCTTTAGAGTACTATACTTTGTAGCCAACTGTAGCGACATGGGCTACTTAAATCACGGGAACGAAAACTGCGCGAGTGAAACCGCAGGGCGCTACTTACAACATTTATTTATTTGCATATTTTGGAATCAAGACGTCTATCCGTCGTTTCGTTCGTTTATTATTTTCTAATTAGAGGAGGCTCAGAACATTTAAACGGACGAAACGACGGATCGAAGTAGAACCGGGGGGTCTACCGCCGAACGAAAAATGTCTTAGCTTTGAAATGTCTCTCTCTTTTGTTTCCGCTCGAATTGATAAAGACCGCAATAGCAAAGCGAAAGCCGATTTAGTTAGGCGGTAGAAGGCCCGGGGTCTACCGACTAACTGAAACTGTCTTAGCTTTGATATTGCTGTCTCTTTTCTTTTCGCTTGAAATGATAGAGACAACAATAGCCAAGTCATAGCCGATTTAGTTAGGCGGTAGAAAGGCCGGAGCAGAGTAGGAAAGTCGCGAGTTTATTTCGTAATATCGTATTTCGTAGAAAGAGAGTTGACGTCCAATTTGGGTTGATTAAAGTTAGTATAATATGTGAAAAATGGGTGAAATGGAATTTTGTCTAAATTTCTGTTAATACCTAAAGGATTATTTGATCCGGATGTTGATCTGATCGGGCGTTTCGTTCAACCCGACCGACGCTGATTTGACAGTTTTTGTGCCATCAACCGACCGATTGTGTTTCGTGGTATAAAACGTCGATAACTTCGGCCGATATATCGTTTATCGGACTTCGTAGTAGACCTGTAGGTGCGTTAGTTGTGCTTTTTTACGTAAAATAAGAGTATATGGGAAATGCATTTTCAAATATTTTTTTAGATAAGATTAGATAAAACTTCTTTGGCCACGTTACTTTTTGGAAGTGGAATATATTTATGTTCGCATCACCAACATGATAATATTAAATAGCAGCCCGATAAAAAAGGGTAAGGTGGTATTAGATCGGATTGGGTCGACTATACCACATGTGAGTTATTTGTGGAGTAGGTAATAAAACTATATGAATTTCTATTATTTAGTAGTTTAGTAAATCTATTAAGATTATGTGACGAACACAAAATTAAAAATTTTGATTTACTTCGACTACGTTGGATTTGAAATTTGTACAGTATTCTATTAGTCTAGCTCTTTCATTTCATCCACATATTGAGGGAGTAGTGAAAAAAAATTCGCAATTTTGTGGATGTCGCCATCTTGATTAATATTAACTAAACATAGCTAAGAACTACCGCACGGAAACTATATAGCTTTAAATTAAAAAAACCGCATTGACATTGTCGATCTGTTTGAGTTCTACGGTGCCACAGGCAGACAGACATCGACGTCAAACGTATAATACCCCTCCTTTTTGGTCAGTGACTAAAATAATCCATCACATAATTCCTGGAAGGCAATTGTTCCTGAAAAAGTTGAGGGAAAGCTTATGTAAATAGGACTAATGATATTCTACACATTTACGGGATAGGGATAGGGAGAAAAAATACCCGAAGTGAAAGTAAACAAAAAGTTTATTTAAAACTAACTTCGAAAAGACTCTATTTAATTGAATATTTTGGTTGCTTTATATCTAAGCAGTAGTGAAAATAAATCTACAAAACTAATTTTTTAACAGACTTCAAAAGAGAAGGAGGTTATCAACTGGATTCTATGTTTTTTGTACCTATGTATGTTACGCAATAGCCTCGCCAATTGTGAATAGATATTGATGGTTATTTTCTGTGTTCAGAGGTACTTAATCCATATAAATTTTATCGAAATCAGTGGGGTGGTTTTTTCATCAAGGTTAAACAAAAATTTATTATTTATTATTAATATTGTGAAGTCTGCTTTTTTCGTAGAAAATTAAATTATTAAACATCAAATCAATAGAATATTGTATATATTATATATATTGATGATAAACCATGGTTTGTTCGAAAGATGTTCCACGCTGTCATGGATTAATACGAAAGTGGAGTTGGGCTGGACACGTTGCTAGGCACGGTGATAAAAGTAGAGAAGTTTTGTCATAGAGTGGATACCGAAGCAGGATTAGCAGAGCTTCAAGATGAATCGACGTTACCGTCTTTACCTAGGTTTAAACTTGAATCGATCGGTTTATGACCCAGAAAGATGGCATGATAAAAAAGAGACCTTGTAAGTTCTTGGAACATGAGTATGAGATAATATCGACTATCTAATTTCCATTTATTTATTTACTTACGAATTCCGAATTACACTGATGCGAATAACACACATAATTTTTAAAACTGAAATTAATTAATGTCAGGCCAATTCAGATCCATAACATAAGATTTGTTTAATTTGGGGCTAGATCTGATGTGTTGTGGGATACCTACGTCTGGCCTAATATTCATTTATTAATTGATAAAATCCATTCATAAACACATTTATAACAATGATATTGATCAAAGTCCATAAAACCAGCAATCAACTAGCATTTTTCCGCGACAGCGACACAAAGCTCAATTAAAATGTCAGACGCGTCGCGGTCGGTGCGCCCGCGCATGTCAATTCCATTCAAATAGGCCGCAAAGTTCAACGCACACTATACACCTGCTAATTTCGAAAGACATTTACGGCCTTAACGAACGACTCCGCAAGGTGCAGTCTAGATGCGGGTAATACAAGCGAAACAGGAGTGGAGAGGCTAGTCGATAGTCGTTCACATTCACCTGCGCAGGCGACGATTCCGCACTCGCGCCGCATCGCACCGCGCGTTTCCACACCTTCCAATTTCAAACTTTTATTTTTCGAGTGTCAGTGCCAGGATCAAGGACCGTTCCAATTTCAAAACGGTAAGTCTAATTAAATTAGTGTTTTTTTTAACTTTATATTAATAAAGATTTTTGTAAGCTTTGGGAGAATGTAGTTAAAAAATTGTGCCAAGTTTTCCTTGTTAGGGTTTTGTAGAAGTTGCTTGAAGACCATGTTTGTCAGTGGTTTTATCTTTTTGCACGTAATTCGTTGAAATGAAGCAAGTTTTGATTAATACGGCTATGACATGAGATTATGTCATACGATTGGTGAAAGTGGATGTTCGCGAGATGTAAAAGACGGGCTTTATGGCCCGTTTCCTTATTACCTGACCGGTACTTAGTCTTATCTAATACTAGACTATTATTTTGTTTTATATTATTTTTCTAGTATTCGTTTTGTGTCTGGGTGCTTCTATGTGTCATACACATGTTTTTTACAATTATATAAGTGGCATATCAACTACATATTATGGTCTTATAATTTATTTAGCTTGGGACTCGTTAGTGTTGTGTGAAAAATGTTTCATAATATTTATCGATAAAAAAAATTATTTAATTAGTTTTTTTTTTTTCGTATCTACGTGGATATTTTTACGCTGATGCTAAGTTTTGTGGCTTTAAAAGTTTACCTTAAAAATCCTTATTCGATCTACTTTACATATTACCTACTAGGTACATACCTCGTCGTAATTTTATTCTTAGCTAGTTTATAATCCTGGTTATACGAGTATAATTTGGTATTCACATCAATGAAGCTATTATAATACCATATCTACTTCTGTCTTTGACTTATTCATATTGATTAAAATTGTAGGTATAATATCTAAATTGATAAATTGTTCATTGATCAGTTTTATGGATCATCTCTAGTTTGATTAATTATTGCTATTTATTAAAATAACATGCATCTAAGATTTCAAATTAAAAAAATACTTTGTAGTATTTTTAAATAGGTGTAATTTAATTAACTAAACAAAATCATAAGATATATATCGCAACATTACGTAGTCAATTTCGTTCGCTTCAAAGCATTAGAAAATATTGCTAAGCAAGATCTTCAATCTTCTGAATTATTCGCAATCGTAATTATAAAGTGGATAGTGATTATAAATATTTATAGATATTGTAATTAAGTTTGTAAATGAGCTAGCTATCTGTGAAGATAAGATGAGATATTTATTTTGTTACGATAATTTAGTTTTCTATTTTTAGAATTTATGAGAACTTTAGGCACGTGTTTTAACGTGTAACGTGTTTAATGAATAAGAATATTATTTTATTAGTAATTTCATGGTGTTCAAGTGATAACAATGTCAGGATTCACAATGTTGAGGTCTTAGATAACCGTCGAAACCCATTTGCAGGTTTGAGTAGTTTTCCCAAAAACAAATGTAAAAGTAGCTTTTAAAAATAAATTTAGTTTTAAATGTGATTTTTGAATAATTATAATATCGTGAGGAATCCGGCTTTAACCAAAGAAGTCTTCTTTCGAACATAAAGGTATAGCATCAAGCACCAAGCGGCAATTGGTCAGCCGGGCTTGACAGTCAATAAATCATCATCATCATCAGTCAGTCAATTATAATACACTAAGTCTAAGTTATAGTACTACCTAAGGAGATATATAAGTACTAATAGTTATCTCCTTATGAGAGAAGACACCGAGTACCTGCAGTGGAAAGAAGATATTTGATATTTTTCAACATTTTTCACTCAAGTCACACACCATAGTCATAGTGCCTTTATTTGACAATTCTTTTTTTATAGCTTCTTAAAATTATTATTACAATGCTTGAATAAAAGCATAAGCAACGCACAAAATGTTCCCACGGCTGGGACTCGGGGGCCTTCTGACGCAATGAGAGAACCATAATCCGCCACGCTGGCCCAGCATAGCTTAGTGTAAGGAAAATGACCGCGAAAGATTCTCCATGGCGGTTTTCTCGTAAGGTTTTACTTCACCGTTTCTAAGTTAGCGGTATTACGCATTACGCACATGACTAAAACAAGACAGTGGTGCGTGTGGAATTCGAACCAGGGAATTCCTTGGATTGCCAGTTGCCGTTCTCCTGAGTAGGTCAGTCGTAATTTACTTGATGTGAGCTCAATTCGTTCAAAAAAACGTTCAAAAATTTCCTAAACAAAATTAAACCAGAAACATTACAACATTTTAGCTAATCTTTACAAATATTGACAATACGGCGGGATCACCTATTTTAGAGTAATTCGAACCGGGGTATTCGGATCGCCAGTTGCCGTTCTTCTGAGTAGTTGACGTTAAGGCCATAAATCCACCCGCTGGCCCAGTGCGGGATGGTGGATGACACAGGACTTCGAAAGATCCTAGGTACATTTCGGTTTCCTCACGATGTTTTCCTTCGCCGTTTTAAGTTACCGGCATTAAGCACATGACTTCGAAAAGACAGTGGTGCGTGTGGGGTTTGAACCCGAGGTCTCCGGATCGGCAGGCGCCGTTCTCCCGACTAGACCAGCCGTAACTTACTAGACCAGCCGTAACTTACAAATCTCCTTGGCAAATTAGTTAATCCTTACAAATATTTATTTTAGAATAATATTTTTACCAGAAATAATACTGATCATTCAAAAAACCGCCCGGTAATTCGTTTACTCCAAAACCCGACACCTCCGCATACTAATAAAACATCACAAAGCCTACCTGCCCAGAGGCCAGTTTCCCGACCCTCACCCGGAATCCCTACGAAATACCTCTTGAAAAATTCATGTTCTACCCGCCAAGTCATTCACACGAGCCCCTTTTGACACCGCGTCTTAAAAATACACATGTGGCCTTTCGACCTTCGCAAATGAGGAGGTTTCCTGGTCCATTACATTGTAGATTTATATCATAGGCCTTCGGTAAGTCATGTTTGATTTAGAGGAAAAATTTCTACATGCGAGAAATCAATCGATTTTTTTAAGTGCGAATATATTTAATCGCGTTCAGCACTTTTAGGGTAGATGATAGTTCTATGGGTTTACGTCACTGATATATGCTAACGTAGCGTCGGAGCAACGGCGCATGATGCGTTTCAGACGCTATTTGGCATCGATATAAACCAATGGATGTGCCCTGAGCATCTTGAAATTGTTAACAAACTGAGTCTCTGTGTGTAGTGTGAATGGTTTACAACTACTAATCTACTTGACCCCTAGAACCGCGAACGGCGAAGTATGCTGTGGGTCTACTTATATTGGCAGTTGACAACGACTAGTGATAGGTAAAAATGTCCGGCGTTCACCGCTTCCTGCAACAGACTAGAACGGAAAGAGTGTGCTCAGTCTTCCCAACGATGACATAATTCCGTGCGCCTGAAGTTTGGGAGGGCACATCGATTGGTTTATATCGACGCTTTCTGAATGGTTGATAGTGAGTTCACATCACAGACATCTGTAATAGCAGTATTTTTGTAAATATACATATGACGTATCATTAGTACTGTTTAAAACTAAAATATTAAGTTAGAAGATTGCACTTCTATCGGGCAGTCCCTGAGACAGTCCCAATATTTTAATTTTTATACTATATGGCCATATATGTACCACGGGGTACATGTGGCTTATAGCACTCAGGGATCCCGTATATGTCCAACGGTGAAAGAACTTTTGAAATCGATTCAGTAATTCCTTAGAATATCGAGTTCAAACAAAAAACCTTTTCAACTACCTGCTACGCCACCTGTCGAAAATTAATCGTATCAACTTAGATTTAGAAGAAATTTGATTAGCAGAGGTTTATAATGACACTATCTTAGACTATGCTGTCACGTCAACGCACGGTACGAAATCTCTCAAAAAGGATTTTTCTGTTTTTGTTACATTCTTCATTCATGCTCCGCTCTCCTATTGATAGTAGCGTAATGTTTTATAGCCTATATATAGCCTTCCTCGATAAATGGACCATCCAATAGAAAAATAATCTTTTAGTTCGGACCAGTAGTTTCAGAGTAACTTGAATACAAATAAACAAACTCTTTAGCTTTATAATATTAGTAAATAATGAAAAATATATAGGTGGACAATTCACACACAACACCATCTGACCCCAAACTAAGCAAAGATTATACTATGGAGGCCAGATAGCTGATATAATACTTATAAAGGATAAGAATACCTCTATATCAATATCATTTCATTGACACGTGTATTAACTTAACGACACTATTTAACCAAAGGGTTTAACACTTCAACTGTTAAATTACAAAAGGGTTTTAAAACTGACCCTGAAGCGAGTCATTTTCACCTCTAACGGTTACATAAGAACCTCAGAAGGTCAAGTAGGGTGCGTGAGGGATTCCATTGTAAAACGAACCTCCTTGTGTGGCTGAGTGCCTTTTCTTGCTTGCTTCGGACGAATATTGATTTTGTTATATATTTTACTACAGTATGCTCGGGGCTCGCACGTGTTAACTTTAGTGAACGATAAAAGCCCGTTTGACCCCTCAGGGGGTCGGTTTTCGGAAAATCCTTTCTTTGGGATAACCTATTTAAGGAAGACGAACGTACGTATTCGAATTTCATGCCGTTTTACTTACTGATTATGTGATTTCTCTAGAAAGATAATCCTTCAAACCGAAAAACACAATTATAAGAATATTACTGATTGATTGGTGGGCAATAAAAGTTGTGTTAAATCTAAATTGATCAAGCACTAATTTTATTGTGCACACTGAACTGTTTTTTTTTAATTGTGAAACTTGGTTAATATTAAGTACCTATGGATAGTACGAACCCACAACTCAAAAGCAAGCGACTTTTTGTGTAGGTACCTAATCGAAAATAATGAATCGAAAAAACTCGTTCTAGTTTTGAGTTTTCTGCGTTCGTACTCTCCATATTATTTTAGTTTCACAAATTTAATTAAAATTAATTGAGCGAGTGGGTTCAATTTTTAAATTGCAGTGATTTGTTTTACTTGTAATAGGTTTATTCTTGACCGTCGTCTCGCCTTATGTTGAGCTAAAACGATGTCCACGATAGAGTACGCTAACCTAGAACAAACCTAGTACCTGCGTATAAATCTTCAAGTCTATTAAAATGATATAAGCATCAGCGCGGTTTTACCCGCGTGTTCTGTTTCTTGTTTAGGGGCAACAAGTATATCATCATCATCTAGCCTATGTATTATTTTAGATCATAATCTGTGTTCCAAATTTCAACCCGATCCGTTCATATGATACGATGTGATTGAGCAAGAAACATCCAATCATTCACGTTTATAATAGGATTGCTTTGAACTGAAGAAGCCCAGATCATATCCATATCTAGTCGGAGTATATACTTGATATATCAGAGAACAGAGCAACCTAACGTGGCCCACGTGGAAGTCACTAAACCGACTCCGGACCCAAGTGGGCCGCTGCAAAGTTAACATGGCGAAATGGGGATACTCTGACGCAAATAACATCCTGTGCGATTGTGGTGCCACTCAGACCATGCAGCACCTGCTGTCATGCCCGCGGTGTCCAACCAGCTGCACCAGAATTGACCTAATGGAGGCCTCGACACCAGGTGTCACAGTTGCGGAATACTGGGGAGCAAAAATTTAAAAGACTCACACAAACAAAAAAAAAGACAACATCATCGATACGAAGAAGAAGAAGATCAGAGAAAAAGATAAAAACAAATGATTGCTAAGCCAGTTTCGATGAAAAATTATTACAAAAACAAATATTGCTTTGCCAGTAAAGATGTACATATTATAGTCGTAAAGATACAACAATTTAAGAGGAGCAAAAACCGCTTTCGCGTTTATAACATTGGTGCGAAGGCGTGACGTGTTGATCCATTCGTTTTTGCAAGATTTCTAAAAAAATATCTCTTTCGTAGAAATCTTGAGATGCATTGCAACATCCGGGCAATTATGCTAATTAATCGCAATTGCAAAGATTTACAAAAACTGCACTTTTAATATTTTGTAATTCAATGATTACTTCATTTGAGAAACAATTTATTGAGGAGCAATTAATTCCTGTAATTTTATTATCTATTAATAATTTAATTTTACTGGTATCAAAAAAAAACTAGCATTTACACAAAACATTTTTATTTTTTCGTTACTAATATCTAAAAAAAGTGATGCTGCCTTTAGTATCAAAAACAATATTTAACTTACGGATACTTTGATATGTCTACCTATGATCTATGTAGACCTCTGTGGAATAGACGTATATTGTAGGACTTGCTTTCTAGGAGAAAACCTACAGTAATTCTAGGCTATTAAATGGACAACTACATGTAATTGCGCGAAAATGATAACTTAGATACTACATAGCTGCCTTGAGCGATGTACTTGTCGCGTCACGGCTATATACTCGTAATCATTGACTTAAACTTGGGAGAAACCATCGATATAAACCAAAAGATGTGCCCTGAGCACCTTGAAATTGGTAATAAACTGCGTCTCTGTGTGTGTAGCGTTAGTAGTTTACACACAACCAATCTACTTGACTCCTATAATCGCTAGCGCCGAGATATGCTGTGGTTCTACTTATTTTGGTTGTTGACAACGAATGGTAATAGGTAAAAACGTCCGGCGTTCACCGCTTCCTGTAACCGACTACAACGGAAAGAATGAGCTCACTCTTCCCAAAGATGACATAATACCACTGGTTTATATCGATGGGAAAAACTCGTCTACGGGTTAATACAGGTATTTCATTTCATCCTTTTTGTAGTGGTAGGTCTCTTTGCAGCGTCCGTCTGGGGAAGTACCACATCTTTGCCAGTTATTTAACCGTCATTAATGTGCAAATATTACTGTGATCCGGTTTGAAGAGCAATCTTTTCAGGCAAAATACAGGGCATGGAGATAAAACATCTTATAACTCAGGGTGACAAGCGCAGAGCCGTGCAAGTGCTTTGGACCCTTCATGTTCCAATAGTTGCGTGTCACTGTGGCAGGCATGTTGCTTACCATCAGGCACAGGACCTGCTCTTCTCATCACTCTTAATATTTAAATTTAATTTCTGCTGCGCACTTACAGATTACAGAATTTACAGCCTGAAGTTTTTTTCCGACGAACTTCGTCAAGGATAAGTTTAACAAGAACAAAATTAAAAATTTTGATTAACCCCCGACTACCTTGGATTTATTATCTGTACAACATTCTACTAGTCAAGCCCTTTCATTTGATACCCATATTAAGGGAGTTGTGAAAAAGAAATGTAATTAGCCATTTTGTGGTAGCGGCCATCTTGGATTTGAATTTTTTATAGTGCAAAGTATTCTACTAGTCAAGCCCTTTCGTTTGTTACCCATATTGCGGTAGTAGTGAAAAAAATTATATAATTCGCCATTTTGTGATGGCGGCCATCTTGGATTTGATATCTGTTATAGCGTATAGTATTCTACTAGTCAAGCCCTTTCATTTGATACCCATATTGAGGTAGGATGTGAAGAAATATTTTGTCCGCCATTTTGTGGAGGCGGCCATCTTGGATCGATATTAACCAAACATACCTAAGAACATCCGCACGGATATTAACTTTCAAATAAAAAAACCGCATTGAAATCGGCCCATCCGTTTGAGCTCTACGGTGCCACAGACAGACACACACACAGACAGACAGACAGACAGACAGACAGACAGACAGACAGACAGACAGACAGACCGACAGACAGACAGACAGACAGACAGACATCGACGTCAAACTTATAACACCCCTTTTTTTGGTCGGGGGTTAAAAAGGGTATTTTTAAACACTTTCTCGTGTAAAATGCCGTCAGCATCTTCGGATATCTTATTTATTTACTTACAACGCCCTCGAGTTTAACCACGTAGTTCTATTTTTTCTCTATTTTCCCGTAATAAAGTAGTTTTGTGCTATTTCAGACTGTAATGTTCAACTCAACTGACGTCACCGTTCTTATGTAATTGAGCTTAACAGACAACCCTTCGCATTGATAATATTGGCAGGATTTATTTGAAATCCCGAGACACAGAACAAACGTACTTAAGACATAGGTTTTAATTCTGGACGGGAATTGAAGTCACGACCTAGAATGTACAAATATACGAGTACCTAATATACTAGTATACAAGAATCGTTTGTTTAAAGGTATTACAAACAATTTATAAGGTGAAATGAAAGATGTTTGTATAAACAAATATAAACGTGATGTCATTATTTTAATCTCCGCTCTCGCTAAATTCTCTCTTGAAAGTGCCCGTCAGAATGGCATTCCCATGCTGTAAGGCTAAAAAAACATGTTGGGTCAGATAAGGACCTTAGCGGGGATCAGGCTTCTTCTCTCTATAACGACGATCCAAGACCTATAAATTGATAAAATAAGTATTATATTTATGTGTAGTTATTTCTATCCAACAGAAAATGTAAGTATCTCATAAAAATTTAAGTATGTTAGTACCAAATAAGCAACGAAACTAGCCCAATATCAATCAATTCCTTCTGAGATATCTACATGTAAATACACAAAAAAGTAAGCTAACACTAACATTAAAACCGAACATAATATTACAGCATCGAATAGGTTACAACAGAAAATTATCATACATCATAGCACGCCGTTCCCATTCTCATTGCTCGTACTAACGCCCTTACTAATGCTTCGATGGTTCATTACCATTTTGTAAGTACCGTTTTAAGTCGGTCAGTTGAACTATTTGGTTTTTTTCTAAGACTATTATGTAAGGAGGTCGTTTGCATGAATGAGTTTGAAGCTTGGGTCGTGGCCGGAATTATAATGTTGGTTTATTCGAAGCAATTGTGGTATTGACAGGTATTGTTGGTGATATAATGGAGGCTCTGTGTTGTGGTATCATCGAAGATGTTTCTTTTGTATATAGCCGTTTTGTTTGTCCATTAAAGCATTTCGTTATATTTGAGATCGGATTTCGTTCTTAGAGAATAACAGCTTGTAACAGTGGAATTATAAAAAGGCTAGCGGTCCGCCCAGCTTATCCCGTGGTACATAATGTATAGCCTTCAGCACTCATAGCGACACGAGGTTAGTTTTTCAGGCTAGGATAGCAAGCTAGTGTTAGTAAGCTAGCAAACTTGTACTTCTAACTTCGTGTAGACAAAACTAGCGTTGCGTAGCATTATATTTGTTGCCATCCAAAATTTTGAAAAAGTGTATTTGTCCCATTTAAAACGCATCGAACTCTTCGTAACAAAAGTGCTCGCTCTTTAACGCTCGATAAATAAATGATATGACGCATAAACATAGAGTGAATTAACACTAAACAGCCGCGAAACAGTGCTAGAGAGGAAAACAAAACTACTTTTTTGGGGTACGTTCTGAGTTTTAACAAAAGTTGTAGAACAAAACTAATAGTAGTAGGAAGTAATATGAAATACTTGATATTATAATATTATAATTACTCATACCAGTATTCGTTGTAACTTGAGGTAGGTATTCTAAGTCTCAACCTCAATTTGACAATGACATTGAATATTTGATTTAATTATTTTATTTTTTTCAACTAAATTGACATTGTATAATATTTTTTTTTAGTAACAAACATTTTGACGTTGTTTCAATTAATTTTTGCATACCTCACACGAGGAAAACGTAATGGACATGATTCTACAAATTACACCTAATTTATCTACATATGTTTACGCAAATAAACCTCATTTCATTTCATTTCAAAAGCTGTTAGTTTAAATATACAGAACATGCCCTTAAACGGATGCAGCCTGATTACCAGCAACCATCGATACCAGTAACCATGTATATTTGCATGTCTGTGATTTAACTCAAAATATTTCACTAAAAATACTCACCATGGCTAAATAAATTTCCACTTGTAAAACTACTTGCCACCTCTTGAGCAATTTAACCTCTGTAAAGTAAATTTTTACCCACCATCAATATTACGAAACCTAAGTTTGCATACAATGGACGCAGGGACCTCAAAGTACCAGACATGCCTAGACATTCTAATTATTTGCTATGTAACCGAAGCTGACCTTGTTACTTAATAATATTACATTCTATATGACATCAGGACTACTAACTTACGCAAAACGTCTGTACTGTAGGTATTGATAGGGATGCGTTCTTTTTTAACCCCGACCAAAAAAAGAGGTGATATAAGTTTGACGTCGATGTCTGTCTGTCTGTGTGTGTGTCTGTCTGTGGCACCGTAGAGCTCAAAAAGATGAGCCGATTTCGATGGGTTTTTTTATTTGAAAGTTAGTATCCGTGCGGATGTTCTTAGCTATATTTGGTTAATATCGATACAAGATGGCCGCCTCCACAAAATGGCGGACAAAATATTTCTTCACAACCTACCTCAATATGGGTATCAAATAAAAGGGCTTGACTAGTAAAATACTATACACTACAAAAAAATCAAATCCAAGATGGCCGCCACTACAAAATGGCGAATTATATTATTTTTTTCACTATTACCTCAATATGGGTATCAAACAAAATGGCTTGACTAGTAGAATACTTTGCACTATTACAAATTTCAAATACAAGATGGCCGCTACCACAAAATGGCGAAATACATATTTTGTTCTTGTCACAGACTTCTAAAAAAGGTGGAGATTAGTTATCTATTCGGTTGTATGCAATGAAGTTACATACACTTACTACGTATAGAGCTAGATTTTCTAATGGACTAATACGTTAAGGTACTAGCAGGGATAGATCGCATGTAAAATCTGACGTTTTGTTGAGAGCATTGAAAGCATTGAGCTGAATCAACATTTTTTTTTTCGTCTTTTTATTACGACCAAAATGTCAAAGCAATTAAGATCTTTAAAATGGTGCCCATTCAACGCTTTTGATATGAGTACGAATCGCGGAAGTAATAAAAACAAATGAGTTTTTACTAAAATAAAGGAACTTATTTGTAAAGTAATTACATATAGGTACTTATCACGCTATACCTACTTCCATATTAAAAACATTTATTAAGCATCATTGAAGGCTTAAGCTACGGCTGGTCTAAAGTTACGGCTTGTCTAGTCTGGGTAACGCTGACTGCCGATTCGTAGCCTTGCCTTATCTTGCCTGGCAGAAATCAATCTTTACTTAAACAACAGCTATAATTGTCTTTTTTTCTTCACTTCTAAAGGTTATTGTAACAATTTGTGAATGTTGTAAAGCATTATACTTTTATTATAATTATTAATTAGATTTATTATAGATACGTACTTTATTGTTCACATCAAAACAACAACAGATATCTAAGAAAAGAAAACCAATAAAAAAAAAAGTGGTACGCATTTCAAAGTTTAGTTCCGAAATGAACATTATAACAAAAGTTTCACCACAGGGCTGTAAAGCTAAGTTCGAATATTAAAATTAATGACTATGGCGAATCAAATGGTAAACTCATTCCACTTGATCTAATGTTTCACAATAAAATTGTTAAAATTGATACACAAGACGCGAAAAATGGCGTTCTTGCGAAACACTGCACGTTTGAAGCCGACCGTAAAATAAATTCGATTGGTCACCGTTCGTTTCTGTATAAATTATTTATTGGACAGTTACTTGGGTGTGTTGGAATGGACGCAGTAACATATCGAGCGAGTGTTGCCAGCCTATCTATTTGTAATAATGACGCGTTTTGGTACTGACAGATGCGAATGATATGACATTGTACCTATGCTTCCGAAATTTCTGTAACATAGGAAATAATAAAAACATGAAACATAAAAACAAACCTCCGACCATCGCAGATTTTAAAATTGTCATTGTGTACTAGTCAAGGCTTTTCAATTGATAGCCATATTGAGGGAGTTGTGGAAAAAATGTTATCGGTCATTTTGTTACGCCGCGGCGGCCATCTTGACCCGATTTTCACGAAACAAAGCTAAGAACACTTTCAAAAAAATATATACATTTGCTCATCCGTTTGAGAAGCTACGGTGCTTAAGACATACATACATACAGACAAATGCATGTTAAACTTAAAACACTCCGTCATTTTACGACGGGGCTTGAAAATGAAACATTAGCGCCACCTATGACGGTGAATTCTTTTGAATCGGAAACTGTTTTAAGAGTAAACATTCTCAATCAAATACGATTTATAGCTTTTGAAACTTGATAGATAAATGTTTTGTTTTCTTTTACTCAATATGTATTTTTACACAGAAATAAAATAAGAAAATATTGTTGTTGGCAATGTTGAACCAAAAACCCCGCTATTGGTAGATAATACGTAGTTTGAAACTATTATTTTCTTTAGAAAACGCTAGTTTAGGACGTTATTGAGGGGAGTTTATCGGGATCGGAGACGAAGTTGCTAGTTTAAATTGGCTTTTGCAAAGTAAGAATCGAAGTTCTGAGAGGGTTCACACAGTAGGTAATATATTTTTCAATCACTCAAATTTATTTTATTGATAAAATTTAATGCTAAATGTTAAATTTTAAAAGTTTCGCGACACGAAGCTAAAGGTCTTAGTCACCGTTCTTAGTCCTCTGAATTGGCGCTACCAATTTTATATTAAAAAAATACTAGTAACATCCTGCGGTTTTACCTTCATAGTTATCGTTCCCGTTATTTTCCCGTGATGAAGAGTCGCTTATGTGCTATTTCAGACTATGCTTAACCTGAGTTCCAAATTTCACCCATTTCCGTGCAGCCATTCCGACATAAACAAATGTGTTTCTATATGTTAAATCAAATAAAACGTCAATCAAAACGTCAAATCTCATATTGTAATACATAGTGAGTTAGATATTTATTGCTCAATCACGTCAGAACGAGTGAACATACATGACCTAAAATTCGGAACACATGTAGATTATAGTCTGGAAGCGTATACGAGTAAATGAGGTAATATTATGCCATATACAAAGACAAGTTAGATTATTGTCTGGATTAACATACTGGCTACTTTTTATTCCGGAAAAATAGAGGCAATGGGAATTACGCGGGTGGACGTGGAAACGTGGAGTGCAGCTAGTATTTTATGTATATGTGCCTACATAACTTAAAAAAAAACGTAGGCTGTAAATCAAAAAAATATATAAATTCCCCAAAAACACTCGCTCTTCAAAAAGAATAAGCAAATCCGCTGTAGACAAAGTTAAAACAATCTGAAAAGAGCCACAAAGGGCGTTATTAAAAAAGTTATTCCCCTTGCGTGTGTTCAATCCTCAAATTAAAATCATAAGTAAATTTCATCCTTATTAATTTGATCATAAAGTCGGCGGCTCATCCCTAAATTCATAATGGCTAACAAAAAGATTCCGTGCCGTGGCTAATCCGGGCTTTATACAAATAATTTAATGTTGCTATCCGTAGACTTTCAAACTCGTTTACGTAGAGGGATAAGAGAATTAAGTCATTACTAAATGTGTTTAAAATGATCCTATTTTGGAAATTACAAATTATAATCGTCGTTGAAGTTCTAACACCACGTAAGTCACTTTTGGCTATTTTGACTTTTTGAGCCAATCAGGAACACGTAACGACCAATAAAATCTCGTAAAATTAAGAAAAAAAAAACATACATTCGGTCGAATTGAGAAACCTCCTTTTTTGAAGTCGGTTAAAAATGCAACTACACGGGATCCACCAAATCGGCGTTATATTTGGAAACAGCACGTAAATCATTTAATTCCATACTGAGAAACGGACTACCCGGTTGCTCCTAACAATTTATGGAAAAAAGGTAAGAAAATATCATTACATTATTAAAAGGTTGTATTTTTCGATTTTTTAGATATTACTATTTTTTCTCTCCTGAAAAGTTGCTATTTTTGACATACGTGGTGTTAGAACTTCAACGACGAAATGTAAATGTTTGTACCTACTGGGCCACGTTGAAACAGTTCGAGTTGAAATTTAGAATACAAAAAATATACTACAAATTAGTATAATGATCTTTGGACCTATAAATATATTAGTGGGTATTATTCCTCGTTAGGCAGTATAGGCCAATTGAGACCAACTGTCATCGGACGCTAAAATAAAAAAGTCCTCTGTATATATCACAAAATTCCTCATACATCACATACTAAGTAAAGCTTATATTATGAGAGCCAAATAGCTGATATAATATCTACTTGTTTAATATAATGATATAATATCTACTTGTAATGTTACTAATATTATGAATGGAAAACTTTGTGAGGATGGATGGACATTTGTTACTCTTTGACGTAAAAACTATTGAACGAATCGAGTTGAAATTCGGAATAGAGTTGGATTATAGTCTGAAATAGCACATAGACTACTTTTATTCTAGGATAATAAAAGGAGGGCAACTTCCCAGGTAACAAGCAGGTACCTATTATATTTAATCATCCAAAGAAAGAACAATATCCGTATTGATCAGACAACATTTTGTTTTGTTTAGTCTACCCACGGCCTACATACTTCGGGGGCACAACAACTGAGCCATGTGTGGTCCATAAAAATTAAATACGAATATTTGTTTTCGTAAAAATATAAGATTTTGCTCAACTCAAAAGAAACAAACAAGAATACGATGCTGTTTGTACATGCATTTCAGAATTACCGTTCACTTACGCACGCTCTCGAATTTTAATATCGTGGCAGATGTAAACAAGGATTTTATTTTCATTTTATAGTATTATCGTAACGAAATTTGTTTATCGACCTTGCCTGAATATTATCTTACTCTAGATTTTTAACAGTTCAAACCTTAGATAAAGAATAAGTAAATAGATCCGGTTTTTCCGCACGGTTCCTTTGTACCAATCGTAAGCGGATGAGGTGAATGTTAGTTATGGCAACGTAGTGATGAGCCGCGACAAATGTATGACACTTCCACGAGAGCGACAAGACAAGAGCGATCAGACCGGCCCGCCTAACTAAATCGGCTTTCGCATTGCTATTGCGGTCTCTATCATTTCAAGCAGAAAGAAAAGAGAGAACCTCAGAGTGAAGAAAAACATCACGAGAACACTGACACGTTCCTAGAATCTTTCGAGGTCATGTATTATCCACCAACACGAACTATGCCAATGTGGTGGACATGGCTTTGACTCTTTCCTTGCGAGAGATGATCCCAGTCCCAGAGGAGCATTAAGTGGCGGTGCCTATGCTGACATATATGTCCTTGTTTGTTTGTTCCAAAAGCGGATACTATTCAATTTAATCCATATATTAGAGCCATAAATTCTAACGAACACTTGTCACGTCATTTACACATTTTTCTTGTCTGCTCCACCGTGCCATATCTTCATTTAACCCTGTAACTTAAATTCTAAAAACAATGTTTTTCACGAAAGCTGCAAATACGTAAACGTGAGATGAGTTTTCTCTTAAGTTTTAATGTTATTTTTACATTAGACGCTGACCTTAAAAGCTAGTACTTAACTTCGTACTCGGAGGGAAATTGAAATGTGTTTTCCCAAAGCCCCGTGCTTCCGTAACCTTGTATAAAATGAAAGAAGATTCTTATAAAAATAAGGTAACAGACTGATTTCAAAAATTGTTTCGCCGTTGCATTTGTATGTGCTCCCTGATTTTTTATGTACCACGCGCGAAGCCAGGGCGGACATCTAGTGTATCCATATACTTTGAGTATGTCTTTTTTTTAAATAAGAAGTGACGAGACGAGCATGACATGTGCCTGATGGTGAGCAATATGCCTGCCACATAACAGCACAGTGACACGCAGCTATTGGAACATGAAAAGTCCAAATCATTACCTAGCACTGCACTGCGCTCGTCACCCAGAGATCTAAGATGTTATGTCTCCAAGCCCTGTAATTTCTCTGGAAACATTGCCCTTCAAACCGGAACACAGTAATGTTTTCACAATACTGTTTGGCGGTAAAATAACTGGCAAATGTGTGGTACTTCCCCAGGCGGACTCTGCTATGAGTCCTACCACTACAAAAATGTCTAACATCGAAAATAAAATTACTTAAGAAAGGAAATACTATGTCTATAATTATTTGTACGTACTCGTATGTCTATGTGATCAACCTTACTTTTCCTCTTTTCTATCCTATACGAAGTATATTATTCAATTATCAATTATATATCAAACTACCTTTTTCTCACTCACATTTAGTAACTTTAAGAAATGCAATTGTTTGTTGCCTGCTTAAAAATAATTACTGTTCTGGCGAAGTTTAAAAGGCAAAGACTGTAATAATTGTGAAAGCAAGATGCAACTGAATTGCTATTATCAACGGCTTCTCGTCATTGTCACGACGCGCTTCTCAGACTACGCCTTTTAATTTTGTTTTCTTCGATTTCTTCTTCTGGGTTTCAGTGTGTTACACTACCTAGTATTTTTTATTTATACCTACTACTACTAGTAGGATTTAGCTGTGACTTTGTCTTCGTAAAACTTTGAAAAGGAATGCTTATTGTTGTTTTTTAGAAAAAAAATAGTTCGTATTTTTGACACTAATATTAAAAACATTAAATTAATACACATACATTAAATTAATGTTTACGTGCATAATGGTAGTCCATGTGTGAATTACGTTTGTGCTTAAATCTAGTTAGCCAGTTTGACCTAGTAGGTCATCTGCCACATCTACGCAAGCGCAAAATAGGATAAGCAACTAAGCAGTAGAGGTTATTTGAAAACAACCGCCATATTTCCTATTTATAAAAATCTATAGTACATTTTCAACCTCAAGAAATTCGTGTAGTTCATCGGACATTATTTAAAAACAGACATCCAAACTTTTACATTAGTATTGCACGGCAAATGAATTTTTAACTAGACGATATCAAACTTTCTTTAAACATATTCAAAACATTGATATAAAATCGCTGTTGATATATTCATTGTTCAAAAGATCTGTGTGAATCTATAAATGTGAATATTTTACCGAGAATATCGTAGTCTGCAAGGGCACCACAGATCGGTCTCAGTGCGTTTCTCACGCGGCGAGTTGCATCAGAAGTGATGATAACGTTCGTCCTCGGCAAAAATGACGCGTGTCGCAACACTAGCCGGTGAAAGCGACAATTAGCACAACTCTACCGGTGACGTAACGGCTGTAGGGCTGTCCGTCAGATGATCTATATCGCTGTCCGGTCAGATGACACAGATTCGATGACTTCGATGACCCTATGATACATACGGACGGCTGTCAAGACTCGAGATTCGAATGCTGGTTCGGAGTTAGATTGATGTAATAGCTTTTCGATTGACTAAAAACATGGAGATATGTAATTTAGAAACGCTTTATTGAACACGTCAAATAAAATGCTCATCAGTATGTCGGCCTGGGGAAGTATCACAATCTCGCAAGTTGTTCTACCGCCAAGCCGTAACATACAAACAAAATCGGTTGGAAGGGTAGGTAAAGTTTACATTTACGTTTTGGACTCTTCATATTCCAATAGTTGCGTGACACTGAAATGTTTTGGGTAGTTTGGTCAATTAATTCTTTTGGGCAAATCGTCCCGTCAATTTTCTGTGAAATCGAATTTTCTATCATAATACAAAGAAACCAACAAAAAAATAAAATGTCTCACGGCTTCAAACAACATTAAAGCTTAATAAGAGGTTAACGAGAACAGACGAGAGAACGGGAACTGTTTAAGTTTTTATCTTATATGTGGGAACTATTATATTTGTGTACCAGTCAACTTCATTCATAATTTACTGTCTTTGCACACTACTTCCGACTGCATTGTTCTGTGGTTGGTACAATAAAAACGTTTGTGAAAAAGTTAGAAGTTTTTTTAAGTAAAATCTTCTTTGAGTGCATTGAGCTCTTTTTGGGTGAACAAAAATCTTGAAACTTGCGTCATCGTCACCAAACACGTTCCGATTTGAGTGAATAAAAATCATTAATGCTAGGCCAAGCGCCGGAATTTTTTTTGCAACGTATGGGACCTGGATTTTTTTTTGGAATATGTTCAAGGGCGTCCCCTGAATGTAAATCCAAGTGGCCGGCGGGAGGAGGGGATGTCACTTCAGCCGCCATCTTGGAAAACACGTTTTATTGAATATCTCGCGAACCACGCATCGTACGATAAAAATTGTGGCGATCATTACTGTAGATAATAATATTGGGCATCTTTTTGTATTTGTTGTTTTTTTTGCGCTGTACGGAGGTGACGAATCGGAAGTCTTTATTTTGGATTTTATTTTATCTTGGAGTTACATTCAGGGGACACCCTTGAACATATTCCAAAAAAATACCAGGTCTCGTACTTTGCATTACAAACCTGCTTTTTTTGCAGCGACGCTTGGACTATACGTTATCGTCATCTAACGTTTGTCCGAAACAATTCTTTCTTCTATTCCAACGCCATCTGCGGTTTCAGCAAAAAGCTGCTTAGCTAACTTATATATGAATCGTAAGTTTTAACTTGTATCACCAGTCCATATGACTACTAAATTTTTTCTGGATGCCAATTAACGGCATACATGTCTTCCGACAACCCTACTTGGTAAGCGATTGGATTAGTGGATTCTTCTTGTCAGAGATATAATAAGTATGTATTTAAAAACTATATAAGTATTCCAATTTCTTTGTAAGTATTATATCAGCTATCTGGCCGCCATAGCACAAGCTTCGCTTAGTTTGGAGTCAGATGGGGTTGTGTGTGAATTGTCCACCAATATTTATATAGAGAAAGCCCTGAGGGAAGATAAAGTAGGCTACTTCTGCAGGTTTTGTATAGAGCTATAAATGCTTGCTAAATATTTGAAGACCCTATGAAATTGACACGCAAAACCAGCCTTCCGAGATTGGCCAACAGTCGGCCAACTTTGGCTCGTCTGGTTTTAAAAGGTTTACTAGTTTTTCCAACTCTCAGACATTTCCAGGAAAGTCATTAAGCTGTGCCTACATACTTGTACGTTCAATGGGCAATTAATTTTGTTAGGTATAAACATTACTCGCTAATAGTATTGAAGTGGAACGAATTAACGTCAGACAAATTTGATTCAGATATATCACTTTCATTATCCAAAGTATGACCATTGTTTTAGTTACAGATACGATTAAACGTTCGTTTAATATCAATGAGAACATTTAAATACACGTTTTTAAATTACATATTATAACTAACGGTACGGTAAGGTACTTACAAGTAATGTAATTTTGTAGTTTAAGCAAAACAGGTACTTATCTGAAAATGGCTGTAGTAGTACGACGGGCAAAAATAAATTAACCGTGGTACTACTGGGCCTGTTGGCAATAACACGGGCAATAAACCAACAAAAATAGGTTGACCGTGATCTTGCCTGATATTAAACGAAGATGAAGCGAAGATATATATGGTATCCATTCTACACCAGGATGGTATTAAATCTATTCATTAGAGTGTTTAGAAAGTCAATCATAACTTCCAAAAAGGAGGATCAAAATTCGTCGAAGTTGTTTTTAAAAGTCTTGACTCTCAAAAAACAAAGCCTGTGTCTGTACTGACTCTTTCCACTAAATACATATTTATACAATCTTATAGCGCGCCCATAGCATGAGGTGTATTGTGAGCAATTGATAAGCTTTCCTATCCAGAACGTCCATCTCAGTCTGACTCCACCTTAGCAAGCCAAAGAAGTGGGTATATTCTAGGAGTGCCGATTATTTTATATGTTGAGTTATTTTAAAAAAAATTGGTTGCCTGTAAAGTCGGTATACGGGCGAAAGTTTTACGTGACAACGACTTTGAGTGGTAAAATAATTTTACGGAAATGACGCGTGCCTTTCACTTTTTATGTCTGTCTCTCTCGCTCTTAGGCGGGCTAACCATGCCCGAGTGGAAGGGACGCGTGCCTCTCACTCGCTCTCGTTGTGAGCGCATAACGTGAGCGGAGCGTAACGCAGTTTCTTGAAGTGTCACCCGGCAAACCAATTTATAAAACGTTGTCACGTCAAAAAGGTATTAGACTCTTTACGCAACATTGTACTTTAATCCGCCCTTTTCTACTTCATTCAATCTTTCTGTTGCCCTGAAGAAATCTCTATTAGCGATTAGGTCAGCTTTTACTACACTGCATTTAAAAACGTGTCCTTATGCTTATATATTTTTGTAGTGTGGATAATATATAGTTTTTATTCATCTATATCAGTAGAGGCATAACCTAACTGTTGAAGACGTGCGCCTTGTTTATTATTATTAATTTTATACCATAGTTTATTTCTCACATTGCACATATTAAATTTATGGCTAAAATTGTTAACTATGTATGTACAAATACCTCATTAAGGTATTGCAATATAGGATGTTGCCACAGTTTCATCCGCCGAGTTATAAATTTACGGCGATAGTTCAATTAAAACTATGTTTATTTATTTATATTTATACCAGTTGAATGCTGAACCCTGCGTGCGTTGCTATGCCACCTATAGGAAATCGGTCGTATCAACTCAGATTTAAAACAATTGTGGTTAACTTAGGTTATAATGACGCAACTAAAGAGTTTATATATACTACGTATAGAGTTAGATTTTCCTCACGGTTCCTTTCTGTCAATCGCAAGCAGATGACGAGCATACTTTCTATGGCAACAGAGTGATGTGCCGCGACAAAACTATGACACTTCCACAAGAGCTACAAGGCAAGAAAGATGCTACCCGTGCTTTCGGTGTAAAGCGTTTGTGCCAACTATATACGTAGTATATGTAAACTCTTGGGACGCAATCTTAAGAGATAGGTACATGCTGTTACAGACTTTCGCGCACGTCAGCGCGCGCAACGAAAACAATCAGAAAGGAATATTTTTCCCGGTTTTTGTTACATTTTCATTAATTCATGCTCCGCTCCTATTGATAGTAGCGTTACGTTATTATAGCCTTCATAGCCTTCAATAAATGGACTATCCAACAGAAATCAAGAAGAAAAAAGAGAATCTTTCAATTTGGACCACTAGTTTCCGAGATTCCTAGCGATTAAATAAACAAACAAACTCGTCAGCTTTATAACATTGTATACATTTGATGGTAAGATAACCGTTTGCATACCTAAAGCATTGGTCTTCGATTGTTGAGCAAAAACGTCGCAAATATTTAGTCAACGTTTACGCGTGACAATACCTTTCAAAGGTTTGAGTACGGTCAAACAGGACAATTAGAAATAGCCACTATTCGGAAATAGCCGTGGTGGTCTATTTGGTCTTTATGCGATCAAAAGCGATCCTTTTATGATGTTGAGGAATTCTATTCTTGTGACATTTAATTCATTAAAAAACAATACGTAATTGATTGTTTATTATTTAGTGGATTATTTATTGTTTAATTGATTATTTATTTGATTGATTGTACAGTATTTAGTTGGCTATTTAGTAGTTAATGGATTATTTATTGGTTAATTGATTATTTATTTGATTGATTATACGGTATTTAGTTGGCTATTTAGTAGTTAATGGATTATTTATTGCTTGATTGAATATTATTTCTGAACGATTTTTTTAAATTTATTGTGAATGAGTTATAGATCATTTAATTAATTATACCTACATACTATTTTTGGTTCTTATATTTAAAGTTATATTATAAATGTAATTATTATTGCTTAATTTTATTTGACGTGTAAAATGATATTTGTTTAATAAAGAATATGAATATAAACATGTAGGGGTTACTGCCGTATCAGCCGTATCAAGGATACGCCTCCGGGCTTCAGAAAACTCTAACGTGTGTAAACAAAAAAAATGCTTTAAACAATCTTTACCCATCGATTGGCCCCTCCAACTAATATACAGGGCCTCTCCAAGGCATGGTACATCAATACTTTTACGAATAGAAATCACAATGGTAAGGTCGTACAATCGAATCCTGTCTGTTACTCTGAGTTTTACCCCAAATGCAAATGTACAATTTTGTCATTACAACTGAAATTAACATCGTGAAAGATGAAGGACGAACATAGTTAAGAAACCGACGTCAGACGTTTTCCAAGCATTTTTCAAGGACATAAAGCGACCGCCAACCAGCACTTGGTTGGTGTGGTGGATTGCGATCTTGTTTTTTGAGTTTTTGGTCAAGTTTGGTCTCTGCTTTTGCCTCGATTCCTGCACATAGACTGTACTGATATAAATATTTGGAATATTTACGAGAGTGGTTTAGGAATATTTCGTGAGTGGTTCATAAAGTCACTTGGCTTGATTGAGTTGGCGACGATTAGGCGTCATAATTTGATTTTATTCTGGTACAAAATTTAGGGATTGAAAATTATCGCGTTGTAAAATAATAAATTATACAACATTGTTGACGTTAATTTCAAGGGTTTGTTGTTAAGATGTTTTAATTATGTGTTATTTAAAAAGGCGTATTCTATTTAATTTTGCGTTTGTTAATACTTTATTGAAAGCTTATTTTCCTGAAATTAATAATATTAAACATCAGTATAAAAATACGTATGAAGTAATAGTATTCGTTTTACTTGCTCATATTAACTTTAATAAATTTAAAATCAAAAATATTTTTTTGTATATACCGTTTTAAATAGATACTTTAACTCTAATAACCTGGGACTAAATTGTAGATACATTACATAAATAATGTTTATAATGTACAGGACTTAATCACGATTTAATTCATTGTACATTATAAACATTATGTGTTCAAATCGCGATAGTTTACAATACATTACACAAACTAAACTAAATGTAATGGGAAATACATACATAGCATGCCTCTCGAAGAGGAATGGTAGGTTTGATTCTGCTTCGAAAGAAGGTATGGTATTCTCCAAGAAGGGTCTGCAATGTTAACACAGTAAATAAATAAATGAACAAATGCAAAATATGAAACCGCAAAATATATCCAAAATAACTTGTCATCGTTGATCGACATTGCACGTGTGCGAAAACTAAAAATACCGCCCAAGAAATACCTGAAATTCGTCTGCCACTTCAAATTATGGCAACACACGTGCAAAACACTCAGAGAGAGTTATTATGATAGACATGTTGGAACTTCGCATGTTTTATTCATGAGCGTCTGTACAATAACATGGGGGCTCTGTTATTACGAAAACTGGGGTTTATGGTCTGTTACAGTAGCGAGGAAATCCTTCATCACATTGCGGAAGTGGAAATGACCGCCTGAGTTGGGTTCCCCGCAAAGTGAATTAACGAATCTTTTGTTAAAATGTTTGCCGCGTTGGTAGTATGGCGTGTTCAGTTGTCGATATTGGCAATACTGACTCTGTAGTCGTGAGTATTGCCGATATAGGCAATTGACATGACTACATGATAATGTCCCTCGCATGTACCTACCTACTCTATCTAATATATAAAATTCTCGTGTCACAGTTTTCGTTGCCATACTCCTCCGAAACGGCTTGACCGATTTTGATGAAATTTTTTGTGCTTATCCGGTATTTATGAGAATCGGCCAACATAGATAGATAGATAGATAGATACTCTTTATTGTTCACACCAAAACAAAAAACAGATTTACATACAAAGAAAATAATCACAGCTAGTGCTACAACAGGCGGCCTTATCGCTGAAAGCGATTTCTTCCAGGCAACCTTTGGGTGGAAATGGTTTTTTGATATTTTTAATAGCGGGGTGTGCCAATCCAGACTACATCAGTTAAATACAAATTACGTAGATATATATGCTAACAATAGAATAAAATAAACATACATGCTAATAAAAATTACATGGTAATACTTACATACTTCTATGACAAACTAATACATATAGGTAGATATATAAAAATATTATTGATACTTATTTATGACAGATATCTAAGATAAAAGTAGACGGTAAATAATGACACATTATGTAACAGGAAACTAAGTGGAATAATGGGATATTATGACTGTAGTTTCGACAGATAATATTCTTTGACGTGACCTTTAAAAGACTCCAATGAGGAGATTTTCTTATGGAAATAGGTAATTCATTCCACAATTGGGCTGCTTGAAAGGCAAAAGACTTCCCATAGTATGATTCGGAACGTGCTAATGGGATCATCAGAGTTAGATTTGTTTTGATCTTAATGGGCGAGAATGGCAGTCTTGACATAAAGTAAAGCGTTCTTTAAGGTAGAGTGGAGTTTTAGGGTTAAATAGAATATTGAACAGCAGAAAAAGAATGTGGGCATTACGACGCAGACGAATGGGCAACCACTTGAGTTTAGCGCGAAATTGGGATACATGATCATATTTGCGCAATCCAAATATGAATCTAATACAGTAGTTTTGAAGGCGCTCAAGTTTTTCTAACTGGTCTTCTCTAAGATCTACATCAACATCAACATACATCAACATCTATTTTTCATCTCCCTAAATGTTAGGGGTAGTCCACCCCTAAATTTATTATTTTATTTTTTTGGCAAAAAATTTTATTTCTATTTTTTTATGATACAACATACAAAAATACATACAATACTCAATTTTCACCCTTCTACGATCAACCCTTATTTTTTAATAGCCATTATAGTAATTTAATCATTTTTCCTCTCTGGTCGAAAACTGATCAATCGTCATTTAATTAGTTATCCCCGCCAGATGTCTACAGGTGTCACTTCTGACCCAGTAAACAGCACGATAATTTGGGGATCAAAAGTAGCCTATAGGATATATATAGTTTGAACACGCTAATCTCGGGAACTACTGGACCGATTTAAAAAAATGTTCACCGTTCTTTCATATGTTCGTAATCCTTGAATGGTGTAGGTTATATATATGTACCACGAGCGAAGCCGGGGCGGGCCGCTAGTAAGTGAAATAAAAAAAAGTTGACTCCTATTTCAAACAAATTGTATAAGAATCCCTCACTAAAGGTAGCGGTTCGCGAGGAGACCGCGACACGAGACCGTGACGCGAGACCGCGACGCGAGACCGCGACGCGAGACCGCGACGCGAGACCGCGACGCGAGACCGCGACCGGGGCGGGACCTCGATAGGCACATGACATTATAGAATTGTATGGGTGCAAGTTCACATGTCTCGCGACACAAGTCTCGGCCTCGGTTGTCTAATGGCGCCAATATAATTCTATAATGTATTATATATAAATATAATTCTATAAGTGCTTGTCGCGGTCTCCGGTCACGATGCCGCGTCGCGGTCTCGTGTCGCGGTTTCCGCGCGAACCGCTACCTTTAGTGACGGATTCTTATAAAATTTGTTCAAGTGTCGGAAATTAATTTTGAATTTAAGCCCCGGTTATTGTTTTTCCGAGAACATAAATTATATCGCACCATTTCCTCAATAAATACAAATAAAAATACTTATAACAAACCCCTCGCTTACCTAACTTTTGTTTTTTATGACAACTCTGTATTCAAACTAAGTTAGAACAAGTACCTAACTTAATCGATTTAAGTTTAGACCCACAGAATGAACTCAAAGACCATGATCGAAGTGATTTCCAACTTATTCTAAGTTATATAACCAAGTTGGGAGAGGATTTCATATAGATTAAGTTATCAAACTTTGTTGTCTAAATTTAGACTATCTCGAAAACAATCTTGTTGTTATTGATAGATTATTATAAGAGTTGCTTGTTTAGTGCATATCTTTAGTGATATTTAGAGAAAATAGATTATGCTCTATAATGTCAACTATGCTAGTTTATCAACGAAAAAAAACGCAACTCTTTAAGTGACAGATCTTATATCCTTTTATTATTAGTTACTGAATAATAAAATTGAATGGGGCAAGGCAAAAGTTGAGCCTATTCCCTTTCTCAACCTACAATTTTCTTTACATTTTCAACTCCTAGGTATCATTATAGATTAAGTTTTAATGGATTCACAATAAAGTTGTAAAAATTTACATTGTTCATTACAATTGTAATAAGTACATATATTTTAATTTTTGACACTTATTTGTACGATACCTTTATAGTACAATATAAGTTCAATTCAAACTTTAAAAATGTATACTCTTTGTATACTCTTATTTTGTTTTTTTACAAAATTGACGTGTAAATTGTACATTTATCAATAAAGAACTTTGACTTTGACTTTGAAGTTCGAAATGTTTGGTGCACCGAAGTTTATCTGAGTTCTAGAATATTTAGAGGTATAATTGAGACCATCTAGAAAATTTGTTTCGAATTTTACTTATTCTATGCTGTTTCATCACAAAACTTGACTTGAACCCAACATTCTCTTTTTAGATTTGTTAGACGTCCCAAACGTTTCTTTATGGTATAGTGTAACGAAACGAGCAGGAAATGCGCCTGATGGCAAGCAAGATGGCTACCCGTACGTCATCGAGACAGGCAGCTATTGGAATATGAAGAGTTCAAATCATTACTTAGCACTGCAATGCGCTCGTCACCCAAAGATAGGAGATATATTAATTCCATGTCCTGTAATTTCACTAGAAACATTGCCCTTCAAAATTTAAAATAGTGATGTTTCCACATTACTGCTGGGCGATAGAATAACTGGCAGAGGAGTACTACTTTTCCAGGTGTGTTTTTTTTAAATAAGATTTGACGAGACGAGCAGGACATGTGCCTGATGGTAAGCAACATGCCTGCCATATAACGGCACAGTGACACGCAGCTATTGGAACATGAAGAGTCCAAATCATTACCTGGCACTGCACCGCGCTCATCACCCAGAGATCTAAGATTTTATAACTCTAAGCCCTGTAAGTTCTCTGGAGACATTACCCTTCAAACCGGAACACAGAAATGTTTTCACATTACTGTTTGGCGGTAGAACAACTGGCAAAGGTGTGGTACTTCCCCAGGCGGAGTCTGCTAGGAGTCCTACCACTACCAAACCATTTAGGTACTCTCTGAAGAGTCCTAGCAGTATAAAAATACGTAGTACACAATCCAGATTTGTATAAAATTGTAAATTAAGTTCTCAACATACGCCTGCCAACCTGCCTACCGGCTATTAGGGCAAGCTCTGTCATCAGGCAATGCCTAACTTTGTCGATCAATCTTCCAATGTTACCATTTTAAAACGTTTACCCTGATTTGTAGGGTTTAACTTTAACTTTATTCACTAAACTGTAGCTCGTAGGTTCAATCCATATTGGTGTGATCAATTCGTATTTATTTATTTAAACAATTGTTTGTATTATTGTCTATCCTACTAATATTTTAAATGTTATAGTTCGGATGTTTGTTTCTCAATCACGTCGAAACCTCTGAACGGATCGGATTAAAATTAGGAACAGTTAGATTATAGTATAGTCCACAGGCTATGTGGACAGTGTGGTTCGTCGGTTGGTAATAGACGATTTTTACCATGGGAAGATAAACAGAAACTTGAAATACGCGGGTAGAACCTAAAATCGAAATACAAATGGCACATGAAAATTGTAATGTTAAAAAACATAACAGGCAACACCGATTCAACCCTTGCCGAGTCACCGCGTGTTGTAATTCATTTTGAAATTATTTTCGTGTCATCCATTTAGGTAATTAATTACTTTTCCGATACAGGTTCTAGTCTAATATTTTTTGTAACAAACACGATGTTAGCATTTTTTTTCAATTGATATTTTAATAACACTGAATGGAAAATACCTAACAGGTTTTGTCTGATAATTTTATGGAATTTTGTTGCTGTGATAGACACCAACACTGTTTTTTAACCTAGGATTATGGTTGCCCTAGCGCAAGTAACTTGTTATAGTTCATAAGCTTTAACGTTTTGGAATACGGCAAAGATAAACAATTTATTTGTTCGAAACACAAGAAAATTACAAACACACAGAAGGTATGATAATTATGTAGATCTTTAAAATAGCTTGTCGTGTCGTCATGCTCGTAATATAAGGTCCACAACTATGAATTCGTTTTAATTCAAACAATGATCTGATAGATTTTGTCTTTTAAAATGAACTTATTTTTCGATAGAGTTACCCCAAAATATAATTCCGTATCTTGGAATGGATTGAACTACCTATATTCGGTGATATTTAATATGCAATTCAATTATACTAGTAGTGTCTCGCGGATTTGCCCGCGATCATATCCCGTTAATTTCATTTGATTTAAATATCTAATGAGTTATTCCAGACTCTAACTACGTGAAAATATTAGGTAATTATATTCCAAATTTCAACTCGATTTAACCCGTTTCGACGTGATTGCGTGTCAAACATCGAAACGTCCTGATTTTGAATATAAGAAGGACATCAACAGGCCGAAAACTAATACATTTATAACTTGTTAGTATATCCTGCCAGAAATGTTTGTAACTTAAATATTTATTTAACAAATATTTATGTTACAAGCTCTATCCCATTTTGCTTTATAAGGCCAATTCGGAAACCAATATTGACATTCAACAAACTAAACAATTTCCTACAGTATTGTAAACGGTAAAGTTTACGGGGTTACGATTAATACGGTTAATACTGAAAAGGAACGCGCTCTGTGCATAAAATGACAAAGTTATCCAAAAATATCACCACTTTTTGATATTTTTATCAATGTAACTAGCTGTATTCTGTGTGCGTTGCTACGACACTTAGACTGTCGAAAATTAGTCGTACCAACTCGGAAACCTTTTTTGGTTCGTGCACAACAACTTTGCTAGAGATCATGATCATATGCTTAGTTTACGATTCCATAAAACACATACAGACAAACATACATCTTAATATATATATATATCTCCTGTCATGATGTTTGTCCGCGATGGACTCCTAAACTACTTAACCAATTTTAATCAAATTTGCACACCGTGTGCAGTTTGAGCCAACTTGAAAGATAGGATAGTTTTTATTTTGATTAATAGTCTTTATATGACGATATCCGAGCGAAGCGGGAACTGGCTGCTAGTTTTTTTATATAAATAGATAATTCTACAAATGAAATGTAAATATGAATGAATATTTCAACGTTTGTTGGTCAATCACTTAGTTAAAACTGAAGGAATCAAACTGAAATTTGGAACTCCAAAAATTTTTTATCTGGTGTTCCCCAAAAACTGTAGAGTTTTTTCTTCATTCTTAGGGAATAGAAAATTTCCTCATTGATTCACCTTCCTTCTTCCCTCAAAATTATTGTAAAAATCTTTACTGAAACAGCGTGTTTCCAATATTTCCCTATTAGCTCCAGTAAGACATTTTGGCTCATTTTTCAGTAAGCCCCTTTCAATTTAGAGCAACGTTTCCCCGTAGCTTCGTTTTGTTCCTCGGATGAAATTCCCGGGCACTACAATTCCCAGTCGCTAAACAAAGCTACAGAAATTAGAATTCCTGATATCCAATTATGATACCAATCGAAACGACTTCGATAAACATTAGTCTTTTGTTTTTTATAGGATAACTAGCGACCCGGGGTCTACCGCCTAAATAAAACTGCCTTAGTTTTATATATTTTATATTGTTGTCTCTTTCCTTTTCGCTTGAAATTATAGAGACAGCAATAGCAAAGTCATAGCCGATTTAGTTAGGCGGTAGAAGGGCCGCCTCGGCTTCGCACGGGTGCAATGCTGATACCAAAAATACGAATACAAATAACTATTGAGGGTTATGCCTAAGAGATAGACATATATTATTAGTGACTTTTTTAAAGGGTACAATACTGCAGTACGTTATTTTGATCCATCACGTAGGATCCAGCCAGCGTTTCCAAAGTAAGCGCAAAAAAAAAGTTTAATCATGACATCACATTAGAAACCTTTAAAATGATTAACTTTAGGCTTAAATAATAACTAGCATCCGTCGAAAACTATCGACGTAGATTTGGAATAGAGCATAGTTCTACAGAACTCTAAATTCATCCGTATGAACATTAGTATTAAGTGCTATTTCAGGCTGTATTCTAATTTATTAGTAATAATAAAAAATGTGAGTTTCGCGTTTCAGAATGACACATTTAATTATTACAGACAAGATTTTCTTTAATCTATTACAAATTTAGAATCTCAACTTTAATTGTTTGAAAGCGAAGACAAAGGGTTTCTTCAACATGTGTAATAATACGATTTCATTCCTATATACATTTATTGGGTTTTTTTTAATTTATTAACTTTGAAGCATGGCGTCTATTTATTTATTTACTGACGCTTACGATAAAAACGTAAATAAATATAAAAATATTTAGTCCTCGTATTAAGGTTTTTGTATAGCATAGTGACGAGATGGGCAGGACATGTGCCTGATGGTTAGCAACGTGCCTGCCACATAACAACACAGTGACACGCAGCTAGATTGGAACATGAAGAGCCCAAATCCTTACCTAACATTGCACTGCGCTCGTCACCTAGAGATTTAAAAAAAAATATCTCTATGCCCTGTAATTTCATTGGCAACATTGCCCTTCAAACCGGAACACAGTGATGTTTGAACATTACGGCAGAATAACTGGCAAAGAGTCCCCCAGACGGACTCTGCAAAGAGTCCCACCACTACAATATTATTACTAATTACCTATCACTACGAGTATTAAGGTAAAATAACGGAACATAATGTAATTTCTAATTAGATTTTCTCTTGTTTCAGAACAGTCAATGTTTTCTCACGAAATGGCGGTGCATTGGAAAAGTTTTATTGGTGAGTAGCTTTCTATATAACGTATGGTGGCACAATGGCCAGAATGTTCGATTTTCAGTGTCGTTACTGGTTCGATAACGTTTTTCCAAAAGTAAATCTATTCTTTCCCGATTATCTTTGGTTGCGAGTAAGAAAGGCATGACACATATTATATTTCGGTGCCTATTATATCACAGGGGATTTATGGATATTATATAACATAATCCCCGTTCGTATTTCACTAGCAGGGGATTTTTGGTCTATCACTGAAATTTGGCTCCGCGTGGGCCTCTCTTGAGCTTCTGGCGGGATAAACTCAAGAGAGGTCCTGGCCGAGTATGGAGAACCGACACTCAGGGCTGCCAGTAGAGTCGCAGAGCTTCTGGCTCCTGTAGTTTTATATACACTCTAGGCTCTAAGGGTAGTAGCGACTAAAGACTAAGACTAGGTAGAGTCGGGGTGCTCCGGATCAGATCTGGGTCTTAAATAACCTAACCGGTCCGATTTGTCACGTAGCCATATTATAAAGACCGGGAAATATGATAATTATTACTTTAACTAACTTCAACCTACTATTATTTAAAATCTCCGGATAGAGTGATAAATTCAAAAAATTCTTTCACCGTTGGATATTTACGTGATCCCGTAGTCCTACAGGCAGATATTTTGCACCACGGTCGAATCCGGGGCAGACTGCTAGTAAGACATACAATGATGTATCTCCTTGGCCCGTAATTTATCTGAGCTTAAAGCTACTAAGCTACTTTGTAGCTACAAAGACATCCTTTTCGAATAGGAGTCCTGAAAATAGCTAATTCTGATATTCTAACGTGAAATACATATTTGCTGGCAGATTACAGTTGCCAGTATGTGTATGGCTGGCGGCAACCCACACCCTGTTTGTGATTCAGGACGAATAATCTGTCGCTCAATAACAATACCGCAAGAACCACAATATTGGGTGACGCAGAAATTATATGCAATCAAAATTTACACATAATTTAATATAAATTCTGGACAGGGTCAACAATTTACCTACCATTCTAGTTAGCCCATCAGGTAGATTAATAAATAATATGGGACGTATTTTTTGTTTTATCAAATTCGCCCCACGGCCTTCTGACCATGTCATCTGAGTGTCATTATTTCGTAGTTCGCACTGCATATACATCCAATCGACCAATTTAGAGTGACTGGTCTTGTGGCTTAATGGGTAGTAACTCTGCCTGTGAAGCTGTGGGTCGTGGTTTCGATTCCCACCCACTGCAAATATTTTTGTGCCGAATTCAAATATTTGTACTGTGTCTGGGTGTTTCTATGTATATGTAATACGTATGTTTTTAATACAATTATATCAGCTATCTGGCTGCCATGGTACAAGCTTTGTTTAGTTTGGGGTCAGATGATATTGGGTGTAAAATGTCCATTATTATTTATATTTATTTATGGTTATGATTTTAACGTAGGCATGGAAAAAATTAGGTACTTATGTGTAAAAGACTTCAAAGTCTTGAACATCGCCGCAAAATTGCTAGCTTATCGGTTTTTTATCGGATACACTTCGGAGAGTCTGCAACTGATCTGCACGATCTTATACCACCTTGCCCTTTTTACTATCGTACTTCTCGTAACTCGAAGAAGCGGCACCGTTTCATGGTGGATATTCCAAAGACACGGACAAAGAGGTTTGATTCTACGTTTGTGATATAACGTCTAGGCTGTGGAATAAGTTGCCTGAGTGGGTTTTTCCCAATAGTTATAATCTTGGTGTCTTCAAATCGAGAGTGAATCGGTTTCTTCTAGGTAAACACGCTCCATCGTAGACCGCATCGTCGCTTAGCTTCCGGCGAGATGGCGGTCAAGTGTAAACCTATTAAAGTTAAAAAAGTGTATTTTTTCTGAATAACCCTAAACATCAAGGCGTAATAAACATGTACATTTTGCTCTCCGCTAACATGTGAGAATACTAAAATAAGCTTTATGAACATAGTAAATAGAGAGACATTTTAACAAGACGAAATTGTTGAAATTGACGAAAACGTTTAGTGAACCACAGTCATTGTTTATATCTATCCTAAGATTGCCTGAAAGAAATCGCTGTAAGCGATGAGGTTATCCTGTTAATTGTGTGTTTCGGCTGTTTTATTTTTATTTTATTATGCATGTAACATACATAAATAAAAACATAAAACATAACGCGATAGCGCCGCCAATTCTGATCGAATTTAATCTCTTTTTTTTTGTTAGGCAAATCATGTCTCGGTATATAATATTGTGTGTATCGCATTTAATCCTAGTAATAAATTTCATATTTTCACATTAATTTTATTGCAATCGGTGTGACGATCTCAAAATATCAACAGAACACTAAAATTCGCTTATAATTATCTGGACGACGCACAGACTAAATAGAGAGATACATACGGACGACGTATTCACAGACTAAGTAGAGAGATACACTGACGTATTCTTCAAGTGGAATTTTGTCAATTGTCTGAATGTCATTTTATCTTGTAGTTGGTGTTTGTCTTTTCGGAAAAAAAAACTAGTAGGTACCCAAAGAGTTTTCATAAATTTACTACGTATAGAGTTGGAATACATGCTTTAAATCGAAAGCACGTGTCTGATTGTTCTTGTCTTGTCGCTCTTGTGGAAGTGTCATACTTTTGTCGCGGCGCATCACTCTGTTGTCATAGCAAGTATGCACGTCATCTGCTTACGTTTGGTACAAAAGAACCGTGCGTGATCTATTTCTTCATCTTATTCTTCATCGAAGTAGGTATAGGTATGTTTTGGTATTTTACACGATAATTCTGCCAATTGTGAATCAATGTTTTTTTTTGTAAGGTAGATAGTACTTTAGACTCTAAATTTATATGAAACTACCTCTAAAGTAGGGGTAGTTTATTCATCTTATTAAAATCTAAGTGTATCGATTTTTGAAATATTAACAACAATCTAGAATTTGCTTGCCTCGATTCTATATGTACATAGTATTATTTTTCTCCGAAATTGGTGTCTTATTGGCTTCTTCACGTAACATGTTTACCTAGAAAGCACCTGTTTTCAAAATATTATCATTCATTTTTTCCGAAAAACATATACCGACTTCAATTTAAAATTAAATTCGGAGACTCGATCAATTTTCATAAGAAGAAATTGCGGTTGCCTGGAAGAGATCGTTTTAAGAGATGAGGTCGCCATTGCTACTTTAATTTTATTCTTTAAGTTTTTATGTATTTTGGTTTTTAATTTTAAGTGCAATAAAGAGTTAATCTGTCACTAAGGCATCAAAGTATATGATAGTAAAGTTTAGTTTTTTGTTCATATTTCAAACACCGCCACACATATTTCGTTAAAATTAATATGAAGCCATCTCTTAACCATGCTATCTCGATCAAAAAAAGAACCATCAAAATTGATTCAATTGGCGAAGCAATCGCGTAACTTACATACAAAAAACCACCTTACAACGAAATTGACAACCTCCTCCTCCTCCTTTTTTGAAGTCGGTTATAACAATCAGATTCAAGTCATTTTATTACCCAGTCAAGAAGTAATTTTATAACCCAATAGTCAGAATATGTCGCCAATGTAACGAAATTCATAAAAAAACACCAGGACACAATTGATGTCTTTCATAGCAAAATGACGAAATTAAAAAAAAAAACTCTTTAGAAATCTTAGAAATTAACGGGTGACACTATTAATAGGCGGCCTTATTGCTCAAACTAATCTCTTCCCGGCAACCTTGCACGGAAAAGGAGAATATAAACATAAAAATGAAGTTAGGAAAATAGTATTTACGTCATTTGTCCGCTGAAGTCGATTTACATTATCTTTAATTAGGTTGTTCAGTAAATTATAAAATATTTCTTGGTTGTTTTTGAGTATATTCTATGAGTGTAACCTTTTGATTTTATATAGATTAGATGCATATAGGTATGCGTCAAGTTTATCTTATTGCTTTATATTGTACGTATTGAATTTGGAGACTGCCTCAATATTATAAGTGAGTTGTGTTTGCATGCTTTGGATAAAAGTTTAGAACATCACATTGGTATTTATCTGTTTTGTTATTATATTAACGGAAATCTGTTATGTGCGCCTAGTTAAATAAATAAATAGATTATAACTGTTATGTATTTGTACTTTGTCTCACGGTATTTGAACCGCTTCTCGTGTGCGCCAGACTACGAAAAACTGGTGCTACCGAGAGCCTCAAAACATCTGCCATGTTATATCCCAAACACAAACAGGAAGAACAAACAAACGCTCCGATATTATATCCGAACGGTACCTAGCGACAACAACCAGTGTTGCCCAATAAACAGTTAAAAATGGTAGAAACTAGACTAAATAAAAGTATTGTTTTAACACATTGCGTCAGATGGATGCCGTCGGCATATCATATCATGTGATATACATAAAAATAAAAAGTCCTAAGATTTGTCCCACAGAAATGTAAATTAATATATATATGAATATTACTATTTACATTTCTGTGGTTTGTTCCAATGATTGAACGGATTCGAATGACATTAAATAAATTAAATATGTTGTAAAATGTATTAACGCATAGCCTTATTTTTATTAAAACTATTCATTCACATGAGATACTCATAATTAATAAAACAATTTAACGAAATAGAATGGATCTTATCATATAACATATTTCAAATAATGTATTAGTTGGAAAATATCAACAATCAATAAATTATAACAAACTCTCTATAAATCAAACACGCCGTCGAGATCGCTGCCGCGCGGCAGGGTTCCCAGAACGCTGGCAGCGTTGCCCCGTTGGATGGCTAAACTTAGTTTTTGGGCGAAGTAAGTGCCAGCTCTGGGATCCCCTGAGGCGAGAACCAACCGCTTCGATAGTTGTTTGGAGAACTTTTTCATGTCGGACGACCACGGGCCCATAGTCTCCACAGCCAACGCAAAAAAATCATAATGTGCGCTGAGCTGGGAGTATTTCCGTTGTTTAAGGAGCTGTGCCTGTTCGGCCGCAGCTCCAACGGTTTGAGCTGAACTACCGACATGAGACGGAGCCAGGGTGTCCACACACGTGGCGTCCCAGACTAATGCCCTACCGAGACACCACGGTACTAACGTGGCACCATCTGGCCGCTTTCCATCTGTCGACATTCCGGTTGGTTCTAGCGTTGCTGGTATTGACGCTGTGCAGAGTGCTCGTTTGACTAAATCGTTGATTGAAATAATTTCGTTAAATTAACGAAATTAATTTAACGAAAAATAAATATGTCAGACACGCTACGGATTACATTGCGAGACGTCGCTAATGTTATGTATGGTTGTTGATTCGCTTAATTGCAATTAAAACCTTAATTTTGTATCAGTACGTACATTTTCATAAATTTCGTTGCTTACTTGTAATTACTTACTTAAATTGATGCGCAACGAAGTAATCTAACTCCACAACAGAATTTATCAACATTTCTTCAGAAATCTTATATTTTAAATCTGAAAATATGGATGTACGAATATGTTGCCTGACGCATGAAACGAGTTAAAGGTAGAAACGTAAATTTCATAATTCAATAGCTAATAGTCTACTTTTATCCCATAAAAAGAGCTCCTTACAATCCTTTTCTATGGGTAGTAACACAAAAAAGTTTCGAGCGATTACTAATGTGTTGTAAATGACGTGCGTTAGTGAATTTTCTATAGAAAATACTAGTCTTTTTCATGGCATAGAACGACAAGATAAGCAACACGAACACATCGGTAGATAGTTGAGAAATAAGTCAAAGTACTGATCAATCGGGCCCACTGGCAATGCTACAAACACTGACAAGTTTGATGGGAAAACTTGGAAAATAACCGCTTAGCCATACTTCATTCAGCCTTAATTACTTTTGTGCGGTGACATTGGAAACATTTTCGACGTCCGATAGCTGCCAAGTTGGATCAATGTTCAATTCGGTGGTTCAGAAAATTAACTTTTTTTTTATTCGAGAAACAAGGCTAAGTGAGAGATACGCCGATGATTATTAGCAAGTAAGCACAGTCGCCCATGACAGCATAGTATCACGCCACTATTTGATCAGTAAGAATTAGTAGTGGTGGCTTTACAGAGTCTACCTGAGGAAGTACCACAACTCAGCCAGTAATTCCATCGCCAAGCAGTAATGTGAATACATTGTGTTCCGGTTTGAAGCGCAATGTTGCCAGTGACATTACAGGGCACAGAGAAAAAAAATCTTATAGCTCTGGGTGACGGTAGTGCAGTGCTAGGTAATAATTTGTCCTCTTCATGTTCCATTAGCAGTGTATCACTATACCATCAGGCACATGTCTTGCACGTCTCGTCAATCTGTACTGTATTAAAGATCAGTGATTAGCCTCATTCATAGTTATAAATGTATACTGAGATGAAAGACGATACATCTCTTTGTATAAGTAATATATAACTAGTGACGACGACTGCCCTAGTGGCTTAGTTGGTAGTAGCTCTGCCTGCGAAGCCGAGGGTCGTGGGTTCGATCTCCACCCAGTGCAAATATTTGTGTGATGAATTCAAATGTTTGCACTGTGTCTGGGTGTTTCTATGTATAATAAGTATGTATTTAAAACTATATAAGTATTATATCAGCTATCTGGCTGCCATCACACAAGCTTTGCTTAGTTTGGGGTCAGATGGTGTTGTGTGTGAATTGTCCACCAATATAACTGAGTATACAAATACACGTTGCTTTGGAATATTATAC
The DNA here is from genome assembly GCA_017562165.1 of Ectropis grisescens. Taxonomy (NCBI): domain Eukaryota; kingdom Metazoa; phylum Arthropoda; class Insecta; order Lepidoptera; family Geometridae; genus Ectropis; species Ectropis grisescens. The sequence continues at coordinate 5,992,237 of CM029781.1, read as the reverse complement.
ATATAGAGGTATTTGTAAATAAGGTGATTGGAAATCTTTTCTTCAATGTTACCTACTTTATAGATATTGTTGCCTGAAATTGTGTGATCATTCATTTTAGAAGTGTGTTCGAATAAGTTCATTTTAATGTTCTTACTTGATACCATTGAACATAATTGTTAAAAATAATTTATATTTTAGTACAGAAGAACCGTACCAATATCAAATAAAATAGAAGTTTATTTATTTAGTTATACAAAACAGAACACAGTTAACAATAAACTTAATTACTTACACGTTCACGCTCAGTGTTTGGGCAAAGAAGTGCCAGCTCTGGGATCCCCTGAAGCGAGGATCAAACGTTTCGAAAGATCTTTTACAAAATGTTTGGTGTCGGATGACCACGGGCCCATAGTCTCCACTGTCAGCGCAAAGAATACATAATGTGCGCTGAACTGGGAGTACTTATTAGATTATGAGTAACTAAATGACATCAGAAACGAAAACAAAAGCAAAAAGTTAAATTAAGTTGAAATTAGTTTGTATATATAGATGTATGAAATATCTTCAAATAAACAAAAAACCCTTTCACTTAATACAAGTAGAATTTTACCTAGTTCAACGTAAACATCAATTCATTTAGATATTCGAATTGCTTGGAGAGTAATTAGCAAAACGAAAACATGTTTTTGAAATACATTTTCAGATGCATTCACAAAAACAAGTTTTTATAGAAACAGAATTTCTTTGCCTGGTATTTCAATCAAATACTGAAAACAAATTAAAAAACTAGATGAGAACGCCAAATTGAAAGGCCCGAGAACTGTTTTGTGCTATTTTTATTTTAAAATTAAATATTTTTATGTACGAGTTCGTACAGCGATAGTTTACTCACCTCGGAGTTTAGTATTATCAAGTTTCAATTGTTTTATTATTATTTATAATTAGTTACTAAGGTATTATTTGTAATTACCTACTAAGTTAGTAGGTAGTGAGTCTGTTGAAGCTGTGGGTCGTGGGTTCGTTTTCTAAACTGGACAAACATTTGTTCTGATAAATATGAATTTTTGCGGTATTTTTTTTAACTAAAGGTGACGACACGAACAGGACATGTGCCTGATGGTAAGCAACATGCCTGCCACATAACAGCACAGCAACACGCAGCTATTGGAACATGAAGAGTCCAAATCATTACCTAGCACTGCACTGCGCTCGTCACCCAGAGATCTAAGATGTTATATCTCTAAGGCCTGTAATTTATCTGGTATCGTGAAGTTTCTGTTTCATGACACCAGAATAATTTAATTTTCTCTGACAAAACAAACAATGACTTTTAAAATTAAGCTCAGACAGACTAAATATCATAAAGTCTAAACACACTGTTCCAATTAGACAGCGAAGTTTCGGAGTAAACGAATATATCATCGAGGTAGGTATACAAATTTTACCTTCGTCACACTCTTACATGATGTAGTCCTCATCGAGTACTATTTAAGAATAAATTAGTAGGATCTTGCATTTTCTGCGCCTAAATTTCGATAAGCAGTAAATGACAGTTGATGCCAACAGCCAAGAGTACCTTAAAAAAAATACGAAGATTATCTACCACGAAAGGATGGAAAGGATAGAACGACTTCACTGCGAAGTTCGATAATGAAGTAAAATTATATGGTTATAATTATCTATTTGTATTCTAAAGTTGCGGCCGGTCTAGCCGACAGAACGGCAACTGCCAAACTGGAGCCTCTGGCTCGAATCAAACGCGCTTTACTGTCTTTTCGAAGTCATGTAATGCCGCTAAATCAAAAATGGTGCAGGAAAACATAGTGAGGAGACTGACATGTTCGCGGAATATATCGAAGTCGTGTTTCATCTTTTTTTTTTACTTTTATAGGTTTACACTTGACCACCACCTCGCGTAATGTTAAGCGATGATGCGGTCTACGATGAAGATTGTTTACCTAGAAAAAAACCGATTCACTCTCGATTCAAAGACACAAAGATTGTAACCATCGGGGAAAACCCCCTCAGACAACATATTCTGTAGTACCCAACTATAGGTACCAACCTTCACTGGGTCAGCGTGGTTTGTGCCTTGTCTTCCTCCTTGCGAGGGAAAATCCTGAATTTCAGCTGTAGGAATATTTAGATAGATAGATAAACTCTTTATTGCACTTAAATTATAAAGAAAAATAACAATAACACAGAACAAAAACATAGAAAAAAGTAGGAATTGGCGACCTTATCGCTGAGAGCGATTTCTTCCAGGCAACCGTAGGATGGTAAAAAAAGAAATTAATAATGTTTAATTTAAGTTAAGTTAAATAAAAAAAATTTGTTGGCTACTTAGGCATGCTTTGCTGTTTTATAGGTGTTCAAAGTTTTTTAAAAGCGCTTATCTGCATCAGAAGCAGTCGACCAAGTAGCCAAACATCAGTTATCGCTTGAGACACCCAAACAATAGTTTGGGCTATTGTTAAAGTTTCTTTACAGCCACGCCTCGACGCTTCAGCAGCGATAACCAATCAGCAAACTAACCAGCTCTATCGTACATCATGTTTCGAAACTAAGAATAGCTAATCTTCACAGGAGCTTACTATTGTTTACTTCAACAATAGGTGGTGGGCGCAGAACAGTAATTGAGTAGGCAAGCGGGCGCTAAAGTTATATTTGATTACGACACCTTGATACGTAAATATACTAGCGGACCGAGACGGCTTTGCACAGTTACTAATTATTACTATAAACTTTAACGTCGTAAAAATAAAAGTTAAAAGTCCAACAAAATTTTGCCCAAATCTGTCCTCCCGGGCAGCCATAGGCCATTCTTGAAGTCTTTATATCGAGCACAGATTCGCTCCTGTATGGAGTACTGTTCGCACCTTTGGGATGGATCGGCTAAGTATCAGCTGGAGGCACTGGAATCGATCGAGAGACGTGCCAAAAGGCTCATATGCAATGATACTCTTGTGCGAAAAAGACTTCAAAGTCTTGAACATCGCCGAAAAATTGCTAGCCTATCGATTTTTTATCGGATACACTTCGGAGAGTGTGCGACTGATTTGCATGATCTGATACCACCTTGCCCTTTTTTTTATCGGAATGCTCGTAGCTCGAAAAAGCGACATCGTTTCATGGTTGATGTTCTAAAGACACGAACGAAGAGATTTGACCCTACTTTTGTGATAAGAACGTCGAGGCTGTGGAATACGTTGCCTGAGTGGGTTTTCCCTATTTGTTACAATCTTTGTGACTTCAAGTCGAGAGTGAATCGGTTTTTTCTAGGTAAACACGCTCACGCATTATTGCTTAACATCAGGCGAGATGGCGGCCAAGTGTAAACCTATAAAAGTAAAGAAAAAAAAAATTTGAACACACACAAATAATTTCATCAAAATCTGTTCTATCTTACAAAAATTTTAATTATAAACCCACACACAGCAGAATAGATGCACTTATATATATGTATGTCTTAAATTTTATAAAACTTTCGTGTCTCCAAACTCTTCCGAAACGTCTTGATCGGTTTTATGATTTTGTTTTAATATTTGGTAGGTCTGAGAATCGGCTGTAAGCTACTGCTTACCGTCAGAACTGTATCTTTCTTGCTGCTTGTCCTTTAGGAAATAGGTGTTCGCAGGTGTTCGTATAATATTGTAGATAACCCAAGTACGATAACCGAGTGTAGGTACGAGTAGCCCATACACGAACTTACATAGCTTCTGTTCGTTGTTCTGAGTCTGAATATAAGGTTTCTGAGAGGTTCTAGTTCATATCGATGCGAGAGTATGACGCACCGCTGTTCTTAGAAGCATTTCGATAAGCCAGACGCACAACCCTATTATTGTTGGAAGCGTGTGCAGCATGTGGGAAATTATCACACTGAAAGTCAATGCTTAAACGTAGAACCAAATTAACTGCAACAACAATATGGTTTTTGTTCATGCATCAAGTGACCATCGCGCTCCAAAGGCTCGTAAAGATTTTTTAAAATTGACTTCTCCTCAGTTTTATGCAGTTTTATTGTAATCAAATTTTGTTTATAGAATTATTTCCTGTTTAATGAATATTTAAATTAATTCCAAAGACTTCTTTAGTAATTGGAATCTACATCGGTACCTATAGGACAGGTGCAAGAGTACTGAAGTTGTATTCCCACGACCTTCGCCAGAGAATGCTAATGGTACTTACGTTTGTATTTTGGACGAGGCTATCGAGTTACTTTTGGCAAGTCACCAGATCTTAAGTTTATTCAATGAATGTGTTAGCGAAGGAATGCTTTGCGATGAAACGAAAAGGCTCTATACTGCACCTTCTGTCACTTCTGGTTTTTTTTTTTCAAATTGCCTTCCCTTTGTTTGTTTCAAATTGTTGCAAATTATGTTTGTTACCTCAATTCAGAATATGTAAGCTAAATGTGGCTATTGTTTTTATCATTGTATAAATTCAGACCAATGGAAACTGTTTTTTCAGACATACTGCATAACTCTCGAAGAGGCCAGTTGTGTGTACTCTTAAAATGTTTTGTAATATCTTATCTTACCTGCAAATAGCCATAAAGATATTTGTATTTGTCAGAGTTGAATAAATCGGTATTCTTCAAATAGAGAGTAAATAGGTTTCTTCGTCTTAGACCTCATCGTGTCTTGATATCAAAAGAGATTTCGTACAAATGCGAGCTTATTTTTGGAAAAACAAAAACCTTCAACTTTTTTCATTAGCAATATTAAAAGTAATTATTTTAGAAATAGAAAACTCTAAATGAAATACTAACATACTTAAATATTCGAAGCGTTTTTCAGTGTGGATAAATATTGAAAGACCTCTCTTTAAAGTTTTAGGCATTCTCTTTGATGTCTCGTCACAAAGCATCTGATTTTAGTAATAAATGAGATTTTTGAAGGGCATTAGTAGTCTTTACGACAACGAAACTTTTTTACTGAAATAAATTGTCCATATTATATAATACCAGGAGCATCCCGCAGTTCCACTCGCGTAGTTCCTAATTACGTTATTTTTCCGGGATAAAACGTAGCCTATGTGTTATTCCAGATCATTATCTATTCGTGTAACAGATTTTATCCAAATCTCTTTAGTTATTGTGGTTGAAAGAGTAACAAATATCCATGCAAATTGCAAACAATCTATAAACTTTTGCATTTCTATTCTATACTTTTGTATTAGTAGAAATGGCATTTTTTTGTAACATATCCATGTATTGCGCATGGCTGTATAAAACTTGATTTTCTAAAATTTGATTTAGTTTTGATACAGTGTTTTTGATATTTTTAATGTCAAATATGTAAACTTTCAGTGTAATTGATATTATCGAATAACAGAATTACTACTTACTTACTAGATTACTTGTCAAAGAAAGAAGAGACAATGCTTAATCTTATTAAGCTTACATTTTGATCAAAATTCTAGCAAAATCTACTTAGCTTAGTCAAAATGGTTTTTTCCAACTCAATTACGTACCTGTACAGTAATATTTAAAAAAAAGTGAAGTTATAAGTTTTACATGTTTATATGTAAGTTTACACTTGATCGTCATCTCACCGGTGACGATGCGATTAAGGATGCAGTGTGCTTGACGTTTTTATAAACATCTGTTGTATAGAGAAGTTCAGCAAAGAGTCCACTAAAAACAATAAACAAATAAAGACTTATGAACAAAATAAGTGAAAGAAAGTTAAAAAAAAAAATTAACAGTAAACATTTTCATTTCACCTCTCCCGGAATTAGCCCGTCGTCTCAAACAATAGACTGCACAGAAAAATGGGCAAAACGTGAACTCTCTTCTACGAAACAAAACTTTCATTTAGCGTTTCTACGCTTGGAGTTGCAATTTTCGACTATTCCGTTTAACGCAGCTTGCTTGACGTTTTTCAGTTTAAAATTGTTTTGACAAATTGAGTTTTCCCCTGTTTTGTGAGTCGCTAAAGTGAGTAAACAACAGAGAATCGGCACCCGAAGTTCGTCCTACTCAGCCCTGTTTTGTGCAATTATTCTACATGTTATAGACGTTTAGCATAGAGGTCGCAATTAAGAGGTTGGTACCCATGTTGCATTTAGACCACAGAAATCTAAATAATAAGGCAATTACCTTACTATTTAGATTTCTGAATAATAATTTCTAATTAGAAGTACCTTATTATTTAGATTTCTGTGATTTGGACAGTTTTATGACTACACGATTAAATGCTATTGTATATCCTTAATCGAGTATTTGGGTAATTAGGGACTTTTTGAAGAGAAAACTAATTTTCGCGCACCATAGTTTATCGTGGGCTGGTGACTCTTCACGTCGTCTCTCAAGCGTCACGTTTGTATGTGAAAGAAATCTTCGTGTAAACTCAAGTCCATGGTCATGTAGAAATGCCTAGCATTTCAAAATGGCCATGCTTAGAAGACATATTTAGACGACAATGCTTTGAAGATTTATTCCAGACTAGCAGCGCCCTCTGGTTTCAGCCGCGTAGTTTCCAAAGTTAGCTATCAAATTCTGAGTTATAAGTTTTCACTTCTATCGGCAGTTCCTATGTCTGCCAATTTTTTGGAACATAAGGACAGAAAAATATTTTTTAATAGCGTAATCACTCAGTTTAAGAATTCTATAATGAGCTCAGATTTGTAAGAAATATTATACGTTTTTACTTTATCCAATAATTAAATTCTCATCTTGTCATTACATTTTAATTTATTAAGATGTACGTTTCGTAGTTTATAACTCAAATTGAATTGTTTATTCAAATAATATTACATTTAATCTGCTTCTAAAACGCTGATTCAATTTCAAGCGAAACACTCAAAGTAAATAAACACAAAGTAAATAACAGAACAGAAATGAAAACTGTTTTGTTATCCGTAAATATTTTGATTTACAGAACTGCGGAATTCAATTATACTTTGCTCTCAAATTTCGTAAAATAGTTTTCGTCGATCTCTTTATGTTATGTTTCTGTGTTATGGTTATGCTTCCCCTGCATAGAGGGCTGTCTGTCACTCCTAAATTGAATAGGTGCTTGTTTAGAGGACAGTGGCCAGTCATAGTACCTATAACTTTACGGATTTTGTCCCTGCTTAATCGCATGAGGTATAACCTCTTCAGTTTAAGGATTTTTTTTTTGCTACCGGAACAGCAATTTTGGTTTGCCTGCAACCTTCAGTGTTTCTCCATTTTATTGAATGTGCTTTTCCAGTATTTTCTTGCGGCCATGTTTTTACGCACAAACCATTATATTGTTTTTAATAATCGGAGACGCATAGGCTGGCGCTTGACCTTGACAACTGATGGTAGTTTCGAAGCTACTAAGCCTACTCTAAGCCTACCTAACGACTAAGCCAATATGGCTCCCTATGTTTTGTCTCACTTTTCTTGAGTGGAACCGGTTTCTAGGCGTTATTATTCTATAAGTACCTGGGTGACCGAGTTTTGCTCGGTTATTTAGATACATACTGATTTTCTCAAAAAAACACTTGAAAAAAGAAAGGCGGCCGATTGGATTCGAACACGGACCTACCACCATATTATGCCATACCCATCTTCTAATATACTGTCGCGCGACGTCTCGAAATTTACCGTCGGATTCTAATCTTTATGTAACAGTTTTTCATTGTCTAAAAACGCACATGAAACGGTGTTTTTTTAAATAAAACCTAGCTAGATTGACTTATTGTCCCCGAAACTTCTGTATACATAATTTCATGAAAATTGTTCGAGCCGTTTCCGAGATTCAGATTCTATGTATATATACCTACAAGAATTGGTCGTTTAAAGGTATAAGATATGTTGAATTTTGGTATGTTTTACTGGTGTGGACAAACTTGTGCTGACACTTGTACAAATAGTCAGTTCTGCAGACGAGAGTCGAACCTACAACCTCAGGAATATGAAATTGGACGTTCTGATCGTTAATACCTTAATTATGACTTTTACTGGGCCACCACTGCTTTTCTAAAAATAGCATTGGATTTCATGAGACTAGAGATGTTACTACGCAATTTTAACTCATACCTATTCGTCGTATTGAAAACCTACGACTTTTAATGCAAAGGTGAATGACATTTTATACTTTTGTACATGGCAGAACCCGTATGAGAAAAGGTGAGGTTACGGTCATATGCAAATTACAACTTCTTTGTGAGTAAAGATTAAAAATGGTAAAAAATCTGTCCCCGACAACTTTTGGCAGAGACATTTATAACTGATAAGATATGGGAAAAATTCTGTACATAAATCACTAACTAAAAAAACTAAGTGGTTTAAAAGGTTTGTCAGAGAATCAAATAACTTTAAGTACTTGTGTAAATTTATTTGGTTTCTGTACAAATACGGTTTCCTTTGCCAAAAAAGTTTGTCGTTTGTTTTAAAAAAAGTTTTTAGTTTTATTTAAACTATGCTAATTATAACGAAATACATAGTAGACTATGTGGTAATGAAGGAAATTTACTTATTTTGTGTTTAATTAACCCCCGACCAAAGAAAGGGGTGTTATAAGTTTGACGTCGATGTCTGTCTGTCTGTCAGTCTGTCTGTGTGTGTGTCTGTCTGTGGCACCGTAGAGCTCAAACGGATGGGCCGATTTCGATGCAGTTTTTTTTTATTTGAAAGTTAATATCCGTGCGGATGTTTGGTTATTACCGATTCAAGATGGCCGCCGCCACAAATTGGCGGACAAAATATTTCTTCACAACCTACCTCAATATGGGTATCAAATGAAAGGACTTAACTAGTAGAATACTATACACTACAAAAAAAATCTAATTCAAGATGGCCGCCACCACAAAATGGCGAATTATTTTATTTTTTCACTACTACCTTAATATGGGTATCAAACGAAAGGGCTTGACTGGTAGAATACATTGATGACTATGACAAACATCAAATCCAAGATGGCCGCTTCCACAAAATGGCGAAATACATTTCTTTTTACACAACTCCCTTAATATGGGTAACAAATGAAAGGGCTTGACTAGTAGAATGTTGTACAGATAACAAATCTGAGGTAGTCGGGGGTTAGTCAACATTTTTAATTTTGTTGTTGTTTAATTCAAATTCGGAAAACTTTTGCAGAGATGTTGATGTTTTCCAAATCCTCAGACTTTCGCGTTCACGATGATTGTTCAAAATGGTATAAAAATTGGGGTTTAAACACCTCCGTTTCACAATACCTAACTTATAGCTAAACCTAGATTACCACTGATATGATAATCTCGCATGATGAATGATGCACGCTTTATCGGGGGGTAGGTACCACCTTCTGCGTCTGACTCTTGATACAACCGTCTAGTAGGGGCTTCTATGGTGTAAATGTGTGATATTATTATATTCCCAAACCATTCCCACTGCTGAGTAAAACCCCATCTTGCGTCCAAATAGCTCAATTTGCGGCTTTATATGTCAGTTTTTGGAAGACGTCATATCGCATTCCTTAAATATAAAATCCTAGATGTCCGCCCCGGCTTCGCCCGTGGTACATTATATAGCACTCATCGGGATCCCGTATATATATGTATAACTGCGAAATAATGACTTAAAATCGGTTCAGTAATTCCTGAGAATATCGCTTTCAAACAAAAAACCTCTTCAGCTACCTACTACGCCACCTGTCGGAAATTGGTCGTACCAACTCAGATTTAGAAATAAAATTGATTAGCATAGGTTAGCAATTCAATGACGCAATCTTGGACATTGGCGAAATTACGGTGACATTACCGAATGGAAGCCAAGAGAAAAAGTTGAAGTTGAAGTTGACGCAATCTTAGACACATGCTGTCATGTCAAAGCACGCTACGAAAACTCTCAAAAAGGTTTTTTTTTGTACCGTTTTTGTTACATTCTTGATTCATGGTCCGCTTCTATTGGTAGTAGCGTTATGTTCTATAGCCTATAGCCTCCCTCGATAAATGTACTATCTAATAGAAAATAGTACATTGTTCACCGAGAGGAGAAAGTGACCGATTACCGTCGAGGGTGTCGTTTGAAGCCCGAGCCGTAGGCGAGGGCTTTAAAACACCCGAGATCGGGAATCGCACTTTCTCTCGAGTGATACATAGTGCTTTATACTACACCTACGAGGAAAATAAATTTCTACGAAAACTGAATCCTCAAACAACACACAAATTGAAAATGGCGCCAACGGCGTCTGCAATTTTCACATGTTCTTTTTTCAAATTGTTTGACACCATCCAACACACAGCTAGTGGCCAGTGTCATTTTGCGAACTTGGAGATAAAAACTCACTGTAAAAACTTTTTGGCTTTTGATTTTTAGGTTACCAGCGTATAATCTTACCCAAAATTAAAAAAGAAAAACCACGTAAGAAATGGATTTTCATACACTTTTCTCTCCCGCTCAGATGCGTTTTCTCGCCGCATATTTGTTCGATATGCAATGACGTACTTTCTACCGGAAATTTGATAAAGTATCAAGGTACTTTCCGAGCTGGTGTAGTATAAAGAATCTTTCAATTCGCACCAGTAGGTACTTCCCGAGATCCTAGCGTTCAAACAAACAAACTCTTCAGCTCTATAATATTAGTATGGATTATTTAACAAAAAAAAATAAACCTGATTTGAGAAAGGAACGCCGAAAACACTAATGAATTCTTGGAACCTCAATAAATTGCAAAAAGCAGATATTTTTTACTTGGCATAAATGATGTCAAATTTAAAAAGAGAACATTGAGCATTGCACACGCTTATTTATTGTGGGTCCCCAAAGTTTAGTTAAAATAAAAAAAAGTGTCAATAACCTCTATACCAGACTTGCCATCGTTTATTGACCTTTTTAAACATTATTAGTAGGTACTAACCTAAGGTTTTACCCGCGTGATTACATTATAACTATATTTTTTAAGAAATAAATGAATTGAATTAATAATTATTTTTTTTAATTGTCAAGTTTTTGCTGTATTGACTTGTCTACAAAACAAGACAACAGAACGCGAAATATAGACAAGTTAACTTTGCACATAGAACTTTATTACAATTTTAGTGTAACGCTTTGTATGACATCAATCTCTTTGGGCGTCCAGAAAAATACAACGTTTTTAAGTTTGTAGCAGAGTAGTCTTAACTAGCTAACTTAAATTGCAATGACAACTACACTACATAAATACCTGAGAACCATTCTACTTAGTCTGTGCTGAAAACTAGCTGATACCTGCGCACGTTGCTACGCCGCCTATCGAAAATGGATCGTACCAACTCAGATTAAGAACAAATTTGGTTTCCTTAGCTTATAATGACATGATGAAAGGTAGACATACTATCACGGATTTCGGGAACGTAATCGCGCGCAACGAAAGCTCTTAAAAAGATTTTTTCCGTTTTTGTTACATTTTTAATTCATGCTTTGCTCCTATTGATAGTAGCGTAATTGTATATAGCCTAATACCCTTCCTCAATAAATGGACTATCCAACAGAAAAAATATCTTTCTATTCGAAGCAATCATTCCCAAGATCCTAGCATTCAAACAAACAAACTCTTCATATTTATAATATATTAGTATAGATAAAAATTAATCTAAATGTGTTTATGTCAAAAAAAGACCGGGTCGAAAATAGTTATTTGTTATACAAGAGTGCAAAGTTGATTTTTAACCGCGTGCTCAATTTTGATGACCGAGCAAGCGAAGGATTTTAAAATTGAATCACGAGCGCAGCGAGTGATTCAAAATTAGAATCCTGAGCGTAGCAAGGGAATCAAAGGAGCACAAGGTGAAAAATCTTTGCACTCGAGTGCAACACGTAACTTTTCATTCCACCTCAGCGAGGAAATGACTAAATGAAAATTTTTAAATGATTTCGCGCTAAGCAAATTAAGAAAAAGTAAGTACACCAAGGAGGTTCCGAGTCTGAGTTTTTAACATATTAAAAAAATGTATGATGCATTCGGCACCAAGGAGGTAGAAATAAATAGGTTGAATTATGTTTTGAATTCAAACCTTAGTACACACGATGTGTGAATTTAGAATTCAAATTTACTTTAACCTCTAGAGGATAAAAACGACTTTTGCGCTCTGATATCGAGGAGCAAAAGTACTCTTTCCGAGCTGGTGGGATGAAAAAGACATTTAACACTGTGGGTAGTAACCTACCCAAATAAAAAAAAACTAAAATACTCAAGTCTCACAAATGATTAACTACTTATCGCTCATCTGAATCATCTTATCAATAAGCCCACTATTTGTTCTGATTCACATTAAAACTCTTGAAACCAGGATGTTATCCAACAATGAGTAGTATTGTTTCTTATCGGCGCGGGCGCAGGTCTCGCGCTTTCGACTTTCCACTATTATTGCGAGTCGTGAGAGGCAGACGCGCAGACAGACAGATCGTGAGAGAAATGCTTACGATATTAGATATGGTTCCGGAATTTATCATGTTTTATGACTTTATAGCTAATAATAATAGCATAGCTAGCTTATACAAACCCACTAATATCCTACAGAGAGTTTACATATACTGCGTATATAGTTAGAACAAACGCTTTACACTGAAAGCACGGGTCAGATCGCTCTTGTCTTGTCGCTCTTGTGGAAGTATCATACTTTTGCCGCAGCACATCACTCTGTTGCCACAGCTAAGATACACCACATCTGCTTACAATAGGCATGACGACTGATTCTGGAATTATATTAAATTATGTGATACAATGACAGTATTTAAATAGAATAAAATATGTTCCAACTTTAATTTAGATATTTTTCTGTTTTTACTTTATGTTCATTCAAAACTGGATAGGCAAGTCCATTTTAAAATTACGATATTATTGGAAAATGTATTATTTACCATTGGATAACCCATTTAATTTCAAGTGACTTTTGTTATGAAACCGGTTTCCTAAACGCAATATTTAATATAGCTAACATACAAACTTTACGCGCGACGCCGACGTATAGAAAATACGACACAGTAACGTCACGCTTCAGTAGTGTTTTTGTATGAAGCGTTTTTGAGAGAGTCCACAATTGTGATTTTAAAATCGTGATATCACGGAAAGTTTTTAAGATAACAAAGTAATTCTTTTACCTATGTTTCAGTTATTCAGAAGCCTTTTGATGGCATGTTAAATCAAAAAGGAGTCGTCATGCCTATTTGTACGAGATCATTACATTATCATCATTACCTAATGGTCATTACGACGTACGGTCATTGAAATCGACAGTGCAGAGTCTCCATAGAATTTTTCTAACTTTTTTTTTTTTTTTGCAAAAATAAAATTAAATCAATTCAATTTTGTTGAAAAAGCGCGCGTTTTTCTTTTTCCAAGGGTTGCCATAGACAAACCAAATTATAGAACGAGTTCGAACTTTGCCTAAGCGTTGTTGAATAGTTGTTGTCCATGCAGTATTTATTTTTTTACAAAAAAGGCGGAAAATGCAAAAAGTCACGGACTTATTGATCCCTCGTATAATAAATAGTTTGGGATAAAACATGTTGTTTTTATCCCGGGAAAATCAAGAGAAACCGCAGAAAGTTACTAGATAAACCAAAAAGTTTTCCACACTGACTCTAACGTGTAAAATATGTTTCACTTTACAATTTTCTGAACAGTATCTTCATACAAAGTTGCATTTAGATAAGCCCAGATGATTTCTTAAAGTATTTCTTTTCGTACATATATCGGTAAAGCAGCGAAGTTTTTAGACTAGGCTTGGAAAATGCCTGTGCCTAGATAAATACAGGAAATTGTGACATGCGCCATGCGTGCCCATACGCGTCACGCAATCACGCAATATACACGTATATTATATGCTTACGTATAATCAATAGATTTAGACATGTAGGAGTAAAGAGTTTACATATTATACTACGTATAGAGTTACATTTTCTGCACGGTTCCTTTGTGTCAATCGTAAGCAGATGACGTGCATGCTTTCTATGGCAACAGAGTGATGTGCCGCGACAAAAGTATAATAATAAATAAATAAATAAATATCGGTGGACAATTCACACACAACACCATCTGACCCCAAACTAAGCAAAGCTTGTAATATGGCGGCCAGATAGCTGACATAATACATATATAGTTTTAAATACATACTTATTATTATAGTATGACACTTCCACAGGAGCGACAAGGCAAGAAAGTTTGTGAAAAGAAAGAAACCCGTGCTTTCGGTGTAAAGCGTTTGTGCCAACTCTATCCGTAGTATATGTAAACTCTTTGTGTCGGAGCTATTAAGATATTAGCAGCGACCTGCGTAGTTCCCATTCCTTTTGTTTTTCTGCAATAAAAAGTAGTTTATGTGCTATTTCAGACTATAATCTAACTGTGTTCCAAATTTCAATTCGATCAGTTCAGATGTTCCGACGTGATTGAGCCATAAACATAACATCCAAACATCCATACCTACATGACATTTATGTAATATATACATATTATGTAATATTAGTAGAGTAGTAGGACTGGCAGTGCCCTGCGAAGTATTTGTTTACTCTTTAATTTACTTGCGTTTTAGTTTTTTTATGGCATCGCCTTTTATTTAACACCACACCATAAAACTCAATTTTTTCAATACGTTTTTTTTATATTATTGTAGTAACCTCAATTTTTTGCAACAATAAAACGTCGCTTAGAACCAAAACTCTAAATAAATAATGGCTTCTCTGTAAATGAGTCAAAAGCCCATTATTACCAGTAAATATTTCCCAAAAGAAATCGAGCAAAAAATCTCACCAAAACCATGACGCCTCCATCAAACAAAACGCCCCATTAATTTCACAAAGCCAACTTCTTTCAAAGACTTTACCCTTTCAGTCATTAAAAAGTAATTTCGCAATGATCATTAACTGTTAAATCGTGTTGCTAATTAGTTGTAAGTTTAGCTAGCACAAAAGATTAGCGGGATAGGTAAAAGTGCACCATGACGCATCTCATCAGATGGTATTGGTGAACTAGATGAGGGGCGTTGCCTCGATGTAATTCTTAGTAGTTTACACAGAACCGCAAGTCAAGAGACGACAGCGGTTTAACGTCACTAGAATTTGTAGTGTGTATTCGCTCACTCCACAGCTAGGTTCCACATGTGGATCCACAGACACATTTTTTCCTCTTGAATCCACCAGTTGATCCAAGGATACTTCAGTTTCCTCTTGAATCCACCGGTGGATCCATGGACACTTAAGCCGAACGTCCACCGCCAGCTAAACTAAGTTAGTTTAGCTTAGCTCGCATAGTTGAGCCAGTTTTTCATACATGTGCGTCCACCGCAAACTATGCCAGCTAAGCTACGTGAAATGCCCCAGCTAAGTGGAACTAACTTAGTTGTGCGGCCGATCCGTAACTAACTGAGCTAAACTAAACACCTCTCACCCCCTTGCCTTAGCCCTCTGACGCCTGTCGATAGTGGTGTTCGAACGTGTTTGTACAGTGAGCGTTCGTGCGCGGTTGGTAAAACACGTATTTAGCAGCATGGTGGTGTCGTCGTCAAGTTCATTAAACAAAGTGTTAAATTCGCTGCTTGTTTTCCAGGACTGAATGTGTTGACTTATCCAGTATCTATGTTTCCGTTTCTTCTTCATAAAATGAGCAATAATCAATCTTCTTCTCCTATGACGATAGTCCTCCTCTAAAGTCTAGTCATTGCTCGTGTCGTCTTCCATATCACGTCCGGTTAACTCGACGTTCTAGCACAAACTGGCCATCACTAACGTAGTTTTAGCTTATTTATTGGTGGACGGACAACTAGTTCTAGTTTAGCTTAGCTTAGTTCACTGAGTTTAGTTTTCATTTAGTTTAGCCGGCGGTGGACGTTCGGCTTTATTTTTCCACCTGAATCCACCTGTGGATTTATGGACACTTTTTTGTCCACTTAAATCCACAGGTGGATTCATGGATACATTGTTTTACTCTTCGATCCACCGGGTGGATCCGTGTTTATTTTTATTCATTTTCTTTTTATTTGCCGCCTGGGGAAGTATGTCGCCATTGCCAGTTATTCTACCGCCAAGCAGTGATGTGAAAACATCACTGTGTTCCGGTTTGACGGGCAATGTTTCCAATGTCATCACAGGCCATAGAGTGAGTGCCGAGAGCTATCTGAGTGACGAGCGCAGTTCAGTGCTAGCTAATAATTATTTGGACTTGGACTCTTCGTGTTACAATAGCTGTGTGTCATTGTGCTGTTATGAGCAGGCACGTTGCTTCCCATCAAACACATGTCCTGCTCGTTTTGTCACTCCGTACTTAAAACAAAAAATGTTCGCCTGGGGAAGTACCGCACCTTTGCCAGTATAGGTACTACGATCTATAATCCATGCATCATCTACAATAGTATAGGTACTACCATCAAAGTGCAAACATTACTGAACCTCAAAAACGTATTTCCGTTAGAAGTGCAATATTTTAGATTTTTATTATTATGATTGAAAAATCTCCGAATCCCGTTTTCTGAATATTTTTCCATGTGCAAGACTTTGCCTTCTACCGCCTTACTAAATCGGCTTTGGTTTTGCTATTGCCATCTCTATCATTTCAAACGAAAAGAAAAGAGAGAAACTTCAAAGCTAAGACCGTTTTCGTTCGGCGGTAGACCCCTGTATGTCATCACTTTTAGCTTTAAGAGTGTTAGAAGACGTCATTAGGAAACTGGCATGTACCAAGAATTTTCAAGATCATCCTCCCACCTGCTGACTCTCTCCTTGAGACAGAAGGTCCTGAATCTCAGCAGTGGGTACATTTAGTGGGTTACTTAGTGCTTATGTTACCTACCTTCAAATGTCATGACTCTTTATCGCTATCTCTTATAACTAGGACCAGTAAACTTACCACTTAACACTTACCGTTACGGGAATCAATTAGTCGAGCAGACGTAGCTCATATTCTGGCGAAATAGTTTTAATTGCTGCTACTTACGTCTCGGGGGAATTTCAGAGAAAGTTAGCTGCGTCTGAAACCAGAGACTGAGTGTAGACTTGTAGAGCTCTGTTGAAGATTTTGGCAAACTTGGCAATGGAGATAGCTAATGCTGGCACTGTAAAAGGTGTAGTGTTTGCTTTATCTGCTTAAATATGGCGAAGTTATTTGCCAATATTGGCTTCATTTGACTATTCACATCGTTTATGGTGGATGTACCAAAGATTGTGTTTCGTATAGGCAGCTAACTTTTATATTTTTCAATTGTCGCTGAACATCAGGCGAGAAGCCAGAGCAAACCTATTGTCCTAAAAACAATCTAAGTATCAATAAACAGATTTATAACGTGTGTATTTCTGTTTAAAAAAGTCTCAAGCTTAATTTCAGCGTACATTTACAAGTTTGTGACAAACATACATTGTATTTAGTTTAGAGCCACATAATGGCTCTAACAAAATAAGTTTTAATAGTGATAGCAGATAGTAGATAGTATTAGCACTAACTATTTATCGTCTCTATTTAATGAAGTTGAAGCTTTTTCATTCTCATTTAATTTTTGTTGGTCTTTTGCCATCTATGATAGATGGTCATGGTCCCGAGTTTACCCGAAGATTTATTTCATTCACGAGCGTGACGTTTGAGCTCAATTCACAGCCCACGAAAAATCTGTGTGTGGTGCGCTAAAAGCTAGCTTAAAAGATTGCTTATAGTGTATTAAATTAAAATGCCATGAGTTTTCTCTGGTAAAACCACGATTGGACGCCTAGTATACAGAAAAATCATCTAGTATATAGATAAATGAAGCGGAGGAAGTGTTAATCTGTAAATTTTCAGTGCGAGTGACCTTATCATCGTCATTTCGCCTACACAACCTGAACTGGTAATGTTAACCTCTGAACTGGTACTGATTTTAACTCTCGTGTTCGTGATGTCTCAAATGCCACGGTGTTGCCACTGTGTTACAACTACCCGGTTTATCCCCAATGAGCCGATTTAAAAAATATATAATTCCGAGCTGCATAGTAGATAGATATAAGATTTTACTTTGTACTCAATTACAACCATCTATTCATTTTTTTTATTTTATGTAAACATACATAAAAATCACGGAAACCACAGATTGTTCCAAGGCTTTATCTTATTTGTGTTCATATATGCAAAAGTAAATGCAGAATAAAAAACAACGCTAAAAAACTATGGTGGTAAAACTATGAAACTTTTTCTAAATCGGTTTTTTGCTACTATTTACTCTAGAAAACGATTCAATAACTTCCTCAAAAAATATTAAAACAAAGATTATTTATAATTAGCATTGTATCAAGACTGTTTGCAGAATTACCGTGAATAAAATAACTGACAAAGGTCAACTATTCAACTATTGTACCTCTCATTTCTAATTATAAAACTTTCGTATTTTGAATTCACTTCGAATGCATAAAATTATTATTTAACTGGCAGTGACCCGCGTACCCGTTAATTTCTTGGGATAAAACAGCCTATGTTATTCTAGACCGCTATCTATCTATGTACTGAATTTCATCCAAATCCTATGAGTACTTATTGCGTAAAAGAGTAACAAACATCTATACATTCGTGGACACTTTCGCGTTTATAATATTGGTAAGATTACTTCGACGTTGTGCCAGCGTTACAACCGCCGTGGTCACGAGAAGACTGCACACTAAAGAAAAGTTGAAGTAATTAAATAATAATTCAGATCGTGATTAAGTCCTGTGTCATCTATATTAATAATTTCGTCAAAGGGAACGGCATACTTGATCGAAACCTTATATGAATAACAAAACATATCGTAATAATATTGATTTTGAGTTGACAACATAATTATGTCCACAAAACTCGGATTATGGAGAATTTCGTTAATTTCTGATGGCACTGACAAACAAACCGCTGTCGCCATCTTTGGTCATCATCGTTTCATTCCATCGATAAGCACATTGCGTGCGTCCGTCGCGCCAAAAAAGTATCCATCACAAAAAATTGTGACTTATGTGACTACGTAAAACGAAACGTCTTGCCGCCAAACCGGAATTTTATTAGTAGGTACTTATATTTAGTATCAGCATTGCACCCGTGCGAAGCCGGGGCGGGTCGCTAGTTTTAACATAATTAACTAGCCATAAAAATTAAATTAAGATTAATGTCCGTAAAAGGGGTAGTTTTCTTGTTATTGGTAACACCTTAATCCAATCTCAAAGGTCAAAGCGTAGTTTCCGCTCTATTTGAAGTGTATACCAGGAATATGTAAATCCGGTTGGTTGCAGCCGAGATATGGGATGCCTCTTAGGGATATAAACGCGTAATGAAGTTATATTGCACGTAGTTTGCTATGAATTTTAAAACAAAGTTAATTTTACTATCTTATTCATGAACGTATTCTTTTTAATAGAATAATATCGAAATACAATAAATTTAAAGAATAACAAACAAATTAAGAAGTAAATCATAATATTTAAAATATTTATTTAAGCATTAACATACGTCCTAATGTTAAGTTTTACGTTTGTTTATTGCATTTATTACGGTGCAATTAATATTACGAGTAAATAAATTAATTTGTCTAAGCCTTAAGTGAATCACAAATCTGCCAAATGTTTGAGCAAAACTAGATCAGAAGAGAAATATTAAATTCAGGATTTACCAACGTAGTTTTTTAATGTAATTTTTCTGAATCTCAATTTAAATAGCCTATGCCTATACCTCTAAAATGTAACCTTTGCCACTTTCAGCCTTTCTGACCTCATTGAGCATGTCACGCGCGTCAAACAATAAATCGTTAACTTTTATAATATTTTAAAAAATAATTAACATTGTTTTAGTGTTTTGTTTGAATAGGTACATTTTATTTATCTTGTAAAACGTAGGTATAAAGCAGAGAATCTTCGTATTTTATAGAAAAGAAAAACATGAAACTTATATACTTCTAATCTAAATCTTATCGCAAATAACTGAAAATAAACTTCTCTTAATTCTAAATCAGAAAATAAACACGGAAACTGACTTGCACTTTGCCGCCATCTTGCTTCTTCTAACTTGGAAATTACTAGAATTAAAATTACATACGTGTACGAAGTTTTCCGTTTTCCCCGTATCTACTTCCCAAATATAAGGCACCTTATCATTCCAAATGCTCCCCCGTATCTACTTACCAGATATAAGGCACCTTATCATTCCAAATTCCATCTGATCGTAAAAACTAATGGCGTAAAGGTGAGGGGCCGTGCCGCCTTAATTACAATTAAACGGTCCTAATGGGCCAGTCCTGAAATAGGGATTCCAAATTAACTCATTTGTTTCCATTAGAGACGTGGAAAACTCTGGAATATCAAAACGTGAGGTCATTATCTGTGGATGAATGTTGTAAATGCAGAGGCTTAGAAATGAAGAAAAAAATAGTTCGATTCTGACAGCTGTCCATATTGCTATTCTACTTAGCTAAATTTAATCGACTGCATTTAGTCACTACTGAATTCGGTAAAGTGAAATAGCATTTAGTAAGCTAGCATTCTAAATTCAGAAACGAGACTTGTTTGTCATGAGTCAATCGATTACCCGAACACCTTGCTTCTGAATTCAGTCGACTAAATTCAGTTATTTAGCCAAATGTAATAAGCCTTTAAGACAGTTTTAGTTACGAGCTAGACCCTCTGATCGCCTTACACTTTGTAGTTATTTTTGTATAAGTATATTTAAATACTAACAAACGGTTAAGTTACGGCGTAAACTTAATAAGGTATTTGAGGATGTCTATCAACCCAACTCAAAACAGCTTCATAAACCTTCCACTTAAAAACTTTACGATGTAACCGAAATAAAAGCGTTGTATTAACTTACAGGATGAAAATAAAGGAAAATTGTCTTTTTTCATCCCGTTCCACAGATTATAGGCTGTAAAACGTGTAACGTCAACGAGTGAATGTGCGCAATATGCTAAAGTTGGCTTTATTGTCGGATCCTGTCCAATTCTACATATCTATGAGCAAAGATATTGGAGAATTCGCAAACTTAAAACAATCAAAAGAAGGACTGGCCTCGTGGCTCAGTGGGTAGTAACTCGGGGGGCTCAGTGGGTTCGGTTCCCACCCAGTGCAAATATTTGTGTGATGAATTCTAATATTTCTAATGTGTCTGGGTGTTTCTATGTATGATACGTATGTATTTACAACTATACAAGTATTATATCAGCTGTTTAGCCGCCATAGTACAAGCTTAACTGAGTTTGGGGTCAGATGGTGTTGTGTGTGAATTGCCCACCAATATTTTATTTATATTTTAATATTCTTGTATATCTCAGATTAGAATATATTTTTTTTTTTTTTGTTGAAGTGAAACTTTTCAATCGGCTTACAAGCTTTTTGGAATGGAAACATTTAAATGTTTTCAAGTCACCGACATGTTTATCTCCGCACAGGTGTAGCGTCGGAGAAGCAGCGGAGTAGTAGACCTGCACCTCTAAATCGGCTGTGGATTTGCTATTGATGTCTCTATAATTTCAAGCGAAAAGAAAAAAGAGAG
Source organism: Ectropis grisescens (assembly GCA_017562165.1). Lineage (NCBI taxonomy): Eukaryota > Metazoa > Arthropoda > Insecta > Lepidoptera > Geometridae > Ectropis > Ectropis grisescens. The sequence goes on along the minus strand of CM029781.1, from coordinate 5,970,857 downwards.
CAATATAGCATAGCTAAGACAGTTTTAGTTAGGCGGTAAGTAGACCACCGGGTCGTGCTCGTTAGATGGTTTTTGGATGGGTAAAATCTCACGAGTTCACACCAAAGACATGGTAGTAGGCATTTCCTACGTCGAGACACAACACAAATATTCGTCACACATTTTTTTTGTCCTGTGTGGACTCGATCCGATGACAGTACGCACACTAGCCGGGCCAGCGCAGTGGATTATAACCTTAACTATCTCCTTGTGAAAGAAAGTCAGAACAGAAAGAAAAAAACATGAAACCGGCTAATTATTCTCGAACAAAGAATTCCTCTTCGCGCTTTCCTCGTGAATTTAGAAACAAAGACAACCTATTCAAAGTAGTTTCGCGTAATGCAAACCAAACGGGTCATTTCAAAACACAAACATTACTTAGTTACACCTTCTGCGCCTATTTACTTGCTAATTACTCGTTCTTCTGACACTTAAGGCCCGAAATGTGCTTAACTACACTATTTGCCTAACAAATAACCGTCGAACAATGTTTTCTTTGCATGTTATGTCAGGAGAGAAAGTAGTTCCGACTTGCATAAGAACTAGGTTTTAGAATTCTTGGGATTCCGAAACTAAAGGTGACATAGTACATAATTATTGTTGGTCATTCTTCACACAATAGTAACTAGTCCCGAACATAGTAAAGCTTGTATTGTGGGAACCAGATAGATTGGCACCTGGCAGTATACCTATATATGTATTTGTAAAAAATAAGTGGTGTCATTGGACACCAGAGGGTCTACCGCCTTGCTAGAACTGTCTTAGCTTTCGCTCTCTCTTTTCTTTTCGTTTGAAATGATAGAGACAGCAATAGCAAAGCCATAGCCGATTTAGTTAGGCGGTAGAGGAGCAGGTATGAACGAAGTTCCTTCGGATAATACCTATAGAGACAAGAAACACAATTTGCAAAAAATTAAATGCCTAATTTTAGTATTTAGGGTTCGATCATCTGGAAAATAAAATTGGCAGCACTATACGTTTTAATTAGTGGCCCACCAGGAACTGGACGCAGCCCAGGGGGAGTCATGACCCCATGACCCTCTCCCTGTTTCGCCCTTACTTGTTACATTTCTTGAAATTCTCCTACAAAAGTTAAACATTGTCAATATCGACCATCTTTTCCATAACAAAATAAGTTATGGCATCGGTTAGATTCTTAATACTGTAACTTTTAAGACCATAACGTCTAGAAGTTCCGAGCCAAAGTACAGATTAGAAAAGTTGCGATAAGTACTTATACTTCGCAGAGTTATAAACACTGAACGGAGTCTTCACGACAACAGAGTGCTATTTACAAGTTATGCGCTGTACACTATACCGGGACGGGACCGTGACGGGACCGTGACGTCAAGTGCACACCATGACACGTAAGAGATACATAAGACAATTAATGACCTAGCTCATCTCGTAATACGTTAAATTATCTATATTAATAACTAGATGTCCGACCCGGCGTTGCCCGTGGTACATTATATAGAACTCATCATCAGGATCCCGTACATATACAACGGTGAAAGAATGACTGAAATCGGTTCAGTCATTCCTGAGAATATCGCTTTCAAACAAAACACCTCTTCAGCTACCTGCTACGCCTCCTGTCGGAAATAGGTCGTACCAACTCAGATTTAGAAACAAAAATTATTAGCAAATGTAATCTGTGATATTCAATGACGCAATCTTAGACACATGCTGTAATGTGTCATGTCAAAGCACGAAACGTACGAAAACTCTCAAAAAGGAATATTTTTTCCCGATTTTGTTATATTCTTGATTCATGCTCCGCTTCTATTAATAGTAGCGTTATTTTCTATAGCTTATAGCCTATCGATAAATGGACTATCCACAGAAAAATAATCCCTCAACTCGGACCTGTACTTCCCGAGATCCTAGCGTTCAAACAAACAAACTCTTCAGCTTTATAATATTAGTATAGATTTCGTCAAGGGGTACGGTAGACTTGATCGAAACTTTATATGAATAACAAAACATAAAAAAATTGATTTCGAGTCGACAACATATGTCTACAAAGTTCGGACTATGGAGAATTTCGTTAAATTCTGATGCCACTGACAAACAAACCGCTGTCGCCATCTTTGGTGTGAAGCACGTTTTGTTCCATCAATCAAAAAATGTTCCAACATTGCGTGCGTCCGTCGCGCCAAGAAAGTATCCATCACAAAAAACTGTGACTTATGTACCGCCGGACAGGAGTTTTATTAGCAGGTACTTATATTTAGTATCAGCATTGCACCCGTCTGAAATTTTACAATGATATATAATCCGTAATCTAATTTTTTTATTACAATGTGTCAATGTACAGCGAAGCGTGGCAGGGCACAGCTAGGTATAATATTATTATGTAGTACTGTATAATAATAATTACGGGATATTTACCGTATTTATTATTACCGTTCCACCTTAGGATGTAGTGAGTTGCGATTTTGATGTAGAGATTTTCTACGATAACATGGCCCGCCCCTCCAAATTACTGTTTTAATGTGTGTAGTCACATCCTTACGAAAGAATTTGTATGTATAATGTAATTATTCATCTTCAGTAGCAGGCCGGCAGTGGTCTGAGACAGTCAAGTCGTTGAGTCTACGTCGCTCAGTGACACGAAAGTACTGACCGCAACACAAACTACCAGGTCATGGAAAAGTCAAGAAAAAATATTGTGCGGTGTCAGGCAAGAGAAGTTATAGCTACAGTATACCAACATATGAAGCATGAGGCTGAAAATGGAGTAGAGCGCTTCACAGACGCTGGATGGAGAACTTCCAGAGCTGTGGGAGTTAGCGAAAAGACTATAACAAGAATTCTCAAAGAAAAAGCGAAATGTGATGCAACTGGTACACAAATGAGCTCACCACATAAAACAAAAATCCTCGCAAACGTTTAAAGCGTGACATCGATGAATTTAACAAGGGGGTAATAAGGCGTACTGTCAGTAACTTTCATACAGAGTATAAACAATATCCAACATTAAAAGCTTTGAAAAGAGTGCTTACTGAAAAGATAAATTTTGATGGATGTTTCGAGACTTTACGGCGTATACTTCTTGATTTAGGATATGAGTGGAAAACTACTGAAGACAATCGTCAAGCTCTAGTTGAAAAACATGACGTGCAGTTGCTTCGCTATAAATATTTAAAACAATTGAAGAAATATAGAGAAGAAGGCAGGAATATTGTTTATACCGATGAAAGCTACATTCATACCACACATGTACAAAATAAATCATGGGGTACTAAACCAGGAACAGTAGCAAAGAAAAAATGTCTAAAGGGTTACGCATCATAATTGTCCACGCCGGTGGAAAAAATGGTTTTGTCCCCAATGCTTCTTTAATTTATAAGGCTAGTTCAAAGACTGGCGACTACCATGACAATATGAACCACAATAACTACAAGAAGTGGTTCTCAGAACAACTTCTGCCAAACATACCAGAAAAGTCCGTAATTGTTATGGATAACGCCTCTTACCATAACACATTTACTGAAAAGTTCCCACCTCCAACAGCAACAAAGCTGCCATGAAAGATTGGCTCGTGAAAAAACACATCGACTTCGAGGAAGACATGAAGAAAACTCTATGATATCATTTTAAAAAATAAGGATAATTCTAGAAATTACGCTATCGATGGCGAAGCAAAAAAATATAAATGCGATATATTAAGACTTCCTCCATATCATCCCAACTTAAACCCTATCGAGAAAATTTGGGAGTGTTGAAAACTACATAGCCAACAAAATGTAAACCAAAACTACACATCCATCATGAAATTACTTCATGAGCGTCTGGACATGATCGATCGCACGATGTGGGCCAACACTTGCAAACATGTGGAGGTAACGGAATCTGAATACTGGAAAAAGTACGACAACGAGCAAGAATTTATTATTCGCGTAGGAGAATCCGATTCTGAAAATGACACATCAAGCTTCTATGACAAAGACGAGCAAAATTATAGTTCCAGTGCCAATAGAGATATTAAGATTTATAATAATGCCCGGGCAGTATGAATATTGACTAATGCCTTTATTAACACTTGGACCATGCGTTTTTTTATAATAATTGTGATTACTGATCTTTGAATAGGATTTAGATGTCTTATTTTACTGAAATTGTTAAACATGCAAAATATTTCAATATTTGTACACAATAAAAGTTATTCATAGTTTTTGTGCAATCAGTACTTATAATATCTCAATTGTTATCAGATTTGTTGGTCAACACATCATAATTTGTTGACCGTGGAAGACAACGCACGTGTCCGTTTCATAGAGTACGTCAGTGCAGCGCCATACTAATAATAAGAGCGATTAATGAATGCCGCTAGTCGAGCAACAAATCCATAGATTTGTTAGCTCGACTAGGTGTTTGACGACAGTCGCAGTACGCACACATGCGTGGTGATGCGTTGTAAATACTTTCACTAATACTTTCAAACGTTTAGAATTCTGGAGGGGGCGGGTCATGTTATCGTAGTAAAGGACAATGCCCACGTCCCATACATTGAATCCCCTGTCAAATTTTTTTTGATACTGAAAGTATCTAAGGATTAATAGTGTCTAATTAGAATTGTAAATGCTTCTAAAAACGTATGCTGTCGGTGTTTTTCATTTCCCAAATACCAAAAATGAGCTATAGTTAAACCGAAAGTAAGGTTATGCTTTCTGTCAAAGTACATTCGAACTATGTTTTCTTTCGGATTAGAACAGAAAAGAAAAGAAATAACTGTGGTTTTATTACTGAAAACGTTTTTTCATAACAGAATAAATAGGAATAATAGTCGTTCTCACTACCAACTGATTACCATGAAGTAGTTCTCGGATGGAATTTTCATAGTTTCACAAGGCTTAAAGTAACAAGCTCAGTGCAGGGCTAGGTCTGATGATTTGGACTCATGTCATCATGTTCCAATAATTTGTGAAACTGTATTGTTATAGGCAAGCATATTATGTTTGCTTACCTTCAAGCACATTATTTCTTGCTCATCCTGACATTTTATACAAAAACAAAACTTAAATCAGTGTAGATAATTCTATTCACCGATATCTTTCCACTGAATCTATATTCAAACCAATGCAAGAGAGGATAAATAAAAGACATAGTTTGCGATAATATATATTTACATTTAATAATAATGTTATATATTTAATAGTCCAAAACTGCTCCATAGCCCAAGAACCCTGCTGGTGGATTTATGTGGTGGTCCTCAACGATCTCAATACAGATTTATATCGATGGTGGTCCTGGTATCTGGCCCATCCTAGGTATCTCACTTTAAGACTCTCCGCAATGCAAGTACAGCAGTACTGAGGGAAGGCCTCTGCTGTTCATATAATTTTCAATTCAATATACATAAACTAGTGGTAGGTAATCAAAGAATAAAGAAAACTTAGAAAACAATTCAATTATGTAATTAATTCATTTTGATTATTTTTTACTTTTTTTATTTGACATCACAGACTAAGCAGATGTTTGACATTGACCAATTTGAGATAACCGTTCCGTTTCACGATTGCGAGCCAACTTCTTCCTCATTTACATTTCTATAAAAAGCTTTGATAGTTTTTTTGTCATCATGTTTAATTATATACGTTATTAAACTATGTAGTAAGTAGTAATTGACCGACATTGCGAAAGAAATTGGTAAACATAACATCCATATTTAATTTCAATTTATCGCGGATCACTAAAACGAAACGTAAGTACCGATTCGTATTGCAATATTTTACAATTTCAGCTTTGTTGGTAAATGATAAGTTTAATTTATACAAATGCAAATTATTATTTTTTGCAATGTCAGAAAGTTATATAAATTCTCAATTGAGTACAACAAAAAATCACCGATTTTTTAGTATATAACTCATATGTATCTACGACAACTGCTTAGACGGGGTAAAAATGGACATTGTCCTCTATAGTCTCGTGCACCATGGAGAAGTTAAGTTTAGGGACTTACCCGTGAACATGATTATAACTTTATCAAAATCGAAACATATACTCGCTGTGCCATATACCGGTATATTAACGATAAAAAATATTCCCATAAAATAAGTGGTTAATTACTTAAAAATGTGTTAATAATCACGTTAGTTTTACATAGAAACCTTTCAAACAGTGTCTTCAATTACGAAGGAAAACTGTTCGATGTAACAATTAGGAATGTATTCTGTGTTCACGCAAAGTTGTAACTTTGCATACATTTGCGTTAATCCAAGTAATAACTACCTACTTGCTTGATTATGCGTGTTTTTTTAATTCATGTAAATCTTTGTTACTTAATCGCTCTACATCGACTAAACGGAAATAAATGAGTTTTACAAAATTAATACTTTGGTACAAATTTTAGCTTAACATAAAACAGGCGTTTAGTTTTGGATCATAGCGTTGTGTTTTAATTCTGAAAGTAGGCAAATACTGCGCTTCATAGTGTGTTCGCAAACCTCGAGTGCATTTTTGATAAATACCAAGTCTATGCGCCGTAGGAGGATAAGCAGAGTGCAAACGCCCATAAATTAACGTTTTATACATAGACCTTCAGAAAGTCCTTTAAAGCATAATCGTTCTTCCAGACATTTTTGGTGGCTTTTATAGGCTACTAGCGGCTTCGCTCATGATACATGTAAATATATAGCTGTCGGCAGAACGGCAGAAGTGGTGAGAGAGTCAGGATGGATGGTACTGGTGTTGGTCCTCTTCAGTAAACATTGTGTGGGCTTCGATGTGGTTCACGAACAAGAACAAATACGTAGGAACTTTACAAGTGAGTTTAACACAAAGTAGGTACTACTCGATTATACACACGGTACAATTTTCTTATTAGAAAGTTTTTATCAACGAGACGTGAGACAGTTCCCGAACTACGTGGTCGCACGACGGCTATCGGAGGAGGAATGCACTCCCTTCCGAAATGTCTTCAAGCACGACGTAATAATCCGGACTCTGTCAAAGCGATGACAGCACACCACTTGCGCCTCGTAATAAAATCCAATACTGTTCGAATGGCCTCTTGACATAGCATATACACCTATCACTCAGGGATTACGTACAAAGTGAAATAATTTTTGAAATTACTCCAGTGGTTCCGTAGTAGATTAGAGCGTTTAAACAAATAAACTCTTTAGCTTTATAATATTACATTTCATTAATAGGCTATTCTGAAATATTGTTAAGTACGAAATAGTTTTAGGATGGTCACGGATACATCCCGACCCGATGTAAAGGAGACGTCTTCTCATCATAAAGAGTGTACGTGCCGTGACATTAATACCGGCTCTTCCAGACCATGCAATCTACGGAGGTGGGCAAGTGCAAGCGATAGTGACTCTAATGTCCCAGCGAAATGAAATGTTTATGGGTAATAATAAAGTTGCGGTGTGTGGTTGTGCTACGGAAATATTGACTCTAACGACAATGTTCGCTCTTTCTATTGCACTTTTTAAAAAGATAAACGTAGTAGTAACTAGCAGCGGTTCATTGTTCTACCCAAATAGTTCCTGGTCCCGTTAATTTACTAAGATGAAAAGTAGTTTATGTGACTATAAACTTATAAACTATCTGTGTTCCCAATTTCTTCCCCATCATTGTAGCTGTTCTATTGAGCCAGTAAATCCAAATTAACGCTTTCATATTAATGGTAGGATAATATTTACAAGGTATGTTTATAAAGAAGATTACAGCTTTCGTAGAAGAACGCAAGGGGCGTTCCCGAATTGAGGTTTTAGTTGGTAGAGCCACCACTCGTTGTGTCAAGTCCATCATAACATGACCTTCCCATTTGTATGGAAGGGTTTTTGTAAGTACATACGAGTACATTTCAAAATTTCCAAATGGGAGCCAAATAGCGGACATAATAGCGAATTAGCAAACGTATAAGACTGCTTAACCCCATGACAAATATTACGTAGATTACTCAACTTATATTAAAAATAATCTTTTCTATCTTTCGGCTTTTCAAAACTCAAAGAATTTTCACAATAAAAGTATCCGTAAAACGATATCGAGCGACTCCCAAACCGCTGTAACATTTAAAGACTTCCCGTTTCGACTGGCTTAAAGTGCGGAAAATCGAGCCTTTAGAATCAAAGGGACTGTTAGGAAATCATTTCAGAATTTTATACGGTTTCCGGTACCGTGTCGATATCAGAGCATTACCTCCATACCACGGATATACTGTACGGGAATGAGAATAGAAGGTGGTATAATGGTATTTAAAGTCAAAATCAAAGTTCTTTCTTTGTTCACGAAAGTACAATTTACACGTTAATTAGTAAAAAACACAATATGAACAGTAAGAGTATGCTTACATTTTTTAATTTAAAATGGACATGTCACTGTACGATAATCACTATCGCACATGTCAAAGCATCATGTACCTATTTGGCTAAACTTGATGGGTGAAAGTCAAGTATTTTATATTAATTTATTAGAATATTAATGGCCAATGTCTTTTTTTTAATTTTATCCTAACTACATGTGTACTTTCGCTTTGTTCTGCTTCTATCGTCAATTTTTTTGTTCGGACTTCCATTTTTTTTTAAATAATAAGTAAACTTAATGGTAGCTCTGCACTTACCTGATGTTAAGCGACAATGCAGTCTACAATGAAGCGTGCTAACCTAGAAAAATAAGAAAGATTCTCTTTCGACGTAAAGACACCAACATTGTAACCATTGGGGAAAATCCCAGACTTCGCAATCCTCAGCCACTCTCCGAAGTTAAATCTCGGAACAGCAGCGTACGCTAAGTCGATTCTTTGTTACGAAGATAGGTACAACAGAACCACGCACGATCGGATTTTTTTTCCGTAAACTGTAAATTAAATTAACAAGTAAACTAAGACACTCGAATAATGTGTTTTAAAGAGTGCTAACATCTTTTTTTTTATCATTAAATAATAATTATCTACTCTGTACCTATATTACTAATATTATAAAGCTGAAGAGGTTTTTCATTTCAACACTCGGATCTCAGGAACTACTCGACCGATTTCAAAAATTCTTTTACCGTTGGATATGTACAGCATACTGCAGCTGGTGCATACACATAGCCTTGCTATAGGCTATATGTATGTACCACGGGTGAAGCCGGGGCGGATGTTAGTTATAATATAATTAGTAACACTACACAAATTTTAGTTTTGTAAACAGCTCTGCCGGTTAAAAAACAGACCACAGAAATAAACTGCCAACTCCAGTTTGCTACTATTCCTATTACGGGTTAGCAATACTGAGGTAGTTATTTCAATGGGAAATGACGGCAAGGGTTTCTTAGTAAGAACTCGTTAACGTTTGATGTTATGTCGCTGATATGGATATAAAATGTGTGTTAGAATGAGAACAATTGTTTGAGAGTAATCGCTTTGTCTATGGGTTCTCGGATATAGACTACGGAAAGTCTCGACGTTTACCTGTTTTATTTGAAATCGTTTGGGGTAGTTAGCAACGTATTGGATTCTTTAATCTATAAGAATACTACTTTAAACATAACTAACTGATCTTGTCTGGCAGTTACCACAGATAAGAAAATAAGTACTTCAGTTACCTCAAATGTAATTAACAAAGAATATATTTATACGTGCCATTGGCGGAATTGTGAAGCTAAACCACAATAAAAGCCATAAACCAAGAGTTGAAGTTTGAACAAAGAATATAGTATAAATATAACGCTGTAATAATGTGGTTAAATAAAAATAAATAAAGTGGCTAAGGTAATAATAAAAAGGTTTTAATAAAGTGAATTAGCGCAGTTTTATATATTTAAACAGAACGTATATATTGAACGCAGCTAAATAACGATAACTTCAAAATGTGAATCTTGATTGGAAATACATTGTTCTGTTAAAAAAAAATATATACTCCTATTAAAGAGAGACGAGACGAGCAGGACGTATTCCTGGTTCTAAGCAGCAAGCAACACGCCGGTCTAAAAAGCCTAGAGTCACTCAGCCATTGGAAGTAAAATGAAGATGAAACACCAAAATGACTCTACTAATATATATTTTCTTTCATCCACAGTACTCGTAGCGACATTGGCAGTAGCATCGTGCGCGCAAATCGAAGATCCTTGCAAGACGAAGTCGCGGATAGTCGCCGACGACAAATACTGTGACAAATACTGGGAGTGCGACAACGGACAGTCGCAGCAGTACGACTGCCCTAACGGCCTGGTGTTCGCTGGGAAGCACCGAGGAGTCACCGATGGCTGCGACTATCCTTGGAGATCGAACTACTGCGAATACCCTAAAGTGCAGATAAGTACGTTTATGTATCATTTTTGAAGCGGTAACTTATATGAAAGTAAAAACTTAGTGCGCCACAGCCAGATTTTTCGTGGACTGTGAATTGAATTCTAGCGTCACGTTCGGGAATGATCAGAAATCTTCGGGTAAACTCGGGACTATGGCCACGCCCTTCGGTTTCACCGGCGTATTTTCCAAAGTAAGATACCAAATTCTGAGTTACAAGTCTCCATTGTTATCGGCAGTTCCTATGACTGCAAGTTTTTTTCTTTTACTTATTAGTAGGTGGTCTAAATGACTCGCACCTCCATGTTGGGATATACCTAATAGAAGCAAGTTTTTAGCTTGCCTCATATACGTATCCAAAGTTTGGTGCCAGCTCTCGTAATAAAAGCAAAAATGACAATGATAGATATCAAAGTTAGCAAGTGACTTTTAAGAGACTCCCTTGTAATTCAAGTAAAATACGATCTTCCTATAAAAGTTGGCAGCTTGCCATGCCTTCAGCTATTATACTATCAACTAGTCGGTATCAACTGCGACCTAACCTTGGCATTTATCAAGGTTGTTGAATAAAGTCTACTTAAGTACTGGATAAAATTCTTTTATCTGGAAACTAATGGCTTGAGGATGTTGCCAAGAAGTCTGTGAAAAATATTAACTGGTATTGTTGGTACACATGTTAATATTATTGTGCTCTTAGACACAATAAACGAGGAACGTTTACACAATAAAAATAGATTTATTATCTAATATTACGTACTAGTTACAGTCCTATTCTTTGCTGAGATTGATGAGTGTTTTGCAGAAGTAGGTACCTTACCTTTTTATTTTTTATACTTATGAACAATTCGTATTTTAGTTGTACACAGTCCGGAACAGAGTAATGTTTACGAAACTAACTACTGTTTTGTTAATAAAATAATGTTTCCAATCTTGTACTAAAATATAAACTTTTGTATAATTTTAGAAAGATAACAAAATATTTGCATTATCGTCGTCTTATATATATAATACTTGCTTACACTTTTATTTTATAGATCATCAGTTCATTTCTTATCTTGTCTTAAAAAAATACCTAAAACATTCAAAAATTCACCTTTTACATGTTCTTTTAGGGTAACGCAAATTCTCCAACTAGATTTTGATATTCATTCACAACATTATTTGTCAAATCCAAAGAGATTTCCTAATGGTGAAAAAGCTGGAAAATTTCAATTAACTCTATAAATCTTGGAGCATCGGGACTTCCTTCTAATTCATTTATTAGAAATGCATTTTTACAGCATCATTTAGAAAAATATTTATGTCAAAATATATTTTTGCAATATTTACCTAAATAAACAGGCAAGACATGCCTGATGGTAAGTAACATGCCATTAACAACTGGGACACAAGCTATTGAAACATAACAGAGTTCAAATGGGTCCATTACCTGCCACCACTACGCTCGTCGCCCAGTTTAAGGTAAAGGCACCTTTTCCGAGGTATTTCACCCAAAACTCGATAGGACATTGAAAATTTATTAACTGAATTTCTCTCCTGACAGTTTGGCTATTTTTTTTAATAGAAGCTTTATTGTTTTACTTTTAAATAAACTGTATATTTGATTTTAAGGATTAAATTTTGTATTCAAATTAAATTAAATATGAAAAAAAGTCCAAAGTACCTTATTCCGATGGAAAATCCCTTCCGATGTATTTGTCTTTAATTCCAGTGTCCAAAATAAAAAATAGAAGAAGAGAGTAGGAACGACACATGGTGTTCACAAAATTACTATTTATTAAATTCATATACATAAAGTCTTCGACATTTGTATTTTAATTGTGTGTTGTTTTCATATCATTTTATATCAGATGCTTTTGTGCCCAGTTCACCTGTGCCGTTGTGCGCGTGTCGGTCTGTATTCAAATCTCAAAGCTAAATTTGACTAACTTTGCGATTTACAATTGAGCTGAAACTTAATTTATTTTTTCAGTAACGTGATACTGTAATAATATGGTAACATAGAGCTAATCTGATGAATGAGTTGGAAGTTGGCCGAAGGACTCGTGTACTAATTGACATACAGATAAGTAAACACACTGCCGCTTAATAACGTTTGAAAAATTTTTTTATGTAATGACGAAACGAGCAAGACATGTGCCTGATGGTAAGTAACATGCCTGCTTATAACAACACTGGGACACGAAGCTATTGAAACATATCTTGCAGAGTTCAAATGAAATCTCATTACCTGCCGTACCACTGCCTCGGACGCTCGTCGCCCAGTTTTATAATGTTTTATCTTTAGTTTAGTGTTTCCACTGAAATTACAGGAGTATGCCCTGTCTGTATGGAAAAATTGTCTTTCAAACCGGAATACTTGGCGGTAGAATTACTGGAAAAAAATTTGTAAGTCCCCAGGCTTACTCTGCAAAGAGTTTTACCACTACATAAACACAACATGTAATAATTCGGTATTTCCTCCTTAGACACCCCAATCGGCACGGAGCACTGCGACTGGCTGTACGGTATCTTCGGGCACGAGACTTCCTGCACCAGGTACTGGACGTGCTGGAATGGAACCGCCACGGAACAGCTCTGTATCGGTGGTCTCCTGTACAATGAGAACGCTCACTCCTGCGACTGGCCCGAAAATGTTGATGGCTGCCAGAAACATCGTAAGTTTAAACCACCCTTTTACGTACCTACTGGCATAAGCTGCCCACTAAATGTTCATATGCGGGGACTCGGGCCTTCTAACGCAAGGAGAGAGTCAAGGCCACTACGCTGACCAAGTGCGGGTTAGTAGATGACACATGATTTCGAAAAGATTCTAGGTGTATGTTGGTGTATTGGTTTGTTACCGTTTCTAAGTTGGCGGCTTTACGCGCATGACTTCGAAAAGACAGCATAGTGAATGCGTGGGATTTGAACATGCTATGTAGGTGTGTAGGTTGACATAATAGATTGAAATATTATATGAGAAATCTCATGTTTACTGTAAATAATTTAGCACCTATATAGCATAAAGCGTAAACAGCCCACTAAATGTTTCCAATGCGGGGGACTTGGGCCTTCCCTCGCAATGAGAGAGTCAAGACTATAACCCACCACGCTGACCAAGTCAGGGTTGGTGGATGACAAATGATCTAGAAAAGATTCTTGGTTCATGTCAGTTTCCTCACAATTTGTCCTTCGCCGTTTTTAAGTTAGCGGCATTACGCACATGACTTCGAAAAGACTGGTGCGAGTGGGATTTGAAACCGGGACTTCAGATGGGCAGTCCACGTTTTCCCAACTAGAACAGCCATAATGTACCTAGGTACCTACCTACCTACTGAAACTATTAAAAGCCACAAAATAGAAACTTAAGAACATTATAAGCATTTTAATTTGCTGCATTGTCGCTTAGACCGGTATCTTCGAGGTAACCGTTGTACGCTTAAAGGTAAGTTTTTATAATTCTTCGAAACACGCAACCACAGAAATGTAGGTAGGTGTGTAGATTGGCACAAAAGACGACAATTTTATTAGTAGTCATTCTGTTTAGTAGTTGGCATTCTACCTGTAAATCATTTAGTACCTCAACGCGCAAAAAAGAGGTTACAACGGTAATTTCGTTGCTGTTCTTTGTTTGTTTTGACACCCAATTTTTCAACAGCATTTTTCATTGGCATATAGAAATCTGTGGGCACAACCAAAACACGAAATTTCCAAGAAGATTTGAAAGCAAGCCTCAATTACCTAGCGCAAGTTTACACCCCAATGTTTTCTTTTCATTACAATACCTTGACTCAGCACTGTACCACGTAGGTAATCATCACACAATAATTTGACCAATCAGAAAATACTACATAGTCTCTTTCTAAAGCCTGATTGAATATTTTAAATGTCTGATGTGAATCTGACGCAATAGATTTTTTCGATTGTTTTGGAAAAAAGAAAAAAAGAGTTTTTGCCTCAAAAAGTAACTATTTAATTACCTTTCTTTATACACATTAAATTGAGTGAAAGGACAAGTAAAATGTATGACTCATAGACGACAAACATATGAAAGTACTTGTGTAAAGCAAAGTGATAGATAGATAGACTTTATTCAACACTAATTGAAAAGAGCAAGGTGAGGCAAATAAATGAGAGTTGAGACAAAGCGCCTTACTACATATTTGAAGTTACCTATACCTATAAATTACGCTCATTGTACGCTTGCGCCGCATCTATCAATGTTTTGTTGTGACGTTGTCACGTTAAAGTATCGTCCGTAAACTTGACCAATTTTGTCATGCATGCAGCCGGGCGACGGCGGTCATTTATTAGACTTTGTCTCATCGATATTATTTAAGAAACAAAGATGAGGTATGCTATAATCTAAAGACAAAATAACGTGGCGAAAATTTGTTTGAAAAATTTGAAACATGAATTGTCAGCGAACGTACACAATTGTCAGCGAACGTACACAACTCCTTGTTGCGACTGAGACTCAATCAGGAGACGTCACCTGATTTTGCATCGCCATAGTAGAAGCGCGTTTGCCGCTTCTGCCGTTTTTAAGAGTTCGATGCTTTGTCTCGTCAAAAAGTAAAAACCCTTCTGCCTTATAACACTGCATATGGTTTCCACAGAACATTATTACTTTGAAAATAATGATTTAAAGCCAACCATTATTTACAAATACTACATTTCGCAATAACAATAAGACTCATAGTTCAATAACACTTGAAACAGGCTGCTGCAACTAAAATTATTAGCTGTCGTGCAATAATTATCGCATCGGTTTCACTCATCAATCACCGTACTTTCACACTAATCATCTCCGTAATAAGGCGTATAATAGCGTAACCACGCATAACCGCTTACGATCTTTACGTAATTGTTACCGATCAATCGAGGTAGGCATCTAATTAATTGGTCCGATAGAGAAAATGAAAGTTCAGATATAATCGATCATCAGAGTCGTGGCTTAATCGATTATTCGTGATTAGTTTTGGCAATAATCGTCATGTTCTCATATTGCACGCTATGAATAGTGTCATGGCATAACGGGCGAAGTAGAAACACTATTATGTCTACCAATTATGGAGGGTTGAGACTTGAGTTAAGGAGTATCATCTGTGCCACATTAGCATCAGGTTAGGTACATTTTAAAGGAAATCAATAAACGTACTATTTATACATTCACGAAATAAAATCACTCGAACTATACGTTTTCTCATAATAAATTATTTATTTATGAAATGAAATGAAATAGTTTATTTCCAGATTTACATCCATTAATCAAAATTAGCATAAATAAATAAATTAGCAATTCAATAATAATAATAGAATAAAGATGAATAAATTATGATATGGGCTTATGATATGCCCTCCACGTTTTATGGAGTGGACTATTCACCCAGTCCCTGGCGGCTACCACCAGCGAGTTGTCGGAGCGGGGCAGCGCGGCGCGCGCGACGGCCTCACGGCTCCGCAACAGCGCCGGCCAGCCGGCGCTTATATTTTGGAATAATACGCAGACTACATTTTATCCCGAAAAATAATGAGAAAGGTCGTAACGCGGGTGAAAACGCGGGTCTCTGCTAGTTTGTAATATTAATACGATATCACCTATCTGACTCCCCACGATACAAGCTTTAAGTAGTTTGGGGTAGTTAGCGTAGAACAACAATCAATATGATTATAATATACTTCTTATAATAGGCATGTCGACTCATTTTTGATTTAATGCCATCAAGGCTACTCTTTAACTGAAACATAGGAAAAAATGAGGTGAAAGAATTAGTTTGTTATCTTAAAAACTTCCCGTGATATCACGATTTTAAAATCACACGTTGGACTCTCCTAAATACGCTTCATACAAATCAGTACAGAAACGTGACGTCACACTGTCGTATTTTCTATGCGTCGCACGTAAAGTTTGTATGGTAGCTATATTAAATATTGCGTTTAGGCAACTGGTTTCGTAACAAAAGTAACTTGAAATGGAATGGGTTATTCAATGGTAAATACATTTTCTAAGAATTTCGTACTTTTAAAATGGACTTTCCCATCCAGCTTTGAATGCTCATAAAGTCAAACTAAAAAATATCTAACTTAAATTGGTACATGTTTTATTATATTCAAATACTGTCATTATATCAAACAATTAAATATAATTGCAGGACCTGTCGTCAAGCCTATTCCGCAAATATTAAGGTTTAAATAATAACACAACAAATCACATTTCCTGACGTCTCCGAGAAATCAGAGGTCCAGGAATGGTACCTAAATGAGATTAATGAGTTTGAATACTAGAGCAAATAACTTGCAGACAGCATTCCAATCAACCAGGGTTCATGATTAATCTACGCCCACTGAAGTATCTGTACCTAATCAATGTACAGGACTACGCAGATAGGCTATCTCAGTAGTAGTAGGGCTCATTGGGAAGTACCACATTTTTCCTAGTTATTCTACCGCCAAGCAGTTATGTGCAAACATCACTGTGTTTCCGGTTTTAATGGTAATGTTACCAGATAAATTAGAAGGCATAGAGAAAAAGCATCTCATATCATATTCAACACCCATATTCAAGGAACGTGTTAATTTCCTCACGGTGTTTTCCTTCACCGTTTCTAAGTTAGGGGCATTACAACCATGCCATGTGAAATGAACAAGGAGATCCGGATTGGGAATAGCCGTTCTGCCGATTAGACCAGCCGTAACTTAAATTTTGTAAAAAGGCCGATGAATAAAAAAAAGTTCCTGTTCCTACAAAAGCAAAAACATCTCGCTCAATCGATCCAAAAGGTATTGTTTATCTTTCAAACGATTCTCATTCAGAGTAGGTCAATATTTTTGAGCGAAGTGTTTGAATTGTCGCTTCGAAAACATGTCCTTCAGTACATTGAAAATAAAGTAGGCTATAAGTCTTTGTCCTTATTCTTTCACTTGAAAATACTTCAGAGGCCTTAAGTCTTTGCATTGAATAACGAAAAATTGGGCATTTTTAATTGTAAATTTTCACCTAAAAGTCTCAGGTTAAGTACAACTGAATAGTTTATTCTCGACGGCATCTTATTAAAAACTGAATTTGCTGGTTCATCGCGTCTTTTGAATGTTCCTCTCGAGTCAGTTCTGATTTTGAATGGAAAAAGCTGAATTGAATATCATAGGAAGGTAATATCAGGTGCCGATTCTATCAGCTCAGTTGACAATAGAAACCTATTTTGGCTATCAAGAGCAGTATATTTATATTCTTCCCTTCTTCGGACTTACTTTATTGTGAACCTTTTAATTGCAAAAATATTTCTATGCATCTCAATTTTTCATTTAACAAATAATGTTAAAATAAAATTATGTTCGGTTTGCATTATTCCAGTCCAGCGATCGAATCCAGCGCTGGGTTGCTTAGATACTGGAAAAATGTAAACCGGCACTGGAAAGCAATGAATCCAGTTAGCATTCTAGTCTGCCTGTGTACATTTTTCCAGTAAGCAATCTAGTACTGGACTAGATCGCTGGACTGGAATAATCTAAATTTATCATATATTACATTGTGATTATATACCTACATAGTGTTTACATATCTATTATTAGGTATATAGATACACAGACTGTATGTATTTCAACGCACTAGTTTGAGGACACTTATCGATGGAACTACTGAACCTGTTTAAAAAATTATTTTACCGTTGGATTTGTTCCGTGATCTCTGAATGCGATATTTTATACGGCCTTCAGGCGACGGCCCGCTAGTAATTAAATAAATACCGATTTCTTCTTCTTCTTCTTCTTGGTGTTTTCAAATCGAGGGTGATTCTGTTTCTTCTAGGTAAACACGCTCCATCGAAGACCGTATCGTCGCTTGACATTAGGCGAGATGGCGGTCAAGTGTAAATCTATTAAAGTAAAAAGAAATACTTATTGCAAATGTAATTACTCCTCAAAGCATATTTTAAAGTTATTTTTACCCTGATTCCAGCTCTCTGCAATGAAGACCCGAACGGCAACGTGCCCTAGGCAAGTCCTGCAACCGTTACTGGCAGTGCCAGGGCGGCTACCCTCGTCTGCAGCGCTGCCCCGCCATGCTGGTGTTCGACCGCCGGTCGCTGCGCTGCGTGGTGCCTCCCACGGAAGACTGCGACATACCCACCACCACGCAGCCGCCTCCGGAAGAACGTGAAGAGGAAACTAGACCGGTCCGTAGTTTTACCACCATCCAACATATACTAAGTAGTAAATAGTACTAAATAGTCATCATCAACAGCCCATTAGATGTTCCCACTGCTGGGACTCGGGCCTTCTCTCGCAAGGAGAGAGTTAAGGCCATAATCAACCACGCTGGCCCAGTGCGGGTTGGTAGACGACACATGACTTCGAAAGGTTCTAGGTACATGTCGGTTTCCTCACGATGTTTTCCTTCACCGTTTTTTAAGTTAGCGGCATTACGCACATGACTTCGAAAAGACAGTGGTGCGTGTGGGGTTTGAACCCGGGGTCTCCGGATCGGCAGGCGCCGTTCTCCCGACTAGGCCAGCCGTAACTTACGTACTAAATAGTAAATCGATTACTGTTCATTAGTCTCGCTAAAACTCGAGAACGGTTTGATCTTCGATAAAGAATAAGTAAACAGATCAGGTTTTTCCGCATGGTTCCTTAACCAATCGTAAGCAGATGAGGTGTATGTTAGCTATGGCAACAGTAATGTGTCGCGACAAAAGTATGACACTTCCACAAGAGCGACAAGACAAGAGCGATCAGACCCGTGCTTTCGGTGTAAAGCGTTTGTTCTAACTCTATACGTAGTATATGTAAACTCTTTGGGCTGGACTGTTTTGGCTAATTTTGGTTTCGAATTATTTGTGAGAAGGTTTAATATGAAAGTACGAGTCGGACTCATGCACCGTATTTCCACATAAACTGGATTATTTGTTTTATTTTTGTCTTTTAGGATTTGTCTTCGTCCAGAATAGGATAACAAGTTAACAAGCATTAACATATGATATTACATACACTAGGAAAAAGTGCGAGGTGATATTAGATCATGCAGATCAGTTACACACTCTCCGAAATGTAACCGATAAAGGTAACAAAGTCTTGAACATCAAACGCCGTAAAATCACTAGCCCTAATACAGCCAAAGCCTATAAAAATAATTCAATAGACTCGCAATGAATTTTCAGGAACGGGATGAAAACATCAATTCCAATGACTGCCAGTATAATTGATTACATAAATGAATTTTTGAAGCGCGCACCTGAGACCTGATACCCCATAGTCGTTACAGGAAATGAACGAGGCGAAAAAAATATTTCAACCCGTATTTTAAAATTTCAGGAAATGGACAAATATAAACATGAGAGCTTGTGATAGTAGATGACGTATCTGTAGCTACGCGAGTGAAACTGTAGGACAAAACTAATCCTACTTTCCTACTAATTACTGTTATTAATGTTAAAGTTTGGACGTTCGTTGCTCAATCACGTAGGAATGTCTAAATGGAATGACTTGAAATTTGGAATATATTACGAGTCTATACTCGCTGGAATAATACAGGGTTTTGATCACAGCAAAATAACGTAACGGGAAAGCAGGTGAAACCGCAAAGTCAAAGTACTTTATTCATGAATGTACAATTTACACGTCAACTAATAAAAAACAAAAAAAAGAAAGAGCCTACAAATTGTATACATTTTCAAAGTTTGATATTACTACTTTACTGTATTACAATAATTATTGTACAGAAAACTGTCAAGCATTATACGAGTATAATGTCTTTGATACAATTGTACTGACCTATGTCAAATTTATTTCTTTACATTTTTATGGGAACTTTGACATCACTCTCTAAAAATTCGCTGTAACCACAGATTTCTAAACAGATGAAACCTTCGTGAACGACACTGTGAGGCCAGTCATTAGTTATGTATGCGTGACAGCTCTCACCGACGTTGTCAAATTACTCACGTTGGTGTGCGTGTAATGTTCCCAGTCTTAAAAAAAGTCCCACTATTGTTGTCTTAAGCTTTGGAAATTTTCACGTATAATAAACGCATAAAACATTATTTTAAAATAATTTATTATTACACCGATAATATATAATGCAAGGATTTCTTGTTAATAACTTGCTCCACAAAAAAGGAGACAAACGTTTTAAAATTTATATTTTTATAGTTTCAATACCTCTTGCCGTACAAAAATCATGCGACAGGGAGAAATGATCGAGGTTTAGAACCCCCCCTCTTCAACTGCGCTCAGTTGGACAGCTTACAAGTGACGGCATAGTGCTCAATCTTATTACTTTTTACCTTTCTATCATCCTACATAGGTCTCCTGCTGTATCATATGAATATGACCCATAAATTTTGTTCACGGGCCTGCAGTCTACATGTATTAAAACAGTTAATAGAAAAATCTCAAGAGTATGGGAAAGACCTATACATATTATAGACTATTTGTCGACTACAATAAAGCTTTCGACTCAATCAAACACAATCTGCTCTGAGAGGCTCTAATTCGACAAGGAGTAAGAAAGAAATATGTTATATGTATATTATTGAAAATATATATGCTAACAGCTCTGCACAAATCAAGTTAGAACCCACAGGTCATAGACGAGACGTTTTATAACGGCGAGGTTTGTTCTTATCTATTCGTTTCATAACTATAGTTTTCATCAACACTATTAGTATTTTTATTAACCCTAGTAACGGCAACGATTTGTTCTTGGCATCGATTCACATTAAATAAAAAAAAATAACGATTATAAAAATAGGGCTTAAAATTGAATTATACAATGTTCATCAATAATTTGATCTACGAGTATCTTCAGAACAAAATTAGAATCTATGTTTTACCTTAACTTCAGGGAAAATAATTTCAATTTAGTATAGCAACACTGACCTATTTTCGTTGAGGTGTTGTGTTTCTATTCATCAATCGAAATAAAATCGTCTATATTATATAAATACCAGTAAAAATATTCTAACTTTCCTATGAAATTTCCTTTTTTTATTTTTGGGAACAATGTTTGCAATGTTTGATGACACAAGACGGCATAATCTTAAACAAAACATAAAATCACACGGGACTCCCGTACGAGACGGAAGTCAGTTTCGTACTGACTGGAGTTTGTATTTGCTTTGTCGTTTGATATTTGCTTGCCGGACCTAAGGATATGTGTTCCGCACGTTCCATCTGCCTTTTGTTTTAGAAATCTGTGGCTGTAACTATAAAAAGTTTGATCGATAAGCCAGCACTTTATTAAATCTGCCGAAACATGGGGCTGATATAACTATTTTGGGAAGGAATGCTACTAGTACTAATAATGTATTGTTTAACAATTACTAGCAGCGCCCCCTGGTTTTACCCGCATAGTACCCGTTCCTGTTATTTTTTCTGGGGTTAAAAAACAGTCTGTGTTCTTGCATTATCTATCTATGTTCTAAATATCAGCCCGATCTGTTCAGGCGCTACAACCTGATTGAGCAACAAACATCCAAACATTGACATTTTTAATATTACTAGGATTTATTCCGATAATGTATGTAAATGTTTGTTTTTGTTCATATTTCAAAAACCACCTCACCGATTTTGATGAAATTTATATAGCAGCATCTCTAAACTATGATCTACTGAACTGTCCCCTAAGTCGGTTAAAAATGTTATAAAAAACACTGTCGTGCACACAATTAAGTATTTAACCAAAGGGTTTACATGTACTACGTATAGAGTTGGCACAAACGCTTTAACACCGAAAGCACGGGTAGCATCCTTCTTGCCTCTTGTAGAAGCGTTATACTTTTGTCGCGGCATATCACTCTGTTGCCATAGAAAGTACGCGCGTCATCTGCTTACGATTGACACAAAGGAACCGTGTATACGTAGTATCTATAAACTCTTTGTACTGAACATAATCTAGGAAACCCGTAAATCCAAGAATCCATGATACACATCTAACGCTGTATTTGAAGCGTATTCCAATGGATATTTCGTCGCCACGGATATTACAATGGATTCAATCTGCCCGTCGATCGAAATAACACGAAATAATGTGTCGCCGATCAAATAACGCATCCCAACGGTAAATATCGCGCGGGAGATTGAGGGAAACCAGGAAAATCAAAACGATAATAAGAGAATATAAGCGATTCTGGTTTGTACGAAAATTCTTTTGTTTTTTTCCTCTCCGAGTACGAACATCTGATTCATACTCCTCGATGGATCGCGATCTTCGACTATCTTTTTCCTAATCTTACTTTGACATTTTCATAAACATGAATGTTGATGGTTGTTGTGGTAGAGGCAACAGCGAAAGGCGAGCAACTCGATCTTCCGCGCAAGCACGGAAGGGAGTAGTAGCCTTAGCTAAAAATATTGTTCAAATCTTTCTGTCATTTCTTGCGGGAGGGGAAAGTTGCACACTAGCGCAAAGCCGCACTATTACATACAAAACATACCTGTACCGATCCATTGCCGATCATACTCACACAGCCAAATCACTAACACATAAAAAATAAAGCACCATTTACAAATCTAGCCCCGCCCTCAGCCACAATATAGTACATTATCAAACTCCATGGTCCACGCGGACTTGTACTTTAACCTTCCGTGTTGCTCGCTGGGTTGAGGGCAATCAGAAAAAGTGTGGCTGGATTGTGTGAAAAAGGACATGGATAGAAAAGAAGTAAACTAAGATTTGACAAATGATAGAGAGGAATGGAGGAAACATATATGTTGTACCGACCCCACATAAAGTGGGATAAGGGTAGGCAAATGTTGGCTTTGTCAATTATATTTATCATAGGTACGACTTTATGGAAGACTTCGTCTAAAAATATCTCATTTTCTTTCATAGTATAGGGTGACTGGATGACCAGGCTATGTGCCTTATGCTAAGCAACACGCCGGTTCATAACAGAACAGTTTAACTTAGCTTTGAAACATGGAGAGTCAAAATCACCACACTGCGCTCGTCACCCAGAGTTGTAAGATGATTTATCGATAGAGATGTTCAACGCCTATGCCTTGTTATTTCACTTGAAACATTGTCCTTCAAACCGGAACGCAGTGATGTTTTCACATTGTTGTGCTTGGCGGTAGAATACCTGCGGTCTCTGCAAATTCCTGTTCCTATTTGAAGTGCATTTTTTCCAGAGACGTTATAGGACATTGTGACAAAAATAGTGCGGGGTTGTGCAGTGATTTGGACTTTTCAGGTTCAACTAGCTACTTAATAAACTATTTTCGTACAAAAAATTAAACCGACTTCAAAACCACAAATAGGCACTCAAAAGCGAAAAATAAACTAAAATCATTATTATAAGCGCTACTCACTACTACTCACTCATTTACACAACTTTGTATTGACAGGGCCGAGTTTCATAACTTTTGTGAAATCTACAACTATGTCATGAAAATTGTACGCAAATTTTAGTTTTTGGTTAATATTTCAAAAACCACTTGACCGATTTCGATAAGATTTATATGGGACCATTCGGGAAGCATACCCATCCGAACACAAAAAAAAAATTTAAATCGGTGCAGAGGTTCTCGAGAAATCAGGTAACATACATAAAAAAAAACATAGGGGTCGAATTGATAACCTCCTCCTTCTTTGGAAGTCGGTTAAAAATGGATATGCATTTTTCTTACTATCAAGCATAGATATATATGTCTTCCTCATCCCGTCATTCAATAGAAGGTGGTATTAGATTATGCAGATCAGCTGCTCAATCTCCGAAATTTATCCTATAAAAACAGACAAACTTGTAACTATTGCGGCGATGTTCAATATTTTTAAGTCTTTTACGAAGAAGAGAGTTATTACATAGGAGGGTTAGGTAAACTTAAACTTATTTTTTAATTGAACCTAGAGCCTCCAGCTAGTATTTACCTAGCCGACCCATGCCAAAGATGCAAGACATCACTTGGCATATAAAATATGTCAAAAAAAATGTTCAGTTTAACAACCTTATCCTATCCATATTATAGGCCTATGTTGGCCTATCAAATCAAACATGACCATTTTCAATATTTGGTTCTTCTAAGCCCACAATAATACCCATTTCGATTGAAATATCCGCGATTGTGAACACATCGACCAGATTGAGTCTATTCATCCCTTATCGACTGAATGTGGCCAAATATTGAGGCTGTTGAGAACCACAAACAGATAAAGTTGTTTAAAATTACCGATACGATATTAGTAGTGAAGAAGAATGTTTTCACAATCATTTTTTTTTTATTTATTTATTTATTTATTTTCTTTATCAATTGCTAGCATGCGCTTACAGCAAGGCCAAAACGCACATGCAGCTAACTTAAAACACATTACAAAGTACATTTTACAAACTTATTACTAAACTAGCTGAACCCGCTACTTCGTTCGCGTAAGCAGATGTTACTGACTTATAGGTGCATTAGTTGGAAGTATCGTAAGACAAAATATTTGGATAAATAGTCATTGAAAACCCGAATGAATTTGTACAAAAATATATTTAATTTTATCATCTTTATTTTTCTTTTTTTAAACAAAATCAGACATACTTAGTAAGCTGTCGTAGTATCGAACATAACCGCAAGTGTTAAGTTTGTAGGATTTTTATAGGATACAGTATGAAAAGTCTGAAGCTGATGTGCATGATCTGATACCTACTTATCTCTTTTAATCCGCAAACTGTTTTCTAACTGTTACCCGCGACTTCGCCGGCGTAAAATTTTGAAGGAAGCCTGTGTGGAATCAAAATAATTAAAATTTTGAGTTTTAATGATATTCAAGCAAGTTGAACCCGTAAATCTAAGCCAAGTCCTAGTGAAATGTTAATGTATGAATTTAATTGTAGGTAACACAGAAAAAAATCAAGAACGAAAGAATCCAAATTTGGCATCATAATCCTTTTAGCAGCAAAAACTTATTAGTACTATTTAGAATACCAGTAACGCCACCTAGTGATGAAAGAAAAAATACATACCACAATAGCAAAACATCGATTTAAATGGTCTTTAGTGCTTTTAGATTTAAACTGGCATTAGCGCCGTCTAATGAGAATATTATGTTGCTTGTTATTTTGATTGTGAACGCAAATCACCTATATTATCTATGCCAAAACAGGTGCATATATTTTTCATTTTGGCTTTTACCTTACCATCACATCAAGTTCCTTACGAAAATATATGCTTATATTATATTAATATGGAGTTAAATGAAAATGTAGACTTATTAGCCCATGTGAAATTTTAGACTCTAAACTATATGTGTTTCGTATGTCAACCCCTATCGTTGTGCCGTTTTGACGTGATAGTTAATATTTGTTTCCTTAGGGCCCATGCTTCTTTTCAGGTTGATAGGTAATAAATACATAAATGTGGTATTTCAGACTATGAGTTATTTCTGTTTCAATTTTCTACCAAATTTGCTTAGTCTTTCCTACGTCACAGTAACCTATAAGTAACCGATTTGCTATTACTGAGTTCAAACTACGTGTGTTTCGAATTCCATCCAAATATGTTCAGCCGTTCCAACGTTGTCCTGTAAATATTATGAATGTCACTGTTTGGATGTTTGTTACGTAATACATAGAGTACTTATACAAAGGCAATGTTTAGCCTATGTGTTCTTCCAGACTGTAATCTAATTCTATTTCAAATTTCAACCCGATCACTTAATACGTTCCGCCATGATTAAAGCGGCAATAGAAATACATCATCTGCGAAAATTTAAACTGTCTATCTATCACCGTTCTTGAGATACAGCCTGGTGACAGACGGACGGACGGACGGACGGATAGCAAAGTCTCAGTAATAGGGTCCCGTTTTTATCCTTTGTGTACGGAACCCTAGCAACGGTCTGCTTCGGTCACCGAAGCTTGTTGAACACTACCTTTACATTTTAAACAGTATTTGGATAGAAATAATACGTTTTCTAATAAGTTACGGCTGGTCTAGTAAGTTACAGCTGACCTAGTCGGGAGAACGGCGACTGTCGATCCGGAGACCCAGGGTTCAAAACCACGCGCACCACTATCTTTTCAGAGTCATGTTCGTAATGCCGGTAATTAAAACGGTGAAGGAAATCACCGTGAAGAAACCGAAATCTACCTATAATCTAAGTTCTAAGTCATTTGTCTCATCCACCAACCGACACTGGGCCAGCGTGGTGGATTATAGCCTTGTCTCTCTCCTTGCGAGAGAAGGCCCCGACGCCCAGCAGTGGGAACATTTAATGGGTTGTTTATGCTGCTACTTATTATGCTGATATGTTTTCTCCAAAATACAAAAATCTTCTTCAATGACAAGTAATTTAATTATGTCATTCGACTAAATTTTATAAGAAGGTATAACTATGTCGTACAGATAAATCTAAGCTGATTTTAGTTTTTTGTTGATATTTGAAAAACTACCTCCCTGTTTTCGATATCTAAGATCACCTCTGAAGTATTTTCTACCAAACAAAAAGGAATTATCAAAATCAACTAACAATTAGCGGAGTTATCGCGTAAAATAAAACCAAATAAAAAACATGCAACCCGATTGAGAACATCCTCCTTGTTTGAAGTCGGTTATAACCGAATGATGTTTGTTTTCCACACAAAAATACATTTTGACAATTATTTTGCCATCCAAGACGACGCGACGCGATCACGTGGGCACTTCAATCTAGAATCTAGATATTCTGTGGATCGTCTGTGATACATAGAATACTTAGAAGTTAGTATGTACCGAACGCGCCGCGCGTGTCGTTATTATTTAATGTTTGTGTAATTTCCGAACCAACAGACCGATATTGTTCAAATTTTGACGGGACAATATAAAAAATGTGTTCTTTCTAACAAAAAAAGAATTAATGAAATTAAACAACGCAAACATGAGTTACAGCTAAATACACATTCTGACTTTCACCCCCTCCCGCAAGAAAACCGATCAGAATTTGGGGATTAAAAGTAGGCTACAGCAATGTCCTTAGTATAAACTAAAATCATGCCAAGTTTCAGCTGAATTGAATCAGTAGTTTCGGCGTGATGCGTGATCTCTATACAGAAAGACAGACAGACAGACAGACAGACAGACAGACAGACAGACATGAAAGAAAAAAAATGCAGTTTCGCCATCAGTATCGACTATGGAGTGCCTCAAAAAAACAAATTTCAAAATATCTTCAATGTACAGAATTCGACCCGTTACAGTTTTATTATAAGTATAGATATTACGAATACCTTAATCACTACAAAAATCAATACATACACGTAATACATTATTAAATTTATCATGGAATATATCTAATGTTGGATTTTGAGCAAGCAGAGCATTAAGCAGGTGGAGGGCCCGCGTTGTGGGCGCGTACATCGCCGTGTCGGTGCGCGCGCGCGCAGCTTGGAACAATGATAACGTTTAAAGAGAAATCTATATCTACTAATATTTGAAAGCTGAAAAGGTTTTTCGTCTGAACGCGCTAATCTCTGGTACTATTTGACCAATCTCAAAGTAATATTAAAAAGCTGAAGAGATTTTTCTTTGAACGCTTATCTCAGGTTATCTCAGGAATAGATGAACCGATTTCAAAAATCTTTCACCTGCTCATATGTTCGCGATTCGGTTTCGTCGCCTGGGGCACATAATGTAAAGCCTTCTTAGGGTTCTTGAGGCTAGCGGTATCAAAGCAAAAAAACCTTTTCAGCTTCATAATATTAGTATAAATATGTAGATGTAAGTACATCTTATCTTATACCTTTAAACGAGCAACCCATATATATGTAGAATCTGAGTCTCGGAAACGGTTCGAACGATTTTCATGAAATTATGTATACAGGGGGTTTCGGGGACGATAAATTGATCTAGGTTTCTTTTTTTTTAAACGCATTTATGCGCGTTTTAGACAATGAATTTTTTTTCCAATAACATTAGAAAGCGACGGTAAATTACTGGGCCTTTATTTGTAAGTGTCTAAGTATACTCGGTGTTTTTCGTTTGCACATTTGTTCCTTGTACTGTATGTTTTGTAAATAAATCATCTTTATCTGAATTTATCTTTAGCAGTAAATAGTTTCGTTTTAATCGAAATCCCGTTGGTTACACATGTCCTCCCTAAGACAAAGGTCTTAATTCAGGACAATAGGGAGTCGTAACAAATGTTCCACACGATTGAAACACGATTGAAAAGGGATAGCTTACTTAATGATTTCCTCTGGAATGGGAAAACCCAGGGAAAGTTACCTGAGGTCGTTACATAATGTCATTCAAATACATTTCCAAAGACAATCCATTCATATAAATAAAATTAAAATGTCTATTTCAGTGATAATATTTGTTTGATGAATACAAAAATGTACTCTGTGTCTGGGTGTTTCTATCACTAGTGAAAGTTTGTTTGTGAGGGTGCATGCTTGTTATTATTTCTAACATAAATTACTGAAGGAATTTGTATGAAATTGTATACATAGATAGATTGTTATAGTTTAATATTATACATATGCTACTTAATATCCTATTAAAACGATGGGATCGAAACCCACGCGGGTAAAACTGCGGGATGCTACTAGTGTAGAATAATTCTGTATTTGCAACTGTATAAGTACCTAAGTAGGTATTACAACAGCTGTCTGGATCCCATATTACGCACTGCATAATTTAGGACACAACGCGTCGCAATTTACAAATGACTGTACCAAAAAACCTGAAAAAACGCCCATAATTTTCTAAAACTATTCAAAAATATCACGAAATTCATTTTTTTTTTGTCTTTTTCAGCCCCATCAATCAAAGCGACCAGCAAAAGAATACCAGGAGCAGGGCCGCCCGAGGCCGAGAAACTGAAGACCTGACTGAATACGGTCGTTCTCAACCAAAATTCTATTACTTCAGCCAACGTTACTCAGATTTAAAGGGAGACTCAGCTTTAAAACTTCTAGAAACGGTGGATAATTGATCCTAATTGATTTCTTAACTACTTCTGGAAAAATGTACACGCCGTCACTCATCGAAAGCGTAGACTGTTAGATTTTTATGACAAATGCAAAGATATGTTCAACCACGATCTTAAATGGCAAAGACCGCCACCTACTACAATAACTCTCAATAGTAATGATAAGTGTGCCATCTTATTCTTACGTGTGATGAGAGCAAATTAGGACGAGTGAGATGACACTATACCGAATTATTTCAGATGAATCCTAACGATAAAATACTTAATAAGTTAATAACTATCTATTATCATTATTAGCACAAATCGTTTTATAATTAATTGTTGTACTTATACTTTATAATGTTTGAGTTAAAGTTAAATTTATGATTCGTCTGCCAGAGAAAATCTATAGGTGGCATATTTGTTATGTTGAATTAAAACACTACTGTTTTCAGTCAAGACTTTTCTACCATATTTTTCCATTCCATTTTAACTGGAAGTATTCCAATGAAACCTAGAAAAACACAAAAAAAGATCAGATAGACGATAGAAGACATGAAGCTCTCCCCTTAAGACTAACATTTGGCACTTTTCCACTTTATAGTTCTTCCCACCTTCGCCTCGACACATTTTCCCGTTTAAGCTGTATTTAATCTTGAATTTTAGTCGTAAAATTAGAATAAGTTAGCTTTAAGTGTAAAATATACTGCCACTTTGAAAATACTCAATTTTAACGATTTCTATAATACCTATATTATTTCTTAGGTTGCTCGCAAAGAAGACTTGTTTTATATCGATGTTAAAAACGACAACTATATGCCTGATCTATAAACAACTTTAAGCCATTTTAATAAAAGAAAAAAGTTAAAATCTGCCAAATGTTTTCTGTTTAAAATTACAGTACATTAAGTTACTATTTCAAAAAGACACTTATGAAAAGAATGTCCTTAGTAAAGCCTAATACAAAAAAGGGCGTAAAAGTTACGTTCAATAATAATATGTTTTAGTGTAAAAACACGGATTACAGAAACAATTGTAATACAGATTACAGAATTAATTCTGTAATCTGTGTGTAAAAATTATACATTGAAATATCATGACATGCATACCTGTAATCAATTTCCAAAAACAGTTTTTTCGACTTTTTGAAACAGGTTTTTAGATATTCGTATATGCTTCGCAAACTACTATTATTGACATTTTCCACTCCAGCATGCTAGATGCGTTTTGGCAATTGCATCTTTTTTAATTAGCGTAATTGAAGACTAATTATAATAGAAATGAAGTCGTTTGATTTTCCTTGTCTATTAACTAAAGGACACGGAAATGTGTGCGTTCTCTAGGTACTTACTCAAAATAATGGCAGTGGTCAAAATGCTTCTGACGTATTTGTAATGTACAATATTCTCTCTGTTTTTTTACCAGTCTCTCAAAAAAAAAGTTATATGTCCTTTATTTAAGTCAATGTAATAACTGTAACTACTTAATAATTATTAAAATTAAATTACTAAGAATAGCGTTTTTTATTTTTTCAAGCTGCACCCAGCACTAAAGACTTGCCCCAGTCAGGTAATTGTGTATATGCATATGTCTTTAAAGGTTACCTTAGAATTACTACGTACAAGATGGCGGTAATGATTTTTATGATACACTGGCGTTACAGCAATTTTCTAGTTTTATTGAGTGACAAAAAATCACAAACATGTACATTAAATTTTGCCATGGCTAGCGTGTCATGTCATGCTTTTACATTGTCGAATCAACACTTTGTACAAGTGAATAAAAAATAGGGCGCACTAGAACATACCTATCAGTCAGAAAAATTATCAGTTTTACGAATATAATTAGTTGATATGTACATCGATCAGTCCAATTGACATTAAAAAGACATTAAATTTGACAAAAAAAAGTTAAAATAATGAGAAGTGTCTTATCTAAATACGTAAGTATCTAAATGTTGTTTTAATTTATGTTTTACTCGACTAAAATCTCATCACTGCTTGTTGAAAATTCAGTGAGTCATATTTACCTCTATTTCACTCTCAGTAAAATTTTCCAATTTAATTTCCGATTCATCAGAACCCGTGCAATTTTCTTAAAAGGAAATTTAATATATTTATTTATCTTAATCTGGGATTAAGTAAACTTAATTGCTGTTGCGCAATATTCGGAGAAATATCCGCTAGACAATTAGTTTGGTAGCTTCCGCCCTGTTAATTATACCTACAGCCTTCGGTCTCTTTTATCGGTCAAAGAGTAAACAGAACAGAAATGACAA
Organism: Ectropis grisescens; assembly: GCA_017562165.1. Taxonomy (NCBI): domain Eukaryota; kingdom Metazoa; phylum Arthropoda; class Insecta; order Lepidoptera; family Geometridae; genus Ectropis; species Ectropis grisescens. Next base: position 5,939,429 of record CM029781.1, on the reverse strand, counting down.
TGGACAAACCATTTTCCAAATATTTCCATACAAGGCACCAATGAGTTGACGAGGTGAAAATTTACTCTTCAGGGCAGCCATTCCTTAATTTTTTTTACTGGTAAATCTGATCTTATGGCTTTTAAAAATATGTTGAATTGAATGTGGATAATGTGTATAAAATATTAAAATATTAATCAACATATTTATTTATTTATATGTAGAATATCCCTTGTAAGTCCATGTACAAAATAAAAAGGTGATTAGAGGTTATAATAATAATATTGTACGCCTATCGTTGAAGCAATGATGAAATTGGAGTGATTTTTTTACTATTCGGTTTTAATTTGGCGTTTATGGCCGATAAATGAATTCTAAATTACTTCCGTTATATTAGCGAACGAAATTGGTACAATAATCATTAGCCTCTTGAGACTAACAATAATTATTTATTGTTATACAAAACCTGACTTCCTACGTGCCAATTTGTCTGTTTTTAGTACGTTTGAAGCCATAATTAGTTAATAGGCGTGACGACAGCTCCTGCAATTATATTAAATTATTTGATATAATGACAGTATTTAAATAGAATAAAATATGTACCAACTTTAATTTGATATTTTTTAATTTAACTTACTTTATGATCATTGAAATCTGGATGTGCAGTCCATTTTAAAAGTACGAAATTATTAGAAAATGTATTATTGTAACCCATCAATTTCAAGTGACTTTTGTTATGAAACCTAGACGCAATATTTAATATAACTACCATACGAACTTTACGCGCGACGCATAGAAAATACGGCACTGTGACGTCACTCTTCTGTAGTGCTTTTGTATGAAGCATTTTTGGGAGAGTCCAAAATCGTGATATCACGAAAAGTTTTTAAGATAACAAAGTAATTCTTTCACCTATGTTTCAGTTATTGAGTAGTCTTTTGATGGCACCTTAAATCAAAAATGAGTCGTCATTCTTATTATAGTTACAAATTTATCTAATCAAATGAAACGTGTGGCCACCTATGGTGATATTCCGAGAGCTGGTAGCAAAATTAAGGTAGGTATTTGAGGCAAGTTGTAAACTTATCCCAAGTTCTCCTATTATATCGAGGTGCGAGCCTGCCTGGGGAGTAGCGGGGCAAAATGAATCCCTCAATTTAGATCACCGGGCAGGTAGATAGACCGTCCAATACGATCTCTCCTTTTGAGAATTCCAATTCTTTAGTTATAAATAACACCCAATTTAAATTTGCTTTTGTTTATTTTGCAAAACAAATTTGCACGCACCTGGCAATATTAAAACCCCGACTTAATCTTCTGACTTATTTTGTTTTTTATTCTATAAACATTAAACTACAACATATAAAAATGTTATATTACCTCAAACATACTCACTGAACAAAAAAATAAAATATTGACTGGCCTCGTGGCTTAGTGGGCAGTAACTCTGCCTTCGAAGCCGAGGGTCGTGGGTTGATTTCCCACCCAGTGCAAATATTTGTGTGATGAATTCAAATATTTGCACTGTGTCTGGGTGTTTCTATGTATAATAAGTTTGTATTTACAATTATATAAGTATTATATCAGCTATCTGGTCGCCATAGTACAAGCTTTGCTTAGTTTGGGGTCAGATGGTGTTGTGACTGACTAGATTGTATACTTCTCTGCATTTTTTTTATGGTAAACTTGTTAAAAAAGAAATTGTTAACATCCGTATTGCTTATGTTGATAAAAATGCATGCAACATACAATAGCTTTACCGCGACAGTCTCCGAGTGCCACAATTCTTTTTTTTTAATGTGTGGATCTATTTTGCCCCGCCTCTCACCAGCCAGGTCTTCACCTCCGTGTTGGGGAATAATAAGAGAGCAATGTGACAAGTTTTCTGCTTGCCTCAAATACCTAACCAAAATTTGCTACCAGCTCTCGAAATATGATAATGACAAAAGTTTACATGTAGTACTACGTATAGAGTTGGCACAAACGCTTTACACCGAAAGCACGGCTAGCATCTTTCTTGCCTTGTCGCTCTTGTGGAAGTGTCGTACTTATGTCGCGGCGCATCACTGTTGCCACAGAAAATATGCACGTCATCTGCTTACGATTGACACAAAGGAACCGTGCGGAGAATCGAACTCTATACCTACGTAGTATATGTAGACTCTTAGGATATTGACAACTGTTTTCTTAGGATATTGACAACTAGTTTTGAAAGATAGCAATAAACGTAATTTTGCATTCTGAAAATACCTTGATGAAACAATTCAGAAATAAATTAGATAAAAATAGATAGAAACATTTTTTATTCACAACACAAAACCAAAAATGAATAAACAAAAAGATTAATTCTTAAATCTAGTGAAACAAATGGCGGCCTTATCGCTAAGAGCGATCTCTTCCAGGCAGCCGAATATGCCTAACTATTGTCCTGATAATACATACGATGGAGGATGGATACGAGTACATACAACAACCTTTATATTTGTAGTGGTACGATTCTTTGCAGAGACCGCCTGAAAGGAAGAAACACGTATTTAACGCCAAACAGTAATAAGAAATCGTCGTTGCGTTGTGCTCCGGTTTGAAGGACAATGTTTATCGAGAAATTACCAGACAAAGAGATAAACCATCTTATATCTCTGGGTGTTCAGCGCAGCGCAGTGCAAGATAATGATTTCGGCTCTTCCTGTTCTAATAGCTGTGTGACAATCTGCTGATAATATGGAAAACTTATGGTATGGCGTTTTACTTACTATCAGGCACATGTCCAGCTTGTCCCGTCACTCTATAGGTACTTTAAATTAAAAATAAACTGCAACAATAATTTAGAGACAGACAGATAACTGTAATACCCATAGGGTAAATCATAATAAACTACGACATAAGTATTTTTATTCTTATAGTGATTAATGACAAGATTGGAATGAACAAGCAATACATTCACTTTAATTCAGTGAAGAAACATACCAAGTCTTTTATTATCAAATCTTTGCGAACGTCCCAGTGGCGACCAAGTTCATCCGATCTGGTCACCTGATATTTTAATGCCGCTTTGATTACCTCCGCTCTGGAGATTGGACCTTTATTGGCAGCTAACTTTGTACAAATACTCGATTATCTGATCAAAGTGGCTCATTTTATCTTCAATTTATTCAATTACTTCTTTCCACTGTGTCTGGGTGTTTCTATGTATAATAAGTATGTATTTAAAACTATATAAGTATTATATCAGCTATCTGGCTGCCATCACACAAGCTTTGCTTAGTTTGGGGTCAGATAGTGTTGTGTGTGAATAGTCCACCAATATTTATTTATTTTTTTTATTTTTAGGTTCTGGCTGACGTGTAGGACGGCCCCCACACGATAGACTTATGATATTGTCTCTGTCGCGGGAAGTCGGGGAATGGGTACAAGATCGGTCATTATGGATTTTTTTGGTATCTGTAGGCTGTAGATGATAATGCCTTTTATTTTTGAATTAGCTTTGCCTGCGGTTTCACCCTCATAGTACCGGATTCCCTTATTTTCTCGAGATAAAAAGTAGCCTGTGTTACTTTTAATAGCTCCAAGAATATGTGTTAAAAGTTTCATTATGATCGGTTTAGTAGTTTTCGCGTGAAAGCGTAACATGCAAACTTACTTTCGCGTTTATACCTATTATTAATTAATCTATACTAATATTATAAAGCTGAAGAGTTTGTTTGTTTGAACGCTAGGATCTCAAGAAGTACTGGTCCGAATTGAAAGATTGTTTTTCTATTGAATAGTCCATTTATAGAGAAAGGCTATAGGCTATAGAACATAACGCTACCATCAATAGAAGCGGAGCATGAATCAAGAATGTAACAAAAACGGGAAAAAATATTCCCTTTTGAGAGTTTTCGAACCGTGCTTTGACATAACAGCATGTGTTTAGATTGCGTCAATAAATTTAAACCTTTGCTAATAAAGTTTGTTTCGAAATCTGAGTTGGTACGACCAATTTCCGACAGGTGGCGTAGCAGGTAACTGAAGACGTTTTTTATTTGAAAGCGATCTTCTCAGGAATGAAAATCCCGATGAGTGCTATATAATATGCCATGGGCGAAGCCGGAGCGGACATCTAGTTCTTTAACACAGAGTGACGGACGAACAATCATACCTAATACTTATTAAAAACCGCACGCAGCTATTTTAACATCAGAACAATACATTACGCTGGTAATCCAGAGATTTAGTAATAGTTTTAAGATTAATTTTCTCTTTGTTTTGAAATTTCATTGGAACTTAAGTACTTAGTAGAAAAAGACTGTGGTACTTCCCCAGGCAGACTCTGTGAAGAGCCTTACGACTACAGTTTTAAAATCAATATTGTTTAATTACTAACGTAGAATGTGCATTCTTTTAAACTTAATATGGATACGAGTTTTTTTTAAAGTTAACAACCAAAAGGATGCGCCGCTACCTACCTGCCTACGTCAATAATCCTGAAAACACCTATCTACCAACGTCAATAATCCTGAAAACACCTATCTACCAACGTCGATAATCCTGAAAACACCTATCTACCTACGTCAATAATCCTGAAAACACCTATCTACTGACGTCAATAATCCTGAAAACACCTATCTACTTACGTTAATAATCCTGAAAACACCTATCTACTTACGTTAATAATCCTGAAAACACCTATCTACCAACGTCAATAATCCTAAAAACACCTATCTACCAACGTCAGTAATCCTGAAAACACCTATCTACCAACGTAAATAATCCTGAAAACACCTATCTACCTACGTCAAGAATCCTGAAAACACGACTAAAATATCAGCTGCTCCATAGATTTTGTCGCAAAATTCTAATTTTGAATCAATTTTATCGCTATTACTGGCGGGCCCGGCAAACGATGTCTGCGGCAAATGATTTCTCATATAGGTAAATTATGTAGACTATTACAGTGCAAACATCGGTTTAAAAAGTGATGATTGGTGGTAGAAGAATGAAAATTAAGAGATAGGTATGTTATGTATTTTCAATGCCACAAAAGAGACGCTTTGTTTCGTCGCTGTTCGAAAAACATTGTTTTCAACGCAACCTGGTTCTATTTTAACTAGTTCGTGAGCATATCGTGGTCCTTTTGACGTCAGTTCTTCAATAAACTTAATAAACTAACAGAAATAGGCCAAGTCGTGTCCGATTATCCCCAAACTCGCCATAATGAACGCAACCGAATCCATTCACTTTATTACTAACAAAAGTCCTTAGAGGAAATGTCAAGTAGCAATATTACTTACCTACGTAATAACAAGAAAGGTTTGGTGAAATTGACAAATTACATCGTCTGTACACGAAGCGACATCTATATCCGCGATTTTTATGTAAAAGCCTATGCCAGTTGGCCTCTTGTTGCTTCTAATACCCAACGAACTTTGAAGTCGGAGTTTTCTAAGAAAACATCTTTCGGATATATGGGTTATCTACCAACCTATACCTACTTAGCCAGCGTGGTGAATGTCATCAGTGCTTACAATTTCAAGATGGAAGCTTGAGACAATGGAGTGAATCTTAATAAAAAAATCTTGAAGTTGTAATCCCTGATGGCATTAGGTAGTGCAGCCAACCCTCGCAATACAAAAGTACATATCGCATCGTCCTATTATAGCATTATCTCATTCATATTGTAGGCATCGGGTGACGTCACGAGAAGAGTTAAACTGTTGTAACGCTGCTAAAACGTCGAGGTCATAAAATAAAAATTTAGACCGTGGTAAAGTCCTGTGTTAAATTTACAACTAGCTGTACCTTGCGCGCGATGCGACACCATCATCCAAAATGTTTTCAAATTATTAAAAACCGACAAAGAAAATATCTTTGTGTATCTTCAAACTTCTGGAGTGTGTCGTCACTTCTTCGTAAAAATCTCATAATGAAATAAATGACACTCGAAACTTCTACAAATACTGTCTTTTCTGTCATTGTCATTGTTTGTCTGTGGAACAAAAGTGAAAATACGTGTACAATATTTTGTAATAAGTTAACTGACGCACTAATTAGTATTTTAGTTATCATGCCTTTTGCATAGTTCTGTCGATCAGCGTCGCGTTGTGTACGGTGGATGTGTATGTATGTAAGTATCGTGAAATATACCGTGAGCCAGTGTTGGGGGAAAAAGGCCCAGTGGCGTTGACCTACACTAAACCTAATCAATTTAATATTTTGGAACAACGGGGGGAATACACGATTGATTTTATCAACCATTATTAGTTTGAGGGTAAATAACGCCATGTGAAAATGTTCCCCTAACATGAACATGAAGATGTGTACAGAAATTACAAACTTGTCTTGCATCTTAGTTATCTAACAAAACCTAACTTCTAACTTAAAAGAAAAACTCCGATTTAAGCTTAAGTTGTCTTAACTGTTATTGTTCACCTTAGATAAAAATAAGTCAATAGTCAGGTTTTTTCGCACGGTTCTTTTGTACCAATCGTAAGTAGCTGTATGTTAGCAGTGGCGACATTGTGATGTGCCGCAAAAAAAGTACGACATTTCCACAATAGTGGTCAGACCCGGGGGTCTACCGCCTAACTCCAAAGCAGACGGAAAGCATTAGCTGTCTTCATTGCATTTGTCCTGTCATGCTTTCATTTCAGAGCGATCGCCTAACTATATCTGCTTTCAAAAATTGGCCGTGCAATCACAGATCAAAAATAAGTGAAGAAATGCGTTCAGTAATTACGTTTCGACACCACGTAATCGGTTTCGTCAAACTAGTCGATGCGAAAATATTTTATAAGTGTGATGAACAGTTTAAACGTCTCAAGGCATCGGTTCACATTTCAAATTACTTCAGTTATTGTAAATCTGTTTTACTTTACATTTATTATTCATTTATGAAGGTCATTATACAAGAGCATTGTTAGCATTACGATTAACCGAAGATAGGAAAAACCAAAAAACGGAACGCGATATTTGACAATTAATCCAAGTGTTCCCACCTTATATTTAAAGTTCTGCCTAGGCTACATTATAATACTTTACGTAAACCTCAAATATCCGTAATTGATAGGAAATCATCGTTCTTTCTCAAATGTAATGAAAACATTTGTTTTAAAATCTAAAATCACAAGAAATTGTTACAAGTTACCTATTATTCTCCGCCAAAGTAAATTGTATTATTAAAAATTTCCACGTAACCCTAGCAATCTTTCGATTTATTGGCTGGCAGCATTGTATATTGCTTACACTTTATACAACCTCTATCTGAGGTAAACATTTACAATTTAATTTATGTAAAACAATGAAAACATTATATGTATATCGAATATATTATTTAGTAGTTTAGGCAAATTTGAATAGTGTCTATCGTTGCTAATAATTATAAGCTTGTTTTCACATTTCGTGAGGTTGTGGGTCGAAGCCCGCTTACACCACTTTAGAGTATTTTTCTTAGTGCTGATGTACTTATAAGTCTGTCATCATTGTCATTGAGAGAAGGCACCAGTAGAAGCATAAATTGGGCTGCCCATGTTTTATAATATTAATATAGATAGAATGTTTGCCGAGACGGCGGCTCAGGCGGACTGGTGTGTGGTGTGTCTATAGAAGTGGTTGGAAGAGCAGGACATGTACCTCTTGAAAAGCAACACACCTGCCTATAACAGTACAGTGTCACAAACCTATTGGAACTAGAGTCAAATCAGTAGCTAACACTGCACTGCGCTGCGCACCTAGAGATAATAAATAAAATATAAATATTGGTGGACATTTCACACACAACATCATCTGACCCCAAACTAAGCAAAGCTTGTACTATGAAAGCCACATAGCTGATATAATACTTATATATTTTTAAATACATACTTATTATACATAGAAAACACAGGCAAATACAAACATTTTTATTAATCACACAAACATTTGCACTGGGTCATCGAACCCATGACCCACGGCTTCTGATTAGATAATCATCTCTAGGCCCTGTGATTTCTATGGACACTTCATCAAGTGATACACAGTGAACTTATAAGTAATAAAGGATTCTGATTCTGTTAGCACATTACTGCATGCGTGGCTGTAGAAAAACAGGGAAAGGTGTTGACTTCCCTAGTGAGACTTAGCAAAGTCCTACCAATATACAAATAATAAAAATAATATATGGCATCAATAAGTTATATGTTAAAATAAAAGTGCTTTGTTTCAGATATATCTGTTGTTATGCGTCATGGTTGCGGTGGCTGATATATCAAGCTTCTCTGAGACCATCTCAAATCACAAAACAACTTCCTGAAGTGACGTCGCTGATTGATTAAAACGAAGTTTGAAGAGTGATTGTCGAAGTATCTATAATTACTTACAAGAGTGTCATGTAAAAAGTATTGAAAATTAAATGTATCTGTTGCATCAACAATAATAACAATAAATATTGTGTTTAAATTAATATTTTGGATCCTAAATGAGAATTTTAGTGTAGCACACAAATGTAATGATTTATTAATGATGCATGAATCTACACATATTGATTTATATGTGTAGATTCATGGAGTAAAGATTGAGATGAGATAATGCCTGATGGTAGCAACCATACAACTATTGAACAGGAAGAGTAAATAAATCACTGCCTAGTACTGTACTTCACTCAAAAGTGGTGTGCCCCAGGTGTCTCCAAAGAGTCCTAACAATACATAACTGACTACACCTTGAGATGTAACAATAACAAGGTTTTCTAAAGTCAAAGTACTCAATGTCCTTAAAATACATATAAATGTCCAATTTATACATCAATCTATTACAGTTATTAATATTGGTGGTGGAAATTTCACATTCAACACCATCTAGCCCCAAACTAAGCAAAACCTGTACTATGGGAGCCAGATAGCTGATATTATAATATTCGCTTCGCTTGGTCTACAGCAGTGGCTTGGCAGACTTACTATCAGCTAGGCCAGCCAGACTAGCTATTTAAACTGAAGATCATGTTTGTTCTTTGATCGTAAGATAACTTAGGCAAAGGTTTTCTATTTCCCCATTCAGATTAAGAAATAAGGAATCATAACACATAAATAATGTCCGTGTATTTATTTTCAATAATTTTTAACAGTTCTATGGGGTTGGTGACATTGGGTACTCTTCTGAGACAACTCATTGTTTTCTTGTATGCTATGGGATCAGCCAGCAGCCAATACTTCTTGTGACTCCTAAAACAAAAACAAAGATTAATTATATTGATATGAAATATTAACATTTCATTACATGACCTGCAGCACCCACAGCTTTACCCGTGCAGTATCCAAGTATTTTCCTGTTATAGAAAGTACATTTATATATTTTCATCTGATCCGTTCAGACACCCCAAAGAGATTAAGCAACAAACACAAAACAATCTTTCACATTTATGATATTAGTAAGAGGTAATATTAGGTGGCTGGTTCATAAATTACCTATGTAGGTTTATAATATGGAATCTAATGCTTGCTAATTATTATTTTAAAGCACATTCTGCAGTTCAATTTTTATACATGTCTATTATTGTTTTATATTCAATACCTACCATCAAAATATTATTACTGTGCTGATAACAAGTCTCTCTCGCAATAATATTGATCTCAAGCAGCAGAATGTTTAAAATAATAACTTAGAGTAGTAACTTAGCTAGTTTCTATGACAATTTGTGAAAAGTACCTACCTATTAAATCGCAAATGATAATATATAAAGCTATAAGTAGGTAGGTATTATTATCAAAACAAAAAAGGTTTCTAGTTCATTATACCAAAGTTCCTTCTTACCTTTATCTCAGGTTTGATGTCTCGGTTTTCGAAATTTTGCCCTCCCAAAGTGTAAAATTCTGTGATTTACTTATTTTTAGTAAAATCACCGCTTCTATGACGAAACTTGGGAAGTTATCAGTGTTCCCGCAATTGTATATATTCACCACACAATTATCTATCTTGACAAGGCAGTTTAATAACGAAAATACTAGAAAATTACACTACAGCAATCGCAAAGCAGCATCGAATTTGGCCATGTCTTCATGACATTACTTGAAAGCAGAAAATGCTTTGCTTGAAAGCAGATAAAAATTAGGCGGTCGCTATTTCAGTGCAAATGTATGAGTTTCGTTCATTCATCTGCTTTCGGCTTTACGGAAAGCAGAAGTTGTTTTCGGCTTTCATCGGCGGTACCAAATTGGCAGATGACGTCACAAATCAAAGCATTGCCGAAAGCAGTAGCGTTAGGCGGTAGACCCCCCGCTCTTCTACCGCCTAACTAAATCGGCTTTCGCATTGCTATAGCGGTCTCTATCATTTCAACTAGAAAGAAAAGAGAGAGCATTATAAAAGTCAAAACAGTTATAGTTAGGCGGTAGACCCTTCGCCCCTCCACCGCCTAACAAAATCAGCTACGGCTTGGCTATTGCTGTCTCTATCATTACAAGTGAAAAGAAACGAGTGAGCAATATCAATGAAGACATTTTTCGTTCGGTGGTAGACCCCCGTGCTTTCGGTGTAAATAGTTTGTTTTAACTCTACACGTAGTATAACCCTAACCCCCGACCAAAAAAAAGGGGTGTTATAAGTTTGACGTCGATGTCTGTCTGTCTATCTGTCTGTCTGTCTGTCTGTCTGTCTGTCTGTCTGTCTGTGTGTGTGTCTGTCTGTGGCATCGTAGAGCTCAAACGGATGGGCCGATTTCGATGCGGTTTTTTTATTTGAATGTTAATTACTGTGCGGATGTTCTTAGCTATGTTTGGTAAATATCGATTCAAGATGGCCGCCTCCACAAAATGGTGGACAATATATTTCTTCACAACCTACCCCAATATGGGTATCAAATGAAAGGGCTTGACTAGTAAAATACTATACACTATGACAAATTTCAAATCCAAGATGGCCGCCACCAGAAAATGGCGAATTACATTAATTTTTTTTACTACTACCACAATATGGGTATCAAATGAAAGGGTTTGACTAGTAGAATACTATGCACTATGACAAATTTCAAATCCAAGATGGCCGCTACCACAAAATGGCGAAATATTTTTTTTCACATCTCCGTCAATATGGGTGTCAAATAAAAGGGCTTGACTAGTAGAATGTTACACAAATAACCAATCCGAGGTAGTCGGGGGTTAGTCAAAATTTTTAATTTTGTTCTTGTATGTAAACTCTTTGGTGTCCACCTTTCGGCACCAATGGCGCAATTACAAAATAATCCTAACAATATGTGTCGACATTTTCATACATCACTATGCACTCCCAAACAAAGGTAAGGTTGTACCACAGACTAAGTAGTGGTTGTACTAAGGAAGCCAGACAGTTGAATAGATAAATATTATTACTTATTCATCAAACAATGCTATATTATACTATTATTAAGTAGCCCCAACCTAAGGAAAACTTGTATTATGATATAATGGCAAAGGGGCACTTATAATTCGTTTTGTAAATTTACCTACGTAAATGAATCATCAATAAAATTTGCATCCTGAAATCGCATCATAGATTACCCCATGGTTTTATAGCACAAGCAATATTCTAAAAAGTTCACTTTATTCTGTTCGAAATACAATCTTTCGTTAGGTTCGAAGAAGAAGAAGTTAGGTTCGTTCTTGACCAATTGTTAACGTAATATATTAATTATTATATTAAAATCAAGTGTCATGATCATGACGTTTGTGTTCAGTGAACTCTGTCTCTCAAGAAGGAATGGATGAATTTACACTACCTTACTCGTTACCTACTCGTTAATTCAAACTTTCATTAATTTCGGTTGTCTTGGTGAAGAGAAATATTATGATAGGTAATAATAGCTCAATTATGCAACTTATGCTCATCTGACTGGCCTCGCGGCTTAGTGGGTAGTAACTCTGCCTGCGAAGCCGAGGGTCGTGGGTTCGATTCCCACGCAGTGCAAATATTTGTGTGATGAATTCAAATATTTGCACTGTGTCTCGGTGTTTCCATGTATAATAAGTATGTATTTACAACTATATAGGTACTCGTATTATATCAGCTATCTGGCCACCATATTACAAGCTTAGTTTGGGGTCAGGTGGTGTTCATTCAATATTCATTTTATTCATTTATTATTTATTTATATAATATTTATTATTATTTATTTATTTATTATCTAGCAGGGCCCCGCGGTTTTACTCGCGTACTTCCTGACGTCATTCCCGTTATTTTCCCGGGAATGCCACCCATGTTTACTTCCAGACTATAATCCAACCGTGTTCCAAATTTCAGCCCGATCCGTTCATACGTTACGACGTGATTGAGCAACAAACATCCAAACATTGACATTTATAAAATTAAGTAGGTAGTAGGATTTAGCGCAATTTTGTTATTGCAAATTATTAGATTATTACGTTACCCGAGAAGCCGGAACAAGCCGCAAGTAACTTATATTACCGTTGTCCCAAGTGGTTTATAAACCCCCGACCAAAAAAAGGGGTGTTATAAGTTTGACGTCGATGTCTGTCTGTCTGTCTGTCTGTCTGTCTGTCTGTCTGTGTGTGTGTCTGTCTGTGGCACCGTAGAGCTCAAACGGATGGGCCGATTTCGATGCGGTTTTTTTTTTTGAAAGTTAATTACCGTGCGGGTGTTCTTAGCTATGTTTGGTTAATATCGATTCAAAATGACCGCCTCCACAAAATGGCGGATAAAATATTTCTTCACAACCTACCTCAATATGGGTATCAAATGAAAGGGCTTAACTAGTAGAGTACTATACACTATAACAAATTTCAAATCCAAGATGGCCGCCACCACAAAATGGCGAATTATATATTTTTTTCACTACTACCTCAATATGGGTATCAAACGAAAGGGCTTGATTAGTAGAATACTTTTCACTATGACAAATTACAAATCCAAGATGGCCGATATCACAAAATGGCGAATTACATTTCTTTTTTCACAGCTCCCTTAATATGGGTATCAAATGAATGGGCTTGACTAGTAGAATGTTGTACAGATAACAAATCTTAGGTAGTCGGGGGTTAGTCAAAATTTTTAATTTTGTTCTTGTTATTTTTCGGCTGAGAATCTGCCCAACAATAATAGCATAGAATAGAACATAGCCTGTGTTTGTATAATTTTCTATGAATATGAAAATTACTTATTGTTGGGCTTACTTATTATTGTTGTTTACTTATTACAACTCTATCGTTCAATTTCTCTCGAATTGAAAGAGAGAGAGAGCAACGATATAAACCAGGGCTTCCCAAACTTTTCTAAACTATGACGCCCTTGCCGCGTCTTTGCGACCTTTTTATTATATTAGTAAAAATATATGGATTACGGGATAATTGTCCGAAACTTTTCCCTGTTGTCTCTACGCTAGAAATTTAACACTTTTCGTAGTCGTACAAATTAGTGGAAATCCGATTTCATTAGTGCTTAAAGCATCCTACTAAACGTTTTCACTACTGGGACTGGGGGTCTTCCAGAAAAAGCCCCCAGGGGTCTTCTAGAGAAGGCCCCGCTAGAACGGGGGCGAGGATAGAATCAACGCCATAACGCTGACTCAGTGTGGGTCGACGGATGACGCATGACCCCAAAATATTCTTGAAACAAGCTGTATTCCAAATTTCAACCCGATCCGTTCCGACGTGATTGAGCAATAAACATCGAAACATCTGAACATCCAAACGGTCGCATTTATAACATCAGTAGGATACAATACAAATCTTGAGTTCGTTGCTTTAACTGGAACGCAAAGTTTGAAAAAACACTGCCATAAGCTATTCTGTCGTATAGGTTCTGTTATCCATTACCGAAGCACTTCCCCAGAGGGACGCGAGCTTCGGATGGCTTATTATATTAACCCAGTTTACAAGTTAGTTCAAACTATCGCGGTTTGCCGATTGCTCTCCGGATGTACCTAATCTGATAAAACTTATCGCAGAGATCGTTTGCTCGACGGGGATCTTTGTTAATAGCGTAGAATACTGAGGATGTTAGATTTTTACCATTTCCTGTGACAAATATTCAACACTATATATGATTTCAATTTTTATTATCTCGGCAATTTTGTAAAATTTCGGTACTTACCAAAAATCATGTTGTGCTTAAAGTACTAATCAAAACTAAAAAAATAAAGCAATCCTGACGACTTAAACTCGAAATGACAATACTGGTCTATGTCAGTATTTGTCATTCAGTGGTAGGACTCCTTGGCAGAGTCCGTCTGGGGAAGTACCACATCTTTGCCAGTTATTCTACCGCCAAGCAGTAATGTGAAAACATTACTGTGTTCCGGTCTGAAGGGCAATGTTTTCAGAGAAATTACAGGGCTTAGAGATTAAATCTTAGATCTCTGAGTGATGAGCGCAGTGCAGTGCTAGGTAATGATTTGGACTGTTCATGTTCCAATAGCTGCATGTCACTGTGCTGTTATGTGGCAGGCATGTTGCTTACCATCAGGCACATGTCATGCTCGTCTCGCAACACTTTATTTAAAAAAACGAAATGGACACGACAAACACTGAGAGGTTTGATTTCGGGTCGAGATCATTCCGACTGAGTTCAGAATCGGTACGCAAGTCAAAGTAGGGTTCATGTTCTTCTTTTTGTGTGTAATTTTTTAATAATTTTAGGATTTCGCTTGACCACCATCCATATCCTTGCACTCATATTACATATCATGGTATCAGCTGAGTAACCTTCCCAAGCCTTTACATAGAAGTTCTCTCCCTGGCCCGGATTAACCACAATACAACAAGATGTCACCGATATATGTTGATGTTTGATGCCCAGGGTGCACCACGTGGAGGTTTCCGATCCTCGTACCTCTGCTGGGCATTTCTCATACAATATTTAACCCCAAACTAAGCAAAGCTTGTACTATGGATGCTATTTAACTGGTACAATACTTAAATAACTAAGATAAGAAAAGAAAGCTATTAAAAGCCAAAACAAAAAGAAAAATTACAAAAAAACTTAAGAACTATTACACAACTACTGTTTTACTCAAGGTACTTGTGAATACATACCTACTTATGAATATACAAACACCACATTAGAATTGGAGACCAGCCAACGTGAGTCTACATCGTTCTAACTCTGCAGTTTCTCTCTGGAAAATTATTTTAATTCGAACTCTGCCTAACATTACGCACAAAACGGCATTTCACGACTCAGATAGCAGTCACTCGGTCTAAAATTATTGTCACGGGTTTTAACTCAGGTTATATAATGTGTAATAGAGGTAGGAATCTTTGCAGATTCCTTCTGGGGAATTACCACACTTTTGCCAGTTATTCTCCTGCCAAACAATAATGTGAAATAATCACTGTATTCCGCTTTGAAGAGCAATGTTTCCAGTGAAATTACGGGGCATAGAGACAGATATAAAATGTCTTAAATCTCTGGGTGTGTGTGTAGTGCAGTGATATGTAGGTATGTATTTGGACTCTTCTTCAATAGCTGCGTGTCACTGTACTGTTCTTGTGGGCAGGCATCTTGCAGGTATATTGCTTATCATCAGGTAACTGTCCTGCTCGTCTCGTCACTATAAAATTTTACCCAACGCCAGCTACTATAGCTCAGTTAGAAAAAAAATAGTAAACTTTTTAGCCAAGGAAATATATTTTCTTCTGCAATTTATGTAAATCCAATTGTTTTTTGTGGTGAAAGAGTTTATTTAAACTCCCAAAAACTAAAGAGACTAATACTATAAGAGTTGTCAGGTAATCCTCATTGCTTGAAAATTGCATTTCTCACTCACGCCTCTCTCTACTTAGTCTGTGCTCACGCCCTCTTAGAATGGCATCCAAATGCCAATAGATCCTAGTATTACTATTACCAAAGAGTTTACATGTACTACGTATAGAGTTGGCACAAACGCTTTACACCGAAAGCATGGGTAGCATCTTTCTTGCCTTGTTGCTCTTGGGGAAGTGTCATACTTTTGTCGCGGCACATCACTCTGTTGCCATAGAAAGTATGCACGTCATCTGCTTACGGTTGACACGTGGTTGACACAAAGGAACCGTGCGGAAAATCTAACTCTATACGTAAGTATATGTAAACTCTTTCACTATTACCTTACATCACAGACTAAGTAGCCTTACATATACATCTATGCCCGTCAAACTCAAAATAACGTTCCTTTTTACGTAGAAGCATAAAAATGCTACGAAGGACTTGTTCTCCGGACCCGTATAGAAACCGTTTGAAAGCAGCGGACTTCCTCCCAGACCCCGCGAGTAGGCAGTGATGCGCGATCGTCGAAAAGAACGCGCTTCCGACACCCAACAATGTCTCGCTTCAGAAGCTTGTGTACAAAAAAATTCTTTCAAATTTCGGGGAAAATATAATATTATATAATACTTACAATAAAAGTGGTCAAGTGCGAGTCGGACTCGCCCATGATGGCTTCCGTAGCAGCAAGTAATATAATATAAAAGTTCATGTAGTTCGTTGTTATTTAAATCAGTGTTTTGACAATAACACACACGTATGTAAGTATGGATTTAATGAAAAAAAATTTCAGTTCTAAGTATAGGACACCCCCCATACTTATAGTTTTTTCTATATTTTTTATGAAAATCTTAGTGCGGTTCACAGAATACATCTACTTACCAAGTTTCAATAGTATAGTTCTTATAGTTTCGGAGAAAAGTGGCTATGACATACGGACGGACAGACAGACAGACAGACATGACGAATCTATAAGGGTCCCGTATTTTGCCATTTGGCTACGGAACCCTAAAAACGTTGTAAACTGAAAAAGATGCTATTTATATATAAAAAAACAGCAATTACAGCAGTGAAAACATATAATTGGGACGACGACAGACTCAAAAATAAATCATTCTGATTAGATCGTCAGGTAGATTATTGAAAAAATATGGGGCACGTACTTTTTGTTTTATGAAATTATCAAAAATTGGCAAAGATATAGATCATCCAAATTTCAGGGCTGTGACGTCACTCTATCGTAAAAATCGTACCACAACGTGACGTCACTCGATATTAACTTCGTTATTTTTATTTTTGAAACATAGGAAAAAATACGTGAACAATATTTTTTTATAAGTCAGACAGACGGATTAATTCGTTTTTTTTTCTTGTCGTCTCGCCTATTTAGGCTTTTATATTGTACAATACACAATACGTTACCTGTATAGAGCCACAGAAATAGCTTTCGGTTTCGTTGGCGCGAGCGTCCTACTCCGCCGCTCCGACGTTACGCCTCCACGTTAGCATGTCGGTGATGCGAACTGATATAATTTAAATTTCCAACTTCTTTAGATATAATTTTTCGCTACCAAAAAGTGCTCAAAACGGCAGAAAAAGTTTTTACTATGTTTTCCCTCGTCTGTATATTTTCTTTATTCGTCCGTATTTAAACGAAAGGTCAATTTATTGGCATATAAAGGGACGGTAGCGTGCGTTACGTAGGGCTGCCATATTGCGAAAGGATTAAGGAAATCGAAGTTTAAGTATAAATTGATTCAATAGTAGCATCTCGCGGTTTCACCTGCTTAATACTCGATCTTGTTATTTCTTCGAGATAAACAGTAGTGGTGTTATTCAAGACTCTATCCATGTAACAAATTAGAATTACGTCCATATCCCTGTCACCGAGTTTTGCTTGAATGAGCAACAAACATCCATGCACACATACAAATTTTCTCATTTTTAAGATTAGTGGGAAGTGTACATCATCATCATCTTTGTCATGTTTTGTTTGTGAAACAAAAGAAATGATACGCTTACAATTTTTTTTATTAATCTAACTGCTGGACTTATTTTTTTTTAGTCACTTGAACAAAAACAAAAGAGTATAGATATATGCGCGCGTGTGTGTATGTCAAATAGTACATGGTAGTATGTTTAATGTTATAAGGGTTCCGTAGCCAAATGGCAAAATACGGGACCCTTATAGATTCGTCGTGTCTGTCTGTCTGTCTATCTGTCTGTCTGTCCGTCCGTATGTCACAGCCACTTTTCTCCGAAACTATGAGAACTATACTATTCAAACTTGGTTAGTAGATATATTCTGTGAACCGCATTAAGATTTTCATACAAAAAATTTTTTTTTGACGTGACAACGTCTTATAAATTGGTTTGCCGGGTGACACTTCAAGAAACTGCGTTACGCTCCGCTCACGTTATGCGCTCACAACGAGAGCGAGTGAGAGGCACGCGTCCCTTCCACTCGGGCATGGTTAGCCCGCCTAAGAGCGAGAGAGACAGACATAAAAAGTGAAAGGCACGCGTCCCTTCCGTAAAATTATTTTACCACTCAAAGTCGTTGTCACGTAAAACTTTCGCCCGTATACCGACTTTACAGGCAACCAATTTTTTTTCATCAAAGCCATACATACGTGTGGGCTATCTATGGATAGGTTTTCAGAAATTATATTGATGTTTCTAACATACTTTTTTGAATGAATTGTTTGCGCTTGAGACTTCCAAAGAGGTAAAATGTGTGTAATCTAACTTCTAAAATAAGAGAATGATAAAACTAAAAAAAAATATGATGTAAGTACATTACCATGTAAATTACCATGTAAACTGTCAACGAAAATTGGTTTGAATGAGACCTACTAAGTAGTTTTATCTTAATACGTCATAAATTCACTATTGTTAATTCACTGATTATAGTAACAACGAACTACAAGAACTTTTATATTGTGTTACTTGCTGCTACGGAAGCCTTCATGGGCGAGTCCGACTCGCACTTGACCACTTTTATTTAACGATATAATTAAAAAAATACAGATATAGGTAATTTCACACTCCCGATTTCAATTTCATACAACCTCGTCTTGGGTTGCAACCGGTAGTGTGGCAAAATCCCGTCCTCATGGTACCCCTAGCCCTGTAGATCCCTAACGAACTGCATAACTCAGGGAGAATAACCTGGGAATTTAATTTCGAGAAACTTTGCCAAATCGAGTTCAACGGAGTTCTTACTTAATTAAATTTAAACACTTTTGGAGGAACCCACGCGTTTCTGTAATAGTAAAGTAAAAGCAAGAGATTAAAGTCGTCTACATTAAATGCTAAAAGCTTTGAGAGTTTTTTTCTGGACTAGACAAGTGTAGACTTATTTACAAATTTTTG
Source organism: Ectropis grisescens (assembly GCA_017562165.1). Lineage (NCBI taxonomy): Eukaryota > Metazoa > Arthropoda > Insecta > Lepidoptera > Geometridae > Ectropis > Ectropis grisescens. The sequence continues at coordinate 5,920,391 of CM029781.1, read as the reverse complement.
ACAAAATACTCTCAATGTAGTGAATGTTTATCTAGGCACAGCTTTAGGCACTAAATAGAAGTCAATTTAATTTCAACAGAAGACGAGATAAAGAGTAATTTAGGCTTCTTACTTTAATTTTCGAAAAAAAGGAAGCATTCAATTGGGTAATCAAAAACCGTATTACACTTGGCAAAATGTTTCGACTGAATTCAGAAACAAGATAGTCGTCGGCTGAATTTAAAAGGAACCAATCCTTCATCGTTTTACATCAGGCGAGATGGCGGTCAAGTGTAAACCCATAAAAATAAAAAAAATAAAAATCATCGCTTCTAAATTAATTAGAATGCTAGCTTATTAAATGGTAATTACACTGACTTCAGAAGCGACTCAATGCAATCGACTAAAATTAGCCAGTATAATAACACTTTAAGCCGCGGGTTATACAGTCTGGGGTATTTTTTTTTAGTAAAGAGTTATGATATGAGCAGGACATGTGCCTGATGGTAGGCAAGATGCCTGCCACATAACAGCACAGTGACACGCAGCTATTGGAACACGAAGAGTCCAAATCATTTCCTTGCACTGAACTGCACTCGTCACCCAGAGATCTAAGATGTTATATCTATAGGCCCTGTAATTTCTCTGGAAAAATTTCCAATCAAACCGGAACACAGTAATGTTTGGAAATTACTTCTTGGCGGTAGAATCACTGGCAAAAGTGTGGTACTTCCCCAGGCGGACTCTGCCAACTCAACCCAACCCAACAGTCCTACCGTCTTATACCTTAAGGTATAAGATGGTTTTCAGTTTTGTAGTTTTAACGAGCAATTCTTGTAGTTATCCATACTAATATTATAAATGTGAAAGTAACTCTGTCTGTCTGTCTGTCTGTCTGTCTGTCTGTCTGTCTGTCTGTCTGTCTGTCCGTCTTTACCGCCTAAACCAACCAACAGATTTTGATGAAATTTGATACATAGATAAAATAGATCCCGAGAAAGGACATAGGCTACTTTTGTTCCGAAAAAAGGGTTGAAAGGGTTAAAATAAGGGATGAAAGTTTATATGGAAAACTTCGTCATTGTTGAAGAACTATGAAACTTTACGTCTAGATATTTAACACGAAACCATAAAATGTATGTTTTAGCAGTTTTGTAGTTTCGAACTGTACCTACGGGGGTGGAATTGGGTTTTTTTTATTATTTATTATTATTTATTCTTGGGTCAAATTTAGTAATTCAAATTTCACCCTTTTCCTGTCAACCGATTAATCTGAAATGTTGTATACACTTTGGATTTTGATGACAATACAATTATGTTTATTCATTATCATTATAAATTCAAGATGGCCGCCGCTACAAAATGGCGGATAATTTATGTTTTATTAATCCCATCAATATGGGTATCAAATGAAAGGGCTCAACAAGCAGAATACAATATACTATAAAAATTGAAATCCAAGATGGCGGCCGCTACAAAATGGCGGATAACGTAGGTTTTATCAATCCCATCAACATGGGTATCAAATGAAAGGGCTCAACAAGCAGAATACAATATACTATAAAAAATTGAAATCCAAGATGGCGGCCGCTACACAATGGCGGATAACGTAGGTTTTATCAATCCCATCAATATGGGTATCAAATGAAAGTGCTCAACCAGTAGAATACAATGTATTATATAAAATTAAAATCCAAGATGGCGGCCTCTACACAATGGCGGATAACTTAGGTTTTATGAACCCCATCAACATGGGTATCAAATAAAAAGGCTTGACAAGAAGAATACAGTGCACTATACAACCTCAATACTTAAGATGGGCGCAGCCACTAAATGGCGTATCAGACTATCAGACAGAATTTTTGATAGTCGACGAGATTTCCATGGTGTCTTATCAAATGTTATGCATGATGGACGCTCGATTAAGGCAAATTAAGAACTGTGAAAATGAGTTTTTTGGAGGAGTAAACGTATTACTTTTCGGTAATCTTTTACAACTGCCTCCTATAAAATGATCAGGAACACCTGTTTTCAATTCTAATATGAAATTATAAAATGAAAGTAACTCTCTCTGTCCGTTACCGTCTAACGCCTAAGCCACTTAAAGAGTTTGTTACAATTTGGTGCACAGATAGACTACCTAGACTTAGGAAAGGACAACGGCGACTTTTATCACAGAAAAGAGTTGAAAAGAGGAAATGAGGAGTAAAAGTTTGCATGGAAGGATCTTGGCACTCTTTGTATGATATTTTTAACCGACTTCAAAAAAGGAGGAAGTTATCAATCCAGTTGTATTTCCAATTGTGAATCAATTTAGATGGTTATTTTTTTGGTTGGTAGATTATAGTTCAGAGGTGGTAATATAAATTTTATCGAAATCAGTGGGGCGCGGTTTTTGAAATATGAACAACAAACTAAAATTTGCGTTCATGTAATCAGTCGATATATCTACTAATATCTACTAATAGACTCTAATAAAATTTGGTGGAACGTCCCAATATGATTTTAAATTAAAGTCTGTTTTGATTAATTTTTGAGAACATAGTTTCTTTGTAATTTGTCGTGTAAATTGTACATCATCAGCCGCAAGACGTCCACTGCTGAACATAGGCCTCCCCTAGATTTCCACAACGATCGGTCCTGCGCAACCTGCAACCAGCGGTTTCCAGCGACCTTTGTGAGGTCATCTGTCCATCTAGTGGGAGGCCGTCCAACACTGCGTCTCCCGGTACGTGTTCGCCACTCGAGAACCTTTCTTCCCCATCGGTTGTCAGTTCTGCGAGCGATGTGGCCTGCCCATTGCCACTTCAGCTTGCTTACTCTTTGAGCTATGTCGGCCACTTTCGTTCTTTTGCGAATATCCTCATTACGGATTCTGTCGCGCAAAGAGACTCCGAGCATAGCTCTCTCCATAGCTCGCTGTGTGACTTTGAGCTTCGTTATGAGGCCCACAGTTAAGGACCACGTCTCAGTTCCATAAGCCATCACTGGCAACATGCACTGTAAAAGACTTTCGTCTTTAGGCATTGGGGTATTCTGGACTCAAAGATGTGCCGAAGTTTCCCGAACGCTGCCCATCCGAGTTGGATCCTATTACAGTAAATTGTACATTTATTAATAAATATAAAACTTTGACTTAGACCGATTTTGATTAGGAAACGTGAATTTGTATGGTAGTAGACATACGAGTAGGTACTGCCTCAATTACTTTAATAAATATGTGGCGCGGACGAAGTCGCGGGTAAAAGCTAGTATATATATATAGAATTTGAATCTCGGAAACGGCTCGAACGATTTTCATGAAAGTAGGTATACAGAGGGTTTCGGGGACGGTAAATCGATCTAGCCAGGTTTTTTATGCGCGTTTTTAGACAATGAAAAACAGTTACATAATGATTAGAATGCGACGGTAATTTTTGCGACGCCGCGCGACAGTATAGTAGCTCAGTCGGGAAGACGGGCGATTATAATATAGTAGGTCAGGGTTCGATTCCAACCGGCTGCCTTTCTTTTTTCAAATTTTTTTTTTTTTTTTTGAGAAATCAGAATGTGTCTAAGTAACCCAGCAAAGCTCGGTCACCCAGGTACTAATTATTTGAGTGTGATGTTTAATCTTTGAATAAAAGTCGGTTGCTTTGTTTTTCGGAGAAAAATAAGTATGTACTAATGTTGATTTTTTAACTGTCATTATCATTTTCATATTCACAAGAAATACCTTTATGACAACTCCCAATTCTCTTTTACATGTAAATTTCAATTGAGCAAAAGTTTATTTCAAGCTGAGATTGCCTACGCAAAAATCTGAATCTGTCTATTCCCCAGACACAATGTATCGTTAATATTTATTAGTGTGTGAAGTAGAAGTCATGTCGGAATTTATGGGTTGACTCCACACTATTCGAGAATTGATGGGATTGACACAGGGGCTATGAGTTTGAAAAACCAGCTACGAGTATAAAAGCTGATAAAAGCTCTCGAGCCTTTCGAGCCCAGACAGCTCGTTTCAGTAGTGTAGTGTAGTGGTAGGACTCTGTGGGGAAGTACAACACCTTAGCCAGTTATTCTACCGCCAAGCAGGAATGTGCAAGCATTGCTGTGTTTTGAATGTTACCCACAGACTAAGTAGAGAGATACTCTATGTTACCAGAGAAATCACAGAGCTTAGAGAGATACTCTATCTTAGATCTCTGGGCGACGAGCGCAGTGCAGTGCTAGGTAATGATTTGTACTCTTCATGTTCCAATAAATGCGTGTTACGTGGCAGGCATGTTGCTTACCATCAGGCGCATGCCCAGTTCGTCTATGCTAAGTATAAAAAAAGATGGATAAATAAAAAAGCAGTGTGTCACGTTCCTAAAACCCAATACTTGGCATTTCTGTCACGGCGTCACGTACACAGAAATTGATGTCGATAGTATAGCATCGACCACGAAGCCAAGCTACTCGTATTTCACTACTTTATTCGATAAAAATACCCAGACTAATATTAGTAGCATCTCATTTAATTTCCAAACAATAGGAGGAGCAAGGTATAGGCCCTCATTAATTGGCAGATTGGCACAGTACCAGTCAGACCAAAAATATTATGTAGGCACATGGTAGGTAGGCGTATCCACTACCTGTTAGACTTGGCTAGCACCGACTTCAAATACTATTATGAGTGAGTAGCACTTGTAATAATGATATTACTTTAGTTTTCGTTTTTGAATGCCTATTCGTGGTTTTGAAGTCGGTTAAATTTTTCGTACGAAAATAATTTATTTTACCCTTTTTAGTGCAAAAAAACAAGTTTGTATTAACGCATTTACCCGATTTCGTAGTGACAGATTCGAGTTTCATAACTTTTGTGAAATCTACAATTATGTCATCTAGAAAATTGTATGCAAATTTTAGTTTTTGGTTCATATTTCAAAAAAACACTTGACCGATTTCGATATGATTTATATGGGACCATTCGGGAAGCATACCCATCCGAACTAAAAATAAATTTTAAAATCGGTACGGGGGTTCTCGAGAAATCAGGTAACATACATAAATAAATAAAATTTAAAAAAACATAGGGGTCGAATTGACAACCTCCTCCTTTTTGGAAGTCGGTTAAAAAGCACGGTTCTCTCTCTTTTTTCGCCCCATCATTGGGTAAAATTTGTAATTTAGTACCACCAGCACTTCTAAATATATTCCCAAGTTCAGATATACTAGTTTGCTACCATCACCGGTTTTAACTATGAAGGGACACACACATCGCAAAGAAACTGGCTTCTTAAGAAAGGCACCCAATCCTCAAATAATAAGGCATCATCCAATTGTTGCGTGTCACTGTGATGTTATGGGCAGGCATGTTGCTTGATGACTTTGTTGCTAAGACAAGCAGGCACATGATCTGCTCATCTCGTCCCAGTATACTATAAAACAACCATCTTATATCTTTTGGTGACGAGCGCAGTGCAGTGGTAGGTAGGATATTTGGATTAGGTATTCCTGTTTCAATAGCCGCGTGATAATGTGTTATCATACGCAGGTGGGTCTTTTACTCGTACCATCAGTGACACTGTAATAGACTACAGGCCCGTGAACAAAATTTATAGGTCATATGATACACCAGGAGACCTACGTACGATGATAAATAAAATTTTAAATTTTATAGTTTCATACCTCTTCTAATCCATTATTCCGCTATGCCGTACAAAAATCATGCGACAAGAAGGAAAGAGCGAGAGTTGCAACCCCCATCTTCAACTTGCGCTCAGTTGGGACAGCTCACAAACGCCGGCATAGTGCTGAATCTTATTATTTAATACCCTTTTATCATCCTACGTAGGTATCCTGGTGTAGGTATCATATGACCCATAAATTTTGTCCACGGCCCTGTAGTCTATAATGACTACGTTAGTTTTCACTCTTTAGAATTTATTTCGATAGAGTGTTCGAGATGTCAGAACGTCTAACTCGAACGAAGTTACTTACTGGTTTTGACGGCTAGAAGCTGCTTGAAAGTTACGGTGCAATTCATATTTTCCCGTCTTTCCTTATAGACTAGGATTATGTAGAGTTAGGCTTTTTTTATATAGGTTTTTTTTGGGCACGCTAATTCTCGATAGTTTGAAGTCTATAATTTATTGGAGAACTTTTGTACCACAGGTGCGCCGTTGGGGCACTACGTGGCCAAGAGCGTATCCAGGGCTGGTCATGGGGGTCATGACCCTAGGCTGGGTCCAGAACCTTGGTGGACCACTAATAAAATAAGAACGTACGAGCGCACTTGTTGCACGATTTTTACACTTTACAACAATTACGTAACCCCCTCCTCCCTGACGCCAAAGTCCAAAGTCGGATCCACCCTTGTGCGTGGCCCCACGTGTCCACACAAAACAAAAAAAGGCCAGCGTAAAGTCCATACTACTAAGCTCAAAAAGGCACGTCATACTCATGGCGTCCATTTTGTTGTTCATGATCTCGACATTTCTTATTGACAGCATAAAAGTGCATGTTCCCACAGCTGGGACTCCGGGCCTTCTCTCACAAGGAGGTCAAGGTGTACCTGAAAGATATCGTTTGCAAACATAAACCAGCGTGTTTCAAACACACAGTCCCAATGAGAACTGGAGAAGATTGGGATGTTTCTGTGTAACCGAACTGGAAAAAATGTGAGACTAAAACCCTTCCTTCCACTCGACACTGCCAAAATAACACCATCGGTGGTGTCGTATGGAATCACTAGTCCATACGACACCACCGACTAATAGTGAGGTTACCTACATACAAATTTGTTGATATGAAAACGCCAATTAAGTTCAAGCAGTTTCATTAATGAGGTATGTCATTTGATAAAGTTTATATTTATCTGTCACTCAAATGGTCATCTTGACATTGTTCATTGCAATTTGCATATTATTGTCTTTCCGTCCGAATATTTAAATTTTTCACAATGGACATGGATACTTATACTGACGACATAAAATACATAAAAACTAATGGCGGAACAGCACATCACTAGGGTGGTGTCGTATGGACTAGAGATTCCATACGACACCACGGATGGTGTCGTTTTGGTGGTGTCGAGTGGAAGGAACGACTAAAACCGTAAGAAAATATATAACGGAAGTGACGCGTAAAAACTGCCCGTGCCCGTGACCAGTGTTGCCAACTTTATTTTTGAGATGTTCGTACCATAAATAATACAATTAAGCAATATTTTATTTTGCACATTTATTTATTTATCAACTACTTGTACACTGACAGTCACGCCAAGACGTGTGTCAAGTTATAACATAGGTACTTAATAAACATACATTTATAAAGAAAAAGATAAACACTTAAATAGTAAAACAAGTATTAGTACAAAGATAATTAAATAAAACTTTAAAACGCAAACACTATTTTAACTATTATTTCTACAATGTGCTTCTTGTATTCGTATATTAACTGAAAGAACTTGGGAGCATCATTCCTACCGGGCCATGAGCCATGACACCACATCTTTTGTCGTAACCAAACTTACACAGTTCACTTATTTTAATAAAAATACGAACCGATTAGTTATCGGTTGTTTTGCTCATTACAGAAACATAATTATTATATTATGTAAGTAGGGAGAGGTACTTTGTGTTAAACTCAACACTGAGACCGTAAGTTTGATTAGGACAATTAAGAAGAGCATAGAGCTCGCACGGTTCAAATTACTCAGCTGAACCGTATTATAAATTACATTTCGCGAATTAGCTTGCAAATTGATGAATTTACGGCGGCATTGTGTGAATATGGGGTCGTAAGTCGTAATGGGGCAGGTAGAGAAAGTGCCAGTTCATTTCCGGAAGAAAATAATTTTGAGTAGGTATACTCGGATTTGATGTTTTGATTTTTGTAAAATGTAATTTGTTATCAAAAAGAATGCAATACATAGTTTAATTTATTAATATAGGTAGGTAAATAAATTACGTGTCACGTTGTATGGCGCGACAGAGTCCTAAACTATTTAACCAATTTTAATCAAATTTGCACACCGTGTGCGATTTGATCCAACTGGACGGGCAGCTTTAAATTGATATAGGTATAGGTAACTTATATAGGACGCTTTTCAGAGTCCGTCTGGGGAATTATAACATCTTTGTCATTTATTTTACCATCAATCAGTACTAAATAATTAAATATTAAATAAATAAATATTGGTGGATATTTACACACAGCACTATCTGACCCCAAACTACGCAAAGATAAGGTAACTAAGGCAGTCAGACAGCTGATATAATACTTATATAGTTTTAAATACATATGTACTTATCATACATAGAAACACCCAGACACAGTACAAATATTTGCATTCATCACACAAATATTTGCACTGGGTGGGAATTGAACCCACGACTCTCGGCTTTGCAGGCAGAGTCACTACCCACTACACCACAAGGCCAGTCAATGTGCAAACATTACTGTGTTCTGGTTTGAAGGGCAATGTTTCCAGAGATATTACAGGACATAGAGACATTTGGACTCCTCATCTTCTAATAGCTGTGTGACGCCATACTGTTATGGACAAACATGTTGCATTAGGTTGCTTCAAAAACCGATTAAAAAGCTGGCTTATCGATCAAACTTTTTATAGTTACAGTGAGTCTTTATACAGTGATGGCATACTCACAACAAAATTGTAAAAAATTGACATTGCTCATTACAATTGTAATAAGTACATATATTTTAATTTTTGACACGATACGATACTTATTATCGTACAATATAATGTTCAATTTAAACTTTAAAAATGTATACTCTTTGTATGCTCTTATTATGTTTTTTTATAAAATTGACGTGTAAATTGTACATTTATCAATAAAGAACTTTTGACTTTGACTATAGGCACATGTCCCGCTGGTTTCATCACTCTTTACGGTTATAACAAGAACAAAATTAAAAATTTTGGTTTTCCCCCGACTACCTACCTTGGATTTGTAATCTGTACAACATTCTACTAACAACTACAAGCCCTTTCATTCGATACCTACCTATATTGAGGAAATAGTGAATAAAGAAATATAAAATATTTTGTCCGCCATTTTATGGAGACGGCTATCTTGGATCGATATTAATCAAACATAACATCTTTTATAACTGTAAACAAACTGTATGTGAATATTTGCTAACACTGTCATATGAGGAAGCTGATCATTTGAAATTAGTTATAAAATAATTAAGAAATTGCATACCTATCTTTTTAATAAGCAAAGTAGTTCACAAATACTTTGTCTTTTAATCGATTTTATTATTTGGTTTTATTGTTTAGTCTTATTATATTCATTAATGTAACTCTTAGTAAAATAGGCATTTTACTCGCCTGAAACACAAGTTCTACCTAGTTTAGCCTGATAAAATTAATACACTTGTTTATAGCTGTGAGCAAATATTGTATATAAGATCTATGTTATTAAAATAAAATTAATTTATTTTATAGCTAAGAACCACCCACCGGACGGAAATTAACCTTCAAATGAAAAAACAGCATCGAAATCGGTCCATCCGTTAGAGCTCTACGGTGCCACAGACAGGCAGACAAACATCGACGTCAAACATATAACAACAGAATAAATAACCTGTTGATCAGCGATGAAACGAAATTTGCTTAAATTCACAAGTCACCAGCGGGGGCGCAGGACGAGGTAAAAAGCCGCGCTGTGATAAGCCGAATATCCGTGTCACGTGGTACTATAGAGCTATGCAAACTTCTAAGGACAGAGCAGGATGCAAAGAAAGACAACAACGGGTTCCTATTTTTTTTTTTTTAATGTTTGTTTTAATTTTTCAGATTGATGATGATGTTATGTTTTTCTGATTATTTACATGTGAAATGATATACCGTCCTTTGTAAAGCTGGATGTCCTGCTATTCTTTCCGCACCATTTCACTGAGCAGAAACCCACGTTTTATATTTTTTTGTTTTTTGCCAGCTCTCTTTCTGAGCAAAAGCCTAACTGACCGAACTCACAACAGGTATAGTGCAGTAATGGTTATAAAACGCTAAGGAGGGGCAGTCGTACGATCACTCAAATGGGTAATTAATTGTCTTTGGATATAACCTACTCGTACATTTTAAAATTAAGTTTCAATCTTCGAGCTTCAAAACTTCCATACCTTTCCTTCCATATCTTTCCTTTAAACTGTCATCCCTTTTGCATCCCTTATTTTTTTTTCAATTTAAAAATAGGCTAGACCGTTTCGTACTCGGTATTACTCAATAGGTACTTTATGAGTGAAAGGGTAACAGACAGACACAGTTACTTGCGGCTTGCACGTATTTATATTTATTACTAGCTACCCGCCCCGGCTTCGCACGGGTGCAATGCTGATACTAAATATAAGTAGTACTAGTACCTACTAATAAAAATGGTTATTGTGAGTCATGTTATATTGATTATAAAGCTGAAGAGTTTGTTTGTTCGAACGCTAGGATCTCGAGAACTAGATAGATAGATTCAAAACTAAAATCAGCCAAATCGGCCCAGCTGTTATCGAGTTTTAGCGAGACTCACGAACAGCAATTCATTTTTTATAAATAAGCTAATGAAAATAATAAAACATTACCAACATACCCGATCTCATTTAAAAGTTAAATTGGCGGGAACTTAAATTGACTTACGTTCGGCCTTGATCCTGCCATGTTCCTGCAATATGTATGAACCTATGAACCAAAGAAGTTGGTATGAACCTACCAACAAAGAGATGTAATGCCGACCAATAGGATTAGCTGATTTGCACAAACGTCAAACGTCATAGAAAAGGTGCTTTACGTTTCATTACACGCACATTTTAAGAGTATTTGATATTTTCACGATACGGCAGCTAGAATGGTGACACTCAGACATACCATTTTGCGGTTGACAATAACACCCCGATAATCCGGCTAAATTCAAAAGTATGTGACACAAAAATGTTATCATTATTTGTTTTAGTTCGCCGATGTATACGTGCGAGATATCAAAGAAATATTTTTTTGATTTTAAAATTATTTTGCTGACCACGACGGAATCGTTAAAACATTATAAATAATGCATTATATTTTGTTGGTGCTTATAAAGAAGTAGGTAGGTTACAAAAGTGCTTGTCACAAACTGTGAGTGTTGTAATTATCATCAGTGATGTTTAAGTGGGGACAAACGTTGTATTTATCAGTACAGTCGCATTGCGCCGCCAAAAGAATAACGTCAGTGATACATTGCCGAGCTGCAAGCGCAATGGCCCAGAAATTCCGGTTGCCGTCTCGATATGGAGATGGAGAAAAAAGCGTTTGGTGAGTTTATATAATTATTTTTATAATTATTACTTTATTAACATGATTTAAAATGTTTAGCGTTACCTACTGAGTGCTTTTGTGCTTGAATCTTTTTTTACAACTTTCGAGATGTTTTTAAACTATTTTATTTGATTTTTTTTAAATTGTTAACTTATTTTTAATTTTAATATAACTTAATTTTAATTATAACTAATTAAATTACCGAAAAGTTATTAAATAACCGAACATTTTGTAAAACTACAGTTTTTATTGAACATACGATGTTCTGTGACGATTTTGTTTACATACTAATATCAATTTTCAAGATAAGAATGTTCTAACGGTGTTATGTTGTGCTTATTCATTTTCAATTTCACAGATGTCAATTTTAAATTGAAAATTCCTAATAAAAAAACATATCCGAAATTTATTGACTAACCACTCTAACTCTGTACACATGCCTCACTTACCATATGATGAAGAAATAAATTTAAATTTTCGTCAAGATACTGATATTTATATAATTGTTAGTTTAATTTACATTGTAATATTTATTTTGGTGTACTGTTTGTGATGAGAACAAGGGAATGATAAATTCTAGGGTGGAATACATACAGTTGGTTGCTGAATACAAGCCAGCTGTAAACCTTGGACAAGGGTTTCCAGACTACCATGCCCCTAAACATGTTACCCAAGCGCTGGCTGAAATTGTGGTTGGTGATAACCCACTGCATAACCAGTACACTCGTGGTTTTGTAAGTATGGATAACAGATCACCCGTAACAAACATAAAAATATGTTTTTTTTACGTACAATCACTAATGATAAGTACATACTTACTATTTTTTATATTTTCCTTAGGATTCTGTATTATAATTTTGCAAACATCTGCAGATTTTTGTCTCATACGTAATACAGTCTAATTTCCTTTGTTTTTTTTTTTTGCATACGTTATCATTAGTAATGCCAATAATAAAATTTATCAACTTGCATACAAATTCTTGTCTGTATTTTCTTAGATAATAAAAAGTCTGATACAAGAAATGAGACTACCATTTAATCATAAAATTTGTTCTACTCGTCAGATTGAAGAGGCAAATATGTGGTTCATATAACATTGAATGCTTATCTCATTAATAAACTTGTTTATCTTAATAAATTCAGAGCTACTTGGTGTTTGATAAACGACGAGTAAGAAGTGAGATAAGAATATTTACTTAGTAACATTTCCATAGTTTCTCACTTCAAATAACCCCTGCAGTTACTATACTATGTCCTATTGTACGTACTTTTCAAATTCTTCACTTATATAACTTACTGAACGACATTTACCATACTGTACATTTGTTTTTATTGTTTTTCTTGTGTTGTACCTATTGTGTTTGTTCTGAAGTGTACAACACACAGTATCTATATAGTTTTTACTAACTGTCGTTATATCGTGGAGCATGCTTTCAAAAAAAGAATGCAGTTTCATCTTTTTGCATTTTGTAGGTAAATTGACGAAACCCTATGTGAATACTATAATATTGTTAATTGGCCCATGCGTAAAACTGTATTCAAATGTTGGGGATTTGCTCCACCAAATATTCCATAATTAATGATATTAATAAAGTGAACAACTGTTCTTACTTTAGAAAATGTCAATTTGCTGCGTTTTATAGATTTCAATGAAATACTACTTATTTAGAAGCTTGTCAACATATTTATTTTAAATGTTACTTTCAGGGTCATCCCAGACTAGTTCAGAATCTCACCAAGCTTTATTCGCCATTGGTAGGACGAGAAATAGATCCAAACAATGAAATCCTTGTCACAAGTGGGGCATATGAAGCTCTATTTTCATCAATTTTAGGTATTTCTTTTAATAGAATTTTTACTTATTCAGAAAAATTTCAATATTTCCTTTATCTCTATATATAAAAATGTTATGTTGGTTTGCGTACGCCTCAAAAACTCAAAAGCATCTGCACCGATCGAGCTGAAATTTTAGAATGATATATAATCTGCATCAAGGATTGTTTTTATCTAATTTTTGCATTACAATTTGCCACAGCGAAGCGTGGCATATTATTATACAGCTAGTTATTCATAATTATTTTAACAAAGTAAAAACAACTCCTGTCTGTTAAACGTGGTTTGTAATTTACAAATTAGCTATTTTCGGTAATTTGTATTTCAATGTAAAATATCTATTGGCAGGACATGTAGATGAAGGAGATGAAGTAATAGTCATAGAGCCATTCTTCGATTGTTACGACTTCATGATTCGTTCTGCTGGAGGCGTACCGAAATTCATAGCCTTAAAACCAGTAAGTCTCTTTTTACGTCTAATTTTCATGTTAGCTATATTTTCTAGTTTCGCTTTATTTATGGGACCGGTTTGATTTTCTTCAAATAAAATTATTTCTCTATCAGTTATCGGTTTGTTCATTTCTTTAATTAATTTAATTACAAAGGTCTAATTATTTGTAACTACCTATTTATTTATTGGATATGTAAATATGTACAATATATAATTTTTGTGTTGTAAATACATATAAAATTAAAACTGATACTGAAATATTTTAATTGGTGGCATATTTGCTTGGAGCTATCTGTATGACATTCACGTTTAATTTATTCATAATGTGATGTATTTTATTTTGTTAAATTTATTTAGTACCAGCTTTTTGTCTCTGATTTCAAGCTGAGATCATCATGTTTGTCTGTATCATCAATGAGAATATATTGTCTGTCGCAGAAAAAAACAGATGGTGATATCTCGTCAGCGGATTGGGTCCTCGATTACAACGAACTAGCTTCTTTGTTCAATTCCCGAACTAAAATGATCATCGTAAATACTCCGCACAATCCGTTGGGCAAAGCATTTACTAAAGAAGAATTGACGGTTATAGCAGACCTTTGCAAGAAGCACGATGTTCTGTGTCTGTCTGATGAAGTATATGAGTGGATGGTGTATGAACCTGTTAAACATATTAGAATTGGTAAGATACTAACATAGACATAGGTTGTTTTAAAAATGATTGGATTTTAAGTCAAATTACAACTTAACTACATCTAAGTCATCAAACATTAAACTAACTTCAATGCATCAAGCCAACTTTATGTGTTGTATACACGGATATCGGGTTGTTTACAAAAAGCTGTACTAGAAATGTTTTTCGCGTCTAAATACTTATCGGCACAATTCAGAGAATCAACTCCAGAAAGTGATAAACACTAAGAAGTTTCTCAAAACCACCGAAGTGTAGTTAATGGTATGAAGCTCTTATTCTTCCAGAAACATAATATATCCAAAGCACACCGCTTTAATTAACTATGGGATTCTTAATATAAATATAAACCATTTATGTGTGGGAAATATGGCAAATGTAGAACAAAATAATATACAAAATATCATATGGGTGGTATTTAGAGCGACAGTATCACTAACATGCTCTTGCCGGTTCCAAAGTACAAATTTAACTACTTTAAGTTATCAAACAAAATTAAAATGTAAAACAAAATAAATTAAAAATGTAAACAAGACATGTAGACAAGAAAATTGATTTTTAATTGTAATAATTGCCCTATTGTTTGCAATTGTATATTATTAGGTATATCAGTATACTTTATCATTTTAATTGTAATAATTTCTCAGTAAGTAGTTGTTCAATTTGAGTCAGAAGATTTTTATCGTTTTCACAGAAATAAACCTTTAGGTAATTTATTGTAATTCACAAGAACATTACAGACACTGAATTACAAGTTAGTTTCCCAAGATTAAATTTACTACAATCATCTTAAAATATTACCTACTGTCATTGAACTCTTAAAAGTTGTAAATCAATGCCTTTAATGATTGTAAATTACAAACTATCATTTAAATTACACTGTTTACGATTTCCTACGTCAGATACTTTTGGCTAATTATTCTGTGCCAGCAGTCCGTGTCTTATTGTTCATTACTACAAATACCTCCTCAAAGCGTTTCGTTATTTCGTTTCTCAGTAAAGTATTGAATATTACGAGAAAAACTTATGGAGCGGAAACAAAATTGCCATTATAGTGAACGACTTCTATCCAATAATGTAGTAAGTAGGTACTCGTACCTACATACTCACTTAAGTCGTAAACACTCATTTACACTGTGATGTTTGTCTTTAAAGTAATTACAAAAACACTTTACTTTATAACATTAATATCATGTTGCATAGTTAATGAACCCTATGTGAATAGACTTTCATGAACTATAAAATTTATAATCATGGGTTATTTTTAAAATCTAATGAAACAATACAGATTACCACACTATTAAAATACATAAAATCTCGTTTCACTGTGTTTTTCGTCGGAGTCTTCCAAAACGACTATAGCGATTTTGATTTTAGTTTTGTATAATTGATAATATGTTTCCGTAGTACATTTGATTAGCTAGTAAAATGTAACTTTATTAACACATAACCATATTTCTGTAACTGTATTGAAATAAAAATGGATGTACCAAGATCATACAAATTCCAACGTAAATCAAACACTACACTTTACTTTTTCGATTTTCTTTACCTCTTTCTGCTTATTTCAGCTACCTTCCCCCGGCATGTGGGAAAGAACCATCACAATCGGTTCAGCCGGTAAAACATTTTCTGTGACTGGTTGGAAAACCGGCTGGGCATACGGGCCTGCAGACTTAATGAAAAATTTACAAGTGGTGCATCAGAATTGCGTCTACACGTGCTGCACTCCAGTACAGGTATATTTAAAAAAAATATACATAACACAAGACGCTTTGTCACCAGAAGATTACCAAGCATGTAGTCTATGATAGAGCCCAGTTACTGATAAAAAAATCTAAATCATTTCACCTCAATTTAGAGACATTAAGAATCACAGTTTGGCAACGCTTTCCACAGCTAAAAAATTGTTACAAACCTATTTGTTTGAGTCTTTGGAACGTCAAATAAGAGTAATGAGACTGATAAATTATATATATTTGTAAATTACTAATTATAAGTAATACGAGTATATCAGGTATCTGGCCCCCATAGTACAAGCTTTGTTTAGTTTGGGATCAGATGGTGTTGTGTGTGAATTGTCCACCAATATTAATTTATTATTTTTATCTATTACTTACTATAATACTAGCTCATAATATCTTCCCTGTTAGATTACACGTAAATTAGTACTCTATGAACCTTTCTTTGATAATAATCTTCCCAAAATTTCTACCTAATAATTAATTTCAGTCTTCCTTTTTTTATTCCTTCACTCAACGGTCAGATCTTTTGTACTATATATTTGAAAATACGTCATCATTATATAAATATTACCTCCTCTACAACATCACAAAGGATTTACGTATTAAAATATATATTGCTACACGTATTGACGTATTTCTGTATCATGAGCCTACAGTAACATGAAAATTATTTAAATAAATGAACACGAGTATTTACACATTTTTTCGTAATTCAGGAAGCTGTTGCAAGATCGATTGAATACGAGTTGGCGCGATACAACTCTCCCGAGTGCTACTTATTTTCTTTGGCAAAAGAACTCCGACCCAAGAGGGACTTTCTGATCAAAGCGCTAAGGGCTAACGGGTTCAATCCAACAGTGCCTGAAGCAGGGTACTTTGTAGTTGCAGATTGGACTAAATTGGGTAAGAAATATTTTCCAATGTACCCGATGGTAAGCAATGTACCACAACAGCACAGTAGCATACAGTGATTAGAACATGAAAGCTTTAATCTAACAAAAGTTTTACTTTGTCGGAAATTAGCACTGACATTTTTTTTTTTATTTTTTATCTATTACGTTTTTTTATAATTGCGTTTAAAATAACAGAATAGTGCATGATTTTCATTGTTAAACAATCGAGTTTTTAATAGTCAATATGTGGACTGATTCTGAAATAAGCCCTTTTCAAATTAATGTTACTGGCGACATTTCATGTTAAAAGGTTCAAAGATTTTTCAGTAATTTCTTTATAGTACGTAGCTCTACTTGATAAACTTTACTACTACTAATACTTCTAAGAAAGCGTTATTTTATTTTTTATATTGTTTTTAAACTATTGGCGTAATTAAGTCCCGTACAATATAAATACATATTATGCCTCAATTTTTATTTTGAATACTTTTCAGAGAATAAAATTGATCTCTCAGCGGAACCGGGCAAATACAAGGATTACAAGTTCACGAAAAAATTGGCCAAAGAAGCAAGCGTCCTCACCATCCCGCCATCAGCTTTCTATTCTACGGAACACAAACATCTCGGAGAAAACTATACCAGATTCTGTTTTATCAAGGTACGTAAATAAATATAGTATAACATAAATATAATATTTTTATGTAAATGTCTAAATAAACAATATTAATTTAAGATATCACACTCAGTCAATGATGAGTTTAATTTTCACTTCACAATCTGATTTCTCAATTTACCGTACTATAAATAATACTAATAGTATTTTACATGTATTGTCTTAAATTATTCTAATTTTCAATCATTTTTTTTTTCAGAAAGACGAAAACTTGGCGCTAGCTGACCAGTTGTTAAATAAATGGAATGCTAAGATAATGAATAAATAAGATACACTTAATTTAAGATTATTGTAACAAACAATTTAAGTAATTATAAACATACATATTTGTCAAATTTGAAGTACCTACTTGTTTAATATTATTTCTTTATTTTATCCATCATCAATATAAATCAAAAGATGTACCCTGAGCATCTTGAAATTGGTAATAAACTACGTCTCTGTGTGTATCGTAAGTAGTTTACACACAACCAATCTACTTGACCCCTAGAATCGCTAGCGGCGAGTTATGCTGTGGTTCCACTTATTTTGGATGTTGACAACGAATACTAATATGTAAAAACGTCCAGCGTTCACCGCTTCCTGCAACAAGCTAGAGTGGAAAGAGTGAGCTCACTCTTCCCAAAGATGACAAAAAAAATGTATACTGTCGGTCACTGGAAAATTATGAGAACGGGAATTGCATGGTTAAAATCGTGAAGTGCAGCAAGTTTTTTTTTTTGGAAATAAGCTTTTTCCGTAGAATAATAAACAGTAATTAAATTCCTAGTAATTAAATTAACTATAGGCGTCAGTAATCGGTTTTCGGTACTACTTAGCCACCGCTTATTTAAGCGAAATGATTTGTAAAAGTAAAGACACGATTAAAAACATAGTTACACACAACAAAACTAAGATGTTATATTACGAATGTGATGACGCTTTTTCATAATGACAGACCTGATATTATGAGTAAAAGATAGGTAAAAAAAATGTGTACGCTTAGAACCGCACGGCAGAAGTGAAAACTAAAATAAGAAATACTTAACTGTTAAACACCACTAAATCATTATTAATAATTAAAAAGAAAAAATATTTAGAAATTGAAAATTAGAATATACCTAGTAAGCACAGCACACGAGATCAGGTATCATGTAGTGCAAGTGCCTGATAAAAAACAGTAATACGAGTACATACAACACGAGCGTGACGCTAGAATTCAATTCACATCCCATGAAAAATCTGTCTAAGCGCGCTAAAAGCAGTATTCACTTCAAAAAATATCAGTTTACTAATATTGGGCACGCTGGTTCCATTTAATCTTTGTATCATTAATTTAATAATAATCAATATAAAAACAGTGGAACTTGGGGAGTGTCGACAGAAGTGAATGCAATAAATACAATGTAGGTACCTACCTCTACAAGTCTAAATACTCTTGTAAACAGCAATGTCAGTAACGGTAATATGTAGTGTCGCGAGTTCCATTATTTTTCCATCTCAAAAATGGCCAACGCGCCTAAAGAAGATTTAACTGTAATTATGATGGGTTTAATTTTTAAATGAAACATTAACGCCACCTCTAGCACTATTAAGTACTATTTTAAAAGTTTGACCATTCTTCATATATTTCAAAATGCTTCAATGTTCAAAATAATTGTCAGCCAATTGACTTCGGTAAACCCTGACATTTGACTAAACTATCAGATGATAATAATTGATGATAGTTCGTATTATTCTCATCTCCAAACGCTTCGTTTATGTGACATGAATACTGACTTGTTTCATAGCGCCATCTATCGGGCATCAAAGGAAGTTTTCCTTTTAAAAGGCACCAATAAAACTCTACAAAATAAAATTTTAATAAACTATTTTTTACAAAAAATTAAACCGACTTCAACACCACAAATAGGCACTCAAAAGCGAAAAATAATTTAATATAGGTAATTATTATAACCTCTACTCACTCATCCATATGAAGTCGGTGCCAGGCTAGTTAAAAAGTTAGTAGATATACTATGTACGAGGTAGTAAGTAAGTAGGCATAGGTAAGTAGTATCTATCTACTACCTGTTAGATTTGGCTGGCACCGACTTCATATAGATGAGTGAGTAGCGGTTGTAATAATTACCTATATTAAATTATTTTTCGCTTTTGAGTGCCTATTTGTGGTGTTGAAGTCGGTTTAATTTTTTTGTAAAATAGTTTATTTTACCCTTTTAGTGCTAAACAAGTTTTCACTAATGCATTTACACAATTTCGTGTTGAGATCTCAATACATGAATTAAACCCAAACACTGGGTAGTTCCTGTAAACCGTTAAGAAATTCCCTTGACTGTCCTTTATCTTCATCATCAGACCACTAACGAAAGTCACAACCCATCATCTATGTAAAAAGTTCTCATCAATACAAATTCATCGAGCCCAAACACAAGGTAACTACTATGTACCGTCGAGGAGTTCCTCGACCGTCTTCCTGTTCCCTCATCAGATCGACTCAGACCATCTTTAAACTATACTGCTTTAAAATGCTCAAGCAAAAACTTAACTAACGCACTAGTCATCTTTACAATTTTCGAAAGTTATCCTCGATTTCTCTAGGATACCATCATCAGATCCTGGTTTCCTTATCATGGTACCACCCTTGGAATATCTCCTTTACAACAAAAAAAGAATCATCAAAATCTTTTCATAAACGACGAAGTTATCCGCGAACACACATAAAAAAAAAAAAAAAAAAAAGGAACATACATACGGTCGAATTGAGAAACCTCCTTTTTTGAAGTCGGTTAAAAAAGATAGGTACACCAGAAATAACATTATTGATATTGCAATATTGAGCAGAATAGAGAAGTAAAATGTACAAGTACAGCTACATTTACTCGATTTCAGTAATATGATACATCAGGGGTCCGCAAATGGCAGACCGCGGTCCTCATCCGGACCGACCCATTGTGTGCGGACCGAAAAAATATAATATCCCCCACAGTATTTTTGTTGACGTAATGTCAACCTGCGCCAATTTCATTTTTTCATTCCAAGCTTCAGAGAGATAATCAGCAACAAAATATGTCACTTTTCTCATTGATAAGTACATAGATATCTATACCTTTGTAATTTCCGTAATTGCCTTTATTTCGTAAAAAAAGTACTATACGTTTTTTATGAAATGTGTGTACCGCGAAGGTGTGTTCATTTTTTTAAATGGACCTCGAGCGAAACTAATCATTGGTGACCCCTGTGATACGTCATCATGCGTTTCAATAACATACGTTCCATTTTACGGTATTTTGCCTCATGTTAAACAAAAGAATGTGTACCTAAGCAAGTCAACGTCACAATGTCTTCGAATCTTCGAAAGCAGTCAAATGTCAAATGAATGTCAAATGTTTACGCGCCTAGTTTTAAAAGGTTTGTTTGTTTAATGCTCTAATTGCGTAAGTAAGTGATAAAGCTACTATTGAATTAATGAAATGGTTTGATTACAAAGCAGTTCTTTATCACTACATTATTACGCGATATACATTAATGATAAATGTGTGCCATTTGACATTTCCTGATTTTTAGGTTATGTTGTTTATATTAGTATTTCACAATGTTTAAATGTATTCAAACAGTGACTGGAGCCGCAAAGAGCTGTAGTTCCGTTAAACAACTTAATAAGTTCACTAGATATTATAATAGGACATCCGTAACTATGGCTTCTACGGCCGATAAATTTACTTTACCGGCCCGAAATGGCAAAGGCGAAAAAAGCGTTTGGTACGTAGCTATTATTCAATGCATAATCGTGTTATTTAGTTGTTAGATTGTTAGTTGTCTTTTTTATTGACCTATAAATTATATCTAAATGGAAAAATATTAGTTATGTGTATTGCCGGGCAAAACAAACAGTTTCAAATCCCAAATTATGTAAGTTCAAAAGTAAATAAAAATATATAGGTACTTACAATCACAAAATTTATGTTAATTTGATTTAATAAAAAAACTTAGTAAGTATGTAATTCCAAATAACTTACTTTAAATTAGTTTTTGACCAGACATGTTTTGATAAATTTTAAATTATATTGTTTAGTTTATAAAACTATATGGTAAATCAAAATAAATAAAATTCCAGGGTAGAATATATCCAGTTAGTAGCAGACTACAAACCAGCTGTGAATCTCGGACAAGGTTTCCCGGACTACCATGCACCGGATCATGTTACCAAGGGTCTCGCTGCCCTGTCACTTGAAGATAATCCTCTAAATCACCAATATACAAGAGGTTTTGTAAGTATGGTTTTCCATAATACTTTTATCTTTTAAAAAAAATGCAGTCTTGGGGACTGTCAATAGAATTGAAAATTTAACTTTTACAGTTCATAAATACACAGTAAAGATATAGGTAGCTCATAGAAAGTGTGGTGACAATGAAGCTTTCACACACACAAACTTTCACATATATAATAATAGTAGGGTAAACTGACTTTTTGCTTTCACACAAACAAGAATATGTCCTTGATAGTAAAATACTGAACACAACTAACCATTCATATTCTAAGGTTATCTCGTTGAGCTCCCTGCCGACACCGTCGGCGTTGGTCGCGACGTCACAAAAAAAATTATACTCGAAAACGAAAGTATAGTTAATGTTTCTATAAACGATAATGAACTCATTGATATATTATATCTCCTATCTACTAAGAATTGTAAATAAATCCATAATTGAGGATTAAATTTTTAGGTTTGCTCAAATCTGTATAGCCCATAGTCACCTTATTCACTGAAAATGATTGTTACAAAAGAGGAGGAGGTTTTCAATTTTATAAATGTATGTTTTTTTTATGTAAGTTCCACGATAGCTCCACCAATTGTGAATCAATCTTGATGGTTCTTCTTTTGTTTGTTAGATCATAGTTCAGGGGTCCCATATAAATTTTATCGAAATCAGTATGGTGATTTTTAAAATATGTACAAAAATCTTAAATTTACTTTCACATATCTTGGTTTCTCTTGAAATTTGGTCTGAATTTAATTTGTCAGTTTTTTTTTTGGTGAAAATAAATTATGTAAGTTTAGTTTTGTTTCGATTTTGGTATACATATTTTGAATAGGATATATTAATATTAGTTTTCAAATTAGATTACTTATTTATTTATTAATTGAATGATCACACAAAACAGAATGTAATAAACACATATTATAACATAAGAGTATACATTCCAAACTACATATTTGGGCCTAAACTCGATTGTTAAAATACCGTGGTATGATAATAACACTAGTAAATTAGAGATAATACATAAAGATAATTAGGCCAACAGATCTGAACTTAAACTAACATGCTTTAAAACAGTAGATAAATAAGACAGTACATAAATATTGTGAAACAACTAACAAGCCACATTTCAAATTTAGAAGAAAGAAAACTTTACATAACACAATAAAGGTTCCCTTAAGATAAAATGTGTAAACAAACATTATAAAACAAATGCAGAATAGTACTTATAGTTAGCACAACAGGGTTAGGTTTTCTTTTAGATTAAAGTTCAAAATTTCATTACACTTACCTTACCTTTTATTGCAATTGATGAGAATTCCATAGTTAATATCACGCAATCATTATCTTGAGGTCATCACGTCGATGTCATGCCATGGTTATCTTCTGTGCTAAAATAAATAATTGTAGAATCATCTATAGTTGTGCAATCACAATCTATAAGATAAGTTACACCCACGGAGTTCCCGTTATTTTCCCGGGATAAAAAGTAACCTGTATGTTGTGGATTCAATACCCGCCCAGGAAAAATATTTGTAGTATGGGTTTTGGTAATAAAACTTTTTTCCTTCTATGTATTAAGGCCAGGTAATTCTGTCAAAGTAGGCATTTAACCGTTGTCTTGTTCTCGTGGCCGTCAACGACCGCGAAATCGGTGCCACAGTGCAGAAATAACATTAAAATATTGGACTATGTAATTTAAACTCATTTTTTCTTCAAGATTTGTTTATACTAGTGATAAGAGTTTTGTTGCTATATAAACGAATAAATATTAAATTTATCTATACTTGTAGGTATACAAAACTCAACTTTTTCTTTTTTGGTCACACTATAAGTTGAGAACGGCTTTTAAAATTTCATACATCTTTTAAAAATGTTTCCTAATAATTCACAAGTTCGTCAAAAAAATTTAAAAATGTGCTGAAACGTAATGAAAGGCCAGTAAAAATAGACGGTTTTTGGCCAACTTTGCACTAAATTTCTAATCCAATTTTTTCTATGAGGTAAAGATCACTTATTTAGCATAAAATTACAAAATGGTCACAGATCCAGGTAGAGCTTCAAATGCCAATTGAAAAAAACTGTTTTAGCCGATATTTTGGAAACTATATATTTTGACAACAATTGTAGAAAATAATATTTTGCATCTTTTGTTGCTTGTAAACTTTTTTTGTAAAACTTATCGTTTACGATTTATAGGCCATTTAATGATACGGTTGTGATGATGCCGATAATAGTGGATGAAAATGATGTGGTCTACGATGGAACTTGCTTCTCTAATAGAAACAAATTTTTGTAGTGGTAGGACTCTTGCCAGAGTCCGCCTGGGGAAGTACCACACCTTTGCCAGTTATTCTACCGCCAAGCAGTAATGTGCAAACATTACTGTGTTCCGGTTTGAAGGGCAATGTTTCCAGAGAAATTACAGGGCTTAGAGATATAAGATCTTAGATCTCTGGGTGACGAGCGCAGTGCAGTGCTAGGTATTGATTTGGACTTCTTCGTGTTCCAATAGCTGCGTGTCACTGTGCTGTTATGTGTCAGGCATGTTGCTTACCATCAGGCGCATGTCCTGATCGTCTTGTTACTCCTTATTTAAAAAAAAAAAAAAAAAAAAAAAAACACAGTGTACCTGTTAACCCTAAGGTTCGAACCATCGACAAAAACCCACTCTGACAATGCGTTTCACAGCTTAGTTGTTCTTATTACAAAAGTGGAGACCAAACTCTTCGTTCAACTTTTCAATCATGATGATGAACGGTGCTGTTTATTCGAGCAACGAGCGATATGATAGGATAACTTTAATTAAAAAATCCCGACTACAAAAAAATCTCCGCGTAAAAAAATATTAACTACTATCTAAGGACACTTTGGCGAATGAGACTGGTCTTACAATATCATAGTTACCAAAATCCATCCAGCCGTTTGGAAGATACGTGGAAATAAAAGTGTTACAAACATAAAAGATACGCGCGAAAAACCTAACCCTTCTTCCATTACGGTAAAAAGGGACAGAATTCACATCTTATTTTTGTTACAGTATTATTATTAAATTGGACATAATAAATCGTAATCGGAAAGTTCGAAAAAAAAGTTTACTGGCAACAAAAGGTGGGAAATTTTATTTTCTACAATAATAATAGGCTTTATAACTTTTTCGGAATATAGGCCAAAAACGTTTTTTCGAGCTGGCGCTTGAAACTCCACCTGGATTTGTTATTATTTTGTAATTTTATGCTCAGGAAAAGATTCTAAACCTTATATAAAAAATACGAATCGGAAATTTAGTACAGAGTAAAATTCTACGAGTAATTTTACTGCCTAAAAGGCTTCTTATCAAATTTGGTCGAGTGTCTAAATTTCATTTTAAATAAGTTTTAAATAAACGAAGTTGGGTTTTTAGGAATTCGTAAAATATACGTTATGTCTGTCCATCCGTATGTGACAGTCATTTTTCTCCGAAACTATAAGAAGTATATTATTAAAACTTGGTAAGTACATGTATTCTATGAACATAAACATTTTCGTATTAAAATTAACGTGGTTGTTACACATATTTAATTGGATAACGGGTCACTCACGTATATACGGTCGGTCAATCCGACTCGAGTTTCGGCCGCGTCCGGCGGCCTTTTTTCAAACGAGTGCACACGCGCGGTGGCTGCCCGTTTGGCACTGATTGACCGACCGTATATACGTGAGTGTGCCGTTATCCAATTAAATATAAACATTTTCATACAAAAAAAGAAAAAACTATAATTTTTGGTGGTGTCACAAACTTGGAGAAGAAATAAAAAAAATATATCAAAACCATACGTGTTCTATGTATCATCTATGGATAGGTGTTCAAAAATTGTATAGAAGCTCCTAATTTTTTCTAAACTGAATAGTTTGCGCAAGAGTCTCTTCCAAAGTGGTAAATTCTGTATGTGAGGACTTTTCTTCCAAGTACTAAGTACCTTACTACCAAAGAATTTACCTAAATGGCATATAAATGCAAGTTAGGTATCATTTATGATACCTAACCTGCATTTATATTAGGGGATTTGCGCAAGGGATTTCTCCCCTCTCATTATTTCCTTATCCCGATCTCTGATTTGACGGACGAATATTTTACCGATACCTATCTATTTTCCATTGCATTCGCATTGAAATTTTTACTGATCTGTTATCGACGTCAATTTTTTGAGACTTCCCTATTGGTCTACAACATAAAGTAAACAGCGTACTAATTAGTATCAGCGTCTATTTGCAATTCCCAATGAATACGGTATCAAAAATCAAGATCATAGCGTGCTTCACTAGTAATACTTACTGATATTGTTATACTGTGGCACTATGATCGTAATATTTAAAACTTATTGGTTGTCAAAATTGCAAAATCAAGCACAGGCCCGTCGTCCGTGAGCGCCGAAACGCGACTGATCAGGCCTGCCGAACGGCGCGCTATATATATGGTAGATATTAAAACATAGTGAATAACTTATACTTTTTATCAAGTCAAACTCTGCGAATGCATCTATAACTTTTTAGTGGCTTTCGTTGAGTACAAAAATTTCGTAAAAAAATTCATTAGTTTAGTCATAAACTTGAAAAACCTTTTTGAAAAGGGTTAACTTTGAGATTTTTTTCTATCAAGTTAAATTCATTAAATCGTGTTATTGACTGCGAATTGCACTAGATTAGATGCTTAACTAATACATATATTTTTTTCAGAGTTTAATACACTATTTTAAAGGTCTTAAAGTTGTTTTAAAAATTCAAAATTACGGCCCACACGCCCTTAAAGGCTGCAATGAAACTTCATAATTCTAAAAGTATTAGGCACGATACTTAAGAAATATTCCCAAATATAACACAAATAATAGCCATGCCATGATATTGTGATAAACATTTCTGATACAATACTAGCAAGCTCAAAAGCGACGCTTCTGTCATGAGAGACAGCTAACAGCAGCTGATATAATAATACTTAATATAATATATATAATAATAATATTGGTGGACAATTCACACACAACACCATCTGACCCCAAACTAAGCAAAGCTTGTGTGATGGCAGCCAGATAGCTGATATAATACTCATATAGTTTTAAATACATACTTATTATACATAGAAACACCCAGACACAGTGCAAACATTTGAATTCGTCACACAAATATTTGCACTGGGTGGGGATCGAACCCACGACCCTCGGCTTCGCAGGCAGAGCTACTACCAACTAAGCCACTAGGGCAGTCGATATGATTATTGTAATACATTCTTATTTTACATAACTCCCAGACACAGAACAAATATTTATCGCACAAATATTTGCACTGGGTGGGATACTGTGCTGTGTATACTTTTATGTTAAAATATGTGTTTATTACATTCTGCTTTGTGTGCTCATTGAATAAATAAATAAATAAATTGAATCTACAACCAACTAAACCAGTTCAAAGTAACTACTTCTGTAAGTGTTTACTCTGAAGTTGGCATGAAAGTGTGTGAAAGCTCGACTCGCATTAGTGTGAAAGCTTGACTATATATTTTCTGTTCCAGGGCCATCCCAGACTAGTGAAAGCACTATCAAGTGTATACTCACCCTTAATAGGGCGGGAAATAGATCCCTTTAATGAAATACTGGTCACCATTGGAGCATACCAAGCTCTATACTCAGCTATATTGGGTAAGAAATTATTATTCTATTTTTTGAATAAAACATAGATTCATCTGTACAAAAAGCAGAGATCATTGTGTCTGTTTATAACAGGAATGTTAAGTTAAATCAAGAGACATGAGGTTCCTTGCTTTTATAGAGAACTTCCAGTACCCCACGGTTTCAGCCGCGCATTTCTCATTACGGGAATGATTTCCAGCTATAAAAGTAGTCTATGTGCTACTCTCTATATAACTTTATCCATCTGTGTTCCAAATTTCTGTATATATTTGACGGGCCTCGTGACTTAGTGGCTAGTAACTCTGCCTGCGAGGCCGAGGGTTGTGGGTTCGATTCCCACCCAGTGCAAATATTTGTGTGATGAATTCAAATATTTGTACTGTGTCTGGGTGTTTTTATGTATAATAAGTATTTACAACTATATAAGTATTATATCAACTATCTGACTGCCATCTTACAAGCTTTGCTTAGTTTTTGGGTCAGACAGTGTTGAGTGTGAATTGTCCATCATATCCCTCAATAGTCCCCGCACGCTTGCTCACATGCACATATACACCCTCACAACTTTCACAACTATCACACACACACACACACACCAATCACTCATTCACGCACGACACACGCACTCACTTACGCTCACTGACGCACACTCATCATACACACACTCGAGACACATATTTATTTCAAAGCTATATTTCATAGAAGTTTGCAACAACTCAAACAACACATGCTTACATGCTGTTTCATACGTGCTTACATACTGTATTTTAGCTTTCTTTGTAGCATTTACTTTGTCTTGATAATTATTTTTTGTTTGTCCAGGTCACGTAGAAGAAGGTGACGAAGTGATAGTAATAGAACCATTCTACGATTGCTATGACTTCCAGATCAAATCTGCCGGAGGGATACCTAAGTTCATCCCCCTCAAACCTGTGAGTATAATGATCCACCTTACTTATCATACTAATATTATAAATGCCAATGTTTAGATATTTGGATGTTTGTTGCTCAATCACGTCGTAACATATGAATGGATCGGGGTGAAATATGGAACACAGATTATAGTCGGGAAGAACACATAGGTATACTGTTTATCCTGGGAAAATAATGGGAACTGGAATTAATATTTGTAATATTAGTAGGATAGTCTTCAAACAACTTTAATTTAAAAACCCCAACTGTAAAAACCAACACATAAAAAACATTATGTAATACAATATTATACTATCTAAGGACATTTGGGTGATTGAGACGAATCACCCAAATGTCCAAATAATGTTATCTTGTAAAAATCCGTCCAGCCGTTTGGAAAATACGTGAATAAAGAATTAAGAATTTTTTTTATTTTTTAACTAGAATAGGTTCGCACTTGACCACCATCTCGCCTGATCTTAAGCGATGATGCGATCTACGATAGAGCGTGCTTACCTAGAAGAAACCGATTCACTCTCGATTTGAAGACACCAAGATTGTAACCATCGGGGTAAACCCACTCAGGCAACGCATTCCACAACCTAGACGTTCTTATCACAAACGTGGAGTCAAATCGCTTCGTTCGTGTTTTTGGAACATCAACCATGAAACGATGTCGCCCTTTTGTGGAACGAGAAGTCCGATAGAAGAAAGGGCAAGGTGGAATTAGATCATGCAGATCAGTTGCACACTCTCCGAAGTGTATCCGATAAAATACCGATAAGCTAGCAATTTTGCGACGATGATCAAGACTTTGAAGTCTTTTACGCACAAGAGTGTCATTGCCTATGAGTCTTTTGGCGCGTCTCTCAATCGATTCCAGAGTTTCCAGCTGATACTTAGCCAATCCATCCCAAAGGTGCGAACAGTACTCCATACAGGAGCGAATCTGTGCTTTGTATAACGTGAGCAACTGTTCAGAATTGAAGTATCTTCGCACCTTTGAGAGGACACCAAGTTTTTTTGCGGCTAATTTAGCCTTAGACTCAATATACGTGCCAAAGTTGAGCGTCGATGACAAAGAAACGCCCAAAACCTCAAGATGGTCAGTGACCGGCACGGATACGCCTCGAAAAGTAGGAGCCATTTGGAACGGACTCCTTTTTAGCGGAGAACAAACACGCCTGTGTCTTTCCTTCGTTGAACCTGGCCAAATTGGCATCGCCCCATTTAGAGACTGCCTGAAGGGCCAAGTTCAAACGCTCGATCATATTCTCTCTCAGTAGCTGAGTTTGTTGCCCACTGGCTCTTGCGCTAGATATATAACTCTCTACGACGGTGCTATCATCTGCGTACCCAAAATACCGGGCTTCAACAGATCGTTGAAATGTAGCAGGAAGAGCGTCGCAGAGAGTACCGACCCCTGAGGAACTCCGGCATTGATAGCCATTTGATCCGACGAACAGCCATCAATGACGACTCGTATGGATCGATCCCTCAAGAAGTCCGATATCCACGCAATAAACCCAGGAGACAAACCATAGCCAGAAAGCTTGCTTATAAGGCCATCATGCCAAACCCTGTCGAAAGCCTTCGAGATATCCAGGGAGACTGCAAGTGCTTCCCGTGTTTCTCGATGGCTTCACTCAGATAATGGGTGACATACGCTAGAATATCCCCGGTGGACCGGTTCCGGCGAAACCCGTATTGCCGGTCACTGAGGAGGTCGTTCGATTCTAGGTATGTCAGGAGCCTGTGGTTTAAGACACGTTCCATAGTCTTGCAGAGTATGGACGTGACTGAGATGGGCCTGTAGTTGACAGGGTCAGCACGACTACCTTTTTTGGGCACAGGTTGCACGTTAGCAAGCTTCCACGACTTCGGCACTTTCCCAGTTTGGAGAGAAAGTCTAAACAGGCGCGTTAGTACTGGAGACAATTCGGGTGCACAAACCCTCAGTACTATGGCAGGAATTCCGTCCGGGCCATTGGCTTTATTCACATCCAGATTGCGTAGCACTTTGATAACCTCCTTTTGGCGAATATGTATTTCAGACATTACAGTCGAACTGCCAGGTGGAGAAGGAGGTATCGCACTACCAGCATCTAGACGCGAAGTTTCCGCAAATTGAGATGCAAACAAGTTTGCCTTCTCTGTTGCGGTGTGAGCCAACGTCCCATCAGGTTTTAGCATTGGAGGTAGTGAGGGGCGACAGAAGTTCGATTCGGCCGCTTTAGCTAGGGACCAAAACGCTTTGCTACCCTCAGGGTATGAAGCTAGTTTGTTCCCTATTCGACTAATATGGTCAAAACGAAATATAAAAAATAATATACAAACATACAAGATGAGCGCGAAAAACCCTTCTTTCAGTCGGGTAAAAATAAAAGATAGTGATTTGAGAGTACCAATAATAAATATTTGAAAGTTACTGTTAGTTGTGGTATGGGTCGCAGGAAGCTAGTAGGTACATAATTTGGAATATATCTTTTTTTTCAGAAAACTACCAGTGACAACATGACATCTGCAGACTGGGTCCTCGACCCCCAAGAATTGGCGTCCATGTTCACTCCCCGCACTAAGATGATAGTGCTGAATACTCCGAACAACCCCATTGGCAAGGTGTTCACTCGGGAGGAACTCACGGTCATCGCAGACCTCTGCAAGAAACACAACGTCATATGTCTGTCTGATGAGGTTTATGAATGGATGGTGTATAAACCCAAGGAGCATATACGGATCGGTAAGTTTTATAATCTTTAAAATTTCCTTGTCCTAAAAAACTGTCCTGTTTTGAACCTTGTCGTAAATCTTCTAAATAATTATAAAAATGAGTGTGTGTGTATGTCCTTTATGTACGTAGTCGCGACCAAGTCCCAAGACCGTGCGATAAGTGCGTGCTTGTGTTTTTATTAGAGGTCCACTTAGGTACCAGTACCTAAGCCAGCCCAGGGGGAGAAACATGACCCCCATGAACTCCTCCTAAACGGCTGTACCGATTTGAATGATTTTTTATATATGCATTTGGGGTTGTACCCTGGATGGTTTAGAACTTTAGATCTACAAATCAGGCCTGTAGATGGCGCTGCAGTCAGTATCAAGGTTATTATCCGAGCAAAGCTGGAACGGGCTGCTAATTTACGTTATATTTTTCCAGCGACGCTACCGGGGATGTGGGAGCGAACCATCACAGTCGGTTCAGCCGGCAAGACGTTCTCTGTAACGGGCTGGAAGACGGGCTGGGCGTACGGGCCCGCGCAGCTCATGAGGAACCTGCAGATAGTGCACCAGAACTGCGTCTACACCTGCGCCACTCCTATACAGGTCAGACCAGTTTTTTTTATAGTATAGAACTATGGAGTGACGAAACGAGCAGGGCATGTGTTGATAAGCAAGATGCCTGCCACATAACAGCACAGAACAACACACGAAGAGTCCAAATCCCAAATCATTACCTAGCACTGCACTGCGCTCGTCACCCAGAGATATAAGATGTTTTATATCTATGCCCTGTAATTACTCTGGAAACATTGCCCTTCACACCGGAACACAGTAATATTTTTACCTTACTGTTTGGCGGTAGAATAACTGGCAAAGGTGTGGTAGGTACTTCATAAGAAATGAGAAATTTTGTAGTGGTAGGACTCTTGGCAGAGTCCGCCTGGGGGAGTACCTCACCTTTGCCAGTTATTCTACCGCCAAGCAGTAATGTGCAAACATTACTGTGTTCCGGTTTGAAGGTCAATGTTTCAGAAAATTACAGGGCTTAATAATAGATCTTAGATCTCTGGGTGACGAATTAGTACATATTCAAATTAATGATTTGGACTCTTCATGTTCCAATAGCTGCGTGTCACTATGCTGTTATGTGGCAGGCATGTTGCTTACCATCAGGCACATGTCCTGATCGTCTCGTCAATCTTTATTATAATTTTAATTTTAATACACGGAGAGGCACGTTAAATTTATATCTTGAACAGCGTCGCAAAATTTGCTATCTTATCGAGTTTTATCGGATACCCTTCCGCGTGCAGTGTGCAACTGATCTGCATGATCTAACACCACCTTGCCCCTTTTTTCTATCGGACTGCTCGTAGCTTGAAAAAGCGTAATTGTTTCATGGTTCATGTTCCAAAGACACAAACTTTTTGACTTCACTTTTGTCATAAGAACGTCTAGGCTGTGGAATGCGATGACTGAGTGGGGTTTTCCCGATCTTACAATCTTGGCGTCTTTAAAGCGAGAGTGAATAGATTTCTGCTGGGTAAGCACGGTCCATCGCAAATATTGTTTAGCCGTATATATTTTCAATCATCAATTTCATAGTGACGTGATACGCAATGTAAATAAAACATTGTAAAAAATCTCTTATATTTCAGGAAGCCGTTGCCCGATCATTCGAATACGAACTAGCTCGCATTAACACCCCAGAGTGCTATTTCACATCACTAGCGCTCGAGTTACTGCCCAAAAGAGATTACCTCATAAAGGTGTTGAGAGAAAACGGGTTTAACCCCACAGTGCCTGAGGCGGGATACTTCGTCGTCGCTGATTGGACTAAACTAGGTAAATATGTTACTTTACATCACTAGCGCTCGATTTTTTCCCATGATAATATACGAGCACAGACTCCAGAATGGGATCAAACCCACTGTAGCTTAGGGCATTAAATTCAATTCAACCATTTATTTATCAATTTGGTGCATGAGTACACTTTTGAACGTCAAATCATAGAAATATTAGAGTCACAATGCCAGATAAAACAACAAAAAACAAATTAACTCTACTCTCTATTTTACCTCTATGCCCTGTAATTTCACTGGAAACATTGCTCTTCAACACCGGACCAGAGTGATGTTTGCACCTTACTGCCTGGCACTAGAATAACTGGCAAAGGTGTGGCACTTCCCCAGACGGACTCAGCAGAGAGTTAGATAGTGTTTGTGTGAAATGTCCACCAATATTTATGTTTAATGGGCTTTTTATTTCAAAATTCATTTATTTCGGGTGACACAACCCATATACAATAACACAAAATAGTAAAAATCTAAATCAATAGTTAAAATATTAATAATCATAAATTTTAAATATTGCAAACACCTAAAACTAAGAAAAGAAAAATCATCATAATTTTCCAATAATAAACCAATAGAGTCAGAGAAGCAAAACATGTCAAAAATTTCAATTTCGAATGTCATAAAATGTACATTTACATTATATATGATTAATAGTAATGTTAAAAGTCTATAATAAAAAGTAACAAGAACGTAATAAAAATGTTGACTAGCCCCGACTACCTTGGATTTGTTATCTGTACAACATTCTACTATTCAAGCCATTTCATTTGATACCCATATTGAGGGAGTAGTGAAAAAAATAATATAATTCGCCATTTTGTGGTGGCGGTCATCTTGGATTTGAAATTTGTTATAGTGTATTATACTATTGTACTAGTCAAGCCCTTTCATTTAATACCCATTTTGAGGTAGTTTGTGAAGAAATTTTTTTTGTGAAGAAATATTTGTTCTGTGGCCATCTTGAATCAATATTAACCAAACATAGCTAAGAACATCCGCACGGATATTAACCTTCAAATATAAAAAAACTGCATCGAAATCAGCCCATCCGTTTGAGCTCTAGGGTGCCACACACACAGACTGACAGACAGACATCGACGTCAAACTTATAAATAAATAAATATTGGTGGACATTTCACACAGCACCACCTGACCCCAAACTAAGCAAAGCTTGTACTATGGAAGCCAGGTAGCTAATGTAATACTTATATATATTTTAAATACATACTTATTATACATAGAAAACACCCAACATAAAACGCCTGTTTTGGTCAGGGGTTAAAAATAAAAGTAGTTAGGTCACTATAGTTTATGCTGGACAAAAGTCATCTGCGTAGGTTTAATAGTTTGTTTGTTTGCAGCAAACAAGATCGACCTGTCCTCAGAGCCTGATCCGAGCAAAGACTACAAGTTCACGAAGAAGTTCGCAAAGGAATCCAGCGTGCTCGCCATACCCCCCACGGCGTTCTACTCCCAGGGACATAAGCACCTCGGGGAGGACTACGTGCGGTTCTGTTATATCAAGGTATTTCCTTCGAATTGTGGTCTGGTTATGCTATTTAAAAATATAGCAACTTGGATAGGACCACAAACCAAACGAACCAGAGGCAGGTCAAAATAATGGTGGGCAGATGAAATAATAAAGGTAGCTGGCGCAAATTGGATCGAGATAGCAAAGGAGAGAGAGGATTGGAGAGAAATGGAGGAGGACTTTACTCGATGAGAGGTCCTTGATAAACAGAGAGAAAAAAGAAAAACAAAAAGGCAATAAATTAGGATTTAACTGTGTATTTTATATGTTTGTGTTCAATAATTTTAATGTTTTTTTATTTACTTAATTTATTATTGACAATGCTAATGTTTTTATTATGCTATTTAAGCTATGGCTTGTCCAGTAAGTTACGGCTGGTCTAGTCGGGAGATCGGCGACTGCCGATCCGGAGGCCCCGGGTTCAAAACCACGCGCACCACTGTCTTTTCGGAGTCATGTGCATAATGCCGCCAACTAAAAACGGTGAAGCAAAGCATCGTGAGGAACGACGTGTACCTAGAATATTTCGAAGTCATGTGTCATCCACCAACCCGCACTGGGCCGGCGTAGTCGATTACGCCCTTGACTCTATCCTTGCGAGAGAAGACCCCGAGTCCCAGCTGTGGGAACATTTAGTGGGCTGTTGTTGTAGTTGGGACGTATGTATGGTATTTTTTTCTGTATCTTGAAGTAAAACCGCGTTGAGCAGTTTTTGGTAAAGAAAATTTTTATTTATGGGCTCACGTTACCGATTCACTAATGTTGCGGTGTAGTGTCGTAGCGGCGACAGAGCAGAGTCCGTCTGGGGAAGTACCACACCTTTACCAGTTATTCTATTATATTATGTGCAAACATTACTGTGTTCCGGTTTGAAGGGCTGTTTCCTGTGAAATTACAGGGCATAGAGATAATACATCTTTTATCTCTGGGTGGCGAACGCCGTGCGGTGCTAGGTAATGATTTGGATTCTTCGTGTATAGATAGCTGCGTGTCACTGTGCTGTTAAGGGCAGGCATGTTGCTTAAAAACACCGCATTGTAACGAATTAAAATGATCTAACGTATACTTGTATTTTTTGCAGAAAGACGAAAACTTGCAGTTGACAGAAAAACTGTTCAAGGAATGGCATGCGAAGAAAAAGTAACGGAAAGAGAATCGTAATGAATATAAAATAAATGTGCGATATACAGGGTTACATAGAACAACTGCACGGAACCGAAAGTAATACAATATGAACTACTTTTAAGGGGGAACTCTAAAACGTCGAAAAAAAATCAGATACTAAACTTAAAACAATATATTTTCTATACTACAATATATGAACTACTTTTGTGGGAGAACTCTAAAATTGCGAAAAAATACTAAATAGATAATCGTAGCTGGTCTAGTCGGGAGAACGGCAACTGCAGAATCGTAACCCAAGATTCGAATCCCACGCGCACGATTCTTTTCGCAGTCATATACGTAACGCCGCTAACATAAAAATGTTGAAGGAAAACATAGTAAGGAAACCGACGTGTTCTTACTATCTTTCGAGGTCATCTACCAAAGTCAGCTCCCAACCCGTACTGAGCCAGTGTGATAGATTGTGACCTTGACTCTCTCCTTGCGAGATAATGCCCCGAATCCATTTGGGCTGCTTACCTGCGTAAGCAGCCCAAAAGTTCCCCTTCGATGGATACGTCAAGGAGCAGTGTTATAGTACACGATTTTGTGTAACCCTGTACTCGTAAATATATTTTGCACATCGTGATAGTGTTAATTGACACGTACCTATTTATATAATAATATGTTATTTGTTGAAATAAAATCATTATATTATTTTCAAGATAGTTTTCATTACCTTCAATGGGGCGTTTGGAACTTGCTATAATGTTGAGTTACATAAATAGAATGGAGCCAAATTACACTATTCTAATTAAAAAGGTGTTTGCACAGATTTCTAAATTGTTTCAGAAATCTGTGGGTGTTTGTATTGCCGCGTAAAATTAAACGAAACCGATGATAGATTAGATCAGGTACCTAGATATCTATTTCTGTTAGTAGGTACACATTCGCATTTTATTTTACACTTACCCATGAAGGAAACTTTATTCTGTCACTACAATTATTCCTCCAGGCATTATCAATCCGTGCTTGGGCACATAAGTTACTGGCTGTGTGAGTTACGAACTTTGAGTTAAAAACGACTTCGTTATTATAAATAAATAAATATTGGTAGACAAGTCACACACAACCATCTGACCCCAAACTAAGCAAAGCTTGTAATATTATAAAGCAACGTTATTGAAAAGTTTCTAATCTTACGTTATTTTATCATTAGGAAATTAAATAAAGCTTTTAATCTTGTGCCGTTTAGTTGACGGACAGCCGTATACAGCACAACAACCCACCATGATGATGTTTCGTTAGGAATTAGATGTTCGATACCAGCCCTTCGTTGAGTGCTCCTAGAGTATTCTATCTGTATTATCTATTCTATGCCAGTACGCAGCCTCAGATTTGGGTAGGGGGATAACCAATAGAAATACAGTAGGTAAATCGAATAAAAAGACTTTACTAGTAGCGCCCCATTTTTTTTTTAGTGGGAAATACTTTAACGTACATTTGCCCACCGTGCATGGACATGGTAGGGTATGTCTGGCTCGACACCATGGGATACGACATGGTGCCCCTACCGACTAAAACCCCCACAGATTTCTCCTGCATGTGCAGGGGTCAAGGTCGCGGGGTCACTTTTCGCTCTCCTACGACGACCCTGACCCACCTGCCACTGTCCTTGATAACAAGGTGCAAAGCTAGTCTTATTTTTAACTGAACAAACGAGAAAACAAATCTCACTCGTCCAGTCAACTGAACTGAACAACTGAACTAGTGGGAATAGAGGCTTGCGAACCCGCCTCGCGGGGGGCGTTCGTACATACCCCCGCATTTGGCTGTAGTGAGGCACCGGAAATCAGCGACGCAAGGCAAAAAAAAAACGAATGATAAATAAATCAGGGGATACAGTTTGGTGATGCAGCTTCATTGCTATCATCAGTGGATAGGGAGACGTCGATATCACCATACCTCATGACGAGAACCTTTTGAAAGCCGAGAAAGACTTTATAGTGGTAGGACTCTTGGCAGAGTTTGCTTTGGGAAGTACCACACTTTTGCCAGTAATTCTACCGCCTAGCAGTCATGTCCAAACATTGTTGTGTTCCGGTTTGAAAGGCAATGTTTCCAGAGAAATTACAGGGCTTAGAGATATAACATCTTAGATCTCTGGGTGACGAGCGCAGTGGAGTGCTAGGTAATGATTTGGGACTCTTCATATTCCAATAACTGCGTGTTACTGTGCTGTTATGTGGCAGGCATGTTGATTATTATCAAGCACATGTCCTACTCGCCCCGTCACTGTTTATTAAAAAAAAAAGGTTAGCTAGTGCCTTGACTTGTCTCATGAGGTAGCCGCCATGCGGGATGTTGATTCTACGATTATAGTGCCGATAATTTATTGTGTCGCTGAATGGCCTTACAGCGAAAAGCCTCGACCTATATCTTAAGATACTTTCGCTAAACGGTTGGATCAAATTGGACCCTGCCACGCAATCTAGGTTTAGGTTTTTATAAAAGTTTTATATAGTGTTGTAAAAACTTAGGTTTAAGAAAGTACCTGAATAAATTAAAAAACAAAATGAAGTGAAGTGCAGTTCACATAATACATCTACTTACCAAATTTCAATAGTATAGTTCTTATAGTTTCGGAGAAAAATAGCTGTGACATACAGACGGACAGACAGATAGACATGGCGAATCTATAAGGGTCCCGTATTTTGCCATTTGGCTACGGAACTAAAAAGGACAAAATATTTTTTTTGTTGCTTCGCATATCTACAGATTTCTCGTATTGCTAAAACAATCAGTTATTGGATATGTCCCTTCGAGATTAGTTTAATATTGGGATCAGCAGCGCTCTGTGGTTTTTTGTTCGCGACCCCGTTATCTTCCCGCGACGAAAAGAAATGTGCTATTCCAGAGTAATCTGTGTTCCAAATTTCAACGCGATCTGTTCACCCGTCCCGATGTGACTGAGGAACAAACATCCAAACTTTCGAATTAATA
Organism: Ectropis grisescens; assembly: GCA_017562165.1. NCBI lineage: Eukaryota > Metazoa > Arthropoda > Insecta > Lepidoptera > Geometridae > Ectropis > Ectropis grisescens. Next base: position 5,881,819 of record CM029781.1, on the reverse strand, counting down.
GTATCAAATAGGATGAGTGCATAATCTGTGCGATTTATTTTGCAGGTTAATTTTGTTGTTTATTTCTTCTCTTGTTTCGTGATGTATATTATATATCTTTGTCGGTTTTTAATAATTTAAGAAAACGAAAAAGAAAAAACACGTGTCCCATATTTTGTCATAGGTAATTTACCTGACGGAAGCATTATTGGCATTAGGGTAGTGCGCGATATGGCGACTACACAGGGCGCCGAATGTAAAGGGGCGCGCGCCGAAAACTCAGGCGCCCCTTTGTGTCTAGTCTGTAACCAAGCCTCGCTCATTGATGGGTCAATTCAAAGAAGAAATAAATCTCGCCAGGTACATACTGCTAAACCCGACACTGCTAATTAGAATGGTACCTATATTTTTGACGCAGTCATCACCCCAATTGTTGAGCCAATCCACATAGAGCCACGAGTTGAATTTAACTACAAACTTAGGGTTATACCTAGAAGAAGAAGTAATTATAAATCTGATTCATAACTGTTTTATTGAAAATAAACTGCTCTACAATTTAGTTAGTTAATTGAGAACCACTGTAGATTTGCTATTGGTCAGATACCACAGCCAGTATCATGTTACATGGGAATCACGACGTGAAGTCTCCACGAAGCCAGCGCTTCGCGTCTCTCGTATCATTTCCGTACGTCTTCCCAAACCTAGAAAAATAATAGTAATTTAAATTTTTGTGCACTCTTTCACGCAAAATGTACTACACAAGCAACTCACTAAATAAATGTTCCCACAGTTGGGACTCGGGGCTTTCTCTCACAAAGAGATAGTCAACGCCATAGTCCACCACTCTGTCCCAGTGCGGGTAACGCATGCTTTCGAAATAATATTGGGACATGCTAGGCACACAGCAGTGGGAACGTTTAAGGACTGCTAATGTGTAAGCCTTCGCTTAAGGCTGTATTCTACAGATTTCATCCTATTTTTGACCTGAAAACTTCTTTTGGTCCACGTCACACAAATTTTTTCGTTGTAAGTGAGCCTGACCGTCACTCTTGAGCTGAAAGGCTCGATCGAATGAACTCTGAACCGCCGAGTGTACCCAAGCGAGAAAGATACAGTCAGCTGCTCTTCACTGCTGTGTCGTTGTGTTTACTATATTCAATTTATGTGTAATAATTGTCATTATTATAATGAAATTTTCAACTTCTGGCGTGCGGTCTTAAGCACACAGGTTTTTTAGTTAAGTTCAGTGAGATGTGTTAGCATGCCTAAACAAAGCGAGTACGAGACAATCTAGTGTAGATTATCCCGCACACGCTTTTTTAGACTAGATTCTAGATAGACCAATTTCAAACGAACTTGCCTGTCAATACAAGAGGCAAAACGGTAGAAAAGTCGTCTTTTCCCAACACTGTAGCTTATCGGACTCATAATAAGTAAAATAAAAATAAAAATTCAGTGCGAATCGTACCTTCACGAGAGGTACAACGCGAGGAAGTGCATGTTTAGATGAATAGACCTTATACCTATAAGCAGAAATCGCTACCTAAATAGACATGCCCGTAGCAATAGGACTGCGTTTGGAAGGAAGTACCTAACCACGTTATATATGACAAATACAGAGAAATAATGATGTTGACTCTCACTTTGCCACAGAAGGTCGCGAGTCACAGCAGTGGAAACAAATAGTGGTCTGCTAAAGTCTGCTTATGCCAGATAGATGTAGCTCATTGATAGCGTTCGCTAACCATGACGCAGGGTCCATTTACAGGTATATTTATTTATTATATTTTAAAACAAAAAGTGCACAAAGCACAAAGAAATTGTAAAAGTAAAAAGTCTTCTTTAACAACTAGAAGAAAGCTAACTCATATTACAAAAAACTTTTACTATTTAGATAATAAATAAATCAATATTGGTGGGCAATTCATACACAACCTGTACCAGATGTAGCGTCATCTTTGAAGTCGCAAAAACAGACGAAGGTATCCAAAAATAATTTACACTAGCCAAACATGTCTCGATGGTTATCGAAAAGACCCGAGACCATGGAGTGGCAAATTAAAAAAAAGTATTTTTGGTCATTTTTGTGACTGTATAGATAAAATGACAGTTACCGGAACATGCAGCCAGGGACGTGTCCCGCGTAGTTGGGGAGCATCCCCACATGTTTGTGGTAGACCTCCGTCGGGTTGATGGACATGGGCGGGTCGGGTCTGAGGAGGGAAGCAAGTACGTTAGGATGGCCGTAGCGTACTCGTAACATCCGTAATTCCACTAAAAAAATATGCTTTGTATAACCAGTTAGTAAGTTTAGAAAGTATAGATAGGTAAGCAGTAGAGATTATCCGAGGGTAAATTGCATAAAAAACTTATTGTTATCTAGTAACCCACAAATAATTATGTTAAGCCTTTATTTATTAATCTGTCAGGGAAATAAAATGATAATCAAACTACAACTTCGCTAAGAATTGCACATTTATTTTATGTCTTATGTATAGACAAGCATTACGACCGTATACGGTTCACCAGAACATTATACCATAACTTATACCTACTTGCTGTTGTAACCTAAATGAGAACCTCAAAAGACGAAAGTGCTTTGTAATTATTATTACTATAACGTTTTTTTTGTCACAATGGTAGAAGTATAAATAATTAGTTCATTAATTAATAAATGGATCGTTTTATTCGTACCACACGCAGACTCAGTATTCCAAAATAGAGTAGGATAGAGTAATAAAATCCTAATTTTGTCTCGGATGTTGTGCTATGAAAATTAATTTTAATTCAATGCAAAATTCGACAGGTAGCGCTAACAGAAACTAAACAATAACCCTTGACTGAATGTTCGGAATGCGACGGTACACCGTCGAAACCGAATTACTGACGAGTGTATGTGTCAAATGGAGAGAATCAGCTGGAAGGAAATGAAGAGCAATGAAGATGTTTTGAAGATGGTAGAGGAGAAAAGAACATTAATGGAAACAATAGAAAACAGAAGAGGGAAGATGGTGGGACATCTGATACGACACGACAACTTCATTAGAACAATAATGGATGGTAAATTAGAAGGGAGGAGGAACAGAGGTAGACCTAGGAGAAGTTACATGAACCAAGTGAAGGAGAAGATAAAAGATAAATGTAGTGTCGTATCAGGAAGTCAAGGAGAAGGCGGAGTGTAGAAGTACATGGAAGGAACTCCACCGACAAGAGCATCGCTCTTAAATTATGAATGAATGAATGTATGTGTCAAAATTAAGTCTCTTCCTCAAGCCAGAGCAACTGACAGACGCGTCTACGTGTCGAATCGGAACCAATTTGACGAATTCATATTTCAAAACTAAACAAATATCTGACATGTGCACATACGTCGAAATTGGGAATCAGCTGACATGTGCAAATATCAAAATAACTTATTTTCTCAAGAATGAGTAACTCAAAGACTGATGCGAACACACCACCAAACTAATACGTCATACTTAGGTACTTATACGTCAAAACTGAAAACCTGACAGTAACAAAAACTTGTACATGCGTGTGATAGCAAATCAATCCTTCTACAAACAGTATTTCATTTAAAACTTACATTTATTTTACGTTACATAAGCTTATTTTAAGTGGACTAAAACATCAGAGGAAAAGTTTATTATTGAATAACATCGAGTAAGATTCATCTACACATCGAAAAAACAACACTGAGCAAATCAATCAGACATTTACATTTACAAATCAGACCTTTGCAGTACAAAATACAAAGTATACAAAATAAGATTCGAAGAGGTAAAACTTGAATCTCCAACGAGTTTCCAAGTACCTAAAACAAATAACAATCAATCGATGAATCGTTCTCAGAAGAAAAAAAAATAATGCCAAAAGAGTAGTACATGGCGGTAATAGGTTGTGCTATAATATTATGTAATATGTTATTATGTGTTGTGGTAATAGGTAGTCTCAAAATATTTTACTTATATATATAATTTTAAGTACAAATACGTAAATTTCAACAACAGATAGTTTCATTGACTTTCATAGCTCGTTATACTAAAGAGAGGACCAACAATTAATTTTGCACACCAAAATAAAACTACGACAGTTTTAGGAATGTAATTTGTGCGGAACATAAGTAATTTCTAAAGTGACCCGCTGAGGCTAGTGGTAATGTATATTCCCTGGAAAAAAAATCCAAGACAGGTGCCAGCAATCTGTCATAATATTAAAAAAAAACTTTCCTCTGAGAACGGCTAAATATAAATATTTTTCCTTCATTGTAAAATATTAAGCATTAAATTAAATACACTTCATAAAATATACCTTCTTTTGAAATCGATAGTTTCGAATAAAATCACTTTTCACAGTCAAGATTAGAGTTCAAAAATAGTATACCCTAGTTAGTTTCAAAAGCTCAGTTCTTTAGAATCTCTAATGGCCACTGCAGACATGGGAGGTACTTTACTGCGTGCAATCGCAACGAAATCGCGCGTTTTAGCGACTGTTCCGATGTTGGATCGGATCTTCGATCGACTCTTTGGAATGTCAATCATGAAACGATGTTAAGCTGTTAAGCCTGCCAATGCCAGTTGCAGTGCCGTTCTCAGTTTAAAACTTTAAACTGCACTGTACTGCAGAAGCTATGTATATAGCGTTCAGTCGCCGTATAGAGTTTCCGAAAAGCGACTCAACCGCCACGTTTGACGTTTTTAAATGTGCCTTGTGGAACGTTTGTTCGCCATAGTTAGCTTTTAAAAAGCGACTTAAGTCACCGATTGGCGTTGCTAAAAGTATCTAGTGTGCTGTGGCCCTAACATGCTCCCATGAGCACTCTCCTGTAATGTTCAAAATGTTGAGGTGTAATGATTGAAAATCTCTTAGTGCTGTCACTTTCAAAGACTTGCGTCATCTTCTAACGTGCACTTCGCCAGCGTGGTGGGCCATGTGGTCTTAACTGTCTTCTTGTTACAGAAGGTCCGGAATACACCGTAAAGTGGGCTACTATGCTAAATCACATTACAGGAGAATGTTCATATTTTTTATTTACAAAACAGACGAATGGTAAAGGACAGTTCTATATTGTCAATAGATACAGTAAGTCGTTTATGAGTAGACGGAGAAACTTCATATTATGGGATCAGAAAATAGAACTTTCACGCTACATGGACTTCATCTTAATTAATTCTTGTAAATTAGATACTAAAAACGAAAAATAGCATTGGGATATAAAACAGCTCAAAACGCGGCCGCGGGTATAAGCCCGCACGTTGATATTGCGACGAAACCTTGTCACAGCAACAGGTGCATGACATCATCCACCGCAAAACAGTACAGATAAAAAAATAAGTGAATAAGGTAGGGTGGTAGGTATTTTTTTAATTTTTTTTCTAGAGTACGGTCCACATTTTGTATCAATAACTTGGCATCCTCTTTGTCTTTTACAAGAAAATTACAACTTTAATTTTATCATTTCACGAGTACAACTATTAATTATTTTCTTACCCACTTTAACACAATAAACACATAAAACAATAACAAAACTTAACAACAAAAACAAAACGGGATAACGAAAACAAAAAGCTAAAAAAACGTGGTAAATAAAGAGATATAGGTACTAAGTACGCGTTTAAGCGCTGGCTGACTTTGCGAACGGTACTGACAGTTCAACTACATTACCAAGATGGCCGCCAACCGTAATATCAACGTACGGGGCTTATATCGCATACCGCGTTACAGCCCAAATATTTTCGGCCAATTCGTATTTTCGTTTTTCGCGTCTAAAGGATACAGTAAATAAGTATTATCTTGTGCTAAAAAGAAGCAACACAGTTTACACACTGAAGCTAACAACAACTAACTTAGCTCGTAACATATCTTCAACACGCTTAGTTTTACATTACATCAAACATAGTCAGGTATCACATTACACCCAGGTCACTCTGTCAGTAATATAACGGAGGGTTATATAAAAAAACATGGTATATTAACCTGCGTAATACAAAGCTGAAAAGAATGCACTGTATTGTTCTGGGATAACGCAAAAAGTGTGCGTGTTTGTGTGTAGATATAATAAACTTTTTATTGCACTTATTTAGAAAACAAAACAACAAAAATAAACAAAAACTTAAAAAACAAAGTAGCAATTATGCAGTTATGCACGCTTGCATGCATGCTTAAATTTTTAAGAAGTACTATTAACGCTAGCGCCCAACTAATGCTCCTAGGCTGAGAAGCCATCTGAGGCTACCTGTCATAAGTACAACCCGGTCACAATATCTGTGCACCTGATATCGTGACGTCATATCGGCGGCGGCGGCGAAGATGCTAACCGTACTGTCGCACCGGGGAGTGCGCGGAGAGGTGACAGGGGAAGCGGGAGAGGCGCCGCATTCCAGCGAGGTGCACAGATATTCTGGCCAGGTTGTACCTTTTATATAAAAAAACGCACAAACCACTTCAGTGTGTCGTTTGGGAGTCGGTGTGCACGCGCATCGCTTAAAAAATCATTCGTCATCATTTTTCCATTGGAAAACTTGTGCAATATGAGAAAGAAATACATAGTTACGGTGCAAGAAATGGTGTACCACACCCCAAATTATCCGTCCTTTCTCCAAACAAATAAATATCTTTCGATACGATTAAAGTGACCTTGATGTAATCCAACCTACACAATAAATATGCCAATAAATCCTTACATAGGTAATCTGGCCGTGTACCGTGAGCTCTTAAAGCGACGGTTTTACAATTGACAGTCGATCTTTCGAGCTACATTGAGTCTTATCTCCAAGGGATACGGTTCAGAGGTTCGAAGAAAGAGATTATGTATCACACACTGGATAGTAAGTATCTCCAAACAATTGGTGTATACCTAGGTACAGACAATACAGCTGTTCTATACGTACGGATAATATGCCCAAAAACGTGCAGTACGTGCCATTGTTGGCGTATCGCAATGTACATCCGTCAGACCATATTTCAAGGAGCTTGGTATACTTACTTTACCTGCTATCTTGATCTATCAAGTGGCTGTGTATGTCAAAAATAATCTAGAATCGTACAACACGCGAGGAGAGAGACATTCTCGCAACATACGCAACGCCGACAAGCTGGATGTTATACCACACTCTCACGAGGTCACAGAAGTTAACTCACATTATGGGACCGGAAGTTTATAACACTCTTCCCAAAATAGTTATATCGGCCCCAAGTTTCGGCAGCTTCAAAAACAGATTAAAGTGCTGGCTTATCGATCAAACTTTTTATAGTTACAGCGAATTTTTAGAGAGTGATGGCAAAGTTCCCATAAAAATGTAAATAAATAAATTTGACATAGGTTAGTACAATTGCAATAAAGACATTATACTCGTATAATGCTTGACAGTTTTCTGTACAATAATTATTGTAATTCAGTAAAGTAGTAGTTTCAAACTTTGAAAATGTATACAATTTGTATGTTCTTTCTTTTGTTTTTTATTAATTGACGTGTAAATTGTACATTTATGAATAAAGTACTTTGACTTTGACTTTATGTAAGTAAGCAGTTACTGTGCTACCAACTTATCTGTAGAATGCACGGATGGCGCCACGATCGAAAAGTGTTTAGAAAATCACACAACTTCTGTGTCTGTTGGTTCAGTACTTGCGCTTTTACCCGTTCTATAGATAAGTTGGTGACACTACTAGGTTACTTTAGTTTCATGAATTGTGAGAAATATAATCCGATTCCCAATCTTCTACCCACAAAACGCGTGTTTTCGCAAAAAAAGAGCCCACAGTACTGCCTGACCGCATTAGTACCAAAACCGTCTTCCGCGTAGACAAAATACAAACTCTTCAGTTTATACCCTTACTTAAGAACATTCTAAACACGTCCCTAGATTCGTAACGTCGTAACTTTGAGCATTTTGGTAGAACTCTTCCCTAGTCTTACCAAATACACTATAATTGCAACTTTGGTCATACGTTTCTTTCTATAAGGGGTAACATCTATGAAATATTCCTTGTTTGCCCGTGTCACGGCTCGTGTGTGATAGGGCTGAATGGCGTATTATGGGAGAGGCATATTAACAAACTACATTCAGAAGCGAGGATTGCTTCTGGATTCAGTCACTAAATTTAGCATAGTGTAATAAGGGCTTTACTCCTGACAGTAACTAGTCCTAGTAGTAACACTGGTATTGAATTTTTTCTCAGTTACAACTAGAATAGGCCAAATACGATCTCTGGGTGACGAGCGCAGTGCAGTGCTAGGTAATGATTTGGACTCTTCATGTTCCAATAGCTGCGTGTCACTGTGCTGTTAGGTGTCAGGCATGTTGCTTACCATCAGGCACATGTCCTGATCGTCTCGACACTCTTTATTTATAAAAAAAAAATACTATTATTGGATGCGCAGAATAGTTTTTTATTGATCCAAGGAAAATGTTGATATTTTTCACCTTAACTGTTGGCCGACATGGCGGTTAATATACGGTCTGCAATGGACCAAGTTTTCCTCAAAGAAACCAGTCAATCACGACATGATAACTCCCGATTTTATTTCCATCGCAAACAATTATTTTATGATTATATTTTAAATATGTGAATTCCTCCGGCTCAAAAGGGATCATGATGGATATGTTACCGTATAAATGTCAACACCATCAGTTTATAATTTAACGCGTGAGATCAGAATCTTACGGTAAGTTAGGTTAGTTAGTAATCTGACGGTGACAGATATATGTGACTCACGACCAGCTAATTGGTTGGCCGAAATACCTCTACGCTCAACATTACATAACTATGATTTATATTATGGTTTATTAATTTTAAATAACTTAACCAAACTGTAATACTAAAATAACTCTTTAACAAATTTACTTGTAACATTTCCCCATGTAACATGTTGGCCGAATAAACATTAATTTTGACTTGATATCAGTACTCAAATCGCGAAAGGAAATAATTTCGTTGGTTAAGTTTATGATCTACATGATCTGATCTACTTTTCCCTTTTTTCTCGGAATGCACGTATCGATCCCTTGTAACAATTTAAATAAGCTGATTTGTTTACGTTATTTCAGTCTTACATTAAAAGCCGTGAAATAATAATAAATGTATCTCAATTGTTTCCAAGTTTTTTATAACGTTTATATTTATTGTAAAAAAAAAAGGTAATTTACAGGCGTTATGCACGGCCCTGTATATTATTTTGATCACACATTTGATAAAAAAATGTAGTTCAACTAATTGAAACATCACATCACGTGAAATTCAACTCTCATTGATAATACGCCATTACAAGGACCCAAGTACGAATATGTAGTGAGAAAGTATTGGCCAAGTAACGCTTACGATCTTAGCCCTTTTAAGCGCAATACACATTGAGCCCGCCGAGCCGCCGACATATGTCGGCAACTTTTTGTCGGTGGTCTAGTTGGCGGCTTCACTTATTACCTACAAGTCGGCGGGTAACACGCGCAGGCGTACCCAAGCCGGCAACATGACGGCGGGTAACACGCGCAGGCGCATGTTGCCGACATAATTCTTTTTATACAGGCCGCCGAGTTGTGTCGCCGGGCTTTGTCGGCGGCCCGGCGGGCTCAGTGTGTATTGCGCTTAACTCTGTCATCAAGCCGTATTTATTCCGTTGCTTACTTTTGAAAATAGATTTTTAAAGTCGATTAAATACAAATACAAATTACGCATTGTTGATTATTATTATATAAATTATGTTATATAGAATTTCAACGATCTGTCCTCTTGTTGGTTACTATGCATGCTCCTTCCTACCAATGTTGCTTATTTCTATGACTTCAGTCATACTCGTCTGCAAAGGTCACATACAACTTCCACAAGGTGTTTCACAACTTCTGCTAGACCCTACACAATTTCTGTTAGATCATACACAACTTCTGCACGGTTTTCCACAACTTTTGCAAGGTCATTCACAACTTTACAACTTCTGAAAAGTTATACATAACTTCCGCAAGATCTTACTATACAATTTCTGTTAGTCATACGCGACTTTTACAATGTGTTTAACGATTTTTGCGAGGTCCTACACAACTTCAGCAAGGTCATTCTCAACTTCTGCAAGATGATACAAAACTACAGCAAGATCCTACACAATTTCTGTTAGTTCGTACAAGACTAGTGCAAGGTGTTTCACGATTTTTCCAGATTAGACACTATTTCTGGAATAACATATTCGACTTCTGCAGTCATACACAACTTCAACAAGGTCATTCACAACTTCTGCAAGATGACACACAACTTCCCCAAAGCCATCCATAACAACTATTATCCAATGTGATTCCCAACTTTTACAAGGTCATGCAATTTCCGCAAGATCATACACAACTTCTGCAATACCATACACTACTCCTGCAATACCATACAAAACTTCTGTTAGGTCGTCTACAACTTCCGGTTACATCAAACATTGGATGGTCTGGGACTTCATTAATTCAGCAGCTTGGTCATATACGGTCCTTCCAGTTTATATCCGATCTTGGCGTAATAATTCCTGGTGCCCACTCCCGAGATGACGGCCATCTTGTCGGAGAAATGTTCCTCTCTTGCTATACGCTCAGCTTCCTCCATGAGGAGCATACCGAACCCTTGGTGTTGGAACTTAGTCGGGTCTCGGGCGTTTACCTGCGAAATAAGGAAAATATCATGAGAAATATAATAAAGTTTATTTGAACGTGAATACTCATAGTCGGTAATGGGATCCGCTCTTCCCCCGTCGAACTTAAAACGCCCATGACTTTGCTATTGATTGCTTTCTCTGTAAAAAAGTTTTCAAAAGCCAAAACCATTTTTTACCAAGGTGGTTTCGGCATGAGCTAAGCAAGAGAGCGGCTATTTAATCATTTATTTTATCAGAAAATATAAAAGCATAAGCAGACCACTAAATGTTCCCACTGCTGGGACTCGGGGCCTTCTCTCGCAAGGAGAGAGTTTAAGGCCATAATTCAACACGCTGGCCAAGTGCGGGTTGGTGGATGACACATGACCTCGAAAGATTCTAGGTGCATGTCGGTTTCCTCACGATGTTTTTCCTTCATCGTTTTTAAGTTAGCGGCATTACGCACATGACTTCGAAAAGACAATGGTACGCGTAGTGGGATTCGACTCCGGATCGGCAGTCGCCGTTCTCCCGACTAGACCAGCCGTAACATACTAGACCAACCGTAACTTACTAGACCAGCCGTAAATTACTAGACCAGCCGTAACTTACTAGACCAGCCGTAACTTACTAGACCAGCCGTAACTTACTAGACCAGCCGTAACTTACTAGACCAGCCGTAACACTAGACCAGCCGTAACTTACTAGACCAGCCGTAACTTACTAGACCAGCCGTACTAGACCAGCCGTAACATAGACCAGCCGTAACACTAGACCAGCCGTAACACTAGACCAGCCGTAACTTACTAGACCAGCCGTAACTTACTAGACCAGACGTAACTTGTAAAATACAAAAATCCGACTTTACTACCAATGAAAAACGAACCATCAAAATCGATTCAAAATTGGCGGAGCGATCGAGCGACATACATACAAAAAAAGCACACAACCAAATTGAATACCTCTTTTTTGAAGTCGGTTAATATTCCGGAATAACAAACAGAAATAAACATATATCATGGTATGTAATTATTTTCTCAAAATTAATTCTTAATCTTTTCAAAATATTCGCCATGATGATCGATTCGTTATTGCATCCGTTGAAACCAATTTTCATAGCACTTTCATAGTTGCCGGCAAACAAATTGACCCAATGAAGTTAGCTGCGCATGACTACGCAGAAATGTTTTTAAGGTCGCTTTGGTGGAAGTGCACATGCGCGAACTTTCCCCTTCCACGCCACTTTTGGGTCAACTTGTTTGCCGGCCACTATACCAAACTGATTGGTGTATCTCCAAAACTGCATAGTGAACTCATTGACTTCTTCGCGGGTCGAACCGGGTCGGATCGGATCGGATGACCCGTCGTCAATTAGATCTTTTGACGTTCCATGCCAAATTGTTTCGGCCGACGTACATTTTTTCTATAGCGGGGGCGAAGAGGTTAAGGAGACTCACCGGTACAACAGATCCATAGACATACAGTTCGTACCGCCCCAAGTTCAGCTTGGGGCGGTACGTATCAGCGGTGCACTTCCTTAGCCGCAGCGGCCCCACCAAGATGTCCTGGTAGAGGATGAACGTCTCCCAGCCCCATTGGCCGTGTAGTCTCAACGGACTAACTTTATGGAATCTAACCAGCACAACAGACCCATCGAGTAATGGTCCTCATATGCCACGAACATATCCCAACCACCGTTGGCCATGTTATCTCGACTAACTTTAAGGAGACTCACCGGTACAACAGACCCATGTACATGCAATTCCCTCACTAAGCTGGCTTGCTTGAAGCCCTCCAGCTTCATCTCAGCGCAGTAGGTCTCTGTGGCGGACAGCATCATGCTAAAGGTTATTTGGTCAGGGTACAGGGTATAAGTAAACTCACCGGCACAACAGATCCATAGACATGCAGTTCCCTGACGATGCTGCACTGCGTGAAGTCGGCGCCGGCGCCGGGCTTCAGCTCGGGGCGGTACGTGTCAGCGGCGCACTTCCTCAGCCGCAGCAGCCCCACCAGGATGTCCTGGTGAGGGTCCTCGTACGCCAGGAACGTCTCCCAGCCGCCGTTGGCCATGTAGTCTCGACGGACAAGTTCCACCTGAACATATTTTTTTAACTATAAAATCACTATTGTCAGATAGGCAGTAGGGGGCCCTCAAAGCCACTATGATATACAATACAATACAATACAACAACTCTTTATTAAAAGCCTATACATATAAGATATACTATAGGTCAGTTCTAAAAAAACTATGGGATCACTCTTGTTTAATTTTTTATCCCCGACGTTAATAAAACGGGGTGTCCTAAGTTTCACGTGTCTCTTGTGTGTGCACGTGTTTCTGAGTGAGAAAGATGGTGTGTGTATGTGTGCGAGGATGTGAGTGTTTGTGTGCGTCGTACGTTTCAATGTAAGCAGAATTAGTCAAGATGGCTTCTGCCACAATATGGCTGTTTACATTTTTTTCACAGCTCCAACATGGATATCAGGTATGAAATTAAATGAGGAATATTAACTAACGAAATATAAACTCGAAATTAGAAAATTATGATGTAATAGTCGAGATGATTCTTAGCCTCTAATTCAACTTGAGTTATGCTATTTCACAAGTTACCCGTGTTTTTTTTTGTATTAATAATATTGTTTGACTCACCTCATATGGTTTGACTTTGTTGTGTATCTCCTGTATGCCGACCTCCCTGGTCCGCACGTCGCGGCAGTCGGTCCCGAGGTCGGCCATGCGCGAGAGCGCCAACTCGCGGAGGTTCCCGTGCTCCACTCCTGAAGACACCAGCGGCATCGGAATATCGCGCTGGACTCTGAAATGTTTATTACAGATTAAAGTTAAAAAACCAAAACAATATAACAAAAAAAATTGCTAGTAAAAGGTATAGTTAAAGTATATCTTTTAGTATGAAAACTAACGTGGTTATTACATATTTTAGCACAGCTCGTTTAGCACTAAGTTTCAGTGCTAAACGAGCTGCGAACCCGCGCGCGCACTCTCCTTGAAAAAGATCGCCGGACGCGATCGAAACTTGAGTTGGACTGGACTGACTATATTAAACGTGAGTTACCCGTGTATTTATGTAAAAAGAAATTCTTGTTACCTATAGTAAAAAAACATCATCAAAACGAAGAAGAATAAGGGACAAACACGACATTCGCGTGTTGATAAGCAATACACCTGCCCATAATAGCCAGTAATTTGAATATTTTCGATAGCTGTTAACCCATAACAACTAGTTAAGCCCGTAACACACCAAGCGGCACCCGGCCGCCGCGTCTTCTTCTGTATGATTCTTCATACCTAGTATTATAAATGTCAATGATTGTGTGTTTGTTGCTCAGTCTCACATCGTAACGTATGAACGAATCGGGCTGAAATTTGGAATTCATATAGATTACAGTCTGGAAGAACACATAGGCTTTTTATTCCGGCAAGATAACGGGAACTATGCGAACGAGTCACAAGTCTGGGGGTCTACTCGGGTTTTCTCTCTCTGCCACACGATGGACCCGGCACCCGCACGGTGAATCCATGGAATGCTAAGAAAATCGTCTCTGTAACATCCTGGACCGCTACTGAAAAGCAGGTGTAAAGTCAAAGGGAACAGCGCGGCTGTCTAAACTCTTTATTCCCGAAAAAAATACTCTTAGCATAGGCTAACCTGTAAACCCTAGTCCATGGTGGCACCAAAGCCAGTATCTTAGCAATCAGATCCACCAACGTGGACGGAGGGTAGCTCTTATAGCGGCCAGTCTTCCAAAGCTCATAGAGCCCAGTTCCACGGATCACCAGTGTCGGATATATCTTCAGGCCGTCGGCTCGGAAAGCGGGGTTCTCAAAGAATTCCTTGAACTGTTCTACGTCGCGCTCAAAGTCTACATTCGGTAGATCCGGCATCATGTGGGCCACAATCTAAAATTGATATGAAATATCGTAAATAACACATGCTATTATCTTTAAAAAAAATGTGACTAAAAATTCCAATTAGTCTGTCAGTTATAATACTGTATACTGAACACATTTTTTTTTCTTTCGTTTCACACATAAAAAATTACTAAAGGTGTGTACGGACTAGGGGCAGCCTCAGGGTGAGCATCCTCGGCACGCACGGCTCGCCTAGAGGCTGCCTCGGTAGTTAATCTAAACGACACGAGGCAGCAGGCTGAGGCAACCTGCCTCGGGTCGAGTGACGAACGAGCGACAAAATGGCGCCGTATCGTCAGCTGATTTATTTCTACGTATGTGCTGTGCTGTGCGCCTTTCACACGCACAACAAACCATGACGTCGAACGAAAAGCTCAAATGACGTCCACACTTGCGAGGCACGTACGCCGAGGTGCCTTTGAGCACAGTAAAAAAACCGACACTGAATGGCTCGCGCCGCGGCAGCGTCTCATGAGGCACGCCGCGGTCTGTGGCGCGTACGCACTTTCGGCAACAGGGCGAGCCGTACGTGCCTCGAGCGACGCTGCCTCTAGTCCGTATATACCTTAAGCTACAGCGCTAAGAAGTTTCAAGTGACGTCACTTCATTGTACGAAGGCGCGGCGTCTCTACACTACACTCTTGGAAGTTCTACATGATCTACATATGTCTAGTTATGTCTGTGTTAATTTATAATAATTTGATAAATTAATATGGCTCCCATATTTTTGCATAATCTACCTGGCGGACTAATTAGAATGGTATATTTTTGACCCAGTTTTCATCAAAATTAAAGCCTTCTGTCATAACAATACTACTGTCATTTCTACTTCACCTTAACGGCATTGGATTTTGTATAAGCTTTTGCTAGTAAAGTAGAAGTGCCAACAAGTTAAGTTGTCAATTCAGTTTACCTTGTAGCCAGCATCTTTAGCAAGATTGAAGTTTTCGCACACAGCTTTGACAGTATGGCCTCTATTTGTGTCCCTAGCAATATCTTCATACACCGATTGTACACCGATCTCCAACCTGAAATTCAAGAAAGCTAATGCTGTATCTATAATCTCCATATTATCCTAAAAGGGCATTTAAATAATAGTTTTGCTGTAATCATCATACTTTGAATTGTACCAGTCAGATATTTTTTACAATATGGCTAAAAAAAAATTTGCTGGATGTGGGCCTGATAACAAACTACACACTTGCCCATAGCACAATGCAATGCAGCAATTTGAACATGAAGGCTTGTTACCTGTATAGTGCACCAGCACTCATAAACAACAAATTGAAAAAAAAAGGAGCTATACAACAGTACAAAATCAAAAACTGTAAGTCATCCCATAAAATAGGTAAGTAACATATCTTAAATAATTGCACATTAAGATTGTTTCATTTGCTTAGGAGCCAGAATGGTACAAACAAAAACACACATGAAAATTTGAAACACAACTGTCATGATTTCAACTCATAACGCAACTATTCCACAGAACTTAATAATGTTCTTCTCGATGTTATTCCAGCAAAGTCTTTAAACTCTTTCAAGAACTTACTGGACAAATAATGGATAGTAAAAGACAAAATCATTGTAACAGACAATTACCTATAATATAAAAATCAATACCACTTTTTGTTGTAAGTGAACTCCTTCTAAAAGGCTTGACTGATTTGAATGAATTTTTTGTAAACATTTGGGTAGAGCCCTGGAAGGTTTAGATTCACAAATCAGCCCGGCAGGTGGCGCTGCAGTTGGTATCTTGGTTATTATCCAAGCGAAGCCGGAATGAGGCGCTAGTTACCTATAATTTGTTATTTCAACACTCAGATATAGGCATATCAGCTAATGCTGCTCATCTATTATTCAATAAATAAATAAACCGTTGGGTTGCGCACCAGAATTGTTTGTTGTGGAAATCTAGGGGAGAGACCTATGTTCAGCAGTAGATATTTTGCGGGTGATAATGATGATGAATGGTTACAATATAATTCCCTATTACTCCTTCCCAACCTGTATAGGACATCCCCTACACAATGAATTTATGATTTTCCGTTCGAGGTGTCCTTGTGTATATGTACACTCTATATATGTACAAATTTTGGTTAGCAACGAATAGATCATCTGAGCCCAACTGCCAGTGAACTTATTTTTAAGAAATCCTGTTAAATTGTGAAAACTGGTTTTGGCACACCACACACTGATATTTAGTGGGGTGTGAAATGAGCTCAACATCATGCTCGTGAATGAAAATAATCTTCAAATGCACTCGGGAACTTATTTAGACAATAATTCTTTGAAAGTTAATTCCAGACAACAGCGCCTTCTGGTTTCACCTGTGCAGTTTCCCAAGTGTGCTATCAAATTCTGAGTTTTAAAATTTCACTTCTATCGGCATCTGTCCCTATTACAGTACTACAGTAGACGACTACCATCTTTTTTTAAATGTTAAGCCCAATGCACAGAAAAGTTACCATATACGATGCACAATAAAAACTATGTTCAAACATACCTAGTACAGCCATAGCTCAGCATATCACTCATATGCCTCTGCAGACAGTAGTCTGGCCGAGTCTCAATAGTAATGCCGATGCATTTGGACTTAGCTCGCTCTGAGTACTTCACAGCTTCGGCTACATTGTTTGATGTGTGACCAGACAGAGCATCATGAAGATTCCTGTATAGTCGTAAATAATATTTAATACAATGTGCAAAAATATCCAATAAGTTATAGAAACATTGTCTATGTAAAATTTGCCACAAATTTGGTATTTATCACACCATTAACATGAATCTACTTACATTAAAGCATAAGTTGTGTAATTATGGAAAGGCTAACTGAGAAATTAAAGCTAGGAGCAGATGAAAAATGAACTATAACTGACCTGATAAAATAATCTCTATATTCTTCTGTTAGGCTCATAAACGTCCCTCCCATGACAATAAACTCCACTTTATCAACACTGTGTCCCAACTGCTTGAGTTGTTCCACTCTATGACGAGTCTGCAAGTAAGGGTTGTACCGGGCTCGGATCGCCCTCATAGAAGTAGGCTCATAACCGGTGTAGCTCTGGGTCGAGTACTCGAAATCAGAGTCGGGACCGCCGGGACAGTACACACATATGTTGCCAGTAAAATTGATGTGAGGACACCTGTGGGGCTTACACATAACTGCCACTACGGCTATCCCAGAAGCAGTCCGTATAGGCTTAGCCTTTAATTTCGGCAAAAGGATCTTCCTCGCGTCACTGGGAACCGCTGCGATGATATCCACGAGCCTAGGGGATGTAGCTAGCCCGTATTTCGACGAAATCCGTGTCTTCATCTTGTTGAGGTTAACATCTTTCCCTTGGCGATGCGCGACGAGCAACTCTTGTATTATCTCGGATATTACCATCACCATCTTCTCTTCTTTAGATAAATTCGGCAGGATTTTCTTTTTAGGCATTTTGTAAGGTTTTTCAGTGTTTTTTTACGAAAATAAACACTGCGCATGCAGTTTTGTAAACTGACTATGACAGATGTCATCAGCTGCACATTATCGATTCTAGACAGTAAGTTGCCATTTGAAAAAAAATGTAGTACGTTTCATTACACTCTACCACATTTTAATATTTTAACAAGGAATAGAACATATGTTATGGAAATATGAGTAGGACATATCCTGTCTTAAACAACAATACCACTTACTTGACTACATTAACTGGAGCCCATTCGGTACTCTGCCTTCTCCTGTAGTTGGAAGAAAAGTCACAGAGAGCCGAGTTCGTTAGCTTCTTTGACGACTCTCCAAAACGTTGGAATCCATACGGGACATGGCCAGCGAAACCTGTAACAAAATAACATTATGATGTCTGTGACTGTGGTTGACAAACAAATAATTACTGTATATATTAATAACACCATATATTTAAGATGTATGTCCAGTGTATTACATATACGGTACATGTATATAAACTTACGGATTGACTCAGAAGGATTAAATCCCCAGATTTGGTTTCGTACGAAAGAATCATGTATTTTTGCGTATGACATGAGTTTACCTGTATATTGAATCTATTTAATTTGCTTTAATATTTAAATATATAATCGATATAAGTAAATAAAAATACAAAATAAACAAATCAATATCAAATCCAACGACACTCCGAAAAACTGTTAAATAGTTTTAAGTTCATGTCAACAAAAAAGTTTCATTTAAAATAATTAAAATAAGTTTGCCATCAAAACAAATGAATCCTTGAAAAGCAATCAGCACTTCATATTTTGATTCCCGGTCTCACCTTTCTTGACATATTTCTCAGGATCATCATCCTCCATGAAGAATGGACTGATAGAGTGCGTAGCAGGCGATAGCTTCGGTTCATTCATTGGCACATCTCGAAGTATTCCCGCGCATTCAGGCCTTACAACTATCAGAGGCAACTTGAATTCAGCTGTGGCGGACTGGGAAATAATAAATCGCTTTGTTACAAACAGGAAATATTTCCATGATTTCTACACATCTTTCCACTTTCAATTTCCTTTCTGGCCTCTTTCTATTTATTTTTATTTAATCTTATTTACTTTTTAATGACTTCTACTAAATCTTATTTATCCTTCAAAAGTTACATTTACTGAATTTATCTTCGACCATGCCCAATCATTTTCGCCAAACAATATCTTCTTCCTTTCTTTCCCATCCATTCGTTTGCTTCTTCAGTCATGCTTCACCTTAGGGCAGTTACACCACCTCAGGACAGTTCTTGTACAGATTTTGAAGCACACTTACGAATCTGTCAAGTAAATCCCATGGTTGGCCTTTTCCAGCTTGCAGATCCACGACTCTTTCCAGCTGGTTTCGTGCTGCTCTTTGATTGAGTTGCTGTTTCTGGAACTCTGAGAGGGCTTCTGTCGCTGCCACAGTGTATCTTTGGCCGAACTGCGCGTTCAGTCTCGGTAGGAATCCTGATATATTTGCATAGATTTCAAACACTAAAGGTAGAAATATCTACCACAGAAGTTTAATTTATATGCACATCATCATCAAAAGCCGTCCATTAACGGTAACAGCTTACCATACCCGTCTTTTAAAAAACATTTGGAAAAAAAATCATCTTCCAATCTTTCAAGGAATCTTTTTCTGCCAGTTCAGCATCGAAAGTATTGGCGTAAAACTCTACAATCCTCAAAACCCTTGCATTTTCTGGCTGTCAAAGCAATGTAAGCTTCATAAATTTCTAAAGAAAATATTATTGGAGCAACGATACCGTTGTGTTGCCTATTTATACGAACAGGCGCAACCGTATCTTATGTAGCTACGTATACATACAAATTGGAACGATAAGGGGCAACTACCGTTATAAGCAGGCGTAGGCTTAAGCTTCTAAGTTTCCCGGAAGTGATTTGAGGTTGTGTGGGCATCAGTCTATCAAATGTATGGCTAATATCAGATTTATCGCCTTCCCAGCATAATATTATATCCATTTAGCAAAACCCAACCAATGGAACCCGGTTTTTAACCGACTTCCAAAAAAAGGAGGAGGTTATCAATTCGACCCCTATGTTTTTTTTTTTTTTTTTTTTTTTTTTTTTATGTTACCTGATTTCTCGAGAACCTCTGAACCGATTTTAAAATTTCTTTTTGTGTTCGGATGGGTATGCTTCCCGAATGGTCCCATATAAATCTTTTTGAAATCGGTCAAGTAGTTTTTGAAATATGAACCAAAAACTGAAAAATTGCGTATCTGGATGACGTTGTAGATTTCACAAAAGTTATGAATCTCGACCCTGTCAATACAAAATTGTGTAAATGCTTTAATAAAACTTGTTTTAACCCCGACCAAAAAAAGGGGTGTTATAAGTGACGTCGATGTCTGTCTGTGTGTCTGTCTATCTGCTGTGGCACCGTAGTAGAACTCAAACAGATGGGCCGATTTCGATGCGGTTTCTTTTATTTCAAGGTTAATACCATAGCAGATGTTCTTAGCTATGTCTGGTTAATGTCGATTCAAGATGGCCGCCTCCACAAAATGGCGGACAAAATATTTTCACAACCTACCTCAATTTGGGTATCAAATGAAAGGGCTTGACTAGTAGAGTACTATGTACTATAACAAATTTCAAATCCAAAATGGCCACCACGACAAAATGGCGAATTATATTATATTTTCATTACCACCTCAATTTGGGTATCAAACGAAAGAGCTTGACTAGTAGAATACTTTTCACTATGAAAAATTCAAATCCAAGATGGCCGCTTCCACAAAATGCCGAAATACATTTGTTTTTTCACAACTCCTTTATATGGGTATCAAATGAAAGGGCTTGACTAGTAGAATGTTGTACAGATAACAAATCCAAGGTAGTCGGGGTTTAATCAAAATTTTTAATTTTGTTCTTGTACACTAAAAAGAGTAAAATAAACAATTTTCGTACAAAAATTAAACCGACTTCAAAAACAACAAATAGGCACTCAAAAGCGAAAAATAAACTAAAATCATTGTTATAAGCGCTACTCACTCATCTATTTGAAGTCGGTGCCAGTCAGGTCAAAAAGTTAGTAGATTGATGCTATGTAGGCACAGGTAAGTAGTATCTATCCTATACCTGTAGATTTAGCTGGCACCGACTTCAAATAGATGAGTGAGTAGCGCTTATAACAATGATTTTAGTTTATTTTTCGCTTTTGAGTGCCTATTTGTTGTTTTTGAAGTCGGTTTAATTTTTTGTACGAAAATTGTTTATTAGGACAACTTATTGTGTGTATTTGGCAACTAAAGTGTTTTTAAAAGGACTACAACTATCTCCACAAATATTTCTGGGTCACAAGAAATATTTGTGGAGATAGTTGTAGTAGATCAATAAATGTCAATTTAGATTTTTTTAAAGTTTTTTTTTTCAAAACTTAATGAGCAAAGCAAGCAAAATGTCGAGGCATGATATTCAAATGATTCAACAGCTTGGTCTGAACGCTGAATCATTTGGACCGGTTCAAGGTAGGTATGTCGCAATTTCCTGAGCTTCAAATTTTTACCTAAAGTATCGAAGGTATGTCTATGAGTAAGATATTTCAGTGTGCAGAAAGCTGCAGATGTCGATCGAAGATCTTTGACGTACTGGAGAATTCCCAACATAATATACTCGTATAACAACAGCTCACGATTTGACCACGGTAGGCACCATGTAATTAATGGCGCTAGTATAAGAAACGAGTATAAAAACTTAATCCAACGTTTGCGGAAGAATGAATGAATTAATGAGAAATTATTTTGAAAATTGTAACAATTGCACGGCTAATGAGTCTTGAGCCCGACATTGCCCGATCGTCTCCCCTACGCTGAAGGGTATGGGTAAATCCATTACTCCACGTAAAAAAAGATTAGCGATCGCAACAAATTACTATAAAAATGTAGATACCTTCATAGCCGGGTATCATGGGATGCTTATAGACTGGGTCGCCATTGCGGAACCTGGCGTTGACAGTATCGATGTCCGTTTGAGGTGGGCGAAAAATCTGGAAAACGCTATTTTATTAATCACTGATACATAGTGGCTCAAGGGAGCTTATTACTTTACTGACTCAACTGACTAAACTGGAGCTTAATTAAATATTAGACTCAGTAACTAAAGAAATAGTGGTTCACCTGGAAATCATCGGCAGTCCTATCAGAGAGCACCAGACGCTCCGAGTGCAGGACAGCAGGGTCCAATAGGATCTTATGTGTAGTCGATCCATACGTGTCCCCTATACGGTATTTGTATTCTGGACAGTGACCGGTGTAGCTGTGGAAGTAGATATAATGATAAATGAATAGCAATAGCATCATCTTGATTTTGTCACCACCCCTTTTTTTGGTCAGGGGTTAAAAAGACATCATCATCATCATCATCAGCTTGCATCATCCAAGATGGCCGCTTCCACAAAATGGCGAAATACATTTCTTTTTACACAACTTCTTTAATATGGGTATCAAATGAAAGGGCTTGACTAGTAGAATGTTGTACAGATAACAAATCTGAGGTAGTCGGGGGTTAATCAAAATTTTTAATTTTGTTCTTGTATAACTTGTTGGTCGGAGGTTAAAAACGAGACGAGGAGATGGTTTGGCCTATCGGTGAAAAAAAAATGTTATGCGACACTAGCCAGAGGAACAAAAATTATTAGTTACAGATGCGAAAAAAAAATTAGTTCTCTACAAATGTGATAATAGAAAAGCGAACATTTTATCGTTACTTGGGCCCCTAGTATTGTTTTTAGGCAACTGCTATACTGATGGTAAGTTGCTCATCCTATAATAATTAGCATAAAAGCCGATATTGAGCAATTCCTGTTATGTAGGAAAATCTGATCCACTACAAGATGTCTTCGGTAAGATAAAGTACGGGAACAGTTATGTAGATGAGTGTTAGGTATCAATCTAAACCGCAAATGACCTAGCTCGGAAATGCGCGCAAGCTAACGTGACTTCTATGAAGCTGAGTTTGCCTATTAACTCTATGTATGTTGGATGTACACGTATCGGAATCCATCCCTAGCACGTTGGCTTATTCAAGTTTCCGTTCATTACGTGCAGTGTACCTACAGCTGAACACTACCTCTACAGATATGCAGGTATACCCATTTCCTACTGTTAAATATTAAAACTGTACAAAGAGACAGAAATCCCAAATGAAGTCATAACAGTTTGTCAACTGTCAACAGAGGTAACTTTTAATCTTGTGAAAAAGAGCCTTTAATAGGTAACCGTAGGGTTGACTATTTTGCAGTTGTAGGACCGTGAACATGGTAAAAAATGGTTGTTTTAAAAAAAAGAGGTGTTATAAGTTTGACGTCGATGTCTGTCTGTATGTCTGTCTGTCTGTCTGTGTGTGTGTCTGTCTGTGGCACCGTAGAGCTCAAACGGATGGACCGATTTCGATGCGGTTTTTTTATTTGAAAGTTAATATCCATGCGCATGTTCTTAGCAATGGTTGGTTAATATTGATTCAAGATTCAAAATGGCGGACAAAATATTTCTTCACAACCTACCTCAATATGGGTATCAAATGAAAGGGCTTGACTAGTATAATAATACTATACACTATAAAAAAATGAAATCCAAAATGGCCGCCACCACAAAATGGCGAATTATATTATTTTTTTCACTACTACCTCAATATGGGTATCAAACGAAAAGGCTTGACTAGTAGAATACATTGCAATATGACAAATTTCAAATCCAAGATGGCCGCTTCCACTAAATGGCGAAATACATTTTTTTTTCACAACTCCCATAATATGAGTATCAAATGAAAGGGCTTGACTAGTAGAATGTTGTACAGATAACAAATCCGAGGTAGTCGGGGTTAGTTATTTTTTTTAATTTTGTTCTTGTTTCGTTAGACACGAGTACTATGACTTCATGAAGCAACATGCCTTTAAAATTTCACATAGGGGAAGCGGGCACTTAGCATTTACGCTGGCGACACCGACGACTCTGTCGATCGGTTCTTGACCCCTAAAATCGCTAGCGGCGAGGTATGTTGCGGTTCTACTTATTTTGGTTGTTGACAACGAATAGCGATAGGTATAAGCGTTCGGCGTTCACCGCTTCGTACAACCGACTAGAATAGAAAGAGTGAGCTCACTCTTTCCAACGATAACGTAATTCCGTGCGCCTGAAGTTTGGGAGGGCACATCCACTGATTTATATCGATTGCCACCAACTGGCATTGGTTGTTCGATATTAAGACGTCGCGTTGGTGACGCCATCTTTCAAGATTTTCCCATTAAGTACATCAAGTGCACAATGCCGATGGATAAAGTTTTCACTTAGAACACAGAGGTGTTTCACTTACCCAGGTATGTAATGTGGCTGTGCGATGCTGACCAAATCCAAAGCCATGATTGCTTAGTTATTTTTTTGGGTTGCAATTTCAAAACATAGTTTAAAATGTATGTATATTGAATATAAATGAATAAAATTTTACATTTGTAATATGTTTGTAGATTTGCTAGACGCGTGATGACATTTAAAACACTCAAACCGTTTTTTTCCACAACTAGTGAAAATAGGTGTAAAACAAATAGGTTTGAAATTAGAATAATTATCGTTTATTTTACTTTCCCATTCTTTATTATACATTCTGTGTACTAAACATGGGGAATTTGTCAATAAAGCAAAAAATACAAATTATTCATCTAACATTATTTTATCGCATTCAAAGTAGGCCCCATCGCTTGCAATACAACATCTCCAACGCTTCACCCAGTCTTCCATACATTTTTTCATAGGCTATTAGCGGTATGGCCTTTAGCTTATTCAGCGAATTTTCTTTTATGGTTTCTATCGACTCAAAACGTTTTTCTCGAAGTGGTAATTTTAACTTGGGAAATAAAAAAAAGTCAGACGGAGCCGTTATCAGGTGAATCTGACTACCGATGCAGGTATTGAACTAACTAATTATATATTGAAAGCCTGGGAAGATCATCATGACGTTCTGGGAGTATTTTGTGACTTATCAAAAGCTTTCGACTGTGTTCATCATGACACTCTTTTAAAGAAACTGCAGTTTTATGGGGTTTCGAAACCAGCTCTAAATTTCATTTCTTCATATCTTAAAGACCGTGTACAAATAGTCGATGTTGACGGTGTGCAATCAAATGAGTCGCCTATAAGAATGGGTGTACCACAAGGTTCCATACTTGGACCTTTCTTGTTTCTTATATACGTTAATGATCTACCTTTTATGATAAAGAAACATAAAAATATAGAAATAGTTATGTTCGCCGATGATACATCACTTCTATTCAAAATTAAGAGAGGAATAAACGATTTCACTGAAATAAACTTTTGGACATTGCGTACAAATGGTTTGATGCAAATAATCTAGTACTTAATCCAACTAAAACGAAATGTATAAAGTTCACACTCTGCAATGTAATGTGCGGTAAACTTGATATAAGACTGAAGGATGAACTTATCGAACCTGTACAATCTACTTGTTTTCTGGGTATTTCAGTAGATTCAAAGCTTCAATGGGGTCCTCACATAGAGAGACTAGCTGATCGACTCAGTTCAGCTGCCCACGCAGTTCGTCAAATTAAAAAAATATCAGACGTTGCAACAGCTAGGCTTGTTTATTTTGGCTACTTTCACAGTATTATGTCCTACGGGATCTTATTATGGGGTTCGGCTGCGGACAGAAACTCTGTTTTCATATTGCAAAAAAGAGCAATCCGTGGTCTATATAATTTATCACCTAGAGAATCAGTACGGGAGATGTTCAAAACTACTAACATATTAACAGTCACTTCATTGTATATTTATGAATGTATAATGTATGTAAGAAAAAATCGAAGTCGTCTGCAGAAATTAACTGATCTGAATCCAAAAGCGCACCATAAACACAAAATTGTATTTCCTAAGTGCAGACTTCAGAAAACAAATACTAACTCTTTCAAATGTAATGGTATTCGCTTCTATAATGCAATCCCTGTACAAGTGGAAGGCCTCAATGAAACCAAGTTTAAAAATGAAATAAAAAGCTACCTATTGAGCAAGGCATATTATAATACTAGCTTTTACCCGCGACTTCGTCCGCGCCACATATTTATTAAAGTAATTGAGGCAGTACCTACTCGTATGTCTACTACCATACAAATTCACGTTTCCAAATCAAAATCGGTCTAAGTCAAAGTTTTATATTTATTAATAAACTAGCTTTTACCCGCGACTTCGTCCGCGCCACATATTTATTAAAGTAATTGAGGCAGTACCTACTCGTATGTCTACTACCATACAAATTCACGTTTCGTAATCAAAATCGGTCTAAGTCAAAGTTTTATATTTAATAAATGTACAATTAACACGACAAATTACAAAAAAACTATGATCTCAAAAAAATAATCAAAAACAGACTTTAATTTAAAATCATATTGGGACGCTCCACCAAATTTTATTAGAGTCTATTAGTAGATATTAGTAGATATATCGTCTGATTTCATGAACGCAAATTTTAGTTTGTTGTTCATATTTCAAAAACCGCCGCACTGATTTCGATAAAATTTATATGACCACCTCTGAACTATAATCTACCAACCAAAAAAAATAACCATCTAAATTGATTCACAATTGAAATACAACTGGATTGATAACCTCCTCCTTTTTGAAGTCGGTTAAAATAGCATACAAAGAGTGCAAAGATCCTTCCATGCACACTTTTACTCCTCATTTCCACTCTTTTCAACTCTTTTCTGTGATAAAAGTCGCCGTTGTCCTTTCCTAAGTCTAGTCTATCTGTGCACCAAATTGTAACAAACTCTTTAAGTGGCTTAGGCGTTAGACGGTAACGGACAGAGAGTTACTTTCATATATATAATTTCATATTAGAATTGAAAACAGGTGTTCCTGATCATTTTATAGGAGGCAGTTGTAAAAGATTACCGAAAAGTAATACGTTTACTCCTCCAAAAAACGCATTTTCACAGTTCTTAATTTGCCTTAATCGAGCGTCCATCATGCATAACATTTGATAAGACACCATGGAAATCTCGTCGACTATCAAAAATTCTGTCTGATACGCCATTTAGTGGCTGCGCCCATCTTAAATATTGAGGTTGTATAGTGCACTGTATTCTTCTTGTCAAGCCCTTTTATTTGATACCCATGTTGATGGGATTGATAAAACCTAAGTTATCCGCCATTGTGTAGAGGCCGCCATCTTGGATTTTAATTTTATATAGTACGTTGTATTCTACTGGTTGAGCACTTTCATTTGATACCCATATTGATGGGATTGATAAAACCTACGTTATCCGCCATTTTGTAGCGGCCGCCATCTTGGATTTCAATGTTTTATAGTATATTGTATTCTGCTTGTTGAGCCCTTTCATTTGATACCCATATTGATGGGATTAATAAAACATAAATTATCCGCCATTTTGTAGCGGCGGCCATCTTGAATTTATAATGATAATGAATAAACATAATTGTATTGTCACCAAAATCCAAAGTGTCTACAAAATTTCAGATTAATCGGTTGACAGGAAGAGGGTGAAATTTGAATTACTAAATTTGACCCAAGAATAAATAATAAAACAGAAAACCCCAATTCCACCCCCGTAGGTACAGTTCGAAACTACAAAACTGCTAAAACATACATTTTATGGTTTCGTGTTAAATATCTAGACGTAAAGTTTCATAGTTCTTCAACAATGACGAAGTTTTCCATATAAATTATTTTAACCCTTTCAACCCTTTTTTCGGAACAAAAAGTAGGCTATGTCCTTTCTCGGGATCTATTTTATCTATGTATCAAATTTCATCAAAATCTGTTGGTTGGTTTAGGCTGTAAAGACGGACAGACAGACTGACAGACAGACAGAGTTACTTTCGCATTTATAATATTAGTATGGATGTACAATTTACACGACAAATTACAAAAAAAACTATGTTCTCAAAAAATTTATCAAAAACAGACTTTAATTTAAAATCATATTGGGACGGTCCACCAAAATTTTATTAGAGTCTATTAGTAGATATTAGTAGATATATCGTCTGATTACATGAACGCAAATTTTAGTTTGTTGTTCATATTTCAAAAACCGCCGCACTGATTTCGATAAAATTTATATAACCACCTCTGGGGGCTTAGCCAAGTTACAAGCGCTTTCAATCTATTCTCTATCTACAATCGTTAACGCCTAAGCGTTAGCGATCGTAGAAAGCGATAACGAGGTAGCCAAGTCATTACAAGTACGGCGAACGCTCATTCTACAATGGCCATAGAAAAAAACATGGACTTTACTCTATGGTGAGCGTTCTCGAAAACGTCACTGCTGTCGTCACGGGCGCGCGCGTCAAAAGTTCAAAACAAACTATTTAAATCAAATCAGTGAATTGAAGAAAAAATATTAATTTTGGTATCTATCGGTGAATTTATAAGCTAATTAGTGGCCATTATTTAATACTACCTTTTTGAAATAGTGCGAAACTGAAACACTGCGTTAATATTTAAAAAAAATATAGTTTATAATGGATTCTAGAAATAGAGCTAGCTCGGAACAGTTTTTAATTTTATTGGACTTTAAGGTTTGGATGGAAAGGTAAGTTACACTTAAATTATTTCATTGAAATTAGTCCTATCTAATAATCTAAATCATTTTGTGATAATGAACTCCTTTGTTACTCTGGAATTTGAAATATAAACAATGACGTGTTACGCGACACAAACTAGGTCCTTGAGAAACAGACCACTTATATTTCGACCCATTTTAAGTTACTTTTTAGTTTATTCTAGCTTTAAAATATATTTTTTACTAATATTTCAGTGGCAATTTATCAAGGCCCCAATCAGGACCTCAAGGCAGAATCAAACAGGATCGGTTATGGCAGGAATTAATTGAATTACTTATCTCTACTGGTGGAGGATAGTTAAATCAAAGGAGAAATGGAAAAAAGTAAGTTGCACATTTATGTTTTTTATTTTTGTAATTATTATTCTGATAGGTGTGATGGAGAAAAGGAATGTATGGGATGAAACATATCATAAGCAGATAAAGGTTCAACGATCAGATAAAGGTTCAACGAGTGACTATTTTTATTTGATTACATTTAAAGTATCTGATGGATTTTTATATAACTATAGGTACCTATGGGTGGATTGGAAGACCAAGTAAAAAAAAAGCTCTGACATTGCGCCGTGAAATTCGTGGTACTGCTGGTGGTCCAAGCAGCAGACAAGCCCTCTCAGATTTAGAGCAAAGGGTGTTGGCAATAATGGGCTTGTCTGCTGTTATTGGTTTAGCTGGCATTGAAGAGAGAGGATTTGATGTTAGTATTTAATGTGCTTGAGATCTTTGCTTATATTAAAATAATAAGTATTCATAACTTTATGGTCTAAAAACGTTTTTCAGAACCAACCATCATCTTTCCAAAACACCACTGATAGGACTCAGGACCCGTCAAGTGACATACTATTGGAAATGCTAACTAGGCATCCCTCACAATCAATAGAAGGTACACTGAACTACTTAGATTTATTTACTAATTTTATTTTAACTGGCCTTGTGGCTTAGTGTGTAGAGTAGCTCTGCATGCGAAGCTAAAGGTTGTGGGTTCAATTCCCACCCAGTGGAAATATTTGTGATAATTTCAAATATTTGTATATTGTCTGGCTATGTAAGTATTATATCAGCTATCTGGCTTCCATAGTACAAGCATTGCTTAGAGTGGGGTCACATGATGTTGTGTGTAAATTGTCCACCAATAGTTATTTTAAATAATTTTATTAGTTTGGTTCACTCCCAACGACCCCACATTAGAAGAAGATATTATTTTTTGTACCAACTGCCGCCAGTGATGGTTGTTGAGTCATTAATAAATATTTATTAATGGCTCAACTATATAAATATTAAAAATATTAGTTTTACGTCTACTATCAAGTTAAATTAAGGAAAACAATTTAGGAATCCTAACTAAAAGTCGAAATTGAAAAATCGATTCTGTGAACTGACTTTTCATTAATTGACAGACAGTATGTAGCCAAACACATACCTAATAAATTATATTAAATAAAATAAAAACAATTTTTATAAGTAATGTAGAAAACTTTATTCCAAAGGAAAAATTCGGCAGGGGACATTGAGAATCGGTGGGGGTCGTTGGGAGTAATTACGTATACCATTATTTTTCGTAAATAACTACCCAAAATACATCTCATTCATTTTTGTCTAGAAATGGCATCTGGCAGTCGGACTATTTTACCACCTCCCTCTGGTGGTAATTCCAATCCAGCGCCAGCAACATCTCTCGTCGATACCACGTCACGCGGTGCGCCGGCGGGACGGCGGCAGCGGGAGCGCACAGCGAGCCCGGCGCAGCGGCGCGAGCGTGCACCGAGCGAGGCGCTCGCAGCGTCGCCGACCGCGTCTACGCCGCGACGCCGCGCACTGCTCGCTCGACGCAGACGGACACAAACTCCTTTTGAGCGTTCCACTAGTGCGTTTGTTAACGTTGAGAACCGGTTAAAATTGGAGGACCGCGAAAGAAATTTACACCAGAGGGAAACAGAACAGCTTCGGTTGGAATCTAGAAGACTTGATATATAGGAAAACCGCAATAAAATTTTGGCTGATTTTGCTACAGCTTTAACAACTAGACTTTTACCATCCTCATCATCACTTCCTTCAACTGACATCCTTCCTTCCTCTTCTGATCAATCTGGTAGTAGCAAAATCAGTTAACATTTTACATGTATAATGTAACACTACATCCTGTATTACAATTATCCTGGATTCCAACATCAATAATGATCACCTACTATGAATAGAATGTTGTATTTTTTTATATAGCAAGAAGATTGTTTTTTTTTTATTTTAATAATTGTTTGTATGTAATAGTGGAAAAATAAAAAACTTTTCAAGTTATTCAGTATTTTATTGATATAATAGTAAAAATAAATGCCTATGCTAAACCTAAATGCTAGTAGCTCGAATGTTCTAATAATAAATGCAAAAAATAAAATAACTACCTTAACCATAGCTTTATAGTCTAAGACCCCACCATACAACGACCATCACCAAGCTGGTTATTGGATAATAAGTATTTTATATAAAATTGAATATGTCAACAATTACATTGCAAATGGGTCGTCTAAAAAAATTTCAGTTCTGGACTAAAATACTTTTCACCCAATAACTAGCTCGGTAATGGTCGTTGTATAGCGGGATCTCCTACTATTACTATTTCTGGAATTCAATGAATCCTACTTATTAAGCTATTCAATATAGCTCTGCCTTGGATTAACTCAGACTGACTATTTGCACTAGATATGGGAATGAATAGTCATACTCACGCTGTCATCCTCATCTACAGTGAGCACTGGTGGTGGTGGTGGTAACCCAGCGTTTAATGCTATGTTGTGCATACACAACATGCCATTATTATTTTGCTAGCAACATATGGTTGTTAGTGGAGTACCCTATCTTTGAGCAAACATCTCCACCGAGCTTTAAGTAATCCAAAACAGTGCTGTATTGGGATGCGGGCTTGCACATGCATATGGGTATATTGCTCCTTCCTTGACCCTTGAACTGCATTAAGGATTGGTGTCATAAGCCAAGGGTGTTGTGGATATCCAGAATCACCTGAAAAATGAATAATTGACTTTTATAGACAACATTAAAGGAAACAACAAACATAATTATTTTAAAAGGAAAAATTAACAATAAATACTCGCCTAACATCAAGCCTAGTATCAAGCTCTACAAAATTTAAACTGTAAACTAAAAATACTATCATTACATACCTTAACCTCTACGGATATCTCTATAGTTCATTTTAATGATGTTTGTCGTCGGAGGTCCTCACAAAGGTCTTGAAAGTTGCTTTATCTAACCGAAAACGCTTGATAAAAGGATTTCCGACATTTCATTGATAATTTCCACATAATCTCGATATATTCTTCTAGCTCGACGTGTAATCAACACTTCTTCGTTATAGGCGCCCCATAACATGTTTAGTGAGTGCATTTTTATTTAAAAATAAACAGCAATGACACAAAAATAATGTAAAATAACACTACAATCGGCGATCACAACAAACAATCAAACAGCTGACGGCAACGACGCCATATTTATTTTGTCGCTTTCTACACCGTCTCAGCTATCGCCTGAGTTGGCGCTTCAAAACTACGATAGCGTTACGTTTGCGCTTGTCGAATAGCCTCTTGGCTAGCTTTTGTACGGGAGTTAGCGATGGCCATTGTAGAAAACGATTGCGTGTAGTCTCTCGTAAAACACGAATAGATAATTAGTATCTTGGCTACGATTTTTCTCTATGTATTCTCTGACCACGTGATTTATCGCTGTTAGTTGTCATTACCATACATTTACATAGTTTTCTCTAGCGTTTACGATTGTAGAAAGACATCTTGGCTAAGCCCCCTGAACTATAATCTACCAACCAAAAAAATAACCATCTAAATTGATTCACAATTGGAAATACAACTGGATTGATAACCTCCTCCTTTTTTGAAGTCGGTTAAAAATAGCATACAAAGAGTGCAAAGATCCTTCCATGCACACTTTTACTCCTCATTTCCACTCTTTTCAACTCTTTTTCTGTGATAAAAAGTCGCCTATATCCTTTCCTAAGTCTAGTCTATCTGTGCACCAAATTGTAACAAACTCTTTAAGTGGCTTAGGCGTTAGACGGTAACAGACAGAGAGAGTTACTTTCATATATAAATTTCATATTAGAATTGAAAACAGGTGTTCCTGATCATTTTATAGGAGGCAGTTGTAAAAGATTACCGAAAAGTAATACGTTTACTCCTCCAAAAAACTCATTTTCGCAGTTCTTAATTTGCCTTAATCGAGCGTCCATCATGCATAACATTTGATAAGACACCATGGAAATCTCGTCGACTATCAAAATTCTGTCTGATACGCCATTTAGTGGCTGCGCCCATCTTAAATATTGAGGTTGTATAGTGCACTGTATTCTTCTTGTCAAGCCCTTTTATTTGATACCCATGTTGATGGGATTGATAAAACCTAAGTTATCCGCCATTGTGTAGAGGCCGCCATCTTGGATTTTAATTTTATATAGTACGTTGTATTCTACTGGTTGAGCACTTTCATTTGATACCCATATTGATGGGATTGATAAAACCTACGTTATCCGCCATTTTGTAGCGGCCGCCATCTTGGATTTCAATTTTTTATAGTATATTGTATTCTACTTGTTGAGCCCTTTCATTTGATACGCATGTTGATGGGATTGATAAAACCTACGTTATCCGCCATTTTGTAGCGGCCGCCATCTTGGATTTCAATTTTTTAAAGTATTTTGTATTCTGCTTGTTGAGCCCTTTCATTTGATACCCATATTGATGGGATTAATAAAACATAAATTATCCGCCATTTTGTAGCGGCGGCCATCTTGAATTTATTTAAGTACATTAATTATAAATAAATGATACCGCTAGAAGCGTCTTGAAACGCTCTTGAGAGTAGACAAGATGTTGGCAAAATTGTGCTCACCAAACATTTATCTCACACAAATATATATCACAACCAAATATAAGCCAGAAATTAATCTAAGATGAAGAATCAGATGACATAAATAAAAACCAGAAATTAATAGAAGATGAGGAAGAAGAAGACTTTAATCAGCTGACTATTATTTAATTAATTTTTTATTTATAAATTACTAACAAATTGTCTTGCCAGACATATTGCATGCCTCTCGCAGAGGCCAGTTTGTATGGGGCAACTTTTAAAATGTTTTGTATCATCTTATCTCACCTACAAACAGCAATAAAGATTTTTGTATTTGTATTTGTATTTAGTAAATGGCTCAAACGGGTAAAAGTAAGGTGGCACTTCATATGCCAAAACATAAACACCGCACTTATGTAACCTGACACCCGTTTTCCCGCCAAATTTGTAAAACGCGAAAAGCGGCCAGTGTATCAAGCGGTTATATAAGTATCCCCGTATAGTTAGAAATTATAAAATTGCTGGAACAAACGTTTATCGACTCCATTTCAAGTGTCTAGATACAAAGTTTCATGGTTTTATCTTCAATAATATTGAACTTCCAGACTTTCACCCCCAATTCCACCCCCGTAGGTACAGTTCGAAACTACAAAACTGCTAAAATATACATTTTATGGTTTCGTGTTAAATATCTAGACGTAAAGTTTCATAGTTCTTCAACAATGACGAAGTTTTCCATATAAACTTTCATCCCTTATTTTAACCCTTTTAACCCTTTTTTAAACCCCGACAAAAAAAGGGGTGTTATAAGTTTGACGTCGATGTCTGTCTGTCTGTCTGTCTGTCGGTCTGTCTGTCTGTCTGTCTGTCTGTCTGTGTGTGTGTCTGTCTGTGGCACCGTAGAGCTCAAACGGATGGGCCGATTTCGATGCGGTTTTTTTTTATTTGAAAGTTAATATCCGTGCGGGTGTTCTTAGCTATGTTTGGTTAATATCGATTCAAAATGGCCGCCTCCACAAAATGGCGGACAAAATATTTCTTCACAACCTACCTCAATATGGGTATCAAATGAAAGGGCTTGACTAGCAGAGTACTAAACGCTATAACAAATTTCAAATTCAAGATGGCCGCCACCACAAAATGGCGAATTATATAATATTTTTCACTACTACCTCAATATGGGTATCAAATGAAAGGGCTTGATTAGTAGAATACTTTGCACTATGACAAATTTCAAATCCAAGATGGCCGCTACCACAAAATGGCGAATTACATTTCCTTTTTCACAATTCCCTTAATATGGGTATCAAATGAAAGGGCTTGACTAGTAGAATGTTGTACAGATAACAAATCTAAGGTAGTCGGGGGTTAATCAACATTTTTAATTTTGTTCTTGTTCGGAACAAAAAGTAGCCTATGTCCTTTCTCGGGATCTATTCTATCTATGTATCAAATTTCATCAAAATCTGTTGGTTGGTTTAGGCGGTAAAGACGGACAGACAGACAGACAGACAGACAGACAGACAGACAGACAGACAGAGTTACTTTCGCATTTATAATATTAGTATGGATAGACGACTTTGTTAAAGATAGTAACGTATGGAAGAGAAATGTGTCGAAATTAGAATCTTGTAATAAGGTAAAATAATAGATTTTTAAGACTTTTGATGTTACACTGTTTGTACTAATGTAGTATCTGTATACTGTGTGTATTGATTATTTGTTATATTGTCTTCGACAAAGCCTTTTTACAGCTGCATGTAATTGACTAGGCCCCTTTACAGCTGCTTTATTCTTTTTGACGTTGTTATTTTATCATATTATGTACACAGATTCTTTGCCTTTTTGTAAATGACGTTACCAAGTGTTCTTATGAATTTATGGTATGAATAAATGAATTGAATTGAATTGAATTGAATCCGTATTCACTGCTTGGTCGAGAATTTTTGTTGAATTTTAATACGTTTCATAAAGGTCGGATCCGTAGAAGCTCGGGCTCGCTGCGCTTTTTGAACAAAATTGAGCTCTTTTGGAACTAGTCGAGCGGTGACGCGTTTCATGCCTATAATGTCAATGAGAATGTTGTGGACGGACGGACTTAAAAGATATGTTCACCTCGCTAGCCAACTCTCTCAGACTCATACGTCGATTTTCGAGCACTAGCTTCTTGATTCTGTCGATGTTTCCTTTGGTCGTAGCGGTTGAAGGTCTACCAGAACGAGGCAAGTCTACTACTACTTCTCGGCCTTCTTTAAAAGCCTTATACCATTCATTAGCCCTTGTTTTCGAGATACTCGATTCGCCGTAGGTATGTCGCAACATTTTTAGTGATTCACCACATGAAATATCATTCGAAACACAAAATTTAAGGTACACTCTTTGTTCAACAATATTTTCCATTGTAAAAATCGCCGAGAACTCAAAACTATGACCAACAAAAAGTGTAGTTTTTAAAACAAATTAAATGACAGATCCCGCTCAAACTTTGCGCGCTAAATCAGTACAGTGCTACAAACATGCAGTAAAAAAATTAGAACGACCTCTTTTACACGGGTCTTTTTATTGACATATACCCGATACTTTTTACACTGAGTAGTATATGTGAAAATTTGTATGTATGGATGTATGTTTGTTCCTCTGTTACGCAGAAACTGCCGAAGGGATTTGGATGAAATTAAGTACCTACATATGTAGATAGATAGATAATCGTCTGGAATAACAAATAGTATTTTTATCTCAGCAAATTTACAGGATCAGGAACTACCCGGGCGAAATGTCAAAATAATTGTGGTCCAGCCAACCTGACGTCAGAATGGCTGGCCGCTTTCATTTCCTGATTTTTCACTGCTCATTGCGGTACTAAACATTTAAACTAAGGTAATGATTAGAATCAAAAAGGTAAGTACTAAAATTTTATAGTTATCAAACATAAAAAATCAAGCTGGTCCTGCGGTTCTGACGCTCCCAAATTTACGGTCGTGATAAAATATTAGTGCAGTCGAAAAACGTTGCATATCCCTGAAACTTTCTAATTCAATCAGTTTACTGAAACCATATTACATTCTCTTTGCCAGAAACGAAGGCTACAACCATAATCTACGTAAAAAAAATAATTAATGCATTGTTTAGGACAACGTTTTAAAGCTTATTTTGAGGGATATACGACGGTTATAAATAAAAAATTGGTTGCCTGTAAAGTCGGTATACGGGCGAAAGTTTTACGTGACAACGACTTTGAGTGGTAAAATAATTTTACGGAAGGGACGCGTGCCTTTCACTTTTTATGTCTGTCTCTCTCGCTCTTAGGCGGGCTAACCATGCCCGAGTGGAAGGGACGCGTGCCTCTCACTCGCTATCGTTGTGAGCGCATAACGTGAGCGGAGCGTAACGCAGTTTCTTGAAGTGTCATCCGGCAAACCAATTTATAAGACGTTGTCACGTCAAAATGACACGGCTACGGTGTCCTACGCCGTACTACGAAAACTTGTTAGACACGCGTGCCGTGTCCTCCGCAACGAATCAGTTATTGGCCCATGGTGCGTGGCTAATTTTTCCTCTACCTCAACCAGCCCAGGATGACCTTTTGGAACAGCCTCTTCAGATTAACGTTACTAATAATAATTGGGTAATTCCCATCTGTAAGTAACAATCGATCAATCCTTAGTCCTTGACGTCCTTGGCATAGAATAGATAATATAGAACTTGAAATGTCCTTGGTGTAGAACCCAGAGGTAGGTAGTCGGCGTCAGCGCGAGACGGGCCACGGGCCACTATGCTTGGCCATGGGTTTAGCGGAGGCTGCGATGAGGAAAGATTCCCGATTTTGCGGTGCACCGTTGCCTTAATTTTCCTGGCATAAAAGTATCCTATGTTCCAAGCATGGACATACTCGTACGTCCATTTACAAAAAAAAATCATAGGTACGTCCATGGTTCCAGGTTAAGGATTGTCTTTGTAGAAAATTAAAAAAAACGAATCCATCATGCGCAAGGTCGTATAAAAAAAGTTGGACGTAGTCTCGCTAAAACAAAAACTGTGTCACTAGAGTCGGCCACATTCGCACGTGTGCGTTGTCAGGTTGTCACTGATAGGCTGACACGCACACATATACACAAGTAGCGCGTGTAATAACCCACTGATGTATACATGTCAGCCTGTATGTGACTGTATGTGCGCACACGTGCATATTATGTGGCCAACTCGATGGACACAGTTTTTGTTTTAGCGAGATTACGTCCGACTTTTTTTATACGTTCGTGATAATATGTTATTGGCATGAAAGAGTAACAAATTTCCATTCATACATACAAACTTTCGTAATGAATTCTACAAGTAGCCATTGAACGTTACAAAGATACTCGGAAACAAACATTCACACACTTGTAATCACTCAACTTTCGCACGCATTCAAAATTTCAAAGCAGAAGAACGAGCAAAGGAGCAAAGCAGCAAAGAAAAAATACGAGTTAGTGAACGATGCATTCGTTCTGCGTTTACCTGTTTAGTCGTTCACTCCTTCACTCGCGCAACAGTTCATTCAACCGCCATATTGAAACGGACCGTCGGAGGGACCGGGCGTGCGCTCATCGAGCCTCGCGTAGTGACAGCCTCGCGATAAAAACATAAACTTTCAAAACTCTCGTGCAATACCATGTGTTAAAACAATACGAAAATGTGCCACAAACTGTGCAGTGACGCCATTTAAAACAAGCATTCCCCCAACTTCTTTCAACAAATCGGGAACTCGAAATTGAAATGCATGCATTCCGCCAAGACTGTTGAACTTATAGTTT
Organism: Ectropis grisescens; assembly: GCA_017562165.1. NCBI lineage: Eukaryota > Metazoa > Arthropoda > Insecta > Lepidoptera > Geometridae > Ectropis > Ectropis grisescens. Next base: position 5,843,555 of record CM029781.1, on the reverse strand, counting down.
TTTTTCGTTGAGGTACATTTTGATTGTTATCAAGCATTTTTTATTACCCAGTTTCTCTGTGGCCAGTGGATTTGTAGACGATCAAACTTAGCTGTACTTGTGTGACTGTTATCAGTTTATCTTTGATTGACGAGGATTGCCGAAACATTCAAGGTGAGATTATTTTGTATTTTTTTTCCAGCTGTTTACGTGTTCTTTTACCAAAATATTTTTTCGTCTGTTATTAAAAATTGTGTATATTCTACTAATTTGTTAGGCAACAGAATACCTACCAAGTAGCAGGTAGGCACCTACTTCTACAAAAACTTAAATGTAGGTATTTAGTCGACCTAACAATGAAAATCTAATATTTTAAAGATTCACAAATATTAGGTACATACATAATATTTCACACTCAATTTATGTATGTAGGTGGTATAGGTAGGTACGGTTTTACAGTTTTGTACGATTTTCAGGTTTTCGTATTTTATCTATTAACTTTATTTAAACCATGGGATTGGTAAATACCTAAATAATAATAACCTATCATTTTTGTACGCTAATACCTTGGTAGGTAAGTACCTACATATATTTACAAAAGTTTAGGTTAGTTAAGGTTCTACAGCTTCAGCGCTAGGCCATGCGAGGCTAAAGACTGACCAACTAACCAACTGCCATAGATCCTATCAAACAAAAAACTCATTAATTTACATCTAAAGTGCAAGATAACAATGTTAGTCCACAGATCTCAAAAATCATGCTTTTCCTTAAAAACAAAATCTTCGTTAAGCTAAATATTACTTAGTACCTTAGGTACTTCATATAGTACGTTATCACATAAAGGAACAAAAGTAAATCATCATCTGCCTATTGAGTTAATTTTCAAATAAAAAAAACAAATCTAAATCTGTTTATAGGTATTTGTCGTTGGGAGAGTCTAGATACGAAGTTATCAACGTTATAATCATACGTGCAAAACTAAATCTGAATGAATCTATTATTAGCCATATTTTAAATCACATAAATTGTTAAATGAACAGAAATACACAGTAATATTTTGATCGCTTCCCTACAAATCCCTGTCTTGGTCACCCTTGGTCCTTTCCCAATATCCGCGCCGGCAAACAATGAAAGCCGGCACCCATTCAGACCAAGTAAAGCGTCTCAAAAGAATCCAGTTTGGTGACTGCGTGTAACAAAACCTCGACGACATCCCACCGCGTCCGTTTTTCAAACGAAAACCTCTTCGAGGCAACTTCAACCTTAATGCCAAGAGCCGAAAACTCACCAACAAACGAGACAGGATCTCGAATCTTAGAAATCCTATAAATCGCATTTCTGAGACAACACACACGTTCATTTTGTTTTTGTTGGCGTCTCACTAATATTCAAGAGTTTGACTGGGCTTCCCGATTATACCAACTTGAATTGGAGACTACAATACCTACCTAAATTCTTATTAATCACCTACTTTACTACTGATAACATGTCCAACGGTTAATTTCAAACTTAAAACACAGGCAATTTGTGGTGGGACAGTAAATAACGATATTGTCACCGGATTTATCGCAAAAGCCGGTTTCTTCTATGAAAATAAAAGAGATAATCGTGCAGAAATCGCCGTAGAGTCCTCAGACAGTTTCTCAGACGTGTTTGAGCTTTGAAGGACCGGTTTTTAGGAAATCTTTTCGTCAGTTTTAGAGGTAGTCGTAAAAGAAGAGCCGAGGTGATTCGAGGCCGCAACCCAATTGGGACCAGTCGCAGGTACGCTTTTGTAGTACACTTTCTCCGATGCGTGACGCGGACATGCGCAAGCGCATACATTTCTCTGTGCAAGCTCGAAGCAGCTCGGCTCACGACTACGAGTAGATGCTGATTTAATCTTAGTAAATAGAGGATACATTTAAATTTCGTTGTGTCCATTTCAAAGAAATAAACGCAATGAAATTCTAAAACAAATTATTCTAGAAGAATGTCAAATAAATTCTGACATTATGATCACAAAAATCGTCACTTTGATAGAAATTGCTACATTTCAACAACGTTCCAAAGGAGGATAACAAAATTATCTATTAGCATTTCAAACCAGTAGAGCAAATTTTATCGACAGATCCAGTCACATGAGATTAGAAATACATGTTATACTAAACATAAATACATAGATTGTAGACACAAACAGGTGCACGGTTTAAGATCTCGATGCGAAAGCTAGCGATGTACGATTTTGAATGATTTGCAAAACCTGCACTTTCTCTGGAAATGAGGGCGCAAATCGAAATCAAAATTGTCGAGGTGTGCCATCAATTAACCGCAAAATATATAGTTACAACTCAACTATCGATTACCAAAGAGAAAATAATATTTGAACATGCTCAGCCAAACTAGATTGTAAACATTTACAACCATCTGAGATCAATGATCTGTCTACATCGAGATTAGAAAAGTCTCGATAGACAATAATTATAATAATATTCCAAGTTTCCAACTGCCAAGTTTATTATCACCGACAGACGACTAAGTTTTTAATTTGGGTTTCGAGCACAAGATTCTAGTCCACACGGCTGTCGGGTATCCACAAAGATTCTGTTCATATCATTAACCTCTAAACCGCAGTCACAACATTATTTTACCAAGAAAACCACTGAGAAGTTATAAACGAAACTATGTGCGCCTTGGAGCACTTTAGATCATATCCCGAGATCATTGGAGGCGTTAATAATGAGAACCACATAAAAACTAGTCGGGCAGGTGCAGATACAATTGACTCCATGAAACAATTTGTGCTTATTAAATTGCCAACTCAAGCCCAGAACCGCGAAGCAATCAAGAACCAATTTGCCAATCGACTTAGAACGACGCAAAACACAAAATAGTTTCGAAATTCGACACGATTCGTTAAGAAACTCTATAAATCGATAAAGGTGACGACAACCTGACATCACTGGCTCATAATGCGGAGAAAAAATTGAGGAACTCATCAAAAACAACGATTATCTCAGCAGTTAATCATTCTTAACCGACCACGAATCCGCTTACATCGTCTCAAATCATAATGTCATTACCACTTTCCTTCTTTTGTTTTCGAAGAGTTCATTAACATTTGACGCATTAATCTTAACAATAGATTAATGGATGGTCATTATTCCCATGACTTATCTTTAACTTTAACGGCTACACCTAACACATTGTGTCATCTGTTAATCCTATGAATGCCCATTTGTTTCCAAGTGTGAATATTATCTCTAACTGAAAAAAAATCCATTGTTATTCTGAGTCGGCGAGTAACCAAACACACCAAGTTAAGCAGGCTTGTGTCAGTTTGTATCTACATGTTCTTTCTTGTGTCATAAATTCCAGGAAGTGGCTTCTTTAAGGTGTTTATGGTATTTCTCACTTGTTTATCGTCGGGACCGTGATCGTATGATTAAATAATCTCAGCAAAAACATGGATAGCCAATCAGTGGTTGATGTGTCTGGTTTTTGTGCATACCTGATTTACAAGGTGCCAAGCTTCTGCATGACTTGCTCAACTTGGAGATATTCAATTCCCTCGTGCTTTTAAGTAAGTAGATTAGAATTTCTTTCGTTACAAGTATTCATTCAATCGTTTTTATAGAGGCAATGAATGGCAAGTGGCCTCTGCTGCTTACTGAACTTAGTGATACCAAAGAAAGTGGGCCTTACTAATCAAATCTAACTGATTATATTATAGAGAGGTACCCCTCTGAGAGGTACCTACATAGGTGTGTTTTAAACTTGTAGTTTAGGATCAATATTTCCAAAGGTTTAGAGTTTAGAGCCTAAACTTACGGGAATTTTACCACTTACTGTACTCAATAAGTTCAGACACCAATCACAGCGCTAAATATTTCGCATCTTAGAGCGTTAAAATAATTTGTCCGAGTTTCGCATATGCCTATGATTTAACCTGGTTTGAGCTTTGAGTCACATCGTTCCGTCGTGTTTCAACAAAGAGTATTTCTTTACAAAAGTATGGAAACGTTTTGTTCGTCAAACAAGTTTTCGATTTCCTGATTTGCATTACGAATTCATCGTCTTTTCATGCACCGATTCCTTTACAATTCTGTGTGCGCAATAATCACATGGTTGTAGATTTCTGTTCTGTTTCAGTTTCAAATATGTTTCATTCATAGAATTTAAATAATTTATCGTCGTGTTTGCTTTTTAGTTGTCTTTATTCGAGCTGCTTCTTCGTAAATGTGGACTGCAATTAAAGTTTCTGTACACTTCGGAGCCTTGTTTAAATTATACTTCTTGTTAAGACTAAAACGAATAAGTTTGATTCTTCTTTCGTAGTGAGAAATAACAAAAGTAAGATGAGTAACAACTGAACTTTGGATCGCGTTGTCTGAATGGGTATGGGTTTCTTCAAGTCTAGGCGCCACCAGTGGAACATTTATTTGCTTGTGATGTATACAAAACGACAAAGCAAACTAAGAATCAACACTATTAAGCAATCTTTTGATTTAAATTTGCGTCACCATGATTAATAGGATTATGTAAAACTAGATCAAAACATCTTCTCGAGTATTAGCCAAAACACAGTTTTGGCAGATGTTACTAATTAAAAAGATTGATTCGAAAAGAAAGCGCATTCGGTTAAATAACTGATTTACATCGTTATGCAAGGCCTGATAAATGACTGAAGCCTTAAATTCATTTTGATAATCAAAGAACCGGTTATGTAATGGGAATTTATAATGTCCATACTTAAAAACTAATAAATACGAAGACATTGATTGCACTATTAATTAAGAGAAATCACTATGAGACACCGTGCGAAATGGCGTGTCTCATTTAAAAGTAATATATATACCTGACTTATCATATCATTTTTATACTGTCTTCTTAACGAAAAAGGGATTGGGTCTTGAATCGAGCCGCCAGAATTTGTGGATTCTTTTACTGTGGAATTGTCAAAGGGGTTTGTCTTGATCCTGCCAATTCGGTTTTAGCTGCCGGAGTTACGCGAAAATATTTTAAATCAATACTGAATGTTGATGTTGATGAATTTATGAATGTTGAATCGACACGCGCTTGTTCATGCGCTTTGCACCCATACCACTAAATTCGGTAACATTGAACTTCGTCAAAATGCAAAAGACTAATCCGATCGGGCAAAGGTCGTTTCGCAAGACGTCGAATCGTGATCGAGAAATAATCGTGATAGAATAGATGGGAGGCGCCAGGCACGTGCCCTAGTATTGTCTCTCCGCTTGTCTCTATCACAATACCTTAATGCACATGTCTTCGGCATTCCGATGTCGAAACCGGCGTCTGATTGGCGATCGGTATGTGTCTATTCCGTTAGAGAAAAGAGATACTGGAGGTAGTGGTGGTCTTTGATAGTGTGTCCATTTTTTGAAGTGTAAAGTTCTGTAGACGCGTAGAAACTTTTTTAGAAGTTACTACGAGTTATCATTCTTTAATAAACAATTTTCGTACAAAAAATTAAACCGACTTCAAAACCACAAATAGGCACTCAAAAGCGAAAAATAAACTAAAATCATTATTATAAGCGCTACTCACTCATCTATTTGAAGTCGGTGCCAGCTAAATCTAACAGGTATAGGATAGATACTACTTACCTGTGCCTACATAGCATCAATCTACTAACTTTTTGACCTGACTGGCACCGACTTCAAATAGATGAGTGAGTAGCGCTTATAATAATGATTTTAGTTTATTTTTCGCTTTTGAGTGCCTATTTGTGGTTTTGAAGTCGGTTTAATTTTTTTAGTACGAAAAATTGTTTATTTTACTCTTTTTAGTGTACAAGAACAAAATTAAAAATTTTGATTAAACCCCGACTACCTTGGATTTGTTATCTGTACAACATTCTACTAGTCAAGCCCTTTCATTTGATACCCATATAAAGGAGTTGTGAAAAAGAAATGTATTTCGGCATTTTGTGGAAGCAGCCATCTTGGATTTGAATTTTTCATAGTGAAAAGTATTCTACTAGTCAAGCTCTTACGTTTGATACCCAAATTGAGGTAGTAATGAAAATATAATATAATTCGCCATTTTGTCGTGGTGGCCATTTTGGATTTGAAATGTGTTATGGTACATAGTACTCTACTAGTCAAGCCCTTTCATTTGATACCCAAACTGAGGTAGGTTGTGAAAATATTTTGTCCGCCATTTTGTGGAGGCGGCCATCTTGAATCGACATTAACCAGATATAGCTAAGAACATCTGCTATGGTATTAACCTTGAAATAAAAGAAACCGCATCGAAATCGGCCCATCTGTTTGAGTTCTACTACGGTGCCACAGCAGATAGACAGACACACAGACAGACATCGACGTCACTTATAACACCCTTTTTGGTCGGGGGTTAAAAACAAGTTTTTATTAAAGCATTTACACAATTTTGTATTGACAGGGTCGAGATTCATAACTTTTGTGAAATCTACAACGTCATCCAGATACGCAATTTTTCAGTTTTTGGTTCATATTTCAAAACTACTTGACCGATTTCAAAAGATTTATATGGGACCATTCGGGAAGCATACCCATCCGAACACAAAAAGAAATTTTAAAATCGGTTCAGAGGTTCTCGAGAAATCAGGTAACATACATAATAAAAAAAAAAAAAAAAAAAAAAGGGGTCGAATTGATAACCTCCTCCTTTTTTTGGAAGTCGGTTAAAAACAGCACGGATAGATCCTGTAACGATAAAAAGGTTATTTTTTGTTAAATTACACATTTTTACAAATAACTGATATATGTATTCATATTTACGTGTATTCGTCAGTTATTCTACTGCCAAACAGTGCACTATGTTCATTTACGAAATGCAATGTTTTGAGAGAAATTGCAGGGCTTAGAGATAAATCTTCGGCTGTGCAACGCTATGCTATATGCTATGGATTTGAATATTCATCTGCGTGACTTTCTGCTGTTATGGGCAGGACTGTTGTTTGACAGCAGTTGCTCATCTAGCTCGTCCTATCAATCTGTCTTAAAAATCACTTATAAATTGATACCAAACTTTTTTTAATTTGCTTTTGATCATCCAAACTGTTCCCGAAAAACTAGTTCAATACGAGTATTTCTTGTCAACGATTAGGTAAGTGATTATTCAGTTACTGTCACAGTATGTATGTAGCAATTTTATAAAATGCTACTCTTAGAATTCCCATTAGTGTGTCAAAATCGGTCACGCTGTACATCGAAGCGGAAACGGCTTCTCGCTCTCTGTACTGCATTCCTCTCAGAGAATAGGTAGGTGAAGGTGCAATGACTGCATCAAAAGTTGATCACGAGCGCAGCCAGTAACTGAATAAGAGGTGCTGCGACGTGCAATGGTATATTCTACAAAAGAGTATTATTGTTTCTGTACTTGTTATTGCTGTCTCTTAAATTTCGAGTGAAATGAAAGAAGAAAGAGATGATTTCGAAAAAGCGAAAGACAATTTCGTAGGCGATGGAATTGCTGGTTCCGTGCTTGTTGTTAAAGAATTTACATATCTCAGGCATTTGTCCTAGTCTTCAACGATCGAACGAATGTAAAAACATCAGTATCTATCATCGAACTCTTAAAAACGCAGAAGCGGCAAACGCGCTTCTACTATGGCGATTCAAAATCAGGTGACGTCTCCTGATTTAGTCTCAGTCGCAACAATGAGTTGTGTACGTTCGCTGACAATTGCGTACGTTCGCTGACAATTCAATTTTCAAAATTTTCAAACTAATTTTCGCCACGTTATGTTATCTTTAGATTAAAGTTCATATTCGTTTCTTCAATTATTTATATCGATGGTATCTATACATTACGTATAGATAATACCATCAAATGTTTCTATTTATTTATCAGTTTCTGAAATTTCTGGTTTGTAATCTCTAACTTTCAACAGAATTCAAAAGAGTTTTTAAATGCGTTATGTATGAGTATTTGATAAACCACTAAAATTATTTCCGCATTTACTGCGGTTTTGGACATTACGTAAATTATCAATTGTAGTTTAACAATTAAATTCAAAACAACTATGTAATTATCATTAGGGTTTGTGGTTATAATAAAATATGTACATTAAAAAAATGACCTCAAATTATAGGTACAATAAATATGTCTTGTTCAAAATCGTTTTCCTCATTCCTACTAATTCACGTATTTTTTATCAGTCGGTAATTGGGCAAATAGTCGTTAAATAAATTGTTTATATGTTTAAACTAATTTGTTGAATTGTTAGCTAATCGATAGTGGTTAGTAGCACGCATATTACAACAGTTTGGTCATAAATCAATCACTTAAATTTCAGCCAATCCTATTTCATCATCATCTTCATTATCAACGACTTCTTCAGCTTTTTCGAATGTGCTTTCTCGCTTTCCAGCAATCTTCTTGTTTTGCGTCAATCTTACTTCAAGGATTTCTACAATCACTTTCATTGAAATAAATTTTTCATCATCATCCTTTTCATGGGCAACTAATTTAGATCTGTGCATTCCAGTATAGGACATCTGTTTTCAACCGAGATGTTCATAAATCTGTCAAACAAAAAACTATCTTTTCCGTCAAGAATTATAAAAATACTTAAGTAATACATGAATTGAAATGAAAGCACATGACTTACTCGTCTGCAAGATTTTGTAATCGTTAGATGAAATATATCAGCATGAAGGAAATATTTATAAAACGACATCGCAGTTCCTTTGTCGGGCTTCGCTTACAAAATGCAGCTATGATGGTAAGCAGATAACACAGGCCTTGGCCCACAGCGACTAGTCTAGGTAATCTAATTTACCTCCTGAACCTGCCTTGTTTGTAAAATTTGATGTTGTAACGACACCAAACCAGGTTGTATTATTTAGGCAGACTGAACGAGGTAATGTTTCCACAGTAAGGCTTTTAAAATTGCCAGAGTACCGTTCTTTAAAACATATTTACAGACCGTTTTTGGTAAAAGCATTTGTTTATTTATTTATTTAAGCAGTGACTGGATGAGGAAAACGTGTGCCTGATGGCAAGCAAACGCTTTCCTAAAAGCTTACTTAGCTTACAGCTCAATAATTTGTACACGAAGAGTTTACTACCTAGCATCAGGCTCCGCTCATTACTCGGAGAAATAAGGTGATATTAATCGCTCGTAATCTTATCTTATACCTTTAAACGACCAATTCTTGTAGGTATATATATATATAATCTGAATCTCGGAAACGGCTCGAACGATTTTCATGAAATTATGTATACAGGGGGTTTCGGGGACGATAAATCGGTCTAGCTAGGTTTTATTTTTTTAAAACATCATTTTATGCGCGTTTTTAGATAATGAAAAACTCCTACAATGTCATTAAAATACGATAACTTAAGTCGATTCTTTAAGTCTAAATGGCTCAGACGGAATATACTTGCCCTCGGAGTCAACAGGCCCTGGTTACACTCAGGACTTTTCTTTTTGTTCTTTTTTTTCTGAGAAAATCTTGTACTTTCAGCCTTTTATAAACGCATTTAATTCGTATCTGAGTAGGTCTAAGTAAGTCATCAATCACTACGTAATTCGTACCTGCCCAAAATACCATTTAAAAAAACCGAGCAAAGCGCGGTCAACCAGGTACTTTCTTAGAAACAATCCATTTTGAAATGGAACATTCATGTTGACATATTACTGTTTGGCGGTAAAACAAATGGCAAATGAGATATTGCCTCAAGTACTATCTGTAAATGGAACTACCATTACAATGTATAATTTTTTTAATTATTATCATCCACAGCAATGTACATTTTTTTTATTAAAATTATCTACTCCACAGACTCCGGGGTCCATGATCTTTGTCATCACAGTCAAATTACAGTAGTGTACATTAAAAACAATACCTCACGAGCATTCGATAAAAACAGTTACAACAGCCGTTCCTATAGATTGAAACGTTATTGAGAACTGTCTGAACCTGGTGGTCTTCAAAATATTTTTATTAACCCAATATTTTCTTAACGCCCACGTCAACAGATTTGCGTATGCGCTTGTAAATCGGTTTGCGTGGTCGAATCACTCGATCGCGTAAATAGGTCGTACGTTCTTGCACCTTCGTATTGCGACATTCTCCATAACAGTCGAACAAGACAACCATAAGGTTCTGGTGATGACGTCACCACAGCTGCGCAAACTTTGAGACTTTTGCGCACTATTGCAGGCAGCGGCAGCGGGTGTTGACTCAAGACATTCTTGTCACGATTTTAATATTCAACACATTACTGTTTTTCCACAAAAGACGATGAGGTCGAGGAACAAAAAGCCGGGAAGTCCGTAGAACAAGCAGCTGGTGAAATAAAACGATCACAAATGATAACACTACGAACTCATACGCAGGATATTATGTAACATTACGATTCAAGATCAAGATTATCAGCAGCATTTTTGAGAATTTTGAATTTTGTTAAGAGAAAGTTCGGTCATGCAGTATTAATGAGTCAACTGGAAACCACAGCTATGGTACTCAAATGTTTTTGTGACGTCCACAACTTTTATTACCAAGTTTTACCTACCTTCATACCTAGTTACCCTACCTACTTACTACTTATAGGTACCCTATTATAAAAAAGTTTTTATGTCGTTATAACGCCATTTAAATAAAGCAACATACATCCAATCTTTCGTATTTACAATATTAAGTAGGATTCCAGTACCACACACATTGTTATATCAACTATAATAGGTTCGCACTTGATCACCATCTCGCCTGATGTTAAGCGATGATGCGATCTACGATGGAGCGTGCTTACCTGGAAGAAAACGATTCACTCTCGATTTGAAGACACCAAGATTGTAACCATCGGGGAAAACCCACTCGGGCAACGCGTTCCACTACCTAGATGTTCTTATCACAAACGTGGAGTCAAAGTTGGAACATCAACCATGAAACGATATATATCGCCCTTTTGTGGAACGAGAAGCCCAAACTAAAACATATATACGGTCGAATTGCGAAACCTCCTTTTTTTGAAGTCGGTTAAAAACCATGAGAACTACAATATGCTACATACCTAACTAACTACTTACACTAAGCTCACCTGAATTATCCATAGACCAATGAAGACCAATCTACACATAATCAAGATGTTCAAACCCACTACCAGTCGGAAACGTGCTCAGCATGCTGACGGCATTACCACGCTAAATGGCAATGTTTATGCATTAATCAATGAAAACTATTTTGTAACCTAAAACGATATTTAGCGTGCATAAACAATTCGATCGTTGTTCCAAGAAGACATACCGCGTCCTTTCCCAGACCGCTCGGTCGCCGTCTATTGAAAACTGGGCGATGGTGAATGCCCATGGAATCTGTAATGATAGCGTGCGGATAGACAGTATAGAAACTCCGTGAAATATGCGTTTTAGTTTCGAACTCTCATTTGATTTCATTGTTTTCGCGAACACTCAAATTAAGACAATCGCAAGATGAAAAATGTTGTATGTGATGCAAACATGCACAGATCACTGAAACAACATGTAACAATAATAATTAATCAAAGTTCGGTAAGGAGTAGAGGCCGCTTGTCGCCCATCTACTTAAAATAAATTGCAATAATTGAAATAATAATTTATTAATTGCAATAATTAATAAATTACAATAAATAAATTGCGATTTTGCCGATGATTTTTCGTATTCTGATTTAATTTGAAATTAATGTACACTCCGCGAGGTATACGCTGAGCTTTGCATTTGTGTGAGTGTGTACATGGATAGTGTAGGTGTGACAACAGGCCTTAGGCGCGGCGCCATTCTGTCTCGCCGCGCTCCTGCCTGATTGGTGATCACTCACACTAATGCAAAGCTCAGCCTATACCTCGCGGACAAAATTTCAAGCTCCTGCCTGATTGGTGATCACTCACACTAATGCAAAGCTCAGCTTATACCTCGCGGAGTGTACTTATGTATATTTTTAAAATTTTTATTCGTAATATAAATACCTATATTATTATGAAAACTAACGTGGTTATTACCCATTTTAAATAATTACACGGGTAACTCACGCTTGATATAGTCAGTCCAGACTCAAGTTTCGATCGCGTCCGGCGATCTTTTTCAAGAGAGTGCGCGCGCGTGTTCGCAGCTCGTTTAGAACTGCTTGAGTCCGACTGGACTAACTATATCAAATGTGAATTACCCGTTAATTATTGAAAATACTCGTACCTATACTATGTTAAATAATATATGTTTGTAATGGATACAATTGATGTCACTATCAACGTTCGTACTATTATGCTCTCTCTGTACGCAGTGGATGGAATACAGCAAATTTTATCCAACTGATATTATAAACTAGCAGCACCCCGTGGATATACCCGTTCAGTTCCCGTTTTCCATAATTTGTTCGATATAAAAATTAATAAGTAAAAAAAGTTCAGTAGTTCTGACGTGACTGTGTTAATTTAAATTTTACATTTATAACTTAAACATGTATGTATTTACTAAAATGCAAAATGTAAAAAAAATTACTTGATTAGAAATCCTCTTCAAATGTGTAAGTTGCGTTACTGTACCAATAGTGATGAAGTGCAGGCATGCCCGCACCATAACGAGCGCAAACGCATGACCCGTTTTCGCATGTATGGATATCCGGCAGTGCCATGGGCCAGAATAATGGGGTTCATACAATGGCTAAAGGCATGCATGGCTTCTAACGGTCACCTAGGAATGTGACTCGAAGATACTCAACAGTTTTGCATATTAATCTGTTTAAATACAACCAGAGCTGAATCAGTTTTTTCTAAGTAAGCATCATGAATCAGTTTTTTCTCCATCTTAGACCGCATCGTCGCTTAACATCAGGGGTCAGGGGGAGATTAAAAAAGAGCACTGCACACGACCGCGTTACTAAACAAAAGAGAGTTATGGAAAATCAAAGAGTTTACATAAACTACGTATAGAGTTGGCACAAACGCTTTACACCGAAAGCACGGGTAGCATCTTTCTTGCCTTGTCTCTCTTGTGGAAGTGTCATACTTTTATGGCGGCACATCACTCTGTTACCATGCTTACGATTGACACAAAGGAACCGCGCGGAACATCTAACTCTATACGTAGTAAATGTAACTCTTTGTTGAAAATAGATTGTGACTTTGCTATTCTTCTCTCTTTATTTTTAAAATACGAAAGTACCCCCCTACTAATTTTATAAAAGCGAAAGTTAATGTCTGTTACGCTTCCACGTCTAAACTACTGAATCGATTTAAATAAAATTTAGTACAGATATAGTTCTGAGAAAGGACTTAGGCTGTGGGCCAGAATGGGGTTCACACAATGGCTGAATTCTAACGGTCACATATGAATGTAGACTCGAATATACTCGAGTTTTGCGTATTAATCTGTTTAAATATAACTAAACTTCGACTGCGACTGCTAGAATACTTATTTCTGGCTTTTGTTGTGTTGTTTCTTAAATATCAAGCAAAAATGATACGTAGTATAAGTAATACAAATAATTCCTTTCCAGAAGAAAAATGTGTGCAAAATAGTATTTTCGTAGGCTGTAAGTGAGGCTGACCCGTCACGCTCTGAAGTGAAAGGCTCGATCGGGTGAACTCGAGACCGCCAAGTGGACCCGACACTGTAAAGACCTGCTCTTCATTGCTGTGTACCTGTTTACTGTTTTGATGTGTAGAATTTAAACAATAATGACTAATTTCTGAATTGTTTCTTATTTATCTTACGATCCACAATAATACTAAGTATATAGTTCAGATAATGAAGTTTTCATGAAGTTCTTCTGCTGTGCGGTCTTAAACACAAATTTGTAGTTGATTTTACAAAAATCCGCTTTCAATTGATGAAATGAAATTTCAAATGATTTTATTGTTCATTGACTTCTTTGAAAGTTTTCGTTCATTGACATTTAACACATATTTTTACTTTGACTTTTAACATTTAACAACTTATTTAACAATTTTATTTAATTTAATGTTAATTAGATAACACTTGACACGTATCATGTGTACTTCAAAAACAAAAATATTATTTTATTTATCTATAGACATGTGATCTTTTGATGTAGGTACAAAATATTCAATATTGTAAATTTCAATTATTAATTCTCAAATAACTTGTGTACTAAGTATATCTGTTTCTAGTATTGATTATTCCTGTCTCCATGACGTACCTTGTATAACTATCATGATGTAATGGTGAATAAATGATCTGAATCTGAATCAAACTCCATATGACGACGCTCTCTAGAAGACATAAACAAAAACCAAATGTTTAATTATGCCAAAGTTTGTTTGATATATTCGAAATATAAATAATCTTCCTACTATGAGTACCTTCTATATTATTATAACAACCAGTGTCAATCAAACACAATCAAGAGTCACAACATAATTTAACTTATGTAAGCAAATGACTATACAATCAAAAAAGTGAATTTACTTGTGACACAACACATCGGAAGGAAACCGAATGATATAACTGTATCCTGTTAAATAATTAAAACCACGTCAAGATTTGGATCAGTGCGAGACAAGACCTGAATTCCTAAGTGAGATAAGTTAGCATTGCCACTTTACAAGTTGTCAGAGTATGCTCGAGTAATGTTTCCAAATGAAGACAAAACCTATCTAAAAACCGCCAGCCCAAGTGCGAGTGGGACTTCCGCACGAAGGGTACCTCTTATTAGTATGGGAGCCCCCTTAAATATATTTATTTTATTATCTTTTTAGTAATTGTTGTTATAGCGGCAATTGAAATACATCATCTGTGAAAATTCCAACTGTCTAGCCATCACCGTTCTTGAGATACAGCCTGGTGACAGACGGACGGACGGACAGCGAAGTCGTCCGATAAGGTCCAGTTTTTACCCTTTGGGTACGGAATAAAAACTGCGAGTGTACGCACGCCAGATTTAGGCATTTAATGTTACCGTAGTTATGTACAATGTTATACTAAACCTGGCTGTTTTCTATGTATAAGTAGATATGAATTAAAAAAATATAAATATTATAGGTATATCAGCTAGTGTAGCCATACTAGTTTTGCTTAGTTTGGGGTGAGATAGTGTTGTGTGTGAAATGTCCACCAATATTTATTTATTTACGTACTTAACTTCAGGGGTTCAGTGTGTCTGTTTTGCGTGACGGTGTGCGTGCACCTACGCGTCGTAAAATTTACTTTCATCAGTTTTTCCTAACACACCAAAAGAAGTATATAATAAATACCTTCTAAATTATTTTCGTCATCATGCAATCAGCCCGATCCTCATCATTACGTTTTATCTTCCGTATATCCACTCTTTCTTGTCTCTTGTGCATTACAGTGTTTTGGTCATTTTTTTTTTTGCCGATTCCAAAATTGTTTTAGGAGATCTTTATTCTCTTTGTTTAGTGGTGAAAGCTTCTGTAGGCACGTTGGCCATTATTTGAAATGAAAAAAAACTGAGAACTGAGCTAGAACCGATACCAACACCGCTGTGTATCTTATAAGCATTGTACACAAATTGAATAAGAAATTATTGTGATAAAATGTTCAATTCTATCGACAATCCCGCACTTCTTCTACCATCTAACTAAATCGGCTGTGGTTTTGCTGTTTCTATAATTTCAAGCGAAAAGAAAATAGAGAGCTATAGCAAAGCTATGGCTATATAGCAAAGCTAAGGGAGGAGGAAGAGAGGTAGACCTAGGAGAAGTTAGATGAACCAAGTGAAGGAGAAGATAAATGTAGTGTCGTATCAGGAAGTCAAGGAGAAGGCGGAGTGTAGAAGTACATGGAAAGAACTCCACCGACAAGAGCGTCGCTCTTAAATTATGCCTTTCCGCGCCAGGGGTCTACTTAGCAAATAACCGTTTTATTAATGTGACTATTTCGCTACTGGACTACTCAGCAAACGTCCTATTTCTCATTCATCCTATTTCTCAATCAGCCTACTTTTTGTAAAGTGACTACTTCTCAGATTGCCTACTTTTTTGAAATGTTATTTTCGGACAGTTCGCATCAAAGAAGATAATTATCGCCCTTTAAATACTCAACTAGTTTTGTTGGACCCTCAAGGCTTACTTTGAAACTTATTGGTTGACAAAAGTATCTCCTGCAATATTAAGTAGTGCACAAGAAGTACAACGCACCACCACACTGGAAGGGTGGCATAGACGACTAAACGCGAGAATTCCCAGAAAACCTACTTTATTTTTATTTATCCACAAATTAAAAAAGGAAAGAACTCATTTTGACTATGAAATGAAACGGAATATGTTCCATCCATTAAATTATGAACGAATGAAGCAAAGCTATGACCATTTTTATTAGGCGGCAGACCTCATGGATGGTACTGTTTTTTTAACACGCTTTTTTATTACTAACTTCTCTTGTAACTAACTATGTATGTAAGAAAATCTTAGAATCTTAATTTGACCCACTTCCCGGTCTTCGATTAGGATGTTTTTTTTTTGGATTTGCTGTCAGGAATACGAAAACAATAGTCACGTGACTTAAATCCAACATGGTGGGCATCCAAGATGGCGGATTGGAAGCGTGTTTTTTTAGTTTTTTAAACTATTTTTATTTAAATATCACGTGATCAATGAATCTCACGGTTAGGACCGTGTTACCGGATAGCACAGACTTTGGTTGGTCACGGTACATTTTTGGTTAGGGGATCGGAATAGCATTTTCAACTGAGTGCTATATAAGTGAATATGAGAGTGAATCGGTTTCTTCTAGGTAAGCACGCTCCATCGTGGACCGCATCGTGGCGAGACGGCAGTCAAGTGAAGACCTATAAACAAAACTGTAAATCAAGCCGCGGTGGCTTTTCGGAGAGTACGTTCGATTTCATAATTTGCAAGGTTGTAGGTTCGAATTCCGCCTGACTATTTTTCCAAGTGTGCAACTGTAGACTATAGTTCCTTGTATTGTGGTACAGATCAATAAAAATATTATAGTATCTAGCTACATGATGCAGTATAATTACATCGTTACGTTATAATCTTCGATACACAACCTAGTCACGTTCTGATCCAACTCAAATCCACAGAGATTGAAGAGTCACTAAGTGACATTACCATAACAAATAACTCCAATGGGAACAAAAAATGACGTTTTAACTCCAGCTCGTTACAGAGTTGATGGACGGGTACTTAGCGTCACTCCATTTATTGCTTTGTATCTTGTCATCCCATTTCAATAATTTATACTCAGTCCTACTTATTTGTAATGTCATAGTTAACCTAGCTATTGTCATTGCAATTTAACTGCAAGACCCTGTGAAATAAGGTCTACGGTCTACTAAATATCGAGATTCAATACACAAAGACGCGCATTGTGGTGTCGTATTGAAGCAAGGCTCAGTTTGAGGATACAAATAAAACACGTAACATGTGCAAGTCTTTTGAATGGCAAAGTAGTACATCTTTTGGGGTTTTCTGAGCTATTGATAGTCCCATGTTCGGTCTACATAACGTCAAGAAGGGCAAGGGAATGCCAATATCAACAAAGGACTTAGAAATACGCAAAGAATGCGTCAACGCAACAGGTAGAAGGGAACGCGCCCCACCAAACTTTGTCGACTTATCATTATTATACTCATTTATAGCAATACTTTAAAATAAGAGGAATTTTATTGAATTTCCCAATAAAGTGGTATAATTGAAGCTGTACCATTAAACGCAAGAATCGAGTTCCTATCTTTATCGCCTGCTTGATTGATGCTTTACACCGCCATTTCAAAATATCTTGCAAGCTGATAAAACTAAATTTTCTGAAATGCTAATAAACCAAACAAAACATATTTACAATTTGAACAGCGTAGTTAATGAACGATATGGTGGTTTAGCCGTAATAAAATAACAATTCGGCCAAAGGCATAATTGTCTGATAAATCTCGAACAAGGCGCGAGTCGTGACCGAGCCATTTGTGCTGGCCACGAGAATAAAACCGAATGGACGGCAATTTTGACAAAGTCCAGGACACAGTCAAGGGTAACCACGTGTGTTGCATTCTTTCCATAACGTGCTGAACGTGACCTAGGCATTTGATCAGGTCGATCGTGAAATGGCATCATATGAATTGCACCAATAAACTTGTCGAAAATTTGGTTTCCCGTTCTCGTCCGACCAAACCTTTTGTGAAAAGTTTTTGTGACATTTTTTTGCGAGATCTTTATCTACCGACCGCACATGTTGACTCCCCGTTAAGGAGTCACTAGTTCACTACTCACCAGGTAACATGGTTCCATTGCGATCGATTCCTGCCATTAAACGGGTCGAGCCATAAAACGGTACGCTAATACCGTGTGCTGATAAGGTAACACACGTCTCCGATAACGGTCTGGGCACGGCTACTGGTGGACCTTGCGAATATAATGTAGGTGTAAAAATCGAACCATTAGATTGGATCGGAATGCAGTCCCTTTATCTCGAGTTTACTGGGCGTTCATGCGGATCAAAATACGTGGACCCGTGGGCCGGTGGTTTTTATCCGAGCTCTGCAGCAATAAGACGGATGTCGTCACGGAACTAGATGTAATAATAATGTAGGATTACGACACCGGTCATAAAATCTTTCGTTCAGGAACTGGCGGTTTTTTAACCTCAATCAGCATCCGAATTAGATAACGAAAAGCTTTAGCAGGACGATACTGTTACGTCTACACATACAATCGGTGTCTTATCCATGTTCAGGAGTCTCCAGTAATAAAGGTCCCGAAATACTCCTCTCCGATGGAACGAGGTGCGGAGCCGGTTTAATAAGCGCAATTAATGTTTACGACCGAAAATTAGATATTGCGGAAACCTGAGATTTTTTTATCTCGCACCTGACCTCAGAGTGTGGTCGTTGAACTTCGGGCTTTAGGCTTGACGAAAATATCACGTAGACTGAACGGCGCTACGTCACGCATCGCCGCTCAACCATAATGTAAAAAATATCGTTTTATCACTTTAAGATCATTGGCAAGAAGAAATGTGTTTACTAGAAAATTGCTCTCGATAATTCTTAGCCAGCACCGCGTCGATCACGTCGCTGCCCATCTTGCTCGCTACTGTATTAAAATTCTTATTATTGGATACACCATAATTGTTGCTTTAACTTATAACATTCTTGGTTTTATTTTCTTCGTTCAGTTATGAATTTAATTTCTCTTTTATGTAACCTGGATTTTACGATCGCTTTAATAAAACTTGTGTAAGGCTTATCAGCAAATACGATGATATTTTTAGTTGCACTATGCAATAACCTGCTCGATAAATTCCAAATTTAACACCTGTTTTCACAATTCGCAAATTAAAACTGTACACATTTAACAATTTGAATGGTGATATTGTTTGATTGTTTTCACTTATTGCATCGAACGGTTTTCTAAAACTTGTTGGTGTTGAATCATCTGCGCTAAATGGAAGTGTTCGTGTCTTGGCTAGATTGTAGGAGACACCGTTAAGGCTAATTTCGATATTGCCTGTGTTCGCGTGTCTCGCCGACATTAATTCGTGGTTGCGTGTCGTTCGACTCGATTGGCCACGCGACTTAGTTGGCCTGTGAGGACCTTAGTCTCAGCTCTCGATGCAAGTATATGCACGTGGGGACCATTTGCATACTTTTCTTTGTTTACGGTAGACGCTCAGGTATTTAGGACAACACACCATGTTCTTTGTACACACTTCAGTCATTCGTCATCTCAATTGTTCTACGAGAAAGTCATCGTGTTCACTCGGGAAACGCTCCGAGCACTTTGTCCATTGCTGTAGAAAATGTGACTCGGCTCAGTCACCGCTTGACCTCCACGTACTTAGACGACATGTTATCTCAAGACCATTCAAATATGGCGTTCCCACAATGTTATGACTTGTTTTCTCAGAAATTGCTGTAGTGCCTAGGAAGTGACATTTGCGAAACGTGGTCAGAACAGCATAAACTATTCCATGTCGTAACTTTGATCTTTTTGCCTTTGCAACTAGGTTAGTAATATGTCAAATTTTACGGTTTATATTTCTGTTGACGATCAGAATCGATGACTAGTTTTCAAAAGTTTCCTTCTTTTCATTCCCTGTTTACAATTACCTTCTACAATTCTCAATATCGGATATTCATAAAATTGACGGACGAGTAACTTTTGACGTGTAATATTTCCTGTGTAGATGCTCAGCTTAAATCAGTAATCATCAATTCAGTACGAATTACGTGTGTTCGCGTGTTTGCGTTTTCCTGATAGGAAAGTGGGACATTATCATATTTATACAGACGATGAAAACGGGAAGGACCAGTCTCACTTATATCATCGAATGCGATGGTATCGCTGGACTTTGAAGCAACCGTGATTCATTATTTGTTTTCCACTTAGCGTTACCCAAAATGTCTGACATTTACGTCTCTTATCTAGTCTTTGTTTTTGAGATTCGGTTGAGATAAAAAATACTGAATTTTAAATTTCTGTGATTTCAAAAAACGTTTAAGTGAGTTTGATTGTTCTGTAATTTCAATTTTTACTTCTATTTATTGCGGAAACATTATCATTTTACAACTTGTTTCCAACTTTCTTTTATTCACTTACTATTTATACTCTTATCTTTCCAGTATCATACTGAACCACTTTTTCTAGTTTCTCAGTTCGGCCTACTTCATCTCTGTAATCTCGAACATTGTCAGTATCTGAGATAGCATTATCGGTAGCAATCTCTCGTGATCTATATAGCTCATGACGACTGCAAGTTGCCTTATTGGGCGAGTTCTCTTGCCTCGGTCGGTGCGTGTGTGATAATGACATATCTGTAGCGCCACTCGTGAGTTTTTAGTTTTTGTGCTGTGGGTGAAATAATGTGTTACCACACTTACTTTTTGTGATTCATATGCGTTGTGAAATTGATAATACTGTTTATTACATTACGAAAAATACGTTCATTTGTGATTTAAAATCAACTCTATAAAACTACGAAAACTGTAAGTTAATATTAAGCTAATGTTAGATTACCTTTTGTTAATTTTTGTTCGGTTATTTTTGTACCTAAGACTTATAGACAAGAACACCAGTCTATACCGTAGAATTTCTTACTCGCGGCTCAAGGTTATAGAAGTTATTTATCTTCAGAGGTGTAGTTGTAGTAATTACACAATCATTGTAATTCTCATACACGCCGCCGCGCTTTGTTTCGCTTTTCTTTGTGCCATCGTTGCAAATTGTCTTTCTTATAGTTTTACGTTTATTCTGAGTCTACAGCGATGTGTTTTTGAAACACCGTTTTTCTTTTTCTAGCTTTGGTCGTCATTTTTCTAATGTAGTTTGCATTTTTTTTTTATTTATTCACCAAGCTTCCTTGCATCCTAATACCTATTACAATCTAGCCTAATCTACTAAGTCTAGGCTAATGAGTAATTTATATCTAACTTAAATTGCTACATAGTTTATAAACAAGAAGGTGTCCATCAGCACTTTTCTTATTGACTTTGTTAAGGGGAAGTCACTTATTTCACTTGACTTAGTTAATGTAGTATATATGACAAGATTTTTCAGGATATGTACTTATTATTTTTCTGAATTTGTACACTGGGTTTCAACGGAACTGGCTGGTATTTTTTGGTTTTTGTGTGATCATGTTTTTTTTAGAATTTGTTAATGTTATTGTAACATAAAAGTTAGTTTTGCCCTACTTCTAACACAACTTAAAAATTTGCATAAAACAATAAAATCTTTCCAATACTACAAACGGGGTTGAACCAAACACAATTCACAGCGATAACAACGAACAAACGGTCAAATTGTTACAATCTACCTCAAAATCTATGCCAAAGAAAGGCAAACGAATTCATTAGAAAGGTTTTACGCTAAACAAGATAAAATATCAAGAGATACAATACAAACCCACAAATCTCGACCAAATTTAACTCAACAATAAAGTTTTTATACCCTAGATGAAATAACTATACCTTAGAAACAATTTTATTCGCCGAGAAATTGCGTAACTGTACCGCGGCAAATTTATAGCATAGCCTTGCATTTATTTTCCTTAAATCAAGCCCTTAAGGTCTAATTTAGAGTAGCGATTAAAGGTAAAGATGGAGTGAGTCATATAATGCGGAGTAAGTGCTATTTAAAATTCCTCCGACCGTTTGAAATTCGAAACTGGCGTATTTACGGTAAAGCCTCTGTTTTATATGACTGCCGTGCGTGTGCGCATTGTTCACTTCAATATTTTACACACCAGTTGTTTTAGAACAATGTAATCATATTGCATTACAATTTGTCCCGTTTTTTTTCTTCGTTTGTTCAATTCTTATAACAATAGTCTTCTTGTTATTCGAATCCCATGAAAGATTCTTCGTAGCAATAAACAATTGAGTTGTCTCGTTTTGATAACAACTTATCTATCAATCAACACAAAATTCGATATCATTGACAGACGGATATACTCCAATGATAGTATTTTTATCGGCAGTAAATTCCAAATTCATATCTAATAAATAAAGTAGAAATATAAATTGTACTTACCTAGTACTAAAAAAAAAGAGAAAACAATATATGTAACATGGTTAGTAAAGCTACAATGAATAATACGAATCTCTGAGCAGTCAGTGGTGCAATACCGTGCAACACCTACAATTTATCAGTTCTTCAAATCTCCTGTTAATGGATACAAAATGTCTATCAATACAATCGCCAGATCTAAATTGTGGAGTCCTTGAAGTTTCAACATTGAACCAACATCTGACAGCAAAAGTGGAGCACGAAAAAACAGCGATTTCTATCGATCTCCAATCGGTGTTTTAAGGTTTCCAAATGATTCAAGTGGTGTCTCGGGATTGAAATTTCGTGTTCTAAGTTTTTGCGGCTTTGCTTTTGCGGTTTTTAAACAGGCCACTTCAGTGTTTGATGGCTTTTCAAGTCTCGTGAGCCTTTAATTTTAAATGCGTGCAACTAAAAACTATGAGGTATTTAAGTAGAACGGTTCTCATTCAATCCTAATAGCATCCGTGTCTCCGGATCACATTCGAAAGGTCCAAAAATGTCAGTCCCTATTACACAACTAAGAGCAATCACCCGTCAGAAAAGGGCATACAATTTATTGTACACAATAAAAACTTAAAATATTATTACAAGTCAACTGTAACTTGCCATAAACATGTTATAGGTATGTCTCAATGTTGTACAACCAATGAATCATAAACATTTTGTTACAGGCTGACAAAGTCATCGACTCCGGATTAAGGCTCTGGGATTGTACAGCTGTTCGTATCCACATCGAGGAATAGAGAAACTCTGTCACTTACGCTGAGGAAAAGGAAAAAGAAGAATAAATAAAGCGATCAGGTGGTTGGCTCCTGTGTGATGTGCCGGCAACATCACATAGGAGTGCAGCTTGACGTCACCTGATCGGGAGTACCTGGCTGCAGCTTCACGTCACTTGGCTAGGAGTATCTTGATGTAACTTCATTATGAAGTTCTCCACTGGCTCGAGTTCGAGCAGCCTCGCCAGCGACTCCTTGTCCAGGAAGTCCACTCTTTGCATCTACATGGAGGTTGATGCACCGGCTGTTCCGCCACCTTGCGAAAGAGTAAGTTTCCCATCTAATTTACATTCATATTGTTTCACCAAAGAGGATACATATACCTATACTTTATCTAAGCTAGTAGATGACATTAATAATCTGATACACCTATGTCGTAATCGTAACCATGTCGGACACCAAAAATACAAAAATAATCGTAAAGTATATTAATAAATAATAATAATTAATTGAATCGTTATTTACGCGTAAAGGAAATCTACAATAGTGATCACTAAAAGTGTTCTTTCTGCCTTATCTTACTACGCTTAAATTATAGACCTAGTTTTATTGAAACATTTTTTCTTTTTAAATACTTACAGATATTTTAATCAGTTTCGTATCTTGCATACTAATAAATTCCTTGCTACGAAAATAAGTTTTAGTACACTAGACCTTTATGTAGTCATCGTTTTATGTCAACCTCTCCACGGGTGGCCCGATAAAAATGTTATTACTGCACTAGACTCTTAAATTGTACACGTAACTACTGAACAAAAGTTTAAAAATAAAAGCGAAAGCACTTGTATCATACAATCTTAATGTTATGACACGTTATGGGTAACCCGAATGACCGGGCAATTTGCTTTCGGTTTTTCATGACCGAATATTGTACATTAAAACTTTCAATTTCGTTGATAATAAGAATATCGCATTAACAAAAACAATGCAAGCCGCGTCCGGGTAGAGATCTCCGGACAGGCATGCGAGAGAAAGTAGCATGTCATCTCTCTGGTTCTGCAACAGATGTATTTTGCAACGTCTCGAATATTTATTCCATCAACAAAATCCCATCCGTTTCTCAGCTCTTTTATGGATGTACGCGATAAATT
This sequence comes from Ectropis grisescens, assembly GCA_017562165.1. Classification (NCBI taxonomy): domain Eukaryota; kingdom Metazoa; phylum Arthropoda; class Insecta; order Lepidoptera; family Geometridae; genus Ectropis; species Ectropis grisescens. Next base: position 5,819,247 of record CM029781.1, on the reverse strand, counting down.
GTCATTTGCATTTTTAAAGCATCTGGCCTTTAGCCTTGTCGCTTTTACCGTCCTGCGAAACTCTACGTGTAGCGACCTTGATAGCTTTCATGACCAAAGACCAACCTTTCCACATGTAGTCGCAAATGAACAAGTCAAACACAGTCACAGACGTTGTGACGCATCACATTGTTTACAAATATTACGTGCAAAGCGTTGTCAGTCTAGTCGTTCGTGTCTTCAACTCCGGATCCATCTATCCGAAAGGTTTTACCATCCTTACGCAATCCACAACCTTCGTCACGTTTATGCCGAACTTAATGGTATGTATCAAGAGCTTCATTATATCATTTGTGGTGCTTTAATAAATCGTGTTCTCGAAACATGACAATAAGCTTAAAACGTATCTTTGATTTATGAGTATCTTCATCCCAAAAACGGTGGTGTATTAGCCAATGGTTGGTTGCATCGATCGCGCTCCAGAACGTTTCGCTCCTCGATGTCGTCATAGCATCAAGGCCGTCATTGTCTAGATTATCACACGTGACGATCTGACGTTATGGTTCTTGCACTTTCACGCTTCTATTCAAAGCGTTGCATCTGTTTATTTCTCCATGTTTGCTGCGAAGCCTGCAATAGCATTAATTATGACCGTTGTAATGTCTCATTCGCCATTTGCGTCATCTAAACGTTTAAATTTAACGAGCGTAGTGTAATCGACGTGATAATACCCTCCTACACAGTTGTTGGTAAATAAAATAACGTAATGCGGTGATGCCGAATTTATTATAGCACTATCTAACAATAGGATCTTGTGACGAAACACTTTCGCCGTCGATCGTGTAGGTGTCCAGCGGATCAGCGAACTGCCTATCTAATACCATTGTTCTGTTCGGCTAATGAACTTTTACCGGTGAAATGCGAGATGAAAGTAGCGTTCTTAATTATCGCTTTGAGACCTGATCGATCATAATGGTCTTTATCTTTAACATCATCGGTGGCCGATGATTTATTGTCTGCCGTACGATTAGGAACCATTTTGTCTTTCGTAATTTCTTTTGCGCCACTCTAAACAGGTACTCCATCTATATCGGTCAAATCGATGAGTTAAGTCTTTGCTTTTCGATCGTAGCAGATTTTCTCTAACGTTATTGTTATGACGGTATGTTTTAAAATAGTTGAGTTTGTTATCACTGACATCACTACATAAAAATAAATCGTTAACCAACTAGTCTATACAAACAGAGTACGTCACGGTTACTTGTGTTATATTTTTCACAGTCGGATACGTTTACGTTCCTTTATTTTATTGTAATTTAATACCAACCACAATACCGCAGCGAGGGTAAGCCTCTTTTGTGGTGTAGGGTCTGCTATTGTTTATAAAGTAACTCTTTAATTTCCGCCCACACAATGTGGTATCGATTAATTGATATTAAACCTCTTGTATTCTTATCGACCGATAAGGTTGTTAGTGTATCTCTCTACTTAGTCTGTGGTTGTTAGATAATGAATCCATTTGAATTTATCGAATCGGCTAAAGTGCATTGTTCTAGAATCTGATGATGAAATTGGCTGTAATCACTTATAATGGCGACCTCGGTTTGTACATTTTAATATTTAAAACCTAATTAACACTTATGCAATTTCTGAGACAGTGTAACTTAAAAATAAACGTATATTTTTATAGACCAGGGGGTCTACCGCCTAACGAAAACTGTCTGAGATTTGATGTCGCCCTCTCTTTTATTTTCGCTTGAAAAGATAGAGACAGCAATAGCGAAAACCGATTTAGTTAGGCGGTAGGAGGGCAGTTGTAATATTGGATTATCTATGCATTCAATGTCAAATGTATTTATTGATCTTATAACGTACTAACTGCGCCCCGTGGCCCGTGATTTACCCGCGCTGTACCCGTTGTTTTTTCGGGACAAAAAGTAGCTTATGTATTCTTCCATACTATAATATCACTGTGTTCTAAATTTCAGCCCGATTACTTCATATGTTTCGATGTGATTGAGCAACAAACATCAAAAATTTGAAACTATTTACTAAAATCTCTTAAAAAAAAACGATAGATAATACATACCCAAAAGCGATTAAATTGAAGTAAGTACTTACTGTGAAATGTAAATGTATCTGTTCATCCTAATCTTAATTCTAATAAATAAACTTGTCTTCATCGGTCTATGGTTAATTTATATACACCTACTGTAAGTAGCCAATTAAAATGCTATATACAAGTTTTTTATATTTATAATAATTATTTTATAGTTTTTATATTATTTTTTCTGTTATGTGGCTTTTAATAAAGAATTGTTTTATTGTATTGTAGTCAGGTATATAGTGCAGTGTAATTTTCATAGTAATTTAGTTTTGTTAATAAATACTGTCCAAAGCTACAAAATCTTTGAAAACAATCGTTAAAAACACGTGAACGTGTGGGGTACAAACCACAGTTGTAGAGTTTTCTCTATGGCTATCGAATACGATTCGTCACAAATTCTTTCCTTTCCACCAACATCCTCCAATCAGTTACAACAGAAACTAATTCCGTTTCGACATCGAGAGAAACTAGTAGTTTCAGCGTCTTGTCTTCATTCCCGCGTAATTTCCCTAAAGCTGGGCCGTTGGCGGTATGCAGCAGGTGGCCACAAACAGGAATGTCTGCATTCCTCATTGTAATCTCTAATGCCTCTGCTATCGGCTCTGCTGGCTATTATTTTAATAAGGTTTTCAGCTCAGTAATGATATGCTACAGGCGCTGTTTTTATAGACAGCGTTTAATCACGTATCTACTGTGAGTTGATCTTATTTTTACTAAGTTTTATTGTACGCTCCAGATCTCATATCTTAAATAATGTTTTTTCTTTGCTGATAATGTGACTGGACTTGACCGCTATCTCGCTTGATGTTAAGCGACAATGTGATTTTTACTTATGTATAGAGTGATACCTACCTGGTCTGTATGTCATATAAGCGTTATCGCCCCATTGGGGAGAAATTGGGATACGAAAATTTATACGGTGGTTGAAATTGAAAATGACCCCAATACGTTTGTTCGAATTAAGTATCACAATACACAACAGGCTTACCTTTAGCTTCTTCTGTGTGCTCGTGGCTGCGCAGCCTCCTCTGATGGTCCCTTTTGATGGTTTTCTAACACAATATATGTATTTCACACGATGATGAATTAACAATTTTTATATCGACCCGTTAGGTTTTTATCGAAGCAAGAACGTTGAATGAATCTTTGAAGCCTGCTGACGTCGTTCTTAACGGCGCTTGTGAATGGCAGATTTCGAAGACAAACGCATAGGCGGCAAATACGAATTTCAATATGTACGATACATTACCGCCCACCAAAATACACGAAAGGCGTATTTTCGGATAAAATAAAAAACATTTTCGAAATACCCACATTGAAAGGGAATACAGTTCAATTGGGTTCAAGAATGATCGATGAAGCCATAAAGAATGAACAATATGGATACGCGAATGAACCTAACTTTTATTGAAGCTAGTGATGGGAAAAGGTTATCGAACAATATTACGAATAATTACTTTATGCGAATAATAACTTAATGCTAAAATGAAATAAGAAATTAATTTTACGATTTAGTCGGTTTGAGATGGTAAAGGACAAATCTTTACCAAGGGTCGCGTAAGGAAAGACCCGTTGGGAAGTCGCAGAGTAGCGACACGTATAACTCCATCTGGGCTTGCGTGTAGTTTTTCTACGCGAGCTAAGGGCCAATGCAACGGAGCAGTTTCAGATTTGATTATGACAACGGACCCGATATCTAAAGGTTTCGAATGTTTTGTCCATTTAGCACGTTGAGTAAGCGATTGAAGATATTCGTTTTTCCATCGTTTCCAAAAATCTTGCTGAAAGCGTTGGATAAGTTGCCATCTTTTAAGTCGCGTTATGTTAATTGGTGTTAGATCTTGATCAGGCACAGCCGTTAGAGGTTCTAACGTTAAGAAATGACCAGGAGTTAGCACCGTAAAGTCATTTGGATCTGAACTCAATGCGTAAAGTGGTCTTGAATTTAACACAGATTCGATCTGTACGAATAACGTGAAGAGTTCTTCGAACGTTAACGATTGGCTGCCAATAACACGATAAAGAAGTGATTTTACTGCTTTGACTTGAACTTCCCATACCCCGCCCCAGTGTGCGCTAGCGGGTGGGTTCCTTTTGAACTCGATTTGCTCATTACGAGCCGCATTTTGCATATAAACGGCCAATTCTCGTTCTGCACCTACAAAATTTGTTCCACGATCAGAGTAGATTAGGTTAACGCGACCACGACGACCAACAAAGCGGCGCAGTGCTGCAATAAATGCTTCACTTGTCATGTCTGATGCAACGTCAAGATGTACACATTTGGTAGTCAGACAAATAAACAGAACAAGATATGCCTTAGTTATCTTAGCACCACGGTGTTTGCCTGATTTCACGCGAAACGGTCCTGCGTAATCTACACCAACAACACTAAACGGTTTAGCTTGATTGACACGAACAGCCGGTAAATCACTCATGAATGGTTCGAGAGAAGTGGGTTTCGTCTTAAAACACTTAACACAGTTTGACACTTGGTGTCGAATGGCACGTTTAGCTGACAAAATCCAAAATTGTTGGGCAACCAAATAATGAGTAGTATTGATTCCAGGATGACAATTTTCACGATGGATAGCGTCAATGATTTTGTAGGTCAACGAAGCCTGTCTAGGAGCAGAGCCGGATGTCTTTGAGTATACTCTAAGCCCGATCTGGACAATCTACCACCTACTGAAAACTCCTGTATTATCAATGAACGGATTGAGTTTTCGCATCGGTTTTGAAAGAACTTTGCCATCCCTAACACGCTGGATATCATCCTGAAATGAAGAAATTGAGTACGTTTTACGATAACTAACAAAGCATGATGAAGTTCTGCTCGAGTTAGATTATGATCAGAATCTTGGCAGAGTTTGAAACGATTATTATGTCTGAAACGAAGACATAAAGCAACAATACGTTGAACTTTACGAATTGACGAAAATCGAGTGAGTAAGTCATCAATCGGATGAGGTGTTTCTTCATTTGTAAGAAGCACTTGCACCTTTTCTTCAGCACGAAGTTCTTCCTCTGAAGGATCTGGAATGGAACAAGGCCAGCACTGTTGATCTTCAGAGAGCCAATTTGGCCCCGCCCACCATAACGAATTGTTGACAAGCTCGGCTGGTGTTTGACCTCTCGAAGGAATATCTGCCGGATTATCCATCGTAGGAACTTTCAACCAACGTGCACCTGGAATCGCATCTTGAATATGACTAACTCGATTTGCCACGAACGTTTTCCATCGAGACGGTGGTGATCGGATCCATGCAAGTGTAACTGTTGAATCCGACCACGCATACACCTCAGAAACATTAAGAAATTTATAAGTTTCAATCACGAATTTAAGCACGTCTGCCGTTAAGACGGCAGCGCAAAGCTCAAGCCTTGGTAGAGATACCACCTTGATAGGGGCTACTCTTGCTTTTGACATAACGAAGAAGACCTTGACATTATCCTGCAGGTCACGAATACGAATATACACCACAGCTCCGAATCCACGCATGCTGCTATCAGCAAATCCGTGGAGTTCACACGATTTGATTTGAGGTGGAGCTAGATGTCTAGGAATTTTATATTTTGATAAGCGGAAGCTCTAATACATAGCGTTTCCACTGCTCCTTGATGTCTTCTGGAGGTTCTTCATCCCATGCTATACCCAAAACCCATAAACGTTGTACTAAATATTTTGCATAAACCGTCAGAGGTGAGAGAAACTGATCGGGTCGTATACTCGCAAGCTCACTTAGAATATTACGTTTCGTACAAACACGATCGAGAGGTGTGACTTCGAATAAGAAGTGGTCGGTATGAGGATCCCACTTCAGCCCTAAAACCTTCAAAACATCTGATTTCTCAACATCCATCGAGACATTTTCGCTAAGACAACTTTCTGGAGGCAGATCTGCAAGGAGAGAAGGAACATTGGTTGCCCATTTACGCAGCTCCATGCCACCACGCTTTAGAAGCTCAATAAGCTCGGCTTTTATACGCATCGCCTGCTCGAGATCTGAACTACCAGTAACCACATCGTCAACGAACACATCGCGCTCCAGGATAGCTTTGCCGAGAGGTAAATTATCACCTTCATCATCAGCGAGTTGAATTATGGTACGACAAGCCAAGAATGGAGCCGACGAAACACCATACGTAACAGTATTCAATTTATATTCCATAATGGTTGGGATGGATGGAATCTCCAGAAGATTCTTTGATAATCGCGATGTTCTTCATTGATGAGAATTTGCCGATACATTTTGCACACATCAGCGGAGAACACTACAGAATGAGTACGAAACCTCAGAAGAAGTTCCAAAATGTTAGATTGTAACTTTGGTCCGATTAGTAAAGTTTCGTTTAACGATACGCCAGTAATGACGTCACGATTCGATGCGTCGAAGACGACACGCAGTTTTGTACTAGCACTGTCAGGACGAAGAACACAATGGTGTGGAATATAATACTTCCTAAAGCCTACTTCATTGCGGGGCACGGGTTTCATATGGCCTAACTCAAGGTACTCTGCCATAAAATCGGAATATTGTTCGTATAGGCCAGAGTTCGAAGTAAGTTTCCGCTCTAAAGAATGAAAACGACGAAGAGCTGCCTCTCTAGAACTTGGAAATAATGGTAAAACCTCGTCTTTAAACGGCAAGGCAACAGAATACCTTCCAGATTGGTCCCGAGTGGTAGTATCACGATATATTTTTTCACATTGTTGTTCAGCGCCTGTCAACCTTGTAACACTGGGAAGAGAATCTAATTCCCAGAACTTCTTAACTTCCTGAAAAAGTTGGTCATCCGATACGAAAACGAATTAATGTTGATATCTGCTTGGTTATCGCCTACACTTCCGATAAGAAGCCAGCCGAACACAGAATTCAACGCAGATGGTTGCTTTGGTCCTCCATTCACACTTCCGGGTAGAATTAATGAAGAGAAGATCTCTGCACCTAAGAGAACATCGATCGGAGCCGGTGTGTCCCAATCTGGATCAGCGAAATTGAGACCTTGAATATGAAGCCAAGAGGATTTGTTGAGTGGTATACTCGGCATATTACCGCAAATGTTAGGTATAGTCAATGCATCTAAATTAAATGCCACTTGACCGTTAATACCTATCTGGATCTGAACAGCCCCTGAAATGGAAGCTGACGATTGTCCCACACCACGAATATGGCGTGGAGACACCTTTCTTTGAGTCCAAGTTGAGTAACTGCACGTTCTGAAATGAAATGAGCCTGACTACCAGTATCGATGATGGCACGGAGAGACTGGTAGTTACCCGTCGAATCACGAATTTGTATAACTGCAGTTGATAGAAGAACTACTGAGTTTTCACCTGTGTTTGTTAAAGCGCGTACCGATGGTCCGGCTTCATCATGTTTTTCGGATGAGTTAATGTTATCTTGATGGAGCAAAGTGTGATGTTTCTGACCACATTTAGAACAGCTGAAACCGAACGGCAATCTCGAAGAACGTGCGATGCTCTCAGGCAGTTGAAACACCAGCGGTTTTGTTTAGCGATGGCGTGTCGTTCTTGAACCGGTTTTGCAGCAAATACTTTACAATGGGCTATAGAGTGAGAGTCAGAACAGAAAGAACACTTACTCGAAGTAATTGCCGGCGCAGTAGCTGTATTTACCTGACGTGCGGTTGAGTCGATTTTGTTTGTTCAGGTTGAACAGTAGTTTTCTCAGAGTTCGTTAGCAACGAAGAGGTAGCCTTCTTATTGTTACTACTGAATGTTGACTTGTAAACATTTTTATTACTACTACTAGCAGATGGTTGAAGTTCACGGTTACTTGAAAATGAGTATCACGTACGAGCGCCTCACATTGCGACTCGAGAAACTGTTTAAGAACAGAATAATCTGGTAGTTCCGAAGACGAATGAGCATTCTCAAAAGCACACCTAGTTTTAGAGTCCAACTTAGACAACAAATGGTAACATAGAATGAAATCCCATTTGTCGGTCGGTAACTTAAGACTCTTTAGAATAAGTAGGTTTTCATTAAACAGGTCGAGTACGCGTCTGAATTCGGTTGGTGAATTCATTTTCAGTGAGATGTTGAGCATTTCACGCCAACATGTGAACGCTAGCTCGCGTTTGTCACGATAACGATTTATCAACGTTTGATAAGCTTCTTGATAGTAAGCGCCTTGAATCGGAAAAGTGCGAATAAGTCCCAACGCGTCCCGAATAAACTCGCCCGGAGGTACTGCATCCGGTCCGAGTCCGATAGAGATTCATTCAAATGAATGAGCGAGTTGAACGCGTCGTAAAACATCGACCACCCTTTATGTTGCCTGAGAATTTCGGAAGATCTAATTTCGGTAGTTTAACCCCTAGATTGGAATGCCTTGATGAAGGACCTGCTGTAGGCGTATCTACTAACATTTGATGTATAGTAAGCACTTGATAATAAATTTTGTCAAAGTCTGACCTAATAATATCTTCCTTCTCAGCATCGGTCTCACTTACTATACTTAAAATATCAAAATGCGATTGCTCAAAAAATCGACATGTCTTTTCAGAGCTGAATGATAAACAAGAAATTCTCCTAAGCGAGAAGCATCCTTTGAGCAGACACGGCAATCTCCAACACCTTTCGCAGTCGGTTAAAGGCAACAGTACGCTTACGACGTAAAGCAGGCAAATCCGTTGACGTAAGACTAGTATTTTCTTTAGATAAAGATCTAGACAAAGCCATCTTAATGAAGCAAGTGATACAGAACGAAAATACTAAATGATATTAATAAACTTTTATTCGAATAAAAATATCGATAAATTTTATCGACAAAATTAATTTGAACCGATGAACATCACTAAACTGATAATGGAACAATGGGAATGAATGTTTACGTGTTTCGTGTGAAGTTTGTATAGAAAAGAACGAATTTTCTAAAATGATGGTAGGTTGGTAGGTCGGTTACGGTTACGATTGAGTAAAAGACGAGAAGTTACCTTAATGTACCTACTTACTACGAATTATTGCGATATGACTTTGGAATGGAAAATTTCTACGATTTCGACTTTTAGGTAAATAACATAAGAATATTTAGCCTGATAATTGTTGTGATGATAATAACACGTTTTATGAGATGTACTGAATAATAAAACGGTAATTTACAAATACTAAAACGGACAAAACAACAATTCTGAACGAGAAAGAAATTTTACGATTTCGAATTCAGATTATAGGTACGCAGCTCAGATGAAGAATACGTATTTTGAATTGAATTTTGGTTTTCAATTCCCGGGTTTCGGCACCATAAAATGGAGCGTTATCGCCCCATTGGGGAGAAATTGGGATACGAAAATTTATACGGTGGTTGAAATTGAAAATGACCCCAATACGTTTGTTCGAATTAAGTATCACAATACACAACAGGCTTACCTTTAGCTTCTTCTGTGTGCTCGTGGCTGCGCAGCCTCCTCTGATGGTCCCTTTGATGGTTTTCAACACAATATATGTATTTCACACGATGATGAATTAACAATTTTTATATCGACCCGTTAGGTTTTTATCGAAGCAAGAACGTTGAATGAATCTTTGAAGCCTGCTGACGTCGTTCTTAACGGCGCTTGTGAATGGCAGATTTCGAAGACAAACGCATAGGCGGCAAATACGAATTTCAATATGTACGATACAGCCCGGTAAAATCGCCAACGGTAACTACGCTGGTAAAACCGCGGGGTACTGGTAGTTTAAAACAGTCTTTCCCAAAGTGGGCGATAACGCCCCCTTGGGCGCTGCAGGACTAAAAGGTCAGACTTAGTAAAAAATTGGGGGCGTTGTGTAGAGCCTTGCAGTCCGTTGTGTGTTACCTACAGGGCTCAGGTCTTTTTTTTTTTTTTAATTAGCCACTCCGCACACTCCGGGGTCCGTGATCTTTGTCACGTTTACAATTATCGTTTTCTACACATATCTTGGATAAGGAGAAGAAGAGGAAAATAGAGCTCAGGTCTCAAGTTAACTCTTGCGGGTTATAGTAAAAGTCTCGTTTAGATTGAATGTTTAATCTCCGCTAATATAGCTCACAATATATATAAGTAATTTAATTTGAAGTTGTAATGGTTTCTAAATGCGTGAAAGGGGGGGGGCGCTAAAGAATAATTTACTCTCAAAGTGAGCAGTAGATAAAATAAGTTTGGGAAGCCCTGGTTTAAAATAATGATTACTCCAGATAATGTGAGTACATCGCATTTCGAGACAGCTACTGACGCTCGGCCATACAGTCGCGTGATCGTCCTTGTCAGAGCGTGCTCGGTTGCACGATTCTTCACAGCTGCCGTGCGCGGTAACCGTCGTTAGTCCAGCTTCGAGCTGTCTCTTAAATTATTCACATTGTCCGTATCAATCATAATCTGATATTGTTTAAAGAACTGACATTGAGCACGCCTATTGGGGAAAATAATTTAAAACCTTTTGTAAATTGCAGTATTAATGATTCATGAACGCCTTCAGAAACATCATTACTCTATTTCTCTTTGTTTCTGTATAGACTAAAGACAAAAAATCGAATTTGTGAAGATACCTTTGTAACGTAGAATACTAATTGTATATTCTACTAATATTATAAATTAGGAAATATAGATGTTTGTTGCTCAATCACGTCGTAACGGCTGATCGGATAGGTTTTAAATATGGAACATAGGTATGGTTTGGAATATCACATAAGGTACTTTTTATAAACTTAAACTTTAGTCTCTAAAGAAACAGATACTATAAGAGAATCAGAATGATGATTTTTCATCGCTAGAAAATGACGGATTTTTTATTTTTTTTAACTTTTATAGGTTTACACTTGACCGCCATCTCGCCTGATGTTAAGCGACGATGCGGTCTACGATGGAGCGTGTTTACGTAGAAGAAACCGATTCACTCTCGATTTGAAGACACAAAGATTGTAACTATCGGGGAAAACCCTCTCAGGCAACGTATTCCACAGCCTAGACGTTCTTATCACAAAAGTAGAGTCAAATCTCTTCGTTCGTGTCTTTGGAACATCAACCATGAAACGATGTCGCTTTTTTCGAGCTACGAGCATTCCGATAGAAAAAAGGGCAAGGTGGTATCAGATCATGCAAATCAGTCGCACATTCTCCAAAGTGTATATAAAAAACCGATAGGCTGGCAATTTTTCGGCGATGATCAAGCCTTTGTAGTCTTTTTCGCAGAAGAAGAAATTTACGGGTAAATCCGTGGGGCACTGCTAGTGCAGTAGTAACATTAAATGCGATAGGTCCATAACGTACGAGAAATTCTCTCAGTCACCAACTGATTAGTTAACTACATTTTTCTGCTATTGTCTATTGGCTCCCACAATTTTAACCGGCTTTGTATAGGCGCAGTTTCCATTCTGGGAGATTCGCAGTAATGATTACAGCATTATTGCTGTTATTATCATACTCGTTCATGTCTGTTTAATGAATGTGAACATTACTGTTAGCTATTACTTACAGAGCCGAATTTGGAGATCTGGAAGCATTGGGGCATCAAAGAGATGGAATTATTTTCCAGATAAAAATAGTATTTTCTTGCAGTCCAGATTCTATTGAATAATGTATTGTGAAATCAACGGAAAAAATAGGTAAAGCAACGGATAAAAAATCAAATGTTAAGTTGTTTAGTCGTCGGAACGTGGTAGACTTTTTGGAAGTCTCATAATTTTAATAGTACCAACTTCTGTGAAAAAGCTTCAGCAAAGAGTTCACTACAATAATACCTACACTACACAAAATGGCACTACTTTTTTCCACGAACACGGCACTTAAAGATGCATAGTCTTCTACACACCAATCTGTGTATATTCTTGCGATTAAAAGATTAAGAGGTGACTAACTCCTTATCTCACTTTCACCTGAAAGTTATCTTCAAACATGACAATTACTAAAGTATAAACATAAAACATAATTCGCAACATATGTTTATGGTAATTTTAAAACCATTGATGTATCGTTACTTTCATTTAGGACCTGCTCTTTCGACGAAAGTTGCACAGTTTAGTAATGATTTATTGGAATTATCAACGTCCAGCGATAACATTTTATGGCCCATTGTTAGCGAAAATATTTGCTTTTACGACATTAATCTTGGCGATAAGAAGTGCATAAGATTTGAGAGAGCACAGGAATAACAGCTCTAAAACGATGTTGATAAAACTCATCGTTGTTTCTACATATTTTATTTTTGAATTCTTCCAGGGACAGATGCTAATCATTGTTTTGTTGCCAGTGCAGACGTGGCGGCGGAATTATTTTTACTTGGTTCTGTACGCTTTTTTTAATACTTAATGGGCTGATGTTTGACCTTACCTCACCAAATAATACAGGTACAACTCTCTTGCCTAGAAGATACCTATTACCTACCCATTTTTTCGTTTATAGATTTCCAGTTTAACATGAAATTGTTATGTATTACGTAATTATTCTATGGCAAGTCATTCACTTTATAATCATTTAGATGGAGAATGCTTCTTTGTTATAATTTTAAAACATATTTTATCTTTTTCACTTCGATAGCACACCACGTGTTTTGTACCCTAACACAAATATGTACTACAAGTATTCTACAAGACGTGCCTTATTTTCATCTATTAATACTCCTGCTGTCTGTATTTGTTGTTGTTTTCGTCGTTCAAGTTTCTAAAGGTGCTTTTCATGTCACGTTCATATCATGCTGTATGAATTCTAGGCTCAACCTCTTGACCCCTGTCCCGCCTACATCGTGGTGTGTTTCTCTAGTGCTTGCAGTTTCTATTCTGTCGAGACTGGCTACTTTCATTTCTGAATTAGGGCGTGCTTTAATTGAAATTAACTTCTTGTATTTCTTGCTTTGCTTTGTGAAATGTTCAATTGACATACTTATTGAAATCTTTTGTGTCTTTTCTTAGAGTGATATTCTTTTTCTAGTTTATTTATACTCTAGTCTGTTTTCCCAGTTACATCTTTCTCGCTATTTATTGTCATCTAATATATAAAATTCTCGCGTCACAGTTTTCGTTGCCATACTCCTCCGAAACGGCTTGACCGATTTTGATGAAACTTTTTGTGCTTATCGGGTATCTATGAGAATCGGCCAACATCTATTTTTCACCCCCCCCCTAAATGTTAGGGGTAATCCACCCCCAAATTTTTATTTTTATTTTTAGACAAAATTTTTAATTTCTATTTTTTTATGATACAACATACAAAAATACATACAATCCTCAATTTTCATCCTTCTACGATCAACCCTTATTTTATTAGGAAATTATTTATATGGCAAAACAACGTTTGCCGGGTCAGCTTGTTTTCATATAATAATGATTTTTATTTAAAACTTTGGCCGCGACAGACACTGGAGTCTGAATCCTTTATCAGAATTAAAAAATAATATTATGAGCGAAAAAGGAAACCTCAGACCTAAATTCTAATTTCTAAATTTCCATGTAATGGGCCACGAGTTACGTGTGTGATGTAGATGTCAGTTTATAGTTTTGTTTTTATGTTTTGTATTTATTCTGGCCACTACTCACTTTCTATTGTTCTTTATAATCGCTTACTTATGTATTCCTTCCAATAACATTATCCTTATTATCACCTTAACCACGTCTGTGTCTCGCAAATGACTGTCACTTAATGAATTCATCGAATTCATATCTAATTACAAAGCCATTGTGTGTATTTAATATTCACCATAGTAATATTAGCTTTCCGGTCTGGACAAAAGCGCATATGGTACTTTAAATTCAAAGTACCCCTTTCGTTTCCGTGTCGCTTGTTCAGCCAGGGGCTGTCTCACGATAATCTCCTAATCCCCATCTCTTGTGTAGCCATAGATTAGAATACCTACACGTGCTTGAATGCGTTACAAGCTCCGATACTTGTAAGGGTTTGGCACAGCTCTATTGTCTCGAAGACTAGCGATGTTTACCTTTTTGCAGGGTTGAGCTGTGAAGTTGGATGAATCATTTATTTTAAAGCTTTGATTACTGTCGCAAAGTTGCTTCCTTATCGGCCTTTTATCGATCCTTTTCGAAGAATGTATTTTTGATCTACACAATCTAATACCATTGAGCCATTTTTTTCATGGGACATGCCGGAAACGACATCTACTCGTATTTATCGTTGATGTTTCAAAATCTCAAATGAAGCGTTTTTTTTGCGCGCGAATTTCCGTTTTCGTAATGCGCGCATTCTGGGTGTCTTCACATTGAAAATTAATTATTTCGTCTAGATAGGCGTGCTCAGTCTTATACCGCATAGGTGCTTTACATCAGACGATATGGTACGGAAAGCGCAATATTCAATTTAGTCAAACAATACTCATATCTTTTCAAACTTTGTTATTCTGGTGAACTGCAGTTTATGCATTTAGTATCCTACTCATATAGATGTCTTCTTATTCTGTCTTAGGTACTTCTAAAGTACGGATAACCTATCCAATAATAAGTGATTCGTATCCCCACCGACTTCATGATCGTTTCAGATGGTGTCATGTTCCTTTGTTGTATTTCTTTAACTGTGTAACGTTTTTTTGTCTTATTACTATGTTTAATTCTTATCATCACCCCTATTGTTTTACCGTACTTCCAACTCGATAGGCGTTGTTCACCCCTATTGTAGTTTAAATGCGTGCGGGCCTTTCCGTTGCAAGCCATGCGAGGCACATGTTGAAACACACACACAAACGTAAATATACGAGTAAAACGTCTGTTTATTATGTGTCTTATCGTATCATTGTTTGGTTGGCTGGTATATCAACAAATAAACATTGCCGGTAAGACAATCGTAATACCAGCTGAACGTTAGGAAACAAACGCGTTTACAAGTAGCTAGTGATGCTAATCTATCAAAATACTAGCGAGCAGTCCCTCTACCGCCTAACTATTTTATTTATTTTATTGGTACGATAGCAATGAACAAATCAAAACTTAAATAAACTACTTATGATAAACTTAACAATATGAATTTGTTCATCTAAATGTCGTACACGGCATTGATAACAAGACAACGCCAACTTACACAACGAAATTTCAAGAAATGTTTTATGAATATTTTGCGACAATCTTATTCTAGGACATATCCGAAAGCGATGATATGTTAAATATCCAAAGATTATAGTAACTTTTTGAAGCCATTAAGATTCTGATAAAAGATATCGAGTTCATCGCATTTGTTACAACAGATATCATTATATAGTTCACACATGCGATACAATGGATTATTGCGCCCTACATTGTTTTGACGTGACAACGTCTTATAAATTGGTTTGCCGGGTGACACTTCAAGAAACTGCGTTACGCTCCGCTCACGTTATGCGCTCACAACGAGAGCGAGTGAGAGGCACGCGTCCCTTCCACTCGGGCATGGTTAGCCCGCCTAAGAGCGAGAGAGACAGACATAAAAAAGTGAAAGGCACGCGTCCCTTCCGTAAAATTATTTTACCACTCAAAGTCGTTGTCACGTAAAACTTTCGCCCGTATACCGACTTTACAGGCAACCAATTTTTTTGGTAGATGGAATATCAAAAAGTACTCGTGGTCTGCGTACTGATATTTTACGAGTAGAATAATTGACGTCAGCAACCAATTCGTCACCCAATGAAGCGTTCGCAATCTTATGGCTATTCAAATCTATATCGGCTATGGCTTTGCTATAGCTGTCTCTATCATTTCGAGCTAAAAGAAAAAGAAAGCAAATCAAAGCTAAGACAGTTTTAGTTAGGCGGTAGATCCTCTGAGGTTCTACCGCGTAACGAAAACTGTCTTAAGTTTGATGTCGTCCTCTCTTTTCTTTTCATTTGAAATGATAGAGACAGCAATAGAAAGCTAAAGCCGATTTAGTTGGGCGGTAGAAGGGCCGTTTCGGTTTCGCTCGGATATTGTCATATTATAAAGTTTACCTATTAATATAAAACTATCCTATCTTTCAAATGGGATCAAACTGCGTACGGTGTGCAAATTCATTTAAAATCAATTAAGCACTTTGGGAGTCCAACGCGGGTAAACATCGTGACACGTAATTTATATTATATCTATATATATAAAAGAAAGTCGTGTTTGTTACAACACTTATAACTCGAGAACGGCTGGACCGATTGCCATGGTTTTTGATTTGTTGGATTTGTTTCCATCCCGAATAACAGAATACATCTTAAAAACAATGAAAACTCGATATGTGTAATGAATACTTAATCATTTCAATAGATGCTGATTTGTTTATTACATGTCAAACATTTGTTGTCCAATCCTGTCAAATAGTGTAACAATATTTTTTTTTTGGAGCTTATGGCCTGGTTGCTGAGACCTTTAAGCCACAACTTAATTTTTTTCTGAAGACATCATGTGTGCGTTCAGAAATTTATTTTTTGTAAAATGTCTACAAAGTTCAGGTACTGATAAATTGGTTTGTTTAAGACATTAATTTTCGAAAATTATGTATTAATTATTTAATTTTTAATTCCCGAAACTACTACCTAAGATTTATTCATAAAATGTAAAAACATTAAATCATCGGAAAGGAACGGAATTTAGGGAATAAAAAATCAGTTGGTAAAGGTTATAAGATTAAGGAAAAAAATCTACAGGTTAACAAAAGAGTAAATGTCTTTTATGGGTTGTCTATGATTTTCTTGATAAGCTATTCATACGTAGTGGTTATAAACTCTTTGAGCTATTGTCTATGTCTCGAAAGTTCAGGCTCTGTGATTATATTTGGGGGTTTTATTCGAGTGCACATTTTAATAACAATGCCGCGTCCTAGAAGATCTAATCTTTCCCAGCGAACTCGTCGAGCCTATCGTACAGATTAACAGAGGAATAATCTTCAAAGTGCAAGAAGAAATGGTTCAAGTATTGATTTGAATCGAGCAGCGTTTCTGTATGATTGCACCATCGATTACAGCTTGCATCGTTTAGTTTGCATTGGTCCAATGGACGTTGTTTGCCAGCATTGTGGAGCATTGAAGTTTGCTGGTGAAACCCCCTGGTTTGTGCTGCCTTAGTGGCAAACCATCCGCTTTATTTGTTCTTGCGCCTGACCAAAAAACAAAGAATGTCGTTTACCACAAAGTGCTTGAATGAAAATCCTATTAATGAATTAATCCGAGTTTTTTTCCCAATCTGCCATCGAACTCTTAAAAACGCAGAAGCGGCAAACGCGCTTCTACTATGGCGATGCAAAATCAGGTGACGTCTCCTGATTTAGTCTCAGTCGCAACAAGGAGTTGTGTACGTTCGGTGACAATTGCGTACGTTCGCTGACAATTCAATTTTCAAAATTTTCAAACAAATTTTCGCCACGTTATGTTGTCTTTAGATTATGGCATACCTCATCTTCGTTTCTTTAATTATATCGATGCAATCTGCACAACATTTTTCAATCATTTTTTTCTGACATGAGTTTGAAGTACTTCATTATTATTATTTTTTTATTCTCATTCTGTGTGTATGTTTTCATCATCATTCATCATAATAAAATACTTTTTGTTTCTATCTATTGAAATATATTATTTTGTATCATTGTTTTACGTTCATCAAAGCCTAAATGAGTTCAGCTAAAAAAGTAACACGACATTCATTGACTGTTAGGCGGTACGAAGTTCGCCGGGTCAGCTAGTATTAAGATAATATTGAACTGTATGAGTATTTCTACTTCAACAAAATACTGTCATCGATCCGTGGTGTATCTCGTTGCTTAGGTACCTAAACTATTATCAAGGATTTTACCTCCTTAAGACCAAAATGTTTACAAACTTTGAATGTATTTAGTCAAAAACCTAAAAAGTACCTACGTTTCAAGCCACCAGAAAAGATGAACTGCGCTTGTAGATCAAGAGAGAGATAATGAAATAAAAGACATAAAAAATTATAGGTTATAAACTTATTGCACTATTATTTCTCTTGAAACTCTGTGTTCCGATTTGAAGGAAAATTCTTTCAACACCATCGATATAATTAAAGAAACGAAGATGAGGTATGCTATAATCTAAAGACAACATAACGTGGCGAAAATTTGTTTGAAAAATTTGAAAATTGAATTGTCAGCGAACGTACACAACCCCTTGTTGCGACTGAGACTAAATCAGGAGACGTCACCTGATTTTACATCGCCATAGTAGAAGCGTATTTGCCGCTTCTGCCTTTTTAAGAGTTCAATGTTCAACACAGTAATATTTGCCCATTGACGTTTGACTTTAGAGTAACTGGCAAATGTGTGGTACTTCCCCAGACGGACTCTGTTTCTCTTGAGAATGTTTCATCAACGTATTATCGTGCCTCCATACAATACATTCCACACGAAGATACAAAATACAAAGAGATGGAACAGGGTTAATAAACAGTGATAAAAGTAAATATCCTGTCAATTTGAATGAGCCCTTTCTATAGTAAGTTTAGTAACGTAATTTGATTCTACCCTTTAACAGCGTGTTTCTACACTGCTCGCATCGTCACGTTCTGAACCACACAATGGGACTATGAAGAAACTCGATTCGAACTCTATCTAGTTTCCGAGGCAATTTCACGCGAATTTACATACGAACATGTGGCACAGTGCATGCGATCTATACGTCTACACATAGTGTAGTGGATGTACAGTATGTGTTTAGTGATTTTGAAACGATAAGTGATCAGTGAAGTCGATCTTTGGATTGTCTAAACATTTTTGTCGATAGGTCTGCGTTCGACCACCATTTTGCCGAATGTTGATCAGCGATGCTGTCTACGGTAGGACTTGGAACTCTTAAATTATATCCATCAGGAAACTCAAGCAACGTTTCAGTACGATTTTGATCTAATAACTATTTTGCGTTCTTAGTACAATTCTGATTTCGTATCGTAAAGTTGAAAGATATGTGTGACAATGTGACTAGGTATATACTATCCGAATATGTTGGCCGTGCATTTCATGCGATCTAACATATTCGAAATTTTAGCATCGTAAACCGCCAAAATTCATAGGTATTTAGGAGCTTACTACGAGTATTTTGAAAACATTATTAATAAGAACCTCTAATTCATAATTAAGTTTTTCTCAAGTCAAATCAAATTCGTATTGTTTCTATTATGTATAGTATGATTTTTTTTACATTGGGACAATGAAATGTGACTATATAATTTAATCCACATTTCAGCTAGCCAATCATTAGCTACCCATTTAAACTAAATAGGTAAAATAATGTTTGCCAAAATAAAATTATGTCCTCGACTCTAAAAATCCCTTACTGTATGTATGTACCTGAAGTTACAACGATAATCTACCATTTTAAATATCATAAATTTAACTTATATAACTGATCGAGTTGGTCTACTACTTTGCAAACAAGCTATGCATAGCTCGATAAAGCAGATCGTATCGCGGCGCGATGAAATGTCCATCTTATTTTATGCATGAGAGAGTTGCGTTTCAGGGTGTGACTACATACCTAGTAGGTACGGAAGTGGGCAGATCATAGCCTGGTTTCTTACTAACAAGCTTCGTTTAGAAAGGAACTGATACCAAAAAGCAGAACTATAGTTAACCAAAAATTAGATCACCTAATAATTTATTTTCTCCGAAAATAGAAACTTACTTAAATTTAAAATGTTTAAATGGCCGCAAGCTTAATGGGCACTTTTGGGCGGAGATCTGACGATCGCGTGACAGTTTAACATTTGACATTTATTACTAAATGATTTAAAATAAAATTCAGGCATTCCACCAAATGTCATAGGAAGCAATCACTATGTCATCGAGGTAAAGAAATAAAACTTTTGTTGTTTTTGTTCATATTTCAAAAAACACCACCAATTTCGATAAAACTAATATGGGACTACCTCTGATCTACCAAACAAACAAGAACAAAATTAAAAATTTTGATTAACCCCCGACTACCTCAGATTTTTTATCTGTACAACATTCTACTAGTCAAGCCCTTTCATTTGATACCCATATTAAGGGAGTTGTGAAAAAATACATGTATTTCGTCATTTTGTGGAAGCGGCCATCTTGGATTTGAAATTTGTCATAGTGCAATGTATTCTACTAATCAAGCCCTTTCTTTCGTTTGATACCCATATTGAGGTAGTAGGGAAAAAAAGATTATAATTCGCCATTTTGTGGTGGCGGCCATCTTGGATTTGTTTTTTTTTTATTGTGTATAGTATTCTACTAGTCAAGCCCTTTCATTTGATACCCATATTGAGGTAGGTTGTGAAGAAATATTTTGTCCGCCATTTTGTGGCGGCGGCCATCTTGAATCGATATTAACCAAACATAGCTAAGAACCTGGTTGACCGAGCTTTGCTCGGTTTTTTTAAATGATATTTAGGCAGGTACGAATTACGTAGTGATGACTTACTTAGACCTACTTAGATACGAATTACGTAGTGATGACTTACTTAGACCTACTTAGATACGAATTAAATGCGTTTATAAAAGGCTCCAACTATAAGATTTTTTCAGAAAAAAAAAGAAAAGTCCCCAGTGTAACCATCAGGATTCGAACCGGGGCCTGTTGACTCCGAGGGCGAGCACATTCCGTCTGAGCCATTTAGACTTAAAGAATAGTGGCGAAATAAGTGATCGTATTCTAATGACATTGTAGGAGTTTTTCATTGTATAAAAACGCGCATAAAAATGTTTTAAAAAAATAAAACCTAGCTAGATCGATTTATCGTCCCTATATACAATATACCTACATACATATATACCTACAAGAATTGCTCATTTAAAGGTATAATATAAGATGTTAAATAGTAATAGGTCATTTAGATTTTTGTGTCGTAGGCCTTCTAATATGTAAAGAATATTTTTCCGTACAAAAAAAACGACACGGCTAAAAAAGTTTTCACTACAAAACTCCATACAGACAAAGATAATAAAAACTACAACTTTTTTGAAGTCGGATATAATAAATGTGTAATCTATCACTATCTTGAATTGTTCATTTGCTTACTAAATAATCAGGTTTCGTTCAGGTGCGTGACGAAATGAACAATTCCCAATTTCGGTAACTTAAATCAGATTTACCCAATAACAAGTAACAACCTAGAAAAGAAACGAGTCGACATAAGCTAATAATATAAATCCCGTTTAGAAAGAAGCCAAACAATCACGTACAATCTGTGTTCTGCTTATGTACATACATATTCAGCCCGAATCCACCAAACACGGAGTATGTTCAAGTCCATGTACATAATATAATGGACCCAATATCCTCATGTTGGAGACACGGTATTTTTTTTCAGTTGCTATATTGACTTATAGCAAGTGAAAAAAACCCTACTAATACATTTCAAAATTTGGATATATGTCGCTCAAATACGTCGAAAATGCTAAATGGATTGATTTGTAATTAGGAACACAGTATTACAGTGTGGAATAGCACTTCGGCTACGTTTTATCGCGAGAAAAATAGTGGGAATCACGAATTATTTTTATTAAAATTGCACTAATTATAAATGTGAAACTTTGGATGTTTTTGCTCAACCACGTTGTAACGGCTCAACGGATTGGATTAAAATTTAAATTATAGTCTGTAATCGCACATAGGCTACTTTTATCACGAGAAAATTACGGGAACTACCCGGGTAAAACCGCGGGGTGTTGCTAATCTAACATAAACTTTATAACTTAGCCTACATGGGATAGTTAGTAGTAGACGTTCTGTTCCGACCACATTTTTCCCGCAATATGTTTTCTAATGCACTATAACTGGTTTCACTACTCCACACACGATTTTAGCTCAAAAGGAGACGTTGAAAAAGTAGAACTGTTAAGAGTAAAAAGTAGTATGGTGAGGAAACATAGTTGAGTGACCAATATTAAAACAAGAGTGTATAATATAACTATCATATGTTATAGTATAATAAAACGGAGAACAACTATTTAATTCGTTTTTGCACTGCGTTGCGGGTGATTATCACAGGTCGCGGGTTCGATTCCGATCCAGGGCAAATATTTGTGTGACCAAAACAAATATTTTCGTAGTTTTTGCGGAAAATAACAACCATCCTTACATATTCGCAAGCTTTCGCGCTTAAAAACAATAATATTATACACTCACAGGCACAATTAACCCACCCACCCTGGATTCTCTAGTTTGCAGAAATCGTTAATTTTAAAGCAAATTTTATGGTGGTACCTACGTTGAAATGTATCATTAAGCAATAACAAGTGAAGATGTTGAAAACATTAACGGTTTATAAGAATAATCCCACAAAACCGATTTTGTCGAAAAGATCGAAGTGAATATAGGTAGGCGGGCGGTTAATTGTGCCTGTGAGAATAGTTATAACGTAAGTTAGAAACAAACCTATCAATTCCATATTAAAACCTTTTGCCGAGTTTATAACTTACTTACAATTAGATATCCATAAATAGACTAAGAAACAGGAACTGCGATACGAGAATATGTTTTACATAAAACCTTTTCCATCTTATCATACTGCAGTTAACAGAATGGCATATTGATGGATGTTCGGAAAAGCCTTGACACAGCTAAAGCTTGGCTGTGAACAACAAAACCCACTAGAGTAATGATTGATGATCTTAATTAGCTTAACGCTAATCCCAATCGTAGTCGAAATATTCACAAAGATACTGTGAGAAATACAATATAACATCTATATACTTACAAATCTTACAATAACCACTTAGTGGAATATAATATATTGTAATGTAAACCTTGTCTGATCTTGTGTTCAAGGTATTTGTAACTTTAAGAACACACTCAAATAGAAGTCATTCGAAACGTTACAAATTCTAAAGACATCAATGTAGTTGTGAATAGTGACATTCCATAATTAAATCTCAAGTTTCACGGCTGTGTTATTACTTACTTTTTTTTTATAAAACCCAAACGTTAACTGATTCGCTGTGAAATTGGAAACACGGTGAAGCAATGGCGTGTGCGTGTTTAAATGAAAAATAGCAGGGATATCATAATATTCACTCCACGTGCGAAGGTACATTCACTCCA
Organism: Ectropis grisescens; assembly: GCA_017562165.1. NCBI lineage: Eukaryota > Metazoa > Arthropoda > Insecta > Lepidoptera > Geometridae > Ectropis > Ectropis grisescens. Next base: position 5,796,214 of record CM029781.1, on the reverse strand, counting down.
CATATATACAAATAAGAATAAATTACAGATTTTTATAAAAAAATCCATTCACCGTACAGATACTAACAACTGTTACACGTCACAAAAAGAACAAAATGTTTACTAAAACACAAAAAGGTACTCAGTGCAAAACTGAACATACTGATTGCTTGCCACATTGGATTGAAATGACCAGCGTTCATAAAAATTACCATACTTAATATAATTACAGAACTGAAAACATAACCAAAATAAAGCTTTACTTGTATATTCCAATTCTCGTTTCCACAGACGTCAGTCATAACGAAAGAAGTATGTGGGAACTTTTCCTACAGTGTATTTTATCTGACATAAATCACAAATTCTCAGTAAGTTTACTCACAACTGCATTTTCGTTTAGCACCTTACCGCTCAAACAAAGACCGTATTCACATAGTAAACTTTGACCGGGTCAAGAACCTATTGGCGAGCGTTAAAATAGATGAGTGTTTGATTCTAACAATATTTTATTGTAACTATTCTCTTGTCACACTGACATTGGGTTCTATTTTCGTCTCATCATCCATCACCTCATTAAGCATTGTATTTCTCGTATTAGTTACTACCGCCTACTCATGTTATGAAACGCACTGTGTTCGTGCCTTGTAAGCCATCAAGTCATCATTAACGGTGTCTTAACACAGAATTTCAACAATAAGCTCCGAAGCCAGTGACACCTTTCTTTTAACGAACATCGACCCACTTTCGGGTCTTTCGATTCGGATATGGTTTCTAATTTCCAGGGTCAAGGCTACCGTGTGAATTTTTAATCTCATTACAAGTTTAAAATCTTATTGTTTGTGATGTTTAAAATTAATTGTCAGTACAACACTTAATTCATTTCTGAATGAGTTTTGAAGTTTAACCTTAAAGTTTTGCCAAATTAGATAATCTGCATGACCAAGGTCATGAAATAGTTTTCAAAGAAATATTTATCAGGGATTAGTCTAATTTCAATAAGAAACTGTTTACCTACTCACTCAAAATGTAAAGGATATGTCTCAAATGACAACCTAAACGTATAACGATCAAACCAACTGGGTAATAGATACAGATATATTACATCAACACAATAGTTGAATGAAAAGAAATGGCAAACCGTCATAACCGGAAGGGGAAAGTTATTATAAAGAAAATATTAGTTACCAGCAAAAAAGCAGACAATTCATTAGAAAATAGAACTCGAGGCTAGAGAAAACTGAGAAATGGGTCAGAGAAACCGCTGATTAATGAAATGTTCTGTATCTTGATGATTTGTTAGTTGCCAGTCGTGCTCGTCTGGGGCTTGTCTTCTATTATACTCGGTGAACGGTTTTCGATGCAGATGTCTTTCAACAAAGCTTTTGTCCGTTATATTGTTTTTGTGTTAAGTTCTAGAGCATGTAATTGGGTTCGGTGATTTACATGGCATAGTAACTTCTTACAAATGTAGTCCAACAGTTGTATCTTTTCATCATCATTGTGACTCATCTGCTGAATATAGTTTCTAACTCATTTATGCAAATCATCAGTCTTATGCTTGTCTAAACACGAAAATCTAATTATTTGTATCTTAATTATTTATTTTAGTTTTCTATTCAATTTCAATTTCCATTCACTTCTATCTCAAAATTTGTTTTCGAAGATGAACAATTTTACTCATACTAGCAGCGTTAATGACAAGGCAGAGCGAATCCCCATTATTTCAATGCTGAATGCATTGCATAACATGCTCCATGATTACTATTGTTTTTAAATAAACTAACAGAATCAGGGATAACGGCCACTAGTAGTTAGTAATCGTACCAAAGAACTGAAAGTTTAGTTTCCTATATCTGCCCTTGATCAGAGACTTATTTCAATTCATTTCTTTCTATCGACCCTTGCACTCGGTGCATGAATTTTCATTGAATCCTCCTCCACAGAGATTCCGTAATTAGAAATATTTATCCAACCCACATGTTAGGTGTCATTGGACTTCCATTCTCTTAAATTTAACCTTAGACAAACATAAATCCGCTAAACCATTGTACTCGGCCTTACTTAATCTTTAGTAATCATGAACTTAATCCACGTTTATGTTGCAACGTCTCATCCATTCATACACAAAACCGAGGATGTAACGTATACAACCGTAAACGTTGGCAATTACACATGTGTTAACATGCAATTTAGTTTTTCTAGCGCTGGCGGATGTTTCGTACTTGTTGTTTATGTAAAGGATTGTATCAAACTTACGCAAGGAGTATAATCAAGTCAATTTATATCATTCCGTGCTGTATTTGTATTCTTGATGGTTAATAAGCAAACCAGTTTAACTTGGCTCTAAGACTTGCTCGGATTTCAGCAATCTGAAACAAAATACACCGGTTTCGGCTTATAGGTCATCATGAAAATGATCGCTGAATACTTTACTTCTGATAGCAAGTAAACGAACTGAGTGTGTTAGCGAATCAGCGAATATACTCGTAACTGAATCCCTAGACTCCTTACGATTCTGCGCAACGATAGCTCAAGTAACAATGGTTTGATTTTTATTGATTTCGATTATTCATTTGGAATACACTCCTTGAATAGGCATTGTGAGAGGCATGTTGGTGATCATGTATCAGATAATCTAAGCCCTCCGGACAGGATCTCTTGCAAAGGTTCCTAATACTTAATTTTTACTACTGCTGTTCTTACTCGCTTTAATAGCTTAAGTGAATTAATCATGAAAGAGGAATCGGATTTCAAGAGCAACAAACTACCCAATCACATCCGTATTTGCGATTTGTAAGATCAGATTGTATTCCATTTCATAATTCCAATTTATAAAATCCAGTTGATTCGTATCGAGTAGTTTCCTGCTTTCGCAAGCGCACGCATTTGCGTGTGGCGCCGCTAACTCTGTAAATCTTTGCGCAAAATTGGACACCAACGGGGTATATTCACGGTTCTTGATCGTGGCATTTGTGGCGTGAGGTTACAATTCCTGTCGGTTATGCTGATAAAAGCGATATTTAGTATTTTGTTGTTATTGAAATTTTAAGAAGGAATTTTAAGAAGGTTTTTCATATTCTTAAACCCAAATGTAACAACTTATTTAGTAAGTACCTACGGTCCGTCGGATCAACGAACTGTTCGGACCAGCTAATTTCATATCTTTTATTGGTGGGCTAAGACCTCTCTTACCTCTCTCTCTCTCTTACGGATAAGATCTTATACCTGAAATGTTCCGGTACTAAACAGTTCGTTGGAACTATCTACGAGGTTTTCAATTTAAGTTTTCCAGTAAAGTTATACCATATTTTAAGTTATTTATCAATTCAAGGTCTAAGTTACTTAACTAGAATTCGTCGTGCTTTATGAACATGAGTGATTATAATACTCATGTACTGAGTTCGTTTTCCCTGTTAGTCATAATGTGAACTGCAGACGAACTGGTTTGCCTAAAATAGATTTCTTCTACGAATACGATATCTATACTTATAATAAAACTGTAACGGGTCGAATTCTGTACATTGAAGATATTTTGAAAAAATTTTTTTTGGAGCACTCCATAGTCGATGCTGATGGCGAATCTGCATTTTTTTTCTTTCATGTCTGTCTGTCTGTCTGTCTGTCTGTCTGTCTGTCTTTCTGTATAGGGATCACGCATCACGCCAAAACTACCGATTCAATTCAGCTGAAACTTGGCATGATTTTAGTTTAAACTAAGGAGATTGCTGTAGGCTACTTTTGATTCCCAAATTCTGATCGGTTTTCTTGCGGGAGGGGGTGAAAGTCAGAATGTGTATTTGGTTGTAACTCATGTTTGCGTTGTTTAATTTCATTAATTCTTTTTTTGTTAGAAAGAACACATTTTTTATATTGTCCCATCAAAATTTGAACATTATCGGTTTGGTGGTTCGGAAATTACACAAACATTAAATAATAACGACACGCACGGCGCGTTCGGTACATACTACTAACTAAGTATTCTGTGTATCACAGACGATCCACAGAATATCTAGATTCTAGATTCAAGAAGTGCCACGTGATCGCGTCGCGTCGTCTTGAATGACAAAATAATTGTCAAAATATATTTTTGTGTGGAAAAAGGAGGAGGATGAGAACATCCTCCTTCAAACAAGGAGGATGTTCTCAATCGGGTTGCATGTTTTTTCATTTGGTTTTATTTTACACAATAACTCCGCTAATTGTGAGTTGATTTTGATAATTCTTTTTTGTTTGGTAGAAAATACAAATACTACCAGAAACAGGGAGGTAGTTTTTCAAATATCAACAAAAAACAAATATCAGCTTAGATTGATTGTAGTGGTAGGACTCTTGGCAGAGTCCGCCTGGGGAAGTACCACACCTTTGCCAGTTATTCTACCGCCAAGCAGTAATGTGCAAACATTACTGTGTTCCGGTTTGAAGGGCAATGTTTCCAGAGAAATTACAGGGCTTAGAGATATAAGATCTTAGATCTCTGGGTGACGAGCGCAGTGCAGTGCTAGGTAATGATTTGGACTCTTCATGTTCCAATAGCTGCGTGTCAATGTGCTGTTATGTGTCAGGCATGTTGCTTACCATCAGGCACATGTCCTGATCGTCTCGTCACTCTTTATTTAAAAAAAAAAAAAAAGATTTATCTGTATTTAGTTAGTCGAACGACAGAATTAAATTACCTGTAATTACATGTCATTGAAGTAAATTTTTGTTCTTTTGGAGAAAACATATCAGCATAATAAGTAGCAGCATAAACAACCCATTAAATGTTCCCACTGCTGGACGTCGGGGCCTTCTCTTGCAAGGAGAGAGACAAGGCTATAATCCACCACGCTGGCCCAGTGTCGGTTGGTGGATGACATATGACTTAGAACTTAGATTCTAGGTACATTTCGGTTTCCTCACGATATTTTCCTTCACCGTTTAATTACCGGCATTACGAACATGACTCAGAAAAGATAGTGGTGCGCGTGGTTTTGAACCCTGGGTCTCCGGATCGACAGTCGGCGTTCTCCCGACTAAGTCAGCTGTAGCTTGCTAAACCAGCCGTAACTTAAAGTATTATTTCACCAAATACTGTTTAAAATTTAAAGGTAGTGTTCAACAAGCTTCGGTAACCGAAGCAGACCGTTGTTAGGGTTCCGTACCTGACGTCGCTGTCCGTCCATCCTTCCGTCTGTCACCAGACTGTATCTCAAGAACGGTGATAGCTAGACAGTTGAAATTTTCACAGACAATGTATTTCTATTGTCGCTTTAACAAAAAATACTAAAACTAAAATAAATATTTAAGAGGGGCTTATTTCCAACAAACTTGACTTGATTTGCCGTTTCTTGCTCGATACTAATAACGTACCTGTCACAGGTTGACGCTTTCACTATTCACATAATGTTAAGTTGTATGTTCTCTTTAAATGTAATTAATTAAAATAAAATAAATTAAAATTTTTAAGGGGGCTCCCATACAATAAAATAATTTATTTTATTTGCTAATGGTTCAGAACCCTTCGCGCGCGAGTTCCACTGGCATTTGACCGGTTTTATTTTTTCAAAAATTTTGTAATATCCTATCCTTTCCTAATATTATACAAATATGTCAATATTTAAATTTTTGCTGCTCAATTACGTTGGAATGGCTGAATGTATCGAGTTAAAATTTGAAACATTTTCTTGGCTTAGCTTAAGTAACACATAGGGACATATAGATAAGTAACTGTACATAGGCAATGTTTGGCCTATGTGTTCTTCCAGACTATAATCTAATTGTATTTCAAATTTCAGCCCGATCACTTGATACGTTCCGCCATGATTAAGTAACAAACATCCAAACATTGACATTCATAATATTTACAGTTACAGGACAACGTTGGAACGGCTGAACATATTGAAACGGCTAAAAATTGAAACAGATAACTTATAGTCTGAAATACCACATATATGTATTACCTATCAACCTGAAAAGAAGCATAGGCCCTAAGGAAACAAATATTAACTATCACGTCAAAACGGCACAACGAATTGGGTTGGCATACGAAACACAGTTTAGAGTCTAAAATTTCACATGGGGTCTAAGTCTATATTTTCGTTTAACTCCATATTAATCTATAATAAGTATATATTTTCGTAAGGAACTTGATGTGATGGTAAGGTAAGAACCAAAAATGAAAAATATATGCACCCGTTTTGGCGTAGATAATACAGGTGATTTGCGTTCACAATCAAAATAACAAGCAACATTATATTCTCATTAGATGGCGCTAATGCCAGTTTAAATCTAAAAGCACTAAAGGCCATTTAAATCAATGTTTTGTTATTGTGGTATGTATTTTTTTCTTTCATCACTAGGTGGCGTTACTGGTATTCTCAATTGTACTAATAAGTTTTTGCTGCTAAAAGGATTTTGATGCCGAATTTGGATTCAAATATTATTCAATCTCAAAATTTTAATCATTTTGATTCCACACAGGCTTCGTTCAAAATTTTACGCGGGCGAAGTCGCGGGTAACAGTTAGAAAACAGCTTGCGGATAAAAAGAGATAAGTAGGTAATCAGATCATGCACATCAGCTTCAGACTTTTCGTAATGTATCCTATAAAAATCCTACAAACTTAACACTTGCGGCTATGTTCGATACGACGAAACCTTAATAAGTATGTTTGACTTTGTTTAAAAATAAAGATGATAAAATTAAATAAATTTTTGTGTGGAAATACAAATTCACTGAAACTCAAAGGGTTTTCAATGACTACTTATATAAATATTTGACGGACGATACTTCCAACTAATGTATACATCTGTAACATCTGCTTACGCGAACGAAGTAGCGGGTTCAGCTAGTTACTAATATTATACTAGTGCAGTTCGGCCGGTGTAGGATGAACTCTCCGAAACAAAGTTATTCTGTCGGCAAAATAATTTCGGCGTTGTATGCCTACAATCATATATTTGCTGAATCTTTCCGCCCCAGGACCAGTAGACCTAAAACCTACAGTGGTCGACCTGACCACTATAGTGCAAAGGGATTTTAAATAATGTCAGCGGTATGATGACGACGTCGTAGAAAGAACAACAGGGAGGAACGAAAAAGTAGAAAGTCTGACACCGACACTATGCAGGATCCATACCTAGGGAGAAAACTAAATTGTAAACCACTTGTGTGCACAGCTCCAAAAACGTCCGAACTTTTGCTTATTTCCATCAAGATAAATCCACCTGGCCATTATACCTACCGATAGCAACTCAGACTGACCCCAGGTTACAAACGCATTACCTAAATGGCTACCAGTTTCGATGGCAAAGATGTCCGCACTCCCATGAACCCATAACCAGAGCACCGACCTTCCATAGCATGCTTCAAAATAATAAGTTCTAATTATGAACAAAAAACTCATATACTTAGTTAGCTAACATTTTAAATGAATCTCATGAATTTGAAATGGCACGCGCGGTCAGTCCGTTCCCCTTAGTGTTGCTGTTCATTGCTTAGCAACATCGATTGCCTTTTCCATGACGTTCAGTTTTTCTTGTGTTTTAAACCCTTCATGTATTTTTTAATTCCCCTACTCAATCTGAATTGAACAAGAAATATAGTAAATATAAAGGCTATTAAGATTTTTACTGGTCTGTGACTAGCCTCGTGTCAGTTGGTAGTGAGTACTCACTGAACCCTAGGTCGTGGGTTCGATTCCCATCCAGACCAAACATTTGTGTGATGTATGTTCTGCGTTTGTGCTTCACTATTTATGTTAAGTACCTATTTCATTTTCTTTTTTGACGTGACAACGTCTTATAAATTGGTTTGCCGGGTGACACTTCAAGAAACTGCGTTACGCTCCGCTCACGTTATGCGCTCACAACGAGAGCGAGTGAGAGGCACGCGTCCCTTCCACTCGGCCGTAAAATTATTTTACCACTCAAAGTCGTTGTCACGTAAAACTTTCGCCCGTATACCGACTTTACAGGCAACCAATTTTTTTAAGGATTTCAAGGATTCAAAGTCGTGCATGTATTACCTGTATCAGCTATCCGGTCTCTCATAACTCAAGGTTTGCTTAGTTTGTGGCTTTATGGTATTGGGTGAAACGTGAAGCAGTGCTGGTCAGTATTTTATCTTGTTCTACGAAATTATGCCGACATGAAAACATCGCTCTCGTTAGCAATTAAATCATCAAGTTTTAATTGCAGCAACGTACAATAATTATTGCGCTTGTAAAAAGTAGTAGTGTAGTAGGTTACTACCAATTTGTAGTTGTAAAAGTTACAAATTCATCTAAAATACGAGTATAGTCGTATCTTACTCTTTCATCTTGCTTTCACTTATATAAAAATACCCCACATTTAACTAAACATTGCATTGTTCATAGTGCATTGTAGTGGTAGGACTCTTGGCAGAGTCCGCCTGGGGAAGTACAACACCTTTACCAGTTATTCTACCGTCAAGCAGTAGTGTCCAAACATTACTGTGTTCCGGTTTGAAGGGCAATGTTTCTAGAGAAATTACAGGGCTTAGAGATATAACATCTTAGATCTCTGGGTGACGAGCGCAGTGCTGTGCTAGCTAATGATTTGGACTCTTCATGTTCCAATAGCTGCATGTCACTGTGCTGTTATGTGGCAGGGATGTTGCTTACCATCAGGCACATGTCCAGCTCGTCTCGTCACTCTTTATTTAAAAAAAACAGTGTCAAAGTTTGAAAAATGTGTTTTAGATTAAAAACAACCGCGAAAGTGCGAAACTAAGTGACTGTATCTAGTAGTAGCAAAAACTTTGTACCCCTATACGAAAATGAACTCAGGTAAAGTATGAAATTTTCCACACTTATATGTAGTTTCCCAGCAGCGCTCCGCTCAAGCGTAGTTCCCGGTTCCGTTATTATTCAGGGATAAAACTAGCCTGTGCTATTCCCGACCATTACCTATCTATATACCTAATTTCATCCAAGTCCCTTCAGAAGTTTGTGCGTGAATGTAACAAACATAACTTATCAACTTTCGCGCTTATACGAGTATCAGTAGGATATTGTTCTTACTTTATCCTTTATCTCAGTTGTAAGTTTCAAAATTATAAAATTATCTTTTTTTGTTTATCTATTTTATATTTAAAGTTATCTAATCTTAAAGTTCCAGGATGACCGAAGTTAATCTATCTTGTGGTACATTCTAACGCTTTTACAGATTACTTATTCCTTCCCCGAGCAAAAAACCTATCCCCCGATGTGAAGTTTCCGTTGCGCGTGTCTCGTGACCTTTTGTTTTTTGCCCTGCGCCCAACGAACTGGATTTTTTAATTGAAATTCCAATAAACTTCGCGGTGATGGCGCCAACGAAACGGACGTAACTTAAAGCTTTAGATGGCTTTGATTCGGTTATTGTTTATTTTCATTAATTTAACGTTTTTATCGATAATAGGTTAGCACCTGACCCAACTCGTGATATGCGACGATGCGGGCGACGATTGACGTCTATTCTCTTTCGACGAAAAACGTAATTTCGAAATAAACTCGCGACTTTCCTACTCCGTTTCCACTTCGTTTCATCCGATCGAACATTGTTTGACGTTTAAATGCTCTAAACCTACTCTAATTAGAGGCTTAGGACATTTAAACGGACGAAACGACGAAGTAGAATCGGAGTAGGGAAGTCGCGAGTTTATTTCGAAATTACGTTTTTCGTAGAAAAGACTAGACGTCCAGAAACCGATTCGAGACTTGAAGGCATTCAGCAGGTCTACTACGAAGTCCGATAAACGATATATCGGCCGAAGTTATGGACGTTTTATACCACGAAACACTCAATACTCAATACTCAATCATTTATTGCTTCATTATGTTACAGTAATAAATAAGTACATTTAAAACAAAATTAGTACAAAATTAGTCGCAACACAACGTACCCCAACCGGGCATTGCAATTTAAGTGTCATTTTGGAGCAAAGCGTTTCATTTCACAGTCAAATAGGTACTGGTTTTCTTTCTCGAAGGTTCTTAGGTCATCGGTTAAAAACTCGGATAGGCTATAATAGGCTTTTGACAATAACATATCTCTCAAGGTCCTGACAAACCTACGCTCGTCTTCAGTTTCCTTAAGTTTATTGGGAAGTTTATTATAAATTTTTGTAGCCATCGCATGCGGACCGGTACTATGTAAAGTTAGTTTTGATGTTGGTACGTTTATGTTGTATTTGTATAATGTCCTAATCGGGTAGCGCCAGTTGTCTGATACTTTGCTAAATAAATTTGGATATTTTTTAACAAATTTGCAGTTTTCCAATATATAAAGTGATGTCAAAGTTAAAATTTTTTAGTCAATGAAATAGGGTTTATGAAAATGTGGTTTACTTATATCGGGGAATTTGACGTTGGCGAGGATACGCACGCATTTCTTTTGTAGGATGAAGAGGTCGGCGGCATCAACACTTCCACCCCAAAGTAGGATCCCGTAGGTCAGCCTGGAGTAAGCGTACGCGTAGTAGGCCGATAAAGATGTGTCGAAGTCGGTGCTTCGTCGTAGCTCTTAGGGCGTAAATGAAGCTGGATAATTTTGATTTTAGCTTCGTTACGTGAGACTTCAATTTACGTGTGTGTCAATGTGTCTATGCCTAGTAGCGTAGCTGCGTCAACAAATTCTAGAGTATTATTATTATATACGAAATCAATGTCAAGAGGGATTTTTTGTGGGGGTCTAAATTGCATGATTTTGGTCTTGGTAAAATTTAATTCTAGGTAATGGTCAGTCATCCAGTTAGTGGTTTGGTCAAGTAGTTCACGAAGTTTGTCATATAAATCTGAGTTATTATTACAAGATGTCACGATGGAAATGTCGTCCGCAAACATTATACAGGGGCTATCTATTATTTTTGGGAGGTCATTAATGTAGATTAAAAAAATTATACATCCGATTACACTGCCTTGAGGAATTGAGCTATTAATTTGTATTGGAGCCGATCTAGCCACATCTATAATTCCTGTTGTCTAATTGTTGTATAATTCCACAATCGGTCGGTTGATCTGATCGGGCGTTTCGTTCATCCCGACCGAAGCTGATTTGATAGTTTTTGTGTCATCAACCGACCGATTGTGTTTCGTGGTATAAAACGTCTATAACTTCGGCCGGTATATCGTTTATCGGACTTCGTAGTAGACCTGCAGATTGTATCGTATCCATCGAGGAATGAGGGTAGGCAACGTATTCCAAAACGTTGTTTTTTTTTTAAATGAAAACTGAGTTAAACCTCTTTGTTAGAGTAATTGGAACGTTAAATAAACAATAAAATCTGTTATATTCTCCAACCAAACCCAAAAAATAAATCGAAGAAATCAATCACAGTTAATGAATATGGGAATGGATCCCAAAAATGGCACTTTCCTCTCAACCAGATAGATAACATTTTTTTCGTTACCTTTTGTGGTTTAGTTATTGAAATTCTTTTTGCAACAAACACATCGAAATTTATGGATTTATCGATGGGTAGAAACGAATTGTGGTAATTTATTGGGACTGTTTGGGACCACTCGTTAATTACTTAACCTTGACAGATCACCCCTTCAAGGGATTGAAACACGGAGTTATGATTTGATTTGACTCGCTCAATGTATGAACAAACCACTTTATGTTCGATTTGATTGAAGAACAACTTCTGGTTGACAGATGTAGCATGTAGCTGTCGTCAAAAATATTTTATTTGAACATCGGTTTTCTCACTATATCTTCCTTCACTGGAAGCTAAATGAGGGACCGTATAACTGTGTATTAAACTTACAACTGACCTATCGTCAATAAGGCGAGTTTCTGTCAAAAAATGTTAATAAATCGATATTTTTTGTCCTATTTCTCTTTAATAAGTCTTTTTGAAAATGCTTCATTCGGTGATTTTATTGTTAAAACTTTAACTGTTTTTATGGACATTCTGAAGAGGTCTTGTTATGTAATACAGTAACCTCTATTTAACGAAAGAGAAGGTTATTACAAAATATTGTTATACCAAGGAATTCGTTACTATGAGGCTTGTTATAGATGACAGACTACCAAAACTTCTAAGTAGGTACGTTGGATTCTCGTCTATATAGCTAATGATTTTCCGCTTCTCTGCGACAGTTAAGGAAGAAACTTTTCTGTTTCTGATTTCAACTATAAAACTGTCAACAATTGCAAACAGTAACAAAAATTCGATAAATATCCAATTTCCAATCCAAGGTATCTGTTATAGTATATGGGCTCGTTATTAAAGGTACACAGTAAAAAAAATTGAGGAACTGCCGATAGAAGTGAAAACTTATAACTCAAAATTTGATAGCTCACTTTAGAAACTACACTGGTTTAGCCGGAGGGAGTGGCCTAGCCATCATGGCATGGCCATCTAGAAATGCGTCAGCATTTCCCATTGGCTGACGAATTTCTAGATGGCCAATGGCTTTGATCCCAAGTTTACCCGAAGATTTCTTATCATACCCGAGCGGGACGCTAGAATTTAATTCACAGCCCACGAAAAATCTGTCTAGGCGCGCCAAAAGACGTTTTCACTTCAAAAATTGTAGGTCCCTGCGCCTTATTTGCTACCTCAAAGCTTGGTAGGCAATAGAAGCTATCTGAGATCAACTGCCATATAAATAAAGTACACTGTAAATAGGTTCGGATCTAAACAATAACAAATGACGCTCAAGACTTGGATAAAGGTTCACGGGAACGATTAAGATTGCGAAAATACTCGTATACCAGATCGCGAGATCTCGCCGTGTCGTCACAGAAATGGCCAAATGGGCAGGCCTAGTTTGTTATGGCTGGTTCGTGCGGGTTGTGTTGCAATCTATCCCTTAACTGGTGTAAACTGTTTTGGTCATGCGTCTACCATTCACACATAGGAATCACTTTAGATTTAAGACGGATTCAGTTTGCATGGCATATGCTTGGATGATCTTGGTACTTGAAATTGGGTCGTTATGGGTACATCACTGGCCTCGTGGCTTAGTGGGTACTAACTCTGCCTGCGACGCCGAGGGTCGTGGGTTCGATTCCCACCCAGTGCAAATATTTGTGTGATGAATTCAAATGTTTGCACTGTGTCTGGATGTTTCTATATATAATAAGTATGTATTTAGAACTATATCAGTATTCTATCAGCTATCTGGCCGCCATATTACAAGCTTTGCTTAGTTTGGGGTCAGATGATGTGTGTGTGAGTTGTCCACCAATTTCTTCAATCTATACTAATATTATAAAGTTGAAGAGGTGTTTTGTTTGAACGCGCTGATCTCAGGAACTACTGGACCGATTTCAGAAATACTTTGACCGTTGGATATGTTTATGATCCCTGAGTAATATACGCTATATATTATAAACCACGGGTGAAGCCGGAACAGATCGCTAGTTAATTTATAATCAGTACGACCATTATCTGTCAGTACAAGTACGAGTAAGTACAAAAAATAAGACTATTACCTAGAGAAAGGGACTAAGGAATACTACATTATTTCGGGATAAAATGCGCTATCCCAGACTAAGAACCATCAGAAGTCAAAATTGATGCCTGATCCATTGAATTCTTTTATTGATTGAATACGTGATCGAGAAACAATCATTATTATTTACCATTTATGCTATTTATTTTATTCTAAATGGAAAACAAACAGCATTACACAATCAGCAATTTGATATGAGTAGAAACACTAAAGCCAAAACAGTTTTCATTAATAAATCAAACGAGAAGAAAAAAAATTGCAGTAATAGCACAGAAATCTAAATAATAAGGTACTTAGATTTCTGTAAGTAATAGGCACTGCCGATAGAAATGAAAACTCATAAACAAACAAAACAAACAAAGAAATAATTTTATAGCTTACTTTGGAAATTACGCGGGTGAAATCGGAGGGCGTGGCCATGGCCAATGGGAAATGCTGACGCATTTCTAGATGAACAATGGCTATGGTCCCGAATCCCCAAGATTTCTTATCATTCCCGAGCGTGACACTAGAAATCAATTCACAGCACACGAAAAATCTGTCTGAGGCGCGCAAAAAGACGTTTTCACTTACAAAAACGTGAAGATAAAGATAACGAAAGTTGTCAGTAAGATGGAGACTTTCCTACTGCATATCACATGTTAATTTTAAGATTTGTTCTTTGTAAGAGTTGTTTGTTTATGGGATCGTTAAGTAAGTACTGTCTAGTGTCTACAGTTTTTTTAAATAAAAAATGACGAGACAAGCAGGACATGTGCCTGATGGTAAGCACATCACAGCACAATGTCACGCAGCCATTGGAACATGTTGAGTCCAAATCATTACCTAGCACTGTACTGGGTTCTAAGATGTTAAATCTCTAAGCCCTGTAATTTCTCTGGAAATATTGCCCTTCAAACCTGAACACGGTATCATATGCTGGAAATTATCGTTCTAATCGATAAAGCTACTTAGTGATCTATTATCTACATTATAGTGGTTCAATTTTGTAGTCATTCGTTATAACTTATTGTTGTGGTTTTAATGTTCTACCGTCTAACTATAACAGTTAGTTTTGCAATGAATTTCTCGTTAATTTCATATCAATTAATTACAAATCTTTAGGCTCAGTTTTCAAAGCCTGGTTTCCATTTACCATCAGATGGACTATCCGCTTGTTCATCACTTTGTCCATTAAAAATACGGAAATAAGGATGACGGTTCTTAAATGTTACTTTCTTCATTATCAGATGGTAAGTTTGCTTTTTACGCGTATTTTCACTTCTGCGTCATTATGCTCGTCACAGTATGCGAATATTCACTATGCAGGAATGTTATCAAACACTTTCACCTCTATCAAAGGTGTGCAAATATTATTTTTACTTTCATGGCGTGCGGAAGAGTTTATGATGCTGTTGCTACATCCAAATGTGTTGGTGCATTCGTTCATACGTTTAGTAAAAAAACGTATATACGGTCGAATTCAGAAACCTCCTTTTTTGAAGTCGGTTAAAAGTGTTTGATGTGTATAATTACATACATCAAACCATGGACGTATACGTCCATGCATCAAACACTAATTTTACTTGTATAATTTTTAAGTTGTTGAAAATCGAAATAAGAAATGACAGCCTGTAAAAATGTATATGATGCGTATTATGTTAGATGGTTACTTATTTACGAAACAGATACATTTTTTTCTAATGTATATATAAAACACTCGTGTCACGCTTGACTGTACGCCTCCAAAAGAACTCGACCGATTTTAGTGTCTTTTTTTGTGTTAATTTGGTGGTTACAAAAATAGATGTTTTTGACCTTCTTTTCCGGTTCGGTCGGGTCATCCTTAATCCGATATCTAATCCCACATCGATATAAAACTAAAGATGTCTTGAGCACCTTGAAATTGTTAACATACTGCGTCTGTTTGTAGCGTGAGTGGTTTACAACTCAATCTCTCAACTCAAACTCAACAATCTACTTGATCCCTAGAATCTCTAGCAGCGAGGTAACTTGCGGTTCTACTTATTTTGGTTATTAACAACGAATAGCGATAGGTATAAACGTCCGGCGCTCACAGCTTCCTACAATCGACTAAAACGGAAAGAGTGAGCTCACTCTTCCCGACGATAACATAATTCCGTGCACCTGAACTTTGGGAGGGTACATCCATTGATTTATATCATGGTTACTTTTACGAAATATGATACAACAATCGATTTGTAATCCAATTCCTTTTATAGTCCGTTGCTCAATAACACTGTATAATCACAAGATTATCTTTTAAAATATCTTTTTTATGCACTAAATGGATAGACTAAAACCGATAATCTAGCCTCCGCGGTGTTGAAACTGATTGCAAAGTATCATCAAAATGCATTAAGCACGTCATAACAATAATTCAAATATGTTGAATACGCGTTTGACACATTCAACTAATTGGTAAATTAAATTATAAGAATTGAGAAATTCTTTCATAGTTTTGTTTTAAACATTACCACCAATATTAATTAACATTTTTAACCGACTTCCAAAAAGAAGAGGTTATCAATTTGGATGTATGTTTTTTTACTCTTTTTTTGTATGTATGTTACGTATAGCGCCTCTAATTATGAATCTACGTTTAACGTCCGTTAACTCGATAATTAATGGCATATCCCGTTAGTGTGGCCCAGGCATAAAAAAGATACGTGAAACATTTTGTTTAAAGTAGGTATTAGAAATGATAAAAGAACATAAAAATAACGACAGATACACCTACGTTTATTTTAAAAATAACGATAACCATACATACAAACTGGCTGGTCTTCTAGTTAATAGAAAAATTTAATATAAGTACTAACTACTTTTTCATAGAGATAAAAAAGAACTTTTCCAAAAACGAAATTTTTAGATAGAAACATTCACTTTTCTCCTCCACATTCGATTCCACGAAATCGAATCAAATATAATTAATCGATAATAATCGTACTTTCCACAAGTCGATCGTGACTCATTAAATCATTAAAAAAAAATTGCTACACTTTTTATGATAATGTTCAACTCGTGCTATGCAGCCGAGAAAGTTGTTGGTTTAACGAGTGAATCGGGGTCAATGTTGCTAGTTTATGAAATTGACGAAAACATTGAGTGTTGTTAATAGATAGAGCCTTTATTAACAAAATTAGGAGTCAACTTCTCTTAGTGGCCCTTAGTGTTCCCATTGCTGGGACTCTGGGCCTTCTCCCATAAGGAGAGAGTCAAAACCATAATCCACCACGCTGGCCAAGTGAATGTTGGCGGATGACACAAGACCCCGAAAAAGTATTTTCTTTCTAAGAGTACGTTAGTTTCCTCACGATGTTTCTCTTCAAAATAAACGGCAGTGGTGATGCAGAAAACTTACTACTACAGCGTTCTAGCCACTCGGCTGCTTCAAAACATTAATTATATTAAAAAAGATTATAGACAAGTATTTTTTAAATGTTTAAAAATATGAATGCCTTTCTGATGCTTCGAACAATTTCGCCAATGTCAAATATAAATAATATAATATTTAATCTAAATTCAAAAAAAAATGGACGACGCGTACGTCGTTCGTCCTACCAAACAATCTCTACCGGTCCAAATCTTAAGTACAGCCTAAGTAGGATACTCTAAGATTCTGTCAATGTCAATTAAACTGATTGACGTATATTTTGACAAATTACATCACCAAACAGCGTTGCTTTTTTCGTCATTTTATGGTCTCTGTTTTCGTTGACGCATCATCACACTTCAACACACTAAAATGTTACATTAAATTTATTGGTTCCGTAATAGACAAAATAAGTTTTTTTAAGTATAAAATGGTATATTTTTGTGTTTGCAAAGCCAGGGGGCTCGCTAATTATTTATATTGTTTGTTGTTGTTTTTTTTTTTTTCAAATAAAGAGTGACGAATCTAGCAAGACATGTGCCTGATGGTAAGCAACATGCCTGCCACATAACAGCACAGTGACATGCAGCTATTGGAACATTAAGAGTCAAAATCATCACCTAGCACTGCACTGC
This sequence comes from Ectropis grisescens, assembly GCA_017562165.1. NCBI lineage: Eukaryota > Metazoa > Arthropoda > Insecta > Lepidoptera > Geometridae > Ectropis > Ectropis grisescens. Next base: position 5,778,777 of record CM029781.1, on the reverse strand, counting down.
GCTCGTCACCCAGAGACCTAAGATTTTATATCTTTAACCTGTAATTTCTCTGGAAACATTGCCCTTCAAACCGGAACACAGTAATATTTGCATATTAAAGCTTGGCGGTAGAATGACGAAAACAGGTGTGATACTTCCCCAGGCGGACTCTGCCAAGAGTCCTACCACTACCACAGATCAGAAAATAGTTACTTCGTAACCACTACTAAAGTTGTCTATGCACTAAAAACAACTACTTCCTGCTGTCTTTTAGTACGAAGCTTAAATCTTTTTCTATTATTTTAATATTCTTATAGTACCAGTATAATAAGTAAGGTCCTAGTTATCTCACGTTGCCATGGCAGACATGCAATAACAGAATGACTCATCAAGGTAAACACTGCCTGTAAACTAGTTTCACTCAATAGCTCGTGATTTTTCAAGGTATAACCGATAAGATAACGGAGCAAACTATAATTATTAACGGCTAAATCTATGTACAAGCAGTGTGAAGTTTTATCGTTACTTAAAGCAGCACTATCGCAAAACCTATATAACTTAACGAAATTGTGTTTTGTTAATTGTAAATTAACTTTAGCCTCCATTCTGGGTTGATAAATGGCCTCGTGGCTTAATAAATAGATAATTGATAGTAAGTGGATCTGTAGGTTGTGTTTTCGATCATATGGACAAATATAAATGTTTGTGTGACGACTACAAATATATACAAATGTGTTCTGTCTCTAGGTCTCTGGTTACCTAATGTATCATTCACATGTATTTAACAAAAATACGTAAAATTGCTAAATAAAATACATTTCTGTAAGAAAAATAATGTGTTTAGTAAACCAAAGCTGCTCGCGATCAATGATATGTTTATTCTTATAATTTGTTGAAAATTATATTTACCCAACAAGTGTAATCACACTTTTGTTGGGTAAATATATTATGTAGTAAAAATTAAAATGGGTTTAAAATTATTCTCAAAAATTCCAAATCAAAAATGATTTCGCCCAACGTGGGGCTCGAACCCACGACCCTGAGATTAAGAGTCTCATGCTCTACCGACTGAGCTAGCCGGGCATATTTCGCTACGTCGAAATTAGGTCACGGTTGCTTGCTCACGTTCATTTCGTCTCATTTGGCATAGGTACATGACGTAATAATATTCTCAAAGAATACAAAAATAGAGTCACAAATAAGATACAGATGGAACAAATGGTTGACCGTTTGGTCTAATTTTTTATTATGATTATATTTAGCACAAATAAATATCAAGGTTACTACAATGTTTCTTAGTATTTCTCCAATAAAGATCTTAATCGCAATTAATTAATCAAAGTGTTTGCTCTATGTAGATCTCCAAGGAAGAAAGCTGTGTCCGAGTCGTTTAGAGATGTCTAATTTGGGGAGAAGAGACCTGCTTTCTATTGTGTACCTTAGCTTTGGTTGTAAAGTATATAATTTATACGTACGTAGGTAATATTACGTGCTAGCGGTGCCCCGAGATTTTACCCGCGTAGGTATTTCCCGTTCCCTTTTTCCCGGGATAATTCTACTGTAGGTACGTATACCAAATTACAACCTGATTCATTCAAACGTTACAACGTGTTTGACCAAAAAGCATCTAAATATCCAAACTCTGACATTTTAAATATTAGTAGGATTATAAATCTGGGTCTCATAGTATAAGCTTAGTTTAGTCTTAGTTTGGGGCTAGATGGTGTTGTATCAAACAATATTTGTGTATTTATGTTAAAGTTAACTATGTATCATACAAAGTGAGCGGCCAGTATTCCTTGCCCCCAGTGCCCTTAGTCCCAATTGTAGACCGCGTGTGCCCACACGGACCATAGACCAAGTTCCTGGTCGGAACCGGTCCGCCCGCTAACTCGCGAACTACTCCACTCAAGGTTAGCTTTCTTTGGCTCACCGATGCACTGAGACGTAGGTGGTTTATGGCTCGTTTACGCTATGTTTATGTTTCTTTATGCATAGATACATACTGCGCAGAGGTTTTACCCGTGTAGTTCCCGTTTCCGTTATTTTCCCTAGTTAAGTACCCTGTGTTCTTCCAGACTAAAATCTAATGGTGTTCCAAATTTCAACCCGATCCGTTGATAAGCTACGACGTGATTGAGCAATCAACTTACAAACATTAACATTTATATTTTATAAATTAGATAGTTCTAATTTATAAAATATAGGATAGGTAGGTATATATAGGTAGGATTTGACAAATTGGAAAAGATATCCCAAGATATTGCCCAATAGATAATCTCTTTAAATTATGAAAAAAAACACACAAAAACCATAAAATAAAGTAGCAATTGGCGAATTTATCGCTAAAAGCGGTGAGAGCTATTCTCCCCTCTTTCCATTAGTTAAAGTACAATAGTCCAATCTTCATTGTGATTCCCTCCCTCCCACATCCCTTTTTTGGTTTTCATCATTTCCTCCATAAATCTGTTGATCACAGAGATAACGGACAACCTCCAAAACATATTTAAGATTCAATTCTTCTTTCCGAAGATTCACGGTATGTTTCCTTCCGGTATTTACTCCAGTCATGTACCGACCAGTGGTTCTAAAACTGTACCGTAAGTTAACAGCTCAAATAGGCAACGAAGTTTTAAGTAAATTATCGTATGCGAGTAGTCTTCTATTAAAACTACATTACTGTCTCGTCTCTAAGTCTCATATCCTACGTACCTACGTATCACCGTACGTATCATAAATAAAAATATTTGTTTTAATATTGGTTTGTGTTTCTAATGTATTATATAATTTGATAAATACAAAATTTGTTCTATGTCTGGTCGTTGTCATTGTGCAAAATTAGCTTTGCTTAGTTTGTGCTTTTCGTTGTTGTTTGAGATATATGTATCTACCAATATGTATTTTATAAATTTCTTATTAATCCTTATTGAAACATAAAAATTATGAGGCGAGGCAAATCAAATAAACCTGGCAAGGATAATTCTCGAAATTGACAAGAGTGGCGCTAATGGTTCATGTTGTTAGAGAAATTGATAAGCCGTATGATTTATGTAAAAGTCAATACTATTTTGACCCTTTTAACATTCAAACATATTATTCTAAAAACACTTCATTAGAAATCGATATTACCCTAATAAACAAAAAAGAATTAAAGAACGTATCTCGTCCACAATTATGTTTATCTAGTTTATTTAGCAGAAATTATCATTAGCAGTATAATTATGAAATGCATATTCAAGTTAAATTTTATTGTATAATGCTCATTGCTCAAATATTTTTCCGAAGCCTCAGTAATGACACAAAATTAACAAATGCAACGTTTACCAGAGGGAAAGTTTGAGAGTCTCTGTCTTACACATGACAGCGAAATCGAGCCAAGTTGACGATGAATTGACACAATGACCGTGACCACATATCGATGACGATGACTCAACAAGGTAATGACTCCGACGTCGCCCGATCTCAAGGTTAGCTCCGGTAAAAGTCCAAGCTAAAAAGAAGGCTGAACAACTGATGACTTCATGGGATGATCTATTATTTATATCCTAAAATAATGCATCTATTATAGTTTGTTTTGTAAACATCTACAGATGCAATAGTTTTAGACGCATTTTTAGGTAAATAATCAACAAAAATCAGTACAATAGGACGTTAATTTCAAAATTAACGAACAATAAAGAATAGTAGTTATCCCTGGTTGTCCGTCTTAGGCGGCTGATACATTTCTTGTTCTTGTGAAATTCGTGATGTTGTGGCGATAAGAAAATGTAACCATGAATTTGAAATACGTGAATTGTGTTGTAATATTGAATGTGTTTCAACAAATAAAAGAGCTTTTTGTGAAGTGGGTGAGTTTATTTCATTAGTTTTCTGTCGCCAGTGTACTACTGTTCTTATTGTTTAAAGTCAGATGATGTCAAGTAGGCTTTGCACACGACTGAGTCTAGTTACTTAACTTGTACTTGAAACAATCTTAATCCTGTTTACTTACCCAACCCCGCTGCGACCCTACCCAACTCGCATGAGACGATAATAACGCTGTTTTGAGCAATATTACACAACAATCGTTTAGCGCATAACGATTCTGACATATTCAGGGCAAAACCTTAAGACTATTGCAATTAGCCATTTGTCAAAGACCATTGTGATGCAACAGAATCATCAAATGTTACAAAAGTCGGTGGACAAGGCAGCGAAAGTTCAAGTACTGTTGTTTGTATAATTGCTTCAAATGTCAGTCTATGATGATGGTTGCCGTAACAGTCGGACATAATTGTGTTGCGGAATTGATAAACAAACGATGTGTTGTTTGGAGAGATATGGTTTTTAAAATATTTTTGATGTTGAGTGTTTCTATGACAGTGGTTAAATCACAAGTAATCTGTAGTTTTAGCAAATAAATACACGTAAAAATGCGTTTAAGTTACATCAAACTTTTCATTTCTATTGGCAGTACCTATGTTTTTTTTTAAGGTTCTAACTTTGTAAGTTCCTGTCTGTATATTTGGAAATATCAACGAACTAGCGCGTCTTTACCCGCGTATTAATCCCGTTCCTGTAATTTTCCCGCGATACAAAATCTATCTATCAAATTACAATCTTGCAGTAGGTTTTGAAAATTTCAACGCGATTCCTTCAACGTTCAGCCGTTCCAACGTTGAGCAACCAACTTTCGCATTTATATGATTAGTAGGAAATCGTATATAAGCTTGAGTATTATTTAGACGCAATTTCAAAGTTCGCCTAATTTACATTTTTACATTCGAGTTTTTACACTTCCTTTTCACTTTTTATCTTTGTCGCTTTCCTTTTTTTTCCTGTTACTAAGCTATTAGGTTTTCAGGTGTGATATTATTTTGATTGGTTTCATACTTTGAATGATAACAAATATCCTATTCTTCAATTATGCAACTAATATTAAATCTCTTCATATGGTATTAATGTCCACCATCGTTTGGCATAGTTCACTTTCTGTTTAATTTAATATTATAATTAACACAAATTAACTGCAAACAAGAAATATTTTAAATTATTAAAACACTTTTGACAAATCAAGTTCTGACTCAAAACGATATGCATATTTGGTTCAGTAATTGATTTCCAAACAAAGTGATATAAATGCAACACCCCGAGTTTTGTTTGTTACCAGGTGGTAATTAAATACTCGTTTATAATTATTTACTCGTTTATAAACAGATACTAAAATAAATACAGAAACCCTTTCCAATTTACTCGTTCAATATGAATTTTGAATAATGGAATTGTAGCTAAAGTTATCATGTGTTGCTGCATGGTGGAGCCACTTCGAAACATTACTGAACATTTCGCTTAACATCTTGGTTCTCTCATTTGACCAACACTGATAGTTTCCTGGTATTAAGGACACATAACCATTTTCAAGGTAACCCAGCTAAAGATATAAATGTTGAAATAACCAAATAAACTTTCAAGGAAACACTGACATTGCATTATTGCTATCTTAATTGAAAGTTTCCAGTTAAAACTATTATGTTTATACTTTTGAAACCATTTTACAAGATAGTAATCTATTTTTTCATCTTAAACTTCTATGTTTTTATTGTGGTCAGGATGGTCGCAAGTTTTAGTAGTGTTATATCTCGTTTCGCTTTCGCTTGTCTCTTCCTATTCATCCCATTTTATTCCTTGGTGATCTTGGTTAAAAAATCTCCTTTGAGGTCAAAGGAGATTTGATTTAACCAAGAGAAACTTTTTTAAGTTTTTGAATATTTTCGTAACTTTGTTACGTGCAATAAAAGTTAATCTATCTATCTATTTTTGTGCGCTGATGACCTTATCCAGCCTTTTTTCGACCTATTTTCTTTCAGCTGTTTTTTTAACCTCTAGCTTTATAGTAATGTGAACTTCGTCATGATTTCTATCAATTTTCAAGTCAAAACGCTTTAACACCTCGCCCAAGCCGACCGCTTAATTTAACGGTTATTCCGAGATTAATTTAAAACAACTTTCACCCATTATTACCGATGTAAGTCTATCAAGTCGGACGACTCGGTATGAAACCGAACCGCTACTGATGATGTCATTGCCTATTAAATGTTTCTCTAAATGCAATACATTTAACTTCGCTTTTACTTATATGCATTGTATCTACGCTCTTAATGAATTATTATTTTAAATTATTACTTTTTAATATCATTAACTTGTGTAAGACTATTTTATTTGCGCATTTATTTTGTTTCTACCATATTTGTAGAAGTTATCTTGTAGAACCCTAACCCTGTAGTTTAAATCTCATAATGTATATCATCTTTAAAAATCTTCTTCTCTTTTTAATTATCATTTGCTTAGTTCGATGAACCTTTATATCTATTTCGCGTACTGCGATCACAACTGGGATTACGGTACCATTCAATTTAGGTTAACGATTGTTTCCGCAAAGTTTAAAAAAATACTTATGAGGCTAAAGAGGAAAGACATGTAAATGACAAAATAATAATACTGAAAATACATTCATAGTTATTAACGGCAATGTGGAAAACTTTACATCATGACAGTTGACTTCAGCTGACCTAAAGGTACCTCCTGCTTACCGAAATACCACTGCCTGTGGTGTTTCTGATGAAATACAAAACATTTACAAATAACTTTTTGTGCGTTCAAATGTATTCAATTATATTTACCACTATATTGTGCATTATTATACCGAATTTTGTTTTATAATTTGTGTATGCTTACAATTATTATCCTGACATGTAAATTGGCTTTATGAAATAAATTATTATGATTATTCAAACTTAGGCACAAACCTACTAAGAAACAGTATTTTGAGAAAATCTCGCACAATCTAAAAGTTGGTACTGTCAGAGAAGCACGCAAACTACAAAGCTCCGACACAAAGCGCACTAAATAATAATGCCACATTAATTGACGGCGATCAACGGAACATGTTTAATTGGACGTTTAGTTAACGAGATGTGTGCCGACATCACCATTGTGTCAATTTAGCGGTATCACATCATCGGAAGCGATGAGGGTTTCAAAATATTGATATTGCAGCTGTATATGATGTTGGGTAACGGTTATTAAGGAACGAGCTTGAGATTTGACCGTAGAACGGAGTACCTAATTTACACTGAAATGAGACTAGAGAAAAAGAATCGTTCCAATCTACTACTAGAGATAGAAAGCGGTCAAGCGGTAATAGATTTTTGTACACATATAAATACAAAAATCTTTATTGCTGTTTGCTGGTAAGATAAGATGATACAGAACATTTTAAAAGTTGACCCATAAAAAACTAGCCTCTCCGAGAGGCAAGCAATATGTCTGGGAAGACCATTTAGTCTATCTAGTCTTAATTTATACAATGAAAAAAAATAACAGTCAGCTGATTAAAGTCATCGTCTTCCTCATCTTCTTTTCATATCTGGTTTTTCTTCGGTTTTTATTGTACATTGCCAGCAGCAATATTTAGTTTTATCAATCAACATAAAAATAAATTGTATTCACGTAAACTACACATAGTTATGTCAATGATACGACCACCAACCCACCAACAAAACAAAAAATACTTGTACGTGATTGTCAAGATATACTTATGTCTACCAGCTCAATTTATATTGGCAGAACCTTATAATATTTCGATTTAAAAAAAACATTAGAAATCAACGCTAGAAAAACGTCATCTATCATATTTTTATGAACGCATTTTTGACAAGTAACTCCAGAATCTTTAACTACGCAAAAATACTTTTATGGCCGAACAAATACTTAAATAGTTATATATATTCTTGATCGTTTTTAATAACGGTTCTTATTTACTTAAATAATTTGGAATTTGGAAATCATATTGAGATAACAGATGCTTAAGTGTATGTGGCCATAACTAGACTAATAATAATTAAAATCGGTAAAATTTGAACCGGTTTTTCTCCGGTCCCTGCGCAACTCTGAAGTCTGTACTCTATCAAGTAGTATAATCTGTGGTCTTGTTCACTTCGAGCTAGAAAGCGGAAGAGGCCGAAATAGCCGATAGGTGTAATTAACATGTCTATAGCAGTTAACGGTTCTGTGGTCGATAGTCTTTGACAACATTAAATTGTGTTACGTTACGACAATTTCATTTTATGGAGAGTCGAAACTTTAGTAACTTCGACCGCCGTGAAACATTTATTCAAAGCTTACGCGAGCCAAAAACTTATAAATTAGTAAAACCTTTTTATAAATCCTACCAATACCTATTATAAATGTCAAAGTTATGATTTTTGAGTTGCTCATTCACATCGAAACTCTTGGTCGGATGGAGTTGAAATTTGGAACACAGATAGATCATAATATATATATATATTTATATAGTCTGGAATAGGAACACATAGGCTACTTTCATCACGGGAAAAGAACGGGAACAAAGCTGTGAAACCGCGGGGTGTTGCTATAAATTAATTTAAAAGTTTTACCATTGGAGTTAACATGTTTATAAAAGTGGTTATACCATAATAATTAGTGTCTACGTTCATACTTAAGTAATTTCTTAAGCAACATACCTGCCACATAACAGCACAATGACACGCAGCTATTGGAACATGAAGAGTCCAAATCATAACCTAGCACTGCACTGTGTTCGTCGCCCAGAGATCTAAGATGTTATATCTCTAAGCCCAGTAATTCTGGAAACATTGCCCTTCAAACCCAGTAATGTTTGCACATTACTGCTTGGCGGTATAATAATTGGCAAAGGTGTGGTACTTCCCGAGGCGGACTCTGTCAAGAGTCCTACTACTACTACATTTTTTAACTCAGTCTACGTTCAATACTTTAGTAATTTCTTTACTCAGCTATCTTTGTTACTTATATGATGATGGCTCGATGATATTGGTTTATATGCTTTCTCAGTGATTCACTACATCTATCAGTACTTAGGTACATCTAATAACTACTAAATCGCACTTGTTCTTTATGGCAGAGAGATAAATTTAATCATCTCACATTTCGGGGTGACGAGCACAAAACAGTTCTGTTCTCTTCATATGGAAAAGTGCAGAGTGGCGCTGTGCTGTTATGGGTAGCTGATTTGCTTACCATAAGGCACACGCACTTTTCGAGTTCTGTGTTTTCAAAAAATCAATCTGGAATTACTTACAAACCGTGGTAATTTTTAAAACTATTTGCGATCATGCCAGTGTCATTGTTTTCTAGTATTTTGTCACGTTTCATTTGTACTCATCAGGAAATAACACCTATAAGCTATAAGTTTCTTCCTGTCATGTTGAATTTGACCTCTTGATTAATTAAAAAAAAATTGTGACCTTAAGAGATAGATGTTCTGTAATATTTTTCCTTCAATAACTCAATTATAAGTCCCAGACATCTAACTTATTACTTAATTAGTCTATCGATTCAGACAATAAATTCCAAAGCCTCAACGAACTTGACATTCTGGTAAACAAGTTGCGAAACCACTAAGTTGGCTTTTGTCATCGCATTCTGAAAGTGAACAGGCATCCCGATGACCAAGGCAAATTGAAATTACTAATAATACTAGGAATACCTACAGGTAAACATCAAATGCGTATAATAGTAATGTTTAATGCCAAGTTTCATTAATTATTACAATTGCAACATAAAAAATTGTTTACTTACTGATCGGACACCTACACCAACTTGTTAGTAATTGGAGACGAGTAGGTGTGTTTTGTAACAAAAGCACCTGATTGACGAGCGAGTAAGCTCGCGGCGGTCATGTTCGCTGCGGATTTACTCGTCATTACTTTTGCGAAACGACTGGCGAGCCTAACAATAAATTCTTGTGTTCGTGTTTAATGTATTTAGACTGTAGTAGTGTAGTACGACATCTACTCACAGTTGTAGTCAGCTCAGAATGGTATAATCCATTTTCTCTTCCCACTGCTAAGACTTGGGGTATTCTCTCACAAGGAGAGAGTCAAGGCCGTATTCCTACACGCTAGTTAACTGCGGGCTGATAGATAACGCTTCGAAAGATGTATTTCTTAGATAGACTTGCACGTTTTTCTTGCGATGTTTTCACAGTTAAAGCCAAGGTTGATAAGAAATTTGTACATTATTGTTGTTTAGGTATGCAGGCAAGACTCGGTCTTACCGCTAGTTTGCAGTTATTGAGAAGAGAAGCTATGTCGACAAGCCTACTCGCCGCGTTGTTGCTCGCACGTCAATTACTGCCTTTAGATGTTATTGTCCTGAATAAGTAAACTAAAATAAAAATGACAACCAACTAAAAATATGTTAAGTTACTTTGTTATTTATTTTGCATCCTTTTATCTGACTCAGCATTGACGTAGCACAGCAAATGGTGGGTGTGTATTTTTAAAGAATATACTGTACAATGTATAAAATTATACTGTACTCTGTACTTCTCTTAGATAGACTCAGACTAATGAATACGCTAAGTAGTTAGATAATAAGACACTGTTGGTTGACTTTTGTCCTATAATTACACGTTTAACCACACATTCTAATCTGAAAGCATATCTCTTTATCTGCTAGAACAACATTTGGCGACACTGCAGGCTATTTTAATCGTTCTTATTGTAAAAATAAGATTCAATTTAAATGTAGATACGAATTCAATGTTTAAGACTAAAGACTTTCTTAGTATTTGGAGATGACGTTAGGCAATCATAGAAACTTCAAGAAAATCCGATAACCGTTGGTGTGGACGGGATGTCGAGTGGAGACCGCGTAATGGCAATCGCAGTGTGGGATATCCTGCGGCCAGGTGGAACGACGATCTAAAGTTGGGAAACAGTGGATGACAGTAGCTGCTGATCGATCTCGGTGGCGTACATTGGGAGAATCCAATGTCCAGCAGTGGACAGTTAGATTATGATTCATAGAATGTTATGTTACGAAATGTCAACCCTATTAAAATAGGTACACCAATTCGCAAAATATCATCTCGAACAAATAGTCTACACAACTTTTATTAGACATTTTATATATAATGTCGCTGTCTTATCTATGGATACGATTATAACTGTATTATTGAGTAAATGGACCATAAAATATATAGAGAAAGCGCGTCTAAACCTAGCCAATAAATAAAATAACAAAGAGCTCGGTATATGGAAACTTGGCGTCCACTTTCGTTTTTCAAGCCTCTGAGATACGCGTAGGTGCGTGAGAAATTCGAACAATTGACCCGCCATTTTCGAGACATTTCACTAATTTGAGAGTATGTGAATGGAATGCTAAAAAATAATGGGCGTAAGGGCATTTCGCTTCCGCTACTTTGTTTTATAGGGTAAGTTTTATCTTAATTAAATGAAAGTACCTGGTTGACCGAGTTTTGCTTGGTTTTTTTAAATGATATTTAGGCAGGTACGAATTACGTAGTGATGACTTACTTATACCTAGATACGAATTAAATGCGTTTATAAAAGGTTATATAAAAGTATAAGATTTTCTTAGAAAAAAAAAGAAAAGTCCCGAGTGTAACCATCAGGATTCGAACCAGGGCCTGTTGACTCCGAGGGCGAGCATATTTCGTCTGAGCCATTTAGACTTAAAGAACAATGGCGAAATAAGTTATCGTATTCTAATGACATTATAGGAGTTTTTCATTGTCTATAAACGCGCATAAATTAATGATGTTTAAAAAAAATAAAACCTAGCTAGATCGATTTATCGTCCCCGAAACTCTCTGTATACATAATTTCATGAAAATCTTCGAGCCGTTTCCGAGAATCAGATTCTATATATATATACCTACAAGAATTGGTCGTTTAAAGGTTACGTATAACGAAGTAGAAAATTATATAAAAACGTACATTTTTTTTAATACCATCTTTATTACCTTTTGAATAAATATATTAAGAAAAAGTAATTTTGTTGTTTTGATGTTATGTTTGAGGACGACATGTGCGAAAGTCACTTGTAAATTTAAAATCTTAAATGATTTTTAGCGCGTTAAGCACGTCACCGACCCGCTAATGTAGCGTCGAACATCGATATAAACCATTGGATGTGCCCTGTGCAGCTTAAAATCGGTAATAACTTGCGTCTGTGTGTGTAGTGGTAACCAATCTACTCGACCCATAGAATACTGTTATAGTTATACTGATATAATACAGCCATGTGTTATAGCAGTATAACTGTAGCTATAGTTTTTTTATTACTATTGTAAATTTACACTTGACCGCCATTTCGCCTGATGTTAATTGACGATGCGGCCTACAATGGAGCGCGCTTACCTAGAAAAAAAATTGGCAGTCATAGGAACTGCCGAAGAAGTAGAAGTGAAAACTTAGAAACTCAGAATTTGATAGCTTACTTTGGAAACTACGGAAACTGGAATGTGAAACCGGAGGGTGTGGTCTTGTGCATGGCCATCTGACGCATTTCTAGATAACCAATGATTCTCTACATTTCTAGCGTGATGGTCCAATTCAATCTCTTACAGCCCACGAAAATCTGTTCTGTGTGCCCACGAAAAAAGTCTGTGTGCGCCCAAAGAAGTTTACACTTCAAAAACCGAAACACCAAAGCAAAAAGATGACCTGTACATTGCTTTTCTATCGACAGTATGACCTGCCATTTTTTTACCGTCGTAGAGGTTGGGTAAGCTGGCCATGAATCACCGCCCTAAGCCTCCTACATTATGTCCACTTACCCTACCTATGTTAAGTTTGACGGAAAGTACAAAAGATCACGTGACTCACCTCGACAGCCTCCACGAAAACCACAGCGTATAATTCTCGCACAGAGCTTTTAATGCAAATAGTTTCCCGGTTATTCTACAGCCACGTAATAGTGTCGAAACATTTCTGTCTTGAATCCGTTTGTGTCTTGTTCCGGTCTGAAAGGCAATGCTTCTAATGGAATTACTTATAAGAGACTTTACTTTAGTACCTACTTATAAAAAGATCTAAACCGTATTGGTAAGTATGGATATGTCACCGTGAAACTGTTAAAACCATTAGATTGCAATCTAACGACGGTAAATTGTAAATTAACCTTGAGTTTATAATCTCATCTGTTATTTTGTAAACTGACTAATGTTGCAATAATAAATGTATATGTTAGAATTTCGCAGTGATAGGCAGTAATTTGAATTATATCTATTGTGAACAGTCGTGTTGCTTACTATCATGCGATCGGTTTGTTCCTCATCATTTTATGAGCTTAAATTAAAACTAGGCCCATTCTTGTACGAACTATCAATACTATCATGCTATATTCTGGTTACTTTTTGATGTTATTCTAAACATTCAACGCTTGCACGAGCCAAAAACTGACAAATTTTTGAGCAAAATTTAATCTCTGATGTCAAACGAGCTCAAAGATACCAAGATTAAGCTTGTAACAATTACGTAGTATTAGATGAGAGATGTTTGTTAATTCTTTATATTTGTATTTTTTTCTTCATGGGTCTATAAAGTATCTAACTACTTACGAGTATACCTACATAAACCGCCATGTACCTCGTAACATCTCTGGGAACATTACCCTTCAAATCGGAACTAAGTAATCTTTGCACAGTACTGTTTGGCGGTACCATTACTGGCAAAGCTGCTGTAATACCCAAGCGGATACTGTAAGGCGTAGGTAAATATCACTACAAAATATTATGATTCACTTTATATGCTATATAATTTAGTATTGTTTTATATCTTGGGCAGCGCGTGCTATCGAGTGTCAACGACCCTGACTTCCGTAAGCCTGTCATTCAAGGCGAATGCCCATTGCGCACTCAAACGAGGCCTATCTTTACTGTACGAAATTAGGGTTACCGACTCACCACTCGTAATCTAAAGCATAAACATGAATAGCCTATGCTTATATGGAAAACATTTACAATGGACTTTATCACGATCTGAAATATTATTTAACAAGCTGTGACCGCGGTTTCACGCGAGTTTTAAGGGTTTTTTGATTATTTCGCGGAACCCAAATGACAAACTTGTAGTCCTGCACATAGAAAAATAGTCTCAGTGCAAGCAGAATTCAAATCTACGACCTACGGCCACTAGAGCTTTGTAATGTGCACGTAACTGTAATCTTATACCTTTAAACGACCAATTCTTGTAGGTATGTATATCTATACTTCTATACTATTTAATATTATAAAGAGGAAAGATTTGTTTGTTTGTTTATTTGTAATGAATAGGCTCCGAAACTACTGGACTGATTTCAAAAATTCTTTCACCTTTGGAAAGCTACATTATCCCCGAGTAACATAGGCTATATTATATTTTAAAAAAATTAGGGATCCTTACTAAAACTCCAATAATGTAACATAAGGTGTAAAAAAGACCTGAAAATTCCTTACGTCGCGTGCGCTGCGAAAACTATTGATGATAGAACAAAATCATTTACTACGACTTTGCAGAACTCATCATTATCTACAAAAGTGTCGCGACAGCATATGTCTAAATATTATAGTCTGCGTATAGTAGTATTTTATGGGTATTCCTGTTCAAAGTTTCAGCAAAAATTTAGTAAAAGGTAGTTTTCTATGCCCATATTTTTAATTTTCTTTCAATAAGTACCCACTACTTACCTGATAATAAATATTATATTTTAATTATTAAAACAGCTTAGTACTTCATATAGTTCAATAAGCAAAAATTTAGTAAAAGCCTGTTTAATTATTTATTTCCTTCTATTTTCATTTTATAATGCCCAAAATGCCAAAAGATCAAGATCTCAACTTTCTAAACATAGTTCCCAGGCGAGGGCAATAAAAATACGGCGTAATGAGGAATCTTCATCAGAAACTAAAATCGCCTTGCAAGTCGGAGAGATACGCGTCGCAATCGCGTGCTAGAGAGTCAAGTATAGAGCGTTCGCAGCGGCTTGGTGAACAAAATTTTATCACTGGCCCAGCAGCTGGTCAACTAGCTCATATACCGAGGATACCGATGATTCCAACTGATCTGCCAATCCTTTTAAACGACTTCAGTTTCCGGTGAAATCATCTTTCGCGTTAACTATTAACAAGTCCCAGGGCCAAACCTTCGAATTATTAGGGATTGACCTACGAAAAGAATAGCCACTCATGGCCAACTGTATGTTGGCCTATCACGTGTCGGAGCTCCTGAAAATCAATTTATTTTGCTGCCACAAAATAAAACTACTTCAAATATCGTTTACAGGGAAGCTCTGACTCACTAAAACTAATGGCTTTTGTTTTGTAAATAATATTATATTTGTATAAAATTTTAAAATACAAAAATACATTAATAAAAAAAAAATCATCAAAAAAAAATCAAGCTTCCTTTATAATTTTACTTTTTTTTTGAAACCCGATACAAAAAAAAGGTGTATGTGTGTGTATATGTACCCGTGCGAAGCCGGGCCGGGCCGCTAGTATAGATATATATATAGAATCTGAATCTCGGAAACGGCTCGAACGATTTTCATGAAATTATGTATACAGGGGGTTTCGGGGACGATAAATCGATCTAGCTAGGTTATATTTTTTAGAAACATCATTTTATGCGCGTTTTTAGACAATGAAAAACTCCTACGATGTCATTAGAATACGATAAGTTATTTCGCCACTGTTCTTCAAGTCTAAATGGCTCAGACGGAATATGCTCGCCCTTGGAGTCAACAGGCCCCGGTTCAAATCCTGATGGTTACACTCGGGTCTTTTCTTTTTGTTCTATTTTTTCTGAGAAAATCTTTTACTTGGAGCCCTTTATAAACGCATTTAAACCTAGCAAAGCTCGGTCAACTAGGTACTAATCTAATTGGTACAAGAATAGTACTAAGTCAAATACACCATTCAAACTTAAAATTAAATAAAATCCAAAAATGACAACAATGTCATTTAAGTGTCACATCACAATATTATGTTATAAAATAACCCGCCCTGCACTGTTTCCGGCGCAAAGGAGCGTAAAATGCTGGCAGCATTACCCCGCTGAATTGCAATAGACAATAGATATCATTTACACCAGAAACGGGGGTCACCACCTTTACCTCGAATTCGGCGACCAGTGCCTCTCATCAAGGATTTAGTCTCAGTTCCCCAACTGCCTATGGTTTCCACGTATATCTGTATAAAATAGTACTTCGGTTCTATAGTAGCATACTTCTTACTATTCTGGATTTATTAGAAAATTGGTACAATCATAAGTTTTCTCTTTCTTAGACATAGTTATACACAATAGTACTTAGGTATTGTGTTAATATGTACAATTGTACATATATAATTATTTGGACAATCAATTCTAGTTTAATATTTTCGAGATAAAACTTGAGTGTTGGCTCAAAATTGACTTTTTTTATGTTCCTTCATTCTGGATTCAAGAAACGAAGCGGAAATAACTTTAACGTGTTAGTTGTAACCGAATCTCATTTGCCAAAAAAACTCTTTACTATTTTATTACGTTTTTGTAAAACGAAATCGACTTTGAAACCCCTAACGAAGTAATAAATTACTATCATTGATTTCCTTAACTCAGTCAAGAGTCAGAGGCCATTTATCGGTACTCTTAATTACGTAATATAAATACGTTTGAAATTAAACTTTAAAGACAATTGCTAGTTGTTTTTTTTTGAAATTAGGTCACGCTATCAGCAAGTAGGAAGTGTTATGGGAACTCGTCAGATTGATAGTGGAAATGTCGCAATAAATACTCGCATCTCTTATCATTCTATGTACCGCTCATGTTGGGAAATCAACAGCACACTACGTTTTTCAATAAAGTTCTAGCATCTCTAGCATCAGCCAGTCCTTCAGCGTCCATAACTTTATTCCGCGAGTTGGCAGCAAATTTTGGATAGGTACTTGAGCATGCGCGGTCCGAAAGGAGGGGTCACAGGGGGAGATGAGACCCCTCCAAAATCGTATACGTTAAACTAAAAATCTAAGAAAATTACAAATATTAGTACATAGACTATTTTTAACGCGGGAAAACTACTCGAACGGGAACTACGCAGGTAAAACCGTGGGGCGCTACTAGTGAATTATTTTTTACTCGATTTATTGTATTTCTACTGGTGACCCCAAAATCTGAGGCTGCGTATATACTGGTGACCTCTTCAAAACTTCGAGGCTGGGACCGCGCCTGTACTTGAGGGAAGCTGAAAACGTCTACTTAGCTCATCTAATATATGTTTGGTGGGACTTTCGACCTGATCTAAAGTTGATTCATTTTGCCCCGCTACTCATCACCCAGGCTTGTACCTCCTTCTTAGGGTATTATAGGAGAGCTATGTGATGAAGTTTTCAGCTTGCTTCAAATACCTACCCAAAATTAGCTGCCAGCTCTCGGAATACTTCGTCTGTGTATAATATAGAAAATATCTACTCACCAAATAATAATAAATATTGGTGGACAATTCACACACAACACCATCTGACCCCAAACTAAGCAACGCTTGTAATATGGAGACCAGATAGCTGATATAATACTAATATAGTTGTAAATATATACTTATTATACATAGCAACAGTGCAAATATTTGAATTCATCATACAAATATTTGCACTCGAACCCACAACCCTCGGCTTCGCAGGCAGGGTTACCACCCAGTAAGCCACGAAGCTAGTCGGTTATTTGAGTATATGTATATAAATATATTCTCTGATGGATATGTTGCCGTGAAATTGTAAATTGCGTCAGTTTGTAATAAACGCGTGAGATTGTAAAACTGTGTTTGGTTAGTTTATGAGTTAACGTCGTAAAATATAAAGTGACAGAATTTTCAATTGTACGGTAACAGATGTTTCAAGGTATATACATAACACTACAGTGACACCCAGCTACTGGAACATGAAGAGTCCAAATTATTACCTAGAACTGCACTGCGGTATCGTATACTATATATACAATAAAAACACAACCTTGAGAAGAGAATTGAGAACCTCCTACTCTTTTGAAGCTGGTTAAAAAATACACACTTGTGTATAAAGACACTGCGCGAATCGCGGTCGCTTAGATATTTAAAAGAATAAACATAACGGCGCAACAAGATAACCAAATGTTTAGTTAAACCGTTAAACCATTTTATCGGTAGCAAAATATCTATGAAGTGGCCTTACTATCGGGCACGTGAGCAAATATGTCGGGATTCTCATAAATTTCGCTGTGGTATTATTCAAACATACGTACATAGTGAGTATACCAATAAAGAGATAAGATAGTATTAGTATAAGCCATGTTAACTGTCCTAACGATAAGTGTTAGAAGAAAAAGCCAACGGCATTCCAGAAGTGGCGACAGAAGTTAATACACAATCTATGTAGTGATAGGACTCTGCAGGGTCCGCTTGGGGAAGTACGACACCTTTGCCAGTTATTCTACCGCCCAAAACTTGCAAACATCACTGTGTTCCGATTTGAAGAGAAATGTTGCCAGAGAAATTACACGACATTGAGATAAAGGATCTTACAGTGCAGTGCAGTGCATAGATGACTCTCAGTGATGAATAGACTCTTCATGGTCCAATAGCTGCGTGACACTGTTGTGTTGTAAGCAGGCGTGTTGCTACCATCAGGCACATGTCCTACTCGTCTCGTCGATATAAAAAAAATGTTCACACTTTTACACGGAGATGTCGGTAAACGTTACGAATGTTGTATATTTAGTGGGCTGCAGTAAAAACCAATATAGTGCCTCAACGAAACTTGTCGATAAACCTCTGAGAATTCATTTCAATCACTAAGCAATAGAATGAATTAGCAATAAAACCAGATAGTCAAATACCTATTCGCCTCCATTGTCCTACCTTCAATGCTTGGATAACAACTATGTCAGTTACGACCCGTATCTATGGTAATTTTAAAACACCTTAAAGTGGAACTTGTCAACTTGGTACCTGCGTTGGAGTATCGTCTCGTCACGCTTGGCTACTCAATGTAACGCAACCTTGGCACATACGGTATTATACTATATACCTTGCAGAAGCTATATGTTTAAAGGAGATTCCTAAAATATACTGTGGTTTATGTCTTGGCAACTATCCTGGTTAACCCTGTACAAATCGTTGTGCACAAAATCATACAATCGATCAGAAATTCCTCAAAATCCCACAATGTGAATACCACAAATGCTGATTTGTAATATAAAAGTATGTATTGTTTTGACGTGACAACGTCTTATAAATTGGTTTGCCGGGTGACACTTCAAGAAACTGCGTTACGCTCCGCTCACATTATGCGCTCACAACGAGAGCGAGTGAGAGGCACGCGTCCCTTCCACTCGGGCATAGTTAGCCCGCCTAAGAGCGAGAGAGACAGACATAAAAAAGTGAAAGGCACGCGTCCCTTCCGTAAAATTATTTTACCACTCAAAGTCGTTGTCACGTAAAACTTTCGCCCGTATACCGACTTTACAGGCAACCAATTTTTTAAGCTATCATGATTAATCACTAAACAAGTACCTATCATTAAATTAAACGGAATATTTCTATGTATAATAAAGTATGGATTTAAAAATAAATAAGTGTGGTATTATTTATCTGGCTTCCATAGTACGAGCTTTGCTTAGTTCTGGGTCAGATGGTGTTGTGTGTGATGTATCCACCAATAGGTATTTTTTATAAATCGTGGTTAAATAGTGAAACGAATCTTCGATCTGTCAATCCAGTTTCAAGCACGATTTTGACAAAAATCGCATAATTATGGAAATGAAATGAAATTTATTAACAGACTTCAAAAAAGGAGGAGGTTCTCTATTCGGCTGTATGTTCTTTTTTTTTTGAAATGAAATGAATTGGTTCGTAGTCTTTGGTCTTTGTTCAAAAACATCAAGTACCTACTTAAAACAATTTAGTTAGCACCCACGTAATTCACAGATACAAAAGATCTAAACAAGAACGCTGGTACCCACCCCCACTAGGGCAACCTGTGTCGTGACCAGGCAAATTCGTTACACAAAACAACATTTGAAAGACTTATGAAACATGAATGAGAAATAGAGAAAAATGAAATGAAACTGATGTCCTTCAGCAGTGGCCTAACTCTCAAAGTTATCTGTATCACCTTCTTTACAACATTACATACAACACCCAAACCCTGTCTTTCAAATCCAATCGTATTTCCGTCAAAAACAACTTTTGTCCAATTGTCTGACAATACAAAACAAACGAGTGCTGAGACAACATTCTCAACGTGTTTGAGAATTGTAAAAACAATGTGTGACATTCAATTTAACGCTGAAACCGCAAATGATTGTAAACAAGAATGTTATTGAGGAATTAATTGCATGAGTCCAAAGGTCTTTTGTTTGATTACCTTTCAAACTTGATTGAGCATGAAAATACATCGTGACTATGAAAAGGGATTTTAACTCCAAAGTTCGACGATACACAATAAATAAATATTGGTGGACAATTCACACACAACACCATCTGACTCGAAACTAAGCAAAGCTATAGGAACTGGGTGTTTCCATGTATACATCACAGTCCAAATATTTGAATTAATCACACAAATTTTTTTGTGTTGAATTGAGGGAATAGTGGGTAATCGAACCCACGACCCTCGGCTTCGCAGGCAGAGTTACTGCCCACTAAGCCGGTTTGAAGGGCAATGTTTCCAGAGAAATTACAGGGACCGGTAAAACCACGAGGGGCTGCTAGTGAAATATAATTTACCCATGTGTGTGCACATATTGGATATCATTGGATCTAAAGTTTAGATACAGTCTGAGATATTTAGATTTAAAACATCAGGTGTTTGCACCATCATAAAAATAATTGTTCCATTAAGTTTAATTTAAAACTGTCATTTATAGTAGCCAAGTAATTAAAGTGTCGAACCGTTCTTCCAATCAGAATTCATAGATTGATTACCCATCAATTATAGCCATTAACAAGTTCAGCCATAATGTCAAAATTCTCAAACGTAATTAATGTACTGCCAAGAATTTAATAGGCACAATTATTTATGGAGGGATATACTATCCATTCTAAAAACATTTTACTTTCTCTGTTTTCTTTTAATTTATAGAATGACATTACCTACTACGCCAATGACCTACTTGTACTCAGTTTTAGACTTTGAACTTGTAAACATGGACTTGTTCGTACACGTTCATAAGTCCATCGATAAAGATCATTGTAACATGTATCTCTGAAAATTACAGACGTACCGTACGTGCGACATTAATACATTACCTTTTAATGTTAACAATCGTGGATCTCGTGTACTTGACATTTCACTATCGCGGAGATCTTGTAAGTCGGACTTTAATGTCGATCGTTTCGGCGATCGTTCACTTTCAACTGTCCTCGTTATAGTATGCTGTTACAAAATGTTAATGAATTTATTTCCTTTTTCCAGATGGACAGCAGTTCAGAGGCGATGGAGTTACGACGGGAGCTGGACGCAGTGAGGAATGCTCTACAGCAACAGTCGGAGTCCGTCCTCAAGCAGAGGCATCAGCTGGTGGAGGCCGGGCAGGCCCTCACAGCTCGCGACAAACAACTCTCTCACGAAAGGCGCTTGAGGCAGGACCAGCTAGCGCTCGTCCTCCGTTCTCTCGTTCTTCTCGAGTCACGCTTGACAAGAGAGAAGAAACAAATCAGCGTCGCCCTGCATCAGAAAGAGGAAATCATCAAAACACTCCAAGAAGAAATGACAAAGCTCAAATCCCGAGCGTCATACTGTAGCAACTGCCAACAGTTGATCGGGTTCACCAGCGAACAGACCAACATTGAAACTGATCCGGAATTCCAGAGCCTCGAAAGTACAGACTCTAGATTCCAGAACGCTTTCGTGAGAAGCTGCAGCTATCGAGAACGAAACTCACCACCGGTTTTCCAAAAAAATACTAGGCTAAGTAAGAGCTTCCAGTTGCCTAAGAACGAGACCGTTTACGGCAACACCAGTTCCAGTGAAGAAGGAAATAATGCAAGTGTAGGCAGCAAGGGGACTTTTATAAAGAACAAACAAGCCTTTGTTAGACGAGACGTCTTCAGACGGTCGAGGAAATATTCAGGAAGAAAAAACAACAGCAAGTACCTTGAAAATGTCCAAAAGGGATATAATAACAATACCGCCAACAATAGTAGTAGCGCTGAAGAATGCATTGGCATGAGTTATCAAGTGAACGATGACAATGACATAACAGCTAATCAGATAGCTAATGACATCAGACGAGCTTCTTTAAAAATAGATCAGCTCATAGGTGAAGCAGCAAAAAAAGAACAAGAAAGTGCTACTAGTGATACTGAAAAAACTTACTCCACTAAAATGGAGAGATTGCATGGCTTAAAAAGGCAGGCTTCCGATGAGATTAAAGCGAACAGACAACTTTTCCTAAGTAATGTTCTCAGCGAAGATAACAACGAAAAGCCTTGGTACTGTAACGTGAGCGATCAAGAGCAAGAAGCAGACTGCCTGGAGCAAAGGTCATTGAAACCTAAATCTAAATCAGCTGACGACCTCTTGGCCGCCGGTTTTGCAAGTGGTATACTCACTGCTGAAATTGTATCCGCCAAAAACGAAGTTTTATGTAATAGAATAATCAATAACAATAATAATGCGTTTGATTCTGGGTTCGATGAGAAAAATAACAACATTGAATTGAATAAGCAGTCTGCAACTCCCGAAGTAAACGAAAACTGGTATGCAAGCACCAGCGATGCAGAAGAAACTCCCACCAATGAAATATACAAAAACAACCCAGTATTGGAATGTGTAAATCAAATCCTGCTTCAAAATTCTCTTGACGACAGCAGCAACGATACGTCCAAATCAAGTGAGGCTCCGAGCCCTAAATCGTCAACAAAACGCGTCCAATTTTCTACTCTGAACAGCATCTCATATGAAGATAAGGTGAGGATACCGAACACAAGTCATACTTTACCACGTCCTGACAAAAGGGCTAATAAAATCGTCAAGTTTAGCCTTGAGACAGCGTCGGAGCATAGTTATGAAGTGCCTAACACGGCACAGGGCTTCCAATATGAAATACAAAGTATATACAGTAACGAGTATGAACCTATCATTACTAAATCTAGCGATCCCAAGCCCGCCTTAGTGCCTAGATTGGCGCACCCCATCGAAACACCTAACGTGCCTAAAATAAAAGGCTCTATAGTTAAGAATATCGCTGCTAACATCGAGAACCGCAACAATCACAGCATTACAAAGATCGACAACGATCTAGGTCCGATGAAGATTTTCAACAAAAAGAAAGTGCCTCGTACTCCTCCTGCTCTGCCGCCTAAACCAAAGAATCTTTCAGCCAAATGGAAAGCTGAGAATGCTGTCAAACAACTAACAGAATCGTTAGACTCTGAAGCCGTTGCGGCTAATCAACGGGTTGCAGACGTTAAGATGAGAAAGACGGGACAAGTAGCAACATCGAACGTAGAGCCGGACTACTGTTCCATTTCAGAGATAAATGTTCCAGTAGTCAGCAACGGTAAGCGGGAGTTGCTACTCACACAACCGACGGTCGAGATACACAGCGAACACTACCCCGTGCACGCTGTGCCTCAGAGGAACAGTGTGGCCAAAGTCGTCTCCTTGCCGCGGATACAGAACAAGATAAGCGACAAGGACATCCCGAAACTGCCGCAAGTCACAGAGATCATAATCCCGGACGAAGACGAAAAGCCCAACGAGGAGCAGGCTCGTTCGTACCCACAAACCACTGACAGTTACTTAACTAACTTCACTATGCATACTCTGCAACCGAAACTTGACTCCCGCGCCTCCATCCAAATGGGGAACACGGTATCTTCCATCCTATCAGAGATCAACAAAGGTGGCAAAAGAGGCGGCAAGCAGATCAACCTGACAGAACTGGACAACCAGTTCAATCACGGAGACAGGGCGCAGTCTAATGCTGAGCTGCACAAGGCTGAATATTTTGATGACATGGACAAGTTCGATTTGTCGCAGAATTTTGAGGAGTTTAAAATCGATGACGAGCTCGGTAGTATAGTCGCGGAAGAATACCGCATCAGCTCTGGCAGCAGTGACGGATCCATCTCAGATGTCATCACCGAGCACATCATCGCCAACGTACCTGAGAACGACAATCAGCAGAACACAAAAAATAACGACAATGTAAAAACCGAAACGCTTGTCGAGAACGAAAGCGCCTTGAACAAAGGCCTGTCGAAAAACGCAAAGTTGTCCAATAAACCTGATCTCTTATCTAATATAGAGAATTTAGAGACTGATTCTGTAAGGAATTCTGATATTGAGTCCAGCAATTCATCAGGGAGCAACAGTGGTTCTTACAATACTGTTAAATGTGAACCCAGGATGGTTCAGAAAGTCGAAAACGCACCTAAAACGAAAGGTTCATTTGATTTCTTCCTGGAGACTTCAGGTCTGAGTTCTAAGTCTATTTTTACGCCTAGCAAGGCCTACCTCGGAATGAGGCCGCCTAGCGCCAACCACAAAAACGTTCTGAAACCTAAAGACATCAAAATGCGCGTCAAAAATCCTCTTACAACGAACAAAATCAACGAAAAACCAATGACCACTGCTATAAAATATTTCGAACCCTATGTTTAAGTTTTAGCACCTACTTATATGTTAATTATAATTAAATGTTAAATCTATTTATTGTATAAAATGAACTTGCCTGCATAATATTACATTATGAATTACTATTATATTTATATTGTTGTAAATAGTTATGTTACATGTACCTAGTTATTTTTACTATTATTATAAAATATTTAACAATTAAAAGGTTGTCTTTCTGTAATAAATCCCTTAGGATAAGATTAAAAGGAATTCCATTAACCCTTAATTCGACGGATTTTTTTTTGAATTAAATTTGTAAAATCGTTATTAATTTTAGTTCTTAGCTGTTAGAGGACACTATGAAAAATACCTGAAAAATTTCACCTGTTTCAGTTTCCTGTAAAACCTACGTCCACAATACTGGACATTGCCAACTATTTAAAAAACTGTTGCACTCCAACTATGTGCTGCATACTTCCCATTATCGAGGAGACTGAATAAAATAATTTAGTGGTTCTATAGGATTTTTTTTATTAAAATGTTACTTATCGTTACATAAACTTTGTAATCATGCTTAGAACACTAAAAGGAATTTCAAAAACTTACTACTAAAGAGATTTTACTCACGACTTTAAACAAATTTAAAAAATATTCATTACTATCAACAATCAACTTATAACTAATTCAAATCACAGACATATTTATTATTAAACAATCAGCCTTTTAGGGTCATAAACTATTAATGCAGATTAATCTGCTGTGTTTTTCTAAAAGGTTTCCCTACTCATTTATGGTGAAAATTATAAAAACAATTTCTTCTAGCGACTAAACACAACCTTTGCTTGCATTTGGAACAATTTATGTTAGTTTTATTGTTCTTACAAAACTTACAGCGTCCATATGTTATATATTCAGGCCAGTGGTTGTTTTCATCGTAACGCACAGAATCTGGAGGTCTTGGTGCAGTCGGAGTTTTAATCAAGGTTTTTTTGGGTACTAAGTTTGGTGGTTCAGTTTCGGTCGATCTTTCTTTTTGTCTCAATTCGATTGCTAGTCTCTGTCTAAATTTTTGAGGCTGATATTTTCGTGCTGTTTGAGTTGCATTTTCTCTTATAGAGCAGCCAAGCATTATTTACCGCTATGTCTAACATTTGACCAAAGATATTCATGTACCAACGTCGGGTCTTGAAGGACGTTCTATATAGAGCTATCAACATATCGCACAAATCAACGCCTCCCATATGTTGATTGTAATGTTGACTAACTGCGGACACGAGACGTTTAGTTTCTTTTCTGTATTTTGCTCCATCTCTTAATTTCTCGTACCGGGTAAGCATCGGCATAAGAGCAGGCCAACGTCACAACTTTGTTGTCAAACCATTTGACAATAACAATCTTTTGTCGTTATCTACTACTTGGCTAAAAGAACCTCTACCTTTTTCTTTAGTTCTTTATCACTCAATAGCTTTTACTAGAACCTTTCAGTCTGTTTTGTCGAATAGTTCCTAGACTGAAAATCCCGCAATGCTCACGTAAATACCAAATCAAGTCAAGCGTAGTAAAGTAATTATCAAAGTAAACGGCACACCCTGGAGTCTGAATAGTCTTGCAAAGGGCTAAAACCAATTTAGCACCTAGCGTCATTTGCTTCTCTTCCTCTGTGAAATCAATGTATCTGAAAGTATCATCGCCGCCGTACAACAGAAAATCATAGACTATTCCGGAGGCACCAGCGCGTACTATGTTTTTAAACCCCCATTTGTTAGGTTTCATTGGGTTGTATTGTTTACGGTTACCGGCCTTGGAACCTTTATATGGTATTGTCATCTCATCAATGCTGAATTTCATCTCTTCTTCTGTAGCCAGACAGTTTTGCCTTATTTTTTTTCAATAAAAGGCCGTATCTTGAAATACCTGTCCTCATCCGCATCAACGTTATCCACAAAGTGAATGTTGCGCCGAATTAGCTCGAACCGCTTCAACGGCATGACGTCAGCTACTTGTGGATATCTAAATTCTGCAGACCAATAGTCCAGGTAGGATGGCATATTCACTATTCCCATTAAAAGAAGAATCATGAGAAAATCTTTTAACTCGTCGATGGTCAACTGAATACATTTTTCAGTTCTTTGTGTGGAATATAAGTTTGTGTTGTTTACTATGTCTTCGAGTATATCAGGGGAGAAAACTTGTAAAAGAACTCCAACGGGAGTCTATATTTGGTAATTGAAACACAAAATCGTTTGATGGAAGATCGGCCTTATGTCGAAATTGCCCTTTCCTCCATTTGTACATTACAATGAGTGTTTTTTTTGTCTTTTTTGTCTGGACATTTTGCACAGGTCGATTTTGTAACTTTCTTTTCGTCTGGTTATTCTCGATGTCGATGGACTTGTAATGGACGAAGAACATGGTGATGGAATTGTCAATAATGAAGCTAAACTGGGTATAGCGTTATAATTAACATCACCAGTCGTTGGTAGCACGTTGTTAAGAATTGGGGTTAATGGAGGTTGACCATGGTCAAAGGTTTCTTCTAATTCTAAAACAGGGCTGATTACGCTATCACTGATATAAGGACAGCTATCTGATTGATGGTTTTCATTAGCTATATTGGTTAAAAAATCTGAGTCAACATTAGTCACATCACTGCCATTGAAAGAATTATTGTGTGTTTCATTTTCAGAGCTTTCTAACAAATTCATGCGCACTATACATGAATCTATGGATGGGCATGGTGAAGAGGACAATTCTCTAGATCTGTGAGCAAATTTTTCTTCATTGTCAGGTTCAGAACCGCTATCTATATCCGAAAAAGCGTTCTCAGGGGGCACTAATGCTATTATACGGTGTCCTCTTGATTTGAAGCTCTGATAAAACAAAAAAATACGAAATAAGTAGTTAGTAAATAAACATTGCATTAGCGGATCCCTATAATATTGTTCCAAGAATTAACAAAAGTCTGTTTTCTAAAGATAAGGTAATGGGAAAATACTGGACAGACGATTATTTATTTAGTTTTCTACTACTTTGACAAGGGGAAGAATACTGGACATGCTATAAAGTTGTATCTTTACTAATAATTTGGCGACGGGAAGTATACTGGACTTTCAAATTGGGGACTTCACAGAATCTAAAATAAACCTAACCAATTCCTTAGATCTTTACCAATACCTAGCCAAGTAATCTATTTTTATGATTTAATGATATTACACAGAAAAAACAGCGAAAACCAAGAAATAAATATTATTTACCGAAAGCCCGCGCAGCGCGTCCTTCCTCCCCGTCATCTCGCCGGCGACTGCTTAAGTTTTGACGTAGTGGATGCGTTGTTATTTTAAGACAAGGTACTTAGATAGTTCACGAAGCAAAATAGCTTATAAAAGCATAGTAATACGATCTCATTCCGTGTGTAGATTTTTTTTAATTGAACGAGAAGTATATTACCCGTCATCGAATTAAGGGATAAATTATAAATGTTAATGTTTTGATGATTGTTACTCCATTGGATTCGATTGGGTTGATTGAAGTTTGTCTTGAAGCACACATAGGCTACTTTCTGTAACCTAAACTTTGCATTTCAGCTCACCATACTAGACCTGATGAAGGACCGTAGAGAGGGAACTAAACAGATAGCCAATCAATTAAGTAAACATCTTTAATAGAAGCTATAATAATTAAGTAATAGCACGATAGTTGAAGGCACATCTTTGAAATTACGAATTGGTTTCGACTGATTTATTCGTTTTTTGTTATTCCTATCAGTTAAAAGTAGGTATGTTCCAATCGTAATTACTTTAGTAACTAAGGGTAAGCAGAAAACGAACGCGAAAGTAGATATACGCAAACAAAACACGAATAAAAATTAGTACTGAAAGATCGTAATATGTAGTGATAATGGCCATCCTGGCTTTGGCAGATAAACGCCACCTATGAAATACCTACCGATCTAAATTTATCAAATTATAAAGCCTGAAATTTTATACAAGGTACATTCAAAATATTATGAATTTACGTATTTCATAGTTTTACCTTTAGTACCGTTTATCTGCCAAAGCCAAGATGACCCAAACTTCATAAAGTAATGTTTCATTGCCATATTCTCGCCTGCAAATTTACTGCATTTATTTCGACAACGAAATCTGCTATAATCTTGTCAACAGGCTCTTTATATTTTAGTAAACCCATTCGATATCAGATCTGTAGACTACACTCAACGATATTTAAACAACAGGGATTTTAGGTCAGCGTGCAAAGAGGGCACCGCTCAATAACCGCCTGTGCAACAAAAGCATGTGTTCTTAGTACGTACTAGCTCTACTCAATCGTCCACATTTCATCCATCAGAAAATACGTGACGTCTGGCGGCCCTGGGATCTTACTCTATGACGTCTTTTACATGAAATATCGCGTTACTTCGGTATTTCACTTATACCCACATAGATGGCGGAATAATAACACTATTTTGGCTTTACTGCTTTTAGTGATTTTGAATAAAACAGAAACAAACATCATTTGTTTCTATTTTATTTCATAATTAAATTGGGGTAACGGATTCAGAGCCCGTGAACCCCAGACCTTAGTTATTTTAACAAAACTGAAAGTTTGTCAGCGCGTGCTTCCGACACAAGTAAGAACGATAGACCATTATGCAAAAGTGTGTAAAGATATAATATTTCTAGGTAAATCGCCAAATAAATAAGGAATCTTAATTGATAAACTTTTTGCTGTCGGCCTGTCCGATTAGAAAGATACCGATGGTAGTTTTCGACCAAATTGCATGCCAGGTTGAAGATTAGCATTATAGGAACGGTTTTTTGGGTGTCTAATAGGTACTTAACGAAATTTATTTCAAATTATTCAGGTTTACGTAAATTCTACACTCACTGTAGAAAAAGACGGCATATGAGTGTGGGACGAGCCGCAGTGGACAGTGGTGCTGGCGTCATCTTCACTATGCTTATCAAAACTTATCATAGGTATATGCTTACCCGCTAACTTGCTTAGACGGCCAATTTTAAGATATGGGGCCCAGAAGATACATAATTACTCCACGTATTTTCTGATAACTGATTTTCACGTATGTTATAGGCAATATCTTTAAAAATAAGGCCCCAATACTCCCAGACGCTTTCCATCTGCCGTTTTGCTTAATCAATTATCAGAAATGTGAAAATCAGTTATCAGAAAATAATTGAAGTAAGCAATGTGTCTTCTGGACCCCTTTATCTCAAAATTGGCCGTCTAAGCAAGTTAGCGGGTAAGCATGTGTTCTTAGTACGTACCTACTAACTCTACTCAGTCGTCCTCATTTCATCCATCAGAAAATACGTGACGTCTGGCGGCCCCGGTAGCTTACTCTATAAGGTTAAAGGAAAATAATTCATTTATAGAAATAAAAGATATTTTATTGATAAAACAAAAATGCAATGGTTTGATACATTTTGAAAATGTGTTGAAAATTGATTAAGTACGTAGTACTATGACGCAAAACTATCGAAAAAAGTTTTTAAAAACCTACTAACTACACACAATAATAAATTAATACTTAATTATAAAAACTTACAATAATAATAAAATCTACAAATTTTCACGCAATCAGGTACAGGATATTGAATGAAAGTGGAACATTTATCGTCTACTCGTATTAATCCTTCGAAATTTCTTGTGAAAGTACTCCTTCGGCTGCTGCAATATCTCACTGGCAAAATTAGGATCCACAGAAGCCGGCCGGTCTTCATTATCGCAGTTTTGCAGAATGGCAGCTCCATTATCTTCAACCAACCCTGGGTCGCTGGGCTGGTCGGCCGCAGGGACACAGGGCAAGGAGACTCCGGAGGTGTCCTGGTCTTTAGCAGGGCTCTTTTTCTTATTCATCGCTCGGAGAGCCGCCAATGTTTTACGGGCACGACGCACCTTCATGCTTAATGGTTTATGTCTGCAGTATGACAACCCCAAAGAAAGCTTCTTCAAACGGGGGTGTTTTCAATGCGAATGTAATTTCTATTGTGACGAAACTATAAATTCACCGCCTTATAAATGGCTGTGACCCTCCATACAGGATCTGATTAAGACTAATGAGCGGGAATTATGTACTTAGTCAATTAAGTAAACACCTTTAATAGAAAACGAAACAATTAAGTAATAGTAGGTGCATAGTTATAGGTAATATTTAGTAATTGCGGTCTTTTTCGTTATGTATTTATTAACAATCATAAGGTTCTTTTTTGCAGTAAATCCAGGATGCAAAAAAGAAGTAATTGATTCTATGCCGGTACTCTTTCTGCAGCTTAAATTTTTTACTGAAAGATCTTCTGTCTCAAGTGAAAATCCTCGACCTCGTAGTAGACCGGCTTTCAAGGCTGTAGCCTTGCAGGCCGGAAGAACTACAGTTCTCGACAACGTCGGTCTCAGTTCTACCATCTTCAACCAATCTTGATTCTATTGCATTTTTTTTTTATTAATTTAATTTGAACAATCAGTTCCCTTCACGTTGGCCACTACAGCAGGGACACAGGATAAAGATATTCCGGAGGTATCCCTGTTGACAGCAGGGCCTTTTTTCTTATTCTTCGCTCAGACAGCTACCGATGTTTTACGAATTACGATCATGTTTGGTGTTTTATGCCTGCAGTACCTATGTCAACTGTGAGTAAATCTTTGTGAAATAGGGATAATTTCAATACGCACTCCTATTTGTCACCAGGGGTCAGGGGTGTCCAGATTTACAGCAGCGGCATTTCTGCTATTCTTTGCACGAAGAGCCGTAAATGATTTACTACGCAACTTCAGGTTTTGTTTTTAGGTAGGGTACGACGATTTTGCTAAAACTTTATCATATCAAAATATAAATTGACCGCCTCATAAATGTTTGCGAGCCTTCCATATAGGACCTGATTACCCAAGGCTAATGAGAGAGAATCACTTAAGTAAACAATTAAGTAAATACCCTTAATAAAACCGAAACAATTAAGTAAAAGCGGTTGCATTTATAGATAAATAAGCAATCGACTGATTCAACTAATATTTTTAATCACGTTTTAGTTTAAATTATTAGCAAACCTGTAAATAAAAGAATCCAAAAACAAAAGGAGGCATCGTTTACGCACAAATAATAAATTAAAGTTGTGGTGTCATGGGCTCATGGGATACTAGGTAGGAACGAAGTACCTTCGGATAGTCCAGAAGGAACACAATTTGTAACAAAATAGTTATTTGACACGTATGAATGCAAAATTGTGTTTTAACCGCGTGATAATGACCGAGCAAAAGGGTGGGAAATTGAATCGATTCCAAAATTAGAATCCTGCACAAGGAAATCAAAAGAGCAGGTCAAGTAGGTAGGTAGTATGTATTCGAGAGTTCTGGCTCAACCATTTTACATTCTCTTTGGCTCAACGGCTCAAACCTAGTTCTGACCTACGTCATGGTGTTTCTGGCGCGAACTCTGTTTAAAAAATACTCACTATATGCTTAGCAGCTAATGTTTTAAATTAATTACATGATATTATAAAACAACAAAATAAGATTTGATAGCGTAAATTGAATAAAAAATATTCTTCGAAAATTTTTTTACTGCTATATTTTTTTAATTTAACATTCATTTCTATTTTAATCCAAATGTGTTTTATGCCAAAAAATTCCGTTTCAAGAAGGCGCAATTAAATTTTAAATTAATTATGGACTAGGTACGTACTAAAAAAAAAGTTTTTTTTATCGTAAAAAATCCGACCACAAAATTAAGTTTCAAAAAAATTTTTTAAGACTCTTGTATAATCACGTCTATTTTGTTATTCCAGGCGGATTGGGGTTTTCGGCTACGTCAAATTGATTGCCGCTTTCTGATTTGCTCTATTCAGGATTATGAGATAGGTTTTGTGTTTAAACAACTCCATTAGTGTCAAAAGCTTAATCTATTTATTATCACTGAACCTTGTTCATCATCATCAACAGCTCATTAAATGTTCCCACTGCTGGGACTCGGGCCTTCTCTCGCAAGGAGAGAGTTAAGGCCATAATCCACCACGCTGGCCCAGTGCGGGTTGGTGGATGACACATGACTTCGAAAGGTTCTAGGTACCTACATGTCAGTTTCCTCACGATGTTTTCCTTCACCGTTTTTAAGTTAGCGGCATTAAATAGCGCCGATCTCCCGACTAGACCAGCCGTAACTGCATGTAAGTGCGTGCGAACCTTGTTCGCTCCCCTTTATTCCTTATCACGTAACACTGTGTACGCGTAACGCGTATCGGTTTTCCTAATTACGGCCATTAACAATTTCTTTGTAATGGCTCAATACATTATTTTAGAAAAAAAGTCAGTTTTTTTAATGTACTTCATACGTTTCAAATATACGTGTGAAATCCAACATAGTAGTACTCTTAACGTGGATCTTGTAATTTAAAAATTCAAATACACCAAGCATTACTCGCCACATACTGAGGTCCAATCATTGTATTCTTTTGTTATTGAAATTCCACATTCTACAATTCCTGTTCAACGTTTTTTTTTAATCCTGTTGGTGGCCAATCAAATGAATCAAAATATTATCCAACGCTATTATCTATTTATATTATCCAGTGTGAGCCAATCTCAGGAACTACTGGACCGATTTCAATAATTCTTTCACCGTTGGATACCTACGTGATCCGAATGAGCCATCCGAGTGCTATAGGCGTTTAGGCTATCACAGGCCACAGGCACCGTCGACTGCCCCGGAGTCGCCCGAACGAATCTTTCACTTACGAACGTGGCGATGAGCCTCATTCACTGCCCACGAAAAATTGTGTGTGGCGCCAAAAGAAGTGTTCACTTCAAAACATCGGTTTATCCGTTCGGGGGCTACGATGCCACAACACACACACGCACTCAAATACAGACACGTCAAACATATAACACCAAAAAAATGACATTCAAACATCAGTAAAGTTATAAAAACATTTACTTAGAACTATTCATCAAATTAATTCTAAAATAACATTATACATTTGTACAAACTAAACACTAAACTTATATCTTTAAATTCTTCTTCTTTTTCTTTGGCCCTTTCTCGTCTTTCTTTTTCAAATCTTTCTTCTGAACCTGTTAACAAAAAATAATTTGATTTTACATTATAATGCTCAATAGCCTGTAAACGTTGTCCACATCATGACAATCATCATTGATTAACTTTTACCATGGGCCCAAGTCATAGGGGCCGTTCAAGTATTACATAAAGCAATTTGGGGGAAGGGGTGTGCCTTGTAAAATGTTACAGTGCACCATATAGGTATTTTTTTTACTTAAATCTATATATATAAAACTCAAAGGTGACTGACTGACTGACTGACTGACTGACTGACATAGTGATCTATCAACGTACAGCCCAAACCACTGGAGGAATCGGGCTGAAATTTGGCACACAAGTAGATGTTATGACGTAGGCATCCGCTAAGAAAGGATTTTGATAAATTCTACCCCCAAGGGGGTGAAATAGGGGGTGAACGGTTGTATGAAACTTTTTATTCCTTGGGCATATTTGCATGAAATTTCATATAAATTGAGTTCGGCTAAAATCATGAGGTACGTATTACAGCGTTTATCGAAATTCAACCCTCAAAGGGGTGAAATAAGGGGTGAAAGTTTGTATAGAAACGTTTTATTTCTTGGGCATATTTGCATGAAATTTCATATAAATTGAGTTTGGCTAAAATCATGAGGTATGTATTACAGGGTTTATCGAAATTCAACCCTCAAAGGGGTGAAATAAGGGATGAAAGTTTGTACAGAAACTTTTTATTCCTTGGGCATATTTGCAAGAAATTTGATGTAAATTGAATTTGGCTAAAATCATGAGGTACGTATTACAGCGTTTATCGAAATTCAACCCTCAAAGGGGTGAAATAAGGATGAATGTTTGTATAGAAACGTTTTATTTCTTGGGCATATTTGCATGAAATTACATATAAATTGAGTTTGGCTAAAATCATGAGGTACGTATTACAGCGTTTATCGAAATTCAATCCTCAAAGGGTGAAATAAGGGATGAAAGTTTGTATGAAACTTTTATTCCTTGGACATGTTAGCATTTAATTTTGTAAGAGTTGAGTACGGCCATAATAATGACTTACGTGTAGTACATTTTGTTCTTTTCATCCCCTAGGTTTAAAATAGGGATCAAAGTTTTATAACAAAAGGACGTACCCTTAAGACATACCTAAAATTTCACACATGTATTCTTTTTTTTATGACGTAGGCATCGACTAAGAGAAGATTTTCAAAATTCAACCCCTAAAGTCTGAAACTTTTATTCCCTGGACAGTTTTGTATAAAATTTCGTATTATTAGGAATCGATTAAAGCCAAAATAATGAGTTAAGTGTTAAACTTTTTCAAAATTCAACCCCTAAAGTGGTACAAGAGGAATGAAAATTTTAAATTAACGCATAAAACAAACCTTTAGAATATACTTAAAATGTCACACACGCATTTTTTGTAGACATCAACTAAGTAAGGTTTTCTAAAAAAATCAACCCTTAAAGGGATGTTGTAGATGAAAATGTGGATGAAACTTTTTATTCCTTGGACACATTTGCATGAAATGTCGTATGAATTGAGTTCAGCTAGCATCACGAGGTACACATTACAACATTTATCAAAATTCAACCCTCAAAGGGGTGACAAAAGGGATGATAGTTTATATGAAACTTTTATTTCTTAGACATATTTGCACTAAATTTTGTAGAAATTGAGTACGGCCAAAATACGGTGGTACGGGTTACATTTACTTCCAAAATGTAACCCCTAAGAGGGTAGTATGACATTCTTAAATTGTCACACACATATTCATTTTATGACGTAGATATATTCACTAAGGATGGGTTTCTCAAAATTTAACGCCTAAAGAAAATAGGGGACGAAAGTTTGTATGAAACTTTTTATTCCTTGGTTTATTTGAATAAAATTTCGTATAAATTGAGTTCGGCTAATATGTATATTTTTTCAAAATACAGTGTTTAATGGAGTAAAATAAGGGAAGAAAGTTTGTGTGAACATTTTTAATTCTTGCGAAAAAACGGGAAAAATAATGAGCTATGTAATACAGAGTTTTCCTAAATTGAATCCCGAAGAAACTATAATAGGGGATGAAAATATTATATTAACGCACAGGAGATACTTACATTTTCACACATGTATTTATTTTATGAAGCAAGCAAGAAAGGATATTTTTCAAATTCATACTACGTAACAGTGGATAAAATTTTGTACAAACTTTTACCCTTGGACATGTTCTAAAGATTATAACGAAGAGCTTTGACGGACTACTTTTGTTTTAATAACGTCTAGGCTGTGAAAGGCGTTCACAGTCTAAGTAGAGAGATACTCTAAGGCGTTGCTTGAATGGATTTTCATGATGATTACAACGCTGGTGTATCAAATTGAGATTGAATCGGTTTCTTTTAGGATAGCAAGCTCTACCGTAGACCACATCATCACTTAACTTTAGGCAACATTGCGGTCAAGAGTAAACCTATAGACATTTATTTGCATGAAAATTAAAAATAATGAGCGTATTAGTTTTCCAAAATCCAACCCCTGACATGGTAAAATAGGGAATTAAAAAACATATTAACGCATAAACTACCCTTAGGCCTATTATAGAGGAGCATTATTTATGTTATTATTTGACGCTCATGCTATCCAAGTAGGAATCTATGATAAAAAACTTAGTGAACGCGAGTGAAACCGCGGGTTAAAGCTAGTATAATCATAAACTTAAAATCACCCTAGTTGCCAACTTGTGTGGTGACTTTTAAGCAAAAACAATCACTTGGATGTAACCCAATGTTTACGGATAGTGAGAGGAAGCGTGTTAAAATGTTCCGTTACGAGAGGGGAGGGTATAAAATCTTTAAAAATTCCATTATGTAATACTTAAATGCTCCCCAAGTGAAAGTCAAGGAAATTACTTTTAGATACTTCCAATTCTAATTCCTGCCAACAAGACCTCACAGTTATACTGGCCTAATTTCCATTCCCAAGTTCGTATGTTTGTAGTTCAATCACTAAATAAATGGAATGGCTGAATTGTTTGGTTTGAAATTTGGAACACAGATAGAATATTATAGGCTATAACACAAATGCTACTTTTTTCTCGTAAAATAACAGGAAAGAAAACTATGCGGGTGCAAATGTGGGTTGCTGCAAGTTTGTGATATAAATGTCATTGGAAAATAACAAGAATCATTAGTTGATCAATTCACTAGGTAGATGACGAACTTTTGCAAAATTACAAACAGCAGTTGATATGTATAATAATCCTGGAAGAAATCACTTTTAACATAAGGTCTCCAACACGACTAACACTAACTAATATTTCAGTAAAGAGTTTATTTAGGTACCTTTCCATAACTTTCCAACACATTTCCAACATTATTTTTGTTCCCTTTCCGTTTCTTTTTGTCCATGGTCTGCATGACACTCTTTGATGCCATCAGCAGTCTGTCTTCTTGCTCTTTTAATTTCTGTTCTTTTCTCTTCTGCATTAGCTCCTTGTAGTTGATGTAGGGCTTCTTTGGCGGCTTTGCTCCTGGAAATCATTAAAAATATATACAGGGTTACTGGTAATGAGACTGAATCCGTTTAAGGTCATGTTCTGTGTATTTAAACTAGCAACTTTTGTTAATAATACTTGATACATTTCCAAAAAAAAAATAGTGTTTGTTGTCCTCTCTAACACTGTTTAGCAGTTTTTAATGTTTATTCACTTCGGCACATCAATGATCAGTTATGGCTGGTCAAGTCGGGAGAATGGCGCCTGCCGATCCGGAGACCCCGGGTTCCAACCTCACACGCACCACTGTCTTTTCGAAGTCATGTGCGTAATGCCGCTAACTTAAAACGGTGAAGTAAAACATCGTAAGGAAACCGACATGTACCTGGAATCTTTCAAAGTCATGTGTCATCCACCAACCCGCACTGGGCCAGTATGATGGAATATGGCCTTAACTCTCTCCTTGCGAGAGAAGGCCCGAATCCCAGCTCCCAGCAGTGGGAGCATTTAGTGGTATGTTGATGACATCAATGATCGAGCGTTAATTAAAGAGCGCGCGAGCGCTTGTTACGAAGAGTTCGATGATTTTAGAGCAAGCTAATACACTATTTTTTATTTTGTATGGGAAAAAATATGTACATTTTTGTAAACTTTAGAACAAAAGTTGACATATTTAATGTACATATCATCCTCTTAAATGGATGCAGACTGATTACCAATAACCCTGTATATTGTTTGATAGTATAGAGCAGGAGTTCCCAAACTTATTTTGTCTTCTGCCCACTTTGAGAATAATTATTTTTAGCACCCCATTTTCTCGCCTAATTAGAAACCACTATAACTTCAATTAAAATTACTGAATCATTGTTAGCTATATTCAATTCAATTCAATTTATTTTTTCGAACCATTATTTTACAAAGAAAACTTGGTAACGTCAATTACAAAATAATAATAAAACAGTTTAAATACATAAACAAGTGACAATATTTAACAGTAAGCGGCTGTAAAGAGGCCTTGTCCAACGGATTCAGTAAATTAGCTAAATCCTTTGTCAAAAGCTTTGTAAAGCTTTTTAAAATAGCAAAAAAATAATAATTGTAAACTAAAATTTTAAATTACGATGTTAAAATACTCTTAATAATTTGATAGTTACATTTGTGACACATTTTTTTTGCCATACATTTTTTAATCCTTAATAAAATCATCAACATTATAATAGGCTTTATCTATTAAATAGGTCTTTACAATATTTTTGAACCTTTTTCATTGAGACCTGCCAACTGATCTGGTATGACATTATAGAAGCGAACACTGTTTCCTATAAAAGAATTACATGTTTTTGTAGTCTACACTTGGGAATTACCAATTTGTCTTTGTAGTGTGCCTTAGGGTTTTATCAGACACTTTACCAATGCTTTCCTATTCTTTCTGGCATACATTATGCATTCATAAATATACAGGGCAGGGCTGTTAAAATATTTATATTTTAAAACCTTTCTCAAAGATTCTCTAGCGGGTAATTTATACATTGCGCGGATTGCTCGTTTTGTAATATGAAAACTGAATTTCTGTCCGCTGCCGACCCCCATAATAGAATTCCATAGGACATGATGCTATGAAAATACCCATAATAAACTAATCTAGCGGTGGTGACATCTGAGATTTTCCTAATCTGTCGAATGGCATGGGCAGCTGAGCTTAGCTTATTTGCGAGCTGTTCAATATGTGGACTCCATTGGAGTTTCGCATCTATAGTAACACCCAAAAAAACTGTAGACTGCACTGGTTCTATAGTCTTATTAATTAAATTTATATTAAGTTTAGGGCTTGGTACATTAGATAATGTAAATTTTATGCATTTTGTTTTGTTTGGATTCAGTGCCAAATTATTTGCGTCAAACCATCGGTTCGTTGCCACTAGTTCCATTCACAGTTCCATGATGGAACTACTGATAATATTTTTACAACATTAGTACCATTAAAAATGGATCTCGAAATAATGGAACTAGTGTCAATTTTGAGTCGACTCTAGTTCCATTCACAGTTCCATGATGGAACTACTGAAAATATTTTTACAACATTAGTTCCATTAGAAATGGATCTCGAAATAATGGAACTAGTGTCAATTTTGAGTTAACACTAGTTCCATTCACAGTTCCATGATACAACTACTGATAACATTTTTTTACACCAGTATTTTTTTAGTTTCTGAAAATAATGGAACTCATTTCAATAATGAAACTAGATCCATTTTATATAATATATTATGTTATATCCCGAATCTCAGAAACTAAAAATCCTAGGAATCTCAAATTTTGCATGGAGGTGCCTTTTATCACGTAAGCACTCACTAAGACGGCGTTTTGCAAATTTTCGCAAGGTTTAAAACGGTTCGTTGCCACTAGTTCCATTCACAGTTCCATGATGGAACTACTGATAATATTTTTACAACATTAGTACCATTAAAATGGATCTCGAAATAATGGAACTAGTGTCAATTTTGAGTCGACTCTATTCCATTCACAGTTCCATGATGGGACTACTGAAAATATTTTTACAACATTAGTTCCATTAGAAATGGATCTCGAAATAATGGAACTAGTGTCAATTTTGAGTTAACACTAGTTCCATTCACAGTTCCATGATACAACTACTGATAACATTTTTTTACACCAGTATTTTTTTAGTTTCTGAAAATAATGGAACTCATTTCAATAATGAAACTAGATCCATTTTATATAATACTAGCTTTAACCCGCGGTTTCACTCGCGTTCACTAAGTTTTTTATCATAGATTCCTACTTGGATAGCATGAGCGTCAAATAATAACATAAATAATGCTCCTCTATAATAGGCCTAAGGGTAGTTTATGCGTTAATATGTTTTTAATTCCTATTTTACCATGTCAGGGGTTGGATTTTGGAAAACTAATACGCTCATTATTTTTAATTTTCATGCAAATAAATGTCTATAGGTTTACTCTTGACCGCAATGTTGCCTAAAGTTAAGTGATGATGTGGTCTACGGTAGAGCTTGCTATCCTAAAAGAAACCGATTCAATCTCAATTTGGATACACCAGCGTTGTAATCATCATGAAAAATCCATTCAAGCAACGCCTTAGAGTATCTCTCTACTTAGACTGTGAACGCCTTTCACAGCCTAGACGTTATTAAAACAAAAGTAGTCCGTCAAAGCTCTTCGTTATAATCTTTAGAACATGTCCAAGGGGTAAAAAGTTTGTACAAAATTTTATCCACTGTTACGTAGTATGAATTTGAAAATATCCTTTCTTGCTTGCTTCATAAAATAAATACATGTGTGAAAATGTAAGTATCTCCTGTGCGTTAATATAATATTTTCATCCCCTATTATAGTTTCTTCGGGATTCAATTTAGGAAAACTCTGTATTACATAGCTCATTATTTTTCCCGTTTTTTCGCAAGAATTAAAAATGTTCACACAAACTTTCTTCCCTTATTTTACTCCATTAAACACTGTATTTTGAAAAATATATATATTAGCCGAACTCAATTTATACGAAATTTTATTCAAATAAACCAAGGAATAAAAGTTTCATACAAACTTTCGTCCCTATTTTCTTTAGGCGTTAAATTTTGAGAAACCCATCCTTAGTGAATATATCTACGTCATAAAATGAATATGTGTGTGACAATTTAAGAATGTCATACTACCCTCTTAGGGGTTACATTTTGAAGTAAATGTAACCCGTACCACCGTATTTTGGCCGTACTCAATTTCTACAAAATTTAGTGCAAATATGTCTAAGAAATAAAAGTTTCATATAAACTATCATCCCTTTTGTCACCCCTTTGAGGGTTGAATTTTGATAAATGTTGTAATGTGTACCTCGTGATGCTAGCTGAACTCAATTCATACGACATTTCATGCAAATGTGTCCAAGGAATAAAAGTTTCATCCACATTTTCATCTACAACATCCCTTTAAGGGTTGATTTTTTAGAAAACCTTACTTAGTTGATGTCTACAAAAATGCGTGTGTGACATTTTAAGTATATTCTAAAGGTTTGTTTTATGCGTTAATTTAAAATTTTCATTCCTCTTGTACCACTTTAGGGGTTGAATTTTGAAAAGTTTAACACTTAACTCATTATTTTGGCTTTAATCGATTCCTAATAATACGAAATTTTATACAAAACTGTCCAGGAATAAAAAGTTTCAGACTTTAGGGGTTGAATTTTGAAAATCTTCTCTTAGTCGATGCCTACGTCATAAAAAAGAATACATGTGTGAAATTTTAGGTATGTCTTAAGGGTACGTCCTTTGAGTTATAAAACTTTGATCCCCTATTTTAAACCTAGGGATGAAAAGAACAAAATGTACTACGTAAGTCATTATTATGGCCGTACTCAACTCTTACAAAATTAAATGCTAACATGTCCAAGGAATAAAAGTTTCATACAAACTTTCATCCCTTATTTCACCCCTTTGAGGATTGAATTTCGATAAACGCTGTAATACGTACCTCATGATTTTAGCCAAACTCAATTTATATGTAATTTCATGCAAATATGCCCAAGAAATAAAACGTTTCTATACAAACATTCATCCCTTATTTCACCCCTTTGAGGGTTGAATTTCGATAAACGCTGTAATACGTACCTCATGATTTTAGCCAAATTCAATTTACATCAAATTTCTTGCAAATATGCCCAAGGAATAAAAAGTTTCTGTACAAACTTTCATCCCTTATTTCACCCCTTTGAGGGTTGAATTTCGATAAACCCTGTAATACATACCTCATGATTTTAGCCAAACTCAATTTATATGAAATTTCATGCAAATATGCCCAAGAAATAAAACGTTTCTATACAAACTTTCACCCCTTATTTCACCCCTTTGAGGGTTGAATTTCGATAAACGCTGTAATACGTACCTCATGATTTTAGCCGAACTCAATTTATATGAAATTTCATGCAAATATGCCCAAGGAATAAAAAGTTTCATACAACCGTTCACCCCCTATTTCACCCCCTTGGGGGTAGAATTTATCAAAATCCTTTCTTAGCGGATGCCTACGTCATAACATCTACTTGTGTGCCAAATTTCAGCCCGATTCCTCCAGTGGTTTGGGCTGTACGTTGATAGATCACTATGTCAGTCAGTCAGTCAGTCAGTCAGTCAGTCACCTTTGAGTTTTATATATATAGATAGAAGATATTATGTTATATCCCGAATCTCAGAAACTAAAAATGCTAGGAATCTCAAATTTTGCATGGAGGTGCCTTTTATCACGTAAGCACTCACTAAGACGGGGTTTTGCAAATTTTCGCAAGGTTTAAAACATAGCTTTTTAAATAAAAACATTGAAAATGAATCAACAGACGTTTCTTTATTAATACTTTCGATTAATATTGGTACCAAAAAATTAGTGATTTATTTCAACTAGGGATTGCATTCCCTAGTTTGAACACATGCTCATTGCAATTTGTCTAAAAATGACCTACAGATATTTTGCCAGCTAGCAGTTGCATTTGTGTTTCCGTGACAAAATCGTTTCTGTCTTGAGCCATTCTGCATCGTTTAGGTCGTGAACTAAGCCCATGGGTTTTTAGAAGATTAGTTCTATACTTTATAAACGTTGCATCATCATATATTATTTTATATGTAACAGCTGTAATACATTTGTCTCGTTTTTATTGATATTTGTATTAATACTGTGATGCCATCCTCCAAGGACATTATTTGTCTTGTACATCTCTCCATATACGCACCACATTTTTTGTAGGTCTGGTTTCATCCAAAAAGCGTCAAAAGTAAATTTTTTTTATTTATAGGTTTCTGGACAGTCTAAAATTTCACATTGACATTAGTTCCATTATTTTCATAAACTAAAAGGATGGTAATGGTGAAAAAAATATTATCAGTAGTTGCATCATGGAACTGTGAATGGAACTAGTGCTAACTCAAAATTGACACTAGTTCCATTATTTCGAGATCCATTTCTAATGGAACTAATGTTGTAAAAATATTATCAGTAGTTCCATCATGGAACTGTGAATGGAACTAGTGTCGACTCAAAATTGACACTAGTTCCATTATTTCGAGATCTATTTTTAATGGAACTAATGTTGTAAAAATATTATCGGTAGTTCCATCATGGAACTAGTAATGGAACTAGTGGCAACGAACCAAACCATCTGCAAGCAATGTCCAATATTCTGTTAATTTCATTGCAATCATCTATTCCTCGCTTAACTTTAAACAGCAGAGACGTGTCATCGGCAAACATAATTATTTCTGTGTTTGCTTGTCTTTTTAACATGAAGGGCAAATCATTTACGTAAACCAAAAACAGAAACGGTCCAAGGATTGAACCTTGCGGTACACCCATTGTCATGGGAGATTCTTTAGATTTATTTCCGTCAACTTCAACAATCTGCACCCGGTCTTTAAGATATGACGTGATAAGGTCCAAAGCTAGTTTTGAATCCCATAGAATTCCAATTTTTTAAAAGTATGTCGTGATGAACGCAATCAAATGCCTTAGATAAATCGCAAAACACACCAATAACGTCGTGCCGATCTTCCCATGCACTCGTTATATATTTGGTGAGCTTAACACCCGCATCAGTGGTTGAGCGTCCTTTAGTAAAACCAAATTGATGGTCATGTAGTAAATTGTTGACGTTAAAGTAAGAAATGAGCTGGCTTAGTATTAATTTCTCAAATATTTTACTGATGCAGGGTAACATTGAGACAGGTCTATAATTTCCAGGTTCATCTTTGTCGCCGGATTTAAATAAAGGCACGACTTTACTATGCTTCATCAAATTGAGAAACATACCATTACTAATGCTAGCGTTAAATAATTCAGCAATATAAGGTGCAATTTTCACCACTATACCCTCTAATACTTTCACTGACATGCCCCATAAATCCTCACTATTTTTTACTTTGATGTCTTTAAAAGTTTTTAGTATTGTTGTGGCAGTTACATGATGAAACGCGAATGAAGAAGAGGGATTATTTACATTATCTTTCATTATATTAATGGAAATTAAACATTCATTCACAACAATGTTCACAGTTGTAGTTGAGAGTCGAAAGGTCAATCAATGGAATCCTTCTAGTTATATGAAATTGATTATTATAACAAATCGCCCACTTTGCGAAAGGCTAGTATAGAGCTATAGAGACGACTATTGTAATTTCAGCACATGCATTTTTTTAGGTGACGATATAACCACGAAATACGACTGATGGTAAGTAGTAATACGGCTATGCGACTACGCATAAAAGTACCATGCCATGCAGCTATTTGTACATACAGTAGGTATCTAGAATATATGACAATACTTGTTCTTCGGCTATCATCTAACCTAAACTGACTGCCAAAGCAATTTTAGCTTCTTCCTTCTTCGTGGCATCAAAACCGGACATGCCGAACTTCACAACCTCATGCCGTATTTTCTTCAGTAGTGGATCCTTCTTCGATTGCCTTGTTTCAGTTTTTGGCACAACTTTCTTTGTTACTGAATCTTCTTCTTTCTTCTTTGGTTTATATGCCTCAAACTTTACGAATTTAAAATTATTTTCGGCATTTTTCAGAGCCAATGCGGCTTTTGTCATTATTATGGACATTGTTCCCAAAGCGAATGCTGCAATAATAAATTTATTTAACAAATATCATACCACATCAAATGTTTTGTTATGAAATGAAAAATATCAAAAATTCAAAATATAA
Source organism: Ectropis grisescens (assembly GCA_017562165.1). NCBI lineage: Eukaryota > Metazoa > Arthropoda > Insecta > Lepidoptera > Geometridae > Ectropis > Ectropis grisescens. The sequence goes on along the minus strand of CM029781.1, from coordinate 5,734,137 downwards.
TAAAACTCTAACCTCAAAAATCACTGTCAAAAATATACAAATCGGCTTTCCATGACGTTAGATTAGAAATTAGAACTTTTTTTGTCCGACATATACCTTTAAGTATTTTGCTGTTGATGTTCGGCCAATATACAAAGTATTAATTATTATAAAGAGAAAAAATAAATTCAATACTATATGTACTACAAATGCAATCAATATTTTTCTGTCTTGCAAACTTTTGGGGCGCGTGTCCTCCAATCGTGATAACATCCATTTTTAATTTCGATACCGGCAAATGCATCATAAACACAATGACAAAAAAAAAAAACAACAGTACTACTTAGTCTGTGCATACAACTTCAACATCGCTATTTGTATATGTCAACTTCAAAAACAATTATATTTTAGTGTTTTTGGGCTGCCAGTATTATTCGTTTAACGAGCAATCTACTGTTGTTTTAACTATGTACAATATTAAACTAATATTTCAATAGTTACATCAAGAAACATCGTAGTGCGTAATGAGACAATTAAACGCTTTCAAAATGTGATAGTACACCAGTAAAACGTAAAAAAACATTTTGGAAAAGTTCACATATTTAATGGAAAGATTGGCGCCATCTTTAGCGAAATTTAAAACCACCATTTACAGATAAACTTGCCATTTTAAAACCCTTCGTTGCACTACACGTCTACACGTGAATTGCGCTGCATTGTTTCTTTAGAGAAAAATATTTTTTACATATTTTGTTTAGGCAATTTTAGTAGTTAACTCTTTATTTAACATATTATTTCACATATTGCTGTTATCTATCTACTCAAATTTATCATTCTGAAAATGTCTCACAACAAATGATTCTACACGTCTACAATACATAATGATACTTAGTAAAAAATGGTTGTCTGTAAAGTTGGTTTATGGACGATAGTGTAACGTGACAACGTCATCACAAAACATTGATGAAATTATTGTATAAAATAGAATCGCAAGGAAAAAAGAACAAAATTAAAAAAAATATTTACCCCGACTACCTCGGATTTGTAATCTGTACAACATTCTACTAGTCAAGCCCGTTCATCTGAACCCCATTACTCCCTAGACTAGGGAACAGTGGTGAGTAGTGAGTTCTTTATTCACTAGGGACCCTAGTGAATAAAGAAATGTATTTACCATTTTGTGATGGCGGCCATCTTGGATTTGACATTTGTCATAGTTTATTGTGTTCTACTAGTCAAGCCCTTTCATTTGATACCCATATTGAAGTAGCTTGTGCAGAAATATGTTGTCCGCCATTTTGTGGAGGCGGCCACCTTGAATCGATATTAACCTAACATAGCTAAGAACTAGCACACGAAAATTATATAAAAACAGCATCGAAATCGGCCCATCCGTTTGAGCTCTTCGGTGCCACAGACAGACAAACAAACAGACTGATATCGACGTCAAACTTATAAGACCCCTTTTTTTAAATAAAAGTATCCTATGTAACTCATAATCAGCTAACTGTTATTGAAAATCCCGTTAAAATCAGTAAAACCATTTAAGAAATTAGCTGGAACGTACTGACAGACTTTTTGTTTAAGAAAGTGCCATAGATACTACATTCATGCCATATATTTCAAACAGACATTTCAATTTTGTTCATATAGACATATAGATGACTCTTCACTACTGTTGCTAATACTACCTTTACTATAAAGTACAATCACCAATTGGTTAATTGTAGGTGGTTCTGCAAAAAAAAAGATGATCAATAATTGTTAAACTTGAAAAAAAAATATTTTTTAACTGTTTTAATAAAGACAATATAGGAACTTCTTTACTTCTTAAGACAATGTTAACCTAGATACAATAACTTGTAACAAATTTTATAAACTGGGGTTAAGCCATAAGGTTTTAATATATTCATAAACAAGTTTTCTTAAAAATAAACTGTAATTAAAATCTATAATCAATTACTCGTATATGAATCACCATATTTTTTTAGTCAATCGTAACATAACCTACATATATTATTATTACTGCACCCGCCACTTTTTTAAATAATAAAAAAAATACTTGAAATTATATTAATAATCGGATTTTTGAAATGGAAAAATAATTTTCCCTAACGTAACGGGACAATGAGCGTTACGGGACAATGAGGGTAACGGGACAATGAGTCATGCTTTTTTGTGCACGCAGCCAGCCTTCATCGATTTATTAGACGTTGTCACGTCAAAAATAAATACTTGAAATTAAACTAGTAATCGGGTTTTTGACGTGACAACGTCTTATAAATTGGTTTGCCGGGTGACACTTCAAGAAACTTTGTTACGCTCCGCTCACGTTATGCGCTCACAACGAGAGCGAGTGAGAGGCACGCGTCCCTTCCACTCGGGCATGGTTAGCCCGCCTAAGAGCGAGAGAGACAGACATAAAAAGTGAAAGGCACGCGTCCCTTCCGTAAAATTATTTTACCACTCAAAGTCGTTGTCACGTAAAACTTTCGCCTGTATACCGACTTTACAGGCAACCAATTTTTTTAAATGCAAAAATAATTAAACTTAACGTAACGGGACAGTGAGCGTTACGGGAAAATGAGGCTAACGGGACAATGAGTTAAAGTTTTTCGTGCATGCAGCCAGCGTTCATCGATTTATTAGACGTTGTCACGTCAATAAACCCATATGACCTGAAGAGTAATCCAAGGCTAGAATAATGTTTTACAATATTTTCGAACGTGTTTTATTTAGCTAATTTAAGACGGTGTTTGTCTTGTTAACCGACTTAAAAAAAGTAGGTTTCTCAATTCGACCGTATATATATATTTTTTTATATTATAGTTTCCTTGAGAACTAAAAAAATTGAGGATGAAATACATTTGTATAATGATGTTTTTAAAGTTTCTGTCGTTCCGTTCTAAGGGAATATTTTTTAATTCGTTGAAACACAGGTCAAATTTGATAGATTTTTCGTGTATGAAACCGCAAGACTTGCAGAAATTTAGTAAAAATGATAAAATATTTTTCAACTTTATACGGATTTTGTATCTGTAACTGGCACTGTAACTTTAAATTGTTTTCATTCTTCCGAAGAATCCGAAGAATTTCTTCGGATTCTTTTCTTCACTTCCTTCAATTCCTGAATTTGGCCAGAAAATTTTGAATTTTTACAGATTAGAAATATTTAACTTGCCACCAACAAAGTAATATGATTTATTAATAGTGGTTTGTTTGTTTTGTTGCGGCTTACGATATTACGATATGGCAGCGGTCGCGTCCTCACTAAAAATAATGTAACCAATATTTTTGAGATGATAAATATAGATCGTCAGGTAGCGATGCCAAAGTAATATTAGTAGGTATTCCACTGGCCTAAAGCGCAGACATTCCTTAAATCTAAGCTACGGAGTGCGGTTTAATTTTAAGTAAACTTATAAGTAAAGATTGATCATAAGAAGGCGAAACTTAACATCATCATAAAAATGAAGAATAAATACAGAAATACGGATTCTTCAATAAAAGCTGGTGACCTAATACTGACAGAACAGCCCTTTGCTTTCGTTCTATCTTCGAAAGAACAAGGAAATAGATGTGATAATTGTTTACAAAAGTAAGTATAACTTAAAAATATTTTTCACTTAGTAAGTTTCTGGGATTTAAGTTTCCAAGTTATTTCTTAAAATATTTGGTACATTTAAATAAAAATCATTTCACCCCTATAAAAGAAAGGCTAAATTAAATTGTGTGCATTGTTATGTAAGATAGTAAATACTATAGAATATCCTATATTTAAACTACACAAACATACTGACAACTTAGGCTTATTTAGTACCATGTTTTGGTAAAAGAAGATACTAATTTGGCATAGCAATATCCCCATTTATAATTATGTAATTATAAGTTGCATAACATTCCACTAATAGTATAATTGCAAGTGTGTATGGATCAATGAATTAAAAAAAAAAAATTGGTGGACAATTCACACACAACACCAAATGATCCCAAACTAAGCAAAGCTTGTACTATGGCAGCCAGATAGCTGATATAACATATATAATTTTAAATACATACTTATTAAACATAAAAACACCCAGACACAGTGCAAACATTTGAATTCATCACACAAATATTTGCACTGGGTGGGAATGGAACCCACGACTATCGGCTTCACAGGCAAAGTTACTACCCACTAAGCCACGAGGCCAGTCAATGAATAAATGATGTGTCAATTTCATTCAAGAACTACTGCATTAATCTGAATGAAACTGGTACAGAGATTGTTTGATGTAACATACTTAGATATAATCTACTTTTTATTCAGAGAAAATGACGAGAAAGGGAAACAAGTAGGTATAACCACTGAATGCTTTGTCTCAACCAACAAACCAAATTACACTTGCACAAGTTCTGCAGAGTAAAAAAACTGGCATAATAGTTCTGAATGATCACTTTCAACTAACTTTAGAATAGAGTAAACATCTTCAGAAATAATTATACTAGGTAATAGGTCATATCCTCTTGTTACCCTTAGAAAATACATTAAAAATTGTATCAAAAAAACTGTCCAATCCGAGTTGGACTCCCACCAAAGCACAGTTATGCAATTGACATTGAAAAATAAAGGATCCATATCCGCACATAATGTGATTGAGCAAAAAACATGTGAACATCCAATCTTTCACATTTAAGAAGGAAGAAGGATAGTTAAATAATCAGTTTCAAGCTTGAATATGGTAATTGTAACATTATTATTTTGTTAATTATTGCAGATTAAAAGTCTTGAAGTGTTCTGGGTGCCAATATGTACATTATTGTGGAAGGTTGTGCCAAAAAGAAGCCTGGGGCGAACACAAGGTAAGCACAGTCAACCATACTACAGATAAAACAAATATTAACAGATCTTAGATAAAGTAAATATTTTTGTAGTGGTAGGGCTCTTGGCAGAGTCCGCCTGGGGAAGTACCACACCTTTGCCAGTTATTCTACCGCCAAGCAGTAAACTTCAAACCTTACTGTGTTCGGATTTGAAGGGCAATGTTTCCAGTTACATTATAGGGCATAGAGATAAAACATCTTATATCTCTAGGTGACGAATGGGTTGAATGGAGTCTAGCTGTAGGTAATTATTTGGACTCTTCATGTTCCAATAGCTGCGTGTCACATGTGGCAGGCATGCTGCTTACCATCAGGCACATTTCTTGAACAAAATATTGATATATATTTTATATGTTATAATATTATTAAAATAAATGTTTATATTTGGTTATAATATTAGAAAAAGAAATGTTTTTGTCGTGATAACATGTTATAAATCGACGAACACTGGCTGCACGCACGAAAATTGTCGTTCCGCCTGAGCCGAGAGTGCAAGCGAGAGCGCGGAACAAGCGATAGAGAGCCACGATCGGCGTAAGGATTCGAGTTGTGACGTGTAGCGTGTAGCTATACAATGCCGACAACTGTATAAGTACAGATAGGTATAATACTATAAGGCATGTCGGTGACGCGGCCTGACGAGCATTCCAAGATTACGTAACGCAATGTTTAAAGATTTTATACCCCCGCCCCCCCCTCCTCTCACTCTCCGTAAACGTAACACCCGAGTCATCGTTTTTACTTAAAAGTCACAACACAAGTTGCCAACTAGAGAGATTTTAATTTCATGATTATTTTAAGTAAAAAAAATACCTCCATTACACACCGTAACGTTTCAGACACGCCCTCCCCCCAACCCGTCCCCCGTCCAAAAAGCGCGCCCGCGCATATCCCGCTCTAGGCTACTTATGCTAGGCTAATTTTACAATTTGTATAGTTTCAATACCTCTTCTTATCCATTATTCCGCAACGCCGTATAAAATCATGTGACAAGGAGAAATGATGGAGAGTTACAACCCCCTATCTTCACCTGCACTCAGTTGGACAGCTTTCAAGTACAATAGTGCTGAATCTTATTATTTTATACCCTTCTATCATCCTACATAGGTCTCCTGGTGGTTCATATGACCCATACATTTTGTTCACGGGCCTGTAGTCTAATACCTATTAGCATCAAACCAGGATCGGCGGAAATGTAAAGTTTCAAACTCTGAATGATACCCACAAATCTACCAGTCGGATGATAAAAATAATGCGATTTCTGTTTGAAAAATACTACGTCAAAAGCGCGTGGGCGAGCGTACGATTTATTTCATTGACGCATATTATTACGCTTAGATACACGTACCGAGATCAAAACAAGAATAGTTACAATAACAGCTTTGAGTATCTCAAACAGTTCTAAAACTTTTAGTTTGTCGGTACTGCTATTATTTTACCAAGGAAGGTCGCGTTATCTGCGTCTTTTTAGGAGGAAACATTAAAATGAAATTGCTAGTCATTGGGACAAGCTGGCAGGTACTAGATCCGCCCCGTATCGGATATAGGGCAGCCCCTTCTGAGATGACAGGGAGTTCTTTAGGCCCTACCGGCGTGGCGGCACCCGAGCCGAGGTCGTACGCTCTGAGGTGCTCAAGCGCTAATCGTCTTACGCGGTGTAGTGCAGTATGAGTACGGTACCTTTAGGAGGGCCCTGCACCATCTTTGCTAGGCCAAAGTACGATAGGCCATAGGACATAGGTAGATGCCGCTTGAGGCCAACTGCTATCATCATCAGCCTGTCCACTGCTGGACATAGGCCAGCCGTCTTTCGCATATCGTCGCTCCATCTAGTATCAGGGTGTCCTACACTACGTTTACCGATTCGCGGTCTTCATTCCAGAACCCGTCTATCCCAACGGTTATCAGGTCTGCGACAGATGTGACCATTGTGACCGGCTCTTTACCACTTCAGTTTTCTAATACGCTGAGCTAATATCGGTCACTTTAGTTCTCTGATGAATTACGTCATTGCGGATGGAATCCCTCAGAGAAATCCCAAGCATAGCCCTTTCCATAGCTCGCTGAGGGACTTTGAGTTTTCGGGCCATTCTGACTGTCAGTGTCCACGTTTCAGCACTGTAGGTCATAACGGGTAGGACGCACTGACTGGTGGACGCACGAAACTGCTATTATAATCCCCTTACATATATTTTTTTATTAAGTTCCTTTAATAAAAAAATAATGTAAGTAACACTCCTGCCCATATTTCTCAACACACTATCGTGCCTTTATCTGATCATGAAGAGTGCAAATCACAACCTACCACTGCACTCTGAGACATAAAGGCGATTAATCTCTTTGCCCTGTAATTTACCTGGAAACATTGCCCTTTAAATCGGAACATAGTAAAGTTCGTCCATTACTGCTTGGCGGCAGAATTACTAGCGTAAAAGCTAGTTTTTTTTACAGTATAATGGGACGAGCAGGGCATACGCATGATGGTAAGCATCATGCTACTCGTAACAGCATAGCATAGCTATTTCGACATTAATAGTCCAAATATTTTATTAATAACCAAGATAATTTATCACTTTGCCCTGTAATTTCTCAGCTCAACGATTCATTTTTCACCTGCAAGGTGCAACCTGCACCTGCAGCTCTTATTTCTCATTGGTTATGTATGTTTGTGTATATTGTGTATTGTTTGGGCATCTAAGTCCAGTTAGGTATTTAGCAGCGAGCAACACGGAAGGGAGTAGCCATACACATCGTTTCCCCTCTGTCAAAGCACAATTCCTCGTGGACCATGGAGTTTAATAATATACTGTGGCTGAGGGCGGGGCTAGATTTGTTAATGGTGCTTTATTTTTTATATGTTAGTGATTTGGCTGTGTGAGTATGATCGGCAATGGATCGGTACACCCGGTACAGGTATGTTTTGTCACAGCTGTGCGTCACTGTCGGCAGCAATCCAAGATTCTCGCCACACTGTTTAATAAGTGTCTTAGGGAAGGCTTTTTTTTTTTTTTTTTTTATTAAATTTAGCAACTCCACAGACTCCGGGGACCTTTGTCATTTGTTTTCTTTTTTTTTACATGAATCATGGATTAGGAAGAAAAGGAAATAGGGGGGAGTAGGGAACATTTTCATTCTAATTCTAGGCCTATTTTATTTTCTAAGCCGCCTCCTCCCGGCTCAGCGCCTCCACCACGACTGCATTTCTGTCTTTGATGGCCATCTGCAAATTGAAGTCTCGGATGGTCTTCAGTGTTGCAGCCAACGCTCGCCGAACGAACCGACCGATGGCGTCGTCGATGTCGTCAGCGTAGTACGTGAAGTCCCTTGTGTGCCGTGAGATTGCGACAACCGCATGGGGCACGCTCTCGTGCACTCGTGCACTCTTAGGGAAGGCTCGTACCCGTCACCGCTGAAAATATCAAAAGTGTCCCCGATATTTAAAGGCAAACGCAAAAGGGATGACATTGATGGATATAGACCGGTATCGATTATACCAACAGTAGGCAAAGTGTTCGAAAATGGCTTGAGTTCACGATTAGTGGCCTACTTATCGGAAACCGACGCGCTGTGTGAACAACAATACGCATACCGCGAAGGAGGTCTACGATTTCTCTAACGCGTGAAGTGGTTCGTAGTGTGTTGGCTGCTCGTGAACGCAAACAGCGAGTGGCATGTGCTGTGACTTATCGAAGGCCTTCGATGTCGCAGACCATGAGACCTTGGCTTTAAAGCTGAAACACTATGGCATAGCTGGAAAATCATACGCTGTGTTGACTGACATGTTACGAGGCCGCTCTCAACTGGTGGATGCTGGCGATGGCGATAATAAAACCCATTGTCTTCATCTATGGGGAGTGCCGCAGGGTTGGTCAGTTTCAAACATCATGTTTTCACTCATATTGAACGACCCACCTGACGCCGTAAAGGGTGCAAACATATTCATGTATATAGATGATGTGGCTACCATAGTAATCGACCTTTCAATAGAGGAATTAGAAGATAAATTAAATACTGTAATTAACGGTTTAAACACATGGTTTCGTGCTAACGGTTTTATGGTAAACTCAAAAAAGACTCATTTTATTCACTTTTGTCTGTCGGGACACTATACAAAATCGCTAAGTCTTGCTTGATGGGGTCCGGATTGAGCAGGTATAAAGCACAACATTTCTGGGGTTCGAGATTGACCGCTGCATGACATGGGAACACCACATCGACAAGATGTGTGCTAAAGTAAGCAGTGCGTGCTTTGCACTAAGACGGGTGTCCCGAGTGGTGTCTGCAGATGTATCTCGTTCGTGTTACTTCGCCACGGTGCATTCCCAATTACAGTACGGAGCCGAACTATACGCACGCGCTGCCGACTGGGAGCGTGCTTTCCGCGCCCAAAAAACGTGCCATACGCGCCATCGTGGGCGTGTCGCAATGCACATCCGTCAGACCATATTTCAAAGAGCTTGACATACTTACTTTACCTGCAATCTTGATCTACGACACGCGAGGAGAGAGACATTCGCGCAATATACGTAACGCTGACAAGCTGGATAGTATACCTCATTCTCTCGCGAGATCGGAAAAACTGACTCACATTATGGGACCGGAAGTTTATAACTCTCTTTCTAAAATAGTTAAATCAGCACCGAGTTCGGGTAGCTTCAACAAGAACAAATTAAAAATTTTGACTAACCCCCGACTACCTCGGATTTGTTATCTGTACGACATTCTACTAGTCAAGCCCTTTCATTTGATAAATGTATTTCCCCATTTTGTGGTAGCGGCCATCTTGGATTTGAAATTTTTTAATTGAAATTTTTTAATTGAAATTTATTTTAAGGGAGTTGTGAAAAAAGAAATGTATTTCGCCATTTTATGGAAACGGCCATCTTGGATTTGAAATTTGTCATAGTGCAATGTATTTTACTAGTCAAGCCCTTTCGTTTGATACCCATATTGAGGTAGTAGTGAAAAAAATGATAAAATTCACCATTGTGTGGTAGCGGCCATCTTGGATTTGATTTTTTTATAGTGTATAGTATTCTACTAGTCAAGCCCTTTCATTTGATACCCATATTGAGGTAGGTTGTGAAGAAATATTTTGCCATCTTGAATCGATATTAACCAAACATAGTTAAGAACATCCGCACGGATATTAACTTTTAAATAAAAGAAACCGCATCGAAATCGGCCCATCCGTTTGAGCTCTACGGTGCCACAGACAGACACACACACAGACAGACAGACATCGACGTCAAACTTATAACACCGCTTTTTTTGGTCGGGGGTTAAAAATTGACATTGTTCATTACAATAACTAATAAGTACATACATAAATGTATTTTAATTTTTGACACTTATTTGTACGATACCTATTATCGTACAATATAAAGTTCAATTTAAACTTTAAAAATGTTATACTCTTTGTATGCTCTTATTTTGTTTTTTTTTTATAAAATGGACGTGTAAATTGTACATTTATCATTAAAGAACTTTGACTTTGATTCTTAGATCGCCGCCGACAGCGACACAATCGAAACATAGCCAAAGCTACATATATATATATTTTTATATAGTATATATGAGTTTATGAATATATTTTTTTATATGAGTTTATGAAGACCAAAATCGTCTTCGTTCAAAAATAGACTTCGTTAGCAGTTGTAGGAGAATACAACTTAAAGTTTTAGCGGGTAAATGTCATGTGGCAATGACACATGGTCCTACAAAATATTGATTCAAAACATGTTGCGAGTTTTAACAGTGTTCAGCGCCATCTAGTTCATACTTCCGTACTAATATTATAAATGTGATAGTAACTCTGTCTATCTGTCTGTTACATAAGCCAGCGAACCGATTTTGATGAAATTTGGTACACAGAAAAACTAGACCCTGAGAAAGAATATATGCCACTTTTTAACGCGGAAAAAAGGATGGGGTCCCCCCCATAGAAATAGAAGTTTCAAAGTTTATATGGAAATTCGTCAATGTTGAAGATAAATCCTTGAAACTTTGTATCTAGACTCTTAACACGAAGCCAATGAATGTTTATTCTAGCCATTTTGTAATTTTGAACTGTAAGGGGATGAAATAGGGGTTGAAATGACGGATGAAAGTCTATAAACATGGAAGTTTGTCTTTGTTTTGCAAAATTTCATTTGCTTTACTCGTATGAACTAGACACTTGATATCCATACTAATATAATAAATCTGAACGTTTGTCTGTTAGGCTGTAAAGCCAGAACCACTGGAACCGATTTAGACCCCAAGAAAAGACATCAAAAAAGGTTTAAAGGTGATAAGTAGGAAATTTTAAATAGAAGTTCGTCGTTGTCGAAGATAAAACCATGGAGTTTTTGTATCAAGATATTTGATTTGAAGGAAAGAAATGTTAGTTCCAGTGATTTTGAAAATTTTAACTTTATGGGGATAATCACGGATATCGGGGGATATGCCTTGAGGGCGTGGCAGTGTCTTCTCGATACGGTTAATATGGTCATAACATGGCATGGCATAACTCTGACATTCGTTCAGTCGCTCTGAAGCGCCTAGACAGTACGTTGGCGCGTTAGTGATGGGGTAATGGCGTTTGAAATTTCTTCGAAAATTTATTCGGTAATTTACATGGACTATGTTCGTTTTTTTCATTTTTAATTAACTACCTATTTTTCCAAGTGTTTTTATTTGTTTTATGATTATTATTAATAGTACCTATATACAAAGAAATCTAATTGGAGCGTTTGTATGTTATATCTAATTAACTACTGTTTACTAAGTTCAAATGAAAGTATGTACGGTACCTATACCTAAAAACTATCTTAAAACTTTTTGTCTACCTTTTTTGTTCCACTAATCTACCAAACAGCTGGACCAATTATGACGGGACTTTCACTACCAGACAGCTAATTGTCTAAGGCATAACTTTTACGTTTTTTTAACGTGTACTTTTCTGGTGCTTGATGAAAATAAAATGTTAGTATTATTACAAGCCTAAGCCCATTACTTGCATTGTCCCACTGCTGGGCAAAGGCCTCTCTTCTCTCTTCCTTCCTTGCAGATAGTCCAATTCACGGCATTAGGATTTACGGCGTTCGACAGTCTAAGATATAATGTTTTACCTCCATGCCCTGTAATTTCTCTGGAAACATAGTCCTTCATTCAACCGGGATAAAGTGATGTTTATTTAAGCCTATAGCTAAGCCATCAGCTATAGGGTTTAATAAACTGTTTCATTAAAAGTCCCTTAAAATTAGTCTAGCCGTTTCAGAGATTACCCAGTACAAGCAGGAAAGCAAAAAATAGTAATGTTTTTTTGTCATTGGTACACACCTAAATAGTTACTACAAACACAAAAGTAATAATTACGACACACCACCGCATATTTTAGCACGCACACTACAAATTATGATTGCGCTCTTTATGACAACATACATAAAATAGGCGGAACATTTCCGTATAAACAAATAAGTTTGTCTATGTAGAAGGAGTCACTCAACGCTCACACACGTAACTAGGGATTGAAATGAGTGATTGCAAAATTTATTCGACATTTTATTTTGGGCTGTATTATTATTTTTACATTTATTAAGTTTTACTAATATACAAATACGTAAATATATTTATATATAAAAATTGATACACTGTACGACATGTATTATACTACTATAAAGAAATGTATAAAGTTGGAGTAGGAATCAGTTTGCATTTTTCCCCTGCATGGTGGTCATATGTAACGTACGTATTTCCCCCACATAAAAAAGGTATGAACTTCTTGCGTCCGTACTTAAGTTCACACACACACACCCTTTTTCTGTTGTACGTAATAGAGTGTTTCTGCTTGTTGTTTGTTCTAATCGTCTATAGGTACATTTTTTTCTTATAAAGATTGACGTGACGAGCAGGACATGTGCCTGATGGTAAGCAACATGCCTGCCACATTGCAGCACAGTGACACGGAGCTATTGGAACATGAAGAGTCCAAATCATTACCTAGCACTGCACTGCGCTCGTCACCCAGAGATCTAAGATGTTATATCTCAAAGCCCTATATTTTTCTGGAAACATTGCCCTTCAAACCGGAACACAGTAACGTTTGCACATAGTAATGTGGCGGTAGAATAACTGGCAAAGGTGGCAATACATATACGTTAGATAGGTACTTTAACAATGACTCTGATTAATCAATTAAAAATAAACAGCAAACAAAGTAGCAGACATGACGCATCCGACCTGATATACACACAAACTACGATAGACAAACATTCACAGTCATTGCATAACAACACCAGGTGATGATTCCAACGCTGTGACCTGCCGAATGCCGCACGCGTCTTATGGCGACCTGCCATTTCCTAGCGATAAATCTAGCGACTAGAGACCACGTCATTTATGTATATTGATGCGCGTCGCTAGTGGCGTATTTTTGGGCTACAAACGTACAAACCCAGTACTCGATTGTGCATTCCTGTTTCTTCCGCACTAGTCCAAACTTTGGTAACCAGTCGTAGCCAACTGAGGCAAGGGCGGATCAAGGAGGATCATGACCCCTATGTATGATGTAGGTAAGGTTGCCATCCGTCCGGGTTTCCCAGGATTCGCCCTAGTTTAGAGTGCGTACGGGGAGCGTCCGCGCCTTCATTTGAAGTCCGGTTTTCTCGTTGAAAAAAACCTCAACCTATTGAATTATAAAAAAAAAAAATTGGTTGCCTGTAAAGTCGGTATACGGGCGAAAGTTTTACGTGACAACGACTTTGAGTGGTAAAATAATTTTACGAAAGGGACGCGTGCCTTTCACTTTTTATGTCTGTCTCTCTCGCTCTTAGGCGGGCTAACCATGCCCGAGTGGAAGGGACGCGTGCCTCTCACTCGCTCTCGTTGTGAGCGCATAACGTGAGCGGAGCGTAACGCAGTTTCTTGAAGTGTCACCCGGCAAACCAATTTATAAGACGTTGTCACGTCAAAAAAGATCGGTTTTTGGGCTCTAAAATCCGGGGTTTTCATGAGTCTCGTCTTGGTTGCCAAACTTTAGAGATGGGGGGACGCCATCTAGGGCAGATGGTGTAGTGTGTGAAATGTCCGGCAATATTTTAATTTCTTACATATAATGATTGGTAAACGTGTGGTACTACTCCATTGGGGGCTTTGCAGAGAGGCAGAGACCTATTAGTACCAGTAGTTTGGCTGTATAGTCCGCGCACGATCAGTGAAAGAATTCATCTGGAGAAACTGTTGAACTAAATATTTCTATACAATGCTACTTGTATCTCACTGCAGAGTAGGACAGTGGCACAAACCATCAAAACATTTGGTGATGTGTCTGTCTGTTTGTTCTATTTCGAGACACGTTTCAAATCTAGTGAACTGGAATGATAAATGGCTTTTTGATGGATGTTCTGGTGAGATGTGGATGGTTTGAATGTTTGTTTTAATGGCTATTAACTTCTCTGATATCGCAGTTAGTGGAGTAATCAGAAAAGTATCTACTTACCCTTTTTTAAAGATGGAACATTTTTTAATCATTAACAGTAACTATTAAAAAAAAAAGGCCCGTTAGTGAAGTGATTTTTTTAACTATAATAGGTTCGCACTTGACCACAATCTCAAATTGAAATTTAAGAAATCTTTTTTTTTTTAACTTTTATAGGTTTACACTTGACCGCCATCTCGCCTGATGTTAAGCGACGATGCGGTCTACGATGGAGCGTGTTTACCTAGAAGAAACCGATTCACTCTCGATTTGAAGATACTAAGATTATAACTATCGGGGATATATATAGATTATAACTAATCGTACTTAATATTATAAATGCGAAAGTTTACGTGTTTATTGCGCAATTACGTCGGATCGGCTGAATGGATCGGGTTGAACCATCGAAAATATTTAAATGATAATCTAGAATAGCGCATAAATTACTTTTTATGGCGTGTAATTTAAGGAAACTGAAACTACTTTTATAAAATCGCGGGGCGTTATATATTTATTAAGCTAGCTGTACCCTGCCACGCTTCGCTGTGGCACATTATGATGCAAAAATTAGATAAAAACAATGCTTGATGCAGATTATATATCATGGTAAAATTTCAGCTCGATCGGTGCAGAACTTTTTGAGTTTTTGAAGCGTACACAAACCAACGTAACATTTTTATATATAGAGATTTGCCACTCCACAGACTCCGGGGTCCGTGATCTTTGTCATTTGTTGCGTTGCTAGTATAAGATATAGATAATTGAAATGGCGATATTTTCCATTCCAGTGGGAGTGCGCGAACTTCAAACGAGTGGCGCCGAAAATTTTACCTGATGCAGCGCGCATGCTCGCCAAGATCATCAACCGGCTGAACCGAGGCGACGGCCACTCATACCGCGCCTTCTACTCGGGCACCTCATTCCGCATGTGGAAGGACCTTATGTCACGTAAGTTAATAGATAAACTAGTGTTCCGTCCCGGCTTCGACCGTAGTACATAATTGCACTATAGCACTCGGGGATCGCTTACATATCCAACAATGAAAGTGATTTTTTTTAATCCGACCAGTAGTTTCTGAAATTAACGCGTTCAAACATAAAACCTCTTCAGCTTTTTAATATTAGTACTTATACATAGATATTCGCAGACATTTCTCACACGACACTATCTAGCCATAAATGAAGCGACGCTTTTACTAAGTGAACCATATATACTAGGTACTAGGTTTAAGTCTACTTTGATAAGAACGTCTTACGTGCTTACAGTCTTGGTGTCTTCAAATCGAGAGTGGACCGGTTTCTTTGGGTAAGCACGCTCCATTGTAGATCGCGTTGTCCGGTGAAACCACGGGGCGGTGCTAGTAAATCTATACTAATATTATAAAGCTGAAGAGTTTGTTTGTTTGAATGCTAGGATCTCGGGAAGTACTGGTCCGAATTGAAAGATTATTTTTCTATTGGATAGTCCATTTATCGAGGAAGACTTTAGGCTATAGAAAATAACTCTACAATTAATTGAAGCGGAGCATGAAACAAGAATGTAACAAAATCGGGAAAAAATATTCCACTTTTGAGAGTTTTCGTACGTTTCGTGCTTTGACATGACACATGACAGCATGTGTCAAAGATTGCGTCATTGAAATTCAGTAATCTGTGCATTGAATATAAACCTTTGCTAATTTTTTTTTTCTAAATCTGAGTTGGTACGACCAATTTCCGACAGGTGGCGTAGCAGGTAGCTGAAGAGGTTTTTTGTTTGAAATCGATATTCTCAGGAACGAGTGAACCGATTTCAGTCATTTTTCACCATTGGATATGTACGGGATCCCGATGAGTGCTATTTAATATACCACGGGCGAAGCCGGGCGGGCATCTAGTTACTTAATATTTGAACTTGGCTTGCCACACGGTAGTGTGTCTCGATTGGTAAACATTTATCAAGTATGAAAGTACCACCCGTAACAGAAAGGTACATTGGGATGTTATGGCAAAGATATGGGTATACCTACAACATTACCAAATAGTTTTGAATATAAATGGCGATGGATGACGTAGTAGAGGGCGATCAAATAAAACGTGGATGGATTGTTTGAAAGAGGACATGAATAAATATAATAAATAAATATTGGTGGACATTTCACACACAACACCATCTGACCCCAAACTAAGCAAAACTTGTACTATGGCGGCCAGATAGCTCATATAATACTTATTTATATATTTTTAAATACATACGTATTATGCGAGAAAACACCCAGGCACAGGAGTAAACTCAGATGTGACTAACGTTGAAGACGAATGGCGGAAAGAAAACGGACCTTTTGGCCCGACCTAACTAACCTAACACATAAACTGGGATAAAAGTAGGCGAATTATGGTGGACATTTCTCTCATAGTAACCTAAGTTATGGCTGGTCTAGTCGGGAGAACGACTGCCGATCCGGAGCCCCTGGTTCGAATCCCACGCGCACCATGTCTTTTACTTTGTCATGCCCGCTATGCCGCTGACTTAAAAACGGCGAAGGCAAACATCGTGAGGAAACCGCGATGTTCTTAAAATCTTTCAAGGGAATGCGTCATCCACCAACCCGCACTGGGCCAGTTTGGTGGATTACTCAATATTCAATCGTTTATTGCTTCATTATGTGACAGTAATAAATAAGTACATCTAAAACAAAATTAGTACAAAATTAGTCGTAACACAACGTACCCCAACCGGGCATTGCAATTTAAGTGTCATTTTGGAGCAAAGCGTTTCATTTCACAATGAAATAGGTACTTGGTTTTCTTCCTCGAAGGTTCTTAGGTCATCGGTTAAAAACTCGGATAGGCTATAATAGGCTTTTGACAATGACAGATCTCTCAAGGTCCTGACAATTATGGACTTATATTGTTTTTAAACTTTCATAATGTTTATATTGTAGGTACGGGGCTTAATCACGATATAATTCATTGTTTAATTACCTCGACGTTTCGGCAGCGTTACAACCGCCGTGGTCACTAGAAGAGGAAGAACCTATGATTATGCTCTTATTATAAATTGCAGATTATTCAGACCTGAAGGCCGACAACAAGCGCATGGAGCATTTCACGTCGCTGTGCGGCGTATTGTACGAGTTTCTCAAAGACATATCACTACCCAATAGCGTGGAACTCATGGGCTTGTATGGGAGGGTAAGGATGCAGGTTTTAGTTGCGTTTTGGGGCACAGTGGCTATTTTAGTGGATCAGAGTGGCTATATGAGTCTTGGATTACAGTAGCCATCATGATTGTTTTGCGTTACAGTGGCTAAATAAGTATTTTGGGTTAGAGGGGCTAAATGAGTTTTTTAAGTAATAGTGGCTATATTTGGGTCGCTATAGCTATATGACTGTTTTGAGTCAGTGGTTATTTGAGTATTTTAGGTCATAGTGGCTATATGTATCTTTTGGGTTACAATGGCTTTGAAACTTTCGGGTTACAGTGGCTGTATAAGTCTTCTGGATCATATTGGCTTATTAGTCTTCTGGATCAAAGTGGCGTATTAGTCTTCTAGATCATAGTGGCTTATGAGTCTACTGGATCATAGTGGCTTATGAGTATTTTGGGTCACAGTGGCAAAATTAGGCTTCTGAGTCATAGTAGCTTTTGGGTAACAGTAGCTATACAAGTATTTTGGGGCACAGTGCTATATGAGACTTCTGGATCACTGTGGCTATATGAGACTTATGGGTGACAGTGGCTATATGAATCTAAGAATTTCCCCTAGCAACGATTACTTAATGCGCCTAAAGAATTTTTCACTTAGCTTCTTTCTTAATACATAATATAATTTCAGATGGTGATAAACAGCTTCATGATCCTCGATACGGATATGAATTCCATCGGCACTGGCATCTACCTGGCGTCCTCCATCATGGACCACAGTTGCAGCCCGAACACCGTCGCCACGTTCAACGGGAGAACTATCAACGTGCGTGCGATACAGGACATGCCGTGCTTGGACTGGTCACAGGTATAGCTTTTATACCAGATTTTGTAGCAAGTAGCCCACTAAACATTCTCACTGTTAGGACTAGGAGCATTCAATAAACAACAGCGCTGTGTAGTAAACAGCCTAGTCTGATGGTTAAATAGCAGATTTAGCTAGTTAGCTGCGACATATACACATAACTATTTAGCATAATATAGTAAAAATCTAGTGATGCTTTATAGGGCTTTAAGGATTTTATTTTTTTCACGGAAACCTGACTGTTCTCCTTACGGAAGAGTAGCCTATGTTATGCCTTGAAGTTAGAAGATCAGCTATCTAGTAGTAAAAGTCCCGTCGTAATGGGTCCAGCCGTTTCGGAGATTAGCCGGGACAAACAGACAGACAAAAAACGTTTTTTAGACAGTTGAGTTCAGTAGTTGGTTTCATAAAAGGTATTTTGGTTATAGTTTGAAATTGAATTTTAAATTGAAATCATATTGAAGTCAGCTTTATAATTATCCAACTTTAACACTTAGGACCAATTTACTCACCCACTTAAGAAGGAGAAGGTTCTCAAATTGGTTGTATGGTTGTATGTAGGCTGGCCTGGTGGCTTAGTTGGTAGTAAGTCTGCCTGCGAAGCCGTGGGTCGTGGGTTCGATCCCCGCCCAGTGCAAATGTTTGTGTGATGAATTCAAATATTTGTACTGTGCCTGGGTGTTTTCTATGTATAATATGTATTTAAAAATATATAAGTATTATATCAGCTATCTGACGTCCATAGTACAAGCTTTGCTTAGTTTGGGGTCAGATAGTGTTTCGCCTAACACTATAAATAATAATAGTCACCAATATATTATATTTATGATTGTGCCACCAGCTGCCTTTTCGATATCGTCACTCCATTTCAGGGCGTCCCACACAATTTTAAATCAATTTACCCCAACGGTTATCAGGTCCTTTTGTCCGCCCCACTGCCACTTCAGCTTACTAATACGGTGAGCTAATCGGTCACTTCAGTTCTCTCTGACGAATTACTTCATTGCGAATGAGAAACTCAAGCATAGCTCTTTCCATAGCTCGCTGGGCGACTTTGAGCTTACGGACCATTTTGACTGTAGGTGTCCAAATTTCAGCACCGTAGGTCATAACGGGTAGGACGCACTGATTGTACATTTTAGTCTTGAGACTTTGTGGATGGGTGACGAAAGACTGAACGAAGTTTTCCAAATGCTGCCCAGCCCAACTGTATTCTTCTCATAGCCTCACTCTCAAAATTACCTCTACCTAGTTCGAGCGTCTGCCCTAAACGTATTTCTGCACAATTTCAAGAGTGGTTCCACGGCAATCGGTCCCGGAGCAACGAACTCGTTGAACATGACTTTGGTTTTATCCAAATTCATCCGGAGGCCGATGCGTTGAGAAGCTTTAGCTAAGCAAAGCATCCACTGCAAGTCCTCCAGCGATTCTGCCATAATTACGATGTCGTCCGCAAATCGTAAGTGAGAGATGCACTCGCCATTGATATTTAGGCCACGTCAACCCAATCCAGCGTCTTAAACATATCCTCTAATGCGTTTGAGAACAATTTCGGGGAAATTACATCCCCTTGTCTCACGCCTCGATGTAGGGGAATATGTTTCGTCCGCCGGTCTTGGATTTGGACCGCCATTGTAGCGGCGACATATAAACATCTCATCACTTCGATGTATCGCCAATCGACTTGGCATCGCTGTAAGGACTCCAGAACAGCCCAGGTTTCGATTGAGTCAAAGGCCTTCTCATAGTCCACAAACGCTAAGCAGAGGGGGCGATTATACTCCTTTGTCTTCTGTACAATCTGCCGTACCGTGTGGATGTGGTCTATGGTGCTATACTCACTTCGAAACCCGGCCTGTTCAGGAGGTTGAAATTCGTCGAGTCTTCGGGCGAGCCGATTTGTGATGACTCTTGAGAACAACTTATAGACGTGGCTCAGAAGCGATATCGGTCTGTAGTTCTTCAAAAGGGTCTTATCTCCCTTTTTAAAGAACAGAATAACCACACTTCTGTGCCATGCCTGTGGAGTTCTTCCGGTGAAGAGGACGGTATTAAACAGTTCTTGGAGCTCTTTAATAAGTGGAGTTCCACCGGACTTTAAGAGCTCTGTAGTAATTCCGTCCTCACCCGCGGCTTTTCCGTTCCTAAGTTGCCCAAGAGCCATCACAATTTCGTCCAGACTTATTTCAGGCAGGTCTTCGGTGTAGTGACGTGTCAGAGTGGCTCTTTGTCCTCGTTTTGTTGGAGATGAGGAGCATGCGATGCGTACAGCTGGCTGTAAAAGTCTTCTACTTCCGATAGGATTTCCGACTGCGACTTTCCCCGCCGAGGTGGTTAACTTCATCAGGTGGCTTCACCTAATGTCTTGACGAACACTTTTGACCCCGATTTCGCTCAATTGATTTTTCAATCAAGAGCGTGTTAGCTGATCGGAGGTCACGTCGTACAAGTTTGGTAATTTTCTTATTAAGAGCCCTTTTGTTCTGACGAAGTTAACATGTTGCGTCGTTCTTCCATGAGGTTTCAGTCCCGTCGTCGAACTTTCGGCCTTTGTAGGTTTTGCAGAACTTATGCCCAAAACGTAACATCCACCACTTTCAAGCTTCAAAGTTGCGCTAAGGTACTTCAACCAAGAACAGTTGCTCACATTTTAGCTGGAATGTTTCAGATATGGTTTGGAGAAGGTTCGGACGGAGTGTTGACTTCATCAAACGGACACGTTCGAGCTTATACTTGATATTCAGAGTGCCTCGTACAAGCCTGTGATCGCTTCCGGTAACAAACCTAGAGATCACGGAGACATCCCTGAATATACGCCGCTTATCCGTAATGATGAAGTCAATCTCATTTTCGTCCGTCCGTCGAGGCTTCGCCAAGTCCATAGGCAATGAGGCTGTTTCTTGTAGAAAGAATTCATCAGTCTTGCCTTTCTCGCTCGAAAAATTGCCAGCATTTGGCCCCGGTTTTTATCCCAAACACTTTGGCCCTAGATTCACTGCAAGTCCGTACTGACTTTGGCGTTAAAATCTGATAACACCGTTGCCCTTTTTTTGATCGGAATGCTCTTTGATAGCCTCATACAAAGCCTCAACGTTGAATGGTTGATGTCCCAAAGACACGAACGAAGAGATTTGACCCTACTTTTTCCAGTGATAAGAACGTCTAGGCTGTGAAATACGTTGCCTGAGTGGGTTTTCCCTCAGGTTTTGGGGGATGGTTACAATCTTACAATAAATCGAGCAAAAATACTTCCAGTAGCACCCCAATCGAGAGTTCCGTTCGGTTTTTGCTTCTAGGTAAACACGTAGATCCATCGTAGACCACATCGTCGCTTAACATCAGGCGAGATGGCGGTCAAGTGTAAACCTATAAAAGTAAAAAAAAATATACCTCGATGACTTAGTTGTTATGGCTCGATGGCTTTTCGTGAAATTTGTTTCGAATGACTAAATTTTATTTTAAACTAGACGTCCGCCCCGGCTTCGCCCGTGGTACATATATAGCACTCAGAGATCCCGTACATATCCGACGGTGAAAGAAATTTTGAAATCGGTTCAGTAATTCCTGAGAATATCTCTTTCAAACAAAAAACCTTTTCAGCTACCTGCAACGCCACCTGTCGAAATCTGGTTGTACCAACTGAGATTTAGAAACCTTCTGACTTTAGAAACAAATTTGATTAGCAAAGATTTACATTTAATGACGCAATCTTAGACACATGCTGTCAAGTCAACGCTCGGTACGAAAACTCTCAAAAAATATGTTTTTCCCCGTTTTTGTTACATTCTTCATTGATGCTCCGCTTCTATTAGTTGTAGCGTTATGTTATATAGTTTTAGCCTTATAGCCTTCGTCGATAATTGAACTATCCAATAAAAAAATATCTTTCGATTCGGACTAGTAGTTCCAGAGATACTAGCGTTCAAAGAAACAAACAAACTCTTCAGCTTTATAATATTAGTATGGATTGAAGTTGCTTTTTATTTTTTTCGGAGAAAATAAATTATTTAGTAATATACTAAGTACATTCAATGTTTCGTGTACATGTTTACAGATCCGCATATCGTACATCGACCTGATGAAGACTCCGTATCAGCGGCAGACGGAACTGTTGCAGAGCTACTACTTCCTGTGCCAGTGTGACAGGTGCTTGGGTAAATGCTTTAGATGTGCACTAATTGTACCTTCGTACCGCGCATGGAATCGTGTGCTCTGTGGGGAAAGTCAGTACTGTCCTGAGGGATTAAATACTAATATATCAACAGAGTTATTGGAAATGAGCCTGGATCCCTATAGCCTTTTAAGGGGGTGTTAAGTAAACAAAATACATCAACTTTTGTTCTACGGTTTTTGAATATTCGTATTTTTTTCCATACAAAAAATGTGTTTGCCCTTTTGTCTAAAAGCATGGAACTCTTCGTAACAAGCTAGCCCGTGCTCTCTAACGCTGGATAAATGATATGCCGAAGGAATAAACACTAAACAGCCGCTTAACGGTGCTAGAGAGGACAACTTACACTTTTTTTTGTTGAGATATGTTATTATTATTACTAGCCTAGATTGCCCTCTTCCCTCCTTCCAGATAGCCAGAATTTACGGCTTTGGTGGCCCAGTTTCTATCGTGGGATTCTAGTTTGTCACGCCACCTTCGTTTGCGTCGACCCGGAGGTCGTTTAGATGTTGGACCCCAAGCAGTGATGATTTTTGCCCATTTGTGTTCCAGCTTTATGCAAACATGTCCTGCCCAGTCCCATTTTAGTTGGCCACTTTTAAAGCAAATGTCTGTGAGTTTGGTTTTTGAGCGTTGAAGCGTTGTATTCCTAATCCGATCTGAGAGCCTAACTCCAAGAACACTGCGTTCCATTGCGCGTTGGCAAACCCCGAGTGTATTTTTTTGATTCCTAGTCAAAGACGTTGGAATATGTATATACCCATATTATTCCAATTATTGAGCGAGGTTGCGCAAAAATATTAATTATGTCATCCGCCATTTTGTGACGGCGGCCATCTTAAACTCATTTTCATCAAACAGCCAAGAATACTGACCCACCTGATTTTAAACCACCACTTTTTAAACAAAATATTGAAAACATAACATAGGCTATACAGGATAATCAAAGACGCTTTTAAGTGGACGTAGTCTTGTGAGTTCGTGTCGCGTAAATGCGTAATAGCTGTATATCTGTAGCTATACAAGCTAGGTATTGTGGAACATTAGTGCTGTTTAATTCAACAATTCCAAATTGCGAGTTTTTACTTCGATCTGGTCCCTATGACTGTCAAGTGTTTTTTCTATAATGCTAGTTCTGTACTTGTCGTGGGGCAAAATACTGACTTTCCATCTATTATCGTTTCTTCTGTCCAGCCTCTGTGAGACTGAAAAAGCTCTACCTTCTCGACTGAACTGCATCCAGCAAGACGCATGATCAGTTTTCCTAAAGCGTTCCACATTTAAAAATAACAATTAACTTTTCAGATGAAACGCAAATCCGGTACGTCCACGCGGCACGGTGTCTCAACGCCGACTGCGATTCTCCCGTCACGGTCCCGTGGAAAGATTGCCAGCTCGTTAGAAAACCTGATCCGAAAACTGCGGAGAAGATTGAGAATGGCAACACCGATATTGTGAATGGCGGCGATAGTAATATAGAACAGCCAGTGTGCGATGACGTCAGATGCGAGGAGTGCGGGACGAAATATACGGAGAAACATATTGAGACATTTGTGAATACGATGGAGTTTACTGAAGCCCATTTGAAGAACATGGAGAGCGCGTCTGTGGCCTGTATCCTTTATATTGCAAAATACTTTTTTTATTAAATTAAATTAAATTTTGCGACTCTACAGACTCCGGGATCCGTAACCTTTGTCATTTGGGTTTGTTACATTAATCTTGGATTGGAAGAAGAAAATGAAAATATGGGGAACATCCGCACGGATATTAACTTTCAAATAAAAAAAACCGCATCGAAATCGGCCCATCCGTTTGAGCTCTACGGTGCCACAGACAGACAGACAGACAGATAGACAGACAGACAGACATCGACGTCAAACTTATAACACCCCTTTTTATGGTCGGGGGTTAAAAAAAAGGGCAAGGTACAATTATTATAGGTTTACATTTGACCGCCACCTCGCCCGATTTTAATAAGAGACGATGCGGTCTACGATGGAGCGTGATTTTAGCTTTATAATGGTGTACGTTAGAACTGCCGTTAGAAAATTTTTAAAAACATTTTCAAACGATGAATTATTTACTTACAAAAATATTAACAATTGTTAGGAACTGTTAGATGTTATACGTGCTTCTACACCATGCGCGGTCCGAGAGGGTGTCACAGGGGGCATGACCCTTCCCCAAAATCGTATACGTTAAGGCCAGGTAATTCTGTCAAAGTAGGCATTTAACGCTGTCTTGTTCTCGCGACCGTCACCGCCCGCGGAATCGGTGCCACAGTGCAGAAATAACATTAAAATATTGGACTATGTAATTTAAACTCATTTTTTGTTCAAGATTTGTTTATACTAGTGATAAGAGTTTTGTTGCTATATAAACGAATAAATATTAAATTTATCTATACTCGTAGGTATACAAAACTCAACCTTTTCTTTTTTGGTCACACTATAAGTTGAGAACGGTTTTTATAATTCCATGCATCTTTTTAAAATGTTTCCTAATAATTCACAAGTTCGTCAAAAATTTTAAAAATGTGCTGGAACGTAATGAAAGGCCAGTAAAAATAGAAGGTTTTTTGGTCAACTTTGTACTAAATTTCTAAACCAATTTTTTCTATGAGGTAAATATCACTTACTGAGCATAAAATTACAAAATGCTCACAGATCCAGGTAGAGCTTCAAACGCCAATTGAAAAAAAAACTGTTTTAGCCGATATTTTGGAAACAATATATTTTGAAAATAATTGTAGAAAATAAAATTTTGCATCTTTGCTAGTAAACTTTTTTTGTAAAACTTACCGTTTACGATTTATAACCCATTTAATGATACGGTTGCGATGATGCCGATAATAGTGGATGAAAATGATGTGGTCTATGATGGAACTTGCTTCTCTAATAGAAACAAACACAGTGTACCTGACAAAAACCCACTCTGGCAATGCGTTTCACAGCTTAGTTGTTCTTATTACAAAAGTGGAGACCAAACTCTTCGTTCAACTCTTCAATCATGATGATGAAATTATGAAAAAAATATGAAAATTAGAAACATGGTGCTGTTTATTCGAGCAACGAGCAATATGATAGAATAACTTTAATTTAAAACACCCGACTACAAAAAAAACTACACGTAAAAATATTACCTACTATCTAAGGACACTTTAAGAATGAGACTAGTCTTAGAATATCTTAGTTACCAAAATCCATCCAGCCGTTTGGAAGAAATGTGGAAATAAAAGTTTTACAAACATAAAGATACGCGCGAAAAACATAACCCTGCTTCCATTCCGGTAAAAAGAGACATGTTTATGCTACTGGGAACAGAATTCACATCTTATATTATTACATTGTTATCATTAAATTGGACATAATAAATCGTAATCGGTAATTTCGAAAAAAAAGTAAGTTCGAAAAACTGGCAACAAAAGATGGGAAATTTTATTTTCTACAATAATAATAGGCTTTATAACTTTTTCGGAATATCGGCCAAAAACGTTTTTTCGAGCTGACGCTTGAAGCTCCACCTGGATTTGTTATTATTTTGTAATTTTATGCTCAGGAAATGATTCTAAACCTTATATAAAAAATACGAATCGGAAATTTAGTACAGAGTTAAATTCTACGAGTAATTTTACTACCTAAAAGGCTTCTTATCAAATTTGGTCGAGTGTCTAAATTTCATTTTAAATAAGTTTTAAATGAACGAAGTTGGGTTTTTAGGGATTCGTAGACAAATTTAAAAATATACGTTATGTCTGTCCATCCGTATGTGACAGCCATTTTTCTCCGAAACTATAAGAAGTATCCTATTATTAAAACTTGGTAAAAGTACATGTATTCTATGAAAAATATTAACATTTTCATACAAAAAAAAGAAAAAACAATAAATTTTGGTGGTGTCACAAACTTAGAAAAGAAATAAAAAAAAATATATATCAAAACCATACGTGCTATGGATAGGTGTTAAAAAATTGTATGAAGTTCCTAACATTTTTTTTCTAAACTGAATAGTTTGCGCAAGAGTCTCTTCAAAGTGGTAAAATCTGTATGTGAGGACTTTTCTTCCAAGTACTAAGTACCTTACTACCAAAGAATTTACCTAAATGGCATATAAATGCAGGTTAGGTATCATTTATGATACCTAACTTGCATTTATATTAGGGGATTTACGCAGGGGATTTCTCCCATCTCATTATTTCCTTATCCCGATCTCTGATTTGACGGACGAATATTTTACCAATACTTATCTATTTTCCATTGCATCCGCATTGAATTTTTTACTGATGTGTTATCGACGTCAGTTTTTTGAGTCTCCCCTATTGGTCTACAACATAAAGTAAACAGCGTACTAATTAGTATCAGCGTCTATTTGCAATTCCAATGAAAACGGTATCAAAATCAAGATCATAGCGTGCTTCACTAGTAATACCTACTGATATTGTTATACTGTGGCACTATGATCGTAATATTTAAAATTTATTGGTTGTCAAAATTGCAAAATCAAGCACAGGCCCGCCGTCCGTGAGCGCCGAAACGCGACTGATCAGGCCTGCCGAACGGCGCGCTATATATATGGTAGATATTAAAACATAGTGAATAACTGATACTTTTTATCAAGTCAAACTCTGCGAATGCATCTATAACTTTTTAGTGGCTTTCGTTGAGTACAAAAATTTAGTTAAAAAATTCATTAGTTTAGACATAAACTTGAAAAAACTTTTTGAAAAGGGGTAACTTTGGGATTTTTCTCATCAAGTAAAATTCATTAAATCGTGTTATTGACTGCGAATTGCACTAGATTAGATCCTTAACTAATACATATATTTTTTTCAGAGTTTAATACACTATTTTAAAGGTCTTAAAGTTGTTTTAAAAATTCAAAATTACGGCCCACACGCCCTTAAACAAAAACTCTAAGAAAATTAAAAATATCTAATAGTACATAGACTATTTTTTAACGCGGGAAAACAACTAGAACGGGAACTACGCGGGTAAAACCGTGGGGCGCTACTAGTGAAGTATTTTTTACTCGATTTATTGTATTTCTACTTGTTTATAAAATTAGTAATGTATGGTCCTGAACTGTAGTATCAGATGTGGACGTGTGCAAGTATTGCTTGGAACGTCACGAGGGCGTCCTTCACTCGCTCAACGTGATGCACGCGCAAACTCTCGACCACGCGTTCGATGCTCTCATACAACTGGAGCTGTGGCAGAAGGCTTGCGACTATGCGGACAAACTTATACCATGCTTCAAGTTAGTGTCGCTTTCTTAACTCATCCTGTGCTTCAATTTAGTGTCGGTTTCTTAACTCATCCCATGCTTGAAATGTGTCACTTTCTTACTCATGCCATGCTTCAAATGAGTGTTCTCTTTCTTAACTCATCCCATGCTTGAAATGAGTCACTTTCTTAACTCATGCCATGTTTCAAGTGAATGTCGCTTTCTTAACTCATACCGTGCTTCAAATGCATGTCACCTAAACTCAGTTTGTGTTTTGAAGTGTGACTTTTACCTTCATGCTGACAGTGGTTTTGTAAAACAACGACTTCCAACGTGGTATATGAAAATGTATTGGTTTCTATTCAGCGCAGAATTCCTGTATTAATACAGAAATAATCAATGCGATCCATTCGTCGTTTCTGTTTAAAATCGCGTATCGTTAAAATTCATTCTCATTTTCCAAGCTCCCCAAAAAAGTACATCTAACTTAAACCAAACCAGAAATAAACAAAACAGTCCTTCGTTGAAATGTATTTATATGGTATTTTATGTAGGCATGTCGTCTCATTTTTATGTAATGTGCCATCAAAAGGCTGCTCAATAACTGAAACATAGGTGAAAGAATTACTCTGTTATCTTAAAAACTTCGATTATAAAATCACAATTTTGTACTTTCCTAAAAACGCTTCATACAAAAACACTACTAAAGCGTGACGTCACTGTCTGGTATTTTCTATGCGTAGCGCGTTAAGTTTGTATGTTAGCTATATTAAATATTGCGTTTAGGAAAATGGTTTCATAACAAAATTCACTTAGAAATGGATTGTCCAATGGTAAAAACATTTTCTAATAATTACGTACTTTTAAAATGGACTTGCCCAGCCAGCTTTGATATTAAAATTGAAGTTGGCCCATATTTTATTCTATTTAAATACTGTCATTACATATATCAAATAATTTATTATAATTCGAGGATCAGTCGTCATGCCTATTGTATAATTTTTTAACTTTAGTTTAAACCTCAAACTTCGTATTTTATTTTCAGGTTCTACTACGGGGAAAGAAATCCATTACTCGGACTTTTATATTTGAAGTATGGCAAAATATTGCTCTACAAAATGGATATCGAGAAAGCCCTTATTCAACTGAAGAGTTCTGAAAAGATTTTAAAAATAACCCATGGGGATAGACATCCACTCTACAAAGACCAATTATTACCTCTATTGCAGCAAGCAATTATGGAATCCACCTGAATACTAGTGCCTATTCGAGTTTATTGAATATTGTCAATTATTTTATTCCTAAGTCACAAGGCTGTGTGTCCAATAACTTCATATTAAGTTAACCTTTGGAATAAATTGGTTTAAGTCAATTGTTGGTATTTTTTACACTCATGTCTCGTTTGTCTGTCTGTAGATATATTTCTCAGATTAAGCTGTTGTAGTGGTTCATAACACTACTATCATCACGGGATACGTACAGTGGATATAATATATGTTATAGTAAGTCCTATAATAGTACAGGATTTTTTAGTAGTGGTAGGACTCTTAGCAGAGTCTGCCTGTGGAGGTTCCACATGTTCCCTTGCCAGTTATTTACACATTACTCCCGCCAAGCTTTACTGCTTGTAATGTAAAACAGTAATGCTTGCATGTAAATGCAAGCATTACTGTACTTTATTACTGCATTACATTACATTACTTGATTTTGATGAGACACCCAACAATTTCTTGTCAGATAAAATAACTTGATTTAATGTTGATTTTTATGATTCTCTAATATTTACTACTTACCGATTTTTTTTTCGTTAAAGATCAAGAGAATTATTAGAGATGTGCCGATTATGACTTTGGCCGACTAACCGATTGTGCCGACGGTTGCGAGGAGACTGACTAATCGGCCAAACCGATCATGGTTTCGGACATTTTCGTGACGCTACGTTCATAGGTGACTGAAGCGCAAGCTGCAACCGCGCAACCTGCTAACGTGTCGATGGATTTATTTGCTTTTTTTAACTATTATAGGTTACACCTGACCACCGTCTTGCCTGCTGTTAAGCGACGATACGATCTACAATGGAGCGTACTTACCTATGACAACGATTTCTCAATTTGAAGACACTAACATTGTACCCGTTACCAAAGACCCACTCGAGGAACACATTCCAAAGCCTCTACGTTCTTATCACAAAAGTAGAGTCAAACCTCTTCGTTCGAGTCTTTATAACGTCAACCATGAAACGATGCTGCTTTTTCGCGCTACGATGAAAAAAAGAGCAAGGTGGTATTAGATCGTGCAGATCAGTTTTCGAAGTGTATCCGATAACAAGAACAAAATTAAAAATTTTGATTAACCCCCGACTACCTTGGATTTGTTACACTACCTTGGAATGTTGTACAACATTCTAATAGTCAAGCCCTTTCATTTGATACCCATATTAAGGGAGTTGTGAAAAAAAATGTAATTCGCCATTTTGTGGTAGCGGCCATCTTGGATTTGAAATTTGTCATAGTGCAACGTATTCTACTAGTCAAACTCTTTCGTTTGATATTGAGGTAGTAGTAAAAAAAATTTATATATTCGCCATTTTATGGTGGCAGCCATCTTGGATTTGAAATTTGTTATAGTGTATAGTACTCTACTATTCAAGCCCTTTCATTTGATACCCATATTGAGGTTGGTTGTGAAGAAATACTTTGGCCGCCATTTTGTGGAGGCGGCCATCTTGAATCGATATTAATTAAACATAGCTAAGAACATCCGCACGAGTATTAACTTTCAAATAAAAAAACCGGATCGAAATCGGCCCATCCGTTAGAGCTCTACGGTACAAAGTAGAGATGCGCCGAGTAACACTTTTGCCGAGTAACGATTACCGAGTTTTACTCGGTTCAATTTTTTCCAACCGAGTACTCGGCCGAGTAACTCGGTTCAATCAAATTCCCATTTCGCGCGCCTAATCAAGTACAAACAGGTTACATTACTTACCTACTCATTCATTAGTACAATTTTGAGTTTATTATTTTTTATTTTCATATTGTCAAAGATTTCCTAAATTAGTAAAACATACTTTTTGATTAACACTGTTGTTTTACAAACTCTTACGTATGACGGCACTGAGGAACTCATAGGTTGTTTATATATGTAGGTGAATAGTTCATATAGAGTCCATAGCTTAATAGTTTGTCAGGACACGGTTAGACAATATTCTTGTCTCAGTTTCTTTTTTCTTTTTGTACATTTTTTTTTAATCTTTTGTATTCTATTTAGACGTTTGTTTCATTATAATAACTGACAACAAATATTCCTTTTAATTATAAATAATTAATAGTTTAACTGTAACGAATTTATTGTTCAAAATTTCGCACTCGAGTTACAAGGTCTTTAAGGTCTCAAGTCTTGCACTTAGTTTGAAGCTCATTGCTCATTGCTAATCAACAAATGTATTGTTTTGTGAATTCTGATTTTTAATTCAGTTGAAGTGTTTAACCATGTTCGGAAATAAAATTATTATATTTCTTAATTATTCCTACTTAAATATAGTATACTCGGTTTAAAAAAAGCAATTTTTTTAAACCGAGTATTCTCGGCATTCAAACCGAGTTATTCGGCCGAGTACGAGTATCAAAAAACCCGCCGAGTACACCGAGTATCAACCGAGTACTCGGCCCATCTCTAGTACAAAGTAAAGGAGTACAATCGGCCTCTTTGCTTAGCGTTTGTGGACTATGAGAAGGCGCTCGACTCAGTCGACACCTGGGCTGTTTTGGGGTCCTTACAGCGATGCCAGGTCGATTGGCGATACATTGAGGTGATGAGGTGTTTATACGACGCCGCTACGTTGGCGGTCCAAATTCAAGATCAGCAGACAAAACATATTTCTCTGCATCGAGGCGTGAGGCGTGAGGCAAGGGGATGTTTTTTCCCCGAAATTGTTCTAAAACGCACTGGAGGATATGATTATGACACTGGATTGGGTTGGACATGGCCTAAACATCAATGGCGAATACATTTCTCACCTACGATTTGCAGACGACATCGTCATTATGGCAGAGTCGCTGGAGGATATGCAGTGGATGCTGGACAGCCTGGCTAACGCTTCTCAACGCATCGGCCTTCGGATGAATTTGGACAAAACCAAAGTCATGTGCAACGAGTTCGTTGCTCCGGGGCCGATTGCTGTAAGTGGAACCACTCTCGAAATTGTTCAGAGATACGTCTACTTAGGGAAGACGCTCGAACTAGGTAGATGTGGCTTTGAGAGTGAGGCCATGAGAAGAATCCAGTTGGGCTGGGCAGCGTTTGG
Organism: Ectropis grisescens; assembly: GCA_017562165.1. Taxonomy (NCBI): domain Eukaryota; kingdom Metazoa; phylum Arthropoda; class Insecta; order Lepidoptera; family Geometridae; genus Ectropis; species Ectropis grisescens. The sequence goes on along the minus strand of CM029781.1, from coordinate 5,702,140 downwards.
CAAACTTGGTCGACTCTTCTCGTCACCCATCACACAAAGTCTCAAAACAAAAGTATACATATAACCAGTGCGTCCTACCCGTTATGACCTACGGTGCTGAAACGTGGACACTGACAGTCAAAATGGTTCGAAAGCTCAAAGTTCCTCAGCGAGCTATGGAGCGGGCTATGCTTGGAGTTTCTCTGAGGGATTGCATTTGTAATGAAGCAATCCGTCAGAGAACTAAAGTCATAGCTCAGGGTATTAGCAAACTGAAGTGGCAATAGGCCGGTCACATCTGTCGCAGACCCGATAACCGTTGCGGTAGACGGGTTTTGGAGTGGAGACCGCGTATCGGTAAACGTAATGTAGGACGCCCCGAAACTAGATGGAGTGACGATATACGAAAGACGGCTGGTGGCGGTTGGAAGCGTAAGAACGAGGATCGGGGTGAGTGGCGTAATATAGGAGACGCCTATGTCCAGCAGTGGACGAACACAGGCTGATGATAATGATTAAATAATCGAAATAATTATAATAGAATTAAAGTATGTAATGTAAATGATATTATTTTATGTGTAAATGGATCTAAAATATCTGAAATAAAAAGATTTTGATATGATTTGGTATTGAAAATGGGTGAAAAACAATGTCTAATTATTTATATACACATAAATATTATGCATATCAAATTACTCTTTAGCTAATAAACTATTTCTAACAGGTTTTTGCATACACCTGTACTAAATATTTATAGCCTACATACACATCCTCAGAAATGTGGATACTGTATAGCACAAGTTTAATAGTGATATATCATGGATAGTTCTCATCAGTTGGTTTGTTTTGAAAAATAATTGAGTTGTAAAGGAAATGTCAGTCTTCAAAAAAATCTATTTTATTATGTATGTAAGTTAGTAAGTAATAAGTGTGTAATATTCAACCCTTACTAGTAGGTTTCACTTATAATAGGTACTGTATGTCCCATTAAGAATTCTGATGAACAGTCCGTATGTACAAGTATGTTTGTATGTCTGTCGGTTTTCACAGAGTACAGGATTGTTGGTTAGGGTTCATTATCAAATCTTCTTTTTTTAGGTGGTGCTTCTTCTTCTGCTTCTAAGACTTTTATACGCACACCACATACTTCCGCTCCGTGCAAGACCTTGATAGCCTCATTAGCACCTGCCTCAGTGGCATAGCAAGCAAACCCTACTGTCTTGTTAGGCAATGTATACACATTGACTAAGTCACCAAAGCGACAGAAGACATCACGCAACACTGTTTGTGATGGGGGCACAGGTTTGCAAACTATGAAGCATCTCTTAGCAACAGCACTGTCTATATGTGCAAGAGGTTTAGGAGCAGGCAATTTAATGCTACAATAATTTAAATCATTACTATCTGGAACCAAAGCGTCCGATGCATCACCTGTAGCCTTTTTGATCAGTTGAGAAGCCTCAGCTATAGCCTCAGCGAGCCTTGCCAAATCAGGTGCACCGTTATGCCTAGAACCTTCAATCATCTTTTGCAATCTGTATGTGACTCCAGGTATCTTATTGTATTCAGGTACTTCAGTCCCATAACCTGAGTCGTCAGGTTTGACGAAGACTACCATGCCAGGTGGATATTCAAATTTATTAAGTTTCCCTACAGCATAAGAAGCAGAAACAGGGTTGCTGTATGCAACTGTTCCCTTTCCACAGTGCCGCTGATAGTCGATCATATGTTGACATTCCACCATTCCAGGGATAAGGTCAAATAGTTTCGCAATCTGCCATTGTTGCAGCTGCGGGCAACACATGTAGTTAACAGCTGTATAGCCTGTTCTATTAGGAGCCAGTCCACTCATCATAGGCATTAGTGAACTACTGTTAACATTTGTAGTAGCCAATTTCCCGATATTTGACTCATATGATGTTTCCACCCGCTTTTGATGTCTAGGTTTGGCAAATACCGGTCGGAAGTGTCTGTCACACTCTTCAAATGCTAGTGCTGCTTCTGAAAACTTTGTATATGAAACATAAGCAAATCCTTTTGAGTTTCCAGTGTCATGATCTCTCTGAATTGTGACAGAACGTAGTCTACCATACTTGGAGAATGTTTCTTCAAGCTCAAGTTCTGTCATAGTTCTCGGTATATGAATAAACAGCCTTTTATACTTCTCTTCATCATCGTCGCTTCTTTCAACTTCAGAGCGTTTAACTGCAACCATGACTTTTAGCGCACGAGTAGAATTAGGGAGTAATTTTTGATGCATATTCTCTAAAGCTTGGGCAGCGGCTGATGTTCTTGAAAACTTAATAAAACATACTCCTTTTGGTGTACCAATTTTATCTAGAGACATTTTAATGCCTTGAATTTCCCCAAAAGGGGAAAAAGCTTTTTCTAAATCATCTTTCTTTAAAAATTTATCATAAACAACAAAAAGCCTTGAATATGTTGGTTCATCGTTTGAGACATCTCCTTCATTGAAGTTTCTATGTTGGGTATCCATCTAAAAATTTTAGAAGACAATTTTGATTAGTAACTTTTAAATCTTCTCCATTTGAGCTCATATTGAAATCATTATACAGGATAAGGTGATAATCTAAGTCTTTTTAATAATAGGTAAGTACAATGGCCTATGTAACTAGACTATTACATTAGAAGTAAAAATTCTTTAAATTGTTATCAAGTCTTGTACAATGTTTTTCATATGCCTTTGATTTGGCAGTGGAACAATTAACATTAGTTGAATTAGGTGGTTCATATGATGCTCAGCCAACAGTACTGGCTATACACCTCCCCTCTCCAACCTAACAACAGTCTCAGGCTGAATATGTGTGCTTTTTCAGCTTATCAAACCTGGTAATTTCAATTACAAAAAGCAGTAGAGGAGAAATCATTCTAATGACACTCAGTTAAAATCAAGTGATAGAAAAAGTAATAAGCAGCAGTTTTGTCGTTGTTTTGAAATTTCGCGTGAAGCCCTAACAAATGCCAGTGAAAAATCGTAGGACGAAATAATTCTATATTGTGTTGCTTCCTATCAAACTCCTGATGTATACGTATCGCTATAGAGTTTCTTATTTAATTTATCAAAAACTACTATTTCACGATAATATAAAAAAATGGTTCTTCTATTCTTTGAAGGTTTGAATGGTTATAAGGCAAAAATGATTCTGGAATAGCTGGAATGCTAGGAACAGTGGATACGATATACGAGTATAAACTCGCCTGTGTTCCAAGTTCTCAGAAGTGGCTGTGAAAACAAAATCGTAAATACATAATACAGGTTAGGATTACGACGCTAGATATATTATGGGCCAGGATTAGAGAAAATAGGGAAGATAATAAGATCATTAAACTGCTGGAAATTAACCAATATTACCCTTTCAATAGATTAATAACAATCAATCAATTCTCTCACAAAAATTACGATTTCCGAATCACAGAATAGAAACTCTAAACTTTACAACGCTTGCGCTTGAGGCTCACAGACACAGAACACTCATATAGGGATGTTAAAAAATGATCGATTTTTATTTTATAATAATCGATTTTTTTTTGTCGATTTTTAAAGTAACAAAAATCGATTCTTATAAATCGATTATAAAAATTACGTATTTAAATCGATTATCGAAAATAATTATGAATTTTATTTATAAATTACGCTACCTGTCTGCCATAGTTGCTAAGTTACGGCTGGTCTAGTCTGCCAATCCGGAGACTCCGGGTTCAAAACCAAGCACACCACTGTCTTTTCGAAGTCGTGTGTGAAGTGTGCGTAATGCCGCTAACTTAAAACGGTGAAGAAAAACATCGTGAAGAAACCGATATGTACCTAGAACCTTCCGAAGTCATATGTAATCCACCAACTTGCACTGGGCCAACGTGTTGAATTATTTGCTTAACTCTCTTGTTGTGAGAGAAGGTCCGAGTCACGGCAGTGGGAACATTTAGTGGGCTGTTGATGATGGTGATGATGTCTGCCATAGTACAAGTTTTGTCTGGTTTAGGGTCCAATGGTGATGTGTGTGAATTGTTTACCAGTATTTACCTTTTTATATGTAATTTTAATATGAAAAGCATTTACTTGTAACTAATACAAAAATCGATTTTTTTCGCAAAATCGATTTTTTTTAATGAAATCGATTTACAAATCGATTAATGTTGAATAAAGAAAAATCGATTTTTATTTAATCGATTATTTTACATCAATCTAACATCCCTACACTAATACTCTAACTAAACTAAAGAGGCTTGAGGCTCAATCCTTGAGCCTTGAGCCTTGAGCATATTATTATCTGTATTATCTATGCCTTGAGTCCTTGAGCGTATTTTTCCACAGACTAAGTAGAAAATAGAGAGATACTCTTTTATTGTTTTATTACCATTACCACACATCACTAGTCAATCACTAGTATATAGCTATCACATAGCTATATAGTGAAATATGAGTGAAATGCCTACTCTTTGCCTTGAGCTTTTACATAAAAACTATATGGAGATTATAGCAATGGAGTTTTAACGCATACCGGACAAAGCGTAGTGATTACTTACTCTGTGGGCCAAGGTAGAAATTTTAAAAAAAGTGGCTCGCTGACTAGCTGTATCGTACAAATCGTACAGAAATCTTCCGCAATGGCGCTGGTGTAAACATAGGATATAGTATGAGTGTATAAATAATGAACTATACAGAGTTGAAAAATGTAATATTCGACTAAAATAGTTGCATACCTACTTCTAAAAATTTTATCTACTTGCGTACCTAGTACAAAATAAAGTAGTAAAACTTTAAAAGATTGTCAGTCATAGGAACTGCTGATAGAAGTATAAAACTTATAATTCAGAACTTTATATTTTACTTTGGAAACTACGTGGGTGAAACCGGAGGGCACTGTTAGTCTGGAATAAATCTTCAAAGTATTATCATCTTAATAAGTATTCTGACCATGGTCATCAATAGTTCGTGCCAGATGGATTTGCAATGAAGTTAACCTGTTGTCAGCCGCTAGTACACAAAATAGTATATCTTAAAATTAAAATTTTGCCAATCTACCTCCTCACCTCACCTCACCTATTTTCATTACAATACTAACTATGAATGTCTAATGCTAAAGCATGAACTGTCTACTCGAATGTTCCCACTGCTGTACAATGCTGGGATCCTGATGCCTTCTCATCAGCTTGTAGTATTATCTAAACATATTGATGTTTGTTTTATTCTAGCTTATTTAAAAAGAAGAGCTTCGTTTTTGCGCATTGGTTAAGGGTCCTCCATTAATCCTGAGATACGTAATAACATTAAGATTGATGACGCGCAGTTTGGTTTCCGTTCTGGTCTCTCAACGGACGCCGCTATAGTCAGCTTAAAAAAGCACTGTGAGCTACTACACGTCACGAAATACATCTGTCTACGCGTGCTTTTTAGACCTCAGCCGCGCTTTTGACCTGGTAAATTATAATCTACTCTGGACCAAATTACTGGAATCGCGGGTGCCCAGTCAGATTGTGCGCCTGTTGAGATTCTGGTACGGAAGCCAAACTAATACTGTGAAATGGGGCGACACAACTTCTAGTAGTTATAGGCTAGATTGTGGAGTTCGTCAAGGTGGGGTAACCTCTCCGGATCTCTTTGGCTTGTATGTCAATGATTTGATCGAGGAGCTGAGGAGCACCAATGTCGGCTGCCATGTTGGTAATGTATGTATTAACAACCTGAGTTACGCTGATGACATGGTGCTCCTCTGTCCTTCGATCAAAGGGATGCGGAGGCTACTGTCGATTTGTGAGCGTTATGCTGATGCTCATGGGCTGAAGTATAATTGTGCTAAAACGGAATTGATGGTGTTTCCAGCGGGCCGGGGTCCGGATAAGATGCCCGAAGTGTATTTGTATGGTACGGCAGTCAGGGTTGTAAATCAGTTAAAATATCTGGGCCATCTGTTGACGGAGCGACTACAGGATGATGCGGATATGGAGCGAGAGAGAAGGGCTCTCGCTGTCAGAGGGAACATCCTTGCCCGCCGATTCGCTAAATGCAGTCAGGACGTAAAGACCACTCTTTTTAAGACGTACGTCTTTGTCTGTACACTTGCCAATTGTGGACTACGTACACACGGAAGTCATTTAACACGATAAGAGTTCAGTATAATGACATATTCAGGGCTCTTATGAAGCAACCGCGATACTGCAGTGCGTCAGGCATGTTCGCTGATGCGGGAGTTCCAGATTTCTTTGCTGTGATAAGATCTCGAGTGGCGGCCTTCTGGCGTCGCCTGCGTCGGTCCGACAACGGAATACTTTTGGCTGTCTCTGACGGTGTGGACAGCCCTATGTTCAGGCATTGGGTGTCTGTTCACATGAATGGGAATAAAAAGTAAGTTTATTATTGTATGTGTAATATTAGAATGACGAGCACCCCTATACAGTGCGAAAGGTTTTATTTTTAATTATGTGTCAATATTTTTAGGTTTTAGTTTTATGGGTTTACGTGCCTGAAATAAAGAATTATTATTATTATTATTAATCGCGTGATTATTTTGAGCAACTTTTTAATCCACTCTCTCATGGTGGCCGTGGTGAGTTTGTAAACTACTTACTCTTCCTCCTCCCTACCCGAAATCACATGTATTACTTTAGTACAAATTCCATTCTTCATAATGCAAGAACACACAGTCGTGAGTTACATTTATTTGCCTATTTATATTATCTTTACAATTATTGTCCATTATTTCTATGAAAAGAGTGTTCATCAGATTCAGATTAAATTTTTTATTCGTAACAAGTAAAAAGTTACATGTCAATGAGGCGTTTTCCGACGAGATAAAAAAATGATTCGAAAAAACGACGATAGAAGGCGCTTGTAGATTTTAGATTGCGATGTCAATGTCAAAAACCACTGAGCCACATAGTGAGGGACTTGACTGACTGAACCTAGCTCCCATACCTGTCTCGAACTAGTTCACTCCTATGGTTGCTATTGCTTAATAACATCTGTAAAATCGGAAACGCTTTGTATACATGCATTAAATTCAAGAGAACTATAAATTGTCTGATTTAAAAATTTCACCTGTCTCAATATACGGATATTGTCAAAACCTTAGCTTTGGATAGAAATGTTAAGGTATATTAAACGTAACATAAGCGCCATCAATCATTTCTTTGCTTTTATCTCTTCAAAATGTCTAGACAATCTAGAAAAATACGTGGTAGAAGTGATACTTTAGAAATGCGTAACTTTCTTTTTACTGTCGCTTTTTTGTTTCATTGATTTTCAAATCACAACGATGCTAAAGAAATGTGAAGTCTAATAAAATCGTTGAATACGTAGCATACAATTCGTGTAAGAGTGAACTAAATCAGTTAGTTGACCATGCGGCATTACTGAACAATAGTGGATCGCCGAAAAATAACGGTCACGGAACAAGATAATCGATGAACTAATTCGCATAGTTCACTAAACTAATGTCCCAAAACTATTATTTTTTATTTATTCTTGGCCATGGATACATTGGATACTAGTCCTTCAGTCGTATCAGTGTTACCATTTATATGTTTTAATCTTCCTTTTACTTTTGCTTAGTTTGTGTCTCTGCATCGATAGTTTTAAAGATTTTTATTGAAACTCGAATGTGATTAGTAACGATTTTTATTGCATTATCAGTTTAATTGACTTTTTTTATTCCCAGTATTTTAACACTAAAAAAGAAGAAAAATTGTTTTAGCATAACATTTTTTCTTGGAGTATTTAGGGTTTATAGAAGATAAACCAACCAAACACATCAGCTGAGCTGAGAATAAAATTTTAATTTGTCTAAAATAAGTGATGTGTTTGGGAAAGCTCCAAAATGTTTAGTTATCACAAATATTTTAGATTTACACTTTTTCCCTGAACATTGGGAGGGGCTTCATAGTAATTACACTTTTGAGAGACTATGGTAGAGACAAATCTTTTTGAGTTTACATTATCGCCGTCTAGTGCGTACGTTAGAACTATTTTTGTCTCGTCGGAAAACGGCTCATTAAAAAATGAAATAAAATAGTTACAAATTGTTTCTTATAAAATATATCATAATTACCCACTTCAATTTCATGTCAACAATAATAAGAAAACAATTTAATGTACTTCACAAAATCAAACAAGCTGAAAATAATCTTACGTAATTTATAAATGTCATACACGAAATCGGGTTGAGTCGCAACAACACAGCTTATCGGTAAGTTTACATTTGAGTTCTATAATTGTACTACAATTTTTATTTTCTTATCATTACTTGAATACAAAAATAAAAATCGTCATCGCTAAGATTGCAAACTATAATAAAATGCAGAAAGTAAACAGCTTGGTCAGTTTTTGACAGCTTGTTTATTTGCTATTGTTTTTTATTATATGTTTGTCTTCTAGTGTGTATAATAAAGAGTTTCTGTCTGCCTGTATGTCTTGTTTTGCGACTAGTGACGTAATAAGTCATATTGGTGTTTCCAGTCACGTGATAACAGATCAAAAAAATAACATTTAACATCAATTATATTATTTATATTTATATCATAGTAAATTCACTACGTAACATTGAATTATAATAATGTGATTTTCGATATTCTATTAATACATACTGTCATAAAATTAACATTTACCATTAATTTATGATTAGTGTTCACATCCCTATTTAATGTAGGTATTATTATTTTTTAATCAATTCAGCATTGTAAATAATTGTCATTATTCTATAAGTACTTACCGATACGAACTCTTATAAGATAAAAATAGTGCTAAGTAAATTATAACAGCCATTAAAAAAGGTACGTATCCGCCGCTAACAACGCCCTTCACCAAAAAAGTCAACAACCTTCATTGCCAATCTATCTGGGACGGACTATAGAATTTCATTAGAATTGGCTCTGATTCATGGTCCCGAGTTCACCCAAAGATTTATTTTATTTACGAGCAGGATGCTTGAGCTCAATTCACAGCCCACGAAAAATCTGTATATGGTGCACCAAAAGAAGTTTTCACTTCAATATTTTTGGTGAGAAAATGTGTAGCTAGAGTGATTTTATTTCGTGAACTGAGAATAGCACGTTTATTGATTTCCTTTAAAATGTATCCTGATGCTAAAGTGGCGCCATCCAAATTTAATCTATTAGGACGGCCATTTTTCATTTACAGAAATGAAACTCTTTAGATCTACTCTCCTTACGTAAACTCTACGATCCATAGCTTAGCACAGACTATAAATATGTAGGCATAATGTTTTTTTTGTAATGTATTCTTGACCATGGATACAAGTCGTTAAGCCGCTACTCCATGACTATGTCAGTTTGGCAGTGCTGCCAGATGTACTGAATCTTTGTTCCAATTTCTTTGATCTTTGTTTATAGAGGGAACTATAAATAGGCGTACAAGGAAATAATGGCACGTGGCCAAAATTGGAACTAGTGTCCATTTCATGAAAGAAGTCCCGCGGACAATTGTGGAACTAAATTTGACAGATGGGGAGTTCGGCCATGTTGTCGTTTGTCGATGTTATCAAGGTGCGTTTGTTGTGGTAGATATTTTGTTAGTGTATTATTGGATTAGTGCGTTATAAGGTTTATTTACTATGCCAAAAGTTGTAAAAAGTGCAGGTCGAGAAATTATATTAAAGGTGAAGGAGTTCTGTGAAGCGGAACACAAGAATCGCGGCGCGGCGTTTTAATACCATTAGACAATGTTCGCAAAAGAGTCGCCGCCATGACAGGTAAATTTTGGGGCTGCCATATTATACATATTTTTTCCCGATTGATTTATAGATTGGAGTCAAGTTTTTTTTAATGTACGATTTTTATTAAGGAAAATTTGAAAAGGAATTAACACAACACAACAAAAATTTGTAAAGTTGTATTCAACTATAATGTAATTAGATACGGAAATAGTCATGGTTAGATTTTTTTTAAATTGTTCATTTTATTGCAGGTGTGTCAGAGAAAACTGTAACGAGAGTTACAAAAGAAGGCGCAACAGCGGCGAGTACTTCTAAAGTTATCATCACCCCAGGAAGAGTCGCCCGCATCCCAAAAGTTCGACTTGGATGGATTTGATTTGTGCGCTATACGGCAAAAAATTCATAGTTTTTATGTTGTGAAGAAGGAATTACCTACATTGGCTAAATTACGTGCAGCTTTGAGAGAAGACATAAATTATCAAGGAAGTATCACAACATTGCACCGTATATTGCATAGCATCGGTTTCAAGTATAAGCGATGCCAATCGAAACGTAAATTACTAATGGAACGTTATGATATTACTGCATGGCGTTCAAGATATTTGGAGAGAATCCGAAGAAATCACAATGTGGAAAAAAAACCTGTAGTATATTTAGACGAGACCTATATACACAACACTTATCATGCCAAAAGTTGCTGGCAAAGTGAGGAGGAGCCTGGGGTGTTCGTGTCAGAGTCATCAGGGAGTCGTTGGATAATTGCTCATGCAGGAACTGAAAATGGTTTTGTTAATGGTGCATTGTTAATGTTCAAATCCCAATCCAAATCCTCAGATTACCACGATGACATGAACTCAACAATTTTTTTGAAATGGATGAGTGAGAAAGTCGTTCCTAACCTATCTGAAAGGTCACTTGTCGTAATGGACAACGCTCCGTATCATTGCACTCAAATAAATAAAGCACCTACAATGGCAAGTATTAAACGTGACATGCAGGAATGGCTGCGAGGATAGGGAATATATTTTGAAGATACTTGGACAAAAGCTGTTTTATTTGGATTAATTAAGCAAAACAAAGATCCACCTACATATGCCGTGGATGAATTATTAAAATCTCACAATCATGAATTGCTAAGATTGCCGCCTTACCACTGTGATCTCAATCCGATCGAAAAAATGTGGAGCCTTGTAAAGAGTCGGGTAGCGGATAAAAACGTGGGCCAAGATCTAAAAGAAATTGTACGCCTAACAGAAGAGGCTTTCGAGTCTGTTACAGCGGAAGATTGGGCAGTTCAATGTAAACATGTACAGCATTTGGAGGAAGAATATTTAAAAAATGATTGTCTTATGGATGAAGAAATGGATCGATTTATTATATCTACGGCTAGTGATAGTTAAACAGAATCTGATTCTGTTTCTATTCACTCTTCTGACAGTGATCATACCGATCATAATTATACAATAAAATTTTGAATAAAACTTTTTAAATGTTATTTTATTTTTCTAATTTTAAGTTGGTTAAACATCTATATTTACATTTTATATTTTAGAAATTACAGGAAGATTAATTTTTCACTAATCTGACCTTAGCAGTATAAACATCAAATAGGTACCTATATAAAAAATATATTCTATTAAAAACATTTTTTTTCTTATCTAACTGTTCGAGTACGAAGTTAATAAAATGAAACTAATGAACTATAAATTATTTCCCCTGATTTCCCCATACCATATAAATTTAACCGTGGCAACATTATGTCGAGCGAATACAGCGCTGCGTCTGCGGGACTTCTTTCGTGAAATGGACTAGGTACCTATAACATATAACACCGCCGTTTGACCGCCGTCAATCCACCTAAGGTTGCCAATGCCCGATTTTCAATTTCCGTAAAATCTTAAGTGAAAATCTCAAAATGTAGTTCAAGTTCAAGTTTCTTTATTTCGCTTTAAATTTGTAAGGACTTTAATGTAACCACTTACATTAAAGTTCTTACAAATACTTAGCACCTAGACAATTTCGGCCTAAAAGGCATGCGAAAAGGTTCACTATGTGCAAATCTATATTTAACGACATAATAATATGACACTAATTAACTAAAAACTAATAATTGTAGCTATATTATACATAAATTAACAATGAGAATTTGAGGTGTTAAATCTATTTTCATTAAATTCAAAGAAGTGTTTTATGTCATAGAAGCTATGCTCCATTAACCATCTTTGAAATTTAGTTTTAAATTGTTAGCACGAGAGAGATTTGAAAGATTCAGGAATTTTGTTATATATTTTTAAAGCCATAATATAACAATTTCTTGGGTAAAGTTCTATATTACGTTGTGGAAAGACAAGTCTATTCGAATAACGTGTACAGTAGTTACGATTATCTTTGAGTTTATGGAAAAGTTCTGGGTGTTTTTTGACGAACATACATATCTCAAAAATGTAAATTGATGGCAGAGGAAGTACTTTCAATTATCTAAATAATGGGTTACATGAATCGAAAGGACCAGCACCGTAAATTGCACGTAAACATCGTTTCTGTTCTCTAAAAACTCTGTCAATCTCTACCGATTTTCCCCATATAATAAGACCATACCTTAGCATTGAAGTTACGTAACCATGATAAGCTATTAAGAATGTATTTCTGGATGCTACTAAAGATAGTCGACGAAGTGCATAAGCAAATTTACTTAATTTGGAACACACTTTTTCGATATGTGCTTTCCAATTGCAGTAGGAATCGACAGTGATTCCGAGAAATGTGGCTGTACTAGTTTTTTTACTTCGATGTCTTGATATACAATTTTGAGATTTTGTGGCTTAGTTTTAACATTATGAAATTGCATGTATTTTGTTTTATTTATATTCACCTGTTAGTTGTTTTTGGTCATCCAATCAATGATAATTTTAATCGTTTCATTTATGCTGCGTTCAAAATCCATATTTTTTGTTGAGGAATCATAATACATATGTCATCTGCAAAAAGTACAGATTTATGCGTAGTAACGTTAGGTAGATCATTAATATATAATAAAAATAGCAAAGGTCCTAAGATGCTACCTTGAGGGACCCCAACTCGGTTATAATCATAATCGGATACAAAGTTACGCATCCAGTTAAATTCATTTACTTATTTTATTTCTACGTTTTGTTTTCTGTTACACAAGTAGCTCTTAACCCAGTCCAGAGAAACGCCTGTAATACCATAATTTTCTAGTTTTTCAAGCAACGTCTTATGACAAACAAAATCAAAAGCTTTACTCGCATCAAAAAATACAACAGCAACTGGGTTTTTTTATATTTATCTGTTCAGTAATATTTTTAACTAACGCAAAGCTCGCTAACGTCGTAGATTTATTCTGCTGAAGCCCGTTTTGTTCAATTTTAATTATATTATGTTTGCTTATGAAATTACACAATCTCTGATATATTATTTTCTCAAAAATTTTAGATAGAAATGGCCATGAAGCAATAGGTCGATAATTGTTGATGTTGAGTTTTTCATCCTTTTTATACAGTGGTTTTACTGTTGAGAATTTCTGAGCATCTGGGAATGTACCTTGTTCAAAAGACATGTTTATTAGATGACTAATTATATCAGCGCATTCATCACTACAGATCTTTAAAATATGGGTGCAGATTTTGTATTGCGAAGTGAACTGACCATATCAAATGTGAATTACACGTGTATTTATTTAAAATGTGTAATAAGCATGTTAGTTTTCATATATAATTAATAAACTGCTTAATATTTACTAAACTATTTGCAACAGTATTTCCGACCAGCTTAATTTTTTTTTATGTCTAATATTGCTAGGAAATATAGCACATAATTAATTATTTAATAAAGACTATTGTATCAAATTACCCAAAATTATCATATTATACATATTTAATTAATTAATAGTCCATTTTGGGTGCATCTGTCTAACCGTTTATTTCAAATTTATTTGTTTTTTTTTGTTATTGCAACACTAATCTTTTTATGCCACAGTTATCAAATTACAAATATTTCATATTTTTTCAATTTTTTGCCTTATATTTTACTTTTTATGTTATAAAAACAGTAAATTCGAAGTTCTAATTGTTAAGAGTAACATATTATATATACATTTTTAACTATTGTGTGAAGGGACAGTTGTTTTGAGTGTTATCTCTCGTTCTGTGTACAATGTCTCTTGGTCCGTCAAGCATATCGAATGTGGTCAAATGGTTCAGAGCGGTCGATGAGAGCGCTTCTGTGACCGTTTACTCCGACTCGGGTCGCTGATGTAAACAGTGTCGTTGGACAGCAATGTTGGATTGACTTGTAAATCATTCTAGTCGTGACTCTTCCGTTTATTGTTGAACAATTTGTGTGGAACTGTGAAAATGTTTATTAGTCCTTCGTACAAGACTCGGCTGCTGCAGCAATGCAGTCCTGTGAGCAGAAAACAGTCGGTGCTGGTGCAGGCTGACTATAAGCCAGACTGCACAGGGGACCGATTCACACCATGCAGAGCTGGTAACAACTGGACAACTACCTTCCAAGGTATGAATTTACTTTCTTATACTACCTGATTTACAAACAACTATTTAGTTATTTAAATGAAGAGATTAAACTGTAATTGAAATATGTAAATATGAAGTTTGTTTTCTATGCCTTTGTTTATAGATTAGTGTGTGGCCAAATGAATTGTCAGTAAACTTCCAAATGTTATCTTAGCCAATCAGGTATTACCAACTACTTAATCATATGGAGTGCATTAGAGACAACTACAGCTTAGTATGAAGTATAAGTATGAAGTTAGTTGCCAGATATACTGTAATTGATAATATTTTCTATCCTTTCACCTATACCTAACCAAGTTTACAAATGTTAATCTTTTAATCCTGAAATTAGAACAAAAGACTAACAACAATATGTTTCATTTCTGTTCTACATATAGGTAGATAGAATATCAAAAAAAAAAAAAACACTTATACATTCATATCCATTCAGGATTTCACAATTTACATATTAATATAAGGAAAACTGTTTTTCAATGCCTAAACTTTGGTCTGTGAGACCTATCAATAGGGATGGTCAAATTAGATTCTAACTGGAACATGTACTATTATAGACGTTGTAGTAATGTTATCATCAGTGGAAATAATATTTGGTAGCCAGTAGCCAGTAGTAGCCCAACTGCAATAATAAGTATTTTTATAATAAAAAGCGAAAGCTGTGGACAGATTGTGAAGATAAGTTTTTGTTGCTCGGCCACACCAAAACAACTAAAATCCGATGAAACTTTTCAGTAACATATTTTTACTATGAAGACAGATATGAAATGTCACATGTTCCTAATTAATAGATGAGATAAGTCTGAGGTTGATATATCCAAGAAAAACTATATCAACTATAAAAGTAATAGATAAGTTGCCGATGGCCTCAATCCCGTACCAACCGAGTCCAGGTTCAACCTGCGATAGTAACAACATATCTCTTACTAAACACATATCCATGAGCTGTATTATTTCAATACATCCAAGGAATACTACTCTAAATCTTTCATGTAAGTAAAAATACAGGAATTAAATTTAAAGAAAAAAAATCTGCATTCATGCTAGTTGTCGAATAATCCTAACTTTGGTTTCCATACATTTTGAACCCTATGAAAAAGGGAGTGTGCATATTTCAACAGACGCTAACCCACCAATTCATTAATGGATTAAATTTTCAATAATTACTAATTATTACTTTTTATACATCAGAATAACACAAAATCTTACTTATATACCATAAAATTGTGACCAAACCTATTGTACTGGTATTATTAATTGTGAGATACAGTGGCTATATGGTGGAGTAAGTCTCCAATATTCCATTGTAGTTTAATGCATGATATGCACTCTACCACTTTATGAACATATTAAAATATACCATAATTGATGATACTAGACTAATGAACAACTTTCATAGCTTAAAATGATTTTATTGTAAAGCCATGTAAAACAATGGGCACTAACACATATATAGTTGGAATATACATTGTTTTTCTTTAATGCCACGGGTTCCTATCTAATTTGGCTCTACAAGCTGGCTGGTAGGTGCCCGCTTACACCAAAAGATAACACTCTTCTGTGCCTTGAGACAGATGCTTGGACCTCATATGTTATGTCCCGTTATACTTGGTCATTGAGACATATTCCTATAACAACAAATACATAGAGAATTGGTCTAGTTGGAACTAAAGAACCAATATCAAGTTACTTTCTATCTTCAATGTCCTTATAATTCAAAAACATTACTCTTTTCTCTGGAGACAGGTAATTATTTCAACTATCTTCAATGTCCTTACTATTCAAAAACATGACCCTCTTTACTATGCAGTCAGTTAATGATTTGAATCTTTACCCAACAATTTCAAGTTTAAACATGCACAATGTATGACACATCACTAACGAATCATACCTACTTGTGATACCGTATATTATGCATAACGTTGGTTGGGGTTTAATGATAATGTTTTTTTTAGTAAAATAAAATAAGTAGTTCCTAAATACATACTAGATGGCAGTAGTTGTGTTTTTTAGTTCTACATCATATAAGCAGCATAATAAGCCCACTGAATGCTTAGTCCACAGCTGGGACTCACACAGCCTTCTCTTTTATAAAATCCTACATGCTGGCAATGTGTGGGTTGGTGGATGATTCATGACATCGAAAGACTCTAGGTACATGTCGGTTTCTTCACAATGTTTTCCTTCACGGCTTTTTAAATTAGCACCATTACGCACATGACTAAAAACATGACTGAAAATATAGTGGTGTGCATGGGATTGAGAAAAAAGGTCCTTGTTATTATAATATACAGCTTCCAGCTCAGATACAAAATATGTTGAAAGTAATTTTAACCATATCAGGGAAATATAAATGGTGCCCCATTTAAATTGTTATTTTTGGAATTATGTTTGTTCTCCATTTGAAAATTTCTCTTTTTTACAATGACTTTCAATTGGGATGGGATCCATTTAATTGATGATGCTTGTGAGCATAAAAATATTTCATGTCTATGAATGAAAATCTATCCTACTAATATTACATATAAAAAATGTGAACATTGGATGTTTATTTCCCAATCATGCCAGAACGCAATGAAAGATTGAGTCGAAACTTTGAACACAGTTTCATTATAGTCTGGAACAACGGCAGATGAAAAGGCTCAACTACAATACCTCTGCTAAAACATAAAAAAAAAGATTTTAATAATGATAATGATGTAATATGGATACTCTTAAAATCCAATTTGACTAATACACATTAGGTAGGAACGAGTACAAGGCACAAAGAACTGGCCAAATGGATCTCCTTTTAATAACCTTGCCTGGCCTTTTTAAATAATAATAAAAAAGCTTGTGTGGGAAGACACCTAAGACGTATCACTGTATCCACGGCCCCACCTACTCGGCTAGTCATGCTTGGCTAGGCTCGCTGTGCGAAACAACTTTTAAGTAGTAGGCTGTGGGAACAGATTGTATTCAAAAAAGTCTGTCCCTACTTTGTTTGTGTTGAATGATCTTTTTATTTTGGTGTGTCAATATAGCATATCCATCTCTTCCTAATCATTGATGACTCTTTCTCTCTCTCTCTCTCTCTCTCTGTGTATTCTCCTCACCTTCAATCTCTTTGTGTTTTTATCTGAATCTTTAATACAAAAAAGAGCAATGTGTTTAACATAATATGTGTTAAAATGACTTCAGCATATCATAAACTGCCCACTGTATGTTCCCACTATTGGGACTCGGGGCTTTCTGCCATAAGAACAGGATCAAGAGCATCAAGGTTTTGAATTTGCAACATGGCCGTTTCCTCACAACCTTTTTATTAACAGTTAAAGCCTGTGATAATGACAAACTTTTACAACTGCACATCGAAAAATACTCAAGAGGTATTTATGGTACAAACATATGACCTCATGATGGTGAAAAAATTAAAATTAGGATAAGCCATCCATCATCTAATAATTTTCATAGCTTTCTTTATTCTACAAATCCTACTAAGTAATACAATACTAAAATTATCAATGTTAAAGTTTGCATGTTTGTTGCTCAATTACGTCGAAACTGCTGAACAGACGTCATTATCATCAGCCGCAAGACGTCCACTGCTGAACATGGCCTTCCCCCTAGGTGGGTTATTTATGCCGCGTTTGAAATTTATTGTAGCTACCGTAATACCGGCCTAAATCCCGTGCGCCCTCAAAGCCCATGGTTTCTTCCACTCCGAGGGATAATGGTCAGCGGAATTTGGAACGGACAGATTTTAATTCCTTGACACAAAGGTTACGTAGCTCGAAAAAGCGACATCGTTTCATGGTTGATGTTCCAAAGACACGAACGAAAAGATTTGACTCAAATTTTGTGATAAGAACGTCTAGGCTGTGGAATACGTTGCCTGAGTGGGTTTTTTCCCGATGATTACAATCTTTGTGTCTTCAAATCGAGAGTGAATCAGTTATTTCTAGGTAAACACGCTCCATCGTAGACCGCATTGTCGTTTAACATCAGGCGAGATGGCGGTCAAGTGTAAGACTATAAAAGATAAAAAAAAAAAAAAAAAACTTTGGGACGGCGTGTACGTCAGTGTTTTGCGTTCTACCACTTACAGTGGTCACTGATTTGAGACGGCATATGCGTCAGTACGGTCAATGTTTTGCGTCCTGCCACTTACAGTGGTCACTGATTTGAGACGGCATATGCGTCAGTACGGTCAATGTTTTGCGTCCTGCCACTTACAGTGGTCACTGATTTGAGACGGCATATGCGTCAGTACGGTCAATGTTTTGCGTCCTGCCACTTACAGTGGTCACTGATTTGAGACGGCATATGCGTCAGTACGGTCAATGTTTTGCGTCCTGCCACTTACAGTGGTCACTGATTTGAGACGGCATATGCGTCAGTACGGTCAATGTTTTGCGTTCTACCACTTACAGTGGTCACTGATTTGAGACGGCATATGCGTCAGTACGGTCAATGTTTTGCGTCCTGCCACTTTTCGCGCGACACAAAGGGTTGCAAGTACGGGTACGGAAGGCGAGAGGCAAGATTATCAACTATTACGTCTTGAAGTTTGCTTAAGAGTCTGTCCACTCTGCAGTAGTAGATACGACGAATCCATGGGTTTCAAAGGCAAAACCTTTGTCAGTGCTTGGTTCGATTTCTGAAAGGAGGGGTAACTTCAAGCTTGAGATACAGTTTTGGGGTGGTTCGATCTCTAGACAGTATGGTTTTCGCCGACATTTGTCTTTTGTGTATTTAACAGAGTTCAAACAGGAGGAGGTTATCAATTCGGCCGGTTTTTTTTACTTATGCATTTAGTTTATATTCATTTCTGAGTTTGTTTTTTTTGTCTAGTGTCAGTAAAGTATAGATTACAAACAATGTTTTGAGAACTGTTAGGTATAATCAATATATATCAGTTCAGTACTTTTTGTGCTAAATAGCAACAAACAAACACTCATACATCCTTCCTCACAAACTGACACGTTCATAATATTAGTATAACCAGTTAGACAAACCTACATCATATCAATTTACTACTTTATCTTATTTACGTTTATTATGATATAACTTTCCCATTAGAAATAGGAAGTGCAGTGGGTGGGGTTCAATGCACTGAACAGAGTCTTATTCACATTGAGTTTTAGAGTTATGTATATTGTACAGTCAAGTTTGTCTTAGTAAAAAAGTATGTTGTAAAGATAGTCAGTTGGAAAAAGGTATTATTCCGAATTTGACTCTAAACAGTTTATCACAATAGTATTATAAATGACGGGATGTTTTCCGTGAGTGAATAATGGAACGAGTTCCCGATATTTCGATGCAATTTCATGCAACATGTTCAGTGTTCACGAGTTAACTGACGAATCTGGGAAGATCAGCCACAAAAGTTTAAATTCACAGGCAGACAAATCTGACTACCCTCTTTCACAGTATTGTTCACGATTACTTAGTGGCCTTCGAACATGAATATTGACAAAACACACTGTGTCACTGGTTTTGTTTTTGGAACACAATTTAGACGGGTGCGTTTATTTTTAAATATCCTAACACGTGACTAAAGAAAACAATGATGCGGAAAATTGTTTTATAGGCATGTCGAGATAAACTTTTTTGGAATTACCCACATTGTCATAATTTTAAAAGACAATAAAAAAAATATAAATATTAATTTTAGAAAAAAGTTTAACCAACTTTACTGTTGCATGTTTTTTAATGATTGTTACGCGATAACCAATTGTGTGGTTGAAGATGATGAACGGTGACTTAGTAAATCCGATTTATTAGCCGAACGCAGTACCGCGAATTCAATACTAGCTAATCACGTTTTGGCTTATTTTGGTTATTGTAATTAAAATTATTTGGATAGTTGTGATACTATTTTATTATCTCTTAAAATACATATTATTATTTGATCTCTCTAACTTCGAAAATGTGAAACACTATCAAGTCACTTTCACGATGTCTTTAAATTTAGTACAGTATACATATATCTAGATAAATAGATTTCTTCTAGCGTGTTCGATCCTAGGCCGCAGTGAGTCGTGATCAAACGCTAGAAAGATAGATCAAAACCTATATTGAAAAAAAAAAACATATTTTAGGATTACGCCTAGTCGATAGCTCCATAGTATGTATATCTCTATATATAAAAATGATATGTTGGTTTGTGTACGCTTCAAAAACTCAAAAAGTTCTGCACCGATCGAGCTGAAATTTTACAAATGTTACATAATTCGCATCAAGGATTGTTTTTATCTAATTTTTGCATCACAATGTGCCACAGCGAAGCTTGGCAGGGTTAAACAGCTAGTTAAACATAAAATTATTATTAAAAATAAACTAAACAACATTTTTTGGGGCGTTAAATATCGTAAACTTATAACACTAGTTTTTATTGTTAATTCGTGCCATCCGTAAATAAATAAAAGTGTTTTTGGTTTTAACCTTGTTGTAATAAAGAGCATCTCTACCTATCTGTCTAATAATTCATCGTATGACATCTTAAATTTATTAATCACTCTGAACACGAACGAGTAATACGTAACACGGTACCAACCAGACCACTTCCAAATTAATAAAACTAATAATCACTTGACAAAAAAAGAACAGCGAGGCGAGAACTGAAGTCAATATACTAACCTCATTGTCTTTTTGTCTGCTACCGCTAATAGAGCATAATGATGGTCCAAAAACTATCTTACTTCCCATAATTATAGCATGTCTGAGCTGTCATGGCCGCCGAGATTTCAACCGGTAGCTGGTAATTCAATCTTAGTTCTATTTCAATTTAGCACTAATTTCGCTGAATAAATGTCTACCGCAAAATGCATTCTCTCTACTACATAATCTCGTTCTCGATTTGAGCCTTAGTGCATTGTATTAAAAGTTTAGAGTCTCATTTTGCGTTGGAGGGACGCAATTTGTAGTTGCGTTAATGAGTCTGTGCTACTAGAAGGTAATTAATTAGAAAAGCAATCAAAAACCAATCGTGGAATAACAAAGTGTTCGTTGGAAATTGCTGTTAAATGTTTAGAAGAGTCATGATTTGTACCTATATCGCAGGTAGAATAGGACAATAAATGTGTGATGCTGTTTTTTTATGAAGGGCCCTATGGTAGGTCGCATTCTATAGTCCATACCTTTTAAAAAGAGATCTGTTTTAGCTGGCTTTAGATAATCTATACTGCCTACCGAACTTAGGCTAACGCAAAAGGACCTACTAACCTACATTTACTAATTACACTAATTACGTAGCATACCTTGGTCTTCAAATCGAGAGTGCATCGGTTTCTTCTAGGTAAACATGCAACAAACACGCACCATCGTAGACCGCATCGTCTCTTAACATCAGGCGAGATGGTAGTCAAGTGTAAACCTATAAAAGTAAAAAAACTTAAAAACTTAACATCCTAATTCGTGTACTCAACGTGTAAGTACTATTTTGTACGATGACTAGCGAAAGGGCATCTCAGATGCCAGCCAACCCAACTTTAAGTTATGCCTACCGAATTTTGGGTTAGCACAGAAGGCATAGGACCGTACCCAGTGTACACGATATTTACACACTACGCAAACCACGTATGAATTAATACTAAATATTAAGCATTCGATAAATCATGTGAAGTTGTGGAAACATTTGTCCGCAATTGTTATCGTCCCAAAAAGAAATGTTAAACGTCTCTACCGCTTGGCTTTAGGTTTACAGTTTTAGCTTCCCAATATTGAATAGGAAATTATACTTCCATGAAACTGAATAACAAAACTGCTACTCGTTCGCACGATAGTCGATAGTAAGCTTAGTTAAGGAAGTTAGTTCGTTGGTTTGGTATACTGCTCTATGCAATCTATTAAAGTCAGATGGAGATGTGTAGGAAAAATCTCTTTCTCCCTTAACACGATTTTTCAAATCACTGATAGGGTTTCGTTTGACCGCCACGCCACATCATCTTATGATAAGCGACCACTGGTATTTTCAAGATCAGAATTCACTCTCGACTTTAAGATACATAGATTGTACCTATCAGAAAAAAACACGAAAGACACGAAAGACGATTTTGTTACTTATCGGAACAAATAGATCTATTTCCGATTTTTATTCAGATCAAATTGGTAACCATTAAATGCCAGATAAATAGATTTCTTTTGTCGAACAATAGACTTTCCTAAAGGAAATCACAAATTGTTTCAAATTATTTCACGAAGAAGTGTTCGGGATCTAATTACAAAGAATCTCTGATTACGTGCTCTAATGGGGCTAGCTTTCCGTGAAGTTGCGCAACCGCAACCAACTTATTCACACAAAGCTGCCAAACGAACTGACTAAAAATGATCCGACGGAAGCATGCCATCTTTACTAGAAATTATGGTAGTGGCTCCCTCGTTGTTTAACATTTGTAGTTGGCTCCGGTAGCTATGAGCCAAGGTTAACGTCCCTACGGGCTATTAAACCTCAGACGTTGTTTTTCCTAGCAAAATTAAAAATGCGACTAAAATCATGGCCCTTGTACGCTAGTCTTGATTTGTAATTCATATTTTCACGGTTCGCTGCTTCAGCACGCCATCGCATCGAGTAGAAAGTACTCTATAAATAAATCTAATTAAATACCGAGTTAATTGCAATTCCGATGTGGAGATTCCTCGGATAGCTTGGTCTGTCATTAACGGGAGATTAGAAGGGCGCTGACTTTGGATGTAACTCTGGTAAACTGATAAATGAAATGGCATTTTACTTGAGAGCTTGGGATTTGAAGGCGATTCTTTACTTTATTCCATTGAAATCGTCAATTTTAGACAAAGCAGCCCTTTGGGTTAGTAAAGGGAAAAAAAATCATGTAATTAAAAAAATACAAAATATTTAACACACTTGGGAGCACAGTCCCAGGAGTGTTAGAGGGCCAGGTTTCTTAGGCATCCTGCAGCTCCTTCGCGATGGCTGTGCCAGGGATTTGTAGTACTCTTTTTCTTTCTTGAAGAGCTCTTTCCCTTTATGAGAGGTTAGTGCGCCTCTATGTCGGCTAAGACAAGACCACGCGGAAGGGGACGCCAGGTACGCACGTCAGGGGGACATGATTGGCTCTCCACTATGTTCAACGTATCATGTCTTTTGGTATCGTGCTAGTTCCTAACTTCCAACTCTACACGCAGAGTATCCATTCAGAATGGGCGGGATAACTAAGCGATGTCCCAAAAAAAAAAAAACAATAACGTGAGGCAACTAGAAAAATCAAGCTTTTCTATTGGTGGAGATGTTCGTTATTTTTAATTTTTTTATTTATTGATTTACTTGGAATATTTTCAGTGAAAGTTCCATCTAAATAATTCGCTGTTGTGGCACTGATATGACATATGACCTAATGGAGGTCCCTTCGTTGTTTCCGAAGGATGAAAGTGTTCTGTGTTAAACCAGCCGCGTCGTGCACGTGCCCGTTTAGGGTCTACTTAATATAATAGACGGTTAGATAATTACGGAACGACCCTTCATGTTTAGCGTTGTTAATTTGATGTGCACTACATTGATTACGGAACGGAACTAATTCATACATTTTAATACTATACTGCGATGATAATGCGTACATCATCTTACTGATGCATGTTACTATATTGCATGGTCTGAAATGTAGCTGTTGTGACTGGATTATGATATTGTAACTAATAACACAGACTTGCAATGGTTTTGACTTTTAACCGCTGCATCGTGTAATAATGATATTAGAAAAAAAAACTACGAAATTGATATCTATAGCCTTTGAAACCATTGTAGTGATTATAATAATTATTTCACTATCTTTCAGTCAATCCTCCAATTCAGTCCAGACTATGCTACCTCGCCACTATGCTCTTGAACTTCGTTGTATCTTGTAGTCGTATACTTATTTCAGAAAAGAAAATAATTAAATTTTAATTTTGTGTAGAAAAACTTATGAAACAAATAAAAGTACATCCTAAAATACTCATAGTAAAAACCAATAGACCACATTTTCAGAAAAATACCCTATTTAGCAACCAATCGCGTGACTTTTGTGCAAAGTTCCTCCAATTAAGTTTTCCTGATCGTGTTGCCGATTAAAATCTAGCTAGCCAATTAAAAGGGCTTCGATAGTGGCGTGCGGTATGGCGTATGCATTTCTAATGTGGTCGTCCACCTGTGACTTTGATGGTCGCGTGCCAAGATGCTATGGACTATGCTATAGTCTGACCATGTTATGGTCGCCATTGTAAGAAGGGCGTTCACATCTCCAGGGCGCTGAGGTTCATGTGCTCATTACCTGCCTCAAGATATGCCGTAGATCGTCTTGTCCCTTTCACGTCTATCATTAATGTCTTCAAACGTCGTTTTAACCAAAACCTTAGACGGATTTATTAGCTCATAAAACTCTTAAGTGCGCTTCCTATCTATACTCATAAAGAAGTACTATTTTCAACATTATTACAGAAAGGGTAGGATAGTTCAAAGCTTTACCAAGTAACTAATAGTATCGCGCGGATTCACCCGCGTAGTGATGTGTTGTTTTCGTTCAAAGCTTTTTTTAAAAAAGTATCGCGTGGATTCACCCTCGTAGTTTCCGATCCCGTTATTTTCACGGGATAAAAATTAGCCTATACGTTATTCTAGACTATTATCTATTTATGTACCAAATTTCATCCAGATACATGAGACATGGAGAAACACGAAAATTAAAGAAAAAAGTCACAAACAACGAGGTTTTGGAGTAAACGAAAATATCATTGATGAGTACAATTTTTGATGATAATGATCCATCAACCCGCACTGGGCGAGCGTGGTGGATTATGGCATTGGCTCTGTCCTTACAAGAAGGTCCCGAGTCTCAGCAGCGGATTAGTGAGCTGCGTATGTTATACAATTTTTATATTTTTGTTGGATTTTCACTGGATATAACAGGCAAAAATGACCTATTTCCCCAGGCAGACTACAAAGAGTTACCATCATCAAATTTAACACACCTATTTAGTTACCATCATCAAATTTAACAAAATAACTAATCTACCTACAGCATTAACTTTTTTGTTCTTTTGTACACACATTCTATTCTAGCTCTGTCACTAACTTATATTAAGGCGTGTACCCGTGAAATCATGGATATATAATTTGATATTTCTGCAAGTCAAGCCTGCAGGCTCCGCTAGCGTGGGCGATCGCATAAACGAGTCGTCGACATAATCCGACGAGCAGCCCAGGAACTAAACTTATTCACACTACTATTTATACTAAAGGGCATCGTCCCTTCTATTTACGATGCACGGTCGGGAGAGCGCCTGTTTTATAGTTACGGTCCTGTGGTTGAAAAAAAAAATCACTGCGAAAAAACTGAGCTTAATTGCCGGAAAGACTACTTCCTCTTGATGTGTCTAGACTTTAAGATATTTTGTGATTTTGTTTTAGCAGAGTTCAAAAAGGTTTGCGGACTGCGAAATCACCTGTCAAAAATAATTCATAATTTCGCGAAAGGTTGCGCCAATAGTATTTTGTTAAAGGATATATGATAAGCATTATGTCAACGTGAATAATTTGATATAATGAAAACATATTATGTCAAATTATTGACGTTGACATCTACATATACACCTACTTATGACAGTTATTCTGAAGACGTCTCATTAGTCGGAATCTCTTTTTGAAGTGAAAACTGATTTTGCTACTCGTACGTTGAGTAGGTACAGTATATACTTTTGGTAGGAAGAAATTTTATGACTTCGACTCACATGTTAATGTAGAGTTTGCATATAAGTTCGCATGGATTGATTTTTTTTCTAAAATTATTCAACAAGTTCCTTGGATCCTAATACTTATTACAATCTATCTTAATGTATTAAGTCTAGGCTAATGAGTAATTTATATCTAACTTAATTTGCTACATAGTTTATAGCCTAAATTGAATAAAATATTTTTTTTGTTACAAATAACCTTTCAGTACTCATACATGATACTTATATTTGGACTCTTTCAAAGAGTCCCCTGGGGAAGTAGTTTACCTTCATTGAAACATCCAAACTTTAAGATAAGATAGAAAACTCTTTATTAAAAGCCACAACACAAAATAAACCAAGAAAGCAAGCATGACATTGTAATTGACTTTAACATTTTTAATATCAGTGCGATGATTCCTATTGTAATAGTCAAAGTCATTTAGTTCTGAGGAAAAAGAGTTGCACAATACTTTTATTATTTTCTTGTATATACCTACTTACAAATATGCATTATGCAATACCTATCCTATGTACCCATTCGATTTACTGTTATCTTTGTCATAACAACTACTCGTAAAGTTCCACTGCAGTGTGACAGTCGTTCTTCTTGTTTTATCGTTTTGCGTCTCGAAATGTTATCTACTTTCAAATCCTCCGTTTCTTAAATGCTTGTCTATAATGGTGGACAATGTTAATTGTGTTTTGTTATTTTAGAACGTCACTTTGTTTAGTGCATTATCTCAACATACTTCTGATTGGGCTCTGCTGCTAAGTTACCACAGTTAGGGTCCTGCTGCAAAGTTACGACAGTTTTACATGGACGTATAATAAAAGTCGGGCGTAGTCTCGCTAATATAAAACAAAAAACGGTGCCCATCTACTCGGCCACATTATATGCACGTGTGCGCTGTCATACAGGCTGATGACGCACACATCAGTGGGTCATTACACGCGCTACTTGTGTGTATGTGTGCGTGTCAGCCTTTCAGTGACAACCTGACAAACGCACACGTGCAAATGTGGCCGACTCTAGTGACACAGTTTTTGTTTTAGCGAGACTACGCCTAACTTTATATCTACGTCCATGCAGTTTTGCTAGTTTTTCTACCGCCAATTAGTAATGTGCAAACATTATTGTGGCTTGTTTTAAAAGGGCTATGTTTCTAGATTAATTAAAGAGCAAGAAGATAAATCATACTTTTATATGACGAACGCAGTGCTAGACAGTGAACTTATCTGGTTCAAAATCTTCTGTGTGGTATGGTCCTGTCATGGGCAGCCGCGTCATTACCATGTATTGATAATTCTATAGTATACAAATATATCATCATTATCACCTATATTATAAAATTCCTCCACTTCAACTAACAGTACTATTAAGTAGAAAAGTTCTAGAATTCCTATTAAATTCAATACACAGTTAAAATTATAATCAATCTAAAAATAATACTATAAACATTCAATGCGCAAGCATTCACAGGAAAAACTTCATACAAATTACGCTCAATCGTAAGCTCAGATTTAGATTTTAAATTAACAGCAGGTTAGATCTAAAGTTATTATGTCCTGTCTGCAATCGTATCTATATACCTACCTAGTTCTGCGAGTCAATTAAGGTTCATTACGAACGATTCTCAGTAGTTTTTAGAATCCTAAATGCAATTTGGTATCGCCCAAACTAGTTTTGCATAAACGGATGTCACCGTATCCTCAGTAAAGTTAATTAGGTCTACATTATACCAATCCTGACGGCGGACACGGGGTCAAGAGTTATTGGATTCAATAAGTGATTGTCAATTGTCATCAATAACGGGATCATTTCAAAGTAATTAGCTTACTGGCGCTCCGCCCCAGCTTCGCCCGTGGCAATTTATAAACATATGTGTATAGTGTATTATGCCTATAGCCTATAGTGCTCAGGGACCACGTAATTATCCAACGGGGAATGATTTTTTAAAATCGGTCCAGTGGTCATAGAGATTAGCGTGTTCAAACAAAAAAACCTCTTCAGATTTATATTATTTCTAGCAGCGCCCGCGGTTTTACCCGCGTTTTTCCTGTTGTTCCCGTTATTTTTTCGGGATAAACGTATATGTGTTAATCCAGGGTGTCAGCTAACTCCTTACCAAATTTTATTAAAATCGCTTCAGCCGTTTAGACGTGAAGATGTAACAAACATATTATACACTCACAAACTTTCGTCTTTATCTTATCTTATACCTTTAAACGACCAATTCTTGTAGGTATATATATAGAATCTGAATCTCGGAAACGGCTCGAACGATTTTCATGAAATTATGTATACAGGGGGTTTCGGGGACGATAAATCGATCTAGCTAGGTTTTATTTTTTAAAAACATCATTTTATGCGCGTTTTTAGACAATGAAAAACTCCTACAATGTCATTAGAACACGATGACTTATTTCGCCACTGTTTTTTAAGTCTAAATGGCTCAGTCGGAATATGCTCGCCCTCGGAGTCAACAGGCCCCGGTTCGAATCCTGATGGTTACACTCGGGTCTTTTCTTTTTGTCCTGTTTTGTTCTTAGAAAATCTTTTACTTGGAGCGCTTTATAAACGCATTTAAACCGAGCAAAGCTCGGTCAACCAGGTACTTATATTGGTAAGATTATAATTTGTAGATTATACTTGTACATAGATCGGTCTCAAATCTAAGATTCTTTCTTGTGGTTACACACCTTTGCCAGTAAGTAATTTTAGCTTACATGTATATTAGCATCAAAGCAAATACCTATTATGCGTAAAATCCCTACCGCTGTTAACAAAAGAGCTGATAACTTTGAAACGGCTAAACCGACTTTGATAACCGCTCCCGACTAATTCACCTTTCAAGATTGACAGATTGACACACACATATAGACACGTCAAAACTATGAAAGTCTTTTTTGCGTCAAGGGTTAAAAATAAATTTCAAAGTCTTACACATTTTAAACCACAGATCCTTTCTAGTGATATTCACTAATAAGTTTTTGAATAATACTTGACTACCTTACAGCATAGCAACTAATTATGAAATACTTAACGCAAATGAGACAAGTCTTTGGTCATGTCGTATACATTGTTATGCTCATGTGTATTAGCATTTGAAAAGATCTTTTGTATAGCCTTTCCGTTATGTAGTTGACTTGCTTTCTTTTGCTGAAGTTTTCTATAGAGCTAATAGTTTTAAAGTCACAGTATTATTCAGTCATTATTTCTTACGAATACTTTTTTTTTTTTTATTATTGAAGTATTGTATCAGCTATCTCGCTTCTATTATATAGTATAATAGAATAGGTAGGTACTAGCTTTACTTGTGTAAAGTGGCCATCAATTATCATTTAATTTTTTCAGACCTAGAAAACTAGGTTGATATTCCTTAGTAACACGTTCTTATATTGAGTGTCTTACCATCAGTCAGACGAGTTGCTTGTTTATCACTTTTATTACGTTAAAACCCTCGCATATCAATACTCGTTATCACGAAATATTTGCAGTATCTTTTTGGCTATAATTCTTTATGTTTTTGACCCCTATACATACACTACTATGTTTACAACTTGCACGCGAGATAATGTCAAAATAGCCTTTGTCTTATCTTGCGGAATTACGGTCAAGTTCGTTTAGCGTATTCCGTAGTAGGGTCCCGACCCGTAGTTCGACTCAGAAAATTTGACTAATTTAAGTACTTCCTTTTTTTTGATCTGACTGTGCAAATGATTTTTTTAGTGAAATGACTGCAATCTCTGCATATTTTGCCTGGGGAAATACCACGTATTTGCCAGTTATTCTACTGCCAAATAGGACTGTGCAAACATCACTGTGTTCTGCTTTGAAGAGCAATGTTTCCAGTGGAGAAACTACAAGGCATAAAATAAATCATCAATCATGCCACTGGGTGACGAGCGCAATTCATTGCTATGCAGTGGTTTGGACACTGTTGTGGGGGAGGCTTGTTGCTTACCATCTTCTTGACCGGTGGTCTTGATTCTCTACTATAAAACAATTCTTCTTCTTTATCGCATCGCTCTTGGCAGAGCGGTCGTGGTCACGACGAGGCATCCACGTCGGTGGTAGGGGTGGACACAGCTCTCCGTACGATCTCCCGCCATTTTTCTCTATTCGCGGACTGCCTAGCGCAGTCAGACACGTGGCTTCCTATCGCGGATTTCACTTGGTCAGTCCAGCGCATAGGTGACCTGCCGCGCGATCTGGTTCCTTCCACTTTTCCCTGCACAACCAGCCGCTCTATGGAGTCGTCATTTCGTCTGGAGACATGTCCAAAGTACTGTAGTATGCGCGACTGTACTACAGCCGACAGACGCTGCTTGATGCCGAGCTCTTGAATTATGGACACGTTGGTGCGGAACGCTGTCCACGATATGCCGAGCATCTTCCTCCAGCACCACATTTCTAGAGCGTCTATCTTCCCTTTTTCCAACTCGCGCACTGTCCACGTCTCTGCCGCGTAAAGAAAAATGGGGAATACAAGCGTTCGCATGAGCCTGACTTTGGTGGCTTTGGTAATGTTGCGATTCTTCCATATTTTCCTTAACTTCTCCATCGCGGTTCTGGTAATGGCCATACGTCGTTTCACTTCATCTACACAGCCGCCGTTGTTTGAGATTAAGGCCCCAAGGTATACGTAGGTCTGAACCACGTCACAGTTTGCAATCTGTATCACTTCAGGCGAGTTGTTGTTGACGCGATCCACGATCATAATCTTGGTCTTAGATCGGTTTATTTTTAATCCAAACGTAAGGCTTACGTGCTCCATTTTGAGAAGTAATTCTTCCATAAAGGCCGCGTTACTAGCGAACAAGGTGGTGTCATCCGCGTATCGCAAGTTTGCAATTTTGTATCCACCAATCGCAACCCCATCGGTCCAGCCTTCGAGAGTGATTCGCATTATAAGCTCGGTGTAGATGTTAAACAATAGAGGTGACACTATACATCCCTGTCGCACGCCTGCACTTGGATGGAAGCTATCTGAGAGGAGGCCATCTGTACGCACTGAAGCTGTTCCCCCTTCGTAGAGCTCCCTGAGCAGGTGTACGAGATGCTGTGGTGTACCCATGTCCAATAGTGTTCTCCACAACGTTGGCCATTTCACCGAGTCAAACGCTTTGGAAAAGTCAACAAAGCATATATAGGTCGGCTTGTTGAATTCTCGAGCCTTCTCAATAATTTGACGAACGATGAGAATTTGTTCACGGGTTCCCTTTCCTTTCACAAATCCGGCTTGTTCTGGTGCAATTTCTCTGGATAAATATGCTTTCAGTCGCTCGTTTACTATATGTAGCATTATTTTGCTTGCGTGTGTTATCAAAGCTATTAGTCGAAAGTTGCTACACTTTTTCGTAGAGCCTTTTTTATGAAGAGGAGTGAAGACTGTGTGAGCCCATTCAGAGGGCCATTTGCCTGTGAGCCATATCTTATTACAGATGGTGTGGAAGATATGAACGCCACGCTCTCCCAATGCTCGTATAGTTTCAATTGGGATCTCATCTTTCCCTGTGGCTTTTCCATTCTTAAGATGTTTAATGGCGGCTCTTACTTCTGACTCTAGAATATTCGGTTCGAGCATATCACTCGTGGGCTCTGTGGACGTGAAATTTCGCGACTGATGATCTTGAAATAATGACTGACAGTAATTCCTCCAAACTTCCGAAATTTTGTCCAATTCAGTGACTACTTGGCCATTCTGATCTTCAATGGCCCAGGTTTTGGACGACAGCTTTTTTGTGATGAGGCGGATCTTGTGATACAAGTCTCTAGACTCATATCTGTCTGCATGGGTTTCAATTTCCTTGCACATATTTTGCAGATAGGCATTATGATCTTGTCGGCATTTCAGTTGAATGTGCGCCGATATTTTATTCAGATCCTTGATGTTTACTCCCGCTGCTTTCATATTACGGCGTTTTTCCACGAGTTCAAAGGTGCCATCAGTCATCCAGTGCTGCCTTTTTTGGGTTGCGATTGGTTGTGCAGCCTCCAGCACACCTGTGGTAATGAGCGTCTTTGCTCGGTGCCAAAGCTCATCTGGTGTTTCGTTAGCCAAATCTGCTTCAGTCCACTGTGACCAGTTTTGCTCGATAACCGAACGGAAATCCATAACATTGCTCACTATCAGCTTCCTTGGCTTTTTAATGACTCTGGTTGCTTTTAGTTTGAGTTTCAATTTACTGATCAGAAGTTGGTGATCAGACCCGCAATCCGCCCCAGGTAATGTATGGGCATTTGTTACTGATGATTTCCATCGTGATCGAATCATGATGTAGTCTATTTGATTACGGGTTTTACCATCGGGCGATACCCAAGTGTATAGCCTTCTAGGGTGGTGTTGAAAAAGACTATTTACAATCAGCAGGTCATTTCCGGAAGCGAATTGTATTAAGCGTTCACCTCTGTCATTTCGTTTCCCGAGCCCAAATCTCCCTGCGCATTTGCTCAGTTGGTTAGCGTTTTCTCCGATCTTGGCATTCCAGTCACCTAGAATAACCAGTAACTCTCTATTGGGTATCTTTGCCATTGTACGTTCTAATTCGGAGTAAAACTTCTCGATCGTCTCGTCACTCGCGGCAGAGGTGGGGCATATATTTGGATCATATTAAAATTGACTGGTGAAGCTTTTATCTTAATGCTGATAATCCGATCGCTTACCGGCTCGTATCCCATCACGCACCCTTTCTGATGTATAGGTATTAAGAAAGCCACTCCATTACTGCAGCTGATGTCGTTGCCAGAAAAGTATATGACATGGTGGTCTGTCAATAAGTGTCCGCTGCCTTTCCAGTGTGTTTCGCTTAAACCACAAATGTTCACACCGGCTCTAACTTTTTCTCGTTCCAACACTGTAAGTGTTCCAGGTTGGTTTAAGCCGCGTACATTCCACGTTCCTATCGTTTGGAGACGCCGTAGCTTGATGGAATTCCCAGTAGTAGAATTTCCATGGAGGGCCTGGTTTCCCACCCCGCCATGCAAACATAAAACAATTACAAGTGCCAATAAAATAAATATTGGTGGACATTTTACACATTGAAGTGGTATTTAGGCAAGTTATGCTCTTTTTTTTTTAATAAAAAAAAGAATTCTTGATCTTTGTTTAGGAATGCTTGGTGTCGTATTTATCTACTTATACTAGACATTTACTTTTGACTTTTGGGCGCCAAAATCTGTTTAGTTTGGCCCGCAAAACTCTTCTAAATCTTTGTAGTAAAATCAAACCGGTGCAAAAGGTGTGAGCCTGTGAGTCAACACTCAACATAACTAAAAACAAAATCGTGCCTAAGTCATTTTGGAAAACATAAGTAAAAATCTTAATACAATGTCGTCATTTTAATATTATTTTTAGGTTCATCTGTCATTTTGCCAGAGAACCCTGATGACATAGTAAATGCAATTCTGGGTATCATTGTTAACTCAACCTGTGCACTGCGATAACCGCTCTCCATGTAGGTATCATTTGACTCGATCGTCCTACTAACATCCAGAATAAATTGGTTGACATTTGATAAGCTATCTTTATCGAGCAGCGATTATTGCGTTGCATGCTTATGTAGCGTTGTATTAAGTGTTACTATGCTAATGTAAAGCTTATTAGCCTATTTTTAAGAACCAAACTACTTTCAAATATTTTTCATTGCATAGCAGTTGCTGATACTATAAAAATAATTTGACTGATTGTATATTTAACTATATTTCAAGAGAATTAAAAGAAATAATTGCACATGTCGGAAGACCACGTGCACCTGTACAAATGTTTACACCATTCCGTTAATTTTTGGGTGGGCGAATGCATATTTGCAAATTTTGAAATCGGCAAATTAGCACTTTCGGTCACATCAATTGCAAGCGAAGTATCCCCGTGTTTAACTTTACTCTTAGCGCACTGCACGTGAATTAAAAAAATATGATTTATCCGTTTAACCTCTGATAAAGCTATGTGCTTTTAGCTTATCGACAGTGTTGAAAAGATTTATGACTTATTTTGCATCGAAATCTTACCTACTCAGATTCTTATTTATTGCATAATTATATTCTTTCTGAACATGTTCCGTGTGATCATTTAAATCAAGATTAAATTTAGGTATGTTCGACATGTTTGGTTTAGCATATATTATGGTTTTACGAATTCTGTCTTCGAGCAGACATTTTTGTTTAGTGAGGTAATTAAATATGACTTGTTGGAAATGTTGCACACCTATATTATTTATTCGGTGACCAGCCTTCAACTTGACAGCGAACAGCTGAGAGG
This sequence comes from Ectropis grisescens, assembly GCA_017562165.1. Taxonomy (NCBI): domain Eukaryota; kingdom Metazoa; phylum Arthropoda; class Insecta; order Lepidoptera; family Geometridae; genus Ectropis; species Ectropis grisescens. Next base: position 5,667,976 of record CM029781.1, on the reverse strand, counting down.
TGATGTCATGCGCAATCATTATCTAATGTTTGTTTTGCTCGCATCGACATTAAATTTTAAATCGTCGTCATATTATGGTGTTAAGTTATGGGGCAATATTTTAAATTTAAACTCATTTATTTATGCACCAAGCTTTTAGTCTCGGATCAATAAGGCGTGATTCAGCGAATGTACTATACTCGGACTTTCAGAATTACAAAGTGTATTAGTTCGGGGAAGTTCATTGTGCCTATCAGTTGAGTCAACTTCGTCTACCTTACGTCGTTTTATTTTTTCTTATTTGTAAAGGGCGATAATTTACTGACATTGTTGCCAAAGTATCCCATATATTGCTCTGAAATCATTTAAAATAATATGGCAATATTACCGACACCCTTCTACGTATGTTCTCGTAAATGTCGTGACTTTTTTCGTTTTTAGTGAATCGATGATCTTTAAGTGTCATTTGTATAATAATCAGTTTGAATCTGTATCAATCAGCACGGTAAACCTTATTTTTTTATGCATTCTATTTTTGTATAATGGTACTGGATTCTAACTGGATTATCAAAATAATTTCTTCGTTTGCATCAAATAATATACGGAATTCATTTTCAAGAATTTTATTGCCGGTATTATTAGTTTATTGCCATTAGTTTTTACAAATAATTTCTGGTATATTGAAATGATATTTAATTTTCTGATCACAGTCGATGACCTTACCTTAATTTGAATATGACTTTTTGCTTGCACTTTGACAAGTCGAGACAGGTCTGCTGGTTTAACAAGGTTTAAATGCTGTCAGAGATCACCTGTACCCCTGCTTAATGCCACTAATATACATTGTCTAACATTCATCATTCACGTCATCGACGTACAAGTCTCTAGTCAGGTTTTTTAAGCTTAATTTATTAACTTGTCTCTGGCTATCCCTATCCGAATAGAATGCAAGTTTTTAGGCGATGATTCAATAGTTTCTAATGGATCGTTACTGCGTCTGTATCTCGAGTCAATGTATCCTTTATTTCCAATTAATCTGCAGTATTAGAAGTTTTAATTGCATTTTCAAGGAAACGGATATTCAAAGCCGGTTGTTGCGCGCTGTAATAAATTAAATCAGTTTTATTTCTTGTATTGTTGTTGAGCCATTGTGAAATGAACTACGGTAAGTCGGAGTATCAATACTACCCAATTATTTATAAGCATCTATTCTGAATGCAGTTTGAAAGTACATGAGTTGAACGACCGGAAAGCGCTACTGCAAAGCTGTACTAAACACGTTTCTTAGTTTCAATAGTATATCTAAATAAATACCCCAAGTTACACGTGTGACATAGTTTGTTTAGCGGTTATTTAATGAAGGGTTTGGTAAATGTGGTACGTATCTATCCGGTCCATGGTGTTAAAATTCCGCGCTCTTACACCTGAGCAATTACAAATGTAAACATCTCCTATGGTTATACTGTTTGTCCGCTTGTGCCAATAGCGCTGGCCTCATTGAGGTGCCAGCAGCCATTATACTCAGGCTACCATCCACGAGCGAACAGAAAAAAAAATGTATCGATAAACAGAAGCGCTAATAAGTCAGCTACGATTTAGTGCTCTGATTTGATAGCCGATCGTAATTTCCAATGACACACGGTGTAACTAATGATCCCCTTTGAAAATATTGTCAGAGGCAGGTTCTTTTTTGTCGTTTCTGAATCGATCATGGATTGTTACACTGACATTCTATTCAGGCGTGTAATTCGATCGTGATAGCCGTCGACGACGGCTGGCCGCTGTATTGGGGCACTGTCGCTCGCCATTACGTAAATCTCTGTGATTAATGTCGCCGCATCAACGTGTATTGTAGTTTCTACAAGTATAATAATAATTGCTACAGTTTTTTGCGCTTTGTCTCCATTCTTGACACCTGAGACTGAGCATAAATCAGTTGTCATGTGTTGAATTTGGGCTGATGGCAAACAATGTTAGGCAATCAATAGTCGTCCATGGTAGATTCTGTCTGACATCATCATCTTTTAGCGTACTCGGATGAGCATGGCTAGATTATACAGACCTAGACGATGTAGAATGTAGTGTTTGCCGATTGTGCTGTGTCCGTTTTTTTATCGGATATAGATTTTTCATGTTGATTATAATCGCTCTTGGTGATGCGCAGCAAAAACGTCAACACATTCTATTGGTATTAGGTAAAAATTGGACAAAAAATCTTTTGCATGCAAAAAGTCTGACTTCGAGCACGACCCCGTCCATGTGTTAAGTAATGAACCACGTTTTTGGTTCAATGCACTCACGAATCCCCATTTTACTGAATATCTAATGGCGTGACGATGAATTCATTTGTATCGAAACTATCGAAGCATTATTACTGCACTGTCGGCACGATTTATGGGGCGTGCTTCTGTATTATTATTATCGTTCTGAATTAGCAATTCACAATTTCTCAATGATGCCGAATACGGCTAATGATATGGCAGATGCAGGCAAAGCTAACGTTTCTGTTTCTAAATAGGATATGTTAATATAACAATATGCGTGGGCGTTGGCGTCTGGTAAAATATATCTGAGTCATTACATTAGCTAGCCAGACAATCGCGGGAGTTTCGTTGGCGACAGTTCATCGCACTGCATCTGGGTTCACGATACATTTTTTCAGGTTTTCTCGGTCTCAGGTGACGTGGTTCATCTTGTTATGAAACTGCAACGATTTCTCCATATAAACCTATTCTTTACTTGTCACCTGGTAAATGGAACAAGAGCGTTAGTCTTTCGTTATTATTCTAACTTTTAATCGCAAGGATTAGTTAGCGTTACCTTGTCATTTTTCATCAATTAATAATTAGGAGAACAAAATATTTATGTTTTACCATTTGATTTTGATCACACCTCCACCCGACGTATTTGGAAATATTTGAGACATAATGAAATTTAAAGTTATTTTCTTGCCTATGTCTCATCTATACTTCTATACTAATATTATAAAGCTGAAGAGTTTGTTTGTTTGAACGCTAGGATCTCGGGATGTACTGGTCCGAATTGAAAGATTATTTTTCTATTGGATAGTCCATTTATAGAGGAAGGCTATAGGCTATAGAACATAACGCTACTATCAATAGAAGCGGAGCATGAATCAAGAATGTAACAAAAACGGGACAAAATACTAATTTACAGAGTTTTCTTACCGTGCTTTGACATGACAGCATGTGTCTAAGATTGCATCACTGAACCTTTGTTAATCAAATTTGTTTCTAAATCTGAGTTGGTACGATCAATTTCCGACAGGTGGCGTAGCAGGCAGCTGAAGAAGGTTTTTTGTTTGAAAGCGATATTCTCAGGAATTATTGAACCGATTTCAAAAATTCTATCACCGTTGGATAATATGTACAGGATCCCGATGAGTGGTATCGGGCGAAGCCGGGGCGGTCATCTAGTTCTAATATTATATTCAAGATTTGTTCTTCAATTGGATGTGTTTAAGATACGAACATACGACCTCGATTTGATCTAATTTTGTATTTTTTCGATTTGATTTATCATATGTAGTAAGCATGGTACACAACGCGAATGCAACAGTTACTGCAAATACTTCATTTTAAGATATTCTTAAAACCACAATCAAGCTTCGCCATTCAAATATTCTCAGTTTTATTGCTAAACTTATTACGGTTTATTTTATAACACAACAGTGAACATCTTTTACGAACTCACATCAATGTTCTGCTTTGAATATAAAATGAGCTTCAATGTTAACGTCAGTGTAGATTTGCAAGGAAAATGTTCATGTCGTGAACTACATGCGCTCAACGAAGACTACGCATATATGAACACAGATGTACTGTGTCTATAAATTTTACAATCGTTCTAAGGCGTAGGGTTACCAATAGGATCCATCAAACAAAGAAATATGTAAGACTTAAATCGTAAAATAGGCAGCATTATTAAAATGTAAAGCCTTTAATACTTCACTAAAATTCGCGGTAAGAACGTAGGAGTCAAAGTGCTTCAAGTCAATGGCACTCATAATACGTTTGTGCAAACATTCTGTCTCATTAACATGACCAGAAACTTGACTGTCGTTTATTAAGAAAATAACTCCTTTTTTGCCGTCGAAGAATTTACTTCACCTATGTTAAAGTGCTAACCAAATATTTGCCTTGAACAAAAAGTGACGAGCATCATATTTTTCTAATCAACTTATTTTAGAACCTGACGGATCTGACTTGCGAATAATATTTTCCTTTGCGACCGCAAATTGATTCTGTGAAATAAAAAAAAAAGCGACTTATTCCACGCGTCATTGAAATCGTTTGACGAAAGGAGAAACCGTGCGCTAGAAATTGAAACTATAATTTCCCCGTGAACAGGGCAATAGAACTTTACTAGGCTTTGTTTCGAATGTGAGTCAAGAGTCCGAGAGTGTTTAAAAGCTCCGTGCTTTACCATAACACTGCTCAAACAATCGCTGGCCCGGTCACCCGATAAGGTAAAAAGTGGTACGATAACCGGTGCATTATGAAGGCATGAAGCCACGGCTACTGTTTCTGATAAAAATAAAATACCAATAGCTAAAGGAAGCTTTGTTCGACTGGCCTGAGTTGCCCTATGAGATAACTCGAGGTGAAGGAACTCTTGAGTGCACCGCAAGATGCAATAGCTGCTTGGGATGCAGTTGTTGCTTTCTATACCGTTATTGACCCGGCACTAGCTAGAACCTAGCCCTAGCTGCATATCGATATAGGCGGTAATAGACTCGGCTAGAGCGTTGGCCAATCTCGGCGGGCGACCAGATCCTGTTTCTCGACTACATTCAATTTATAAACTAGCCGCTGAAGTCAATCTTAAAATAAACCTTAGCTTGGGCCGTGCACTTTATCAATAGAGAAGATTGGGACTGAAAGTCGATTCTGTGTAACTTTAAAGCTATAGTAATGTCCAAAGTACATAGTTTAATTCAAGGAAATCGCTTCAACTTGCGTAATGTTCTGTCATCGGTGACGCACATTTTTCCAACTTTTTATTGCTCTTCATGACAATGTAGAGAAAACGTGTGAAGTTATTGTACACGTTGGCATGCCCTTGGGGCTATTAATAGGTTTATTAGCTATGCTGTATCTAGTTGTTACTGTATCGTGATATCTAGGTCATGCAGTGTGCACTGCAGCTGTCACGAGGTATCGTAAGATTTATTTTTGATAGAATTAAAATAATTACCACAGACTGCGCCAGATGTTTTACAGGTTGTTCGAAATCTTAATTATTTTTACACGTTGATCAATGATGTTACCTAATGTTAAAATACAATATCGTTACTATAGATGATCCATGAATCATCCTAGGATCGGAAGAAGACTAAGAGACTTTGCCTAGCAACAGTTAATATACGCCCGAAAAAAGATGGTCTAACTGTGTCGAATTCAATTGCATCCGCTCAAAGGTAAAACACAATGTTATTTCAGGCATTGGACTTCATTGATAATGTAATAAAAAACACCTTGTTTTCCTGTGACTCAAAACTGTGTAATTTACTGCAGTCTCATTTACGAAATAATGCCGGAAAGCATTTCTATTCACCTGCGACCGCTATGATAAGACCTTCGAGTGTGACACACTTTTAGTGAATTTCAACTGATAGTGGTATACTCACTTGTTGGCTTAGAAACGTTCACGTTATCTCCAACCGTATTTCTTAAGCATTACCATTCAAGTGCTCGAAGATTCTTCGAAACCTGTACACCATTCTGCTATCTCTACTATTTACTTTTTCAAGACGGGCTTATCGTTCTTCAATAGTCCTACAAATAGCAAGATTGACTCAACTACCTAAATAGAAAACGTTCTTTTGTTTCGTATTCTACGCCTAGAACAAAAATTCGGGCCAATCTGTTTCTATTAGACACGTCCAGAGAATTGGATGTGGGCAGTACCTATGTAGGAGGAGGCCTTGCAAAAGACGGTTACACTTAGACGATTAATTACTTTGACTGCTCCGCGAATTTGACTCTACATGCGTTAGGATTCAGCATGGTTTCGCATCCGCCAGGATACCGACAAATTTGGCGACGGACTGAATTAATTATGCCGCGGTTGACGATGGTTTGTCACGTACCTGACCAAATATAGTGGCTAACAAACCCACACACCTTTTACGGGCGTCCCCTCAGGAAGGAAGAGGAGTGATTGAACTCGTTTGTGCGACAGCATTGTCCGTCGATATTGCCAGAATTGTAATGCAATTTACTAACGTACTTCCGATGTCCGCTCGATTCTGAGGTGAGCTGACCTGAAAAAAATAAACGTGCTGACCACGTCATGTTACAAAATGAACCTGACTGGCGTAACTAAATAGTTTGATGATTTTGCGGTGAATGATACATTATTGCAGTCAGTTATAGTAACTGTTGAAACAGTAGGTATCGTAAATATGTCATCACCTTCGACACTCAATGACATGTGGTCAGGACAAATTGAATAAGTGCATTGATCGGACAGGATATCATTATGTTCGGCTAAGTTATGCATGCCACCATTGTTGTTGGTTTAATGCCATTATTTTAATCCATAATGCATGTCTTGCGTCTGTTTTGAATGAAGCTCAATTTTGAATTTTCTAAATTTATGTGTTGTACCGTCTTCAATTTTCTAAGTAGCTTGCAAACGTCTCTGCACATATCTGGTATTGTAATTGTAATGAAGTAATTATAAAGTATACATAACTCAGCTTGGTTATTGGCGGAATAGTGGAAATACTAGTTGGCAACCGATACAACGTTTTGTGCTTACACCAACTGCACATAGGGTTGTCAGGTCGCTAAACGTAGTAGCCGGACAGATCAGCCAGATTGGCCGGACATTTGGGTAAAAAAGGGCAGACATTGAAGACCTTGTGTCTCAGTATTAATGGCTACTACAAAAACACTGTACTAAACCATACCTACTGTCATTTTTTAATTTTATCTATGATTATTTTTATTTAAATCTACAAACAACTTGTATTACCAGACAAATTGCATGCCTCTCGATGAGGCCAGTTTGTATGGGTCAACTTTACAAAACATTTTGTACCGTGCTATCTTACTTACGAACTGCACCAAACATTTTTGTATTTGTACTGATTGCGGACTGCGGGAGCTACCAACAATCGACTCACCAGCGTTCGGCCACGTTCGGCGCTCGTTCGTTTGCGAAACGTAAATAGCCAAATAAAATCCGGACAAGCCGGATACAGTTTATTTTGGCCGGATACGCAATCAAAAAGCCTAACATCTAGACGCCTAGCAACGCTAGCTGCACATAATCGATTTGCATGGAGTTCTGAGATGAATCACGGGTGACCGAATGCATGGTATATATGCGGTGAATCACGCTATCTTTGTTCTTAGCGGGGTTGTAATAGGAATTCGGTGTGTCCGTCTGTCTTTGTGTATTTTTGGCAATATCTCCCGGGTGGATGCAAAATTGCCGGTGCCACGTGTGTGGATGTGACGACAGGTTGTCATTAACCCGGACTGTCGGATCGTTGATCCTGTCCTTGCTGAATTATAAATGCGATATACTGTCTTTGACTATTGATTTGTGTGCTCCGGTCTCATACTGCAGTGTAGGAAAAAAATAATGTAATTTTGCACATAAGATATATTCCGTTCGACCCGTTCCGGTTTCGCTCGGGTCGTTTAATAAACAAAATTATTTGCAATGAAAAACATGCAGATCTTTATCTGCCCCAAAATATTTTCCTAGTCAAACAGCCAGCGTGGGAATTCCGCTAGTCTGCTGGGTAGTTTCGGTCGAGGATTTGATGAGTGCAGAGACTAAATAATTGACTTCAAACTTGTAAAATAAATATTGCGAGTACAAATTGAGCTATACACTATCCTATCTATCTAGTGATATCAAACTGTACAGTGTACATAGTGCAAAAACTGATTAACGTCTGTATAGCAGTTAAGGAATTCATTGCGTACAACTCGACGCGAAATTTGTCGATATACGAAATTTTTATTTCGCCAACAAAGCCTCCTTTGCCTCGGAAGCGAGAGAAATCGAAATGATAAAGATAAATAAATAAAAATTGCCCACAAATTGATAATTTGTTATTAACTTTTAAATGCATTACCAATCACCATATCTCTTGATTTTCCTGTTCAAATCATTTATATACTCGTATATTAATACCATTGTCATCGGAATGTAAATACGCGCTATCAGTATAATTATGAATAATAGAAATTCGAAAATTGATCAATTAGTCACTATAGAAATATAAAAGGTAATAAAATAAAATGGTTTTAACACGTCTATGTTGGACATGAAAAAAAGCGTATTTACCTATCATTAAATCATGTTTCGAATGCTATATTAATCCAAGACGCACGACACACGTTCCTTGATAAATTATTGTCATTTTTTTTCTGCGTCTGAGTCATGACATGTGGTTTATTGGCACGCGCCGTAGGCTGTATACTCGTATTTAGGTATTCGCTACTACTGAACATGGGTCGCCTTGTCGTTTGTCTTGTCGTTGTGGAAATTAGTTTGATTATTCTGAATCCAAAACCGTTGGCGAGAACGCGAACTCGGACAAGGAGAATAACTGTGTTCTGGTTTGAAGGGCAATGTTTCCAGAGCTTCCTCTGGAAACATTGGCCTTCAAACCAGGGTATAGGGTATTGAGATAAATCATCTTGTATCTTTGGGTGACGAGTGCAGCGCAGTGCAGTGTTAGTTAATGATTTGGATTTTCCATGTTCCTATAGCTGCGTGACTGTGCTGGTATGGTTAGGAGTGTTGCTTTTCATCAGACCCACACATTTTCTTCTCGTCTCGTCAGTCTAAACTATAAAGAAAAGAAAAAACAAAATTCACGCAATTTTTTTGCGTCTCTCCCATTGTAACCCCTAACCATCCGTTCTAACGATATCCTAGTAATATGGCTAGTAATATGCCCAGTAACATCGCTAGTAAATATGGCTCGTTATATACCCAGTAACATGGCTGGTAAAATGGGTAGTAACGTACTTATTAACTTGTTACGTGTTATATGGTTAGTAATATTGCTAGCTACAAGGCTAATTATATAGGTAGTAATATGGCTGGGTCTCTTTTCTCAATATAAGTAGTCTAAAATCCGGCTGAAAAATCTCTACGTTCATACCGTAGTTACCAAAATTCACATTTGAACATACATTAATGACTAGGACTAGGAGAATACATTGATAGTAGGTTGGCAGGTAATAAGTGGCCGCAAGTAATTGTAATTACATTAATTTTAATTAATTGTTAAAGAAAATATCATCCACGTCATAGCAATGTATGTAAAGAATTCGAAAATAGCCAGGTAATATTTTGGTTGTTGGCTGCGAAGTAGTTGCGGCCGAGTAATAGCAATGCAATAGCACCGATTTTCGAATTCTTTACATACCTACTATGATGTAGATGATATTTTGTTTAAAACGTGGATGACATTTAGTTAAAATTACTTGCGGCCACTTCTTGACTGGCTACCTATTATCAATGTATTCAACTAATCATAAATGTATGTTCAAATGTGCATTTGATTAACTACGCTATGAACGTAGAGATTTGCAGCCGGATCTTGTACTATAACATACCAGGCTTGACTGGCGAATTTTAGTGTATTTTATTGATGTAAAATACATTTTCCCCTTTATTGCACCACTAAAAATACCTTTGTTTTTCGATTTATTTTTCCGCATTGCGCACAAAATGATTACACGTTTATCTGGTAAAGTACATGAAGTCCCATAATTTTCTGTCTGTATCGCTTGTCGCTAATTTCTGAAACTTGTGAACAGATTTTTGTTTTAACTTTTATAGGTTTCATCTCGCCTGATGTCAAGCGACAGAGTTTCTTTTGAAATACCTACCTATTTTATTATTTAACTCGTAGCGCCCCGTAGTTTCACTCGCGTAGTTCTCGTACCCATTTCATTTCGTTTCATTATTTATCGGGATGAAAAGTAGCCTATGTGTAATTAATCTGATTATAAAGCTACTTGTGTCCCAAATTTCAATCGTTAGAACCATCAACCATAAATATAATAACCGTCAACCAATATAAAAATAGATCAAACAGTATAAATTTTGGTTTTTATGTGTAATTTAGCTTAACTTGAGAGATGGGATAGCTTTTTAGCTTCGCACGGGTGCAACGCTGATACTAAAAATACGAATGAAAATGTTTATTGTGGGTCATCCCTAAGAGTTAGACATACCAGTGTTGACTTAAGGGGTACAATACATACATAATTTTGATTCATCTCGTGGATCCAGCCAGTGTTTGCAAAGTAAGCGCAAAAATGTGTTTATTTATGATAACACATTAGAAACCTTTAAAATGATTAGTGTTTCTCTACTGTTGTATGCACATATCTCTATACAGCGTGTGGCGGAAAGGTCCAACAATATTCTAACAGGTCATTCCAACACTGATATAGACTTCATCTCCGAAGGTCTCTTTCCCCTCAGCACTTTAGATCGCGAGATAATACGAGTCAAAGTTTGATGTAAAATTGACCGGCTGCAACCCTAATGCATGTACAGCTGACAAACGACCTTGCCTGTCAAAGACTAAATTTTGTGCAGAAAAGAATTTTTTTTGCCTACTTCGAAGCTGTGAATGGAATAAACATAACTTGGTTAAATTATTAACTGTGAATTTAATCCTTAAATACAATAGGTAATGACTAGAACTGTTTGACGTTTGGAGTCTATTCGGGCGGTCTACAACTATGATACCTAGTTCATACGAATAAAATAAAAATAAATCAGGTTTTACGAATAATGAAACAAACGCTTAATTAGAAGTTCCATGCAAGCTCGACTACCTATACCTTATCTACCTCGGATTTGTAAACTGTACAACTTTCTACTAGTCACGCCCTTTCCTTTGGTACCCATACTGAGGAGTAGTAAAACAAGATAAAATTAAAATTTTGACTAACCCCGACTACCTCAGATTTGTTATCTTAACAACATTCTACTAGTCAAGCCCTTTCATTTGATACCCATATCGAGGTAGTTGTGGAAAATGTATTTCGCCATTTTGTAGCAGCAGCCATCTTGAATTTGAAATTGGTCATAGTGCAAAGTATTCTACTAGTTAAGACCTTTCGTTTGATACCCATATTGAGGTAGTGGTGAAAAAATAATGTAATCCGCCATTCTGTGGTGGCGGCCATCTTGGAATTGATTTTTTATAGTGTATAGTATTCTACTAGTAAAGCCCTTTCATTTGATACCCATATTGAGGTAGGTTGTGAAGAAATATTTTGTCCGCCATTTTGTGGAGGCGGCCATCTTGAATCGATATTAACCAAACATAGCTAAGAACATCCGCACGGATATTAACCTTCAAATAAAAAAACCGCATCGAAATCGGCTCATCCGTTTGAGCTCTACGGTGCCACAGACAGACACACACACAGACAGACATCGACGTCAAACTTATAACACCCCTTTTTTGGTCGGGGTTAAAATAAATGTATTTCGCCACATTCTTATACCCTTTATTTTGGCCGGGGTTAAAATACCTTTGGTAATTTGTTTTAATTGATTGTGATAGTAGGGTTAAATTCAACAAGATGTAAGAAGCCAACTATCCGTCTTTTAACGCTTTTCATAAAATTCCTTACTAAATTTCACTTCATATCGTAGATATGTATTTATTCTTTGCGAAGTTGTGAAATTCCCCGACGGACTTTCTTTGACGGAATTGTCGGCATGTCGGCTTTGTCAAACGTATTGACGCCGTGCATCGCCGCCGCAGCGCCGACCAATAGCAGAACAGAAGCTCGCTCGCCGGCCGTGCCGAAAGGCGAAACGTCGCGGCGGTACTTTACCGAAAAGCCAAGCTAGAAATCGTCAAAATGGATTTTTAAAAGTTGGGGTTCCGTCAATTTTTTTTATGTTTTGTTTTATCTTGACAAAGAAAACATACTTACGGCTGAGCACGGGAAATCGTGAGTTCGGTTCTTGGCTTGGTCGATATTTGAATGATAAATTCGATTATTTTCCATGGGTTTAAGATTTCGTTGTCCTTGTCTGTGTGAACTACCTACAGGTTCTCCAACACAGAACGACCTAGTGGAGAGCTACGATTGTGAAGAGTTTTTATTTGGCACAAAGGTAGATTATAGCCTGGAAATAGCACATAGGATACCTGCCTACCTAGGATATCTAACTACACACCGATACAAGTAGTAATAGTACTAGTGGTCGAAGACTCCGTCTGGGGAAGTACCTTTGCCAGTTATTCTACCGCCAAGCAGTTTTGTGCTTTACCGTGTTCCGGTTTGAAGGGCAAATTTTCCAGATCAATTACAGAGCATAGAAATATAAGATCTTATATGCGGTACGAGCGCGGTGCAGTCCTGGGTAAGGATTTGGACTCGTGTTTAATAGCTGCGCACATACAGCACGTAGCTGTTATGAACAGGCATGTTGCTTACCATCAGGTACATGTCTTACTCGTCTCGTCACTCTTCATTGTAATAAAAGCATGCGTGATTTTACGCGACCTTTTACGTGGCTTGGGGTTTTTAAAGTACGGAACCCTAATTGTCAAAATTTTTTTTTTTTGAATATTTAATTTTTGAGTTGAAAGTTCAGTCGCTCTCTAGCATCATTGGTGGTGTGTTGTTTGTTTTATCGCAAAATTGATATCTACGATGTTATCACTGTACTTAGACATGGTAGGAGGTAGTCGTCATGAAGAACGTGAAATTTTCCGCCAACGTCTGAACAGCAAGGGAAGCGTTGACTTGCCACAAAACGAAAAACGCAGTGCTGGTGCTGCTCCAGCACCCTGGACTCAGACTTCTAACGCCACCACCGGAACGCGTCGGAGGAAGGTGCGCCGCGCCGCAAGCACCTTGGATTGCAGTGTGAAATGGATAAATATGTTTATGTGTACATAGTGTTGTTGTGCAGTGAAATGTTGGTGTTACAATGCGACTATCGTTGAATAATAAGGAGATTATTAAAGGTTAGTTAATTTAGCCAAAAATAATTAGCTAGTGTAGATATCTTCCATACTTATTACAGAGTTTAAATAATTAAATTAATGATGTATCCTAACTCTTTATTTGACTTTGATTCAAACATGTAGGTACCTACTTAGTTATTTATTTGATATTCCTTCCTGTCTAATATTGTTTGAAGGCTTATTAGGTACTTACACTTGACAAAATTTTGTCGACTGAATTCAGAACCTAGTTAGAAAGAAGCAATTCTCGCTTCTGAATTTAGTATGCTACTCTTAGCTTACTGAATGAAATGCTATTATTACACTTCACTAAATTCAGTAGCAACCAAATTTAGCCAAGGGTAATAAGGCTTTTGGTTAGCGCTAATAAAAAGCATCTATTTTTATTCTATCTGGCTCAATCGAATACGGCAGTTCAATAGCTTCCACACCTTATCTTTCTTTCTTGTTCGATTTCTATGGTATTTAGGGAGATTTTTGAAACGACAGATAGGTATCAGTGCGTCGCCACCGGCGCGGCGCGCGGCGGCCGGCGGCGGCGGTCAGTGATCGCGCCGCGCCGCCGGCCGGTTAGGGTTGTCAAATAAAATGATAAACAACGCATTTTTAACTTTGTATGGAAAAAAAATTATTGGCTTTCGTGTCTAATATTCACATATGTGATTCGATACGTAGTATAGATGAACTACAATAAATATTGTTGGACCTTTCCGCCACACGCTGTATATAAAAGTGTTATTTTGGTTTGTGTACGCTTCAAAAACAAAAAAAGTTCTGCCCCGATCGAGCTGAAATTTTAGAATGATACATAATCTGCATCAAGATTTTTTTTTATCTAATTTTTGCATTACAACGTACCACAGCGAAGCGTGGCAGGGTGCAGCTAGTTATAAATATAAACCTTCCGCTTGAATCGCGCTATCTATTTGAAAATCCGCATCAAAATCTGTGTGGTAGTTTTAAAGATCTAAGCATACATAGGGACAGAGAAAGCTACTTTGTTTTCGATCGTTCTTCATACTCGTATGACAAGATACGAGCGATGTCTGAATGGGTCGCGCCAGTTAGTACCTAAACTTTGTGTGCTAAAAGTTTTATAGTCTGTGTACATTATTCGCCCTTCCAGAGGTCAAACAGCGTTGGATTAGCGATAATTACCGTTTTCCTGTAACTGATACATGCGAAGTGATGGTACAGGGACAAAAACACAATATGATAAGTCCTTGATATAAATTAACAAATTTATTAAATTAGTTATTTAATTAAGTATGCATTTGTTATTATATATTTATGTTTTAGGTTTATTTATACTCTAATCAGTATGAAAATTTCATTGATGCTAAGTCTAACTACGCTGCATACAATAAAAGTTTTTTTTATACCAGGGTTGCCTGGAAGAAACCGCTTTAAGCAATTCTTAGTTGCAAACTCACTGCATTTTTTTTTATATAATTTATTAGGGTAAAAGCTTCATTCATATTGTCTTTACTCTGTATTCTGGACTGGATTGTATCTGTGAAGTACCTGAAATAAGAGAATAAGACTACAATAAAAAATATCCAATTCGGTCCGGCGTCATCATCGTTGAACATTGCATAAAAATAAGTTATTTTCTCCGAAAAACCAAAATGTGACTTCAATTTATAATTTCATTCGGACACTTGACCTAATGTCATAAGAGTCTATCCCTACATCGCGTCGTCTAAATACATGAAAGCGTTTTTTTTCATATTTTAATAACCGCCGCAGCACCGATTTTGATTAAATTTATGTGGAATCATCTCTAAACTACGATCTACCAAACAAAAAAAGAACCATCAAAATCGATTCACAATTGGCGGCGCTATAGCGTAACAAACATACAAAAGAAAAAACATAAAACCGAATTTAGAACCTCCTCTATTTTTGCAGCCGGTTAAAGAGATTCCGACGAATGGCGAACTCTCCCTTTAGTGAATTCGCTTCCCATCAGGCAAATTGGTGGGTGATCTTACGTGTATTATGAAAATGTATTTTTGGAGATGAACCTCTATAGTAGCCCCCTACTAACGACAGGATTGTAAGGATTGGAAATTTATGAGAGTTTCTGTCCTTTCCAGCGATTAGCCGAGGCACAGAGAACCAGCCGGCGAAGAAAGCCCGCGGCGACAATGGCGACGGGAACACCGGCGGCGGTCGCGACCAGCACGCCTACAGCTGCCTCCTGCAGAACGAACTCCTGGGCGCCCAGAACGAAGAGGTCCGGGGGCCATCCGTCACTTGCGCAGATGGGAACAAGGCCACGATGGGCGCCACTCCAATGGCCGCCACCACAAGAAATAACCTGCCCGTGTTTAGGTATAAGAGGAGAAAAGCTGAGGTGAGTCCAATTTTCAGCGATTAGTACTGCTTTAACTTTTTTTTAATTTTAGTTTAGCAACTCCATAGATACCGAGATCCGTGACCTGACTTATATGTGTTCTTTTGTGTACCTTGGATTAGGAGAAGAAAAGGAAATAGGCTAGGGTACATTTTCAGCCACTGGTTTAGTTTTTATAGGTTTACACTTGATCGTCATTTCGTCTGATCGTGCTTGACATCAGGCACATGTCAAATTGATCCTGTTACTTTTTTTTAAATCGTTTTATTTTTTAGATATTTAGAGTTTTGTATCTATCTATCTTTGTCAAATGGCTATTGATTATATTGAATCCCCGCTGCGGAGTGAATTTTTGCATGATGAAGATTGATCGCCGTATAAAATATGTGACTAATATCTTGTCACCATCGAACACAGATTAGTTAAAAAGCCTTGGTGGCCTAGTGACTAGAACGTACATTTCACCATCGTCAAGTTGTAGGTTCGATTCCTGTCTTTACCTCTAGAGTTTTCCCAAGCGTCGATGTATAAGTTGGTTCCCTATTCAACGGTGGACGGGCAGTTGGACCTTCTGTTTTCAACGGTGGACGAAAACACCGTCATGTTCCAAGAATCTTTCGAGGTCATCCGTCATCCGCCAACCCGCACTGGGCCAGCGTGGTGGACTAGCCTTGATGATCTTGCGAAAAACGCTCATAGTCCCAACAGTGGGAATATTTTGTGGGCTGCTTCTGCTGATAAACACCAAAAACGTAAGCCAAAACTTACCGTTAGGTGAGTGGATGAAATCTAATAAGGCAAACATGAACACAGCCGCCGAGCACTTTCACTTACTGTACTTTCGTATTTTCTATTCCACAAAACAACGCGTGAAAGACATGAAAAGAAAAACTCGCCACGATGACAGCATTTAATAATCTCATTCCGTTGCCTCTCAATAAATCGTACTAATTGACAATCTGTCCGTTTAAATCGAAAAAATAAAGATTCATTCGATACAATATTATGACTGAAAGACGATGTTAATAAAGTTCAATATTAATCTGGAAATATGTCGAAACTTGATTGCAGGTTGTAAAATAAATTTCAAACGAATAGAGATGCACGTCTGTGTATTAGAATTAGGAGGATAAAATCCGATAATTTATCGTTTTGGGTCGTTGTCACCGCTGAGTGATGTCAGACAGGCAGACAGACGAATAGAATTAAACATCAGACCTTATCTATATACGTTTACATAAAAATTAATTGACGTTTGTTAGTCGAACAAAAAGCCGAGAATGGCTAATTTTAGCTTCTGAAATACATAGTTTTGTAATAAGTGGCGAGGAAAGTTTATATAGTGAGAAATATGTATATAAATATAACAGCTTTTTTATATTTTAGCGGCTACAGACTAAGTGGTTTCTGACCTTCGTCATATGGGTTCTTCAAAATATAAAGACACTAACAGTGCCCCATGTTTGTACTCGCGTACCCGCTCCCGTATTTTTATTTATAACTATAATAGGTTTGCACTTGACCACCATCTCGCCTGATGTTAGGCGATGATGAGATCTACGATGGAGCGTGCTTTCCTAGGAGAAACCGATTCACTCTCGATTTGAAGACACCAAGATTGTAACCATCAGGGAAAACCCACTCAGGCAACGCATTCCACAACATAGAAGCAACACAAATTTTACCGTGATAAAGTAGCCTATATGTTATTCTAGACTATATTGTACATCTATGTTTTAAATTTTACATTGATCCCCTCAGTTTTTGCAACGTGATTGAGTAACAAACGTCCAAACATCGACATAACCTTTTATTTTTTTGTTTAGTAATATTTGCAACGAAACTAAACGATTGCAACGAAAGTAATAAAAACCACTATTTTATGTTCTATTGGTAGTACGAAGTTAGCCGGACCGGCTAGTGATAACTGTATATTAGATAGATAGTATTTATTACATAGCTCTTAAAATTAGCAAGTTGAAGTGTCAAT
This sequence comes from Ectropis grisescens, assembly GCA_017562165.1. NCBI lineage: Eukaryota > Metazoa > Arthropoda > Insecta > Lepidoptera > Geometridae > Ectropis > Ectropis grisescens. Next base: position 5,650,639 of record CM029781.1, on the reverse strand, counting down.
GGGCAGGTCATATAGCTCGCTGAACCGATAACCGCTGGGGAGTAAAGGTTCTCGAATGGCGACCACGAACCGGCAGCAGTGTAGGATGGCCCCCACACGATGGACTGATGATATTGTCTCGGGGGAAGTCGGTGGATGGAGGCGGCACAAGACCAGTCATTATGGAAATCATTGGGGGAGGCCTATGTCCAGCAGTGGACGTCTGCAGGCTGCAGATGATGAGATGATGATTTATTACAAAATACCTATGTGTTAAAAAGACGCATTCTTAGAACCAATGAAGCAAACTGCGGCCTTCATCTCTTAGAGCAGTTTCAGTCAACCGAACTTTGGAGAGGAATATTGAATGGAATAAAACAGGGTGAAGGTACAATATAAACTATGCTAGAGGTATGCTTATTTTATGCTTATTAAGTATGGCATAAGCGGGCCCACTTCATTTTCCCAATTGTTAGGACTATAGGCAAGGAGGAAGCATTTATACGCGTGTGTGTCAAATAAATTCCTGTTATTGTTTTTTTATTGATTTAATGTATTTTCGTGCATGTTTAAAAAAATGCTTTTTTTATAATAAAGTGTGACGAGACGAGCAGGACATGTGCCTGATGGAAAGCAACATGCCTGCCACATAACTGCACAGTGACACGCAGCTATTGGAACATGAAGAGTCCAAAGTCGTCACCCAGAGATCTTAAGATGTTGTATCTCTAAGCCCTGTAATTTCTCTGGAAACATGTTCCTTCAAACCGGAACACAGTAATGTTTGCACATTACTGCTTGGGGGTAGAATAACTGGCAAAGGTGTGATACTTCTCCAGGCGGACTCGGCCAAGAGTCCTACCGCTACAGAAATGTGGGCCCTTTCTCTCTATACTTCTATAAAATATAAACTCATATCTCATACTCCTCAGTCCGTGCATTTTACATAAACAGGTATAGTACCGTTTTAGCTTTACGTATTAGTGTATGAGATAAGAGATAAGAGAGCTTTAATAATGAAACTAAATTATTATAAAAATTGGACAACATACCTAACGATACTAACTTCTGAATTATCATGATTTTGCATTCTGACATCCTGAAACCGCTTCGTTGCACTGAAAATCCTGTCTACTCGCTTTTGTGTATGTTTCCAGCATTTTCAGATAAGCGATAGGTATAAAACAATTTTGATACTAATTCGTTGGTTTACAAATGGCTTTTTGTTGTTAGTTAATCTTTAGATCTTCATGGGCGGAAATATTACCACGTACGACCGCTTTTAGTTCTTAAACTGTCTATAATTTGAGCAGCTTGTAAATGGTAATTAAAATTTAAAAGATTTCGCAAATAATATATTCGGAACATAGTATGAGTAAGTTTTTTTTTTTGTCTATAAGTGGTTGCATTTGTTCGCCACCTAGCCTGAAAATAGGTACATACTTACTATAATACTAACAATAGCAGTAATGTGCCAACATTACTGTGTTCCGGTTTGAAGGGCAATGTTTCCAGAGAGATTACTGGCCTTAGAGATATAACATCTTAGATCTCGTGGGTGACGAGCGCATTGCAGTGCTAGGTAATGATTTGGACTCTTCATGTTCCAATAGCTGTGTGTCACTGTACTGTTATGTGGCAGGCATGTTGATTACCATCAGGCACATGTCCTGCTCGTCTCGTCACTCTTTATTTATAAAAAAAAAACAAAGAACATAATATCTATTTTTTAACAAACCATATCTAACGGTCCGTTAAGACCGTAAAGATAAAACACACACACACGTACTCAACTCTACACGCGCAACTCAACTTTATAACATTAATGTGATGTAAAGTGATGATGATAATTTTATATCTCACTTTTTAAACAACGTAGTTTTTTTTATTTGCCTAGTATACAAAAAATAATGACTGCCTCCAAAATGACTAAAAACACGCCAAAAACATTCGTTATTCAGTTAATTAGCATATCCTTATTGTCATCCACCCGCTAAACGTTCCAGCCACGATAATTGGTACACAAAGAGCGCCGTGTAAATTGCTGGCGATTTTGCGAAATGAAATTGCAACACTTCCCGGCTTCGTTAACCCTTCGCTTCACCGTTTGTTTTTGTTAATACAACTAATAGTATAACAGAAGAAAATTTGTATTTATTTATGTATTCATTTGTATTTATTAAGTTCTGTTCTCCAAAGTTCAAAGTTTTTATTAAGTAAAATAAATAAATAAATATTGGTGGACAATTCACACACAACACCACCTGACCCCAAACTAAGCAAAGCTTGTAATATGGCGGCCAGATAGCTGACATAATACTTATATAGTTGTAAATACATACTTATTATATATAGAAACGTATAGGTAATCTACTAGTGGCCTGTTCCGGCTGCGCTTGGATGTTGTCGTATGAAGATCAATTATCGAAATGAAAACTATCTTATCTCTCTATTTAGTTAGACCAAATGACACATAAATTCCAACATTCTTGAATATCCGTTGCCAAACGATATTCAAGAGTTCAATGGTGTAGAGTTCAATAAGAACGAACATCATACTGGATTCTTATACTAGATTACACTGGATTTGTATACATATTAAAAAGTTTTTGATCGGAGGAAATGGCATATTGTTCTTTATATTGAACTAGATGCCCGCCCCGGCGTTGCCCGTGGTACATTATATAGTAGGTACTCATCAGGATCCCGTACATATACAACGGTGAAAGAATGACTGAAATCGGTTCAGTCATTCCTGTGAATATCGCTTTCAAACAAAACACCTCTTCAGCTACCTGCTACGCCACCTGTCGGAAATTGGTTGTACCAACACAGATTTAGAAAAAAAAGTTTGATTAGCAAAGGTTTTATATTCAAGAGGTATGTAATCTGTGATATTCAATGACGTAATCTTAGACACATGCTGTCATGTATCATGTCAAAGCACGAAACGTACGAAAACTCTCAAAATGGAATATTTTTTTCCCGATTTTGTTACATTTTTGATTCATATTCCGCTTCTATTAATAGTAGCGTTATTTTCTATAGCCTATAGCCCTCCTCGATAAATGGACTATCCAATAGAAAAATAATCTTTCAATCCGGACCAGTACTTCCCGAGATCCTAGCGTTCAAACAAACAAACGAACTCTTCAGCTTTATAATATTAGTATAGATAGATAAAACAATTTCTCAATGTTTCTTATTTAAAAAGTATACTAATGTATTTATTACTTTTGTTTTATAAAAAAATATGAATAAATGTTAATAGTGTTAAACTTTTTAGTATATTCGTTGTTCTTTTAATGTAGTTATATAGTGACGAGACGAGCAGGACATGTGCCTGATGGTAAACAACATGCCTGCCACATAACAGCACAGTGACGCGCAGCTATTGGACTATGAATTGTGGGGTTTCTTGTGAAAAGAGTGATGTTAAAGTTTGATTTGTCTGTCTGTATGTGTGCCACCGTAGCATTTAAAAATGAATAGGACGATTTTGATATATGTACTTTCTTGAGATTGATAGACTTTCTTTGCTATAATGAAAACTGACTTGATTAGCCATAAGTCTTCTGTCCGGTTTTACACGCTCGCACGCTTCGACAAATCGACAGAAGAACTATTTCTGGACTAGAGTTTAACATACTATTATCTTTCGAATGACAGCATTGTAGATAAGTAAGGATTTACGTACACTTTTTGCGCTGTGCTCGACTATTGTGACATTTAAAGCGGCTGTTTCGTAAACCAGTCACACGCATCATAACAGATATTAATTTGGCATATTGGAGAATTTGACGACAGAAATAAAATCGATTAGTTGCAATTAATGATGTATAATGTCTATAAAAATCGTCAGAATCGTGCTTATTGATTGGAAATGTTTAGATACACATAATGCTATAAAACGAGTCGAGTCAAGAATGAAACGTGTCAGGTTACACTGTTGGATGGTGAATAACATTTACTGACATTCTACATTTTAAATCTCACTACAATCAGGCGTTCAGATTTGTGTGATAAATGGGTTAAAATATGTCAAATAGGGATGTAAAAAAAATCGAAATTACTTTTATTTTGAAGATTGACGTTTAGCATAAAAAATAATATTTTATTTCAAAATAAAATATTATTTTGAAATAAAATAATATTTTATTTCAAAATAAAATATTATTATGAAATAAAATATTATTTCACAATAATATAATATATTATTTCATAGTATTTTCGATGAGAAAATATACAATGTTAGACTAATTTTGAATTCCTATTACTGTTACCTGTGACCTTGACATATGCTGTTAAAAATACCTCTATTTAATAATTATTAGGGTGACAGGACGAACAGGACATGTGCCTGATGGTAACACGCCTGCCCATAACAGCGCAGTGTCACGGAGCTCTTGAAGCATGAAGAGCCCAAATCAATACTTAGAACTGCACTGCTATGTCACCCATTGATTATTAAATTAGATTACATCTATACTTAATATTATAAAATTGAAGAGGTTTTTTTTGTTTGAACGCGCTAATCTCAGGAACTACTACCAATTTCAAAAAGTCTTTCACCATTGGATATGTTTGTGATCCCTGAGTGATATAGACTTTATTATGTACCACGGGGCGAAGCTGAGACGGACCGCTAGTAAATTAATAAATAGAATTCAGACCTTGCATTAGTCGGTTTATATATGAAATGCAGAATTGCACATACGAAAATGACACTGACATGACATTTAAGACTCCTGTCGCTAAACACCGTTCTTGTGTCAGCATAAAAAACTACCGCGACAATACGATCCGTTTTATCGCTAATCGATGAGTACTTATTTCCTTGACCGTGCACGTGTAAACTTCAAACGATGCACGTTTACACGGATGGGCTGTAATTGTATATCGACTTAGAATTTTATTTATATTGAGAGAAACAAAAGAATATCGTCTCGATTGTGCACGGATCGGAGGTGAATGCGTGAACGAATAGTTTCCCAGATACATTGCTAATCCATTTTGTATAGGCATTTAGCGCATTCAAGGGGCATTTTTTGGCAATTAAATGACTATTCAAACTTGCTTGGAATAGTTTTCAGTTTGAAAATAGAGCGCGCAATGTTTGCTGTAGGTTTTTCTAGCTTGACTTTTTTAAAAGCATCGGTAACGATTTTTTGTAAGTAGTGACAATAGGCATGACGACAGGTCCTGCAATTATATTAAATTACTAGATGTCCGATGTTTCAGTTATTGAGTAGCCTTTTGATGGCACATTAAATCATGAGTCGTCATGCCTATTGTGTGCTTTGTATGTGTTTTTTGGTACCTTTTAACATATCTGGGGCTAATTAAAAAAAAAGTGTTTTAATACCTTTGAATTGGCCACGATTTTACAATTTTTACCTGTAACTTACGTCGGCAGAATGCTGACTTATAGATATTTTTTCATATCTCGCGATACTCAGCGCGCAAACTTCGTAATAACAATATTGTAAAATAGACAAGCGCAAAATGTGTTGTTGATTTTAAAATGTCCATATCATTTTATCACTAGGAAGAACAACGTTTATTTGGTTCAGCAGTTGAATCTAGTTCATTGGATTGTATGGTGCTTAATTAATCTTCTGGCTATGATTGTTACGAACGAGATACGTAGAGGCAGTAATCTATCAATTTTTTTTAGTTGTATTCCGGTCGGTAGAAAAAAATCTATTTAAAGGATTCATTTGCGAACTGCACAAGACCATCGTCCTGACTTACCCAACCAGATATCGTCCATGTAAGTGTGGTCGAACCCTTAATGCATGCAATATTTTTCTGTTATCGCTAAAATAAAATCGAACAAATTAAATTACCTTAATTCGATCTCCAAACGATATGACACTTGGTTTCGTACCTCCGAAATATTAAAATAATTTGAGCTCTTGCATTAATAACAATTCGATACCGAGACGATCATAAAATCGCGGCTATTAAGTATAAAATCGATATTTATGAGGAACACACTGTCACAACAAAGATGCAGAATATGCAGATAGTGTCAAAACATGATTTTAGACACATAAAGATGTCGTTTTATTGCGTGTGTACTGACGTTGGACGTACCTACAACTCTGCCACCAGTGTAGAAATAAAAGTGGTCAAGTGCGAGTCGGACTCGACCATGAAGGCTTCCGTAGCAGCAAGTAACATATTATACAGTATAAGTTCTTGTATGTAGTTCGTTGTTACTTTAATCAGTGTTTTAACAATAGTCAATTTATGACGTATTAAAATAAAACTACTTACTAGATCTCATTCAAATCAATTTTCGTTGTTAGTTTACATGGTAATGTCATCATACACTTTTTTTTATTTTTGTCATTCTCTTATTTTAGAAGTTAGAGGGGGGCACACTTTTTACCACTTTGGAAGAGTCCCTCGCACAAACTATTCAGTTTAGAAAAAAATATGTTTGAAACCTCAATATCATTTTTGATGACCTACCCATAGATAACCAATACGCAAGGTTTGGATTAAAAAAATTCAGCTCTAAGTATGGGACACCCCAATAAATTTTAGTTATTTTTCTATTTTTGGTATCAAAATCTTAATGCGGTTCACAGATTACATCTACTTACCAAGTTTCAATAGTATAACTCTTATAGTTTCGGAGAAAAGTGGCTGTGACATACGGACGGACAGACAGACAGACAGACATGACTAATCTATAAGGGTCCCATATTTTGCCATTTGGCTACGGAACCCTAAAAATGCATTTGATAAAATTTTACTACTTCTCTGTAGAATTTGTTTGATGTAGGTCCTGTCGTTTTGGTCCTATTTTAACCTATTTGATTTGTATCTTGAGAGTGGGTCTTCAACTCCGTTTTTTTTTACTGTTTAAATCACGCTTCTTCATTTTACCATCGCTTTACATCAGTGGAAATGACGTAAACTCAATGAAATTAACGATTATAAGACACCTCTAACTATTTAATTACAAGAAATAGTACGTCATGGCTATCTATGGTACCTACCTGTTACTAGGCTTTAATGTGCTAACAATAAACTATAAATAAATTTAAACGAAAATTGCATGTCGTGTCACAGTTAATAATACCTACCTAATCTGAAACATTTAAATTTGTTGTCGGTATTAGCATACAAAACGGTAATAATAATGTTATTCGCTTTATGTAACACGATACGTATGCATTCGCATCACTAGTCTTATTATTGCAAACGGACGATATAACTTTTTTTTGTAATTTTTATAGGTGTACACTTGACCCCCATCTCACCTGATGTCAATGGTGGATATATATACAAAATATACATATTAACCTACTTTGTGTTTTTTCTAAATTTTTTTTTTTTTTTTTTTTTTTTAACTTTTATAGGCTTACACTTGACCGCCATCTCGCCTGATGTTAAACGATGATGCGGCCTACGATGAAGCGTGTTTACCTAGAAGAAACCGATTCACTCTCGATTTGAAGACACAAAGATTGTAACTATCGGGAAAAACCCTCTCAGGCAACGTATTCCACAGCCTAGACGTTCTTATCACAAAAGTAGAGTCAAATCTCTTCGTTCGTGTCTTTGGAACATCAACCATGAAACGATGTCGCTTTTTCGAGCTACGAGCATTCCGATAGAAAAAGGGCAAGGTGGTATTAGATCGTACAAATCAGTCGCACACTCTCCGAAGTGTATCCGATAAAAAACCGATAAGCTAGCAATTTTCCGGCGATGTTCTAGACTTTGCAGTCTTTTTCGCACGAGAATGTCATTGCCTATGAGCCTTTTGGCACGTCTCTCGATCGATTCCAGAGCTTCCAGCTGATACTTAGCCGATCCATCCCAAAGGTGCGAGCAGTACTCCATACAGGAGCGAATCTGTGCTTGGTATAACGTGAGCAACTGTTCAGACTTGAAGTACTTTCGCACCTTTGAGAGGACACCTAGTTTTTTGGCAGCTAATTTAGCCTTAGATTCGATATACGAGCCAAAGTTGAGAGTCGATGACAAAGTAACGCCCAACAGCTCGAGATGGTCGGATACCGGCACGGATACACCACGAAAAGTAGGAGTCTGTTGGAAAGGACTCCTTTTTGCGGAGAACAGACACGCCTGCGTCTTTCCCTCGTTAAACCTGACCATATTGGCATCGCCCCATTTAGAGACTGCCTCAAGGGTCAAGTTTAAACGCTCGATCAAACTCTCTCTCAGTACCTGAGTTTGTTGCCTATTGGCTCTCGCGCTCGATATGTAGCTCTCTACAACGGTGCTATCATCTGCGTACCCAAAGATACCGGGCTTCAACAGATCGTTGATATGTAGCAGAAAGAGTGTCGCAGAGAGCACCGACCCTTGAGGGACTCCGGCATTAATAGCCATTTGATCCGACGAGCAGCCATCAATGACCACTCGTATGGATCGATCCTCAAAAGTCCGATATCCACGTTATAAAACCTGGAGACAAACCATAAGCTGAAAGCTTGCTTAAAAGGCCATCGTGCCAAACCCTGTCGAAAGCCTTCGAGATATCCAGGGAGACTGCAAGTGCTTCCCCGTGCTTCTCGATAGTTTCACTCCAGCTTCACTCCAATATACTGCACTCCATTGTCACTATGGTGTAATGAGAAATGTTCACTAATTTTGAAACTTTCTGTACTCTCCGTTCAGCATAATAAATACTCGTGAAAGACTTATTTCAATACGTCAATTAGTTTCCAAGATACATCATTTTAAAGTGAGCGGTCCGCGTTAGATGCGCTTGACGTCATACCACAACACTCGCTCGCTTCGTTCAAAACTGGAAGCGATGAAACAAATGATTTTAGATACCTATTGACATTCCCCATTATCGTGGGTCTCCATCTTATTGCCTAAATAAACATCCCGCAATTCCATTAATAATATAAATTTAATATGAAAGTTTGTATGTTTGTTGCTCAGCCACATCGAAACTAATCAGCTCAACGGATCGGATTGAAATTAGAAAAACTGTTACATAAAAATTACGGTAAAACGGCGGGGCGCTGCTAGTTTCACTATATTTCGTTTCAGTTTCAAAGTTTCACGCACCATTTTCACGGGAAAACTAATTCAGAGAGTCGACAAAAAAAATCAAACTATCGTCTTACACCATCGATATAAACTCTGGACGTTCCATGTACTCCTTGGTAATAAACTGCGTCTGTGTATATAGCGTATAGGTTTGTTTACACACCACCAATCTACTTGACCCCTAGAATCGTTAGCGGCGTGGTATGCTTCGGTTCTACTTATTTTGGTTGTTGACAACGAATAGTGATAAGTAAAAACGTCCGGCGTTCACCGCTTCCTGCAACGGACTAGATCGGGAAGAGTGAGCTCACTCTTACCAACGACGACATTATTCCGTGCGCCTGAAGTTTGGAAGGGCACATCAAATCGTTTAAATTTAACGATGTTTGCCACGGTACATACCTAGGGGTCGTTCAAGTATTACGCAAGCACTATAGGGGGCTTATGCTTTGCTTATTTTTGATGAAATGGGGTTGGGGGACTAGATTATAATTACGTCAGCAGTAGTTATTTATTTTTGTACACAGATGGCAACCCCCACGTTGTTTATACTTGAAAACGAAACCCATTTACAGGGGAATAGATACCAATGTTTACGTAAGCATGGGAGGGGGGAGTAAGAGCTTTGCTTACTGTTGATGACAAGGGGAGAGGGGGGTCAATAACTGTAATAAATCTGCTTACGTAATACTTGCAACGGACCCTTCTGCAATGTTTTGAATTTTAGTCCACATTACTGGCACCGTCATTTAAAGTTTAGTTTAGAATGGAATAAGCTGCCGGTTCATTGCTACCTGATATATGTTATCTACAATTTTGCAACTATGATACTGAATCTCTTCTAGGCCAGTGCGCATACCTTCGACCATCCTGTTGCTTTCCATCAGGCGATTTTGTACTCAAACGTAGATCAAAGTGCTGTAAAAAAAGCTGCAATTCAGCGGTCAAATTGGCCAAATTCAATTTGCGATCACATCGAATGCCGGGTTAAATGGACAGGTCAAGATAATTACTAAAACACCGTATTAAATTGCCGGGTCAAATGTGGCTTTTGATACTTCGATGCAGCACTGAGATACGCCAATTCCATTTAAATTTCCAACAAAATCGGTTCGATGCAGTATTTTAATGGGACTTAAATGGAGCCAAATGTTTTTACTCGTACCAAATGTATAAAATTTAATAAACAGGGTTACGCGTAACGCCTGTTCTTGTATGAAAGGGAAAGTTTCTACTCTTGATTTTGAACTATTAGGTAGTAGTGCCTTGCGGTGTCCGATGACGACGACGATGACGAGCCGAGCAGGACATGTGTGATGGTAAGCAACATGCCTGCCCATAACATCACATTGACACGCAGCTATTCGAACATGAAGACTCCAAATCATTACCTAGCACTGCACAACGCTCGTCACCCAGAGATATAAGAGGTTTTATCTCTAAGCCCTGTAATTTCTCTGGAAATATTACCCTTCAAACCGGAACACAGTAATGTTTGCACATTGCTTTTTGACGGTAGAATAACTGGCAAAGGTGTGGTACTTCCCCAGGTGGACTCTACAAAGAGTCCTACCACTACAAATACGAGTAAAAACGATAAATTTGTACATCTACTTGAAAGAAAAACACAGAAAACAAACTTACGACCCCAGGATTGGTAAATCAGACATGCTCACCACTAGACCACCTCGACCTAGCTACTTTGATTACCACTTAAGTATATATAACCTAAATTACATTTTCAATTGCTTAGGAAAGACTGAACTTTGGCTATTTTTTCTTCAATTCCAATGCGTCGAGTATAATCTAAAGTCTAAAGTTTTTTGGTTATGTATTTTATGTCTGAGCTGGCGTAACCGTCTCGTGTATAATTATATACCTACAAAACGCGTTATATTACAGTCTGTCCACACCATAACTTAAAACACGAATATACAGAAATATCGTCAATTTGCGTTTCCAATCAATGTCGAGATGCAGCAAAAAATGTCTAAAATCCAACGACCTGTCATAAAATAACCAATAAAAATTATCAAGCCGAGAATTAAGCTTTTTAATCGCTGGTCCGAAAAAAAAAACTGCATCTCGACAATACGTCAATCTCTGTCTAAATATCTCGTCAGCGTAAAAAAAAACGTATTTCGGAACATTACGGATTTTATATCACCATCCTAGAAAGACGAGTGGTGAAGGTGAGTGAGAAGGTGAGAGGTTGATGTACGTCGGAAAGGGGCCCCTTAAGCCTACGCCAGAGTCACAAGTCTCGGGGTCTACTCGGGTTTTCTCTCTCTGCCACACGAAGGACCCGGCACCCGCAAGGTGAATCCATGGAATGCTAAGAAAATTGTCTCATTAATAAATGCGAAAGTTTGTGTGTCTATTGCTCAGTCGCGTCGTAACGCTTGAATGGATCGGATTGAAATTTGGAATACAGATAGTTTATTGTTTGGAATACATTATAACGCACATAGGCTACTTTTTATCACGAGGAAATAACGGGAACGGGAACTGCTCGGGTATAATACAGACGCGTTATAATTGGATGGTTTCCACACAACACTAGCGTCAGCAAAGATAGATAGATAGATATATAGATACTCTTTATTTGTTCACTCCAAAAGAAAAACAGGTTTACAGACAAAGAAAAACAATAACAGCTAGTGCTACAAAAGGCGGCCTTATCGCTGAAAGCGATTTCTTCCAGGCAATCTTTGGGTGGAAATGGTTTTTGATATTTTTAATAACGGGGTGTTCCAATCCAGACTTCGTCAGTTAAATACAAATTACGTAGATATATATGCTAACAATAGAATAAAATAAACATACATGCTAATAAAATTACATGTTAATACTTACATACTTCTATGACATACTAATACATATATGTAGATATAAAAACTTATTTATGACAGATATCTAAAGATAAAAGTAGACTGTAAATAATGACACATTATGTAACAGGAAACTAAGTGGAATATATATAAGATATTATGATTGTAGTTTCGACAGATAATATTCTTTGACGTGACCTATAAAAGACTCCAATGAGGGAGATTTGCTTATGGAAATAGGTAATTCATTCCATTTGGCTGCTTGAAAGGCAAAAGGCAAAGATTGTACTATAGAAACCGGATATGTATAGAGCGGATAGACTTATGTAGAGGGTGGTTGAACTACGCGAGTGGAGTCGCGAACAAATTTTTTTTTTTTTTTTTTTTAACTTTTATAGGTTTACACTTGACCGCCATCTCGCCTGATGTTAAACGATGATGCGGTCTACGATGATGCGTGTTTACCTAGAAGAAACCGATTCACTCTCGATTTGAAGACACAAAGATTGTAACTATCGGGAAAAACCCTCTCAGGCAACGTATTCCACAGCCTAGACGTTCTTATCACAAAAGTAGAGTCAAATCTCTTCGTTCGTGTCTTTGGAACATCAACCATGAAACGATGTCGCTTTTTCGAGCTACGAGCATTCCGATAGAAAAATGGGCAAGGTGGTATTAGATCGTATAAATCAGTCGCACACTCTCCGAAGTGTATCCGATAAAAAACCGATAAGCTAGCAATTTTCCGGCGATGTTCGAGACTTTGCAGTCTTTTTCGCACGAGAATGTCATTGCCTATGAGCCTTTTGGCACGTCTCTCGATCGATTCCAGAGCTTCCAGCTGATACTTAGCCGATCCATCCCAAAGGTGCGAGCAGTACTCCATACAGGAGCGAATCTGTGCTTGGTATAAAGTGAGCAACTGTTCAGACCTGAAGTACCTTCGCACCTTTGAGAGGACACCTAGTTTTTTTGGCAGCTAATTTAGCCTTAGATTCGATATACGAGCCAAAGTTGAGAGTCGATGACAAAGTAACGCCCAACAGCTCGAGATGGTCGGATACCGGCACGGATACACCGCGAAAAGTAGGAGTCTGTTGGAAAGGACTCCTTTTTTGCGGAGAACAGACACGCCTGCGTCTTTCCCTCGTTAAACCTGACCAGATTGGCATCGCCCCATTTAGAGACTGCCTCAAGGGTCAAATTTAAACGCTCGATCAAACTCTCTCTCAGTACCAGAGTTTGTTGCCTATTGGCTCTCGCGCTCGATATGTAGCTCTCTACAACGGTGCTATCATCTGCGTACCCAAAGATACCGGGCTTCAACAGATCGTTGATATGCAGCAGAAAGAGTGTCGCAGAGAGCACCGACCCTTGAGGGACTCCGGCATTAATAGCCATTTGATCCGACGAGCAGCCATCAATGACCACTCGTATGGATCGATCCCTCAAAAAGTCCGATATCCACGTTATAAAACCTGGAGACAAACCATAAGCTGAAAGCTTGCTTAAAAGGCCATCGTGCCAAACCCTGTCGAAAGCCTTCGAGATATCCAGGGAGACTGCAAGTGCTTCCCCGTGTTTCTCGATAGCTTCACTCCAGATGTGAGTGACGTACGCTAGAATATCCCCGGTGGACCGGTTTCGGCGAAACCCGTATTGCCGGTCACTGAGGAGATCGTTCGATTCTAGGTACGCCAGGAGCCTGTGGTTTAAGACACGTTCCATAGTCTTGCAGAGTATGGACGTAACCGAGATTGGCCTGTAGTTGGCAGGGTCAGCACGACTACCTTTCTTGGGTACTGGTTGCACGTTGGCAAGCTTCCAAGACTTCGGTACTTGCCCAGTTTCGAGAGAGAGTCTATATAGGCGCGTCAGTATTGGAGACAACTCAGGCGCACAAGCCTTCAACACTACGGCAGGAATACCATCTGGGCCACTAGCCTTATTCACGTCCAGATTGCGTAGCACTTGCGAACCTCCATTTGGCGAATATGTATTTCTGACATAGAAGTCGGACAGCCAGGTGAAGTAGGAGGTGTCACGCTACCAGCATCTAGACGCGAAGATTCCGCAAACTGAGATGCAAACAAGTTTGCCTTCTCCATTGCGGTGTGAGCCAGTGTCCCATCAGGTTTCAGCATTGGAGGCAGTGAGGGGCGGCAGAAGTTCGATTCGACCGATTTAGCTAGGGACCAAAACGCTTTGCTGCCCGCAGGGTACGAAGCTAGTTTGTTCCCTATTCGACTAATGTGGTCAAAACGAGCCCTCTGAAGAACCTTTTTGCATGCCTTAGCAGCCTTGTTGAACGCTTTCTTCTTCTGGTGTATATCCTTTGCCCTACGCTGTCGAGCATCAACCCAAGCTAGGTAGGTCTCATGTTTAAATGCTTCAGCACTTTTACATTGAGAACCAAACCAAGGGCGAGCTTTGCTGGATAATGTGACGTCGGAGTATGGAATGAAATATTCCATAGCCGTTCGTATTACATTAGTCACAGCATCCGCGCAGACTGAGGGATCAAAAGAAGTGAAGCACAATGGCTGCCATGGGTAAGATGCAAAGAAAGAGCGCATCTCGTCCCAATCTGCTGACTTGTATCGCCACATCCGCCGGTTGCCTCTAGGGCTGGGATCAGGCGGATGGTAGACAGATACTGACTTCACCAGACAGTGGTCGGAGCTGCCTAACGGCGAAGATACCACCACGGAATAACGGTCTGGATCTGTTGTCAGCAGGAGGTCTAAGCAATAAGGTGTATGCGACTCAACGTCGGGTACTCTTGTGGCCTCTTGGACCAGCTGGGTTAGGTCTAACGATAAAGCTAGCTTTCTCGTTTCCTGCCCAGCGTGGTCAGTGTCCTGGTATGGGAACAGCCATTCCTTATGATGGCCGTTAAAATCCCCCAGTAACACTAATTGGGCTGAAGGGTACTTCTGTTGAGCCGCGTCCGCCGCCTCACTTAAATAATCCATAAGCCTAGTTGTCTCCTGGTCACCGCTGTGCGACCGATATACACAGGCGTAGAGAATTTTGTCTATGCCTGTGTCTATCAATACCCAAAGGACGGAGAATCTTGGGTCCTCTAAGTTACGGAGACGCCGACAGCAGATGTCGTCACGGGCGTACAGGCACACTCCAGCACGGGGCCGAAATTTGTGCTCCAGGGTGTACCCTGGATACGTTAGGTACGCCACATCCGACGGACAACCTATCTGCGTCTCCGTAAGAAACAAGAGCGACGGCTGCTCAGTCTCGAGGTGATGGTGGACTGCTGTGAGATTTGAGTGCAGACCTCGGATATTCGTGAGGTGCACTTTAATCGACAAGGCGTGCAGCCGCTCTTTAACTTTGCTTCTTTTGTTTGTACTTTTCATGTTTGATTTGTTGAGAGAGGATCGGTGAGGAAA
This sequence comes from Ectropis grisescens, assembly GCA_017562165.1. Taxonomy (NCBI): domain Eukaryota; kingdom Metazoa; phylum Arthropoda; class Insecta; order Lepidoptera; family Geometridae; genus Ectropis; species Ectropis grisescens. Next base: position 5,635,371 of record CM029781.1, on the reverse strand, counting down.
ACGGCAGTAGAACGAGGCCACACACTACTGACCATTGGTCACAACACACAACACAAATACACCAATGGGGAGCTAGCCTGGAGACTGCGGGGACGCCCGAAATCTAGTTAAAACATAAATATAGTGTGACATCAATGCCCCGGTCCCGTGACATTCATGGTGCCGAGGATTTATCGACAATCTTCATCATCTGCATACGAACGTAAATCAATTGACGGACAGACGGACACGTCCTTTATTTCGCTCTCATCAGGAGAGTATATAATTGAAGAATGCGATATTCTAAAACTACGTTAATACCAACGTTTCTAAAGATTTTTGTTTGTTTTTCTTCCCTTGTTTGTTTTGTGTTAGCTATAAACAAATATGGTATGCATTCTGGTAGATAAGGCTTTTGCGGAGTGCCACATAGTTTAGCTGATTAATCCCAGCAGTGGAAACGTCTAGTGGGCTGCTTATATAATTATTAATGTATCCTCATTTGATGGGTTGTTTTTTAATCCCCGACGTCGATGTTTGTCTGTCTGTATGTCTGTCTGTGTGTGTGTCTGTCTGTGGCACCGTAGAGCTCAAACGGATGGGCCGATTTCGATGCAGTTTTTTTTATTTGAAAGTTAACATCCGTGCGGATGTTCTTAGCTATGTTTGGTTAATATCGATTCAAGATGGCCGCCGCCACAAAATGGCGGACAAAATATTTCTGCACAACCTGCCTCAATATGGGTGAAAGGGCTTGACTAGTAAAATACTATACATTATTAAAAAAAAAACAAATCCAAGATGGCCGCCACCACAAAATGGTGTATTATATTATTTTTTTCACTACTACCTCAATATGGGTATCAAACGAAAGGGCTTGATTAGTAGAATACATTGCACTGTGACAAATTTCAAATTCAAGATGGCCGCTTCTACAAAATGGCGAAATTCATGTCTATTTTCACAACTCCCTCAATATGGGCATCAAATGAAAGGGCTTAACTAGAAGAATGTTGTACAGTATAACAAATCTGAGGTAGTCGGGGGTTAATCAAATTTTTAATTTTGTTCGTGTTAACGGAATTCATTACAGGGCTTAAAAATAAATCATTTTAATCTCTGGGTGATAAGGACAGTTGAGTGCTTAGCAGTGATAGCAGCGATTTGAACTTTTCGCGTTCAAATTATCGCGTAACTATATTATGAACCCTTGTCCATGTTTTTCTTATCAGCAAATAAGCAGCCCACCAAATGTTCCCACTGCCTGGACTCGGGGCCTTCTCTCGCAAGGAGAGAGTCAAGGCCATAATCCACCACGCTGCGCTGGCCCAGTGCGGGTTGGTGGATGACACGTGACCTCGAAAGATTATAGTCTAGTTACATGTCGGTTTCCTGACTATCTTTTCCTTCACCGTTTTAAGATAGCGGCATTACGCACATTACTTCGAATAGACAGTGGTGCGCGTTTGAACCCGGGGGCTCCGAAGGGCCAACCGCCTAACTAAAACTGTCTTAGCTTCGATTTTGCTGTATTTTTTCTTTTTGCTCGAAATAGCAAAGCCATAGCTGATTTCTTTAGGCGGTAGAGGGCGGCCCCTCGGCAATCGCCGTTCTCCCGTCTAGACCAGCCGTAACTTACCATCAGACAGACAGACAGACAGAAACTCTTTATTATACACACCAGAACACATACAATAAAAAAAACAATAGCAAATTAAATAACTTATAACTAGTGCCATAAATGGCGGCCTTATCGCTTATTATATTATTTTACCATCAGGCGCCTTACCTAAACGTCTCGTAACAATATCTCGTCCTCTTATTCATTTACATCATGTGTTTGTTTTTGTACACTTCTAAAACGGTTGTACACAGTAATTGTGTATTTTTTAGGTATGAGAATAAGTCGTAAGGTTAAGGTTAAAATTTTTATTCTTCCTCCACCATATTTCATTTTTTAACCGGCTTCAAAAAACGAGGAGGTTCTCTATTCGGCTGTATGTTTTTTGATAGTGATTTTGTTATTTTAATAGGAACGAAATAAAAATTATTTAAACGTTGTACATAAATAAATAAATAAAATGAATAAATATTGGTGGACAATTCACACACCACACCATCTGACCCCAAACTAAGCAAAGCTTGTGTGATGGCAGCCAGATAGCTGATATAATACTTATATAGTTTTAAATACATACTTATTATACATGGAAACACCCAGACACAGTGCAAACATTTGAATTCATCACACAAATATTTGCACTGGGTGGGGATCGAACCCACGACCATCGGCTTCGCAGGCGGAGCTACTACCCACTAAGCCACTAGGCACATTGATGTCAAGGCGTTTACATGCAGTGTTTCGTCACGTTTAACATTTCATGAATAGTGTATATGACAATACTAGCAGTGACCTACGGTATCACCCGCGTAGATTCCATTCCCGTTATTTTTATGGGATAAAAATAAGTAGCCCATGTGTTCTTCCAGATTATATAATCTATCTATTTGCCAAATTTCAGCCCGATCCGTTCAGACGTTATGACGTGATTGAGCAACAAACATCCAAACATTGACATTTATAATATTAATAGAGGTAGGATATTGTCATAAAAATGATTATACGTTTGCGAGCGAGGCCAGTATTTTTTTACTTAATTGAATAAAAATCAGTCATCTATGCAATTATTATTAAAAGTACTACTTTTTTTTATCTTATTTCTCATATAATATAAGAACGCGACTACACAATTAGTGCCAATACATAAATAGCATTTTTATTTCATTGACGCTTCCACTCCGCGTCCACAGTAAAATCCAGAATTACCAATTATTCTTTATTATCTCTAAAGCGGTTTTATTGACGTCAAATAAAATTTAAATGCAATCAAACTGTAATGTATGTATACCTGACATATCACCATTGTATTTTATTATATGATAAAGTTAAAATCTCTAATTAGAAACGTATTTATTTATTTTATTTATGCCGTGTCGTGTGGAAGTTTTTATGGTTCCCGGTTTATTTACACAGGTTTTATGGTTATACAGTACTGTTAATATGAGTTCTGGTGACGTTTTCTTTAAATGATAATTTACTTTCAAATATTTTTTTTAACTATAATAGGTTCGCACTTGACCACCATCTCGCCTGATGTTAAGCGATGATGAGATCTACGATGGAGCGTGCTTACCTAGAAAAAACCGATTCACTCGATTTGAAGACAACAAGATTGTAACCATCAGGGAAACCCACTCAGGCAACGCATTCCACAACCTAGACGTTCTTATCACAAACATGGAGTCAAATCTCTTCGTTCGCGTTTTTGGAACAATCAATGTTTCCAAGGAAATACAACATAGCTAAAGTCATCAAGCATATAGCTATGTTATTAGTTAAAACTTGAGAACTTTTTATTTTTAATTATAGCAACTATAGTTAAGTAAAGTCAAAACCAAAAAATACCGTTTTGACATTTAAGAAAGACCCCACAGAATGTTACTAGCAACAAAATTGAAAAGTAACAAACCTATATTAGTATTAAAATTAACGTGGTTGTTACACATATTTAATTGGATAACGGGACACTCACGTATATACGGTCGGTCAATCCGACCCGAGTTTCAACCGCGTCCGGCGGCCTTTTTCAAACGCAGTGCACGCGCGGCGGCTGCCGTTTGGCACTGCGGGCTGCCGCACGTCGCGCACGCAAGCTCAACAAAACTTGCTCAACGTTGAGCTTGCGTGCGCGACGTGCGGCAGCCCGCAGTGCCAAACGGCAGCCGCCGCGCGTGTGCACTCGCTCTTGAAAAGGCCGCCGGACGCGGCCGAAACTCGAGTCGGATTGACCGACCGTATATACGTGAGTGTCCCGTTATCCAATTAAATAACAAACCTATAATTAATTACGTACTAAATATTTTGGCGCATTAAATTAATTAAATTAAATAAATAGTAGTAGAATATATTGCGACTATTTCTGAAAAGAATTTCAAAAGTTATAATAAATTAATCCACTATTCTAATAGAAAATACATAGTATTAATATTAACGTGGTTGTTACACGGCTGTCCGTTTGGCCGTCGCGCGCGTGCACTCTCCTTGAAAAAGGCCGCCGGACGCGGCCGAAACTCGAGTCGGATTGACCGACCGTATATACGTGATACGTGAGTGTCCCGTTATATAATTAAATATGAGAAAATACATAGTTTGTAATACGCTAGTATTATTTATTAATTACGCGATATTGACCGTGGGTATAAGTACGTATAACAAGCTTCACTACATAAACACGGTAAATATTCCTTGATACTACACAACTAGATAGCTAGGTGTAGTGAATGACCGTGATAACTTTAAACTAAATTTTGTAATATTGGCGTCTGTAGCTTTCGGCTTAGGTACCTATTATATTAATCTAATAATTCCCCGAGTGGCCATGATTGCATCGTGATAGGTACTTCAAACAATAGCTGTGTGGTCCCGGAAAAAAACTGCATTGTTCAAACAAAACAATGAACGTAGTCATGCCCAAGTTGAACAGTTACATTTATTTTTGGGCTTCATAAAACGTCTAGACTAGTCGTAGATATACATAGCGACATCGTTTTGTAGTTGACGTTCCACACGAACGAGGAGGTTTGATTCCAGTTTCGTGATGCATGCGCTGCCTGAGCGGGGTTTCCCCAATGGTTACCAATCTTAGTGTCTTCCAACTCGAGAGTGAATCGGTTTTTTGTAGGTATGTACGCTACATCGTAAACCGCATTGTCGCCTAACATCAGGCGAGTTAGCGGTCAAGTACATTTTGAAATCTATTAGAAATCTCGTAACGCGATGCTTTGGTCGTTCCCTCGAAACGTCTTGACCGCTGTTAATGATTTTTTTTTAATTGTTAAAATTATTTGATACGTCGCATCGTAGAATAGGCCGTGTACAGTTTTTTTCACTTTCCCACCCAAACCCCCACTATTTTAAGCGTATTTAATTTTTATCTATGAACATTACTAATTTTTAGGTTGTTAACATGAAGAATAACATTTAATATTTCATTATATTCGTACGTTCGATCCTTTTGTAACGCACACGGTTCCGTATTCACAAAGTAATCCCGGCCAACTAGTCACCACCGATATTCAAATCGAACATGACTGATTGTGTGTACGTTGCATTCCCAATAGAAATGCAAAGGTCATCGTGCAGTCTCGCATAACAGTAACTCGGCGAATTCCTTGTACGCATCGCGTTAGAATCTATTTGATGTTTGAACAAACGTTACAAGTTTACAAGTCGTGGCATAGTGACGAATGCCTAATGAAATAGTTGAGCATACATCATGTATAGCTAGAAACATTGCACCCTAGGATAAAAGATGGAAGTAATGTTACTCACGACATCACGACAGTAACTGTCTTTATATTATCTATAAATAAATATTGGTGGACATTTCACACACAACACCACCTGACCCCAAACCAAGTAAAGCTTGTACTATGGCAGTTACGCAGCCAGATAGCTGATATTATATTTATAGCGAATATTATATTTGTAGCGGTAGTAGTAGTAAGTACCACTCCGTTGCCAGATATTCAACCGCCATGCAGTATTGTACAAACATCACTATGTTCCGGTTGAAGATCAATTACAGTACATAGATATATTTCATCTTAGTCTCTGGATGAGAACCCCAGTGTAGTGATAGTTAATGATTTGGACTCTTCATGTTTCAATATCTGCGTGACGCTGTGTTTTTATGGGCAGTCGTGTTGCTTACCATCATTCAAGTGACCTGCTCGCCCCATAATTCTAAACTAAAAAAGCAATTCAGAACACGTTGTCAATGCAAATCGTTTTTATACCGCGATATTCGTCAATGGCTTTAAAACACCTGGGGCGATGTAACACAAAAATACCCGAAATTCTTGTTACGAGCATCATAGTATTTGCACTCATATAAAAATCAGATGACAGCATAGTAATTATTAAAAATATCTCTATTTGCGATTAATAGTATAAAAATATCTTATGTGAACTGTAATAATTAATATAACAGGTTGACAGGGTTTTTCGGCATATAATGGTGTTATTTTTATGTGGGACAAATTCAAGACTACGCTTAAGGAGGTATATTTATTTCGACAAAGCGACACATGTTCTGCTTCTGGTCTTTTTGCGTTGACTATAAGACTTATGGGTGATCTGAACTATTTATTTCCGCTCGTCAAATACTTGAGCGGTCTGAAATCGGTCCAATTTGTTTCTGGGGTGAGCGCGTTCAAACAAATAGTCTCTTCAGGTTCATAATATTGCTATAGATTACCTATTAAGTACATGCCTTCACATGGCTGCTGTCTTTATTGTTCTCTCCTTCCTAGTTAGATGTTCAGTATGGAGGTGGGGGTCAGGTTTTCCTAGTTTTACATTTCCAATTCGATCTATCTTTGACATTGGTATCGTCTAGCTCGATCTCTATTGTGTCTTTACACTACGGGCTTCCATCTCGTTTTTGGACGATCTCAAATTCTTCCCAGGGGGAAAATGCAGCGCCAAGTTCCCCACGTAGTCTGATGGTCTAGACCAGCGGTCAGCAACAGGCGGACCGCGGTCCGTTTGAGGACCGCGGTCGAGAGGACGAGAGGTCGAATCTCGTACCGAATATGTATCCGGACTCCACCTACAACTACTTGCCGACCCCTGGTCTAGACCCTCGATTCCCAAAGTGGGCGACAACGCCCCCTTGTGGGCGCTGCAGGACTCAAGGGGGGCGTTGTATAGAGGCTTGGAGTTCGTTGTGTACTACTTACTGGGCTCAAGTTGACTCTTGCGGTTCACTTTTACTATAGTCAAAATCTCGTTTAGGATGAATGTTAAATCCTCGCTAATATAGCTCACAATAATAAACTAATGTAATTTGAAGTTTTAGTGGTTTTTAAGTACGTGAAATCAAAATCATATCATAATTTACTCTTAAATAATAATAAATTTACTTTTAATTAATAAAAAAAAGTGGGCAGCACACAAAATAAGTTTGGGAACCCCTGGTCTAGCCACTCTTCACATGGCCGTCCTTACTACTGCATCAACATATTGTCACATCAGTTTCGCCATCACGGATATTTTCGCATTTGCTGCAAAATGTTTTCACGCCACAAACACTGCATTAACGTTTACTCGATAACTTTTACGCTCATTGTTTAATTCAAATCGAATAAACGTCGTGGTGTCACTTTATGCAGAACGATGCTAAAATCGGCGGACAGCAGAATGCAGAAAAACCGTGTAAACTAATTAAAAGAGGCAGCGATAGCGGGGAAAAAAACCAGCGTAGCAACAACGCACGTCACTATTAATAGCTCGAACAACAAATCAACAGCACGAAATCTCGCATTCGTTTTTTTTATCGACAGTGAGTGGTAACCATTTGCTTGCATTAGCCACCTGTCAGTCGGACGACGAAGCTTGTGCACGACCGTCTTCCAACACACGCGTGCTGTCAACAGGTGGTGAAGAAAAATAGTATAATTAAAATCGCCATTTTACAACCAAGGTCGAACTTTTGATGATCCGTTTTAAATTGAATGTAATGACTGGAAAGTTTATTGATTTTATTTAGGGAGAAATATAACGTATATGCGATATCGATTTATAGATGACACCACACCATCAAATATACCTTAATTGCTAAAATAATTATCATCATGGCATAACATAAGTTAAAAAGTAATCATCATCATCAGTCCGTGTTCGTCCACTGCTGGACATAGGCATCTCCTATAATATGCCGCTCAGCCCGATCCTCGGTCTTACGTTTCCAACCGCCACCAGCTGTCTTTCGTATATCGTCACTCCATCTAGTCTCAGTAAAAAGTAAAAAGTAAGTGGCAAAATCTGTTTTTTCTTAGACGAAGTTTTTCAAAAAGCAAAACCTTTTTTCCGTGGAAAACTGCAGAGGGAAAATAACACTGGTTCCGAATTTAATTTCTCTACGTATTGATGTTTGGGCCGGGCGCTGAGCCCACGTGAGTACATACTTGTTATTTTACTTTCCATTTTACAAAAGTTTCGTGTTTTCCAAGCAAAGTTATTATGTCTTCCTTTCATACGAACCTCACATTAACAATTACTGTAAAATTAGAACTAACAAAATCGTTAAAGCAAACGCTTTAACGATTTTGTTAGTTCTAATTAGGCAAGTACCGCCAAGGGAAATATGTTAGAAATATATATTTAATACCTATGTATAGACTAAAATAAGGACAACTCCAATAGTAGTTTTGTAGAGTGCTTCAACTATTTCATAACATTCCGAATGAATCTAACCTCTAACAACAGCAAGGCATCTGGTTTCGAACCCGGAAGTAGAAGATGCATATGGCCACGATAAAACTATCTAAACTTGGGAGCAGACTGAAGAAAATGGTGATAATTGAATCACTTTATAATGATTGATTGGTAATTATGCTCCAATTAAATTCCGAAATGTCAATGATCGCAGACTTATTGAGCATAATGCAAGCAACCACCAAAACGGCTACAATTTCGTATCGCAAAAATTCCAAATCTAATTGACTTGCAAATTATATCTTTGTACAATTTAATTGCTTCAAAAAATGCCCGTGTCAGTGTACTCGTAGCTACAATGTCTAGGCATACTAAATTCGAGCTAGACGCGAACACATTATAATCTATACTTACATTAAATTCTAATGGTTTCTTTTGGTGGCACCACCCACTGGATTACTCCTGCATTATGCAATGAATACAAATTTTGCGCATTACAATAAAAAATGCATTGTTATTTGATTCCATTCCGTATGCGGCTTCGAATAAATCTACGTTGGTGTTACACCTTGAATAATAGAAAAGCTTCTGAATTTTACACTTTTATTTGGATATTGTAATTTAATTTATCTTGAGAACTTTTTTGCAATATCTAATAATGACTTTTTTCTAATTGTAATTTAAAAGGAGTCTACTATGGATTTACAATATATCGTCCAAATATTTTGCTTATAGCCTTAATAAAACATAGTAAGTACGTAAGCAATTTAGTAAGGCGGTAGGTGCCTGGTGTTCCAAAGTACAAGGCAGAGTTTAAAGCTTACAGCCCCTGTCCCATAGCAAGAGATAGCTCAAAACAGAAACACTTTGGATTTTTGAGCCAAGCTACGAGTAAGAATTATAGTTGAATAGATGTGTTGTTAGTTACATAAAGTTGCGTTTAGAAAAAGCATTCCACATTTATACGTGCTGATACACCCACGCCAATCATGTTCCCCTGACGACAGAAAGCGGTTATTATGGGGGTCCATTTAGCGCACTTAAGCACGACCTCCCACCAGTTTTGATCATTGAAATAAGATTGAATTGACTATTTTATAAATATTTTTGTTACTGAACACAGATGCATCAAAGTCCTAAATGGAGTCATAAAGTCCTGAAAAAGTGCCGTAATCAACATGTTCTAATACGTTTTGATAATTACTATTTAAAGTTCAATTATTATTTTAACTTTCAAAAAAAGTCTTTTAAAGAGTAACCATGGCGCGCTCGCACAAAACAAGCTTGTAATCGTGAATGAATGTGCAGATTCCCTTGACCTTGGAGACTCTCATGTCAAAATTGCCATGTATATCCAGATTTTGATTTAAATTAAGCAAAATTGTGTTTATTGCGTCGCGGTACCTAATTTTATTGCCGCCATCATTGCCATTCCACTCGAAACTCCAGGGTATGAATAATTTGATACAGATAACATTTTACCCGATTTGCTCGATCCTGAACGAATCTCAAACGACGTATAAAAAGATTAAAATTTAGAACCAAGGAATGGTCTCAGATACGGTGTGTAATTGCTTTACATTTTAAAATCTGAGAAACACTTACGGAGACTTGACAGATGTAATTAATTTCAATCTCAAAGCTTGAATACACTCGATATATTAAAACTTTAGGGAATTCGATTTCTATCTACTGGTCTCGCGTGTTCCAAAAGCTTAGTCATGAACAAGGAAAGAATTTTCGTGGTATGATGTCGGTGATTCAGCATGGAAAAATTAAATCGAACCAAATAATTGAAATTCATAGCGCCTACATATATCAGGTCAGCAACATTGATAGATCGATCTGAGCTCAAACTCCCAGGCGCGTTCAGTTTCTAAACTACGGCTGCTAATCTTAAGAGTATTGAAGATTTTTGCATGTAGTCTTTGAAGAGATACAAGTCTAGACGATTTGCAATTTACAGATCTTGCGGCTGCGCATTTAAATGATCCGTGCGATCATCGGGTTCGTCGATCTGATCGTATCACGACTGCTGCTGATTTTTTCCCTCAGCACTAAGAGATCGTACGAGTCCGTGATTGAAATTTTCAACGCACGAAATGTACATATCTGTCCGTCCAACATCATCCCGACGTATTTTTGCAGCGATGCAAAAAGTATTTGCGAAACCAAATCGACTTCTAATGCTAATTTCTTTTTTAGGAACATTACCGGTAAAAAATAGAAATGCGTCTAATTTCATTCGGTTCACGCTGAATTTAATCAATTTTGCAATATCCGTACCTAGAAAGGAATACATCGCATTCAAATTAATCTTAGTCACGATAGTTTTGCATTTTAACCTGTTGTAAAATAAAATGGAGTCATTATCTAGTAAGTAATAAAATAGTCGTCACTATTAGCCAGTCATAAAAACTAATGTTAAATCAATTAGCTCAAACCAAATTACTGTTGCAAAGCCTGTAATTATTGTGAATGCTCAAATAATATTAGCGGTCGGAGCTTCTAGCATTTGCAGAGTAATAGTTCCAAATGAATAACGATAAAAAGTCGTAAGTAATAATTCGAACCGAGGCGCATTTGCTCATCAAACAGCTATTATGGTGTTTTTGGACACAGAGAGAGACAGAGTGAAGCTGGAGATAAAGTTTGGTCTAGACTTCGGTCATTGGCTGGGGATGATTCGTAAGTTTTCGCAGTGTGGTTCTATCGATGCATTTTTTTCTTTTAATTTTTTATCCGGCTGCATGAAATCGATTTCTTTGTAGTTGTTTTTGGACACACGTCTGTCGGCTGCCGTGGTGCTGTTACAATCTAGATCATGTCTTAGATTGTCCCCGTATTGCTGCACAGTCACGTTTCTCTACCATTGTGTGGGTGCTCTTTTAATTTCAGAGACATCTCGATACGAATTTCTTGTTAATTATAGACAAAATATTTTTTTGCTACTTGCCGGCTCTCGGTGGCGTATTTGGCTCGTACATTTTACCTTGAACGTTTTTTGGGTAGCACGTACGAATAGTTGCCCATTTGTATTTTTATTTTTTTCGTTTCGTACCAAATGATAGGAAAGCATTGATTGACACTAACAACTCGCTAATCATTATGCAGATGTCGGGATTGTTATCTGATAGTTCTGAATCGGGCGAGTGTCGTTTCCAAATATGACAACGTCGATGACTGACACATCACAAATCGAGACCGACTGAGCCACCATAACAATGGAATTCTAAGTTTCCATTACTGAGTCGCCTGGTATTGTATATTATACACGGTCTATGCCTAGGTTTGGGCTTTGAAATAAAAGCAATGGCGTTCGTTTGTCGCTATTGTTATTCAACTGGCACAAAAAACAGCATATCCTGCAGATGTTAGATTAAAATTGCAGTAGAAATATAAAGTTTATTATATAGCCGCAATTTGAGAGTTTTATAACTACAAAAAACGTCTCTGAGCTTATGATATTAAACGTGTTTGCATACGCGATGGTCAGTCGAACGTTTTCTTGTTGTGATTGCTATCTTCTTTAAGCATTGAATCAATCAGCAGAAGTGACCATCCGTGTTCGCTCAGTGGTTTGTTTATTGAGTCAACAATGTCTACTGCTTTTCGAGGGAATTTCGCACGAGGCCTCTACGCATTCATTTTTTTCCTTCTGTTGACACTGTACTTATTTACAAAGGCTTTTCGCTATCGAGGCCCGGTAGGGTTTCTTCTGTTGACTATTGACACTGTTAAACCAATTGATTCAACAATTCTGTTTTGCGATCGTTGTTTGCTGTCTTTTAATGGCTAGGCAAGCACTGGCCTTCAAAAGCTCGTTGTAATTTCTAGGTAAACCTAGCGTGCTAGACTCGAAACTCGAAATTTATTACCCATACGACTTGTTCTTGTACAAATGAATAAACACTGAAGACTGGTGAGAAAATGTTTTGACTAAAGATGGACTGCAGGCGATAAAAAGTGTTGCAACCAAAACGTTTCGCTCCGTTGATTTTTCCGCCGCATCGCATTCCCAAATGTTTTTTTATAACAAAGTTGCGCAATCTCGGTAAATGACCTCTGAGGTTTTTGATAGAGTCCCCCGTGTAAAGTCACATTCATGCATGACGAGGCTCTGCAAACATTTTGGAAGGGTAATTTCAAGATGTGGTTCCGTGCTGGTTGGCATTTAAATTCGTGACAAATTCTATGACGTCTGAAACCTCACATGGCACAGTGGGAAATTTCTGCAGCACAGTTGATCACTTTTATTGCATCGACCGAGACGTGACCCGATTACGGATGCGCGCCCGGGTCACAGATTTGTCGTTCATTTATAGTACCAATCAATTCACTATCTGCGATCTAGTCACTACCCGCTGGAAATCTAGCTTTTTATGCGTCTGCCGTCTGGGGTTAACAAACTTATATTCTTATGGCTCATTCGTCTTACATCATTGTGGTTTGGGTAAGATTGAAATTTTTCTTTTACCTGCCCTAATGCTGCTGTCACGTCGTTAGTGTCTAATCTAATGTGCGTCTAGATTCGTGCCCATTTATCTAGATGTTTTTTACAATTAGAGTTTATGTGACTTTTTATGTTCAATTGAATGTAACTCGCAAGATAGGTCTTTGTGGTCTAGAGCTAGATCGGAGTTTTATTGTGGACAATTGTACGATCCTTTGTGAGGAGCTTTTTGTCTATTCCGGTTTGAATGGGGCAATTGTGTGTCGAGGAAGCAGCCAATTTGGATCGATCTATGTCGCTCTCTGCCAATGCTATAATGATCCCATCTATGGCATCTTTCTCATTCGCAAACAGCTATAAATAAATAGAAAATAAACAATGATTTATTTCTGTACCTTATTTTCTGAACTATTTTCAAGGATACAAAAGATCAACTATGTTCAAGTAAATTAAACTCGTAACTCGTTTATTATTTTTTACCATAGTATTTCGCTTAAATGCTGTTGACTCTGGTTAAGTGTGTAGTTAAATGTCTATTTATTACAGAATGACGTGACCAAATGATTCCTCCTATGACGTGACCTGTTGAATTAAGTACAATTCCGTCTGCCATTGCGTAAAAAAGGCAATTTTGAGTAATCAAAATAGCATTAGCGTTACCGAAATTGTATGAGAACGCTTAGTCCAACTAGAGGCTTCTTCAATTTCCACTATTTAGTCATGCGCTATTTGAAAACTACCTACTAAATCAAAAACCTAATTATGCTCACAAACCGTATCGTCTGCCATGAAGAATAATGAATCCGATTGGCTATCCTAGGATTATTGTGTAACCTGACCACAGCAGCGTTCAGTAAACTTGCTCACTTTTTGCTACTGAAATCAAGGTCGCTCGAAGAGATGTCAACTACCGGTTTCTGGCATTGTTATTCTCGGTTAGTTGAATCACAATCAGAACCTGTCAGATGTTAAAGCTATGAAGTGCCTGTTTTATAATTTGGAAGTGCCTAATGCAGCCTGTTTAATGCGTTAACGTGACATTGTTCAAGTCATGAGGTCATTGCTATTAGATTAACATCTAAGAGATCTCATTTGCAGTCTAGACCAAAAATGATGTCAACATACTGAGATCTCAAAATTAACTCATTTCATGCTTGTAACAACCTGTGCGCTACCTGTCTGCAACTCTTTATCGTCCAAATCTGCGCTGACGCATCTGTAGTCGACAAACCAGTTGCAGTTCGCTGCAGGCGATTCCAACCTTACGTAATATAAAAATATGCATTCAATTTGGACAAGCAAGGCCAAGGAGTCGTCGACACAAGAAGGCGGGGCGACGTTAAGTCAACGTTGATATTCCTAAGTGGCAGTTCAGAATTAATCACCGTGCACTGATGCACTTTCGTTCTCATTTCGTTCACGATAGATTCATTCTCGGTTTCAGCTCACGTGAAAGCATCCGCTTCAATTTTTTCGTTCGCGTGTTGCTTTTTTGATCCGATTGATTGAATAGCTGTGAAATTGGGACGGCGCAACTGTGTCGCGTGCGATATCTTTACTGTGTGGGGTATTACGTGTAAATCTTCTCTTTATCAGTGATATTTATTGTGCCTGCGCTTGACTTAAACATTTATGTTTATTGTCCTCGCTTGTTTCCCCTTTACGTTTTGGTAGACGTAGGCGTCGACCCAGATGTGTTCGCTTGAATTACAGCAAAATATTTCCGGTTCGAACGTTACAACTCCTTTTGTCGTCCCTTTACGTTATGGGATTGTTAAAAACGAAAAAGCGTCAATATTTTTGTCCCAAGTTTCCATTTTCTGTAGTGCAACAATAAAAGGATCGAGATGACGATTTGGTTGCATATGGTAATGGCGTCCCACGTTGTGCCTCACGAAACTTGAGCCGCTTTATGAAGGTGTTATTTATCTAGATTACTTAGGATAGCTATAAACCTGGGTTCACGGACTTAAAATTACCGTCGCTCATGAGAAACCTGCACTTTTTGCAGCGGAATACTTAGAATTTCGTGTGACTTTGTCGGTGCCAAAATTAACATTAAAAAATGTTAACTTTGTGTCACTTTTGACGGCAATAAACTAAATAAATGCACGCCGTTGTTTGCTTAAATGGCTGACCTCTCATTTGGTGGCTCTGGGCATGAGCGGTCATTATGTAATAATAACTGTTCGCATAATTACTGCCATTTTAATTTCGCTACCGCATTTAGTTTTAATTGCTTCGTATTCAGAAACACATTTTGTAATGTATGTTCCTTCATTTATCAGCTATTTCAATTCTGCTTGTCAATAAGAGTAATCAAAATGTTTTGTATAGGGCATTTTAATGATTAATTGAAAGCGTTTGAGGAGAAAAAAAATCGCTGACAAATGTTTCGCTATCAGCGTACGCGTCGAGTTTATTACGTTTTTTTTATTAACCTCTTTTGCACAAAAGAGTTCGGGTAGCCGAACTTTCAAGGACTGTTACGCTTCAGGAGGCTGCTACATTCTGTTTCCTGGTTGTTAATTTGTTCGGAGCCTCTGAGTCTAACATTCCCATATGAGTCTTCATTACAATTTTCACATTTACGTCTGTCTCGTTTAAGATAGCGCCCAAAAGTTGTTTTGCATTCGTCTAATTTGAATATTTTTACATTCTGGTCTAGACTTTTTCAAGATTTTTAATGCCGTAATAAAATTCTAGATAGTTTTTTGTTTGGGTCTTGATTTTTTTGTTTGATTCGCCATGCTTGAGCTACGGAGCATTTGCCTCGTGTGGCGATTGTTTCGTATGCGTTTTATGGTATCTGTTTTTTTGCAAAGCTTTTATTTTTGGATGTATCGTGCGGTGTTGAAATTAGCAAATTCAATTTGTCAAAAGTTTTTGCACCATCATCATTTTCTGTTTAAATTACTTAATGCGCGTTAGTTTTATGATCATTGCGTTGCATAGTGGCTGAAACATTTATAATTTTGACACAATATGATTTGTGGTCCTTGAAGCATTTATACCTATATGTTATATTGTTAATGAATATTGACGTTTGATAATTTAACTGGTTAAGACATAAACTTATCTATTATTAACTGTCGACGAGTAATGACTGCCGTAATTGACTTGTCAGATAATTTCAACAAGTAATTGAGAAAAAAATGAAGTAAGTAAATTATTAGTATCTTATTTACGCTCGTTTTCGATTTTAGTTTTGAATCAAATGTCTTCCTATTTTATTCAAAACAACAAGTTCTGTCTACTTAGTTTGTTCAAATATTAAACGAAGCTTACTGAGTAACTATCAACAGTCACGTGATCACGGCATTGTTATTTTATACATATTTTTGAACAATTTCAAAGGCCTTAGGCCGTTGTTAAACAAGAATGAGAGATGAAATTTCTTTCTTTTTAGGGTTCCGTAGCGAAATGGCAAAATACGGGACCCTTATAGATTCGTCTTTCGAAGGCGCCGCAGCAGCTCTAGCGCCGTAAAATTGCTTATGGATGGCATTGTCTAGTGTTTGAGATTTAGTTTTATTTTAGATTACAGCGAAAACAATACTACGAGCAATTTTGCTGGTCATCAAAATGGTATGATATTGCTATTGCTCTATGATTTTTTGCGGAAAATAGAGTAAATAGTAAAATAATAATGGTTTTAGTTTGGTAGTGGAAAAGCGGCTCAATGGCGAGCATAGGCATCTATACTGAATAGAGCTACCGTCACAGGTGTGAGAAGTACTAAAGTAATCGTTAAGTTGAAGTTGAGAGAAGTGAAGTTGAGTACGGCGGTAAGGGAATATGGTAACTATATGGAAAAAACTTTAGTATGACTGTATGACCCTGGGTCTTTGCGCTATCCGAGTATTAGACGACATCACATGCCAACTGACACATAAAAACAAACAATTATGTACCATCATAGCTGCCGAGGCCCAACAGTGGGAACATTTAATGGGCTGCTAATGCTATTATGCTTATTATACGTTACTTAAAAAGGCTCAGCAGTGATAAAGGACTGAAAACAATTATGACAAAACAATTCAGCGTACACGAATGTCGCATTAAATTTTGACTCGGTCGAGTATATTCCTTCTGCCCTCATACTTGCTATTCCATATTTCGTACTCTTTGTCGGTTCCGTAAATTGTCGGAAATATTTGCGAAATGCGCTTTTAACTGTTGTCCGAAGTCGACCGTCTCATTTAGAAATTGCCTTCCCTATATGTCGCTCAAGTTATGTGTCAACTCTGTTCAATTTCCTCATTGCCGAATTCATTACTTATAAAAAGTTATGCAGGAAGGGTATTATAGTGAGTAGTAACTCCTTGGAAGTGAACTTAGTGAGTCCACCTGTGGAAGTATCATTTGCCAGTTATTGTACCGCCCCACAGGAATGTGCAAACATCACTATGCCCCGGTTTGAAGGGGAATGTGTTCAGACAGATTACAGGGCATGACATAGATCAGTGCATGACTAGGTACTGATTTGTTATCTTCATGTTCCAATAGCTGCGTGATGCGTGACACTGCTGTCATGGGTAAACGTACCGCTTACAATCAGGCAATTATCCTGCTCGTCCCTTCTTTCAATACTATATTTAAAAAACAAGGACGATTTAATGGTGTCATTTGAAAATTAGCTAGAATAAATGAAAACCTGAGCTGAGTCATTTAAGCTTGACAATTTGGACAGCCATTTGTTTTAATAGATAAAGTATTCCATTATATTTCTGCTTCGCTTTAGTATCTCCTTTTTGCGTAGCCCTGTATTATGTAAGTAACAATAAGTTATATTTAAATATATCACTCGTTGCTTGACGTCAATCTTTGTACATGTAAATTTAGTTTTTGTGCCTCGAGCTTCGGCGAATGGCCAGAATTCAGTGTCCTAATGTTTTTATTGCAATTTCTAATGGTCATCTTTATTTCATCCAGTTGTGGGTTGCCCACTGTTTTTGTTTCCATCTTATTTAGTAGGACGCGTTGTTTACTTCAAATATGAATGATTAAATGTATGTGCACATTCTAATCCTACTCTAACATTATAAATGACAATGTTTGAATATTTGATGCTCAATCACGTCGTTAAGTATGAACGGATGGGGCTGGAATTTTAAAAACACAGTGTATAGTCTCGAAAACCACATAAAACATTGTTTATCCTGGAAAAATAAGGGAAACGAGAACTACGCGGGAAAACCACGGCGCACTGCTAGTGTGAAATAATAGAAACAAACAAATGTATTGTTGATGGACATTCATCACACAACACTAACTAGACCCAAACTAAGGAAAGCTTGTGTTACTGAGTCAGATAGCTGATATGATACTTATATGTGTGTAAATACCATCAGGTAACTATTTTTTATGCATACTTTCAAAGTGTCCTTTCCTTGTTCCAGGAGAATTTGGACCCATCGCCGTTTAGCTTGTCCCCCATATCAGCCAAGTCGGAGAAACTGCTGCGGTCCCCTCGCAAGGCCACGAGGAAGATATCGCGGATCCCGTTCAAGGTGCTGGACGCGCCGGAGCTTCAAGATGACTTCTACTTAAACTTGGTGGACTGGTCGGCGCAAAACGTCCTCAGTGTCGGCCTGGGCAGCTGTGTTTATCTGTGGAGCGCATGCACCAGTCAGGTGAGACCCTAACTTCTTAGCCATGTATTCTGCTACGGTGGTTAAGCTAAGTAACAAGGAAGTTGTGGAGCTCTTGAATGGGCCAGCGTATCTATCGTTTCATTTTCTAGAGAGATAGAGCAATCGCAATGTCGTAAGCAATAAGCATGCACATTGTTTTATGTAGTAGGCATCTGATACAATATCTACGCCGCAAATAACAATCAACTCCCCTTTTGTGAGAGGAAAACCTAAAAATACGAGTAGGTAACTAAATTAGTGGACCATTGGACGGCGGAAAATATGCTCAGAGTTGGTCTGACCGATTTGGTCTACTTGTGGACCTTAGTTTTTTAGCAACTCCTATAGAACACAAACTTGCTACCAGATCTCTTTCTACTAACCAAGATGGCAGCAGAACCTCTCTGGAAGATTTTAGCGTGCTGGAACTTTTTCTGTTAACGTTGTGTGAAGAATACTTCCTTGCTACGATTCTGAATTTAAGCAACTAAACTGTTAACTTAATCACAGAACACGGCATTAAGTTTGACGTAGACGGTGTGTAAATTGGATTAGAAAATGTCATCTTGTTTTCTGCAGGTGACCCGGTTATGCGACCTGTCGTCGGAAGGTAACGCCGTGACGTCAGTGGCGTGGAGCGAGCGTGGGCACTTAGTCGCCGTGGGCACGCAGAAGGGCCATATCAGCGTTTGGGACGTGGCTGTAAATAAGGAGGTAAGGGTCTTACGTTCCTAAATTACTGAATGTTTGTTATCCAATAACGTTTCTTCTCATTCACTTTCTCTCTGGATCCACCCTCGGTTGCTTTAATTCAAATAACTATGTGACACTGAGGTATTACGGGCAGCGATGTCGCTTACAACCTAGTGCAAATCTTGTACGTCCTGTCTCTTTCTATCATAAAAGATGTTTGTCCGTTAAGTCAGTTTACGGATGATACATTTACGTGATAACGTCACAAGAGAACATTAGTAAAAAAAATTGGTTGCCTGTAAAGTCGGTATACGGGCAAAAGTTTTACGTGACAACGACTTTGAGTGGTAAAATAAATTTACGGAAGGGACGCGTGCCTTTCACTTTTTATGTCTGTCTCTCTCGCTCTTAGGCGGGCTAACCGCGCACGAGTGGAAGGGACGCGTGCCTCTCACTCGCTCTCGTTGTGAGCGCATAACGTGAGCGGAGCGTAACGCAGTTTCTTGAAGTGTCACCCGGCAAACCAATTTATAAGACGTTGTCACGTCAAAAAAATCATACTTTTATAAATTGAGTTATTACCACTGAAATATCATTATTTTGTATAATCATGCTGCCGTCACTCTTTTACTCGAACGCATCGGCCGATGGAGTGGAAGACAGACAGATACGTCACAAGCAGATCATATAGGCGTGTACCGCGCTCTCGCTTGCACGCTTTACTCAACCGGAACGTGACACGTTTTCGGCGTTCTTCGATTTATTAGACGTTATGTTATAAAAAAAATAAGTTGTTTTTAATGTCCGTTGTCCCCAGGTGACAAAACTACAAGGGCACATAGCGCGAGTGGGAGCGTTAGCATGGAACGGAGACATACTGAGCTCGGGATCGAGGGACAGGCATATACGGCAGCGAGACACCAGGACACCACGTAAGTACCTCTCGTGTTTTAATAAATTTGTGATAGAAATTTCTTTAGAAAACTCATCTCAATACGCAATACTCAATCGTTTATTGCTTCATTATGTTACAGGTAGAATGAATTAGGTATACAGATAGAATTTAGTACAAAATTAAATCGCAACACAATATATCCAATCGGGCATTGCAATTTAATTATCGCTTGTAAGTGTTATGTTTCACAGTCAATTACCAAGTTTTCATCCTCGAAGGTTATCGTGAAAGGAAGAAGAGGGTCGAAGCGCTTCACGAATGTTGCCTAGAGAATACCGACAAAATTCCAACGCCAAAAAGAAATAGCTAAGTCTGTTGAGTTAATTTAGAGCTACTAATGACCCAAACGGATCATTAGTAGTTGACCCCGAAGGAGCCATAAAAATTAGTAGTTCACTTTATCAATGAAAAAGGTGATTTCCTTGGAAGATCGGAGATCTCGGGGCATCTCACTCGCGTGGAAATGTCGCACAAACAGACGGCCCGCTAGACAGAAGCTATTTTCATTATTACCTATCACAACATATACTTTATGGCTTAGTACAGGGTTACTCACAACGGCTGTGCTAAGCCTAAAGGCACTTGA
Organism: Ectropis grisescens; assembly: GCA_017562165.1. NCBI lineage: Eukaryota > Metazoa > Arthropoda > Insecta > Lepidoptera > Geometridae > Ectropis > Ectropis grisescens. Next base: position 5,614,788 of record CM029781.1, on the reverse strand, counting down.
CTTACTTGTCCTGTATCTGTCAAAAAATGGATTTATAGAGACCGTCGATAGATATGATAACTTGAAACTTAGTGTGTATCTATTAAATAGCTCTAATGTTAAATATAATACGTTACTCTCATAGTTATAGATATAGTACCATTATCCATCTCGGTAACGTGAACTTGCAAGATTTCATCCATCCTAAATGGGTCCAATTGACTTCCTTCTTTTTTGTTAATTAAAATAAATTTCCCTTTCCTTTCCCTTTCCTGCGTAACACAAAACAATCATGTCAGTTGTTTATGCTAAACATCTCATACTAATACCACCCCACACGTCCTGCTCCGCCGCCTCTTCGACGCTACGCATATGCATTACCATATCGGTGACGCAAACCTGTAGATTTTCCTCCTACCAAAAGGTCACAGAAATTTCATAAAACAAATAAGTGTGGTAATCTCCTTTCATCTTAGAATCTTAGATGTACGGAATAACATCTATTATATCCATTTATTTAGTACATCTAAGCTGAAAAGAATTCAGAATAACCCTGTATACCGCTGGTCGAAGACCTCTTACAATTTAACAACATTATCACGTTGTATAATAAGAAACCCGCTAGGACCAGACGTGTTGCTAAGACGCGACTGTGACTGATTACAATCTTTTCCTCACTAATTAATGCACGCAAACCAGTTTCCTCGATACACACATAGTAAATGGCTCCAAAATAAATGATAGTAAATAGTAGAGAATTCGCTAAATTAACACAAATGCATCCGCAGCACATTAAATTGTTTCTATTCATTATACGAGCCATCTCGGAATATCGCCGTTAGATGTCATTCACCTAATTAACCGTATTTTAACGAGCTCGGGATGACTCTACCTGCTTTACCGATTGTCCGATTGTCGAAATGCATCTATATACGTAGATAGATAGGCATAATAGACCTCAATACTATAAAGCTGGAGAGGGTTTTTATTTGAACGCTATAATCTCAGAACTACGAGACCGATTTCAAAAATTCTTTCACCATTTGATATGTTGTATGTATATTATGTGCCAGGGGTGAAGTCAGGATAGACCATTAGTTCGTGTTTGCATGGTTCAATATCCGTCATGTATTTGGATACTTGACAAATAAATCAGCAGTAAGTACTTCCCACTTTTTCTGGCAATTTGAAAAAAATGAACCATAATTACAATAGGGAATTTAATTCACTTTTTACATTATTATAACATAATAAAAATTAAAAAACTCTTGTAAATGTACAAATTTATTTTTAAAATAATATTTAGAATATCGATATAATTTGTCCAGTTTAAACGCCGCCATCTTTCCCGCGCCTGCATGACGTCACAGGGCACGACCTGTGTTTGTTTACTACAAGGTGTTGCAGTTACTTTGGACCGATTTTTGAGTTGTGCTAGCTAATCAAACGATGGAGAACACGACTTTTCTCACTAACACTACTAGCTCAGTACGAATATCGACACCGTTAAAGCAGAAAACATGTCATGTGACGTCACATTTGGTTTCCACAGATTGTGATGCGTTTCGCAAACTTGAATTTCCCGCGCCTATTTTGCACTTTTTAAATAATATTTTTTATAATTAATAACTAACTAAATAATAAAATAATTGTTTTGGCATAATAGCGGGACATTAAGGATTCTTAATGCCAATCAAGTTAAAAAAAAATCAAAAAAAATCAAGCCAATTTAAACTACATGCATAATCCCTATTAGCTATTTTATACTACAAAAGTAATGAGATTTTGTTTTTACGAAGTTATTGTTTTCTTGTTATTTTTGCACATTAAATTTAACGAATTAACAAAAAATTAATTATTTGACATTAACAACATGTCAAAAAAGGTCATATGAAACCTTAACTGTGTTTTTGTTATGAATAAACATACACACAAACACTCAACTTTATAATATTAATGAGATGTTATTGTTGTAGTAAACAAGACAAAAATAGTTCTCGCGCAGCGCGTTAAATTCAGATGGCCACGCCTCGAAACGTCACACGATCACGTGACCATAATAAAGTGGTATATTGGATAGAGCCCCCCATTTCCTTTCCAAATCCAGTACTGACTCGACCTTAAGAGACGTTAAGAGACCTGCCATTCTACCGCCTAACGAAATCTTTTTGGCTTTGCTATTGCTGTATTTACAATTTCAAGCACAAAGAAAATCATTTCATTCATTTCATTTCATGATCATTTTGAAAGGTAAATTAATTACACTTGGTTAAATTTACTCGACTGAATTTAGTCGCTAGTAAGTTCAGTCCTTGTACATGTCGTCGACATTGTATCCACAATTGCGTACTTACATACTACAATTGCATCATTGCTAATAATTGATTTAACGAAATTCAAGCCAAGTTTAATAAATTCAGATTAAAAAAACCCCGAATAGTGGTTGGTGCAAAACTCATGCATTCGTATAATTTAATGGACGTTTTATTATGTAAATTTGATAATATGCGATCGATAAATAGTTGCACTGCTGAACCATACACAAGATAGCAAACCTCTCAGACAAGGTCATCATCAGATATTAAAAATAATGGCGCGTTTTATCACTTCGAAAAAGGAATTCTATCTTTATAAAATCTTAAAGTGTCATCTTTGCCCATAAATATGTCAGAGGCGGTCAAACGCTCGCTCCATCTCTGTTCATAAATCACATTATTGTAGATCAGCTAGTCGCATGTAAGCCTGCATTTTGCTTTAGCGTCTCGGTTCAACGACACGGAAAAATAATACCAACTATATCACTTATTTATAACGACGTAGTGTCACAAAATTTGTAAACCCCGCATAAAAGTGTCATTTAGAATCAATAACAGAGCACATTAAAAACGAATGGGAGATGCATCAATATTTATTTTAACTATTTTTATTTTATTATTTATATCATTGGGTCTGTCTAGGTCTCTGTCTGGGCATGGCGTATAATAGCATTTTACTGCTATTCCGTCTGCGGCTACAAAAGATAATTATAATATTTATGTTAATGGAGATCAGGTTTTGACCACGATTTGGATAATTAATTAAATTAGAACTTGACAGTTTCTGCAGCACGTTTTGCAGTTTTTTTTTATTTAGGGTTCCGTAACCCTACATCCTTTCTCCTACCTGTCGTTGAACTTGTCGTGTCCGTCTGCAAACTAGAAACGTTTTGGTACGCTGGTCTCTTGTTGCTGCAATATACCTCTAATATGTAGTAATATGTACAGTTAACAGGATATTAAATATAAAAGAAAATATGTTTATCTAGGGCAGACGCTCGAATTGGGTAAAAATAGCTTTGAGAGTGAGGCCATGAGGAGAGTTCAGCTGGGTTGGGCAGCATTCGGAAAACTTCGCCGAGTCTTCTCGTCACCCATCCCACAATGTCTGAAGACAAAAGTGTATAATCAGTGCGTCCTACCAGTCATGACCTACGGTGCTGAAACGTGGACACTAACAGTAAAAGCAGTCCGAAAATTCAAAGTCGCTCAGCGAGCTATGGAAAGAGCTATGCTTGGTGTTTCTCTGAGAGATTGTATTCGTAATGAAGTCATCCGTCAGAGAACCAAAGTCACCGACATAGCTCAGCGCATCAGCAAGCTGAAGTGGCAGTGGGCTGGTCATATCTGTCGCAGAACCGATAACCGTTGGGGTAGACGAGTTCTGAAGTGGAGAGCACGAATCGGCAAACGTAGTGTAGGACGCCCTGAGACTAGGTAGAGTGACGAAATACGTAAGGCAGCCGGTAGCGGTTGGAAACGAATGTGGGCTGGTTATGATGATGATGATGATGATGATGAACAGGATAGGATGGGGTCCCTATTCCATTTAGTAATTCTGTGAAAAATCTCGGAGTCGTTTTTGATCGTACTCTATCATGGGACTGCCATATCAAGTCAATCAGTGGTAAATTATTTGCATCCGGCGGCTCTTTAAGGCGCCTTCGTAATTTTTTACCCACTGCCACTAAAATTGCTCTTGCTCAATCCCTCCTTCTCCCTATCCTGGATTACGCTGACACCTGTTACCTTGATCTTAGAGAGGACCAGCTAGACAAACTTGAGCGGCTTCAAAATTATTGTATTAGATTCATATTTGGTTTACGCAAATATGATCACGTTTCTCAGTATCGCTCCCAGCTCAAGTGGTTACCCATTCGTCTTCGTCGGAATGCTCACATTCTCTCTTTTCTATATAATATTTTGTTTAATCCCTCCACTCCCGGTACCTTAAAGAACGCTTTACCTTTTACATGATCACCATCAGCTTCCTTTAAGGTCAAAAACAATCTTTCTCTTAGGACTCCCTCTGCTCGAACTGAAACTTTCTATGGCAGGTCGTTTACTTGCAGGGCGACTCAGTTGTGGAATGAATTACCTGTTCATATCAGACTTTCTCCTTCACTAAACACTTTCAAAAACATGTGAAACAATTCTATTTGTCGAAATAGTAGACTTGTTGTTGAGTATTGTAATTACAGCTGTTATTATATATAATATACATTATTACATATATATATATATATATATATGTATGTATTTATATTTTATTTGTGAATATTTATTTTAATAGTATTTATTAGTTTATGATACTTTATTATTTAAGTATTAGTATTCTTGTATAAGGTTGTTCTATTTTTATTATAAATGTGTTTTTCTTTCCATTACTTATTTTATTACTATAACTACGTTTTTTTTTGTACTTCTTATTTGCGCACCCCAATTTCTAACTTGTCCACATTTTGTTTTCCATCCTAAGGTTGCCTGGAAGAGATCGCTTTTAGTGATAAGGCCGCCCGCTGTCGCACTAATTTACTATTTTTTGTTTATTTTTTTTTTTTGCTTTGTATCATTTTTTTGGTGTGTCAATAAAGAGTATCTATCTATCTATCTATCTATTATCAAATCATGATTTTTTTTTGAAATTGTAAAAGCACCATTTTGTCACTATATTTTGTATTTGTATTTTTTTGTCTATTTGAAAGTCAGTACTGAAATAACTGCAATAAACAATATATGTATTACATGTACTCAAAAAGTAGTGATCCAAACGTCAGAATGTCAGACACGATGTGTTTGAACTACGCATCGTTCAAGACCTATTCGCTAACTTTACAAGTGCAGATGCCATATCATTATCGTTTGATTTAAAAGTAAAAAAACAAGTATTAAGAGAAATGGAAAAGTTTAGTGAGCCATTTTTGAAACTCGCCATAGAAACAAAAATCCGTCTACCTTTGGCGCCGTCCTGTGCAAGGTATTATTACCTTGCTTGTAAATGTATTCGATACCGTTAGATGGTCTGCTCATCTGGCGGTCGATACTAGGATGGTACGAGGGTTCCGATTTTCAGGTATATTAGGGCTTATTTGCTTGCGAGGAATCTAGGATCCATAACTCCTCACACACTTTAGCAAGTTTTATTGAATACTAGCTTTTACCCGCGACTTCGTCCGCGCCACATATTTATTAAAGTAATTGAGGCAGTACCTACTCGTATGTCTACTACCATACAAATTCACGTTTCCTAATCAAAATCGGTCTAAGTCAAAGTTTTATATTTATTAATAAATGTACAATTTACACGACAAATTACAAAGAAACTATGTTCTCAAAAAATCAATCAAAAACAGACTTTAATTTAAAATCATATTGGGACGGTCCACCAAATTTTATTAGAGTCTATTAGTAGATATTAGTAGATATATCGACTGATTACATGAACGCAAATTTTAGTTTGTTGTTCATATTTCAAAACCCGCCGCACTGATTTCGATAAAATTTATATGACCACCTCTGAACTAACTAACTAATCTACCAACCAAAAAAATAACCATCTAAATTGATTCACAATTGGAAATACAACTGGATTGATAACCTCCTCCTTTTTTGAAGTCGGTTAAAATAGCATACAAAGAGTGCCAAGATCCTTCCATGCACACTTTTATTCCTCATTTCCACTCTTTTCAACTCTTTTCTGTGATAAAAAGTCGCCGTTGTCCTTTCCTAAGTCTAGGTAGTCTATCTGTGCACCAAATTGTAACAAACTCTTTAAGTGGCTTAGGCGTTAGACGGTAACGGACAGAGAGAGAGTTACTTTCATATATATAATTTCATATGAGAATTGAAAACAGGTGTTCCTGATCATTTCATAGGAGGCAGTTGTAAAGGTTACCGAAAAGTAATACGTTTACTCCTCCAAAAACTCATTTTACAGTTCTTAATTTGCCTTAATCGAGCGTCCATCATGCATAACATTTGATAAGACACCATGGAAATCTCGTCGACTATCAAAATTCTGTCTGATAGTCTGATACGCCATTTAGTGGCTGCGCCCAACTTAAGTATTGAGGTTGTATAGTGCACTGTATTCTTCTTGTCAAGCCCTTTTATTTGATACCCATGTTGATGGGGTTCATAAAACCTAAGTTATCCGCCATTGTGTAGAGGCCGCCATCTTGGATTTTAATTTTATATAATACATTGCATTCTACTGGTTGAGCACTTTCATTTGATACCCATATTGATGGGATTGATAAAACCTACGTTATCCGCCATCGTGTAGCGGCCGCCATCTTGGATTTCAATTTTTATAGTATATTGTATTCTGCTTGTTGAGCCCTTTCATTTGATACCCATGTTGATGGGATTGATAAAACCTACGTTATCCGCCATTTTGTAGCGGCCGCCATCTTGGATTTCAATTTTTATAGTATATTGTATTCTGCTTGTTGAGTCCTTTCATTTGATACCCATATTGATGGGATTAATAAAACATAAATTATCCGCCATTTTGTAGCGGCAGCCATCTTGAATTTATAATGATAATGAATAAACATAATTGTATTGTCACCAAAATCCAAAGTGTATACAAAATTTCAGATTAATCGGTTGACAGGAAGAGGGTGACATTTGAATTACTAAATTTGACCCAAGAATAAATAATCATAAATAATAAAAAGAAAACCCCAATTCCACCCCCGTAGGTACAATTCGAAACTACAAAACTGCTAAAACATACATTTTATGGTTTCGTGTTAAATATCTAGACGTAAAGTTTCATAGTTCTTCAACAATGACGCAGTTTTCCATATAAACTTTCATCCCTTATTTTAACCCTTTCAACCCTTTTTTCGGAACAAAAAGTAGCCTATGTCCTTTCTCGGGATCTATTTTATCTATGTATCAAATTTCATCAAAATCTGTTGGTTGGTTTAGGCGGTAAAGACGGACAGACAGACAGACAGACAGACAGACAGACAGACAGACAGACAGACAGACAGACAGACAGAGTTACTTTCGCATTTATAATATTAGTATGGATTGGATGCTATGAATTCCAAATGAAATGCTACTGGAGGGACCTCCGCATATATAGATACTAGATGTCCGCCCCGGCTTCGCCCGTGGAACATTTAAAGCACTCATCGAGATCCCGCACATATCCAACGGTGAAAAAATTTTAGAAATCGGTTCAGTCATTCCTGAGAATTTCGCTTTCAAACAAAACACCTCTTCAGCTACCTGCTACGCCACCTCTCGGAAATTGGTCGTACCAACTCAGAGATTAGCAAAAAGGTTTTATATTCAAGAGGTATGTAATCTGTGATATTCAATGACGCAATCTTAGACACATGCTGTCATGTGTCATGTCAAAGCACGAAACGTACGAAAACTCTCAAAAAGGAATATTTTCCCGATTTTGTTACATTCTTGATTCATGCTCCGCTTCTGTTAATAGTAGCGTTATTTTCTATAGCCTTAAAGCCTTCCTCGATAAATGGACTATCCAATAGACAAAGAATCTTTCAATTCGGACTAGCACTTCCCGAGATCCTAGCGTTCAAACAAACAAACAAACAAACGAACTCTTCAGCTTTATAATATTTATATAGTTATACGCATATAAATTTATCCCTCATAAGAACGTACCACCATTTCTTGTCAATGTGCTGTGAAATATATTTTGTAAATTCCGGTAGCTACCGTTCACCATCAGATATCATAACGTCACATAGATAAGTGTGGTTAGATCCGTCATTAGTTTATCTATATGTGTGGTCTTTTAATTTATCTCGTTTTAATTAACGTTTTGTTTATTTTCTGTAATACTAAACCGTGAAATTAGGGACAAATGGACGAGTTTATGGTCAATTAAGAAGTGACACGTGATTATCGTTGCCATTTCAACGGCTTGAATAGTGGTTGGGGCGATATAAAATTATGATTTTATCTTTACATTTTGTTTATTGTATTAGCTCTTTTTTAAAATCCAATTTTTATGTATTCCTCGTAAGTGCTGGATGGATCAAAATGATTATTGGTTTTGTGATATTATACGTCTTTTATACCTACAGCTGACGAAAAGATCGAGATCGTTTTTAATGTTTATCGTATATGTATGTAAATTTGTGTAATTTTTTAAATAAATAGCTAAAAACTTTTAATATATTTGTCGATTTAGACTAAAGTGGACCATTTTGAGTATTCAAGTAGTCTTTGGGTTGTCACGAATGTCACTGACTAGTCACTTTTTTGCGAGATACGCTCTTGAGGTTTTAATTGGTTGGACAGTTCCTTCTTTTATATTTTTTCCTTACTAAGTATACTATGGCATGCTTTCAAATAGATAGCACGTAAGATCATCGTCATCATTATAGGTAGCATTACGGTCAGCCCTGACAGTAATGCTACTATCCTCTTCCATTTTGCTCATTTTTTTCCTATCATGTAGTAGTAAATAGCAACCAGTAGTAAATAGGGAATTCTGCATTATGTACATTATTTATTATCAACCCATCCTTATAATTGACCTTCTAGAACTCCCTACGCTTACCTTTAGGGAATGTACCTGTACTTCATAACCCGTTCTTTTTAGGATGTGCCAGGGTTAACCCTTTCTAAAAGGCACAACTTACAATCGACAAAAAATAAATACAATTGATAAAACTAGAAGAAGGTTGGGTAAACAAATAGTTAAAAATAACAAGAACAAAATTAAAAATTTTGATTAACCCCCGACTACCTTAGATTTGTTATCTGTAGAACATTCTACTAGTCAAGCCCTTTCATTTGATACCCATATTAAGGGAATTGTGAAAAAGGAAATGTAATTCGCCATTTTGTGGTAGCGGCCATCTTGGATTTGAAATTTGTCATAGTGCAAAGTATTCTACTAATCAAGCCCTTTCATTTGATACCCATATTGAGGTAGTAGTGAAAAATATTATATAATTCGCCATTTTGTGGTGGCGGCCATCTTGGATTTTAAATTTGTTATAGCGTTTAGTACTCTACTAGTCAAGCCCTTTCATTTGATACCCATATTGAGGTAGGTTGTGAAGAAATATATTGTCCGCCATTTTGTGGAGGCGGCCATTTTGAATCGATATTAACCAAACATAGCTAAGAACACCCGCACGGATATTAACTTTCAAATAAAAAAAACCGCATCGAAATCGGCCCATCCGTTTGAGCTCTACGGTGCCACAGACAGACACACACACAGACAGACAGACAGACAGACATCGACGTCAAACTTATAACACCCCTTTTTTTTGTCGGGGGTTAAAAATGAGTCACGAAGTAAGGGATGCAGTGTATTTTACGTTGGATCCGGTCCAGGACTTTAATACTGAAGTAGACTTTGTGTTTCTTTCCAGCGAGCCAGTCGTCCAGAGTTCTCACCGGGCACAGGCAGGAGGTGTGCGGTCTGAAGTGGTCGCCCGACGGGCAGTCGCTTGCGTCAGGCGGGAACGACAACAAGCTCTTCGTCTGGTCAATGGTAACTAACCATCTATAACTAGTAATCTGTAACAAAAGCAACTTATTTATGTCCCCACTGCGAAGATTCGGGGCTTATTCTGGATAAGGAGAACTAGTCAAAGTAATAATCCACCAAGTGCAGTAATGGTCCCCACCACTCTTTGCAGATTCATGCTGGGGAAAGTGCCACACCTTTGCTACAGCACACAGCTATTCTACCGCCAAGTAGTAATGTGTAAACATTACATTACTCTGTTTCGGTTTAAACGGCAATGTTTCCAGAGAAATTACAGAGCGTGAAGATAAATCGTGTAAAATCTCTGGGTGTCGAGCGCGGTGCAGTGCTAGGTAACCATTTGGACTTTTCATGTGTACTTTTGTGGGCAGGCGTGTTCTATACCATCAGACACAGTCCTTCTCGTCTCGTCACTTTTTGCTAAGATAAGAAAACTGTATAAATGATTACTGACATATAGTTTAGCAATTTAGCTGTCTACATCCGCCTTTATCTGTCGCATTTGATTTGCATATATCTGATGTGTAAAATTCATACCGCAATTTCCGCGCACCCCAGACCAGTGATAAAATGTTTGAGGTGACACGGTCCTCGTTGTCGGGTTATCGGTCCTTTTATTAGGTAATTGAAATTTAAATATCCGGACTTCCATGGGAACTGCGAAGGTTCACACATTATTATATCGAAATTTTGCGGTTTCTCCTTACCACAAATTTATAATATCGTGTATTTTATTATTTCACTCTAATACAATAAAATCACAGAGTGTCAATACGAAATCGCGTCGTCGTTATTACGATTTTAGGGCAATAAAATATACGATATTTACGTTTTGAGGCAATGAAATCAGGGGGTGAATTTCATAAGTGCGCCATTCTAAAACCCACATGTCAATTTTTCTTACTCAAAGGGAAGAGGTTTGGTTTGGAAGGAGAGGTTTCGCTAGTTGTGATAAGAACGTTGTTGAATGCGTTGCCTGAGTGGGTTATTCCCGATGGTTACAATCTTGGTGACTTCAAATCGAAAGTGAATCGATTTCTTCTTCTAGGTAAGCACACTCCATAGTAGACCGCATCGATTTGGCGAAGAGTTTACTAGGAACAATCGCGATGCATAAGTTACGGCTGGTGGCCTAGTCGGGAGAACGGCGCCTGCCGATCCGGAGACCCCGGGTTCAAACCCCACACGCACCACTGTCTTTTCGAAGTCATGTGCGTAATGCCGCTAACTTAAAAACGGTGAAGGAAAACATCGTGAGGAAATCGACATGTACTTAGAACCTTTCGAAGTCAAGTGTCATCCACCAAACCGCACTGGGGCAGCGTGGTGGATTATGGCCTTAATTGTCAGCTTGCGAGAGAAGGCCAGAGTCCCAGCAGTGGGAAAATTTAGTGGGCTGTTGATGATGATGTTGATAAAAAAGATAAAAAATTGGTGGACAATTTGTAGTGGTAGGACTCCTAGCAGAGTCCACCTGGGGAAGTACCACACCTTTGCCAGTTATTCTACCGCCAAACAGTAATAGGAAAACATTACTGTGTTCCGGTTTGAAGGGCAATGTTTCCGGAGAAATTACAGGGCTTAGAGGTATAACATCATAATTCTGGGGGTGATGAGTGTAGTCCAGTGCTAGGTAATGTTTTGGACTCTTCATGTTCCAATAGCTGCGTGTCACTGTGCTGTTATGCCAGGCCGTGGCAGGCATGTTGCTTACCACCAGGCTCATGTCCTGCTCTCGTCACTTCTTATTTAAAAAAAACACATACAACACCATCTGACCCCAAACTAAGCAAAGCTTGTACTATGCCGGCCAAATAGCTGATATAATACATATATAGTTTTAAACACATACTTATTATAAATAGAAACACCCAGACACAGTGCAAACAAACATTTGAATTCATCACACAAATATTTGCACTGGGTGGGAATCGAACCACAACCCTCGGCTTCGCATGCAGAGCTAATACACACTAAGCCACGAGAGCAGTCAATCGCGATAGATAGATAGATAGATAGATAAACTCTTTATTGCACTTAAATTATAAAGAAAAATAACAATAACACAGAACAAAAACATAGAAAAAAGTAGCAATTGGCGACCTTATCGCTAAGAGCGATTTCTTCCAGGCAACCGTAGGATGGTAAAAAAGAAATTAATAATGGAAGACAATTTGGAGTACATAGATACTTCCGAATGATAATTTGATAATACTAACTAACAATTAATTTCTTATTTATATATACTGGATTTGTGAATGGTAATGTTTTGTTTCCAGCACTCGACGTCCCCCGTGCAGACGTACTCGGCGCACGTGGCCGCGGTGAAGGCCATCGCGTGGTCGCCGCACCAGCACGGGCTGCTGGCCTCGGGCGGCGGCACGGCCGACCGCTGCATCCGCTTCTGGAACACGCTCACCTCGCAACCGATGCAGTGCGTCGATACTGGTACGCATTTACTCGAACCTATTTTGTTTTTCAAGTGAAGACTTAGTTTTGCGCACCACAGACAAATTTTTCGTGGGCCGTGAATTGAATTCTAGCGTCATGCTCGGGAATGATAAGAAATCTTCGAGTAAACTCGGGGCCATGGCCATTGGGTATCTAGAAATGCGTCAGAATTTCCCATTGGCCATCTATAGATAGCCATGGCGACGCCCTCCGGTTTCACCCGCGTAGTTTCCAAAGTAAGTTATAAAATTCTGTGTTAATTCTTTCACTTCTATCGGCAGTTCCTATGACTGACTGCCTATCTTCGGGTGAACTCGGGACCATGCCTATCTAGTCTAGATGACCATGCTTGCAAGACTTATTTAGACGGTAATGTTTTGAAGATTTATTCTAGCGAAGCGCCCTCCGGTTTCACCCGCGTAGATTCCAAAGTGACCTTATACAATTCTGAGTTATCTATAAGTTTTTACTTCTATCGGTAGTCCCTATGACTGGTAATTTTTAGATACCTATGACAGTTCCAATAAAAGTTACATGTCAATTTTTACAAATAATTCACTGTGACTGCCTTCCACTTGCACTCATGACACTTCCGCAGCCTACTGAACTTCGGGGTAGCACAGCAGACGCAAGTCCAGCTGATGTAATAATAACGTGATGTGTTGTCCCCAGGGTCCCAGGTGTGCAACCTGGCGTGGTCGAAGCACTCGAGCGAGCTGGTCTCCACGCACGGGTACTCGCAGAACCAGATCCTGGTCTGGAAGTACCCCTCGCTCACACAGGTCAGTTGCATATTTGCCACAATTCAGATCATTGGGGTCTGTCGATAACTTGCCTTGCAAGGGCAAGGCAAGTTATCGACAGACCAGAAACTGCGCGTCCTCGCGAATCTGTGAAAGTACTTCATGTCTGAACAGGTGCTCATGTTATACCAACCACAGATTCGCTACATTTCCTTATAGTAGCGAATCTGTGCTTGCCCTGTAATTTAGCCAATATATCCCAAAGAAGCAAACGTTCCTACAGTACGATTTCCTCGAGCACATTCAAGCAGATCGGAATCTGTAAATGTGTATGTCTAAAGAATTTTCTGGGTGACAGCGCAGTGCAGTGCTAGGTATTGATTTAGAATCTTCATGTTCCAATAGCTGCGTGTCACCGTTCTGTTATATGGCAGGTATGTTGCTTACCATCTCGGACATGTCCTGCTCGTCTCGTCACACTCTTTATTCAAAAATATGTCCTAGAGTAATGCAGTGGTAAGAATTTGGGGTGTTGTTTCATGTTGCAATAGCTGGGCGACACTGCTGTTAGGGTAGGCGTGTTACCATCGAGCACATATTTGCGTCACGCTATTCTTTACTATATATATAAAATAAAGCGTCCAATGTAGTGTGCAATAACCCTTCATTAAAAGCACGCACATAAAATGTTTGTTATTTCCAGGTGGCGAAATTGACCGGCCATTCGTATCGCGTTCTATACCTCGCGCTCTCGCCCGACGGCGAAGCGATAGTTACGGGCGCGGGCGATGAAACTCTACGTTTCTGGAACGTATTCTCCAAGACACCCTCGCACAAGGAGAACAAGAGCGTTCTCAACCTGTACACTGCGCTCAGATAGACTTGTCAAACGGTAAAACATAGACTGTGCTGCCAATGAGAAAGAAATCCTTCAAAAATATTTATCGGGGTGGCCAAACTACTAAAAAAAAAAACTGAAGATACATTCACGAGTGTATGTCTAAAGAAATTGCCAGTTGAATGAATATATGTATGAAAAAATATGTGAGATTTACTGTGAAGGAATGCGAGAGTGATCTTAAAAAATTGCCAGTCGAATGGATATAAGAAAAATAGAAGGTTTACTACAAAGGTCAATGCGGTGTTCAAAAATAACTGTGGTGTATCAAACGATTTCTGTGAAATATTGACACAGTGAAGGTAGTGTTGCAAGGACAGAAATGACTGTTTTACCTAATGTAACGGCTGATAATCAGTGTTGCCTGTGTCAAAAAATTAACGCAATAATACTACGTCACCGATTTGAAGTAAAACGGGTAGGAAATCGTTCCGTTTTGCATTGAATCGTTTATAGAGTATAAATTTATAACGGTGTTATACTAATTTTTAGTTTATATACTTTATTATTTTTTGTAAATATTAGTTTATTTATTCAAAGTTGCAGTGGCAACGCTAATTTACGTTTACTTATGTGCGGCGTGGGCGTTCATTTTGTTGTACTATTTTCGGAAATTATAGTTTGGATAAAATTTGTGTCTATTTCTATAAATATTTCTCGAGAAAGATAAAACACTATCTCTCTTAGTTTTTGTCGGAAAAGGACAGAAGCTATTTTAAGCTTTAATTTTCTTAAAATAGTACTACATAGTCAACGTTACTCGCTTACGTTAAATTTAGCTTTCTAAACATTGAGTTGTTGGATCACGACGAAATTTATAAAATATCTTAATGAAACAATATGATAAAATGTTTCAAATGTGACTGAATAAATCAGATCCAATCTGGTTTCGTTGATTTATGTCTTACAAATTCCACATGATTCAAAATAAATGAAACATCACAAATAATGAACTTCATATGCAATTAATTCACAGTGATATAATAAAATACTATTTTTTTTTGTAAAACCATAGTATTATTAAGATATAGACTCAAAAAATAACCTGTTCTATAGACATTATCGTGTGCTACAGGAATAAAATATGAGTTTTCATTCATAAAGCATGCAGTTTAGACAAACAAATATTTTTTCAATGCTAAGTTCATCCATTTCCAAAAACTCATGCATTTAATATAAGGTCAAGGTATAGTAATATGCATGTACTACGATTTGAATTCAAATAAAAAGAAATAATGATTTGGTATTTAAAACTACATAAATAACTTACTTTCGTTCTCCATCCAACTACCCTCATTTTAATAGCAATATTAGAACTTTTTAGTAATTATATAGCTTTAAATTGGATGTTATGTTCAGCATTTTTTGATATTTATACCTGGGTATTAGTTCTGCGTTTCTATAATGTACAGGGGAAATTTATTATGAGTCACAATTTGGTGGACGTAAATCACCGAACCCACAAAAATCATGTCTCGATGTCTTTTAGATAAATGTACACTAGTTTGTGTATAAAATATATTCAATATTATTGCGTTTATATGCTAATTTACGAAATGTTATCACTTCGAAGTGTTAATTTCTTATGATTTTGTAGGTAACATTGAAAGCACTTGAAGTGTTTAAATGCAACAAAGTCTTTTTTTAATTTTTTGTCCTTTTCCTGGGTACTTCTATGTATCATGGAGGTATGACTATATAAGTGTTATATCAGCTATGCTTACTCAGATGGATTCAGCAGATGACTTCTACTATTACTTAAACTTTAACTGTCAATGGTTTAGTGACTCGGGTTCGACAGACTCGCCCATTGAGCCATTGGTGGTGAGATAGTGAGATTAATCATAAATCAAAACAAACCTTTGTTCTGATTTAGGATCAATCATGGATATGAATGTTTGTTTGTGTATGGAACTTTCTATGTGTCAAATGTATGTTATTACGGCTATATAATATTAGAAGTAATAAAATACTTACAGATAGCTGATACAGTACCTATATAAAATTGATCTATAAACATGCTTTAAAAACACTTTTAAAAGATCAAAGTTGCATAGATTTATCATTATCCTGAGACAATATTCAGTCGACAGTTTATGAGCTGTTGGATTTTATTCCCGAAAATGCTATTATGACGTTTTTGGACTAATCATGTGCTTATTTCAAATTTTAAAGTATTCTGACTAATATATCATGTATTTTTTCTGTTTCAGCTTCAGTTGCGCATAGGTACTAAAATTGTGTTATTTTATAATTGACAGAAAGAGATGATCATCACGTGCTGTTGTCCTTTTCTTTCAATTTAAAACTGTAGTTAGCTCTGATCAGGCTTCTCTGTAATAAAATGATCGTTATTTCGATAGTAACAAGGCTTAAATCGTTTTGTGATTGTGCTCTGTAAGCTTGCCCTATAATTAGCATTTACTGGCATTTAAGAGCAAGATATTGGACTATGTAAAATTTTTGTGACCAAATTTGTGTTAGTTTAGTTTCTCTTAGTGCTATTTGTTTTTTTTTTAATTAAATTAGAGGTACGCGTGATCTCAATTTCGACCATTTATCTAATTAAAATTAACTTGCTTTTGACTATTTATTTTGATGTATCGGAAATTATTTTGTGTGTAGGGTAGATCTTGTGTGTAAATACTTGTAGTGGGTAGTTTTGTTTCATTATTTTTGACAAAAATGGCTTCGGTCAATAATTTGGCGCCACTTTCGGAATTTTTCGCGACCTTTAGTTACTCGGTATTCAGTGAGTTTTCTGCAATGAATGGTGATATAGACAAGCGTACCCGCCACGAAACAACGTACTTTGCCGAAAAAAGTGAACCGTCAAAATTCGTCTAGTATTCCATGCATAAGCAATAGTGGCGACGCTTCTCAAATGGTTTGGAAACATTGTTAAAAAATCTGAAACAAAACAGCACTACGAGCGTACTTGCATCAACGATGTACCCATGTTGTGTAATTTTGAATCCTAAAACTATAGTAAATAAGTTCATTAGTTGTATGAAATCTAGATTGTTATAAATTGATTGGATTTGTGCAATGTAGTGTAACAAAATAGGCTTAACTGTAAACATGTATTTTCTATAGGCGTCCTGTGTAAATTGCTTGATGTCTTCGGCTGTTGTGTGGCGTAGGGACGACGTAAAATTCGATTATCTTGTTTTTATAGCATACTCTTTGCAGAGTCCGAGAGTGAGTGGAAGAGAGAGAGAGAGAGACTTTGCGTAGTTAGAGAAGTACCACATCTTGGAAAGTTATTGTACCGCCAAGCAGTAATGTGAAAATACCACTGTGTTCCACTGGTTTGAATGGCAATGTTTCCAGTGAAATTACAGGGCATAGAAATGATTTATTTTTATCTTTGGGTGACGAGTGCAGTGCAGTGCTAGGTAATGATCTAATACATGCGTGTCACCGTGCTGTTATGGCATGTTGCTTAACATCAGGCACATGTCCTGCTCGTCTTGTCACTATATACTATAAAAAAATAAAAATACGAGTGTCTGGACGAACAGGACATGCGCCTGATGTAAGCAACACGTCTGCCCATGACAGCACAGTGACACGCAGCCATTGTAACACATATAATATTGTTGTATAGCTACGTAGGTACCCTCCGCGAGGTATAGGCTGAGCTTTGCATTAGTGTGAGTGATCACCAATCAGGCAGGAGCGCGGCGAGACAGAATGGCGCCGCGCCTAAGGCCGGTTGTCACACCTACACTATCCATGTACACTCACACAAATGCAAAGCTCAGCTTATGCCTCGCGGAGTGTATACTATGTTGTTACATATTTCGCTGAGCAAACTCGAAAGGATTCACCCATCCAAAAAAACGTACTTAGGTACATATTACTGCGTTCTTTGTTCATATTATAGTTGTTCTTTCCTCCGTAATGCCCTAGCGACACGAGGCTAGTTTTTCAGGCTAGGATAGCAAGCTAGTGTTGTAAGCTAGCAAGCTTTGTACTTTAGCTTCGTGTAGACAAAACTAGCGTTGCGTATCGTTGTCTACACGAAGCTAAAAGTACTAGCTTGATAGCTTACTAATACTAGCTTGAAAAACTAGCCTCGTGTCGCTCGGGCATGGCAGAAAACAAACATGACTGTTGTTCCTAATAAAATCGTAAACTTATGGATAAGGTAATAATAAATTCCGAATACCTCTTCCCTACGCCACATACGATAATCGATTTAAAATATCGATTAATCGCATCGATTCTTCACGATAGTTTTGTTATCGGCAAATAGCCTCTCACGTTGTAAGCCAAATAATACCTTTCGATTTAAAATTGTGTGGGTTTTCGAGTGTTTAAAACGCTAGATATATTTCGTTTCTGTAATAATAAATGTATTAATAAAATAAAATAATTAGTATGCCGGGTTTAGGAAGTTTAGATCCCAACGAATTCACATGAAATAATAGTTAGTGTACAACTTAATGCTATGTGTATATTAAATAATAAATCGTTAGATATAGATTATTCGAGTTGCGTGTGAATTGAGAAACATATTCGATTTCGTTTACATTTCGCATCAAACTCCTCTCCAGTTTGGCAAAACATCATAATATGAACATTTAAAGTATGTACTGTATCCAAAGACAATTTCCAAATCCAAAAACCCATTTGACTGATCGTACGATTCCCCCTCCGTCGCGTCTTATAAGCATAATTGCGCATCTAACCTACCGTTGAACCCGTTGACGTCTTACTTTACATCCTGCTCTGTCCTTAGAAGTTTGCATAACTCTATCTCGTTTTGTCCAATCATTGGTGGAAAGTAGTACCACGTGACATGGATATTCGGCTTATCACAGCCCGATTTTTTACCTCGTCCTGCGCCCCCGCTGGTGACTTATGAATTAAAGCAGGGTCGTTTCGTGCGCGATCAAGGGTGCTTAATCTATGACTGTATCTATATGAACGTCATCAACTTACATATTTTAGGTGTACATATACACTACATACAAAGCTGAAGAGGTTTTTTGTTCGAACTCACTACTGGACAGGTTTCAAAAATTCTTGCACCGTTTGTATATTATGTACATGTTCCCTGAGTACTATAGGGTATAATATATTATGTACTACGGCGAAGCCGGGATCCATCCTGCTAGAACATAGATAAAAAAGTATGTAGCTAATAGTGGTGGCGACACCACTATTTGCTACTTTAGAAATATTTGTGTTAGTCCTTATGTATACTATAATTATTATTTCCTATTTTCCCTTGCCAATCTGGAAAGTTGTTCAAAAACAGACGAAATGTAACGAGGTATAATAAGTATAGAAGTCTCACTCGGCACTCTTGTGCTAATATCCCTCCGAGCTCCTAAACCTGGCCCATGATGGCTACTTAATCCAGCCACGAGCAAGAGTAAATTTATGTTTTAATTTATGATCTCCGGATAATGTACAAACGCCCGGATTTTTAGGTTATTTTTAACATTTGTAAAGATTTTGTAGCTCATCTACTTATGATTTTGTGATCTTTTAGATTTATTCGTCGCTTATTGACTAAAAGTCGTTTGAAAAACAGATAAAAGCACTCGATTATGCACTTTATTGGACTATGATTTGGAATATTATATTATGTAACAAATGCGAACGTGTGTCGAAACGCCGAGTCGTTATTGACGTTGTTTGAAATTGTTCGTTATGTTTCGTAGTATAAGGTTCATATTTCTTGTTGTGCTGTTATTTCGTCACGATTTTTAGTCAATTAGCGATGCAAAATTTAATTTATTTTCTTTTTTTAGTTTGTAAATTGCAGCTTTATAAAACCTTTCATTAATGTTGCTTTGGAAGAAGTTTAAAAGGATTCAAACATTTTTCTATCTTCGACTATTTTGCAATTTTATTGGGAGGTATTGGCCTTTTCTTTCAAATATCTCATCTTTTTTAACTAACTATGCCTGTAAGTATGTCTTAAGTTTGTACTTTACTTACCTATATTTAAATACAGAGTTTATTATTTATATAGTGTATAGAGATATATAATATATTTAACTTTTGTAAAAATAGACTGATATAATTTACTTTTTTGTTCTAAGTTTTCTTGTGTAGGAAATAAAGGTTTTTGTGTGATATATGGATACAATATTTGTTTTAATACTACTGCTATCCCTGTCTAACAGTTTATAAGGAGGCGTTCAGTATGACATGACTATGAGTGCTTTATGAGTGAAAATATGTCAAATCATTGATATTGAGTATTGCATAATATCCAGTTTCTTCAAGAATATGAAGCATTAATGCGAGGTTTGGAGCATAAGCGTAGGTAGTCCAATAAACGTTCCCACCGGGGTTATGTTTCTCTCTCTTTTCTTTTCGTTTAAAAAGAAAGCAAAGCAAAGCCAAAGCCATGGGCGGTAGAAGGCCGGGAAACAATGCACCACGCTCGTCCAGTGCGTGCTATGTCATGCATGATGCGTGTGTTTATTGGTCAGTTTTTTTCTATTGAAATAATTGCCAGCTTAGATTATGGATTGGCTGTCATAGGAACTGCCGATAGAAGTGAAAACGTATAACTCTGAATTTGATAGCTTACTTTGGAAACTGCTGGTGAAACCGGAGGGCGTGGCCATCTAGAAATGCGTCAGCATTGCCAATGGCGCTGGTCCCTAGTTTAACCGAAGATTTCTTATCAATCTCGAGCGTGACTCATTTTTGATTTTATGTGCCTGAATAACTGAAACAGGTGAAAGTATTACTTTGTTATCTTAAAAAATCACGTGATATCACGATGTTAAAATCACAATTTTGGACTTTCCTAAAAACGCTTCATACAAAAACACTACTAAAGCGTGACGTCACGGCCTGGTATTTTCTATGTGTCGAGCGTAAAATTTGTATGTTACCTATATTATATTGCGTTTAGGAAATTGGTTTCATAACAAAAGTAACTATAAATTGAATGGGTTATCCAATGGTAAATACATTTTCTAATATTTTCGTACCTTTAAAATAGACTTGCCCTTCCAGCTTTGAATGATAAAGTAAGTTAATCATAAAGATGACAATGTTACAAGAGAAATTACAGGGCTTAGAGATATAATATCTTAGATCTCTGGGTGACGAGCGCAGTGCAGTGCTAGGTAATCATTTGGACTTTTCAAGTTCCAATAGCTGCGTGTCACTGTGCTGTTATGTAGCTGTCATTTTGCTTACCATCACGCACATGTCCAGCTCGTCTCGTCACTCTAAATTATAAAAAAAAAAGATATCAAAATTAAAGTTGGTACATATTTTTATTCTCTTTACATAAATACTTTCATTATATCAAATAATTTAAGGGCGTGTGGGCCGTAATTTTGAATTTTTAAAACAACTTTAAGACCTTTAAAATAGTATATTAAACTCTGAAAAAAATATATGTATTAGTTAAGGATTTAATCTAGTGTAATTCAGTCAATAACACGATTTAATGAATTTTACTTGATAGAAAAAAATCAAAGTTACCCCTTTTCAAAAGGTTTTTACAAGTTTATGACCAAACTAATTAATTTTTTTACTAAATTTTTGTACTCAACGAAAGCCACTAAAAAGTTATAGATGCATTCGCAGAGTTTGACTTGATAAAAAGTATCAGTTATTCACTATGTTTTAATATCTACCATATATATAGCGCGCCGTCCGGCAGGCCCGATCAGTCGCGTTTCGGCGCTCACGGACGACGGACCTGCGCTTGATTTTGCTATTTTGACAACCAATAAATCTTAAACATTACGATCATAGTGCCACAGCATAACAATATCAGTAGGTATTACTAATGCAGAACGCGATGATCTTGATTTTTGTTACCAATTTCATTGGAATAGCAAATAGACACTGATACTAATTAGTACGCTGTTTACTTTATGTTGTAGACCAAAAGGGGAGTCTCAAAAAACTGACGTCGATAACACATCAGTAAAAAAATCAATGCGGATGCAATGGAAAATAGATAAGTATCGGTAAAATATTCGTCCGTCAAATCAGAGATCGGGATAAGGAAATAATGAGAGGGAGAAATCCCTGCGTAAATCTAATATAAATGCAAGTTAGATAAATGATACCTAACTTGCATTTATATGCCATTTAGGTAAATTCTTTGGTAGTAAGGTACTTAGTACCTACTTGGAAGAAAAGTCCTTACATACAGATGTTACCACTTTGGAAGAGACTAGTCCTAGTCGGGGTTTTTAAATTAAAGTTATTCTATCTCATTGCTCGAATAAACAACACCGTTCATCATCATGATTGAAGAGTTGAACGAAGAGTTTGGTCTCCACTTTTGTAATAAGGACAACTAAGCTGTGAAACGCATTGCCAGAGTGGGTTTTTGTCGAAGGTTCGAACCTTGGGGTTACGAGGTACACTGTGCTTGTTTCTATTAGAGAAACAAGTTCCATCGTAGACCACATCATTTTCATCCACTATTATCGGCATCATCGCAATCGTATCATTAAATGGGTTATAAATCGTAAACGGTAAGTTTTACAAAAAAAGTTTGCTAGCAACAAAAGATGCAAAATTTTATTTTCTACAATTATTGTCAAAATATATAGTTTCCAAAATATCGGCTAAATCAGTTTTTTTCAATTGGCGTTTGAAGCTCTACCTGGATCTGTGAGCATTTTGTAATTTTATGCTCAGTAAGTGATCTTTACCTCATAGAAAAAAAATGGATTAGAAATTTAGTGCAAAGTTGACCAAAAACCTGCTATATTTACTAGCCTTTCATTACGTATCAGCACACTTTTTTATATTTTTGACGAAGTTGTGAATTATTAGGAAACATTTTAAAAAGATGCATGGAATTGGAAAAGCCGTTCTCAACTTATAGTGTGACCAAAAAGAAAAGGTTGACTTTTGTATATCTACGAGTACAGATAAATTTAATATTTCTTCGTTTATATGTCAAAAAAACTCTTATCACTTCACAATTCACAAAATTGTTATCACTAGTATAAACACATCTTGAACAAAAAATGAGTTTAAATTACATAGTCCAATATTTTAATGTTATTTCTGCACTGTGGCACCGATTCCGCGGTCGGTGACGGTCGCGAGAACAAGACAGCGTTAAATGCCTAATTTGACAGAACTACCTGGCCTTAATATAACTCCAGGATCAGTCGTGCCCATTCAATTTGCAGCCCACGAAGACTGTCTGTGGCGCGAAAAAAAGAAGTTCTCATTTCTTTCACGGTATTAGGTACTCTATTTACCTATGTCCCGCTTAGAAGACTTAAAGTGAGTAAATTAGAGACTTAAACTAAGTTGAGCTTGAATGGAATAAAAAAATAAACAATTACAGCCAGTACATACCACAACTAAAGTATATTACACATTTAGGATTATCTACTTGTAAATAAGTTTGCAAGGCCATCGTGGTCAAAGTTGTGTAGATACATTTCTCACAGTCCAGAATATCGGCAGAGTTTGCAGAAGCTTTGCTGAAGACTAATTGTCTGCTGATCGGGGTATTACGACCATATTTTCGCGAAGGTAAGGTCGCGAATAAATCTGGTTGTAGCCAGAAGACTGCGGTATAAGATTCTCTATGACACGATACGGGTACGGTTCACGCTCTGGATACGGTCTAGGTTCGTCTGGCAGTGGGAAACATCGAAAACGTTGCGTGGTCGGCATGTAAATGGGTCCGAAACTTCGAGACTCGTCGGATTCCGACCCGTAGACGGCGTAGGCGCAAGCAAGCAGCAATACCGCGCAATGCATTGTGAGTCTGTAATCAAATAACAAATAGTTATCTCCTTACTGATATTCGGTATAATCCTTACTTTCTTCAAGGGCGCATCTAAAGAGGATGTCATGGGGTCATCCCTCCTCCCCTGGGCTGCGGTTTCTTGTTGCGCATTCTTGTGACCTGACTACGACTATGTGCCCCCCCTCTGGCGCCAAGGGAGCCTTTGACTTCTAACGGTAAAGTTTGTCAGTAGGTATGTATGGATATTTGTTATTGTTTCGCGTGAAAACTACCCGTGGGATCTGGATGTTTGGTGCATAGATAAATAGTCTAGAACTCTAGAATAACACAGGCTTTTTATGCAGGGAAAATAAAGCTAGTTCCGGCCTCTGAGCGAGCAGAGCGTTGAACAAATTAAGTAGATAGTGTATGAGGCGGATTAGTGACAGAAGCAAAAGACTCGCTCATCTGCGTAGGTGTAAGCGGACACGGGGGCGGAGGGTCTACCGCCTAACTAAAACTGTCTTAGCTTTGGTATTGATGTCTTTTTCCTTTTTGCTTGAAATGATAGAGACAGCAATAGCAAAGCCATAGCCGATTTCGTTAGGCGGTTGAGAGGCGGGTCACTAGCTAGCATCCTGTCTCAATTGGAGGGCCTACGGCGTCAGCATTTATAGCTGTCCGGGACCCTATATAGGGAGCGATTGTGATGAGTCCGATAAGTCACAAAGTGCAATATGAACTGCTTTTAGATACCTAATCATAGTCTACGTATCGGCATAAGCATACCGAGGACCATAGGCGATCCACCAACCCGCACTGGGCCAGCGTGGTGGATTATGGTCTCGACTCTCTCCTTGCCAGAGAAGACCCGAGTCCCAGCAGTGGCAACATTTTTTAGTGGTCTGTTTGTCCTAGGGCCTTAATTTGCGCCAGCCCTAAATTTGGCCGTAGATATTGTCTAATAATAAATGAAATAAGTCGCTTTAAAAAAAGTATATCGTGAACTGTGCAAAATTTTTTAATAAAATCAAGAAATACATACCAATCCACAGGATTTATTGAGGAACCAACACTATATTCGATCTATTTATATGAAACATTTATGAAAAATAATGGGTCCATACCTATCGGTTTATTAACAATTATATCTACATCTAATCAATTTCAATACGTGGTTCAGGGCAATTTACATTGTAAATAATACGTTATTCTTATTTTTTTCGCTATTCAGTAAAATTACTAGATCCAACCTAATTCAAAGGCAATATGGTCGATTCTTCTATGGAGTCATACAAAGAGAAATGCATACTATGGCTAATTTGGAACTAAAGTGTTAAACATATAGGTAATCCAAATCCAAATTCATGGCAATTGGTTACCACAGTATACTTATATAGGATTTTACGGAAGATACTTAAATGCTAACACAAATGTTATAAGTTGACAGTATAAATTTTATCACATACTGGGCATTTATATTTAAATCATGCTACTGGCAATGAGTCAAATAAAAAGTGCGTCCCACTTTTGTTATTTCATCATTTTGCCCATGACTCTCAAAAGGTTGCCGACCTCTGCTATAGACTATACAGGTATAGTTACCTCTTTAGCTACCTGCTGTAGACTATTATAGAGGTATAATACCTCTATAGTCTATAGCAGGGGTCTCCCGGTTTCGCCCGTGCTTTATATTAATGTTTGTACAGAAAACAAAGGAGTACAATCGGCTTCTGGACTATGATAAGGCGTTCGACTCAATCGAAACCTGGGCTGTTCTGGAGTCCTTACAGGGATGTCAAGTCGATTGGCGATACATCGAGGTAATGAGGTGTCCAAGTACAAATTCAAGACCAGCAGTCAACACATATTCCTCTGCAGCGAGGCTTAAGACAAGGGGACGTAATTTCCCCGAAATTATTCTCAAGCGCACTAGAGGATATGTTTAAGACACTGGATTGGGTTGGACATGGCCTAAACATCAATGGCGAGTCATCTTTCACCTACGATTTGCAGACGACATCGTCATTATGGCAGAGTCGCTGGAGGACTTGCAGTGTATGCTGGACAGCTTGGCTAACGCTTCTCAACGCATCGGCCTCCGGATGAATTTGGATAAAACCAAAGTCATGTGCAAGGAGTCCGTTGCTCCGGGGCCTATTGCCGTAAATGGAACCACTCTCGAAAGATACGTTTACCTAGGGCAGACGCTCGAACTAGGTAGATGTAGCTTTGAGAGTGAGGCCCTGAGGCCATGAGAAGAATCCAGCTAGGCTGGGCAGCATTTAGGTAAACTTCGTCGAGTCTTTTCGTCACCCATCCCACAAAGTCGCAAAACAAAAGTATAGGTACAACCAGTGTGTCCTACCTGTTATGACCTACGGTGCTGAAACGTGGACACTGACAGTCAAAATGGTCCGAAAGCTCAAAATCTTTAGCGAGCTATGGAAAGAGCTATGCTTGAGGTTTCTCAGAGGGATTGCATCTGCCTTGAAGTAATTCGTCAGAGAAAACTAAAGCCACCGACATACGAGCTGCTGCCGACTCGTAGCTGAGTACATGAGCAAACTGAAGTGGCAATGGGCCGGTCACATCTGTCGCAGTTCCGATAACTGTTGGGGTAGACGGGTTCTGGAGTGGAGACCACGAATCGGTAAACGCAGTGTAGGACGCCCTGAGACTAGATGGAGTGACGATATACGAAAGACGGCTGGTGGCGGTTGGAAACGTAAGACCGAGGATCGGGCTGAGTGGCGTATTATAAGAGAGGCCTATGTCCAGCAGTGGACGAACACGGGCTGATGATGACATACTAATGTAGCACGGGCAAAATCGGGGCGGACCGCTAGTTTATGAATAAATAGCAGCACCCCCCGGTTTTACCCGCGTAGTTCTCACTCCCGTTACATTCCCTCGATGATAAAATAACCATAGAACATAATAACACAACATACTCGTAGATAACATAAATTATACAGATATTTTATATACTCTGTGTTTCAAATTTCAACCCGATCCGTCCAGCCGTTCAGACGTGATTGAGCAGCAAACATACTTCGTATACAACGTAACCTTTTACAGAATGAGTGAGACAGGATCTAAACATACACGTATAAATTAAGAACGCTCTTGAGAATAATGGGCTTAAACAGGTACAAGTAACGCGGCACTTCATATGCCGAAGCGTAAACAAACGCACTTAGGTAACCTGACACTCGTTTTCCGCCAAAATTATAAACATGAGTCGCCAACAGTGAAGCAAGCTGCAAGCTGTTAATATGAGGTACCTAGGTATTTGTTCCAGAAGGTTCTTTCAAAACAAGAGTTATAGGTATTGATGTAAGTTTGTATGTTTACATTAATTTATACGTGTATGTTTAGATCCTGTCTCACTCATACTGTAAAAGGTTACGTTGTATACGAAGTATGTTTGCTGCTTCAAGGCGCTTCTGGCGGTATCGTTTGTTTAAATTAATGTGCTTGAAATGTAAACTAACAATTTTGGCACTTGTGTCGGATTTTTTTCGAATTATCAAGTGTTCTAGAGCTATAATATCTTAAATTAATTATAAGAAAGTTAAATGAAAAAAAAATCGATATGAATGAACTTCAATTTTAACGTTGTTTATCTTAAAATAAAGAGCGGTTCAAGCAGACGCCATTAAAACCAAAATAATGGGTATACCTTCCCAAATAAAAATACCATAAAAAAAACCCGCCAAAAGCCCGACCGCAAAGTTAATTTTATAAATTTTCGTCATTCGGTGTAATATAGTTCCCAAAGTGTATCAAGCGGTTACACTTGACCACCACCTCGCTTGATGTTAAGTGACGATATGGTCTAACATAGAGCGTGCTTACCCTGATAAAACTGATTTGAAGATACCAAGATTATAACTATCGTGAAAAACCTACTTTGGCAACGTTCTCCAGAGCCTAGACGCTTTACATAAAAATAGAGTCAAACCTCTTCGTTCGCGTCTTTGGAACGTCAACCACGAAACGATGTGGCTTTTTTGAGCTCCAATAGAAAAAAGTCCAGACTTACTAATGCAAATAAATTACTGTTTTTTGTAACTGTAACTATCATAATTACCAACTATTTTAAAACAAATACTGATATCACAGTCCTAAACAAAATTTGAGCTAGGTACATATCTATCTTACTAATATAAATCTAAACTTTGTTTTTATAATATTATAGCGACCAACTATTTTAAAGCAAATACTTTTATTAATTACTAACATAATCTAAGCTAACTTACTATTGTAAATCAAATCCTTGTTTATATAATATGCAATATATACAAGTATGCAATATTATAACTACAAACTATTATTAAAAAAAAAAAAAAACTTATAATGTACTCCAAACTAACATAATCTAAGAAAATTTATCTTTAAAATCATATCTTTGTGTTTTTTGTAATAATTTAACTACCAACTATTGTAAGACAAGAAATAAAGAGGCTTATTATTATTATTATAGAAAAAAGTCCAAACTGCCATAACTGGTGCCATAAATAGCCTTAGTAGTAGCCATAGTAGCCTTATCTTGACGATTTGTTACATGCGATTATATACGGATGGGATGTGAAGACATTAATTACAAAGGTTTAATCTACACTGGAAATCAAGACAAGTAAAATCAAGTTTGCAGGCATTACCATGTTTTATTAGGTAATAAAATCACCAAAGTACTGCTAACTACAGGAAACTTTTGGCGGCAGTCCTTTCGGGAATACCGCTTCCAGTGCGATGGCATTTTTTTCCACAAGCTCTCTGATATCTTCTTTTCCTTCTATTAGATACATATACGCATTCTGCCCCGTTGTCGATTCGAAGGCGTTTGCGTACGAACTTAAGTATGTTACAGCTGCGTCTCCAAGTTTGAGAAGTATGTCGGCTTCTTGTGCCAGCTTGGGATCTTCGCATATCTTGATATGAGAGAAAATGACGGTGTTGCATGCTTCTGGTTGAGCGTTGCAGATTAACTGGGTCCAATCGTTGTACATAAGGGACTTTATATGGAAGAGGAGACGTTTTTAGAATGCAACCTATTAAAATACAATGAATTAAAAATAACAAACATTTTTTTCTGATTTTAAGTCACACGTATGTTTGTACCACGTTTGCACGTATAGCAAATATCTACTCATTGTGCGTCCAAGAATCCCACCGCAGCAGATAAAAGAGCTAATGATTTTGATGTAACAGCTAAGAACACTCCCGATTAATTCACCTTTCAAATAAAAAATCACAAAATCGACCATTCGTTTGGGAGTTACGATGCCTCATACAGACACACACAGAGAAAGAGAGAAACATAATTTTGAATTGTACGGGCATGAAATGGGGGTTCAAAAAAGGGATGAATATTTTAAGTGGAAGTTCGTAATTGTTGAAGAAAAAGTAATCTTTTTTGACATCGAACTGTTCGGACCTCGAAGAAGCGACAAGTTTTTATGGTTCAGGTATCTATTAATTATTCTTTTAAAATATATGTCCTATTTGAACTGACAAATTAATGTATCTAACTGATATTAAATAGCTTCCTTCCAATAAGCACATACATGCTGAAATCAATCGAACATGTACTTGGAAACATCTTACTCTACCCTCGTAATAAGCTCCTCGGCTCGACGAAACACACATCGCATTCTTTCAGCAGCCTCTCGAGGTTTCACGACAGCTTTCTTAGCCAACGAGATCACTATCTTCTTATAGTTGTCGTCATAATACTTCCTGTAACATTTTTGAAGGCAATGTATAAAATAAATCATAGTTATATCAAATATTATTATTACCTACAAATAAAATATAGACATAAGATTAAAAAGTATTAATTATATATTTATTTACAAAATGTTACATGAATTTATTCTAGAAGACTGGTGCCAGCGGGAATCGTGTCCAAAATAACCCAATTGTCACGTTGAATGGCGATACTTATTCGCTGAGTAAAATAAGACCTGCATTTTGGTCACGAGTTGCATCACAAAGACGTTTGGATAATCAGTCCATCAGTCAATATTAGCACCTTTTAAGGTCTTCAGCTTGTTCAGCTGCCGCCAGCTCTAACTTGTGTCCGTGAAAGATGAGACGGCGCCAAAGTATCGACGCAGGTTGCATCCCAGTATACAGTTGCTAGGTATTGTATAGAATACCGCATTATACATATTTCCGATAACATATAGATAAAATAGGGTGACAGGGCGAGCAAGACAACAAGACATGTTCCTTCCCGCGGTTTTACCAACGCAATTAACTATATAATATGTAACATCTTACTTAGCCCTGTAATTTCTCTGGAAAATTGCCCATCAAACCGGAACACAGTAATGTTTGAACATTACTGGTTGGCGGTAGAATAACTGGCAAAGGTGTGGTACTTCCCCAGGCGGACTCTGCCAAGAGTCCTACCACCACAAAAATCTTTACACAATCTTTCTAAAGATGTTTTGAATTTCGACCTGATCTGTTCAGACGTTTTCGCATTTTTGATATTAGTAGGATGTGGAACTTTGAATGTTTCGGGTTGAAATTTGGAACATTGTTAGATTGTAATCTGGAATGTCTCATAGGCAAAAGCCCATGAGACATTCCAGATGGCGGGAAAATCACGAAAATTAGAACCATGCCAGTAATATCGTGGTATTTATGGTACATACAGTACTTCCAAACAATTTTTTATACGGGGCCCGGCCAAGGCATGCTACGCCACTGAGCCTGTCGGTGGGAGATAGGACTTGATTTTGCTACGCGACTGAATTGAAAAAAATGTGACACTAAAACAGTAAGAAAAATATACAACAGTAGTGACGCGTAAAAACTGTCCATGACCAGTGTATTGTGTGTAAAGAATAATATTAAGCAAATTTTATTTTTTGAAAAATTAATTATCTGAACATTTATCTGAAAGAACTTTGTTCCCATGATACCACATCTTTTTTATATTTACCAGCCCTTTTCGGCGACAATCCATGACAAGTCGGTCACCACGCTGGCAATCTGGACGAAACGGAAATTTCCATCATTTCTGTATGTATGCGCCTCTCTTTGACTAAAACACAAGAACAACATTAAACATTTTGATTAACCCCCGACTACCTCGGATTTGTTATTTGTATAACATTCTACTAGTCAAGCCGTTTCATTTGACACCCATATTGACGGAGTTGTGAAAAAAAAAAATATTTCGCCATTTTGTGGTAGCGGCCATCTTGGATTTGAAATTTGTCATAGTGCATAGTATTCTACTAGTCAAGCCCTTTCATTTGATACCCATATTGTGGTAGTAGTGAAAAAAATTAATTTAATTCGCCATTTTGTGGTGGCGGCCATCTTGAATTTGAAATTTGTCATAGTGCATAGTATTTTACTAGTCAAGCCCTTTCATTTGGTACCCATATTGGGGTAGGTTGTGAAGAAATATATTGTCCGCCATTTTGTGGAGGCGGCCATCTTGAATTGATATGTTCCAAACATAGCTAAGAACATCCGCACGGTAATTAACATTCAAATAAAAAAAACCGCATCGAAATCGGCCTATCCGTTTGAGTTCTACGGTGCCACAGACAGACACACACACAGACAGACAGACAGACAGACAGACAGACAGACAGACAGACAGACAGACAGACAGACAGACAGACAGACAGACAGACAGATAGACAGACAGACAGACAGACAGACAGACATCGACGTCAAACTTATAACACCCCTTTTTTTGGTCGGGGGTTAAAAAAACAAACTAGCCTTCAAAACACAATAGCCGACATCAAATTTTTGAGGAATTTTAAGAAAAGACGAATATAAATTGGTACAACAAAAACCGAAAACATTAAAAAGCCACAAAGAAAAATTCACAATGGAACACAGGTCACAATGGAAACTTAAGATAAACTAACTTTTTCAATTGGTGGGCTTATCGCTTAGAGCTTGATTTGGCAGTGGGTTGTTAGGATACTATACACAATAAATAAAATGAAAAACAAACTAAATAACCAGCAATTAGGCAAATCATAAAAATACAAGGAACGTGTCGAAACATTTTCGAATTAATGTTTTCAACCAGATTCTATAGCAAAATATCCGACTTACAAATTACTTTTAATATTTGCTTGAGCGACTTCAAATAGTCCCAGCGATTCGAAATACGGCGGAGGCTCCCACAGTTCTTCAGTTTCTGGTGACTCCGACGAAACAGCATTCTCCTGAGCTTCTGAAGATATGTTCTCGTTTGATTTCGAGCTCTGAGTGGCATTTGTCTTGTGCTTGATCGAAAGATTCTGGGTGTGTTCAGATTGCTTCAGTGGAGATATCCAAGGCTCGATTACATAGTATTGGTTTTGGGTTTCAAATCTCTGAGTCTTACTCGTATCTTCATAAGTTTATTTACGATTATCTTTATGAGAATCAATAATTTTGGCTTCATCTCTTTCTCTGTATTTTTAAAAGTTAGATGTTTTCCACTGATGGCTGATACACCAACAAGAATAGCTACTATTAAAATCGTTGTGTGCATCATTACACTGTAAACAGGAAATTGACATTATGTGAATGTTCAAAAGGTTTTCTCATTGCCTTTGTAATTCTGTTGTTTCTCATAGCAGATACAGTCCTTTTGATTATGGATTATTTCCTTTTTCTTAATGTAGGTAATATAGTTTACACTTAACCGCCATCTCGTCTGATGTTAAGCGACAATGTAGTCTACAACGGAGCGTGCTCACCTAGAAGACACCGATTAGTTATATTTTTTCCATAGTACGTAAGAGTTCCATCTTATGGATTCGTCATGTCTGTCTATCCGTCCGTATCCCACAGCCACTTTTTTTCGAAATTATACTGTTGAATCTAGGTAAGTAGATGTAGTTATTCTGTGAGCAACATTAATAGTTTTACAAAAAAATATACATACAAAATCAATAAATTTTAAGGGGTGCCGCGCCCCATACTTAGAATTGAAACTTAACAAAAAAAATTCATCAAACCCTTGAGGTTTCTAATTTAATTTATTTCTATACTCTATCATTTGCGCGAGAGATATTTCAAAGTGGTAAAATGTGTGTAACTTCTAAAATAAGAGAATCATAAAACTAAAAAAATATATGATGTACATTACCATGCAAATTTCCACTAAAATTGCTTTGAACTCGATCTAGTTAGTAGTTTTTTTAGTACGTCATATATACACTATTATTAAATCATCGATCAAAGTTACAATGAACTACAAAAACTCATTGTTACTTGCTGCTACGGAACCCTTTATGGGTGAGTCCGACTAGCACTTGGCCGCTTTTTTTTTATAGCTAGGGTTTTTGCGCGCCCTGACAATTGCCCTGTTCTCCAGTACTTACCAATACAAAACAATTAACAGTGCCCTGAGATTTTATCCCCCTAATCTTGAATCCGTTTTTTCTCGCAATATATAGTAGCTGATGTGTTATTCTAGATTATAATCCAACTATTCGAATGTTACAAATTTCAAACCGTTCAGTTTAGTCGATTCGACGCGATTGAGGAACAGACATCCAAACTTTGACATTTATACTAAGTATTAGTAGGATTTTTAAGGATCAACATTGAATCCATTGTGTTTATCTATTAATTTATATATTTAAAATAAACATAAAAAACATCAATAAGTTTTAAGGGGTGTTGCTCTGCTCACCTTCATCAGAAAACTTCTTTAAAAACGGTTTAATTTAGCTGCTCGTAACAATTGAAAATTGAACTGAATAAAAGGAATTGAAATTTAAGAATTAAAAAGGCTTCGATAATAGAAATTTTCCACTTTATTACGAACACGCACGTCTATGTTTTCGTTTTATACCAATTACAGCTACAAGTGGGTCGGTATGTATGTACGTAAAATATTGGGTTTGCTGCTTAAAATAATAAATATTAGTGGACAATTCACACACAACACTATCTGACCCCAAACTAAGCAAAACTTGTATGTACTATGGCGGCCAGATAGCTGAGATAATACATACATTGAATTCATCACACAAAATTTGCACTGAGTGGAAATCGAACCCACGAAAAGACAACATGAAGCTCTTATTACACTTGGCTAAATTAAGAGACTGAATTCAGAAGCAAATTTAAGCAATATGTGTCGACTGAATTTTAAACGCACGGATGCACTTGTCCTGTGACTTGATCACGACTACGTGTCCCTGGCGCCAAAGCTGGATCCGTCCTTGACTTGTCCATTGCTGGACGTATGACGTATACGACACTCTGCCCAATCCTCGGCCTTAAATCTTTACCCGCTACCAAGCGCTGTTTGTAAATCATCATGCCATCTAATCTTAGGGCATTCTACATTACATCCGCAGAAATATTAAAAATAGAAACATTTTTGAACAGTAGATAGGTATGCAGTGGCGAGACGAGGATAGGACAGGACATGTATAAGACCCATGTGTGTGTAGTATCTGATGGTAAGCAAAACGTCTGTCCATAACACGGGTCCATAATAACGCAGAGTCTTGCAGCCATCGAAACATTAAAAGTCCTAGCACTGCACTGCACTTGGCACACAGAGATATAAGATGATTAATCTCTATTCCTTGTAATTTCTCTGAAAACATCCCTTCAAACCGGACTACAGTGATGTTTTCACATTACTGTTTGCGATAGTACTCGAATAACTGGTATAGTTGTGGGACGCACTCTGCAAATAGTGCTACCAAATAAAAGCTGTACTCTAGTTGAAACTTTATTTTGTACCCAAAAGTGCTGACTTCACGTTTCTTCTTCAAATTCACGGTTTTGAAGTGCAAAAGGGTTATGTTTGGGATCTATAGCTGACAATATTAAATTGGTTACAGTTTGATTCTTGCTCTTCATCAGGAGTGACTATCACTTGTGCTTTGGATGCCACTAATGGTCTGAAGAGGTTTTCTGACGTCAGGAGTTGTTGAACCACGATGTGTAGCGGTTGTTGTACGATGGAGTCGAATGAGTCGGCGTACTGATCAAGGAATATTTGTGCATGGTGTGCATACGACAACACCACGTCGGCATCTCGCTTCACATTTTCAGAACTGGCGCGAATTACGTCCCAGATGGATGAATCACAAGACATAGGCCGAGTCAAGCATGTGCGCTCAACAGCTGGCTGGTACATTATTTGACGGACCTGAAAAAAAAAGAGAAACACGTGTGAAATGCCTATAGACCCCAGATCAGTATGCGCTTTTGGCACGCCTCTCGATCGATTCTGGAGCCTCCAGCTGATACTTAGCCGATCCATCCCAAAGTTGCGAACAGTACTCCATTTCATAGCGAATCTGTGCATGGTATGACGTGAGCAACTGTTCAGATTTGAAGTATATCTTCGCACATTTGAGAGGGCACCTAGTTTTTTTACAGATCCACGGTTTGTTTGGTTTATACCTTTATACAGGACTGTGGCTATGGCACGCAGTGTCGTAAAAAACCTTATTACACACTAGCGGTCCGCCCCGGCTTCCGGTGGTACACATGTCGATAGCCTATAGCATTCAGGGATCCCGTACATTTCGAAAGAATTGTCGAAATCAGTCCATTAATTCCTAAGATGATTGCTTTTAAACAAAAACCGTGAATTATATAGAACTGTCATACAAAGATCGCCAACGTTACAGTTAGGCCGGTCGTAATTCGTAATATAAGTATTCCGAGAGCGGGCACCAAATTGTAACATAGCTCTCCTATTACATCCCAACACAAATATATAATCTCCTATCTCCTATATAATCTCCAATATATTATATCACTGGATGGTGAGTAGCGGGGTAAAATAAAATTTTGATCACCTGGCTGGTAGAAAGTCCCACCAAAATGATCTGTCTTTTTGAGAGGCTCTATTTTATTACCGACTTCCAAAAAGAAAAAGAAGGAGGTTCCAGCATCTTTTTTTTGGTCATAAATAATGCCCAATTAATATTTCAAATTGCAACCAACAAATTTTGTATATTTTTTTGTAAACATTTTGCATTTATATGGAATTATTCGCTTACACCACCACGCCTTTTCTTGTCTTGTAAAAGTATTTTCATTAACTTTAGTTGTTGATTACCTGATCTATATGAGCATTATTTCGTAATCTCCACAGATACTGCTGAAGCGCACCGATCGCTGAGTCGCGGCCATCTCCCATTGCGTCGTCAATATACTGATGGACCAAGTTCCGGTAATATCGATTGTACGGTGCCCTGAGATATATAACTATGTAAATATAACACTTTCGTAGTTATATGAAAAGGCTTCTGAAACCGAAAATCTTTAATGTGTTCAATAACAATAATAAATGTTATAGTCTAAGATCCCGCTATACAACGACCTTCACCGAGCTGTTTATTGGATGAAAAGTGTTTTATATGTAATTCAAATGTCAACAAATATATTGCAAATGGGTTGCCTAAAGAATTTCAGTTCAGAATATGATTAATTAACAATTTAAACTTAAATTGATTGAATTTTAGAAAAAAAAATAACATAACTTATTATTTTGGCTTTACTCAGTGCTTACGAAATATCATTACGAAATTCAAACCCTAAGGGTGTAAAAAACAGGATGGAAGAATGCATGAGCAATGTTTTTAATTATGAAGTATTTATGGTCATCTTCCTTTATCATCAGACCTTGGCTTCCATCTAACAACAAATTCCTGATCGTCTCGTCAAACTTTATTAAAAAAAAAATACTCGTCAAGACAAATAAAATGAGTCCAAACTCGATAGGGTTATATCGTCTAATTACTGAATTCTTATGACCATCTTCCAGCTTCATTATCACAGCCAGCGCAGCGCTGAAGTGATAAATGTGCTCAAACTTGAAAGGGTTATGTCATTTAATTACTAAGTTCCTATGGTCGTCTTCCAGCTCCCATCATCAGACCTTCGTTACGATCGAGCACCAAAGTAATCGTCGAGACGAAGAGAATGAGACCAAACTCGATGGGGTTATATCGTTGAATTACCAAGTTCCTATGGCCATCTTCCAGGTTCATCATCAGACCCTGTTTGCCATCTAGCACCAAAGTACTTGTCAAGGCGAATAAAACGAGCCCAAACTCGATGGTGTTATGTCATTTAATTACAAGATTCCTATGGCCATTTTCTAGCTTCATTATCAGACCATGGTTTCCATCTAGCACCAAGGTACTCATAAAGCCAACTATAACAATCCCAGATTTGAAATGTCGGGATAAGTAATATGTAAAACAACTCGTAATGTTTGTGTGATAATTTTGAAACACACTGTACATTCAAAATATGTCTTGCTATACCATAATTTATATTAATATGCCTAAATATATATTACGGTATAGTTGGGTAACGTCACAAAAATATATATTATAGCTGCGTGTGTGGACACTCCGAGCATTTGTATTGAAAATATGCGAGCGAAAGGAAATTTCTGTAGTAGAGTTAAAAAAGAGAAAAAAGATTCGCTAGTGGCCACGTACAGGAGTCATAAAAGAAAGATTCTAGCATCTATGCAGTATGGAGCAGCTGCAATTTCCACGTCCATTGTCACAGAAATCTTCCGTACAAATGAAAAAACGAGTGTGTACTCGTATGCTCTCGCCGAGAACATCATCGGCCGAGACTCTCGACGAGAGGCTCTCGACGAGTATGTACAGCCGCCATTAGAAGCGATAAAATCGTCAATACAAATACGAGTATCTATGTTTCTTGCAAACTATTCTTCTCTGTTGTGGATATTTCTAACGATAACCTTATCTTATGTATGATACACATTAATTAAGCTCTTTGGCATATTATATTGCAGCTGTTTAATACGTTTCAATTCTTTTTTTTGTGATAGATTTTTTTAGTAATTTTGGTGTTGGTATAATTTGATAACTGTCTACTTACCAGCCATTGCGGCGTACGTCTTCAGACAGTGAGTTGACCACGTTTACAATCAACATGTATTTGAACACGGGATCATTCTCATCTTGGTACACGAATCCGTTACTGTAAAGATATAAATTAAATATAAGGGAAGTAAAATATCGAGAGGATAGAAAAAAGTAAGAAAAGCAAAACAGCATTTCACTATTTAATAATTATGATTACAACATGATTAACATATTTGTTAAAGTATAAGCAAAGCAAGGAGTTAGAGTTGAGAATACTCACAAACGATTTGTCAATAAGGTTATGGCTATTTCAATGGCTTCTAAAGACTTTTTGAATGGAGGAGCAGAACAAGGATAACCACGTTGTTGCTGAATGATATTAGAATCCAAATTTACTTTAAGATGGTCGACTATGGAGGGATCGTCTCTGACATTGTTTTGGTCGGGAAAATCAATTAATTTGGGGAATGCAAATGGGTTGGAATTAGAAGATATATACGAAATAGAATTTGGAGGCAACGAAAGCGTTTGGCTATCATACCCAGAATTTGCTGAGCTATCACTAGAATCTTTTAAAGATAAATAATTTATTGACCCTGTTTGATAAGAAGGATCTGCTGTGGGGCCAAATGGAAACTCTGGCTTACTTATTGAATTGCTTTGAAACATAGGATCTACTGGGGATCTTGGTGGAAAAACAGAATCTACTACAGGTCCCAGTGGAATTATTGGAATCTGGTCTGGTCGAAACATAGGATTGACTGGGGATTCCTGCGAGTATACGGATTTAACTCCTAGACTCGTTGGAAAAACAGCGTCGACATCAGGACCTGGTGGGATCACTGACTGATCTGTTGATTCTGGTCGAAAGATAGGATCTGCTGTCGGTCCCGATATATATCCAGGATTAACTGAAGGACCCATTGAAAAAAATGGATCTGTATCAGATTCTGTTGAAATCATTGAGCTAACTGTTTCCCTACTTTGAGACATAGCATTATCTGCCATGCCCGACCGATATGCTGGATTACCTGCTGTTTTTGATAGAAATACAGAACTTTCTATGGGTTGTTTTGAGAACCCAGGATTAACTAAAGAGCGTAATTCAGAAACTGCATTTACATGACTCGGTTTGTTACCAAATCGAAACACATAACTTGCGCCAGGACCCGACGAAACTGCCGAGCTTACTCTAGCGCCTGGTGTAACAATATAACTTTTTTGGCCGATACCATTGTGGTTTGATGTGTAAGTGCGAGTTGGCCTTATCCATTTCTTATCTAATAATGATAAATTCATTAAATCTGGGTTTACGACATATTTATGTCGTACAACGGTATACTGGTTTGGTGCTCGAGAAAGAAAAGGTGACCCATTGGCCTTTAAATCTGAAGGAAAATCTAAGTTTGTTTGTACATTGTAATTTTGAAGTGGAGACTGGAAATATTTTAGACGGCGAGCGTCGATGGCACAAACGCACGCCAGAATTAACGTCACTCGGCGCATGGCGACTCTGAAAGTTATAAGTTAGAATTACTATGTTTTTATACAAAAATAATGGGAAATGTAAACGGTCCGTCTGATGCTGCAGCTGTTACCGCCACTTATAAGCGGGGATTGACTTTTTTTGAGCTGAAATGCATTGGGAATTTTTTGTACGCAGAGAATTCTGCCAGACAGACCATTTTTGCTCTATTTTATTTATTTTAACATATTTATAATTTAATATGATTCTTTTTAACGGCATAACATCATCTAGACACATAGTATTGTGGCATGTTAAGTTTTTATATTAACAAGTAGACAAGTACCTACTTATATAATGATATAACGGTATGTCTTGAATAAAAATTAAAAACAATTGATTTATATTATTAATGTTGTGTAAAATAGTAGATAAATCCATATTGTTATTGGGAAAGTTACTCGGTCTGTAGGTCTGTCTGTCAGTTACGTTTGCACGCCAGAACTACAAAACCGATTTAAATGAAATTCAGCAGAAAGATAGTCCAGAGTCTGACAGTTTAATTTTACTGCAAAAGAGGGTTGAAGTGGCAGATGAATGTGATCATGAAATTGAAGTTTCTTCATCCTAGAAGCTAGAAGCTTCAAACTATTATTTTAGGCTTTTGATTAGTTATAAATAAATGTGTAATCAAAATTATGGCAAAAAGTTCAATAGTTATACCAAAGGTACATCCCTAATAATAGTTCAGGTAAAGGTAGGTAAGTAATTAAGGTAAAGAAATAATTTAAAATACAAAAGAATAAATGCAAACGAAGTAAACAAATAGGAACATAAAAAATATCATGAAAATATTACCAATGATCTTTAGACTGTATTTAACTATTATAGGTTTACACCTGACCGCCATAACTTTTGGTGTTAAGACTAAACCTAGAAATAAACCTGTTCACTCTCGATTTGAAGACACCTAGAGACCTAGACTGTATTGTTTTTAAGCTTTCGCGATTTCAACACATAATGTTTATAATGTACAGGACTTAATCACGTCCTGTCTTCTCGTGACCACGGCGGTTGTAACGCTGCCGAAACGTCGAGGTATTTAAACAGTGAATTAAATCGTGATTAAGTCCTGCACATTGTAAACATTACCTAGACTGTAACCGGAAAACAAAGACGGTATCATTCCCTCGTCAAACTCGGTCAAATTAGCTTCACCCCATACAGAGGCTGCATCAAGGACCAAATTAAGTAACGCAAATTGAATTAATTACATCAGAATACATTTTTCGAATGAAATAATAAAAATACAACGCACCGTTTCAATCTCTTCAGGGCCTCTGAGAAACAGAAGTGAATTCTGACAAATATATATGTTCTAAATAAATTTAAAACGACTGTTATGGATACCGAAGATAATGTAAGAAAACCTGTAATTTTCACACCTGTTAAACTTACAATATTCCAATACCTGTCCTTATCGGGTTCATGTTTAAATCTCTTACTAATATTATATTATTAAATGGTCCACTTCCTCTTCTCATGTATCATATAATTCGATTATGTTATAGTCCATACTTAATCCATACTTTTAAAAAGGTTGTTTTTCAATATTTATAATGTTTTGAAATTTCAAAGTGCTAATATTTGATAAAATAACAAAACATATAGTAGGTACTCGTAAGTGCGTCAAAATAGCAAATACAATTGAATAAGTAATATCAATGTAATATAGGAGATATGAGGAAGGTAGGTATACATCATTTGATTAAAAATA
The DNA here is from genome assembly GCA_017562165.1 of Ectropis grisescens. NCBI lineage: Eukaryota > Metazoa > Arthropoda > Insecta > Lepidoptera > Geometridae > Ectropis > Ectropis grisescens. Next base: position 5,574,091 of record CM029781.1, on the reverse strand, counting down.
CACATAAGAATTTTTTAAAATTTTTAAATGTTTAACTGGGCAAGTGTCAGTCGGCTTCGCGCATGGAGTGTTCTGTACTATTATCTATAAAAACAGCTAAAATGTCTGTTATATGTGCGCTTATGAGCTTGGTTCTGAATTCCGTTTGACTAACTTTGCTTCTGCTGCTGAATTCAGGTACTAAGTTTAGGCAAGTGTAATAAGGCTTTAAAGCGTGTAAGATTTATTATATTAAGATAAATCTATAGGTATCAATGATGTGGTTCAATGGATTTTAATGAAAATTAAATACTTAGCAAATTCGGTGTTTCTCTTTACACAAAGGCAATAGGGATGTTAACACTAATCACAAATTAATGTTTAATGTTGCTTTTATGATAGTTTGTATTAATAGAATATCGAAAAACACATTATTATAATTTAATGTTACGTAATAAATTTGTTATAAATGATTTTAAATGCTATATTTTTAATCTGTTGTCACGTGACTGGAAACACCAATATGAATTATTACGTCACTAGTCGGAAAACAAGCTACGGAAAACTGACTTTACTTTTCTGTTTAATTTTCTGCATTTTTATTATAGTGTGCGATCTTAGCGACGACGATTTTGATTATTTGTATTCAAGTAATGATAAGAAAACACATAAACTGGACATACAGGCATGAATCGCGACCAATGTTTTGCGACTAGTGCCGTCATGTCAATCGTTAGTGTTTTAGCGGCAAAATTCAAAATTAGTCTAATATTGCATATTTACCCATCGAAAATACAAATATTTTGAAATAAAATGTTATTTATTACGGTAAACATGCGACAATCTTCAAAATAAAAGCAGTTCCGAAAATTGTAGTGCTAGGTAATGATTCGGACTCTTCATATAATTATTATATCAGCTATCTGGCTGCCATCACACAAGTTTTGCTTAGTTTGGGGTCAGATAGTGTTGTGTGTGAATTGTCCACCAATATTTATTTATTTATGTTCCAATAGCTGCGTGTCACTGTGCTGTTATGTGTCAGACATGTTGCTTACCATCAGGCACATGTCCTGAAAGTCTCGTCACTCTTTATTTAAAAAAAAATGTTAACATCCCTATTATTTATTAGGCAAATATTTTTAAAACAGTAATCAAACGTTTACGAAACGATGGGCAGGCCACATCACTCGCAGAACTGACAAACGATGGGGAAAAAAGGTTCTCGAGTGGCGACCACGAACCGGAAGACGCAGTGTTGGACGGCCTCCCACTAGATGAACAGATGACCTCATAAAGGTTGCTGGAAACCGCTGGTTGTAGGTTGCGCAGGACCGTTCGTTGTGGAAATCTAGGGAGGAGGCCTATGTTCAGCAGTGGACGTCTTGCGGCTGATGATGATGATGATGATGATGAATCAAACGATTCAAAGTTTTTTGTTATCTGTTGATCATTGAAAATAATTGTAATTATTCTATTAGTTCTTACTGTTACGAACTCTTCTAAAAGAAACAGTGCTAAGTAAATTATAACAACTATTATAAAAGGTTTGTTACCGCCGCTAGAACGCTAAAAGATCAATAAACTTCATTGTCAATCTATCTGGCACGCACAGACTAAGTAGACAGATTGGCACGGGCTATAATTATCTGTACTTCTTTTAGGATTATAATAGCCTAGTATATTATCATACATATTTTGCAAAAATAAATTAGAGTAAAGACTCTGGGCCGGTCATATCTGTCTTACACGTTTCTTAGAGTGGAGATCGCTACGGGCAAACGTTGCGTAGGTCGCCCTGAAACTCGATGGAGTGACAATTTATGTAAGGCAGCAGGCAGTGGCTGGAGAAGAAAAGCAGAGGGTAAGCCCGAGTGGCGTATCATGGGAGAGGCCTCTGTCCAACAGTTGACTAGGGTAGCTGATGATGATGAGACTGTTAAGCCGCAAGGGTATAGTATAGACAAGCTGCTCTCTTCTCTAACTAGCAATCAAGGCCATAATTCACCACGCTAGCTAAGTTGACAGGTTGGCGAATGACACTTGCTGAAAGATGTCTTTCTTGGAAAACGCCAGTTTCCTCACAATATTTGCTTTCACCTTTAAACCCAGTGGTGACGACAAACTCGCACTTGGAAAAATAATCAGAGGTATAGGCGGGATTTGACGATATAACCAGTGAGTCAACATGGCTTTTCAAACACTGTGGGTGACCCCAATTCTAGTCTTATACATATACAGGGTTACTGGTTTACGATTCTATAAAGGACATACAGACAAACATTCATTTTTATATGTACAGGGTTGTTTTATATATTTAACAAACAGCTTTTGTTGAAACTAAATACATATCCCAAAAAAGTGATTGTTGCCTTCTCTAGCAAAAAAAAAAGTGTTTAGCTGCTCTTTATTCACATCGGCACATAATTTATCGAGCGTTACAGAGCGCGCGCTCCTGTTACGAATTGTTACGAAGAGTTCGATGCTTTTAGACCGGGCAAATACACTTCTTTATTTTGAATGCGAAAAATAATGAATTTTTATAAATTGTAGAACAAAATTTGACGTCGTTAATGTATTTAACATTCCCTTAAAAAGATGATTACCAATAACCCTGTATACATATAAAAATGAATGTTCGTCTGTATGTCCTTTATAGAATCGCAAACATGATCATATGGTGATCTTTAGCAAAGTAATTGTGCTGGAGCCAAAGAAGGTTCCTGAGTTGGTACGACCAATTTTTGGACAGAATATAGCTAGAGATTAAAATAAAAGATCCTTGATTACTGTATCATTATTTTTACTCCGAATCATGTTACGGAAAAAGTAAACGAGACTTTTTTATTGGTAGGTCTTTCCCCATTATTACTACTATCACGGAGATGAACGATATTATTATCCATATGGTTATTATTCGATGGACTAAAGCATGAAATAGTGTTACGAAAAATGAGCTTATGAACGTTCTTTTCGTTGTTAACAAATCCTTTGAACCAAGTTTGTTTAAATTCAATCAGTTCCTTGGGTGTCATGTTAGTGTCTAGAGCCCATTTGAGGAGGTTGTGAGTAAGATACTCTGTGTATTTCCTTCCCACTTCCCCAGCTGTGATCAACACTAAAGCTTCGTGAGAAATTCGCTTATTTTTGCTCAAATTTATGAGTCCATTGATTAACATGTTGCACTTGGTTTGATCGTCGTTGGTTATGCGGCGAGTCCAATCGCTTTCGATAATTTTTCTCAGCTAAAAATGAACACTTTTTATTAAAGTGAAATCTTTTTCTGGCGCTTCCAGGCGCGGTCCCAGCCTCGAATTTTGGAAGGGGGAACCATACGCAGCCTCACATTTTTTATCACAAGTAGAAAAACAATAAAAAATACTTTACTAGTAGCGGCCCAAGATTTTACCCGCGTAGTTTTCGTTCTAGTTGTTTTCCCGAGTAAAAAAATAGTCTATGTACTATTAGATATTTTTAATTTTCTTTTTTGTTTAACGTATACGATTTTGGGGGGGTCATGTCCCCCTCGGACCGCGCATGGGCGCACCACATACAGATTGTTCGTGGGCTGTGAATTAAGCTTAAGCACGCTCGTAAATGTAAGAAATCGGGTGAACTCAGGATAGCCATCTAGTCTAGATGGCCATGCTTAGAAGCGTTATGACGAGCCGCTGCTAAGCAAAGCATTGAAGATTTATCCGCGTAATTTCGAAAGTGAGCTATCCAATTCCAAGTTATGAGTTTGCACTTCTAAAGACAGTTCCTAAGACAGGCTCTTCATGTTCCAATAGCTACGTGTCACTGTGCTGTTATGGGCAGGCTTGTTGCTTATCAGGCAAATGTTTCGCTTGTCTCCTCACACTATACTATAAAAAAAAAAGAAGTGTGCCACTCGGAGACTGCGCGGTAAAGCTATTGCATGTTGCATGCGTTTTTATCAACATAAACAATAGGGATGTTAAAATTTTTTCGGAATTGCTTTTATTTGAAGAGTGATATTTGTTTACCATAAAAAATATCATGGGAAATCCGTTAAGTTGGCAACACTGCTAAGATCATTTAGTCTGTAAAGCTAATACAAATAAGAATCAAAGTTGAATGTCCGAGTGGGGAGGACGGCGTTACGGTCTTCCATCCCTCTTTCTTGTGAACATAAGAAAGAGGGATGCACGATCACTAAAATTCGGTCCCCAGGCCCGCGATGAAAGCTATGCAATAGCTTAAACACACACACACACACACACACACACACACACACACACACACACACACACACACACACACACGTGATCACCTTGAAACAAGTAGCTCATGAACTTACTTTTGCAAAACTCTGACCTATAGTGTTAAAATAACAATTTATTTTGTCAATGGCTTCCTCAGGGGTTGCGGTTTCTTTATACTTATTTTCGTCGAAAGTGAAATCGCTCGCGCTCCTGTAATTTTATAATTTAGGTTTATTACAGTTATTAATTATATTATTCTAATTAATATTTTATAAATTTTCTATTTTTTAATTTTTTACTATTAATAAATAAATGTGGGTTGATACTTCACACACAACACCACCCCAAACTAAAAAGAGCGAATTTGTGAGGACACCGTTTACGTTATAATACTGGTTTGAAATACTTTACCATCCATTTTTGGTAACGTCCGTGGTGACCACTTGTATGATGTAGTATAGAGAGACGAATCGTTTCAATGCTTTTGTCGTTCCCCTGAAACATACCATTGCAAAGTTGACTTAGACACAATTATATTCAGAGAAATGTGAATAAAATTACGCCTTTAATATCCAACTTAATATTATTTAATAAACTAACATCACTATTTTACACGCGTAGTTTACCGATAAAAAGGCACATTAATAACCTAACCGTATGCCAACTATCTACCTGATTCGTTCGGCCGTTTCGACGTGATGAGCAACAAACATCTAAACTTCCACAGTTACAATATAAATACATTATCTGTTTGTTAAGGGCTGTGGATTTTGTATGAATAAATTTGTAAATAGTATAGGATGCGAAATTTTGTATGTTTAGATTTTAAGCTATTTGAATATTTATTACTTACTAGATGCCCGCCCCGGCTTCGCCCGTGGTATATTATATAGGACTCATCAGGATCCCGTACATATCCAACGGTGAAAGAATGACTGAAATCGGTTCACTCATTCCTGAGAATATCGATTTCAAACAAAAAACCTCTTCAGCAACCTGCTACGCCACCTGTCGGAAATTGGTCGTACCAACTCAGATTTAGAAAAAAAAATTAGCAAAGGTTTATATTCAAGGCACAGATTCATGTGTCATGTCAAAGCACGAAACGTACGAAAACTCTCAAAAGGGGAATATTTTTTCCCAATTTTGTTACATTCTTGTTTCATGCTCCGCTTCAATTAATAGTAGAGTTATTTTCTATAGCCTAAGTAAAGGGTAAAATGATGTGTATCGCATTGTTACATCAATGTACCCATTATTTAGCTTTATTTAGATACTAAATTTTAAATTACTAAATTTTACTGAAATTGACTCTAATTTGTTGTATTTTTTCGCATGTACGTAACATTATTATACCACTACTTCTTTTACCAAAATTCCTAATGAATTCTACCGATTCTGTGAAAAGTACAGAATTACCATTAGGAATCGATTTTGATGGCGCTTTTTTTGGTTTTTTACATCATAGTTAATAAGTGGTCCCGTATAGATTTTATCGAAAACAGTGTAGCTGTTTTGGAAATACGAAAAGAAAACAGCTAAAATTTACCTCGATGACATAGTGATTGCTAACTTTTGGATATGGAGAAATGCCTGAATTTAATTTGAAATTAAAAATTTGAAAAAAAATATGTGTACAATATTTTTTAAGCGTCTAAACTGACGCTTATTTTGTGAAATTCGGTCGAGTGTGTGAATTTAATTTTATATTGAAGTCGGATTATGTTTTTGCGGAGAAAATAAATGATTATTTAATTTTGTCGTAGCTACGTAACGTACTCGCAGTCAAGTCTCTATATGTATGTCACCGTTTAAAATAAAATAAAACATGATAAGGTAGGAATTAATCAATTAAAATTAAGATAAATGTATGTCTTTACAAAACAAATACATATGTGAAACTTTAAAATGGTCAGTATATTTAAAAAAATTGCCATTGTAAAATTAAAGCCTTCCTCGATAAATGGACTATCTAATAGAAAAATAATCTTTCAATTCGGACCAGTACTTCCCGAGATCCTAGCGTTCAAGCAAACAAACAAACAAACTCTTCAGCTTTATAATATTAGTATAGATTTACGTCGTAATTAATCATAGGATTTTTTATCCCGGGGAAATAACAGGAACGGGAACTACGCGGGTAAAACCGCGGGGTGCTGTTGGTAATATAATACTAAATATGTGAAGGTTTTAAGTTTGTTGATCAATTAGGGACGCCAAAAGAATTTAATAGTTAAGGATCAGAAACTCAGATAGATATTGTCTAAAACATCATAGAGTTTGGTCAACCTGGTTTTGGCAGACATGTTTCATCTGTCAGCTTGCTCTTAACTAAATAAATAAATATTGGTGGACATTCCTTACAGGTGCAACACCATGGACTTATATAGTTGTAAATACACATCTATTTTACATAGAAACACACAGTACAAATGTTTGTTTTCATCACACAAATGTATATTTGTACTGGGTGGGAATCGAACCCTCAACAGGCTTCGCAAACAGACTCACTACCAACTAGGCCAGCCAACCAACTTGGCCAGCGTGATAATATCTTTGACTTGCTAAACACTGTGCGCGTCGCTTATTACCCATCGAAAATTGATCGTAACAACTCACATTTCGAACAAATTTGGTTAGGTTAGATTATAATAATGACGCAACCTTAAAAATGGACGCATGCTGTCACGGGCTTCGGCGCAGATCAGCGCGCGCAACGAAAGTTTGAAAGCTGAAAAAGGAATATCTTTTCCAGTGTTTGTCACATCATTATATACACTATTGATAGTAGCATCCATACTTTTTTTTTTTTTTTTTTTTATTTAAATTAGCCACTCCACAGACTCCGGGGTCCGTGATCTTTGTCATTACAATTATCGTTTTTTACACATATCTTGGATAAGGAGAAGAAGAGGAAAATAGGAGGGAGTTGGGTACATTTAAAATCTAATTCTAGTGCTCGTCTGTAGAGCCGATCACTACCGGTTGGGATTCCGCTAGTAATCGACTCGACATCGAGTGTTTGCCTTGTCATTTGCCTAAGCTGCCTCCTCCCGGCCCAGAGCCTCCAATGGACTTATTTATTCTCAACTCTGGCGATACACCAACCTTCGAGATCGTTAGGGAAGGTAGACTCTGCACAAGCATAGTAGATGTCACAACGTGCAGCGAGTCTCTCCTGGGAAAAATCGAGGGATGGAATGTTGACAAAAGTATTACAACATCAGACCACAACGCAATTACCTTCACTTTGCGTCTAGTTAAAGCTCTCGAACAACAGAGACCAATAACAACACGCAAATATAACACCAAGAAGGCACAATGGTCAAACTTTATGTCACAGTTAAAATCCTCCCTTGTAGAAGGAAACATCTCGCCCGAGTCAGTGGAGAAATGTGAAAGTCCATTGGAACTCGAGTCGATGATTACGAGCTACACAGCTAATATACATGAAGCCTGCGAACAGACCATCCCACTGGTAAGCTCGCCGAAGGAAATCCAACCCCCCCATGGTATACGAAAACGCTCGATAATCTGAAAAAGGAAGTTCTCAGAAGAAAGAGACGGATCAGGAATGCCGCCCCCGACAGAGTTGAACTTGTAGTCGAGCAGTATCAAATTGCTCGACAAGACTACAAGGAAAAAGTCAAACAAGCTCAGACGGTAAGTTGGAAGGAGTTCTGCACGAATCAGGAGAAAAGCATGTGGGACAAGATCTACAGAGTGATGAAACAAACTTCGACAAGACAGGAAGAAATACTCCTAAGAGACACCGAAGGTAACACTCTATCCCCGCAGCTATCTGCAGAACTACTTGCCAAAACTTTCTATCCCGACGACTCTGAGAGCACAGACCAACCTTGTCATACAGAGCTACGGGAGCGAATGACAGAAACGCCTATGGGCTTACCGGAAAATGACCCACCATTCACATCAGCGGAACTGGAATCAGTACTGAGAACTCTGAATCCGAAAAAAGCTCCCGGTACAGACGGGCTAACCGCTGATATCTGTCAAGCAGCCATACGTTGCGAATGGGAGGTTTTCTTGGCGATAGCAAACAAATGCTTGTCGTTGAAATACTTCCCAAGCAATGGAAAGAAGCGCACGTGGTCATATTACGCAAGCCCGGTAAGACAGATTACACATCCAAAATCATACCGCCCCATAGGTCTTCTGTCCGTTCTAGGAAAAATCGTCGAAAAGCTTCTGGTAAACCGTCTCCAATGGCATCTCCTCCCAACCATTAGTAGGAAACAGTACGGTTTCATGCCCCAGCGAGGCACTGAAGACGCCCTCTATGACCTGGTAGAGCACATCAAAAAAGGAGTAGACAGTAAAGACACCGTACTCTTAATCTCCCTGGATATAGAAGGCGCCTTCGACAATGCATGGTGGCCCACCCTCAAAAATCAATTAGCGAAGAAGGGTGCCCAACAAACCTCTACGACATGGTAAACTCTTACCTCAGCGACCGTAAAATCAAGGTCAACTATGCAAGAGCAGTCTACGAGAGGAAACAACCAAGGGATGCGTCAAAGGGTCCATCTGCGGACCGACCTTTTGGAATGTGATCCTAGACTCGTTACTGCGAATGCTAGAAGCAGAGGGAGTGTACTGTCAAGCGTTCGCAGATGACGTCGTTCTCGTGTTTACAGGCAACTCGAAAATCATCGAACAGCAGGCGAGCAGGGCGCTGAGCATGACAGTGGAATGGGGTAAAACTAACAAACTCAACTTTGCAGCGCATAAAACCAACGCGATGCTTTTCACAAAAAGTTGAAATACGAAACTCCAAACATAGTCATGTCCGGCGTCCGGCTCGATCTGGTCGATGAAGTCAAACTGCTAGGCCTACTGATCGACCGCCGGCTCAACTTTAAAGCACATGTGACCGCCCAATGTAAAAAGTGGCGAACATTTATAGACAGCTCGCATGTGCAGCGAAGGTGACCTGGGGATTAAATGGCGAAATCACGAGAACAATCTACGTCGCGGTGGTGGAACCTATCATCATGTATGCCTCAAGTGTATGGGCGCAAGCGGCAGACTTCGAGGAAAACAAGGCTCAGTTGAACGCTATCCAAAGAGGTTTGCCCAGAAAATCTGTAAGTCGTACCGTACTGTTTCTCTGAAAGCAGCACTTGCCCTTTCGGTCTGCTCCCCTTGGATCTGAGAATACAGGAAGCGGCAAATTTGTACAGAGTAAAAACACCTCTCCCAAGACTACCTCCACCAGAGTGGAACTCGAACGAAATGTTAACTGCCTGGACCAACCCCATCCGTCCACGCAGTTATCCGTAAAGTACGAGCTCTAAAGACACCTCAATCTTCCACAGGACCTCAAATTTATACTGATGGCAGTAAAATTGAAGGTAAAGTTGGAGCTGCTCTAACATGGTGGGAGAATGGCAGAGGGTCAAGAACTCGACCTTCAAGCTCCACTCCGAATGCACAGTCTTTCAATCGGAACTTTATGCTCTGTACCGGGCAACTCAAATGGCGTTAAAAGCAAGGACCCAGAAGTCAATGTCCTGGTGACTCCCGATCTTCACTCGAACTGCTAAGTAACCCAAAACGAGCCACCCCTTGGTTAAGTGCGTAAAGGAAAACATTGGACAGATAAATGCTGAAGGAGATCTCTTCGTCTTTTCTGGGTGAGAGCGCATGTTGGCACCGTCGGCAACGAAAGAGCCGACGAACTGGCCAAATCGGCGGCACTCACGGAGTCACCCAGGGACTACGAGGGATCCCCTTGTCCTACGTCAAAAGAAAATCCGCGAAGAATCGGTCAAAAATGGCAGGATCGATATGAGACCTGGGACACCGGAAAAGTCACCCAGACGTTCCTCCGGATATAACAAACGCATATCGGGTGATGAGAACCACGAAACTGACTCCCTTCCAGGTACAAGCGTTGACGGGACACGGAGGAATAGCAGATTACCTGTACAGATTTAAGCTAAGAACAGTCCGGCATGCGAGTGTGACCCCAACCAACCCGAAACAGTCTGGCATGTGCTGGTCGATTGTCCCCGATTCATGGTCGCAAGACATGAGCTCGAATCTATGATCGACAGAAGACTGGTTGTCTCGGATCTCCACAACATCTTAGTAGATCCAGATAACAGAACACGGCTCCTGTCCTTCATGGAAGCTCATTCCGCATAGCGGCCATGAGAAACTCCACTAATTCAAATACGCGCCCCCATCACCACCACCCTGCCCCGCTGTCTGTGGACGCCGCGCGGCATGCGGTTCCCGCCCACATAACTCCTCGAAGAACATCTCCGTCAAACAACTACTGGAGAACGCAGACCGAGGTGAAGCAGGGATCCGTATCCGCGGGTGGCTCTCTTCATGGACAGCAACAAAGAAAGATTCGGAATAAGCTTTTGCTTCGCTTGGGAGCGAAACAGCCCGTTTGTCGCCTGGATTGTCTTGCCTGCTCAATGGGAGTACCGCAAAGTCACGATGAAGCGGAAAACCTACGACGCCATGCCGGTGTGCGGGTAGACGGCCACCGATTTCGGTTGGTGCGATCGAAAAACAAAACGATTGCACTAATAGAGTACTCGGAAGGTCGGACGCCTTTCACACGAGCAAGTGCGCTAACTCGCACATCTGAGCAGAAATGCGGGTGAAACACCCCGGGTGATAAGCGTGGATGCGATGGCAATCGAATATTCAAGAGCGAGTCGCAGACCGGCTGGGTTGCATTGAGGCCTCTAAACATCATGAGGGGTTGTCGTATACGAAGACGGGGAAAATCTGAGCTTCCTGAGAACCCCTTCGCACGACCAAACAAATGCAACTGATAGCTGGGGACATCCTGTTCTAGTTCGACCATCAAACCGGCTCCGAAAAGTACAGCAGAGGGCAGCCGCGGAAAAAGCCTCAGCCAATCTAACTAGCAGCCGAGGCACCAACACGGCGTTCGTGACTGCTTTCAACGCAGCAGCAAGGAGCGTACTCGAATCACATCCCATTCATCGCCCCCTCGACGTCAAAGACCCCAAAGCAGCTTCACAGCAACAACCAGCCCGAACGAGCCGACATGGGACAGGTTGAACCGCCCCGCTATGTCACGGCTTCGGAGCCGCGGAGCCATGCACGCAACGCCTTCATCGAATTCATAGCCACACTGAGCGCGACGACAACAAGTCAACCTCAAGACCTGCGAAAACATCATGCAGTCCTATAGGCTGGGAAGTGAAAGCCTTTTAAAAGCGAAACTCGAGGAGGCCGAAGCAGCCATTTACAATAATGTCACTTCCCGGGTCATCAAGGGAACCATGACAGGACAGTATATGGCAGCTTACAGTGCAGAAAATGGCTTCGTAACACTGAACGAGAGAGAGACAGAGCGCGCGGAGTGCCTGTTTATGCGACACCACCAAACGACCCAATTGTAGTTACTGCCCGATGCACCAAGATTATGCTGGACGATAAGATCCTAGAGATGGCCAAGACCATCGAAGGGAACGGAAACGTCAAAGCAGATTGGGAAAATTGGGAGGTACCGAGAATACAGTGGGTCAACGGGTTCAGGATGTGGAAAAACAACATGGGTGATTAGACACTTCGACGTGGACAAGGACGCCATCATCACTACAACAACTGAGGCAGCAAAAGATCTAAGAAAAGCTATCGCACCGAATCGGAAACCTGGTCAAAACCAGAGTGCGAACCATGGCTTCTGCTCTGGTAAATGGTTTCGGTGAAAGTTTCAGTCGCCTCATGGTGGACGAAGCTCTCATGAACCATTTGGAGCCATTGTGATGGCTTCAAGGCTGTCTGGTGCTGGTGAAATTGTCCTCATTGGAGACGTCAATCAGTTGCCTTATATCGACAGGAAAATCTCTTCGAAATGAGGTATCATCGCCCGAACCTGGTAACAAAGATCAGCCAGGAGTTGCTCTGCACATCGAAACCCAATGGACGTCGCATATGCACTGAAATATACTCCGGTATGTACTCTTCAGCGTCCCGTATAAAGTCCCTAGAACAGAGAAGATATAAGGGCGCAAATACCCAACACCTACCAAATACCCTCTTCTTAGTTCACACTCAAGAGGAGGGAGACCCTGACAAACCAGGGTTATGGATCAGGCACCGGGTCACGCATCCTTACTATCCATGAAGCTCAGGACTAACATACGAGTCGGTAATCGTAATCAAAACCAAGGCAAACATGAAGCTGCACGAGCGTGCCCCATGCAGTAGTGGCAATCTCACGGCACACGGGACCTTCACATATTACGCTGACGACACCGACGACGCCATCGGTCGGTTCGTGCGGCGAGCGTGGGCTGCATCACCGAAGACCATCCGCGATTTTAACCTACAGATGGCCATCAGGGGCCAGAAATGCGGCCGTTGTGGAGCTCTGGGCCGGGAGGAGGCAGCAGGCAAATGACAAGGCAAACACTCGTCTGTGAGCCGATCACTACCGGTTGGGATTCCGCTAGTAATCGACTCGACATCGAGTGTTTGCCTTGTCATTTGCCTGCCTGCCCTCCCGGCCCAGAGCCTCCACAACGGCCGCATTTCTCCCCTGATGGCCATCTGTAGGTTAAAATCGCGGATGGTCTTCGGTGATGCAGCCCACGCTCGCCGCACGAACCGACCGATGGCGTCGTCGGTGTCGTCAGCGTAATATGTGAAGGTCCCTGTGTGCCGTGAGATTGCCACTACTGCATGGGGCACGCTCGTGCAGCTTCATGTTTGCCTTGGTTTTGATTACGATTACCGACTCGTATGTTAGTCCTTGAGCTCATGGATAGTAAGGATGCGTGACCCGGTGCCTGATCCATAACCCTGGTTTGTCAGGGTCTCCTTCTCCTCTTGAGTGTGAACTAAGAAGAGGGTATTTGGTAGGTGTTGGGTATTTGCGCCCCTTATATCTTCTCTGTTCTAGGGACTTTATACGGGACGCTGAAGAGTACATACCGGAGTATATTTCCTCAGTGCATATGCGACGTCCATTGGGTTTCGATGTGTGCAGAGCAACTCCTGGCTGATCTTTGTTACCAGGTTCGGGCGATGATACCTCATTTCGAAGAGATTTTCCTGTCGATATAAGGCAACTGATTGACGTCTCCAATGAGGACAATTTCACCAGCACCAGACAGCCTTGAAGCCATCACAATGGCTCCAAAATGGTTCATGAGAGCTTCGTCCACCATGAGGCGACTGAAACTTTCTCTACCGAAACCATTTACCAGAGCAGAAGCCATGGTTCGCACTCTGGTTTTGACCAGGTTTCCGATTCGGTGCGATAGCTTTTCTTAGATCTTTGCTGCCTCAGTTGTTGTAGTGATGATGGCGTCCTTGTCCACGTCGAAGTGTCTAATCACCCATGTTGTTTTTCCACATCCTGGAACCCGTTGACCCACTGTATTCTCGGTACCTCCCAATTTTCCCAATCTGCTTTGACGTTTCCGTTCCTTCGATGGTCTTGGCCATCTCTAGGATCTTATCGTCCAGCATAATCTTGGTGCATCGGGCAGTAACTACAATTGGGTCGTTTGGTGGTGTCGCATAAACAGGCACCCCGCGCGCTCTGTCTCTCTCTCGTTCAGTGTTACGAAGCCATTTTCTGCACTGTAAGCTGCCATATACTGTCCTGTCATGGTTCCCTTGATGACCCGGAAGTGACATTATTGTAAATGGCTGCTTCGGCCTCCTCGAGTTTCGCTTTTTAAAAGGCTTTCACTTCCAGCCTATAGGACTGCATGATGTTTTCGCAGGTCTTGAGGTTGACTTGTCGTGTCGCGCTCAGTGTGGCTATGAATTGATGAAGGCGTTGCGTGCATGGTTCCGCGGCTCCGAAGCCGTGACATAGCGGGGCGGTTCAACCTGTCCCATGTCGGCTCGTTCGGGCTGGTTGTTGCTGTGAAGCTGCTTTGGGGGTCTTTGACGTCGAGGGGGCGATGAATGGGATGATTCGGAGTACGCTCCTGCTGCTGCGTTGAAAGCAGTCACGAACGCCGTGTTGGTGCCTCGGCTGCTAGTTAGATTGGCTGAGGCTTTTTCCGCGGCTGCCCTCTGCTGTACTCTTTCGGAGCCGGTTTGGATGGTCGAACTAGGAACAGGATGTCCCCAGCTATCAGTTGCATTTGTTTGGTCGTGCGAAGGGGCTCTCAGGAAGCTCAGATTTTCTCCCCTGTCTTCGTATACGACAACCTCATGATGTTTAGAGGCCTCAATGCAACCCAGCCGGTCTGCGACTCGCTCTTGAATATTCGATTGCCATCGCATCCACGCTTATCACCCGGGTGTTTCACCCGCATTTCTGCTCAGATGTGCGAGCAGCGCACTTGCTCGTGTGAAAGGCGTCCGACCTTCCGAGTACTCTATTAGTGCAATCGTTTTGTTTTTCGATCGCACCAACCGAAATCGGTGGCCGTCTACCTCGCACACCGGCATGGCGTCGTAGGTTTTCCGCTTCATCGTGACTTTGCGGTACTCCCATTGAGCAGGCAAGACAATCCAGGCGACAAACGGGCTCGTTTCCGCTCCCAAGCGAAGCAAAAGCTTATTCCGAATCTTTCTTTGTTGCTGTCCATGAAGAGAGCCACTCCGCGGATACGGATCCCTGCTTCACCTCGGTCTGCGTTCTCCAGTAGTTGTTTGACGGAGATGCTCTTCGAGGAGTTATGTTGGGCGGGAACCGCATGCCGCGCGGCGTCCACAGACAGCGGGCAGGGTGTGTGGTGATGGGGGCGCGTATTTGAATTAGTGGAGTTTCTCATGGCCGCTATGCGGAATGAGCTCTCCATGAAGGACAGGAGCCGTGTTCTGTTATCTGGATCTACTAAGATGTTGTGGAGATCCGAGACAACCAGTCTTCTGTCGATCATAGATTCGAGCTCATGTCTTGCGACCATGAATCGGGGACAATCGACTAGCACATGCCAGACTGTTTCGGGTTGGTTGGGGTCACACTCGCATGCCGGACTGCTCTTTAGCTTAAATCTGTACAGGTAATCTGCTATTCCTCCGTGTCCCGTCAACGCTTGTACCTGGAAGGGAGTCAGTTTCGTGGTTCTCATCACCCGATATGCGTTTGCTATATCCGGGAGGAACGTCTGGGTGACTTTTCCGGTGTCCCAGGTCTCATATCGATCCTGCCATTTCTTGACCGATTCTTCGCGGATTTTTCTTTGACGTAGGACAAGGGGATCCCTCGTAGTCCCTGGGTGACTCCGTGAGTGCCGCCGATTTGGCCAGTTCGTCGGCTCTTTCGTTGCCGACGGTGCCAACATGCGCTCTCACCCAGAAAAGACGAAGAGATCTCCCTTCAGCATTTATCTGTCCAATGTTTTCCTTTACGCACTTAACCAAGGGTGGCTCGTTTTGGGTTACTTAGCAGTTCGAGTGAAGATCGGGAGTCACTCGGGACATTGACTTCTGGGTCCTTGCTCTTTAACGCCATTTGAGTTGCCCGGTACAGAGCATAAAGTTCCGATTGAAAGACTGTGCATTCGGAGTGGAGCTTGAAGGTCGAGTTCTTGACCTTCTGCCATTCTCCCACCATGTTAGAGCAGCTCAACTTTACCTTCAATTTTACTGCCATCAGTATAAATTTGAGGTCCTTGTGGAAGATTGAGGTGTCTTCTAGGAGCTCGTATTTCTACGGATAACTGCGTGGACGGATGGGGTTGGTCCAGGCAGTTAACATTTCGTTCGAGTTCCACTTCTGGTGGGAGGTAGTCTTGGGAGAGGTGTTTTTACTCTGTACAAATTTGCCGCTTCCTGTATTCTCAGATCCAAGGGAGCAGACCGAAAGGGGCAAGTGCTGCTTTCAGAGAAACAGTACGGTACGACTTACAGATTTTCTGGGCAAACCTCTTTGATAGCGTTCAACTGAGCCTTGTTTTCCTCGAAGTCTGCCGCTTGCGCCCATACACTTGAGGCATACATGATGATAGGTTCCACCACCGCGACGTAGATTGTTCTCGTGATTTCGCCATTTAATCCCCAGGTCACCTTCGCTGCACATGCGAGCTGTCTATAAATGTTCGCCACTTTTTACATTGGGCGGTCACATGTGCTTTAAAGTTGAGCCGGCGGTCGATCAGTAGGCTCAGCAGTTTGACTTCATCGACCAGATCGAGCCGGACGCCGGACATGACTATGTTTGGAGTTTCGTATTTCAACTTTTTTGTGAAAAGCATCGCGTTGGTTTTATGCGCTGCAAAGTTGAGTTTGTTAGTTTTACCCCATTCCACTGTCATGCTCAGCGCCCTGCTCGCCTGCTGTTCGATGATTTTCGAGTTGCCTGTAAACACGAGAACGACGTCATCTGCGAACGCTTGACAGTACACTCCTCTGCTTCTAGCATTCGCAGTAACGAGTCTAGGATCACATTCCAAAAGGTCGGTCCGCAGATGGACCCTGGACGCATCCCTTGGTTGTTTCCTTCTCGTAGACTGCTCTTGCATAGTTGACCTTGATTTTACGGTCGCTGAGGTAAGAGTTTACCATGTCGTAGAGGTTTGTTGGGCACCTCTTCTTCGCTAATTGATTTTTGAGGGTGGGCCACCATGCATTGTCGAAGGCGCCTTCTATATCCAGGGAGATTAAGAGTACGGTGTCTTTACTGTCTACTCCTTTTTTGATGTGCTCTACCAGGTCATAGAGGGCGTCTTCAGTGCCTCGCTGGGGCATGAAACCGTACTGTTTCCTACTAATGGTTGGGAGGAGATGCCATTGGAGACGGTTTACCAGAAGCTTTTCGACGATTTTTCCTAGAACGGACAGAAGACCCATGGGGCGGTATGATTTTGGATGTGTAATCTGTCTTACCGGGCTTGCGTAATATGACCACGTGCGCTTCTTTCCATTGCTTGGGAAGTATTTCAACGACAAGCATTTGTTTGCTATCGCCAAGAAAACCTCCCATTCGCAACGTATGGCTGCTTGACAGATATCAGCGGTTAGCCCGTCTGTACCGGGAGCTTTTTTCGGATTCAGAGTTCTCAGTACTGATTCCAGTTCCGCTGATGTGAATGGTGGGTCATTTTCCGGTAAGTCCATAGGCGTTTCTGTCATTCGCTCCCGTAGCTCTGTATGACAAGGTTGGTCTGTGCTCTCAGAGTCGTCGGGATAGAAAGTTTTGGCAAGTAGTTCTGCAGATAGCTGCGGGATAGAGTGTTACCTTCGGTGTCTCTTAGAGTATTTCTTCCTGTCTTGTCGAAGTTTGTTTCATCACTCTGTAGATCTTGTCCCACATGCTTTCTTTCTCCTGATTCGTGCAGAACTCCTTCCAACTTACCGTCTGAGCTTGTTTGACTTTTTCCTTGTAGTCTTGTCGAGCAATTTGATACTGCTCGACTACAAGTTCAACTCTGTCGGGGGCGGCATTCCTGATCCGTCTCTTTCTTCTGAGAACTTCCTTTTTCAGATTATCGAGCGTTTTCGTATACCATGGGGGGGTTGGATTTCCTTCGGCGAGCTTACCAGTGGGATGGTCTGTTCGCAGGCTTCATGTATATTAGCTGTGTAGCTCGTAATCATCGACTCGAGTTCCAATGGACTTTCACATTTCTCCACTGACTCGGGCGAGATGTTTCCTTCTACAAGGAGGATTTTAACTGTGACATAAAGTTTGACCATTGTGCCTTCTTGGTGTTATATTTGCGTGTTGTTATTGGTCTCTGTTGTTCGAGAGCTTTAACTAGACGCAAAGTGAAGGTAATTGCGTTGTGGTCTGATGTTGTAATACTTTTGTCAACATTCCATCCCTCGATTTTTCCCAGGAGAGACTCGCTGCACGTTGTGACATCTACTATGCTTGTGCAGAGTCTACCTTCCCAACGATCTCGAAGGTTGGTGTATCGCCAGAGTTGAGAATAAATAAGTCCATTTCGTTGAAGAAAGAGTTTACGGCTTCTCCTCTCTCATTTTGGGATGTACTTCCCCACCAGTGGGACCACGCATTCACGTCACCAGCAACAATCAGATCTTTTGTCGCTAGTTTTCACTGAATACTTTAATCCTGCTGAGGTAGGGGTCGACTATTTGGTCTCCTTCTAAGTAGACAGAAATAACTCCCAGTTTTAGGCCTGTGCCGACCAACAGGACAGCCGCTTCCGTTTCGGTAACAAGTTGGGGTCATGGATTACCTCAGTTTGTCACCGAAGACTATTATGGCTGCCTTAACTGGTTTTTGCCTATTTAAACTGCACTGAATAATACGAGTTCCAGGATATTGTTTCATTACGCCTTTGTTTCCCATAGGGTTCTTGAACAAGGGCAACTGAAACTCCCTTTCTCTCGCGACCTTCAGGAGTTCTGCTGTTGCATTCTGGGAGCGCTGCAGGTTTGCTTGAATGAAACGCATACCTGGTTCGCCTACTCTTTGGGAGACTGAGCCACGTTCCTCATGAGTGCCCTTAGCAATAAGATATTCGAGACCGCGCTATCCCATCCCATTTTAACCTTTCAGGGCACTCGCTACTAAACGCATTGTGTGCGAGTTCTTTTTGGGGTCTGTTGGGATGAGCAGTCGCGCAGTTCTTGCATTTGGGGGACAGGTCTTCTTTCCTTGCCTTGCATTGAGTCCAGGAGTGAGTTTTCCCGCAGTGACTGCAGTACTCATCCCTATCCCGACAGATCGCCTTTGTATGACCAAAACCTAGACACTTCGAGCATTGCACCAAGGGCGAGTGGTCTGCCACTGGTCTCCTCTGAAGTCCTATGTAGACTTTTTCAGCATCCAAAAACGCTCTGTGAATGCGAGGAGAGACCTCGATCACCGGATGGCACTCATGAGGGTTACGTGCTTTTTTCCTGTACCGCACTCTAATCGCGCTTTCTTGCAAATTAACCCCCTGTAGCAAATGTTTATTCTGCGCCAAAAGGTTTTCTACTATTTCGTTGTCTTTGTGGTAAGACAGGACGTCTCGTATGATGATCAGTGGATTACCCGCTTTCGCAGTTTCCACCTTTAAAGACTTGTCCTGCTGCACACGATTTCTGACCAGACCAAGGTCTTCCTCTGTGCTGCAACTCAGGATGACTTTCCTGTTTCGAGCTTTTCACTCGGTCAACTCTTGCTCCAGTCTTCTTCGTGTCCAGAGCTAACGCTATCCTGTCTATTAAATTTTCGGCGGTCGTGGGGATGTGGGATTCGCCGTTGTCACGATAAGAGTGTGGTTCGGTTTTGGCACGATCGGCTTAGCCGCTATTTTTGCGTAGTTAGGCTTTGGTGGCTTGCCCGTCTCCGCTTGGCAGATTTCGGCCTCGATGCTTAGGGCTGGTGGGGAGAATTAGTTTTCCTGGCGCATCGTCCGGAGTTCTGACGATACAGCTTCTAGACGTTCTGTAATAGGCAGCACGTGCTCGTCGATGTTTATTTTAATTGGGGCAGAAGATGGGGTGGTGTTTGTTTCGTCAGCATGTTTTCAATTTTACTTAGCTTATCCGAATAGTTTGGGGGTAGGAGGTGGTGGAGCTGAGGCGAGTTCTTTCAGCATATCAGCGTTTTGGTGGAGGGCCTCGATGGTTTTCGTCCTTTCTGCGTTAGAGTCCTCCGGAGCTCGTCGACCTGCCTCCGAAGAATTTCAATACCGGTTTTAGGCCAAGATAGTCATTCTGCAGTGGAGTCAGATCAACGGGGCGCTTCGAATTGGAGCAGGCGATTTAAGAAAACCACTGATGTCCTTCACCGCTTCGGCCGTTGCTTTAATTTGTTGATGAGGCTCTCTTGATTCAAAGCTCTGCCAATCTCTAATGACTCTTAACTCTTTCTGGAGTTCGGTGAGTGTTTCCTGGCCAAAGCTACCTCCTTTGTTAGATCGTAATGAATTTGTTGTACTGACTTAGTGTGGGCCCTTTCCACCGAGAGCAGCTCCACGGCGTGTCGAGTCCGCTCCTGTTCGAGTGAGGCGATGTGTCGATGCCTGGACTCGGCCAAGGAAAGGACTATCTCGAAGAGCGTCTGGAGACTCTCGATCGCGGTTTGTTTTAAATCCCGTCTTTGGTTAGTGGATTGTTCGAAAGCGTCCTTTCCCCGGAGTAGTGCGTCATTTGCCACTTTTGTGGCGCTGTCCATCTCGACCCCCGCCCGCTTAGAGCAGTGTGCGATTAGCATACTGGTTCTTTTGCACCGGGCGGAGGTCGGGAAAGACGATTCTGACACACTGTCCGTTTCCTCATCCATCGTCAACTCCTTTGGGTGATATTCCACACTGTTTCCAGTTCTCGACTCTATCTATTGCGGCCAGGTGTTCTGGGCTCGACTCTGGCACTGATGTTACCGGCACAGAGGTTTCGCTTACTGTTTGTGAGCGCGGTGGCGATGGGACTTTGTCGAGTAATTGATCGCAGCGGGACTCTACCTCGGGGGCATCTACGGGCACACCGGGGTACCCTCCCGATTTTGCGTTGGCGGCACCACGTCTGACGCGCTGGTCCTAACATTTTTTTTTAATGCGCTTATGTAAGCTTGACGCTACTGACCTTACAGAGAGCACCCTTGGTCGTCTGGGTGCATTGGCAGGGCCAGATGTGCGGCAGGCAGATGTGGAGGCGGAGGCTTTTTTCGTTGTGTCGGACATTTTACAATATTTTCTAACTAAATTAGGTTAATTAAATTATTTATTTTTATTGTGGCAGATGGTGGGTGAGGTGAGGTGAGGTGAGGAGAGTGTTGAGTGTTAGATACGTCAAATTAGATTGTAATTCCTTCTTCTTCTTCTTCCTCTTCTTCTTCTCCAAGTTTATATTTGTCAATATTCTTGCGTACACGCTTGACTTAGATGGTGTTCGGGCTGTCCAGTAGATGTCCAGTTACCAGCAGTCAGTTCTTCCCCAGGGGTTGGCGATGATGATGATATTTGCTGATGACGTGCGTCGAGTCGCCGGCGCCGGTCGGTCGTGCAGCGATATGAACGTGTCAGGCGGAATTTTTATACCGATGAGATCGCTATGCGGCGGACGTGACTTTTGTCCAAATACAGCTGTGCGATCTTGTGATGTTGCTACTAGACTAACCTTTGATTTCGGCTGTTCGTCCGGTATTTTCGGTGATTCCTCTTTATCCCTTACGTCCCGGGGGCTGTCAACACGGCTCCTGGCTCGCTGAACTGTCGCCGGTCCACTGATATCACTGGGCTGCTCGTAGCTCCAAAAAATCCGCTTTTATTGATTTTTATTTACAGAGCTGATGTTGAGCGTGTACGTGGTCGTCGTCGTTTTTTTATCGTCCATTGGGTTTCGATGTGTGCAGAGCAACTCCTGGCTGATCTTTGTTACCAGGTTCGGGCGATGATACCTCATTTCGAAGAGATTTTCCCTGTCGATATAAGGCAACTGATTGACGTCTCCAATAAGGACAATTTCACCAACACCAGACAGCCTTGAAGCCATCACAATGGCTCCAAAATGGTTCATGAGAGCTTCGTCCACCATGAGGCGACTGAAACTTTCTCTACCGAAACCATTTACCAGAGCAGAAGCCATGGTTCGCACTCTGGTTTTGACCAGGTTTCCGATTCGGTGCGATAGCTTTTCTCTTAGATCTTTTGCTGCCTCAGTAGTTGTAGTGATGATGGCGTCCTTGTCCACGTCGAAGTGTCTAATCACCCATGTTGTTTTTCCACATCCTGGAACTCCGTTGACCCACTGTATTCTCGGTACCTCCCAATTTTCCCAATCTGCTTTGACGTTTCCGTTCCTTCGATGGTCTTGGCCATCTCTAGGATCTTATCGTCCAGCATAATCTTGGTGCATCGGGCAGTAACTACAATTGGGTCGTTTGGTGGTGTCGCATAAACAGGCACTCCCGCGCGCTCTGTCTCTCTCTCGTTCAGTGTCACGAAGCCATTTTCTGCACTGTAAGCTGCCATATACTGTCCTGTCATGGTTCCCTTGATGACCCGGGAAGTGACATTATTGTAAATGGCTGCTTCGGCCTCCTCGAGTTTCGCCTTTAAAAGGCTTTCGCTTCCTAGCCTATAGGACTGCATGATGTTTTCGCAGGTCTTGAGGTTGACTTGTCGTGTCGCGCTCAGTGTGGCTATGAATTCGATGAAGGCGTTGCGTGCATGGCTCCGCGGCTCCGAAGCCGTGACATAGCGGGGCGGTTCAACCTGTCCCATGTCGGCTCTCGTTCGGGCTGGTTGTTGCTGTGAAGCTGCTTTGGGGGTCTTTGACGTCGAGGGGGGCGATGAATGGGATGTGATTCGGAGTACGCTCCTTGCTGCTGCGTTGAAAGCAGTCACGAACGCCGTGTTGGTGCCTCGGCTGCTAGTTAGATTGGCTGAAGCTTTTTCCGCGGCTGCCCTCTGCTGTACTCTTTCGGAGCCGGTTTGGATGGTCGAACTAGGAACAGGATGTCCCCAGCTGTCAGTTGCATTTGTTTGGTCGTGCGAAGGGGCTCTGAGGAAGCTTAGATTTTCTCCCCTGTCTTCGTATACGACAACCTCATGATGTTTAGAGGCCTCAATGCAACCCAGCCGGTCTGCGACTCTCGCTCTTGAATATTCGATTGCCATCGCATCCACGCTTATCACCCGGGTGTTTCACCTGCATTTCTGCTCAGATGTGCGAGCAGCGCACTTGCCTGTGTGAAAGGCGTCCGACCTTCCGAGTACTCTATTAGTGCAATCGTTTTGTTTTCGATCGCACCAACCGAAATCGGTGGCCGTCTACCTCGCACACCGGCATGGCGTCGTAGGTTTTCCGCTTCATCGTGACTTTGCGGTACTCCCATTGAGCAGGCAAGACAATCCAGGCGACAAACGGGCTCGTTTCGCTCCCAAGCGAAGCAAAAGCTTATTCCGAATCTTTCTTTGTTGCTGTCCATGAAGAGAGCCACCCGCGGATACGGATCCCTGCTTCTCCTCGGTCTGCGTTCTCCAGTAGTTGTTTGACGGAGATGCTCTTCGAGGAGTTATGTTGGGCGGGAACCGCATGCCGCGCGGCGTCCACAGACAGCGGGGCAGGGTGTGGTGGTGATGGGGGGCGCGTATTTGAATTAGTGGAGTTTCTCATGGCCGCTATGCGGAATGAGCTCTCCATGAAGGACAGGAGCCGTGTTCTGTTATCTGGATCTACTAAGATGTTGTGGAGATCCGAGACAACCAGTCTTCTGTCGATCATAGATTCGAGCTCATGTCTTGCGACCATGAATCGGGGACAATCGACTAGCACATGCCAGACTGTTTCGGGTTGGTTGGGGTCACACTCGCATGCCGGACTGCTCTTGAGCTTAAATCTGTACAGGTAATCTGCTATTCCTCCGTGTCCCGTCAACGCTTGTACCTGGAAGGAGTCAGTTTCGTGGTTCTCATCACCCGATATGCGTTTGCTATATCGGGAGGAACGTCTGGGTGACTTTTCCGGTGTCCGAGGTCTCATATCGATCCTGCCATTTCTTGACCGATTCTTCGCGGATTTTCCTTTTGACGTAGGACAAGGGGATCCCCTCGTAGTCCCTGGGTGACTCCGTGAGTGCCGCCGATTTGGCCAGTTCGTCGGCTCTTTCGTTGCCGACGGTGCCAACATGCGCTCTCACCCAGAAAAGATGAAGAGATCTCCTTCAGCATTTATCTGTCCAATGTTTTCCTTTACGCACTTAACCAAGGGGTGGCTCGTTTTGGGTTACTTAGCAGTTCGAGTGAAGATCGGGAGTCACTCAGGACATTGACTTCTGGGTCCTTGCTCTTTAACGCCATTTGAGTTGCCCGGTACAGAGCATAAAGTTCCGATTGAAAGACTGTGCATTCGGAGTGGAGCTTGAAGGTCGAGTTCTTGACCTCTCTGCCATTCTCCCACCATGTTAGAGCAGCTCAACTTTACCTTCAATTTTACTGCCATCAGTATAAATTTGAGGTCCTTGTGGAAGATTGAGGTGTCTTCTAGGAGCTCGTACTCTACGGATAACTGCGTGGACGGATGGGGTTGGTCCAGGCAGTTAACATTTCGTTCGAGTTCCACTTCTGGTGGGAGGTAGTCTTGGGAGGTGTGTTTTACTCTGTACAAATTTGCCGCTTCCTGTATTCTCAGATCCAAGGGAGCAGACCGGAAAGGGCAAGTGCTGCTTTCAGAGAAACAGTACGGTACGACTTACAGATTTTCTGGGCAAAACCTCTTTGGATAGCGTTCAACTGAGCCTTGTTTTCCTCGAAGTCTGCCGCTTGCGCCCATACACTTGAGGCATACATGATGATAGGTTCCACCACCGCGACGTAGATTGTTCTCGTGATTTCGCCATTTAATCCCCAGGTCACCTTCGCTGCACATGCGAGCTGTCTATAAATGTTCGCCACTTTTTACATTGGGCGGTCACATGTGCTTTAAAGTTGAGCCGGCGGTCGATCAGTAGGCCTAGCAGTTTGACTTCATCGACCAGATCGAGCCGGACGCCGGACATGACTATGTTTGGAGTTTTGTATTTCAACTTTTTGTGAAAAGCATCGCGTTGGTTTTATGCGCTGCAAAGTTGAGTTTGTTAGTTTTACCCCATTCCACTGTCATGCTCAGCGCCCTGCTCGCCTGCTGTTCGATGATATTCGAGTTGCCTGTAAACACGAGAACGACGTCATCTGCGAACGCTTGACAGTACACTCCCTCTGCTTCTAGCATTCGCAGTAACGAGTCTAGGATCACATTCCAAAAGGTCGGTCCGCAGATGGACCCTTGGACGCATCCCTTGGTTGTTTCCTTCTCGTAGACTGCTCTTGCATAGTTGACCTTGATTTTACGGTCGCTGAGGTAAGAGTTTACCATGTCGTAGAGGTTTGTTGGGCACCTCTTCTTCGCTAATTGATTTTTGAGGGTGGGCCACCATGCATTGTCGAAGGCGCCTTCTATATCCAGGGAGATTAAGAGTACGGTGTCTTTACTGTCTACTCCTTTTTTGATGTGCTCTACCAGGTCATAGAGGGCGTCTTCAGTGCCTCGCTGGGGCATGAAACCGTACTGTTTCCTACTAATGGTTGGGAGGAGATGCCATTGGAGACGGTTTACCAGAAGCTTTTCGACGATTTTTCCTAGAACGGACAGAAGACCTATGGGGCGGTATGATTTTGGATGTGTGTAATCTGTCTTACCGGGCTTGCGTAATATGACCACGTGCGCTTCTTTCCATTGCTTGGGGAAGTATTTCAACGACAAGCATTTGTTTGCTATCGCCAAGAAGAAGAAGCATCCATACTAATATTATAAATGCGAAAGTAACTCTGTCTGTCTGTCTGTCTGTCTGTCTGTCTGTCTGTCTGTCTGTCCGTCTTTACCGCCTAAACCAACCAACAGATTTTGATGAAATTTGATACATAGATAGAATAGATCCCGAGAAAGGACATAGGCTACTTTTTGTTCCGAAAAAAGGGTTAAAAGGGTTAAAATAAGGGATGAAAGTTTATATGGAAAACTTCGTCATTGTTCAAGAACTATGAAACTTTACGTCTAAATATTTAACACGAAACCATAAAATGTATGTTTTAGCAGTTTTGTAGTTTCGAACTGTACCTACGGGGGTGGAATTGGGGGTGAAAGTCTGGAAGTTCAATATTATTGAAGATAAAACCATGAAACTTTGTATCTAGACACTTGAAATGGAGTCGATAAACGTTTGTTCCAGCAATTTTATAATTTCTAACTATACGGGGATACTTATATAACCGCTTGATACACTGGCCGCTTTTCGCGTTTTACAAATTTGGCGGGAAAACGGGTGTCAGGTTACATAAGTGCGGTGTTTATGTTTCGGCATATGCAGTGCCACCTTACTTTTACCCGTTTGAGCCATTTACTCTCAAGAGCTTTTCAAGACGCTTCTAGCGGTATCATTTATTTATAATTAATGTACTTAAATAAATTCAAGATGGCCGCCGCTACAAAATGGCGTATAATTTATGTTTTATTAATCCCATCAATATGGGTATCAAATGAAAGGGCTCAACAAGCAGAATACAATATACTATAAAAAATTTAAATCCAAGATGGCGGCCGCTACAAAATGGCGGATAACGTAGGTTTTATCAATACCATCAATATGGGTATCAAATGAAAGTGCTCAACCAGTAGAATTTAACGTACTACATAAAATTAAAATCCAAGATGGCGGCCTCCACACAATGGCAGATAACTTAGGTTTTATCAATCCCATCAACATGAGTATCAAATAAAAGGGCTTGACAAGAAGAATACAGTGCACTATACAACCTCATTATTTAAGATGGGCGCAGCCACTAAATGGCGTATCAGACAGAATTTTTGATAGTCGACGAGATTTCCGTGGTGTCTTATCAAATGTTATGCATGATGGACGCTCGATTAAGGCAAATTAAGAACTGCGAAAATGAGTTTTGGAGGAGTAAACGTATTACATTTCGGTAATCTTTACAACTGCCTCCTATAAAATGATCAGGAACACCTGTTTTCAATTCTAATACGAAATTATATATATGAAAGTAGCTCTCTCTGTCCTTTGCCGTCTAACGCCTAAGCCACTTAAAGAGTTTGTTACAATTTGGTGCACAGATAGACTAGACTTAGGAAAGGACAACGGCGACTTTTTATCACAGAAAAAGAGTGGAAATGAGAAGTAAAAGTGTGCATGGAAGGATCTTTGTACTCTTTGTATGCTATTTTTAACCAACTTCAAAAAAGGAGGAGGTTATCAATCCAGTTGTATTTCCAATTGTGAATCAATTTAGATGGTTATTTTTTTGGTTGGTAGATTATAGTTCAGAGGTGGTCATAAATTTTATCGAAATCAGTGGGGCGGTTTTTGAAATATGAACAACAAACTAAAATTTGCGTTCATGTAATCAGACGATATATCTACTAATATCTACTAATAGACTCTAATAAAATTTGGTGGACTGTCCCAATATGATTTTAAATTAAAAACTGTGTTTGATTAATTTTTTGAGAACATCGTTTTTTTTTTGTAATTTGTCGTGTAAATTGTACATTTATTAATAAATATAAAACTTTGACTTAGACCGATTTTGATTAGGAAACGTGAATTTGTATGGTAGTAGACATACGAGTAGGTACTGCCTCAATTACTTTAATAAATATGTGGCGCGGACGAAGTCGCGGGTAAAAGCTAGTAATGTTATATAGCTTATAGCCTTCCTCGATAAATGGACTATGCCACAAAAAATAATCTTTCATTCGACCAGTAGTTCCCGAGATCCTAGCGTTCAACAAAACGAACCAACAAACTCTTCAGCTTTATAATGTTTTTTTTATAGATAACCCACATAGTGATAGAAGGATTTGAATCCCAAATGGCTAACATCTGTATCTGTCTATGAATAAATGAATATTTGTATGTCTAATAAATTTGAGAGTATAAAGACTATACTTTTATCGGTTTTTTCTAGGTAAGCACGCTCCATCGTAGATCTCATCATCGCTTAACATCAGGCGAGATAGTGGTCAAGTGCGAACCTATTATAGTTAAAAAAAAAAAATATATAAAGGTATATAGACTATTTATGCACTTACAAAAACTGTTTGATTTCAAACACCTCGTCATCAAAATCTTGCAAAGCTTTACAGTACTCCGGTACCCGTTTACCGGGCTTAATGGGGGGTTTGGTGTGGGGTCTTCTCTTCCTCACAGTCTCTGTAAATTTTTGTTTATTTTTATCGAAAGTTAGATCGATTTCGCCGAGAACGAAACAGACACATGCCAGAATTATCGTAAGTCGATACATAATCATATAATATTAAAAAAAAAACATTAACAAGTTGACGTTTTTCTCAAAATTTTGTACGATTCATTAGAACTTCGAAACAGAAAATTACTATGTATGTTCCAAAATAACTTTCGAATTCAATATCTAAGCGGAATTAGTATTTTTATCAATAAAAACATATACTGTACATTTTGTTTTTAATTGGTACAAGCTATTTTAACCGTAATCACTAATAACTACAAAATTAACTGTGTCAGCGATTTGTTTTTACTTAAATATAATACCTTTACAATATTTCTGTTTGGCCAACTCAAAATCGACTTGCTCAAAAATGTTACATTCGTAATTACAGTTGAAAATAAATAAATATGTATATATAATAAATATAGGTGCATCAGTATCTATGTTTATTGGGTACGCAGTTGATAGCACCATTGTATAGAGTTTTATAGGTCCTGGGGCGAGAGGCAGAGGACAAGAAACTCAGGCACTGAGAGCGCCTTAGTGCCTGAGTCTGAACTTGTGCCCGTGAGTCAGTCTCTGTATGGGGTAATGCCAATCTGGCCAAACTTAACGAGGAAAAGATGCAGCCATGTCTGTTCTCCGCAGAAGAGGTCAATTTTAACTGAGTCTTAAGGCCAGGTAGTTCTGTCATATTAGGCATTTAACGCTGTCTTGTTCTCGCGACCGTCACCGACCGCGGAATCGGTGCCACAGTGCAGAAATAACATTAAAATATTTGACTATGTAATTTAAACTCATTTTTTGTTCAAGATTTGTTTATACTAGTGACAACAATTTTGTGAATAGTAATAAGAGTTTTTTTGATATATGAACGAAGAAATATTAAATTTATCTATACTCGTAGATATACAAAATCAACCTTTTCTTTTTGGTCACACTATAAGTTGAGAACGGCTTTTCCAATTTCATGCATCTTTTTAAAATGTTTCCTAATAATTCACAAGTTCGTCAAACATTAAAAAAAATGTGCTGAAACGTATTGAAAGGCCAGTAAAAATAGAAGGTTTTTTGTTCAACTTTGCACTAAATTTCTAATCCAATTTTTTTCTATGAGGTAAAGATCACTTACTGAGCATAAAATTACAAAATGCTCACAGATCCAGGTAGAGCTTCAAACGCCAATTGAAAAAAACTGTTTTAGCCGATATTTTGGAAACTATATATTTTGACAATAATTGTAGAAAATAAAGTTTTGCATCTTTTGTAGCTAGTAAACTTTTTTGGTAAAACTTACCGTTTACGATTTATAACCCATTCAATGATACGATTGCTATGATGCCGATAATAGTGGATGAAAATGATGTTGTCTACGATGGAACTTGTTTCTCTAATAGAAACAAGCACAGTGTACCTCGTAACCCCAAGGTTCGAACCTTCGACAAAAACCCACTCTGGCAATGCGTTTCACAGCTTAGTTGTTCTTATTACAAAAGTGAAGACCAAACTCTTCGTTCAACTCTTCAATCATGATGATGAACGGTGCTGTTTATTCGAGCAACGAGCAATATGATACAATAAGTTTAATTTAAAAACCCCGACTACAAAAAATCTACATGTAAAAAATATTACCTACTATCTAAGGACACTTTGGCGAGTCAGACTAGTCTTAGAATATCTTAGTTACCAAAATCCATCCAGCCGTTTGGAAGATATGTGGAAATAAAAGATTTACAAACATAAAAGATACGCGCGAAAAACATAACCCTTCTTCCATTCCGGTAAAAAGGGACATGTTTATGCTACTGGGAACAGAATTCACATCTTATTATTTTTACATTGTAATCATCAAATTTGACATAATAAATCGTAATCGGTAAGTTCGAAAAAAGTTTACTGGCAACAAAAGATGGGAAATTTTATTTTCTACAATAATAATAGGCTGTATAACTTTTCAGAATATCAGCCAAAAACGTTTTTCGAGCTGGCGCTTGATGCTCCACCTGGATTTGTTATTATTTTGTGATTTTATGCTCAGGAAATGATTCTAAACCTTATATAAAAATACGAATCGGAAATTTAGCGCAGAGTTAAATTCTACGAGTAATTTTACTGCCTAAAAGGCTTCTTATCAAATTTGGTCGAGTGTCTAAATTTCTATGAACAATATTAACATTTTCATCCAAAACAAAAAAGAAAAACCAATAAATGTTGGTGGTGTCACAAACTTGGAAAAGAAATAAAAAAATAAAAATTCTAACAAAACCATACGTGTATCTATGGAAAGGTGTTCAAAATTGTATTGAAGTTCCTAACATTTTTTTTCTAAACTGAATAGTTTGCGCGAAAGTCTCTTCCAAAGTGGTAAAATCTGTATGTGAGGACTTTTCCTTTTCCTTTGAGGACTTCCAAGTACTAAGTACCTTACTACCAAAGAATTTACCTAAATGGCAGATAAATGCAAGTAAGGTATCATTTATGATACCTTACTTGCATTTATATTAGGGGATTTACGCAGGGGATTTCTCCCCTCTCATTATTTCCTTATCCTGATCTCTGATTTAACAGACGAATATTTTACCGATACTTATCTATTTTCCATTGCATCCGCATTGAATTTTTTACTGATGTGGTATCGACGTCAGTTTTTTGAGACTCCCTTATTGGTCTACAACATAAAGTAAACAGCGTACTAATTAGTATTAGCGTCTATTTGCAATTCCAATGAAAACGGTATCAAAAATCAAGATCATAGCGTGCTTCACTAGTAATACCTACTGATATTGTTATACTGTGGCACTATGATCGTAATATTTAAAATTTATCGGTTGTCAAAATTGCAAAATCAAGCACAGGCCCGTCGTCCGTGAGCGCCGAAACGCGACTGATCAGGCTGGCCGAACGGCGCGCTATATATATGGTAGATATTAAAACATAGTGAATAACTGATACTTTTTATCAAGTCGAACTCTGCGAATGCATCTATAACTTTTTAGTGGCTTTCGTTGAGTACAAAAATTTAGTAAAAAAATTCATTGGTTTAGTCATAAACTTGAAACAACTTTTTGAAAAGGGGTAACTTTGGGATTTTTTTCTATCAAGTAAAATTCATTAAATCGTGTTACTAACTGCGAATTGCACTAGATTAGATCCTTAACTAATACATACATTTTTTTCAGAGTTTAAAACACTATTTTAAAGGTCTTAAAGTTGTTTTAAAAATTCAAAATTACGGCCCACACGCCCTTAATTTTCGCGCTGTATCTGTTTTTTTTAATGAAGAGTGACGAGGCGAGCAAGACATGTGCCTGGTAAACAACATGCCTGCCACATAACAGTACAGTGACACACAGCTATTGGAACATGAAAAGTCCAAATCACTACCTAGCACTGCACTGCACTCGTCACCCAGAGATCTAAGACGTTATATCTCTAAGCCCTGTAATTTCTCTGGAAATATTGCCCTGCAAACCGGAACATAGTAATATTTGTACATAATGCTTGGCGGTAGAATAACTGGCAAAGGTGTGGTACTTCTCCAGGCGGACTCTGCCTTGGCAGAGGCTTGGCTTGACTACAATCTGTTCCAATCATTGACAATCTTAGGCTTTACTTAGACATCTAAGCTCAACGTTAGCCCTTTCACTGTGTTTAAAATGAAATTACCTGATCAAAAAACTAGGTGTTCTCTCAAATGTGCGAAGGTACTTCAACCCTAAACCTTTAAATTCGCTCTTATATGGAGTCCTGTCCACATCTTTGGTATGCATCGGTTAAATACCAGCAGGAGGATCTGGAATCGATCCAGATGCATGCCAAAAGGCAATGTTACTCTTGTTAAAAAATTCTTCTCAGCCAATCCCATCGTGAACATCACTGCAAAATAGCTGCTTATTATTTTTTATCGGACACAGAGGACAGAGTGTGTGTGATCTACGTGATCCAACACCAAATAGCTCTTTTTCTATCCAACTGCTTGTATATCAAAAAGCAACATCGTTTCATGATTTGGAACACCAAACACTCTGACGAATAAATTTGACTCTACGTTTGTGATTAGAAATAAATATCATCTTGATTATCTTCAGACCTTTGGTCTATGGCTTATTCAGATGTGATAAGGTAAGTGGTGTAGTAGGTCTCAATGTTATTTAGTTTTGTTAATAAAGTCTCTGATAGTTTAAATATTAATACGAAGATAGATTCAAGAACTCACTTGATGCTCAATAAAATTAAACGCGTTCTCAAGGAACACTCGTTTTGACCTCCTTGTGGTTGTCTTTTGTCTTGCCTTTGCACAACTTAATGAAATATAGAAATACTTTTCGGACCACAAAGCTTTTATTCTTTTGCATTATTTTTTTGGATAAATATTGAATTGAATAAATCTATTAGGTATTTAATATAATCAGAATCTCAATTAGATTGAAATCAGAGGTAATTTCAGAGTAAACTGAAAAATAAATTGAAAACCTCTATACTAGCAATTACAATGTTCTATTACTTTAAAGAAATTATTGGTGATTAAAATAAACATCAATAAATAACGTAATAATCATGCTTAGGTAAAATAGTTAGGTACATATAAATATTGAATATTTAGTTAAATTTAAATTATGGGTAATGTAATTGTTTAAAAGAACGTGTGGCTACAGTATTATACAGTAGTATAATGTGTTGGTTTAATCACGGATTGGTTTTTCTTTGATTGGTTTTTGATAAGAACGTTATGCCACTCGAGCTTGTGGCTAGGTGGAGGTTAGCATAACACGCAAAACTAAGATGCGACTTGAAAATAAAGGTAAATAAGGCACAAGATCCCTGGAATCGTTTTATTTGCAACCTTTGAACCAAAAAGAATGAGGTGTACGTACCCCAGATATTCATGATCATCAACAAAAATTGGTTGTATTCCCTATAGATATGCAGTTCAATGTTTAACGAATAAAAATGATAAGCCAGATGATTTAGTCTAGGGTATTAACATTGTCAGCGCGTGCAAATAGGTTTTGCAAAAAAAAAAAAAAAAATAGGTTCGAGGCGATTTGAAAAAGGGGTGTTATTTATTAACAAATAAGGATTGTCAAAATGAGAGATCATTTTGGAGGGACTGTCTACCAATGAGGTGATCTAAATTGAGGGCTTCATTTTGGCCCGATACTCGGCAGCTAGGTCGGCATCTCTAAGGTGGGGTATAATAGGATAACTAAGTATGTGGCAAGTTTTCATCTTGCCTCAAATATCTAACCAAATTTTGCTACCAGCTCTCGGAGTATGAAGACAGCCAAAGGGCCAAAAAAGAAAGAAAAAGGTAATTTTAGTTTTGTTTTCAAGGTTCATATTTCCGTTGAGTTTTAATTTTGTTAATTTAATTTTAGTTTGTTTTGTTGATATTTGAAAACCGCGGCACCGATTTCAATAAAATTTATATGGGACCACCTCCATACTATGATCTACCATACAAAAAAAATCTAAACATTTTTTTTAATGGTATGGAGTGACGAGACTAGCAGGATATGTCTATGGTGGTAAGCAACATGCCTTCCCATAGCAGCTCAATGACACTCAGCTATTGGAACATGAAAAGTGCAAATCATTACCATCGCGTAAGTTTGGGGTACGGGTCTGTATAGATATTTAATTGGATAACGGGACACTCATGTTTGGCACTCGAGTGCCAAACGGGCAGCCACCGCGCGTGTGCACTCGCCTTGAAAAAGGCCGCCGGACGCGGCCGAAACTCGAGTCGGATTGACCGACCGTATATACGTGAGTCCCGTTATCCAATTAAATATGTGTAACAACCACGTTAATTTTAATACTAAAATAGTCTGTATAGACTTGAGACGGTTACACGGCTAATATTCTTCTCGGCCAAGTAAAGTTTATAAAGTTAGTCTAGTCGGGAGAACGGCGACTGCCGATCCCGAGCCCCGAGTTTAATTTCCACGCGCACACATGTGCGTGATCCCACTAACTTAAAAACGATGAAGTAAAACATCGTCAGGAAACAGGCATGTTCCAAGAATTTTCGGTAGCGTGCATCATCCACTAACCCACTCTGGGACAGAGCGGTGGATTAAGGCCTATATTTTTTCCTTGCGAGAGAAAGCCGCGAATCGCAGCAGTAGGAACATTTAATAGGCTACTTATGCTTATAAGTAAGGTAAGCTACCTGATTAGTACAGTAGTCACTGAAAAGACAAGGCACCTATAGGCGAAGTTGTTTTTAGGGCATCGCGGCCACGGAGGTGGATCCGGGTAACCGGGTATATCCCTAGCAGCAGTGTGACTTCTTATTGCTGAGCAACTTAGCCAAGATGCTTGAATGCTTGACAGTGAGAGGTCGTGTCATGCGGACGAGCAAGAGTAGGCTGTACCTTCTCGCTCATCTACTGAGGCAGAAGTGGACATGAAGGCGAGCCCGGTGGGAATCCTGCCTTTGCTGGAGGGCCTCGGGCGTCAGGCATCCGATGTTTAAACCGAAAACGACGTTTAATCCTTCAAACCGGAACACTGTAATGTTTGCACATTACTGCTTGGCGGTATAATAACGGCAAATGCGTGGTACTTCCCCAGGCGGACTGTGCCAACTAGTAAAATGTGGCAGTATGATTTGCGCCTAGGCCACTTAACATATACTGGCGAAAATAACGCAAGTAGGATGCGGGTGAAACCACTAAAACCACAGAGGAGCGGCTACTAAATTGATAAAAATAAAAAATAAACTGATTTATTGAAACCAATTTTATTTCGTATTACAAAATACTAGTCACTTTACTCTTCAACAGGCACGTTCACCATCGGTGAATCAAAACAGCTGTAGGAAGACAGTGGCAACAGCTTACGTGCTTCGCTGCTCATTCTTATCAGAGGCTTGAGGAACTGCTTGGACTCAATGAAGAACGTGTACAGATCTGATGGTTGGTTGGTAGAAGCTTGACGGTCCAATGCTTTGGTATACTTGGTTAGGTAAAGTTTGGTAGATTTTCCGATGGCAAGGAGAGCACGTGCTTGTTTCTGTAATTCTGGGTCTCTGCTAGCGTCTACTATGGCCAAGACCAAGGTATCACAAGGGACATTCGATACTCTGCAGACGTGTTTCACCCATGGATTGTTCATGACTGCTCGCAACTGAAAGAACAAAGTGATTGAAAAAGAAAGAAAATGAATGCCCCAGGAAAATTAATTATCCAAATACGAGTACTCAATCAGGTAAAACATTTTTAAAGCATTTCATTATTGATATAATTTGGGTTTCTTCAAATTAAGCGTTGTTTCCGAGTTCATTTGATGTCACAAATGTCGAAATATTTCTACAGCGCGTTTGTCTAGATTTTTTGCAAGTTCATGGCTTGCATAAATTTTACAAAATGTTTAGGATACGCGGTGAGTGGTTAATATAGTAGGTTGCGTTTGATTATGTAGTACAGCAAATGATCTCACTTCAAACGTCGTTCAGTCCGTACCATGAGTTATTAATGCGACGATTTTCCAAAGAATTTCAAATTTTGCATTACGTAAACTGCGACTATGTACTTGATCGTCAGGGGATACGGTTCACAAATAATGTGCACGAAATATTTAACATAATAAGCTTATTTTTAACCCCCGACCAAAATAAAAAGGGGTGTTATAAGTTTGACGTCGATGTCTGTCTGTCTGTCTGTCTGTCTGTCTGTCTGTGTGTGTGTCTGTCTGTGGCACCGTAGAGCTCAAACGGATGGGCCGATTTCAATGCGGTTTTTTTTATTTGAAAGTTAATATCCGTGCGGGTGTTCTTAGGTATGTTTGGTTAATATCGATTCAAAATGGCCGCCTCCACAAAATGGCGGACAAAATATTTCTTCACAACCTACCTCAATATGGATATCAAACGAAAGGGCTTGTCTAGTAGAATACTTTGCACTATCACAAATTTCAAATCCAAGATGGCCGCTACCACAAAATGGCGAATTACATTCCTTTTTCACAATTCCTTTAATATGGGTATCAAATGAAAGGGCTTGACTAGTATAATGTTGTACAGATAACAAATCTAAGGTAGTCGGGGGTTAATCAAAATTTTTAATTTTGTTCTTGTTGGTGAAGAGCAATGCAACTTGATGTAAGATAAACTGCGTCTGGAACGCGCAGGAACCCATTAAGTACAATTAAGTATTTAGTCAGAATGACATCATTTTATGGAACAGCTAGTTTGTTCCCGATGTCAGGGTTGAGTCAGTTTTCAATATGTGAAAGATTAAGGCAAAGAGTATCCATATACGACATTTACATATACGTAGTATATGTAAACTCTTATATGATCGTTCTAGCATTAATTAATTATACAATTTTTTTGTTAATCATTTTATAATTTATAATTTGGTATAATATCATTAATTAAATATACGTAGTATATGTAAACTCTTTGGATTGAGGACTCTTTGAAATAGTGTTCTTTTGGTGTGTTGTCAGTTTTAAATTTTATGTTTTGTTCTTTATAACTACTGAAAGTAAACGTTTTCCATTCTTATTTGGAGTCCAAAATCTTATAGAGTAAGATCCCAGGGCCGCCAGACGTCACGTATTTTCTGATGGATGAAATGTGGACGATTGAGTAGAGTTAGTACGTAATAAGAACACGTGATTGCTAACTTGCTTAGACGGCCAATTTTGAGATATGGGATCCAGGAGCTACATTACTTACTTTGCGTATTTTCGGATAACTGATTTTCACGTGTACGCAACATCTTTAAAAATAAGGCCCCAATACTCCCAGAAACTTTCCTGTTTTGCTTAACAGATGCTTTAAAACTTCCAAAATAATAGTAAAAGCGTCTGTTAAACAAAACGGCCTACGGAAAGTGTCTGGGAGTATTGGGGCAGTTTATTTGTAAAGATATTGCCTATAACATACGTAAAAATCAGTTATCAGAAAATACGTGGAGTAAGTAATGTAGCTTCTGGACCCCATATCTCAAAATTGGCAGTATAAGCAAGTTACCGGATAATGATGTGTTCTTAGTACGTACTAACTCTACTCAGTTGTCCACATTTCATCCATCAGAAAATACGTGACGTCTGGCGGCTCTGGGATCTTGGACTATTACTCACCTTGCTAATGCCCTGTCTGACCCACGAATAAACGCAATTTAGATGATTTTGGGCAATATGCTTCGTCGCTCGACCATATTTGAACAGAGCAGGCATTTTTGCGTTGTATTCACGGTCATAGAATTGCCTGAAATTAAAAAAAAAAACACCTTTTTAGAAACAGATCAGGTAAATTAAATTAAATTTATTGATTCAATTAATTTGGCTTTTTGGCTTTGGATTTTGGATTTTAATTGATTGATAATTAATTTGGCTTAAAAAATACTTAATCTAAGTTAATAGTCCATTAGCAGCCGTGCTAGGTTGGATCTTAATCAGGTACGTTTTGTTGCATAACCGTTTTTGTTTTATCTAACTTAATTTATACTAGTTATTTAAGCGTTTAATTGTTTTTGGTGTGTGCAATAAAGAGTATTTATCTATGCATCAAAAGTAGGTAAGTCACCTACACCCCCATACCTACAACCCTAGTAATATGAACGAAAAAAGAATACACGATGCAAAACATCTCTTTGTTTCTCATTTATAGGTATGCCTCTTGTATTAGTAATTTTATGGTACATATTACCCGTGAAAACAGAACGTAATACTAATTATATAACTCTACTTGTAAAATAGCAAAATGATAAAAGAAATGGAGTGGTAAAGTTGTGTAACTTACAAAAATCCTGTGCAAACTAATCTTACTACCTCGTACCCAGCGTCGTGACTGGTTGATATAAAGCCTGCCTATTTATTAAGTTATAGTATAGTTGTTATGGGTTCCATTTTCAGTCAGGAAAAACATTTTTGTGATGGATATGAATGTTTACTCAGAATGTCGTTTGTATGTATCATAAGTAATTATTTAGAAAAAAAAAACAATTATACCACTAATAAAAAAAACAATTAGATCTATATCCACTAATATTGTAAGATCATCTATTAATATTTTTTTGGCATTTTGATCAAATAAATGGGTAGGGCCAAGGAACTCATGCGAAATTCGATTATTTTTTCGATTACATTTATTAATTGTACGGAACCGTGTTAGAATCATAACCAGACATAAAAAGAAGATAAGGAAGAAGAAGACTTTAATCAGCTGACTATTATTAATTTTTTCATTGTATAAATTAAGACTAGAACAAATTGTCTTGCCAGACATATTACATGTCTCTCGCAGAGGCCAGTTTGTATGAGTCAAATTTTTAATGTTTTGTATCATCTTATCTTACCTACAAACAGTAATAAAGATTTTTGTATTTGTATTTGTGTTTTTCTATTATTAATCAGGATTTCACCCGAAAGTAAAAAATATTTGTACCAATGGGTGTGACGCTCTTTTTTTAGCTTAATAACTACTTCTTCAAGAACTGGAATAGACTTACCATGGTGTTTGGGCCATTATGTGGATCAACCCGTCGAGAACCACAGCTATTATGGTGTGCTGCTTTTCTTTCCTATTCAGGCCATTACTGAAACTAATGTAGTAGAAAGATACTAATTGAAAAACTATTAAGAATTGTGTAGACGTCATCTTAGCTTAAAATAATGTTAGTGAAGGTGTAAATGCCGTGGGTGGTATATCATTGAAAGTAACAAGATAATTCGGTTAGATCCACACTGATCTTCCAGTAAAAAAAATTGAAGACGTATCAAATCGAAAGATTTACATGAGGCGCCAACCCGCACTTGGTCGGCATGGATTGTAACGTTTACTCTCTTATTGTGAGTTGAGGATTCAACTTGACATTACTGCTAGCAGTAGAAACGTTGACTAGGCAACTTATATAACTGGATATAAGAAAGCTCCATCATTTATGGGCACAAGAAGAATATTCAGTCTTTATGTAGACAGGGCCACTTTTTTAAAGATAAATATATGTAAGAATATAAGGCATAAAATGTTATGTAAAAAAAAACTTACACTCGAGGATGGAGAAAATTAACAGTGTCATCCAAACTCTTCAGAGATTGATGGAAGGGTGGAGCATACGACATCCCCGAAGCATCACTATCGGTGTAAAATGGTACCAGGTATTTGGGCACGGGAGGAGGAAGGGCTTGGTAGTCATAATCGTCTGATTCCTCATTTGATCCTGCTGCTGAAAATGACGCTGGTTCATAGCTATCTGAAAGTGAATTGTCACTTGAAGATTTATCAGGCTCCTTTTCAGAAGATGTTATAACGTAGTCAGAATTTTGGTAACTGTTTGTAGATTGTTCTACATACGGCTCTTGGCAAGTTCTTATTCATTGGGTAATCGTCGGTAAATTAAAATCTTCATACTCAGAAGCTTGACACGAGTTCGGAGAATTAAATTCGTTCCCTGAAGGGAACTCAGTTTTTTTCAAATTTGTACGGTTGTGTCGAAAAAAATAAAGAAAGCGAGTTAATATTACTTTGTACATATTGACTGTCTTGATATTGTGGTGGTTGTATTATCCCAGTGTTATCAGGTCCCTTCAAATCTGATAATTTCGGGTTGTCCAGGGCTGATATGTTGTCAGGTCCATTTATGTTCGTCTGATAACTTTCACTGGCTCGTGTATAGTGCTTTACGTCATGATATTGCCGTGTGTATGCTACGTTTAAGCATGCCAAGAAGATCCATACAAGATTATTCATTTTGGTTGCCCTGAAATGATCAGTAATGTTGTTTTTAAACTTTTGCGATTTGAACACATGATTTAAACAATTTATAGGACTTTTAATCACGATCAAATAATAATTATAATGATAAATGATAGTTTTGATCGCGATTAAGTCCTGTGTTTAAGTATAGTCCAGTAATATTTTTGAATAGTATAAAATTTGGTGTAATATATTGCATTTTATCAAAAATTACAATTAGTGATTTTCACCGCGGACCAAATACTTTATAACTTTAACAAGGTTTTGAATTGACGTACCTACTTAAAGTTCATTTTTGTGTAACAGTGCCAATATTATAACTATTCACATGATTGATGTCGTCTAATAAAAAAATACTTTATCAGCGACAAACAATGAAAATATATATTTTTTTTAAAGTAGGTACTCGTTTTCGTAGGAATTAGCTCAGTTCGAACTCGATGGGCTTACAATTAAAATAGATATATCTATATCATAATATTATTACAAAAGCGAAAGCGACTCCGTCTCTCTGCTACGTTTTCACGCCTAATGTACTAAAATATAGAAATATTGGTACAAAAAAGTCTAGACCCTGAGAAAAGACATAAGCTATTTTTTATGAAATAGGTTTAAGCGGTTGAAATAAGAAATTAAAGTTTGTATGAAAAACTTTTTATCTATATTTTTAAAACTTTTTTTTTATTTTTTATTTTTATTTTTTTTGGATTTTGTTTAGATATTCTGCTAATATTACAAACGCAAAAGTGTATTATACTCGTATACCTAATAAAAGTTTATACGGATGAATTTTCCCCTATTTAATCCACTAAAACATAATATTGTGTTAATAGGACCGAATTTCATAACTTTTGTGGAATCTACAACACGTCATCCACATAACTGTAGGCAATTTTTAGTTTTTAGGGTTCCGTAGACAAATGGAAAAATACGGGACGGAAAATTTAGAGCTAACACAATAGAAATAAATCTTCATTTGGCCTAAAAAAATACGGATGCCACCGCGCCATTTCTGGATCGTCGGACGCCCCACGACCAAGAACGTTTTTTTTTTACCCCCGACCAAAAAAAGGGTGTTATAAGTTTGACGTCGATGTTTGTCTGTCTGTCTGTCTGTGTGTGTGTCTGTCTGTGGCACCGTAGAGTTCAAACGGATGGGCCGATTTCGATGCGGTTTTTTTATTTGAAAGTGAATATCCGTGCGAATGTTCTTAGCTATGTTTGGTTAATATCGATTCAAGATGGCCGCCTCCACAAAATGGCGGACAAATTATTCTCCACAACCTACCTCAATATGGGTATCAAATGGAAGGGCTTGACTAGTAGAACACTATACACTACAAAAATCAAATCCAAGATGGCCGCTTCCACAAAATGGCGAAATACATTTCCTTTTTCACAACTCCCTTAATATGGGTATCAACTGAAAGGGCTTGACTAGTAGAATGCTGTACAGACAAGAACAAAATTTAAAATTTTGATTAACCCCCGACTACCTCGGATTTGTAATCTGTACAACATTCTGCTAGTCAAGCCCTTTCATTTGATACCCATATTGTGGTAGTAGTGAAAAAAATAATATAATTCGCCATTTTGTGGTGGCGGCCATCTTGGATTTGAAATTTGTTATTATGTATTGTATTCTACTAGTCAAGCCCTTTCATTTGATACCCATATTGAGGTAGGTTGTGAAGAAATATTTTGTTTGCCATTTTGTGGAGGCGGCCATCTTGAATCGATATTAACCAAACATAGCTAAAAACATTCGCACGGATATTAACCTTCAAATAAAAAAAAACCGCATCGAAATCGGCCCATCCGTTTGAGCTCTACGGTGCCACAGACAGACACACACACAGACAGACAGACAGACAGACAGACAGACAGACAGACAGACAGACAGACAGACAGACAGACAGACAGACAGACAGACAGACAGACAGACAGACAGACAGACAGATAGACAGACAGACAGACATCGACGTCAAACTTATAACACCCCTTTTTTTTGGTCGGGGGTTAAAAACAAATCTGAGGTAGTCGGGGGTTAACCAAAATTTTTAATTTTGTTCTTGTTAAAACCAGAAAATGTGAAAACGGTTTGTATTTTATTGTAATCTACTAAAAAAACTATGGTGAATGTCTTAAAGTTAATATTATTTGTGTGTTGTTCTTTTATTAGTTGAAAAAGCGTAATAACATTGAAGTTCTGTGAAATCCAAAACTTTTTTACGACGGG
Organism: Ectropis grisescens; assembly: GCA_017562165.1. Taxonomy (NCBI): domain Eukaryota; kingdom Metazoa; phylum Arthropoda; class Insecta; order Lepidoptera; family Geometridae; genus Ectropis; species Ectropis grisescens. The sequence goes on along the minus strand of CM029781.1, from coordinate 5,532,304 downwards.
CGCGAAATGTAAAGTTGTATTTTATGACAGGATTAATTGACATGGTAAGTACCTAGAAGTTAATACAATAGTAAACAAAATTTCAACGGCTTTCTTGTGATATATAAATGTAGGTATATTATTGTAAATATATAACATAAATAGGTGATAATGGTTTGACGACTTCCAGCCACCCGAACAAGCCGGTTCCCGAAAAGGCTATAGTGCCATAGACCACTTCCATACGCTTCGGCAGATAATACAGAACGTTAAGATTTTTAACATATTTTTTCCTAAGCTGAATGGTTTGCGCGAGCGACTCTTCCAAAGTGGTAAAATGTGTCACCCCCTGTAACTCCTAAAATAAGATAATGATAACAAAAATAAAAAAAATGTACCTATGATGTACATTACCATGTAAACTATCTACGAAAATTGGTTTGAATGAGATCTAGTAAGTAGTTTTATTTTAAAACTTCATAAATTCACTATTGTTAAAACACTGATTAAAGTAACAACGAACTACAAGAATTTTTATATTATGTTATTACTTTCCCTAACAATATTTATTATTGAATACACATTTATTGACCACCATTATTTATAAAAACTATCAACTGACCTAATCAGTCGTGTTTAGAAGTCGAGTGACCTAAACTATGGGTGTTATAATGACTTCACGGTAATTTTATGGCTCTTTATGTTACAACAGAACCATTAATGAACACTAATTCAAGTGTTGTATTTACTCAACTAATTTGATGGTTCGTTACGAAAAAATCCAATATCAATTACATCTTCATGTTTTAAACGTAGTTCGATAAATTAACGGTAGTTTCTTAACATAATTGAATTAAAATTTTCACCCTCAAAAACTTCCAGAATCACACACTAAAACATGCAAATAATTACAAGTTATTTTTATTTATGTAGACTTTAGCCACAATAGATAATAGATACTAGGTAAAGTACTAGGACATACCTACTGTATTTTTTTATGGGGGGGAATACCTTTACGTATAACCACCATGTAGGGACGACGTGGTGCGGTATGTCAGGCTCACATGATGCTATATGGAACATGGTGCTTCTACCGACTAAAACCCTCATAGGTTTCTCTGGTATGACTTGGGGTCACCGTCGCGGGAACACTTTTTGCACTCACCAACGACCCTGACCCACGTGCCACCGCCCTTGCGGGCCCACATCGCGGGGGGGTGTTCAAACTCATTTGGCTCCAGTGACGCGCGGAAACCAGCGGCGCGTCACTTCCTCGGGAAGACCCTAAACGTCCGACGCTGTGTATTTGAGTGTTTCTTCAGGCTTGCCCCCGTGTCCACTTCAGTGGAGGATCGAAAGGCCGTCACACTTTGCTACTCCATCTCATACGACCTCTCACTCTCGAGCATCTTGGCTAAGATGGTCGGCAACGAGAGGTCCGTCTTCACGACCGCGGTTAGGGATACCCGCGGTTCCATTTTTGTGGCCACATTAAACAGAGATTCTAACTGAACTATATTTAAGATGCCTACACTAGAATCCCCATAATAATTGGATGTGAAAACGCTTAAAACCAAAATCATAAAATACTTCGAAATTTGTCATCATATTAATATTAAAAATGCGAAAGAGTGTGGGGATGGATGGATATTTGCAACGTTTTAAAACCACAGGAATCTGGATCAAATTTGATCCAAAGGTGTATATGTCTAGAATAATACATTGGCTATTTAATACATTTTATACCGGGAAAATAACGGGACGAAGACGTGTGAAACCACGAGCCACAGCTAGTAGTAAAGCCCTTTAACTTGGTAACAATATTGAGAGAGTTGTGTAAAACATGTAATTCGCCGTTTTGTGGTGACGATGGCGGCCATGTTGAATTTGAAATTTATTATAGTGGATAAGTATTCTACTAGTCCAATCCTTTAATTTGATACCCATACTGAGGGAGTTTTGGAAAAATAAGCTATCCACCATTTTGTGGCGGCGGCCATCTCGGACCGATTTTTGTCAAAAATAGCAAAAACAGTCCCGACTAATTCAACTTTCAGACAAAAAAATAATCTAAATCGGTTTATCCATTCAGGTGCTACAATGTTACAGAACGACTCATGCATACAGAGACGCATCAAACTTATAACACCTCGTCATTTTTGCGTCGGAGCTTAAAAATGGTTTGCAACATGACACCTCCAGGAGGTACAAACGAAAATGACCGCACTTCTTTTGTTTCGTTGATCGATTTTTCGGAGGTCAGTGTTTAAAGCGTTTCTTAATATTTTCAGTAACGAGGTGTTATCAGATTACAAAAGTACCTGTCAAAGAGTATGGTCGTTGAATTAACACACATTTCCACACGGAACCTTGTGAGGCACGTTCAGGTACTCGCTGAGCTTGTCTTTCTCGGCTTTCACGCAGTCTTCTGTCATGATGGTGATTTCAACGAGCACAGCGATCGAAACTTATTAATGCGAAAGTTTGGGTGTTCGGAGGTTTGTTGCTCAATCACGTTAGAACGGCTGAACGGATCAGGCTGAAATTAGTACCTACACAGTCTGGGATAGGTAGTACATATAAGCTGTATAATGGCTACGACAACAACGAGAAATAATAAATCCGGTCACAGAATTTATTTTTGGCCACGTGGTCAAACTTCTCATATAACAGAATTTAATAACAAACAAAGCATCGTGTACACACACGATGCAACCTATTATTTCTACCTCCTTGGTGCCGAATGCATCATACATTTTTTAATATGTTAAAACTCAGACTCGGAACCTCTTTGGTGTACTTACTTTTTTTTAATTTGCTTTGCGCTAAAACATTTAAAACTCTAGCAAATCTATACTAATATTATAAAGCTGAAGAGTTTGTTTGTTTGTTTATTTGAACGCTAGGATCTCGGGAAGTGCTGGTCTGAATTGAAAGATGCTTTTTCTTCTTGATAGTCCATTTATCGAGGAAGGCTATAGGCTATAGAAAATTTACTAACAGAAGCGGAGCATGAATCAAGAATGTAACGGGGAAAAATATTCCTTTTTGAGAGTTTTCGTACGTTTCGTGCTTTGACATGACACATGACAGCATGTGTCTATGATTGCGTCATTGAATATCACATATTACATACCTCTTGAATATAAAACCTTTTTGCTAATCTCTGAGTTGGTACGACCAATTTCCGACAGGTGGCGTAGCAGGTAGCTGAAGAGGTGTTTTGTTTGAAAGCGAAATTCTCAGGAATGACTGAACCGATTTCTAAAATTTTTTCACCGTTGGATATGTGCGGGAGCTCGATGAGTGCTAAGAAGAATAATATCACCTAAATTACATTAAAAAAAATACTAATAACATACATACACATTTAAAATGACGTAAAAAGAAAAGATAGTCAGGGTGGTTTTATTAATTACTAGATGACCGCCCCGGCGTTGCCCGTGGTACATTATACAGTACTCATCAGGATCCCGTACTTATACAACGGTGAAAGAATGACTGAAATCGGTTCAGTCATTCCTGAGAACATCGCTTTCAAACAAAACACCTCTTCAGCTACCTGCTACGCCACCTGTCGGAAATTGGTTGTACCAAATCAGATTTAGAAAAAAAATGATTAGCAAAGGTTTTATATTCAAGAGGTATATAATCTTTGACATTCAATGACGTAATCTTAGACACATGCTGTCATGTGTCATGTCAAAGCACGAAACGTACGAAAAGTCTCAATAATGAATATTTTTTCCCGATTTTGTTACATTCTTGATTAATGCTCCGCTTCTATTATTAGTAGCGTTATTTTCTATAGCCTATAGCCTTCCTCGATAAATGGACTATCCAAGAGAAAATAATCTTTCAATCCGGACCAGTACTTCCCGAGATCCTAGCGTTCAAATAAACAAACGAACAAACTCTTCAGCTTTATAATATTAGTATAGATTTGCTAGAGTTTTAAATGTTTTAGCGCAAAGCAAATTAAAAAAAAGTAAGTACACCAAAGAGGTTCCGAGTCTGAGTTTTTAACATATTAAAAAAAATGTATGATGCATTCGGCACCAAGGAGGTAGAAATAAATAGGTTGAATTATGTTTTGAATTCAAAACCTCAGTACACACGATGTTCTAAATTCAAATTTACTTTTACCTCTAGAGGGTAAAAACGACTTTTGCGCCCTGATATCGAGGAGCAAAAGTACTCTTTCCGAGCTGGTGAGATGCAAATTAAATTTAAATACAAAAAAAAATATGGCCGTTTCAGGATTTTGGTAGTTTAACGGCAAAACAAGAATCAGCCAGCCGACACTTGGAAAACAACAATCGCTGACAAAACCTACTAAGCTTACAGAGCTCTAGAATGTGACGTATAAGTTTTTTTCAACAAATGTTAGCGTACGACTAGGTACCCACTTATGGCATTTGTTTTTCAAGTGTCGGCTGGCTGATTCTTGTTTTGCCGTTAAACTACCAAAACCCTGAAACGGCAAATTTTTTTGTATTTTACAAAATTTTATTTTACACAATTAAATTTTAAAAATATTTTTTTTATTTTGTACTTAAAATCACGACTGCCATCTCATCTGATGCAACGGAATTATGTATGTTAAGATGGACTACGGTTACAGAGAAGAAACCGATTCGGCGAAACACTTCGGCGGCATTTCCCATGCTTGACTGTATCTATCTACAACGAAATTGTAATAAAACCGCTTTGTTTATGTTTACGGTATGTAAACCGTGTATCAGCGTCGCTTTTACTCTTAATTAATCAAGGTACGGTTTGAAGCGTAGGTAGGTAGGTAAAAAGCGTATAATACACACATAACATAGGTATGTTATGTGTGTATTATACGCTTATGTAATAAAGTGTGGAGATATACTGTCATTTATTCACCAGCGAACCTAATTTTAAAGTTTCAATAAGTTATGAGCGGACAAGTTAAGTTAGGCTTTGCGAGGTATAACTTAAGACCTAAGTTGTTAACGCAATAACTTAGGACTAAGTAATGATTATTGTCCAAGTTCAGAAACGTTTAATAACCATTAAATTAAGAGCTAACAATCAAACGGCTTCAAATTATATAAAATCGGGAGAGTTAATTAATTAAAACATTACTTGAAGCCTTTTTGAAGTTAAATTTAAGTAGGTAAGTTAATTTGAATTAGAACTTGAGTATTGAAATGAATCACAGAATTAAATGAAAATGAACAGTTATTTAAAACTTTTAATTTTTACCGGCAAAGTAAAAACGACAGGCTGTTATAAGTTTCACACAAAGAGTTTACATATACGTAGGTATAGAGTGGAACAAACTCTTTACACCATGTCATCTTTTTTTTTTTTTTTAACTTTTATAGGTTTACTCTTGACCGCCATATCGCCTGACGGGGGTCTGATCGCTCTTTCCTTGTCGCTCTTGTGGACGTGTCATACTGTTGTCGCGACACATCACTCTGTTACCATAGAAAGTATGCATGTCATCTTCTTCCAATCGTAAGAAGAAGACGTACATACAAAGGAAAGAAAAACCTGATCTATGTTTAGTTATTCTCTATCTAAGGTTTTACATGACTGTGTGTAACTTTCCCGAATGGATGAACCGATTTTGTTTTCTGTTGTTCTTGGCTATGTTAAAATAAAATCCATTTTAAAGTTACCAGGATCTGTTATTAGCTAATCTATTAGTGTCTTCTAATCGACAGTGAATCTGTTTCTTCTAGATAAGCACGCTCCATTATATATCGCATCGTTGCTTAACATCAGGCGACATGGTAGTCAAGTGGAAACGTACAAAACTTTGAAAAAAAAACAACGCGTTCAAAGAAAGGAATTGTTGGCTTCAAATGTTGGAAAAAAATGTTACATTTGGAAAAAATTGAGGTGTTAGCTGGATTCGACCTTTGGAACATACGATCTTAGACTATTGAAATTAGACAGTTTTGCCACTAGACCGCCACGGCAATATAATCTTACAACGAAGTATTACAAATAGAAGCGTTATAATCTATCAATCATGCAATAAATCACAGCGGAACTTGCACACATACACATAGTATACCTACACTTCAATTTGTATTAATAAATATCAAGCGGAAGAAAGAGACAACGTATCCAGAACATCGGTTGTTAGAAAGGAAAAGATATAGGTTTAGCAAACAGAATTATTCATACCACAATACAATCTACTGCCATGACACTAATCGGGGGGCTTACCGCCGAACGAAACATGTCTTAGCTTTGATATTTCTCTCTCTTTTCTTTCCGGTTGAAATGACAGAGACCGCAATAGCAAAGCGAAAGCCGATTTAGTTAGCCGGTAGAAGGCCGGATCTCTTTTACACTCTCGTTCTAATCTGACTATATCCATCTCGCTCTATCAATTCGTAAGAATAAACAACTAAATTCAATACCTAACAAATAATTTGAAAAATAATTATAGTGTAACACTTACGCATGAAATGAAACATTTTTCTCTTTAGCAGTTGCAGTATAATTTTTACAATGTCTTAAAATACAGGATGGCATTTTTCCTTCCTGTTCACATCACAATATTAACCGAAAATACCTACAAGCGATACGGACTGCTCTCGACACTGGAGAGTGCATGACTGAGCGGAGATAAGGTAATTACCTCGTTTTCGTCTTGCCAAAGTTTTGCTCGAGGAACTAGGCCATTGCCTATTTATTACTTTTACGCTTACTAATTTATATGAAAGGCCTTGCGAGAGAGAGCCGCGAGTCCCAGCACTGGAAATATTTAGAGGGTTGCTTATGTTGATGTTATGTTAATTTACATGTGTATTAACCGATTTCAAAAAAGGTGGAGATTCTCATTTTGGTTGTATAATTCTTTGTTGCTCAATAGCACCGCCAATTGTGAATCGTCTTTGATGGTTCTTTTTAGGGTTCCATACTCAAAGGGTAAGAACGGTACCCTATTATTGAGACTTTGCTGTCCGTCAGTCCGTCCCTCTGTCACCAGCTTGTATGTCAAGAATGATAGCTAGACAGTTAAAGTTAAAATAAAATAAATATTTAAGAGGGCTCTCATAAAACACTTGTTTTTGTACCATTTCTTGCTCGAAACTAATGACGGCGACAGGTAGACGCTTTAACTATTCACAGAATATTTAGTTTTATGTAAAATAAAATAAGTAATTAAGGGGGCTCCTATACAATAAAAGAGATTTCGCCGTTTATTTGCTAACGGTACGGAAAACCGTGCTCGAGTCCCACTCGCACTTGGCCCGTTTTTTTTAGTTCAGACTTTGTCCCACATAAATTATGTCGAAATCAGTGTGGCGGTTTTCGAAATATGAACAACTACGATTTATTTTCATATATCTCGATGACTTATAGTGATTGATCTTATGAAATTCGATCGAGTGTCGGAATTTAGTTTTAAATTGAAATCGTTTTTTTTCTGATACATTAATTTCTAGTTCATCATTATCATCAGCCGCAAGACGTCCTCTGCTGAACATAGGCCTCCCCCCTAGATTTCCACAACGAACGGTCCTGCGCAATCTGCAACCAGCGGTTTCCAGCGAACTTTATGAGGTTATCTCTCCATCTAGTGGGAGGCCGTCCAAAACTGCGTCTTCCGGTTCGTGGTCGCCACTCGAGAACCTTTCTTACCCATCTCACTTCATCAGAAGTGAGATGGGTCTGTAGTTCTTCAACAAGGTGTTGTCACCTTTTTTGAAGAAGAGCACCACCACACTTCTGCTCCACGCTTCTGGCGTATTACCGTTAAGTATGACGGAGTCGAACAGCTTCTGGAGGACTTTAAGTATCGGTTTTCCACCCGCTCTCAGAAGCTCAGTCGTAATTCCGTCGTCGCCAGGTGCCTTGTTGTTTTTAAGTTGTTTGAGGGCCATCCTAATCTCATACAGTTCTATAATCTCTAGTTATGTGGAACGATTATTCGAATCTGTTTCTTAGAACATAGTTAAGTCTTCTCTCACTATAGACAGTATTCGATTTGCATACGAAGGAAATTCGATTGAACATTCAAAGCATAACTATAACATTGTTTCCTTCGCAAATAACAGATTTACAAATAGATAATGCAAAAGTCTGAAACCCATTGGCCGAGACTATACGATTTCACAAGTGTGTCATTGGTTCCAACCTCGTCTCCACCAATGGGTGTTTTGTAAGTTAAATGTATAAGTTAGTCATTACCTCTAGTTTTGTCTGAGAAAGAAAACATCGTGAAACCAACATAATCCAAGAAGTATTCTTTTGAGGATACATAGGTAGAGATTTACTACGATAACATGACCCGCCCCTCCAGAATTCAAAACGTTTGAAAATATTTGTGAAAGTATATACCTACAACGCACCACCACGCATGTGTGCGTACTGCTACTGAAGACGAATAATTTTACAACTACATACAAACTCTTTCGTAAGGATGTGACTACACACATTAAAACAGTAATTTGGAGGGGCGGGCCATATCGTAGTAAATCTCTAAACTACGTCATTTATTACTGTGTTCCGGTTTGAAGACAATGTTTCAGAGAAATTACAGGGCTTAGAGATATAGATCTTAGATCCATGTTATCGTAGTAAATCTCTACCATTCCATGGTTACGCGTCATTTATATTGTGTCCAAGATTGGATTGCACTTGGCTAACGTAGTGAATTGAGGTGATGACTGCGTCAATCAACAAAAAAAACTACCTCGGATTTGTTATCTGTACAACATTCTACTTGTCAAGCTCTTTCATTTGATATCCATATTGAGATAGTAGTGAAAAAATAATATAATTCGCCATTTTGTGGTGGCAGCCATCTTAGATTTGAATTTTTTTATTAGTGTACAGTATTCTACTAGTCAAGCCCCTTTCGTTTGATGCCCATATTGAGGTAGGTTGCGAATAAATATTTTGTCCCCCATTTTGTGAAGGCGGCCGTCTTGAATCGATATTAATCAAACATAGCTAAGAACATCCGCACAAATATTAACCTTCAAATAAAAAACCGCATCGAATTCGGCCCTTCCGTTTGAGCTCTACGGTGCCACAGACAACACACACACAGACAGACAGACATCGACGTCAAACTTATAACACCCCGTTTTTTGGTCTGGGGTAAAAAATACGCCATTCTAATTAGTGAAATAGAACGACAACACGGTTTCATCCTGGGTTTTACTTACTCGGATATTTAAGTTACTTACGAGTATATCCTCTCAGTAAACCTTGAATTTAACAACGAGGCCATATTATGTCATTGCTACTTACTATTTGACTCGCAGGTGTCAAAATGGGAAATAGTATGGGGACGAACAGTCTAAGATTGAATACATGATGGTTATGTTGGTTTGGTTGGTATGGTTAGTAGTTAAATTGTATGGTTAGTAGTTTAATTGTATATATGTAAATTGAATCTAATTGCAGCAATTTCACATTTCCCTACATCGATTTCATTTCGAACTGTAATTTTGTATTGTTTTAAGTAATACAGTTTTTTATGTATTTTAAATTTAAAAAAAAAAACATAAAATAATCAATTTTCAGGGTTAAAAATGTATCAAATTTCATCAAATCCGTTCAGTAGTTTTTGAGTGAAAGAGTAACAAACATGGATCCATACATTTTACGAACTTTCACTTGTAGGATTTTAAATTGATAATGAAATTGACGAGTGGCGGGTGTTACAGGGATGTACCTAAGTGCTAATGAAAATCGACGTAGGGAAATGTGAAATTACTGCAATTGGAGAACAACAAGAATGTATTAAATAGTAGGAAAATAATGTAGATGAAGTAAGCTAGGTTCAAAAACAAATAGCTATTGTCATCGACACGAAGAAGACGAACAGGACCAGAAACTGCACGGACAAAACCACGGGCCGCTGCTAGTAACAACATAAAACTGTTAAAATATGTATAGCTAATCATTTTTCACAAAAAAACCAACTCGCCCTAAAATTAGTAAAGCTTGTACTATGGCATAGATCAGATACCTTAGTTTATTGCACGGATATCGTGGGTCTTTGTAATGTGGAAACCAAATGGTTAGTTGATTATACCTATAAATATGGCTATTGTATTTAACAAAACAGTAATTTGTTTAATTTTTTAATTATTGCGTTGCTTTAAGAAAACAGAATCAGAAAATGCGAAATTCATCTAAGTAATTATCCAAGTTAAAAGCTAAAGATTTGTTTCCGGAAAAGCTGGACCTTTTATTCCAATTTGAAGAAATCACGACAAAATTTTAAATAAATTGTAATTTTATTAATAATAATTTAAACATTTTGCATATTGACGCTTGAACGGTAAAAAATACTAAGCGACATTTTGACAACTTAACAACAGACCATTTTTAAGTTTAAGGGTACTTTGAGAAATAAACAAGAATTTGTTTATTGGTAATAACTACTTGATTAATTTTGATATTGCTTCATTCCAAACTAAATTGGCGCCTGTCAAATAAAAGTTATTCATAAATTGGTGGTAAAAGACCGAGGATCGGGCTGAGTGGCGTATTATAGGAGTCTATAGAGAGGCCTATGTCCAGCAGTGGACGAACACGGGCTGATGATGATCATGATGATGGTCCTAAAACTCCGAAAATAAGTTATTTGTCAGGTTACTAAGTGACATCAAAACTAGTCCTAGTAAGATGAGAGTAACACCAATCGATGCGGTATTTTTTACTGATTTCAATGACGTATATAACTCAATATCGCCAAACATCCCTTACTCATTTTTGCCTTTCAAGGGTCGATAAACCATTGATTACCAAGATCGAATGAGGAAGATTAAGTTTGGACCGTTCACTTTTACCTCATCTATTCAACTCTGTGGAACTTCTACATTTTATTACATCCCAATAGTCGTAACGGGAAAGTTATACAAAATAAATCTGTTATTTTATTTGGGCGGAAATTTGTGGCAAACCAATTTGAGAGTGAAACAGAGCGTGGAATTCTGGGAATGAATTTTCATGCAAATAAGATTTTCGCTAGTTACATAGATCTATAAACAATTTAAGCGTCAAACTGACTCGTCGTGGTTTGGGGTGGTCCAGGGTTTTGGATACTCAGTGTGAGCGTCTAAGATAGGTGAACCTGAATGAGCTTCTATAGGGGTACTCTAGAGCCCAGAATAGGTGGTCTGGAGAGTGGAGAGAGTCCGATGTGGACAATTCAAGAGTGGCTAAACTCGGTGTGGTCGAAGCAGGGTGGTTGGTTTACGGGTGGTTTGGTGCTTTGATACCTGAATTTCATTGTTGTCCTGAAGTTGTTACCTGATTGGCAGATAATACTCGTATTTTATCTTTCCTATTTAACTTTAGCGCCCTTTTGCCATAATATTGTGAAATAATATGTTCATGTCATAAACATCTCATTTAATATAATCCCCTGTTGTGACTTGGGCCTTTCTCTCTCTAAAAAAGACGCAACACCATAATTTAGCATGCGGTCCAAACTTATTCAAAGGGCCTAAATAATTGTTGGCAGATGCGACTGACTCGCCTTGTTTTTACTCAAATATGTTGATGTCTAGTACTTAAAAAAAATTTTAGCAACTCCACATACTCCGGGGTCCGTGACTTGTCATTAGGGTTTCTTTTTTACCCCCGACCAAAAAAGGGTTTATTTTTGTCTGTCTGTCATTTATCTTTTAAGTTGATGTTCTTGGGAGAGGCCACAAAATGGCGGACAAAATATTTCTTCAATTCATTAATGTCATTCTTGTCATCAAATGAAAGGGCTCAGAATGTTGTACAGATTTTCTTGTTACTTGGATTGGGAAGAAAAAAGTAATTTGTTAAAAGTTTCTTTTCACAGTTAAAGTGAGTGATAATAAACTAATGCGTACCTGGAAAAATGTTCCAAGATGCAGACGAGATTGGAAAATCTAGTCCAAATATTTACTCAAGGTTGGCCTAGGCTATAAAGCTATTATATTTAACTTAAATCAAAACAGTACCTAAATCGAATCAATCAAGAAAATTATTGAAGGAAAACAACGTGAGGAAACCGGTGTTTTGCATGAACCGTCTTTTAAGACATCTCTTGACAAGTTCTTGGTGGCTAACGTGGCGGATTACGACCTTGGCGGTATCCTTGTCAGAAAAAGCCTTGAGTCCCAACAATAATGGGAACTTAAAGAAAGCTGTTTATGCTTATACAGGTGTACAATCCTACTACTAATATTATAAATGTCAAAGTTTGAATGTTTGTTGCTCAATCACGTCGGAACGGCTGAACAAATCGGGTTGAAATGTAGAACATAGTTAGATTATAGTCTGGGGTGTATTCATATACACGTATTGTTATAAAGGCCTATTTTGGAACAATACGTGAACATGAACTGAACAGGTAAAACTACGGAGTACTGCTAGTAAAAGATAGAGAGAATATAGATAGAGAGAATAATACATTGAGAGAAAGTCTAGAAAGCAGGATACAATAACTTAACGTACGTATACATATACAGAAAAAAACACACTCACTTTAAAAACAGTAAAGATCTGATTTGCACGGGCGTGGAGAGGTTTCACAGAAAGCTAACAATTCAGTTAGAATTCAGGCGAGCTACTGGATCGCTGTGAATAGTCTTCAAGAGTAAATGTCAAACCACGTCATGATTAATGGTTCTATCTGTAAATGAACGCTGTTTTTCAGTTAGCACAAACCTAAAGAAAACATTATAGAAAGATATACATAATTATATATACTTACTTTTATTGATATACCAAATACAAGAACAAAATTAAAAAAATTGATGAACCCCCGACTACCTCGGATTTGTTATCTGTAAAACATTCGACTAGTCAAGCCCTTTCATGTGAAACCCATATTGAGGTAGTAGTGAAAAAATAAATGTAATTCGTTATTTTGTGGTGGCGGCCATCTTGGATTTGAAATTTGTTATAGTGTAGAGCATTTTACTAGGCAAGCCCTTTCATTTGATACCCATATTGAGATTGGTAGTGAAGAAATTTTTTGTCCGCCATTTTGTGGAGTCGACCATCTTGATTCGATATTAACCAAACATAGATAAGAACTTCCGCACGGATATTAACTTTCAAATTAAAAAATCGCATCTAAATCGGCACATCCGTTTGAGCTTTACGGTACCACAGAGAGACATATACAGACTGACAAACACAATACAATATAATACAATACAAAAACACTTTATTACACCACAAAACAATACAGAAAAACAGTGATTTACTTAAAATTAAACATTTTGGGTAAAAAGGCGATCTTATCGCTAATCAGTCTCTTCACCCCTCACACAGACATAGTAGTAAAGTCTCGTCAGAATCGGTCCCACCCCTCTACGGCCTAACTAAATTGGCTACTTATGGCTTTGCTATTGCTGTCCCTATCATTTCAAGCGAAAATAAAACAGAGATCAATATCAATTCTAAGACAGTTTTAGTTAGGCGGTAAACCTTCCGATTTTCGTAAAAAAATATATTTTGGTATATCTAGTACCGTCTATACCTCTATACATTCATATGCATGTAGATAAAGCGATTATTTTAATATTACAAGCAAACTTTAATTTTATTTCTTTGTATAGATGTATATGTCACCGCAAAGTTGTGACCCGTCAACCGTCCGTCAAATTACCCGTCAGATTATAGCGTAACGACGCGACGTCAGATTACAAACTAACCTAAACTAACTTACCGTGAGATTATAATGTAGTACCACACCTTTGCCAGTTATTCTACCGCCAAGCAGGAATGTGCAAACATTACTATGTTCCGGTTGGAAGGAAATGTTACCAGAGAAATTACAGGGCTTAGAGATATAATACCTTAGATCTCTGGGTGACGAGCGCAGTGCAGTGCTAGGTAATTATTTGGACTCTTCATGTTCCAATAGCTTCGTGTCACTGTGCTGTTATGTGGCTGGCATTTTGATTACCATCAGGCACATGTCCAGCTCGTCTCGTCACTCTAAATTATATTTTTTTTTAAATATCGCGCTTTAGATTATAATCTGACTGTGTTGACAAGTTTACAGTGACATAGAGATTATTTTACAGGTCTTGTATTGTGTAAGATTAGTTATTTTTCCTACTAACATTTTACGTTATAAACTTTTGCTTCTATCAGCAGTCCCTCTCACTGGAATGTTTTACTAGCTCCAGTGAATGGAACGTTGAAACGAGGCCGGAAGTCCAGCTGAGACAGGGGTGGAGGTCGTTCACCCGGGGGATGTGCGGTCCTGAATGCCAGAGGTGAAATCTAACTGATGAAGTAAATCCGCCATAAAAATAAGGCAACTTTACGACCTATCGAGACGGATCAATTTTTCACATAAATCGGAGAATTCAGCAAATTAAAGTAAAAACATGTTTCACTAAATTGTACGATAATGAAATTATTTTCGTTAAAGTTTGTTAAATGTCTTTTATTTTTGTCAAACTCGTTGTGGCTCCCGGTGTTGCTTGCTTAGTTCTTATTTTCGTTATTTTATTGCTATAAAAAGGAGCCAGATTGACGAGACTTTGCTACTACAGACTAGAAACTAACTGTTTTCCATGTTTTAGCCCGATCTTTTCAGCCGTTTCGACGTGAATGAGAAGCAATCATCCAAACATCTTTGATTTCAACGTCAGTTTGTTTGCTTTGAAAATAGTGGGTTCGTTTCCTACCTAGAATAAATATCCTACAATTTTGCTCAATATGGGGGAGTGGGGCTACATAGTTTTGAATGAGGAAAGTACATTTTTTTATAGTATAGGTACAGTGATGGGATGGACATCATATGTAGCTGATGCATGTAAACAACATGCCTGTCTATAGCAGTGACACCCAACTATGTGAACTAGAAGAATCACTGCACTTTGTTCGTATTTTTCTAGAAATATTGCCCTTCAAACCGGATCACAGTAAACATTACTGCTTGGCGGTAGAATAACTGGCAAAGGTGTGGTATTTCCCAGCCGAACTCAGTAAAAATCCTATAGTTGACAATTGTACAAAAAACCACAGAAGCTAATCTTGTGTTTTAATAGTCAATAAACTATTTAAGATGGCGTCGTGTCCAAAATGTCCCCCGGTACTGCGGACGAGGGAGCTCTATAAATGGTCAAATAAGGATCAAAACACGCCGGGCGGCATAGGGTACCGTGACGTTGCGTGTGTCGCGTATTGTTACTAGAGGTATAGTTATAAAGGAAGACATTTCTCAAACACTATTCACTCAAAACTATCTAGCCCCAGAATTATTGAAAACAAACTTATTAAGAACTTAATCTAGAAACATACAGAACAAATATTTCTATTAATCGCACAAATATTTGCATTGGATAAGAATCGAACCCACAACCGACGAGTTCATAGACTAGGAATAACTAAGTCCAGTCCAGCCAGCTACTTAATAGATTGGATTTTTTTATATTATGAGTTCAATCTGTAATGCAAATTAACGTGTAATATTGAAATTTAATTAATTAATATATTTTCAATTTAGTTTTTTATGTTTTAAATAATGAAAATTTTAAACTCCTACAAATCGCTAGCTGCGCCCCGCGATGTAAGTATCGTCTTTATAATATTACTGTGACTTTGATTAAAAAAAAAATGATTTTAAACATTCCTCAGACAACGCCACCTCCAAACTAAGCAAAGCTTGTACCTGCTTATAATGAAACCCAGATAGCTTAATAAGATTTATTTAATTGTAAATTTATACTTAAGAATAAGAATAAGAATAATTTATTTCCAGAAACTTGGTTACACACTTTATCAGAATTAAAATCAGAATTTACTAAACAATATACATTTGTTGATAAGCAGTGAGCTCCAAACTAAGTAAACTAAACTAACTAAACTTAAAATACATAGAAACGTATACACACTTAAATACAAAGTAAATTTCAAGGAAACAGTAAATTTTTCCTTGGTTCTGGCGTATTTAAATATGATATATAAAAATAACCAAATACTTAGCTTGTGACACGATAACAAACTTACATCCAGTTTTAATAATGTAAATTAAGTAATTTGTCAAACGTACGTTGACAGGACCTTAGATTTGGACAAAAAATATTCAAATTATGTCACATTTCAGATCTCCGAGTATTTTGAAATCCTTTTTTGTTCTCTCGCTCCTATAAATCAGGAGACAAACTCTGCAAAATAAAATTTATTTAATTTAATTTTAGTTCGATGAATATATACAGTACAAGTATGAATATACTGTAGATATATAGTAAGTATAATTATTTATTTATTCTCCTTAATTTCTGCAATTATATTTTTTGACGTGACAACGTCTAATAAATCGATGAATGCCAGCGGCATGCACGAAAAAAATGTCCCGTTATGTCCCGTTACGCGCATTGTACGCTTGCGCCGCATCTATCAATGTTTTGTTATCACGTTGTCACGTTAAACTATCGTCCGTAAACCAACCGAATTTACAGACAACCAATTTTTTTTATCTACTGTGAGTTTTCTACTGGTGAGTTCTAACCGTGAATGCGCAAATTATCGAGAAATCGTTTTAATAAGATTTTATCTCCCTCCCGGGGCGGGATAGTTTAATACCTTGATAAACGTTGGTTTCGATTGAGTAGGGACAATTTTGATAACGATTTCTTGAATTTAGTGTATTTAAAAGTAGACTTGAGTTTATTTGTTTGAAATTAACTGCTATTTCAGGCAATCTTACTATTTATAAATGCTACTGATAAACTGATATAAACTTGGTGAGTATGTTTGGATGTTTGTCAATCTTTTACGTAATAAGTACTAATGTGATCTGGATGAAATTTTACTTTGAAATTATACTTGGGTAAAAATACTAAAAATTGTATATCGTGAAAATAACAGGATCGAGAAATAGAGAAATACGCATAGAAAACCTCGGCGTTCTGCTAGTATTTATAATACACATATGACATTACCTATATTACACACAGAGTAACCGTTATAAAGTTCATATTTTAGGATACATAATATGCAAGGTACTGGTATAGTAGGCAGAGACATCACTAGTGGTGTAGAGCCTTATATACCTGAGCCCCTTTAGTTTATAAAATACTTTTCAAATTTATCCTACTAATATAATAAATGTCAATGTATGGATATTTGGCTGTTTGGAAGTTTGTTGCTCAATCACGTCGTAACGTATGAACGGATCGGGTTGAAATTTGAAATTTGACCTCGGAACTACGCGGGCAACACCGCGCGATAACAGAGGAGGAATGTAGTTGGTGGAGAAGGTGCTATTTAAAAAAAATCATAAAAGTACATTAAATTCATGATGAAAAAAACATTACACACACTGCCATACATTTGACACACACCCACACACACACACACAAATACACCCTTTTGTTTTATAAATTAGTTATTTTGTTTAAATAAATTATCAGCCCCCGCGGTTTTAATCGCGTTATTCCCTTTTCCTTTATTTTTTCGACACAAAAAGTAGCCTATGTGTTCTTCCAGATTATAATCTACTTTTGTTCCAAATTTCAACCCGATCCGTTCATACGTTACGACGTTATTGAGCAAAAAAACATCGATAGGTTGACATTTAGGTATAATATTACCTAGCACGATGGTTGTATTTCAGACAGAATGCGACCACTAGGTGACTACTTTTATTAGTAAATAATACGTTTACATTCTACAACGTCAAATCATACATATCGATATACGAGTAATATTTTAAACATTTTGGAAACAAAGAAATTGACAAATAACTTCTTCTTCCATACGACGAAAATAGATGTACCTACGAGTATTTTGAAACTAAAATAGGCTTACTGGATCAGGATCAGGCATATACGGGTGGTCAGGAGACCACCATTCTGTCTTACGTCTACCGTCCCACTTTCATCTTATTAGTTAATCTGGTCTCGTACGATGGAGTCTTCCTATTGAGGCGAGGTTCTGAATATCAGCTCATTGGCAATCGAATTCGATTCTTTACGACTTCTATTATGGCAGCAATGTCCTGATTCTATCTATAATGGAATTTTTCTGTCTTTTATTGGACGTCATTTCTTTTTATCAAATATATATAATACATTTTTGTTAAAATAAGGTTTCCAGACATCAGTAATAAAAATAGCCTTTTTAACATGTAGGTAATTTTTTTTACGCGTTAGCAAACTATCGCCTTGTTTTTAAGTTTTCACATACAGTAGGTACATACCATAGATGCCTCCCAGGTAAGCTGTTGTATCTAAATTAAAAATTGTAATTTTACAGGAGAGCGTTCAAACATTTAAATCATCATTTCTTATAATATTTGTAAAATTTGGTGTTTGTATGTACGTAGGTAGGTACATATGATATTTTTACCCAAATTTTACAAAAATATAACAAGAAGTTACGTTTTCGCGCAGCGCGCTAAAGCCAGATGGTCACGCCAAGTAGCGTTATTTGATCACGTACACATATAAAGTGGTTTAAAGAAATTCAAACAAAAGTGTAGTTGAAGTTTCAATTTAAAGCAATTTTGTTATTTTTATAAAGCCTTTTGCGAAACGTGAATTAAGTTTTATTTAGTCTTCTTGAATAAGTATCCAATAATTTCAAAAGTGAATTAACCCGAAACGCGATTGTTTCAAATTTTTTTCACTCGTATGTTTGCAAGTAAGATAATTCTTAAAAGAAAGAAAAAAGTAGACATTCATAAAAAATCTCATTTGTAAATATTCTTAGGAATCCCAAAAAAATCTGATTCACAACAGTGAGAGTTTATAACCGCCGCATTCCAAAATTTCACTCAAGGATTACGCGAGCCAAGCATAATACATCTACTGCATAGCTACTACATATTACCAAAGAGTTTACATAGGCATACTACGTAATGCAATGCTGAACGAAAAAAAAATGCTGCGAATGGGCAAAAACGCTTTACACCAAAAGCAAGGGTACCATCTTTCTTGCCTTGTCGCTCTTGTGGAAGTGGCATACTTTTGTCGCGGCACATCACTCTGTTGCCATAGAAAGTATGCACGTCATCTGCTTACGATTGACACAAAGGAACCGTGCGGAAAATCTTATTTTATACGTAGGTAGTATATATGTCAACTCTTTGATATATACTGACTGCTATTATGTCGGTGACGCGAAATCACAACATTTCAGCTCCGACGCTACGCAGCTGTGTTCCGGTTTGAAGGGCAATGTATCCAGTGAAATTATAAGGCATAGAGATAAAACATCTTATATATCTGGGCGATGAGTGAAGTGATGAGCGCTGCAGTAATGTTTTGTACCTTTAATGTTTCAATCGTTGCGTGTCGCTGTGCTGTTATGTGGCAGGCATGTTGCTTATCATCAGGCACATGTCCTGCTCGTCTCGTAACTCTATACTATAAAATAACATTAGCATAGGTATAGGTGACGCCAATCCATAAGGTTTTAGCGCACCAAAATAAGGTTGCCATCCGTCCGGGTTTCCCCGGATTTGTCCTAGTTTGGACGGCGTCTGGGCCGGATTTTATCTTTATCTCAATGTAAGAAGAGATAATAACATTTTTTTACACATAACTATGTGTAAAAAATTGTTGACATGTCCGGGTTTTGGCTATAATCTGGAAAATCCGGGGTTTTCACTAATCTTGTCCTGGTTCCCAAACTTTACTGATGGCAACCCTACACCAAAAAGTGTTCAAAACGGCTATAAGTTTTCACTTAAAAAAATACAATGAATATCCTTGATCGCAGCCAATAACCCTGACAGTCCAGTGTAAAACGCTGAAGGTATCAAAGCTCGCTGATGAATAAATCAGGCAGACACGTATCTAGGTCAATCTTTATTGAAATTCAATATTCTGACTCCGAGAGAGTGCAAGGAAATAAAAAGTACCGTTTCTATTAACTTGTTGTGGACCCGACTCGGATATTGAGTTCTTATTGGAAATGTCTAGTTAGATATACATATATACCTAGTAGGTACAGATCAGGATTTTGAAACATTGCAGTTAAAATACAAACGGGGATTATAGGCTCGACTCGGTGTGAGTATTCGGAGTAGTTAGGAACGTACCCAAAAGCAGCCCGTTTAATGTTGCCACTGCTGGTTGGACACGGGGTCTTCTCTCGTAAGGAGAGAGTCAAGGCCATAATCAAACACGATGACCCCAGTGCGAGTTGGTGGACGACGCATCACCTCGAAATATTCTAGAACCATGTCGGTTACTTCTAGATGTTTTTCTTAATATTGTAATAATAAGAAGAATATAAACAAAAGGCCATTTATCATATAGGGTGTGAGACTTGGGAACCTCCTTATCCTTGCCCTGTGGGCACCATGTGTGTGTGTGTTGTGTGATGTCTACCCGGTCTCCCTGCCGAGAAAGGATGAACGTCTGCCTCGCCTTTCGAAATTCGTTGGGGAGGGACTGGAATGAATAAACCTTACTGGGCTACTCGGCTAAAAGCTTTATCTGGCCGAGTCCAAAGTCCAGAGTCTCTTTAACAGTCCAAAGTAATTTCTGAAGGATGCTAGTTGAGAGCGAGCGAGTCCTCGGACCCGAGATGGAGCGGTTGGCCATGGGTTTGAATTCCTATTTGACTGCGATGCGACCAAGTAAAGGTAGCGCGGTGTGGGCAGCTGAACAGGAGCTGCGATATCTAGGCGATATGGGCCTCAGGGACCAAAATGGTCCCTGAAGCAAAACCGTGGCTAGGAATAGTCGTGGGCGTGGACCTATCACTGCCCACCATTTTTGTAGCCGAGATGCTATGCATTAAAGGTCCGAAACTTTACCAACTTTACCCACCAACAAAAGGAATAGGCATAACGACAGGTCCTGCCATTATATTAAATTATTTGATATAATGAGAGTATTGAAATGGAATAAAATATGTACCAATTTTAATTTTGATATTTTTTAGTTTATCTTACTTTATGATCATTCAAAGATGGATAGGCAAGTCCATTTTAAAAGTACGAAATTATTAGACCATTGGAAAACCCATTCAATTTCAAGTTACTTTTGTTATGAAACCAGTTCTCTAAACGCAATATTTAATATAGCTCCCATACAAACTTTACGTGCGACGCATAAAAAATACGACAGCGTGACGTCACGTTTCTGTAGTGATTTGTATGAAGCGTTTGTCCAAAAGTCCAAAATTGTGATTTTAAAATCGTGATATCACGGAAAGTTTTTGAGATAACAAAGTTATTCTTTCACCTGTGTTTCAGTTATGGAGTAGCCTTTTGATTTGAAATGTTCATTTATTTATTTCAATCAATAAATAAATAAATAAATGAATTTGATTTGGCACATTAAATCAAAAATGGGTCGACATGCCTATTATAGCGCGGAAGTTAGGGCACAGGGTTAGGTAGTCTAGTTATTAAAACTGTTCTCTAGAAACATCTCCCACAAAATGAAATAAACGAGTGTGCTAGAACTACGAAGCTGCTCAAATTTAATTTGAAGGATGTATAAAATAAATGAGATGAGATGTATGAACGTAGCATCACAGATTCACAGACGAACTAGCTAAGCCAGACGTGAATTCACCACTCGGTGCGCTTGTTCTGAAGCAATTTGTGTAATACACGGTTTATCTATGTAAGGTTGTATAAATTGGAAGAAGATTGAGCCGACAAGAGTAGGGTGTCCATAAAACACTCACATCCATGTTTTCTAAAAAAAGAGTACATAAGAATTTTCTGTTATCTTTTATAGTGTAAAATAAAACATTGTTTAGTCTATTTTTTATAGAACGACTACTTAATTATCTGGTCATAACGTGGCCTGCGATTAAATTTGAAATGACCCGTGTAAGTAAAGCAGCCAAAAACTCACGCAAAATTATTACATAACTTTAAACACTCCTGTTCCGTTTGTAGATCAGAAAATTAAAAATTATGACGTGTTCGGCAACACCGTTGCTCGTAACTGTGTAAAATAAACCAGTATTTCAAATAAAAATTGAAAAAGTTCAAATAACTTCGTTGCTAACGCACTGCGCTCGTCACTCGTATATTTCTCCAGTAATGTTCTTTTAGATTGATGGCACCCTACCGTAGAGTTATTACGTTCGTTCGTACACCGCGTCTGGGAAATCATACAGGGGCTTGATTCTAGAAGGCTAAAACCAAAACGAAAACACACCGGCATAACAGGACCTCTTCGCGTAGTCCGCCTGGGAAAGTATCACATTTTGACTAGTTATTCGACCATCAAACAGTTTAGTGCAAACATCCGTGTGTTCCAGTTTGAAGGACAATGTTTCGAGGTAAATCATAGGACATAGGTGAATCATCTTATATATCTGGGTGACGGGAGCAGTACAGTGCACTAGGTAATTAATTATTTGGGCTCTTTATGTCCCAATAACGGCGTGACACATTCTTATTAGGCAGCCATGTAGCTTACCATCAGGCATATGTCCTGCTCGTCTTCTATGACAGCACAAAATCGCATCGACTTTCGGAGTTAAGTTACATGTAATTTGGCTGGCCTGGTGACGTAGTTGGTAGTGAGTCTGGCTGCGAAGCCGTGGGTCGTGGGTTCGATCCCCACCCAGTGCAAATGTTTGTGTGATGAATTTAAATATTTTGTACTGTGCCTGGGTGTTTTCTATCTACTATACTCGTATAAAATTCTCGTGTCACAGTTTTCGTTGCCATAATCCTCCGAAACGGCTTGACCGATTTTGATGAAATTTTTTGTGCTTATCCGGTATCTATGAGAATCGGCCAACATATATTTTTCATCCCCCTAAATGTTAGGGGTAGTCCACCCCCAAAACTTTTTTTTTAATTTTTTAGACAAAATTTTTATTTTCTATTTTTTTATGATACAACATACAAAAATATATACAATACTCAATTTTCACCCTTCTACAATCAACCCTTATTTTTTAATAGCCATTTTAGTAATTTAATCATTTTTCCTCTCCGGTCGAAAACTGATCAATCGTCATTTAATTAGTTATCCCCGCCAGATGTCTATAGGTGTCACTTCTGACCCAGTAAACATCACGATAATTTGGGGATCAAAAGTAGCCTATAGCAAATATATAAGTAGTTTGAACACGCTAATCTCGGGAACTACTAGACCGATTTAAAATAATCGTTCACCGTTCTTTCATATGTTCGTAATACTTGAACGCTGTAGGTTATGTATATGTACCTCGGGCGAAGCCGGGGCGGGCCGCTAGTGTATAATAAGTATGTATTTAAAAATATACACGTATTATATCAGCTATCTGGCTTCCATATTACAAGCTTTGCTTAGTTTGGGGTCAGATAGTATTGTGTGTGAAATGTCCCCCCATATTTATTTATTTAATTTACTTAGATATTAGTTTAATTGACAATTTGGACATTTACTGTCATAGTTGTGATAAATTATTTATTATAATTTTTTATGACATCAGAAATTGCCTCTCATTGTAATTTAATGCAATAAGTAGAAAATTATTACAAATCATTTGTACGCAAGAATAAGCAGAGCGTAAGGAAAAACCGTTTCATTTTAACATCTTCTCTAGGTACCTACATTCATAGCAAATAAATAAATAATCATTTCATTCAAAGTTTTCAAGTTCTGTAGGGGGTTCCTCACAAAGGTCAACATCCATTTTCTCCCTTTATAAAATAAACTGGCAAACGCATTAGGTAATTGACATAATTTGTCCTAAAGTTTCGTGGCTGACCTTTGGGATTTAATTAACTACTACTACCAGCCCTTCTACTTAACTAGATCGGCTTTAGCTTTGCTTGCTGTCTCTATCTATTCAAGCGAAAAGAATAGAGAGGACGACATCAAAGCTAAGACAGTTTTCGTTAGGAGGTAGACCCCCAGAGCCCCGAGGTAGACCCCCAGAGCCCCGAGGTAGACCCCCAGAGCCCCGAGGTTTATCCACGCAGTTCCTGTGTTAAAAAAGATCATTTCTACCGCAGGCTCTTTTCCATTCCTGCGAAAGTATTTTAGATGAATTTCAACAAGGAAAATTTTTAAAAGAGTATCTTTAACACCTATACGGGCTGGAAAAACGTCGTCTGATTTTGCAGATGTTTTAAGCGACGATTATTACTAACCATAAGGCGGATCGTTTGCTTATTCATACACTTATTGTAAAAAAATACTAGGCAAAGTTTTTTGTGCTATTATTATACGAGTACCATTACGAGTATAAGTTTAAATATGCGTATTCATAAGACAAATGTTCATCCCAAGCAACCAGATTCCCCAACATCTCGCATTATACAAACCGATCGATACCCTTATTAAGCAGATTCAGTAATATGTAAGTCAATGGCTAACTTTATTTAACTTGATACCTTTTGTTTAACTATTATAGGTTTATACACAGGTTTTATAGGTTCTTAGTAGTGGTAGGACTCTTTGCCTCCGCCTGGGGAAGTAACACACCTTTGCCAGTTATCCTTCCGCCAAGCAGTAATTGGCAAACATTACTATGTTCCGGTTTGAAGGGCAATGTTTCCAGAGAATTACATTGCTTAGAGATAAACATCTTAGATATCTGGGTGACGAGCGCAGTGCAATGATAGGTAATGATAGCTGCGTAGCTGCGTATTACTGTAAAAATAGTTGACCGCCATCTCGCCTGATGTTAAAGTTGATGACGATGCGGACGATGCGGTCTGCAATAGAGCGTTGTTACTAGAAAAAAAAAACTGATTCACTTTCGATTTGAAAACACCAAGATCGTAACCATCGGGAAACCCCACTCAGACAACGCATACCACAGCCTAGACGTTCTTATCACAAGAGTCAAGCTCTTTGGTCTTCGATTAGCTAGCAATTTTGCCGCGATGTTCAATTTTTGAAGGTTTTTTTAACAAATTTGTCGTGGCCAATAATAATAATAATAAGTCATCAGCTGTTAACACGAAAGCCCGTCTTTTTTTTACCGTTAATTATTTAAATGTATTTTTTTCACATTTTTATTACAAATTTATACAGAAATATACAAGCAATATTCAAAAATCAAGAATTCAACATAATTTTGGCGCAATAATACCTCAAAAGATGGAAAAAACAATATTTATCAACATGTACGACATGACAGATGTCTGTCAAAGAAAACTAATAGAAATAAAATTATTTGGATAAACAACTAATAATACAGGTAAATGATAACACGGTCGAAGAAACGAGCTACAGCGTCACGACACGCACGCCCACCACCTTCCGCCCGTTCGTCGTCGTCTCCGAGTATCTCGTCGGATGAGTTCCATACCACCCGCGAGACCAGCGACTCGTCGAGCGACGCGAGCGAGCCCGGACGACACCGCCTACAAGACCAGGGCGACGTGGCCGTCCCCGCTGCCGGCACGCTTGGGGCCTGAGAGGCAATCTGTCTCACGCCCGGCCCTCGCTACCGGTGGTGTAGTGCGTCGCATGCGATGGTCTCAAACCATGAATGAGAACTGCATGCGCGCCTATTACAGGGCAACAGAGGAGGAACTAACCTGACCGCGTATTGTGCCAGGATGCTGTCTCTGTTTCAGACCTTCGAACCGACCGTCGCCGTTTCCGCTCAACGATTGTCTGACCAAGTTCGAGCCATCAGGCGCTGCAAGCTGCTGGATGACTCGACACTTGATCAGCTACGCCTGGAGGAGGAGCGTGCTCGCCCAGTTTCTATCTCGACCCGGGATCCGCCCGCCGCGTCGTCGACGCTGACACTGGCTTCAGTGCCAATGACAGCGGCGACACTTGCGGCGCAGGTTGACCCCGATATCGAGGAGGAGATTTGGCGAGTAATAGCTTATCTGACCAGGTAAGAGAGCAAATGAGGAGCACTTTGGAAGACGCGATCTTCCAATATCGACTCACACCAAACTCTAGGCCACGCTTACCGCGTTTGCCCACCCATAAACGAAATTTGGCTTTGATGGAGCCCTGAATACTTTGCTAGTGCCCTACCTGGGAACTAGCAAAGATTTGACTGATACCCATTCTATTCTGTACTGCGGTGCTATCGCGGCGTGTCGCGTTGCACGTGTCAAGTTTCCAGACACTGACCGCGCAACGCGAACCACCGGAAGTGTACCCGCTTGGCAAGTGCGAATAGAACGGCGTATCAGTACATTCAGGACTCTTATTGCAAAGCTAATCTGCTTCAGCCAGGGGAACAGTCGTCCCCGAGTCATGCGTTTCGTAGCACAGGCATTTGCTGGGACTGGTACCAGTCCTCAGCACTATCTTGCCAATGTTGCGGAACGTATTGACTATCTGAAGCAGAAAGTTTATGCGTGGGCAAACCGTATTCGCCGCTACAGAGAGCGTGTGAATCGATACAGAGAAAATCGCGACTTCCAGAGTGATCAAAGGAAGGTATACCGAAACTGGGAAGAGAATAGTCAAAGTGTGAGCGATGGGCAGCTACCGGATGCTAGCGCTATGATAAACTTCTGGCGCAGCATCTGGTCGGTGCCTGTCGAGCACACGGAGGAACTTGGATGCGTGTTGTCGAACGCGCGTGTGAGTCTATCGATGCCATGGAGTCTATTACGATAGACTCCGTAGACGTTAGTTGTGCTATCCGGACGGCTCAGAACTGGAAATGTCCTGGGCCGGACGGATTGCACAACTTCTGGATAAAGTGGTTTCGATGCTCACATGAGCGTTTGGCAACACAATTCCAAGAAGCCCTTGAGGCGGGTTCTCTTCCCAGTTTCATGACCACCGGAGTCACCTTCCTGCTCCATAAGTCTGGTAGTACCACGGAACCGAAGAACTACAGACCCATTACGTGCTTACCCACCACCTATAAGCTGCTTACATCCATTCTGAGAGCAAAATTAACGCGCAAATAGTCGCAAATAACGTTTTGGCCTCCTCTCAGAATGGATGTAAGATTGGGTCCCGTGGTACTAAGGAGCTGCTCCTCATTGACACGACCATTTGCCAACAAGTCAAACGAAACAAGGGAGCCCTCTCCGCTGCTTGGATTGACTATAAGAAGGCCTATGATGCGGTGCCCCATTCATGGCTAGAGAGGGTTTTAGAGTTGTACAAAATAAATCCAACTCTGAAATCTTTTCTAAGCAAATGCATGGGACAGTGGGTCTGAGTCCTTCGTCAACCAGGTAGCGTAGACAGCTCTTTGTTTCGGAGGACTTGATAAGGATTGAAAGAGGCATTTTTCAGGGTGACAGTCTAAGTCCCCTATGGTTCTGCCTAAGTCTGAATCCTCTCGGCACTCTGCTGAAGGATTCAGAGTTAGGTTATCGTCTTCGTAGAGGAGGTGAGGTTATATCTCATTTGTTGTACATGGACGACCTCAAACTTTTTGCACCGAAACGCCAAGACTTGTTGGAGCTATTAAAACCACGGAGGTTTTTAGTAAAGCCATCAAGATGGAGTTCGGTGTGAACAAGTGTGCGGTCATGCATGTACAGCGAGGGAAAGTAGTAAATTCAGAGAATTTACAACTTTCCGAGACTATAACTCTCAGATCTCTCTCCGAAGACGAGACCTACAAATATCTCGGTATGTCACAGTCATTGGGTATATCAGCAGATGACATTAAGAAATCGGTGAAGGAGCGCTTCTTTTGCCGGCTGACAAAAGTACTTAAAAGTCTTCTGTCAGGCGGTAACAAAGCGCGAGCCTTCAACGGTTGGGTAATGCCTCTGCTGATATACTCCTTTGGCATACTGAGGTGGACTCTGAC
This sequence comes from Ectropis grisescens, assembly GCA_017562165.1. Classification (NCBI taxonomy): domain Eukaryota; kingdom Metazoa; phylum Arthropoda; class Insecta; order Lepidoptera; family Geometridae; genus Ectropis; species Ectropis grisescens. Next base: position 5,504,689 of record CM029781.1, on the reverse strand, counting down.
TGAGCTCGACACCCTGGACAGGAAGGTCCGTCAACTGCTCACAACTCATCGCATGCTACACCCGCGCTCGTCTGTTATGAGACTGTATATTCCGCGGAAGTGGGGAGGTCGAGGCTTTTAAATGCCAAGAACCTACACAACCGCCCTAACGGGACCCGATGTGAATCTGCTCGCGTCGGTGAACTGGCTACGCTTCGGGGACCTCTTCGGAGAAACCGAGGGTTTTGTCTGTGCAATTGCAGACGAGGTTATCAAGACGAACAATTACCGGAAATACATAATGAAGGACGGTACGGTCGACATCTGTCGGGCATGCCGCCGTCCAGGCGAATCTCTTCGTCATGTTATTTCCGGTTGTTCGCATCTTGCTAACGGCGAGTACTTGCACAGACATAACCTAGTAGCCAGGATCATCCACCAGCAACTTGCTCTTCGACACGGCCTTGTCGAGTCCGAGGTGCCGTACTATAAGTACGCACCTCTGCCAGTTCTCGAGAATGGTCGTGCGTTGCTTACTGGGACCGCTCTATCATCACGGACAGGACTATTGTCGCCAATAAGCCTGATATCGTGCTGGTAGACCGGTCTCAACGTCGAGCTGTGATCGTCGATATCACCATACCACATGACGAGAACCTCGTGAAAGCTGAGAAGGACAAGCTTAGCAAGTACCTTGACTTGGCTCACGAGGTTACCGCCATGTGGAATGTTGATTCCACGATCATAGTCCCCATAGTCGTGTCGGCAAACGGCCTTATAGCGAAAAGTCTCGACCAACATCTCAAGAGACTTTCGCTAGATGGTTGGATCAAGGGTCAGATGCAGAAGGCGGTCATCCTTGACACAGCGCGCATCGTCAGGAGGTTCCTCACTCTGCAGCCCCTAACCACCGGTAGCTTGGGCCCTGCCCGCTGCTGGCGGCAAACTAGGTTTAAGTTTTATAATGTTTTTATGTTGTTTTATATATCAATATTGTAAAAACTTAGGCTTAAGAAAAGAAATAAATACGATAATAATAATAATATTAATAATAAAATTTTATTTGCTAAAAAGATATCTTACAAAACATTGGTGCGTCGGTCCCGAACTAGGTTTAATAATGTTTGTTGGATGTATTTTTTGGTCTTAGGGAATACAGACCCAAGCTACCTGCGCTCAGGGCGAGACGGGGCATCATCGAGCTCGGTTTTAATCTGATCTCGACGTTTTCATTTATTACATCACACGCATTGCTAGAACGAGGGGAAAATTGCGACCCGTTAACATTTGCGTTACTTCATTATCTTAAATTATTACCATAAGCAGCCCACTAAATGTTTGCAATGCTGCGACTCCCTCACAAGAAGAAAGTCAATGCCACAATCCACGCTAACCCAGTGCCGGTTGTCACCTCGAAAGATTCTAGGTATATGTCGGTTTGTGTCAGTGCTCACCACGTTGCGCACCAGCGGTGTGCCTGGGATTTGAGCCCGAGGCTTCCGGATCGGCTGTCACGGTTCTCCCGGCTAGACCAGGCGTAACTTCAAAAATATCAAATAAATGAGTTAAATTTCAAACAAGCCAACGCGAACGCCATCTTAACTTAAAATGCAGATAGTACATACAAATAAGTACAAATTATTTTTGGAAGATTTACGAATATTATTACTAGGTACATAAGTATTTAACCGACTTCAAAAAACGAAGTACGCGATTCAGTTGTACGTTTTTAACCCCCGACCAAAAAAAGGGGTGTTATAAGTTTGACGTCGATGTCTGTCTGTCTGTATGTGTGTCTGTCTCTGGCACCGTAGAGCTCAAACGGATGGGCCTATTTCGATGCGGTTTTTTTATTTGAAAGTTAATATCCGTGCGGATGTTCTTACCTATGTTTTATCGATTCAAGATGGCCGCCGCCTCAAAATGGCGGACAAAATATTTCTTCACAACTTGCCTCAATATGGGTATCAAATGAAAGGGCTTGACTAGTAGAATACTATACACTATAAAACAAAACAAATCAAAGATGGCCGCCACCACAAAATGGCGAATTATATAATTTTTTTCACTACTACCTCAATACGGGTATCAAACGAAAGAGCTTGATTAGTAGAATACATTGCACTATTACAAATTTCAAATCCAAGATAGCCGCTTCCACAAAATAGCGAAATACATGTCTATTTTCACAACTCCCTTAATATGGGTATCAAATGAAAGGGCTTGACTAATAGAATGTTGTACAGATAACAAATCTGAGGTAGTCGGGGGTTAATCAAAATTTTTAATTTTGTTCTTGTTATTATTATTTGTAGGTACGAAAATGTTACGCGATACCTCAGTCAATTTTGAATCGATTTTGATGATAGATCAGCAGGTCTACTACGAAGTCCGATAAACGATATATTGGCTGAAGTCATGGACGTTTTATCCCACGAAACACAATCGGTCGGTTGATGACACAAAAACTATCAAATCAGCGTCGGTCGGAATGAACGAAACGCCCGATCAGATCAACCGATTGTGTTTCGTGGTATAAAACGTCCATAACTTCAGCCGATATATCGTTTATCGGACTTCGTAGTAGACCTGCTGAGTTTGGTTCATAAGCATTAAATGTTCCCGCTGCTGGGACTCGGGGCCTTCTCTCGCAAGGAGAGAGTTTTAGGCCATAATCCACCACGCTGGCCAAGTGTGGGTTGGTGGATGACACATGACCTCTAAAGATTCTAGGTGCATGTCGGTTTCCTCACGATGTTTTCCTTCACCGTTTTTAAGTTAGCGGCATTACGCACATGACTTCGAAAAGACAGTGGTGCGTGTGGTGGGATTCGAACCCGGAGGCTCCGGATCGGCAGGCGCCGTTCTCCCAACTAGACCAGCCGTAACTTTAGCCGTAGAGTTTGGTTGATCATCTAAATGTTATCCAACAAGCTGTGGTCATTTTTGAAACATCCACAAAAAACTAAAACTTAAATTTCATCAGATAGATGAAATCAAGCGACGACGCGACGTAAGGATAGCTTTTTTTTGTAATAGTAAAATATGTTTTGAAAGAATGAAAACCTTCAACAAGTCATAGAAACAATGAAAATGAATTAAAAATTACCATTGAAATTTATTTGGAAATTTGAAATTACCAAAATTAATTTTGGGCGAGTGTCTGATATTTGATTTGATACAATGCTTTTACGAGGGTCAAACTGAAAGTTCTTAGAAAATCAAAAACTGATTACATTAGCCAGTTATTAGTTTTATTATATCTTTTCAAAATATTGTCCATTCACGTCAATACACTGCTGCATGCGATGGAACCACTGGGAAAAGCACTTTGCCCACTCGTCCTTAGGGGTCTCTTCAATGGCATCGCGATACGCAGCCACCGCTTCTTCAGCATTCATAAACCGCTTTCCTTTAAGTTTTTCTTTAATTTTTGAAAATAAATAAAAATCACAAGGCGCGAGGTCGGGGCTATACGGCGGGTGACCCAGTAATTCAACGTTTGATGTCGCCAAATAGTCGATCGTTCGCTTGGCGGTGTGCGATGAGGCGTTGTCGTGGTGAAGGAGGATCCTACTGCGAGGTCGTTTCTCTCGAACTTTTTCCAAGACAAGTGGCAAACAATTGGTAGTGTACCATTCTGCAGAAACTGTTTTTTGATCCTCTAACACAATTGTTGCGAAATGACCTATCCTTCCAAAGAACGAGGCCACCATTTTTTCCCCGCACTTCGATCTCTCTTCACTTTAGTTGGCAACTCCTCGAAAGGAAACACCCACTGAGCAGATTGTCTTTTGGTTTCAGGATCATAACAGTAAATCCAGCTTTCGTCACCTGTTAGTATGTTGAACACAGCATTTGAGTCACCTCCGTTAAATCTTTCAATCATTTTACGGCACCAATCCACACGATGGAGTTTTTGAGCCTCAGTCAAATTATGAGGTATCCACCGGGCGCAAAGCTTCCTGACCGCTAAATGTTCGAGTAGAATTTTGTGCACTTGACTCATACCGATGCCTAAGCTTGTCCGAATCTGCTGATAGGTCACTCTTTTGTCAGTCTCTATCATACGCCGCACAACACAGGTGTTATCTTCAGTCGTCGCCGTAGAAGGCCGTCCCTCACGTAAATCATCAGTGAGATTAGTGCGACCACGTTTAAACTCATTAAACCAGTTGTAAACAGTCGCACGAGATGGGGCTTCATCGTGAAAGGCCATCGTAGTCTATCATAACTTTCTTGTTGACTTAAATGACATCGAAAGTCATAAAAAATCATTGCACGAAAATTTTCTCGTGTTAAATTCATGTTGACGTGACACAGACAATTTTCAATTTGCCGCCAAATCGTAAAACAAATGACAAATGAATGAAGTATATACTCAGTAATATTGGCAAAGAGTTCTATTTTCAAATTATAGAATTATTTTTTTATTATATTGTTTATAAGTGGCCAGTTCTAAGAACTTTCAGTTTGACCCTCGTATCTGGACGCCATCTTCCATGACGTTAAGCGACGATGCTATCTACGCTGGGTCCAACATTTCTAGAAGAAACCATTTCTCTCTGGAATTGAAATCATGTATTCTAAATATATCAGGGAATATCCTCTCAGGCAACGTATTCCACAGGTGAGACTTAGGTGTTCTTGAAAACAAACCATTTCTTCTAAATCTTTTGGAACATCAACCATGAAACGATGTCGCCTTTTCATCCTTCAAGCAGGCCGATAGAATAAGACAAGGTGATATAATAATATGATCATCATCATCATCATCAGCCGCAAAACGTCCACTGCTGAACATAGGCCTCCCCCTAGAATTCCACAACGAACAGTCCTACGCAACCTGCCACCAGCGGTTTCCAGCGACCTTTGTAAGGTAATCTGTCCATCTAGTGGGAGGTTGTCCAACACAGCGCCTTCTGGTTTCCGGTTCGTGGTCGCCACTCGAGAACCGTTCTTTCCCATCGGTTGTCAGTTCTGCAAGCGATGTGGCCTGCCCACAAATAATTATATGATAAGATCATGCATTTCAGCTACACATTTTCCGAAATGTATCCGAAAAATAAGATAAATTTTGAATCCAAGAATAGATATACAAGACGTTAAAGTTGATCCATGGCAAAAGCTCGTCTTGATAGGTTGTCGTCAAAATAGTACAGTTGTACGTAAAAAAGGTCTACTGCGTGATTACTTAAAACAAATATTAAATAAGTGAAATCAAACGGAAGCCTGTAAAACAGCCTTCATTATGCGTTAAATCTCTCAAACAAATACGTCTGGACTCAGAGCCCAAACAACCGTTCGTTGTCTGCAATTAGGGCCTTTTCGCATTGTACCTGGCCTTATCATGAACAGTTGTGATACGATGAATTTGCGAAACAATTGACGTTCAACATTGCCTGCACTCCAACATAAACCTTATCACCAGAAAATATGGCTCAGAGTCCCGGTGTAAAATGAGTAACGCTATTTGGATCAAACATTCATGGCAATAAAAGTTCATGGTACCATTTTGAGCCTTACTTTTAGCTCTTGTCGCGATAGTAGTTGCCGAATCAATTGATGATCAAATTTTCGTGCATAGAACCACGAATCTTATCACCGTGCAATACGGATCATAATCCCGGTGTATGAAGGGTTTAATGCTATTTTTAAAAAGCCTTTTTTAATAGTACTCTGGGAGTTCAAACAAAAGCGAAAACTCGAATAACTATTATGCAGATATACAATGTTCATACTTATAACACTTTTCATTTGTTTTTTGCTATGTCACAAAATGTTCAAAGCGCCTCAAGAAATTTTCACGAAATTTTCTTGTTGTATTTCAAAAACCACTACTACACCGATTTCGATAAAATTTATATGGGACCACCTCTGAATTATGATACCAAAGAAAATTGATTCACAATTGGCGAACGCGTAACATATGTACATGTCGCAGCCGGATCGTATAATCCGCTGTATTACATTACGGCTAGCCGTTTTGAAAACCAGGGCCGTTTTGTAAAGCGGCGGTTTGACGATTAGCCAGATTGAAAGCGGCTGATTGAAAAACAGCCAGAATGTATTCGACGCCATACGTCATTCAAAACGGCTAGCCGTATTGTAATAAAGCGAAAGATTAGCCGCCGCTTTGACAATTTTTAGTTCCGATTCTTAACACTCATGGCGCTGTCTGACATAACAACAACATGGCGTTGAAAACAGTACGTGTGTTGCTAAATTGCTAAGGTGACTGTGGGTTCTGGTGTTCGGCGGAATCCTACACAATATTATTGGGGTGGTTTACCACCGTCCACCTTGCTAAGACTAAATCGGACCGGGTAGGTTAAGAAGGACCCAGATCCGACTCGGAGCACCCCGACTCCACCTAGTCTTGTCGCTACTACCCCTAGAGTGTATATAAAAAATGCGGGAGCCAGAAGCTCAAGGGAGGTCCTGAGTGGAGCGAGCCATGCGAGGCCGAGCGCAAGTAGTGGAGCGTAGGCCGAGTATGGAGAAGCGACACTCAGGGCTGACCGCAGAGCTTCTGGCGGGAGCCCACCCGGAGTCACATCTCAATGATGACGCTTATCCAAGTGCACCATATTTCTTAGGTGTACCATCACCAATATCAAGTTAGGGGCTTTCAAGTTTTATCTGAGAGATATGAAGTTTAAAAAAAAGTGTAAGAAATATGGCAAGAGATGATGTGTCAGCTTTTTATGATTAATACAATTAATTTTCATTATTTATTTTGTAAGTATGGTCACCCTACAATTTAAGCAGTAGTACAATGCGGCTAAACGTTGGCCGCCGTATTGAAGAACGTATAGCAATGACATTGCGGCTATTCGTTGAACCGCCGCATTACAAAACGGCCCTGTTTTTCAAAACGGCTAGCCGTAATGTAATACAGCGGATTATACGATCCGGCGGCGACATACATATAAAAAACATTCAACCGTACTGAAAGCTTCCCGTTTTTTTAGTCTCTTAAAAATATAAAAAAATTCAGAGATATTCTGGATAACAAATCATACTTATAGAATGTGTTACCGTCGCGTCGAATGTCGTTATTTGTTCAATTCAAATAATGTAACGTGATGTGATCATGACAATAAGAGACGATGGTAGAGACCCTGGGCGCAAACAAACGTGGACCCATAATTAGGGACAAGGGACGAGGGAACAAAAGAAGGGATCGGATGTGTCGCCATTGTGAAAGATACGGGCACACACTATCACTTCAGACTAATGTTGTAAATGTCAAATAGCTCTATCTGTCACACCGGCCCTTTGTCATCTTGACAAAATGAAGACTGATTTTAGTGAAGTTGTAGTGGTTCAGAACAGTTTTAGTAAGCAAATTAAGAAAAAAAGTGAATTAGAAACATTGGATTTTGTGCAGGGGTCGGCAACACGTGACCCACTTCCTGCTACTTGCTACTTATGTTATCGCGAATACAGTTTTTTCAAAGGCTGAGTATGCATATGTGATTATATCGGCTGTTCTCCAGCCAGTCATAGACTCAGAGATTGAGAGCTTGAGTCCATAATAAGGTTTTTAGGTTTCTCGCCCGCGCCTAGTGCCGACGGCATTGTAACAATTTGAGTATCGGGCCCAACACTCCTGCATCCCACAAGTGCACAGCCAGTCTTCCTAACGCTGCTCCACGCTATCAAGGAGTAGAGATTGTCCTCTTCGCCGATGACAGTCCACTTCTCTATTAAGAATACAGGTTGCATGCGATGATATTGTTTAGTATCAAAATGAGTAGGGTGCAAAACAAATGAAACTTTTAGAGGTGTAGTAAAGAAGTAGCTCGCTTTTACCTACTTTTTTCACCATGCGGCCTATGGCACCTAAAAGGTTGCCGACCCCTAATTTAGTGCATTCTGAAACAATAGACGTGGTTAGTCGAAAAACTTGATTTTCAAGTGAAAACTCCTTTGAGTTCTTTTTGTAAGAGAAAATCTTATGGCTTCGCGTCACCGTCTCGCTAACTTAGCATCAGCCTTCTGCCGCCTTCTGCTTTTTTGGTCTGGCTCTAAAATTTGAAAAGCAGTAGAGGTCACTTGAGGGCAGACACCATAGGTCTCTTCGCAAAAAAAAAAAAAACAATACAAGGTACGTAGTAGTCCTAATGATGTCTCAACGGAAGATTCTTAAGGTTAATAAATGAAAGTTCTAATTCTTATGTTTTCGTACTATTGGATAAACAACAATAGTTATTTGTTATACAAGAGTGCAAAGTTGATTATTAACCGCGTGCTCAATTTTGATGACCGAGCAAGCGAAGGATTCTAAAATTGATTCAAAATTAGAATCCTGAGCGTAGTAAGGGAATTAAAACAGCACAAGGTGAAAAGTCTTTGCACTCGAGTGCAACACGTAACTTTTCATTCCACCTCAGCGAGGAAATGACTAAGTGCAAATTTTTAAATGGTTTTCGCGCTAAGCAAATTAAAAAAAAGTAAGTACACCAAGGAGGTTCCGAGTCTGAGTTTTTAACATATAAAAAAAAATGTATGATGCATTCGGCACCAAGGAGGTAGAAATAAATATGTTGAATTATGTTTTGAATTCAAAACCTCAGTTCACACGATGTTCTAAATTCAAATTTACTTTAACCTCTAGAGGGTAAAAAACCGTTTAAAAACGACTTTTGCGCCCTGATATCGAGGAGCAAAAGTACTCTTTCCGAGCTGGTGGGATGAAAAATAACATTCAATTCAATTAGATTATTATACATTACTCGTAGCATAGGTAATATACTCGTTTGAAGTATGGATGGTTTGCGCGGGATAACTGGCGTCGTATGCTTGTTTGCTACAAATCGCAACTTCAGGAAACCTATCGCCAGAGCACCTACGCTATATGGCACGGACGCTATAAATTACTACCATGTATAATTAAAAGGCTTGCTACACTTGTCTAAATCTAGTCGACCGAATTTAGTCGCTACTGAATTTCGCCTTTTGACCGCTAGGACAAAACTGCATTTCCGTGCCCTGTACGCCATAGCATAAATTAAAAAATAAATAGTATGTATGTATAAAACACAATATTTTGATAAAGTGCGTTTTTTAGCCAACTATAGACGTCGTTGGCGCAGAGGGCTCGCTAGCGCTTGTCAAGTATAGGCGACTCGGGCGGTCAATAGGTTAAGCGAGTCTAATAGCATTTAGTAAGCTAAGCATACTAAACTCAGAAGCAAAGATCGCTTGCTTCTAACATACTTCTGAATTCAGTCACACTAAATTTAGTCAAATGTAATAAGCCTGTTATCTAGGCTCATATGCTTACTTCGTATTTAATTTCATTAAAATTCATTCAGTTTAGCTGTTACAGAGATATGTCGAACAGACATAGAAGACCTATAGAATTCATAAAGCTTGTCATACTTACGTTACCTGCAACCTTGATTTACCAAGTGGCTGTGTACCTTTATCAGAAATAATCTAGACTCATACAAATACAACACGTGAAGAGAGAGACATTATTGCAATACACGCGACGCTCACAAGCTGGATGTTATACCACACTCTCTCACGCGGTCACGGATATTGACTCACTTTGGGTAGTAGAGAAATGGGTCCGGAAATTTTTAAGATTCTTTCTAAAATAGTTACGTCAGCCCCAAGTTTCGGCAGCTTCAAAAACAGATTAAAATGCTGGCTTATCGATCAAAGTTTTTATAGTTACAGCGACTTTTTAGAGAGTGATGGCAAAGTTTCCGTAAAATTGTAAAAAAATTGACATTGTTCATTACAATTTTAATCAAAACATAATCATTTATAATGCTAGATAGTTTTCTGTACTATAAAAATCCTTATAATACATTAATTTTGTGAAATGTGTTGGTGCTGTGTGTGAAATGTCCACCAATTTCGAACTTTGAAAATGCATACCATTTCTATGCTCTCTCTTTTGCTATATTGTATTAATTGTTGTATAAATTGTACATTTATGAATGAAGAAGTTTGACTTTGACTTTGACTTTAGAAACGTAACACTTCCAAACCCACAAAGTTTAGTCTTAATAATGTCCGTATTATTTGTAAGGGTAACTTTGAAATAAAAATTACATAAGCTGTTTTATACGAAATTACAAACATAAATAACTAATAGGAACCATTACTTAGCTATTAAGGTCTATTCGATATCAAAAACCCATCATCTATCATTATGGTATTAAATAAAACCTACTCAGCGCCCCCCGGATTTACCCGCGCAGTATTTGTGCTCGTTATTTTCACGCCGCGATAAAAAGCCACTTATGCATTAATTCAGACTATATAATGACTAAAAAGAGAAATCCAGAGAAATTACAGGGCTTAGAGATATCAGCTCTTTGATTTCTGGGTGACGAGCGCAGTGTAGTGCTAGGTAATTATTTGGACTCTTCATGTTCCAATAGCGGTGTGTCACTGTGCTGTTATGTGTCAGGCATGTTGCTTACCATCAGGTACATGTCCGGATCGTCTCGTCACCATTTATTTAAAAAAATAAGTCTGTGTTCCCAATTTCTACCCTATCCATTCAGACGTTACGACGTGATTGAGCTATAAAGATAAACCAATCGAACCATTTATATTTATCATATGTTTTTAATTTTTCATCACGGGAATGGAAACTGCGTGTTAAACGCGCGGTTTTCTCCTTGTTAGTTATATGAGTCTTCGCGTAATCAGCTAGTGTGACTTGTAAACATATCTTAATATATATAAATCTCCTGTCACGATGTTTGTTCTCGATGGACTCCTAAACTACTAAAGCCGATTTTAATCAAATTTGGAAACCGTGTGTAGATTGATCCAACTTAAAAGATAGGATAGTTTTTATTTCTATTAATGGGCTTTATGTGACCATATCCGAGCGAAGCCGGAACGGGCAGCCAGTTGTTTATACGTATTTAGGAAAAAAAAAAGTTTGGTATGTCAACATAATTATATGTAGTAATAATATTTGATATTTTGTCAAATTATACATTAGAGACAAAAATAGTTATATTTTCTACCTACAAATTTTCTGAAGCTTGGCCATCACTATCAGCACCCCCGTGGCGTTACCATCGTATTGTACCTATATCTTAAAAAAAACGCGCAGTTCAAAGTTTCGAACAGAAGACTTGAGTGGTGGCGTAGACTGTACCAACTTTTACTATCGCCTGAGATTGTAGCAATGTTGCCATTCTCAAAGAAAAATAAAACAAAGCATGTAATATTCCCGTCGTCTCCTAACAGATGCGGACAGTGGCCAAAGTTGGCACAATAAAGTTTAATGTCAACATTTTGTCATTTTAACACAAGTGGATACAATTTTCTGAAAACAAAAGAGAGCTTAGGTATATTTTCTTCCTCGGTTGTGTACTACGGCCTTTATTAATTAACAAAACTAAAATAAAATGAGAATTACAATGAGAACTACACTACGCTACTACATACGTGGGACACGCAGAAAGTTTTGACAAACTAAAAAGTAACTTCTATGAAAAAAATGCTTTTACTAAATCTTTTCATAGAACTCTACACTAGCCTCTATACAAAGTTTTATACGTCTGAACCAATTTTCAAAACATTTTTTCCAGTCCTCAGCAGACACCTCTTCCACGGCCTTCTCAAACGCTGCTAGCGCGTCTTCCGGCGATGAAAACTGTATCTGAGCTGATTTTTAATTTTAGGGAATAAAAAGAAGTCACACGGAGGCCAATTAGGACTATAAGGAGGGTGTTCCAAGTCTCTGACCGGTGTGAAGTCCAGGAAGTCCCTCGTTTTGATCGCAGAGTGCGCGGGCGTTGTCGTGGTGAAGAAGGACCTCGCGGAGCCTGGTGTTCCTAAATGAATCCCTCAATTTAGATCATCTGGCAGGTAGATGATCCCTCGAAAATGATTTTTTTTGAGAATGCCTATTTTTTAGTTATAATTTAAATTTCAAATTGCCTCAAACCCATATTTTGTTTTTTGCTAAATATATTTGCACACGTCTGGCAATGTGAAAACCATGGCTAAACCATCTGGCTTATTTTTTTATTGCTTAAACATAAAGCTACAACATATAAAAATTCCTAATTGCCTCACTGAATAAAAAAAAGAAATTGAATATGTATTGACCCATTTTGCCCCGCTTCTCATCAGGTCTGCACGTCTGGAAGAATAGGAGAGATATGTTACAAGTTTTCAGTTTGCCTCAAATAACTAACCAAAATTTGCTAGTAGCTCTCGGAATAATAGCCATGGTGATAAAAAAAACTCATCATCATCATCAGCAGCAGTCTATCTTCGTCCTCTGCCGGACATAGGCTTCTCCCATGGCTCGCCACTCAGCCCTATCCTCAGCTATACTACAAAAAACTAAGCTACATAAATTATTAAAAACATACTGTACACACGTATTTTTTCTTTTGTTTTACAAACAAGAATAGAAAGAAGATATAGTGCTTTACAAATTTCGAGTGACGTCACGTCTATATACGATTTTTCTGAAGACGTGGCGACGTCACAACTCCTTACTCCGGAAATTTGACAGTCTATATATTTGTCGATTTTTAATGATATCATAAAACAAAAATCACATGCCCCATATTTTTCCAAAATCTCCCAGACGGAATAATTATTCCGTTATTTAATTATTCCGTTGATTTTGTTTCCGTTCATCATCCCAATAAAATTACTTCCTCATGAGGCTTAGAGGGTAATGATGGAGTATACGTACAAAGATTGTCAAAGCATTGTCACCGTAAATCCCTTCAAAGCATATTTCACGTAGATATTGTACCAACTCTACCCGCAGGCCGGAAATATGTACTTTATACTCTGTGAGAAATTGCTGGAATTAATCGCAGGAAACGTATTTGTGACGCAAACTTTTTTTCGCGTTTACCTGTGTTATCGCTACGTTAACATCTCATGTTGACATAAAACTTTTCTCTATTGGCTGCGATGCTTGTTGACATTCTTGTTCTTGTGTTTTCAACAAACAAAAAACGAAACCTGTACTAACATTATAAAGCTGAAGACCTCTTGAGCTATTAGTTTGAACGCGTTAATTTCAGGTATCAAATATATACCGATTTAAAAAATTCTTCCACCGTTGAATATTTTGTAATCCTTGGGTGGTGTAGGCTATTGATTATGTACCACGGGCGTAGCCAGGACAGATTGCTAGTAGTGAATATGAATTTCAAAGTTTTTAAAATAATGACCCTTAAGGGGGTAAATTCCCCACTAGAAAGTAGATTAGATTAGCCGCGGTTTACGCAGTGACGTCCAGCTGTTATAGAGAAAATACTATATTGGTATGGAAACTAAATTAGTAGTTACATACATTTTTGTTTTATAAAGTTTTAAATTAACTTACGCCTAATTCCCGTGTGCTACGCTAAGTCGCGGCTAGTCTAATCGGGATAATGGCGGCTGGCGATCCGGAGCCCCCGGGTTCGACGCGCGCCACTGTCTTTTCAAGTCAAGTGAAAGAAAATATCGTGAGGAAACTGGAATGTACCTAGAATCTCTCGAGGTCATTTGTGTCAACCACCGACCCGCGCTAAGCCGGCGTGGTGGATTATGGCCTTGACTGTCTCCTTGCGAGAGAAAGCCCCAAGTCTCTGCAGTGGAAACATTTAGTAGGCTGATTATGCACGTGTGCTATAGTAAGTCCAGTTCAACTTAAGTTTTAGCATCGAGTCGCGGTCACGCGCGTGCACTGGCTTTAGAGAAGGACGACAGATGCGACTAAAACTTAAGCCGGACTGGATAAGTCCAGTTCTTGACCGTCTCTCCCAAACGAAAGGGCATGCATTACATTCCACCAAGAACAAAAAAAGAGTTTACTTAATAAAATTAGTACCTACCAAATACGGCCTTGTTTTTGCATGGAATAATAAAATTAAGAATTCGCCGCAAAACAGCCACACCGGAGCGTGGTTATTAAAATTTCATCCGTCTGAAGCTTTTCCTTTGCTCTAATTATACAAACCGTTCACACAGGACCAACAAATTAGCCGTAACAGCGTGTAAGATGAATTATTTAGCGTAGCATTATTTCCAGCGACGGAAATTTATATATTTTTACTATTATAGGGTTACACTTGGCTGACATAATAATATATGGAGCAAGCTTAACTAGACGACACCGATTCACTCTCATCCGGTCTAGACAAGTCTGGTGTTAAATATTTAAAACACTGTAAAAAACCACAATCAGGCAATGAATTCCACAGCCTAGAGGTTCTTTTTACAAACAAGGAGTCAAGCCTTCTCGTTCGAGTCTTTGGAACGACAGAAAAAATAATATGTATGTGGTTTTTCTGCCTTATTCTGCAGTTAATTAGGTAAGTTAAACAAATGTAGACTTAATCTTACTCGTATTAGAAGTTCGATTTAAAATCAACAGGAAGAGGCTAGTGGTAGGTGGGTTCTCGTCACTTGAGTTAGGTACCGTAGCCATTTAGTGAAGGGTAAGAAATAAAATGAAAACAGATATATTATTATAATTAATTATATTTATTTTATAAGTATTCTTTATTTTATTGGATAAAATGCATTGATCGGCTCTTAAAAAGTAAGTGTCATAAGGCCCGGCACTCACTGTTGTGTAAATGAATGCTTGTAATACTGTGTTCTGTTATTGATTATTATGTAGTAATTCCGTAAATAATTAGTTACATTGAATGCTTATAATGTATCTACAGGACTTCTCGTGACCACGGCGAGGTATTTTAACAATGAATTAAATCGTGATTAAGTCCTGTAGATACATTATAAACATTATGTGTTCAAATCGCGAAAGTTTAAAAACAATAGTTTCATTGAATCGATGTAATAACACAATAGTAGTTAAATTTATTAATCAACTTTAAGTGAACTTATATTATTGTCAAGCTGTGGCGCAATCTATTGTTTAATAAACTTAGACACAAAAGTTTGTTGAGCTGACATAAAAAAGGACGTAACACGGAACAAAGTAGGTACCTACATGTAATAATAAATGTATGTGAAATTAAAAATATATGTTTATCTAACAATGGTTTCTCTACACACGTTCAATGAGTGTATTTGATATTATTCTTCGATTTAAGATGGCATCAGATGTTTGATTGTATATGCCTATATGTTTTCTATGGTTGAAAACTGCTGCATTTTTTGGCAGTATCCCGTATGGATCTATTATTTGTAGATGGAATAAAACTGTACATATCTACTTACTGCAATTTGATTCCTATCCGAATGAATTTGTAATAATTACAAATTAATATTTTGTAGTGGTAGGACTCTGAGCAGAGTCCACCTGTGAACGTACCCACACCTTTGCCAGTTACTCTACCGTGTTCAGTGTTTCGGTTTGAAGGGCAATGTTTCCAATGAAATTACAGGACTTAGAGATATAGCCAGATGCTAGATCTCAGAGCGCAGAGCAGTGCTAGGCAATGATTTGGACTCTTCATGTTCCAATAGCTGCGTGTCACTGTACTGTTATGTGGCAGGAATGTTGCTTACCATCAGGTACATGTCCTGCTCGTCTCGGCAATCTTTATTTAAAAAAAATATTTAATATGTTATTTCTTTTTTGTTGTAACGGAATGAATAGTGAAAATCCAAGATCAGATACAATATTGCATAAGAATACATTTTTATAATGTGCACCGGGCCTTACAAATAATTGCTTTGTCTAACAATAATACCTATTAGATTAGATTGATTTGTACAAAAATAATAAAAAAGTGTACACAATCATTATTGACTATTTTATATTATATTTCGATACTTATTCACTGCTGTGTTCAATTTTAACGTTTTTGTAGAGGCAGTCAAAATTTTAGAATTTCTATAACAACTAAAGAAGACTTTAGTGTTTAATTCTAGTTTAATGATTATTATATCTATGACTTCCTCAGCAGGATGTTATTGTTAGTATTATTTTAACAATCGTAGATGTCAAATCAATTTCTTCAATAAAATCGTCAGCCAAAGTTAGGTGTATCACGCTTTCGAACACAACATTAAAAACCTTAAGAAACTGAGCATCGCCTAGAACCACACCTTTGCTTACATGAAACTCATGCAAACTTCGCCCCTGCTGTTTTAGTAAAAGAAAACGAGACTTGTTATGGTAAGTGTATTTAATGACTGAGTCATAGAATGTTTAAACAGTTTAATTTGAGTGTAACTACCCATAACAAATTCTCATTTTGACCTCTTCTTCTATATTATATCTTCTTATGAAAAAACTTTTGCGTGACAATTCCTTCAAAAACTACATTCAAAATGTTCCAGGTTCTAGTTTATTATCAGTTCCCAGTAGACTAGAAGACTATGGACATCTGCTTCTCTTTAAATTCATCAAGCATTTCAAAACGTGGTAAAAATGAAGTAAACTTTATAGTTTTTGACATCGACGATCGGAAGAAATACCAAAGGAAGTATTACAAAAATAATACTCAACAATTCCTCTTCAAATCTCAATCATTTTAGGTTGAATAAGTCTTACTACAGACTGACATCTTTCACCGACAATCTCGTTCGTGTAAAATAAGTAATTAGGTGATATGATTCATTCATTTACTTGTTTATTACGGCTTGGTTTGAGATTACTTAATACACGCATTTTGCGTAGTCTCTCTTTTGGATTTTGTACATAACTTAAAGTATCAATTGAAAACATATGGTGATTAGGTAACGTTTTAAATAAAATATTTTTAGAAACCACAATTTATAATGTTAATTTGATACCAGATTTACTATCATTATCCTTAGACAATAAGCAGTGACATCTCTATACATTCGAACCTACCATAATAAGTTCAATTCAACACCGATCATTAAAAAATCGTCAATTAATCACAATAAATAAATATTATAAGCATAATGGATTCTAATTTCACTATACATAGTCACGTCGACTACGCTACGTACATTTAGAAAATCTACAATAATTACAAATTGTTAACTAAGAATCGAGACTTTTTGAATTTTTTAGAGATCTCATAGTTGGGGTCGGTTTGTTCTTTTTCGCTTTGTTGTCTACCGCACTGAAAGTGTCACTGGTACCGCTTGATGAAGGTGTACTGAACACTGAGTTCTTGGAGCTGGGGGCACTGTTTCCTGGAGACACTCCGCTGTCGGTGCTCACCGATGCGGGGCTCGGACTGTCATTTACATTGTTACACACTGTAAGCTCCTGGTTCGGGAGAGACACAATCTGACCTATCGGCTTCTGCCTGACTAGATTTATGCTTTGGCACATATTCTTTACCTCCCCATCACCTTCCTTCTTATGATACCTCGTCAGAGTACCCGCAGACCCTGCAGAGTGGGGTCGGTACATAGGAATGAACTGCGATTGAGGGTAGTATTGCATCTCCGGCACTTGCCCCGGAACCCATGGCCCCATCGCAGCCATCGGCGGCCACATCGGCATCTGAACCATGTGAGTTCCATCAGAGTAGCCTGGAGGAGGTACCGGGACTGGCATCGGCCTCACTACACCTACTGGTGTCGGTGCACTATTAGGCCTCATAGCCGGGTGAGTATACTGACCCATATATTCTTCAGGCTCGTACATCCTCGTCTGTGCCTGTGTATATTCTATGTTAGGGAACACAGTATGTGCACCTCTTTGCATGTATGTGAACATTTGCTGTTGAGCTTGTTTCATTGCCACGTACTGTTGTAAATGCATTGCGGTCTGCTGTCTTTGCTGGATTAAATCTTGGTTGAGAGATGTGTTGCTCGTATTACCGTGGATATAGTAGATTTGCGATTGAGATGGGTTTGTGGTATTCTGGGTCATACAAGGCTGTTTCTGAGTATTGTACTTAGGATCTGTAGTAGTATTATTCTGAGGGTCCTGATACTCTTCTGGCGGTGCAATGTATTTTGGAGGCGATGGAGGAGTGACTTGCTGTGTCATAGGGTAACTAATTATCTGAGCAATATAAGGTTGCTGTTTTGCTGGGCTGTGTGTTTGGAATGTAGGGTTGAATGTCATCTGCGACATGTCTGGACCAGACCCATCCATATCTTTATAATTTCTCTGGTCGTCGTTCTTTTTATTAGTTTTTTGATTATAAGGAGCAACTTTAGGATTGTTTTTCCAGTTTGCACCGGCACTTTGAGGGCGTTTAACTGGTGATTTCGAAGGGTCCATCCAGTTGTCTCCATTGATGTGTCGTGGGTCTTGATGATGAGATTGGGCACTGCTAGACCGTCGCGGTGGAGGCGGTGACATGCCCTCTGCAACATGCGGTGGCCTGTAGTTGTGACACCGTCTGTTTGAGTTGGGGCTGTTTTGTCTGTCCATGGGCATGGGACGTGGCATGCGCCTTCTGGCTGGCGTCGGGGGGCTCGGTTGAGATGGCGAAGATTGCGATGACCTTGAATATGAGTTCCATCGTTGGACGATTCTTCTTCGCCTTTCTCTTTCTAATTGCACTTCAGTCTCACTTGATGAGTCGTAATCTCGACCCTGAAAAATGGGATGAGCATCAACTTACTTTCATCCTCACCACTATTGTTAACTTATTTTCTACGGTTTCGCTCTGACTGAATTTACCTTATCAATTTTTTCATCGAGCATTTTGAAGAAGTCTTGCTGACTCGCTGACACCTCACTGAAAAGAAAATTCATACTAAAACATTTTAAGATACAAGTTTCTTTTAGTAATTCATCAGTTAATTCCTGCATAATAAATGGTGATTTTGTAGTTTTTCTTCTCGTCTACTGTTTTTGTTTTGGTGTATCCAAAAAAGAGTAGGTACCTAACCACAAAGATATCTTTATCAGTGAGTAGTATTTACTTTTCTGAAGTAGCTAATCACAGTGGTAGAGAAAATCTTCCCAGAATTGAAACGGACAACAAAAAAAGTCATTTAAGGTCAACAATAAAATTGACGAGTCAGAAGAGTTGAATGAGTTAAGTTACAGGACAAGCTTTGATTAGTTTGGGGCTAGGTGGTGTTGTGTGTGGAATGTCCACCAGTA
Organism: Ectropis grisescens; assembly: GCA_017562165.1. NCBI lineage: Eukaryota > Metazoa > Arthropoda > Insecta > Lepidoptera > Geometridae > Ectropis > Ectropis grisescens. Next base: position 5,485,743 of record CM029781.1, on the reverse strand, counting down.
TTTATTTTATGATTTGTTACGTACACAACGGGATGGTGTGAGACAAGCGGCAGAATGTGTTTGCCCTGCTCGGGGTCATCCTCCGGATCCTCGGCGGGCGCCGTCGCGGCCGTGCCCTCCTCCTCATCGGCTTCCTTGTCTGCTGCCCCTTTAGACAAAACAACATAGTTTACTATAACTGGGGGTTTTCTACACTTGTAGGGATTGGGCACATTTGGCAAAACAACATGTTAGCACTTAGTGTTTCCGTTTAAACTACTAATTAAATATAAAATAAACGATATTTTGCAGTGGCTGTCATCTCAGATTAGAAATTTTTCGTAGTATTCTACTAGTCAAGCTCTTTCATTTGATGCCCATGTTGCGGAATTTGTGAAATAAAAATTTTATTCGCCATTTTGTGGTGAAGAACTTCTTTAATTTAAATATATGTGTACAATAGCATTTTACTAGTCAAGCCTTTTCATGTGATACCCAAATAGAGAGTTTTGTAAAACATTATTATATGTCACTAGCTGTACCCTGTCACGATTTGCTGTGGCACATTGTGATGCAAAAATTAGATAAAAACAATCCCTGATGCGGATTATATATCATTGTAAAATTTCAGCTCGATCGGTGCAGAACTTTTTGAGTTTTTGAAGCGCACACAAACCAACATAACATTTTTATGTAAGTATAGAGATTTTGTAGCGGCAGCCATCGTGGGCCTAACTTTTTTCATAAAATATAGCTATGGATACCCTCGACAAAGTAATTATTATTTTTATCAAACACTTTATGGCTTTATGGTTGGATTTTAACACTTTGACAAATTAAGATTACAGCTACACTCAGAGTCTAAAGTCTAAACTATAAATGATTAAATTAGTACTGATGGATCAAACCATAGGATTAACTGTAGGATTGGCGCATAATAAAAAAATATATTGATATAGAGTTAGAGAGACGTTGTATTTTCCGGAAAGCATTTCTAAAATATTCGATAACCTTCCTGCACACTGAACCACTCACTTCAATACTCGTCGCTACAGGGGAAAATTATAGAATTGCATTCTGTAAGTTATAGCTAAGTACAAAGCCAGGTGTGGGGAGCAATATTTATGTTCAATTGCGTGGATTCCGGTAAATGAAGGTAAGATGCGTATTTGGGGGTTCTTGTAATTTATGCACCCCTGACGGAGTTTTTCTTGGAGTACTGTGATCGATATCTTTATTTTTCCTGCAGTAACTATCGTAAAATGTTTACGACAAAATTTTGATATTTCCGAAGTTTAGCAGCAGTAGGTACATATATACCTTTTTAGTAAATGCTGACACCACAAAGCAAAAAACAATGAATCCATCTATGCTAATAACCTTAACCTTACAACAGGAAGCGAAAATTCCACGAAAGTATATTTACTAAATTCTTTCCATATTTCCCGGCTATCTTCATAAAATTTAGAACGAAGTTTCATTGTTCTGGGAGAAAATAAATAGCGGGAAGCAAGACATGTTGAAGATTAACGACGTCAGAGGTGGAGTGAGTGTCGCGAAGGAAGTTGGCTCATATTTTAAGGGGCCTCCTGACATTGAAGTTGGGTTGGTATTGTGGGAGAATCTTGCGTTATATTAAGAAACGAAACGTGGCTATAGTCATAACACAATGGCTACAGTCAAACACAGATGCAGCATGCTAGATGCATGTAATAATAAAATATTTTTAACCGACTTCAAAAAAGGAGGCGCTTCTCTATTCGGTTCATATTTTTTAAGCAGCTTACAGCAGGAGCATAGAAGATAGGGTTAAAAAAGTTTAGAACGGAAGTGACGCCTAAAAACTCCCCGTGTGTAGCCAATTTTTTTTCAGATAATCGTACCACATATAATAAAATCAAGCAATTATCTTTTTTGCAAGTGGTTTTTATAATTATTATCTGAAGGAACTTCGTTCATACCTGGTGCCCCAATTTTGAAACAATTTTGGTGAATCAATTTTGATGATTATTTTATTGTTTGATAGAACACAGTTCAAGTGGTTCCATTTAAATTTACCTTGATTTATTTAGATGACTGAGGCTAAGAACTCATGGAGCGGTTTCCAACCGCGACGAGCGACGGTTTTATTTCAAAACTCACGAAACAGCTGATTTTCGCGGTTTCGCAGCTGCCGCGGGTGAGATTTTCACCCGCGAACATGGCGTTTGATGGCGGGCGGCGACCGCGCGGGAGCCGCGTGGCAGCCGCGCGCGTCGCGGGCGTAAACCACCTCGTGAGTTTTGATTACATATATAAAATCTGCATTCTACAGAAGGGCAGGACGGGTGGGAAATTGGAAACCGCTCCATGAGGTTGTTAGCCTTAGTGACGGTTTCTTGTGAAATTTGGGCGAGTGTATGACTTTTATTTTAAATTAAACTCAGTTTTTGTTTATCCGGTGGAAAAAAAAGTCCGACAAACCAAACAACTGACTTTAATTTAAAAATAAAAACCTCAGTGTGAGTTATTTTTTTTTATTTTCAACTCATTTTAACAAAATCTGTGAAGCCAAATACTGTGGGTAGGTCAACGAAACACACTGCTCCAATGAGTCATCAAGGTTTCAGAATAAAGTGAAGAAGACATCCATTTTTACCATGGGTTTTGAATTGGCAGTTGCCTTTTTCCATTATTACACCAGTCGTACTTTTAACCACACAGAATACGTAGTAGGTATATTGTTGTGATAGACTTATCACAACAAAAGCCTTTCAAACCTTGAACTAATAGTATCGATAAATAAAAATAACGTAAATTTTATTCGAATTGAAACTAAAATGATGTTTATTTATTTACATACAGGTTATCAAATCAAACTAATGGAAATCTAAGTGGAGGAAACGATGGAAATATTAGGGCAGGGACAAGATTTATGTAACATGTATTTGATAGGAGGGAACATTTGTCTTGGGGTATTAATTTTAGATTGACGCTCAAATAGCTTTTGCCGACAGGTCTATTCTATATCTAGTAAGTTCAAATATTGTAAAAACAATGTTGCCAAACTTCATTATTATCTTTTAATGTATTTCAATGAAAAAACAACAGTTTACATTTCATTGACGCATGATTTTTTTTTTGTTTACATTATAAAAACCGAATCACTTATTTTGATAGAATGCGTAAATGTGGCCCAACATAAAGTAATCATTGTCATTCAGCGTGGTAATGTCACCAGCACGATTCTGACTGGTAGTGAGCTTCATTATCTTGAATATGTTTAGACCTTCACTGGATATTCAGATGAGCTTAGACTAAGCACAACTAACTAAAAACAGCTTAGTATAAGCACAGTTACAGAAATACCATTTGGATTCTTTATGTTCCAATAGCTGCGTGTCACTGTGCTGTTGTGTGGTAGGGATATTGCTTACCATCAGACACATGAGTAACTCGTCTTGTCACTCTTTATTAAAAAAAAATGTTAGTCGTATTCCACATTACTTAATTGGAGACGGTGGCGTGATTCCCACCATGTTGCAGTTCCGCGAAGCATCGGACCGCCCGGAAGACGGACATCTGTTACGTACCAGTATTTGCACATGTCTCTACAACGTGAGTTGCATTCCATCACGAGGTTCAAGTCAGCAAGTTCACCAGAACACGGCATCAGCAGTGACCCGCCTCGTGCGAACCACAATTCGCTGACGCTCCAGATAACCCTTCCTTGTGTCCCAGATAACCCTTCATCAAAGCTGATTTCAATAAAGAAGTCAGTGTTGTTCGATCGTCGAAGTCATTCGCACCTAAGTTAGATAGGCTTGAGATCCTATGATGTAAGTGCCGTTCTCACATCGAACGCATTCGCGTCTAGGTTAAATAGTTTTAATATATTTTAACGCGAGTTTAAGTATAGTAAAGTTCGTTCTAAGCAATTCTAGTTTCCTTTCGAACCCTCCGTCTGCAGCATTCGTAACTAGTGTAGCTAGCTAGCTATAGCTATGTAAGCTATGTAGTAGTATGTAGTACATCTCATTCTCATTGTAACTTAGTTTTGTTAATAAAGGGTCTACCAGTAAAAAAATGTGTGTGATTAAGACTGCATGGCAGAAGTGAAAATTTCATCATCTGAATTTTGTATAAGTAATGTAGTTTTATCAGAGTAAAAAGAAAAATTACTATTATTGAAACAAGTCAGATTAATTTATATTCTGAAAACAATACTTTTAGAGAACTTAATTAGTTAGTGAGTGGAACTTGTTAGTGTGAAAGAGAAGCATAGACGCGAGAGAAGTGTTGGTATGAAAGAGTAAGCTGTATTAAATCTCTATTTATAATAATGTTATGTTGGTTTGTGTACGCTTCAAAACCTCAAAAAGTTCTGTACCGATTGAGCTGAAATTTTTATGATGTATAATCTGCATCAAGGATTGTTTTCATCTAATTTTTGCATCACAATGTGCCACAGCGAAGCGTGGCCGGGTACAGCTAGTTTTAGTAGCAACTTCTTAATAGTTCATCGTAGGTGGGTAGGTACAAAATGAATGGTAAATGGAAGAAGGTGGAGAAAATGGGCCGGAGTTGTGAGAGAAGCGGAAATAACAGGTTATTGATAGGCCTGCGCATGGCGTGATCTATTTTTCATGGTATTTCTTTGGGAACTTAACTCATTCATCTTGTTTGTCGTCCGACTTTATCAATAAGTCAAATTGGTTGGATAATTTGTTTTCGGAACATGAGAGGGTATTTTTGTGAAATATCTGATGTTTTTGTATTACTAGCGACCCATTTCGGCTTCACTTAGATATTGCCATATAAAGACCATTCATCCATCGATATTAATCAATGGACGTGCCCTCCCAAACTACATAATTATATTATCGTTGGGAAGACTGAGTTCACTCTTTCCGTTTATTGTCGATTGTAGGAAGCGGTGAACGCCGGACGTTTATTATACCTATCACTATTCGTTGTCAACATAAGCTTAAGTAGAACCGCAACATACCTCACTGTTAGCGATTCTAGGGGTCAACTCGATTGGTAGTTGTAAACCATTCGCGCCACACACAGAGAGGCAGTTTGTTGACAATTTCAAGTTGCTCAAGGCACATCTTTTGATTTATATCGATGCATTAATCTGAATATAACCAACCTATCTCTCGATTTGGATCAAATTATAGACGGACTATCTATGTATTAATTATATAAATGACAACTTTCGCGAATATCGGTTGATTTGGTGAAGAGTTCATTCAGAACAAACATTATGACATTGCATTTTATATATCAAGATTAACTGTGCAACGTTTTACAACTGTCGATGTTAAATATCCCAGACTTCCCAGCGAGTTAGGCATCTGATTACAAAATGTATCTGTAAGTCCGTCGGGTAGTAATTACATATACATTTTTTCTGAACAAAAATAAGCTTAATATAAAAATACTTTAGTATAAGCAGCCCACTAAAACTTCCCACAGCTGAGGCTCAAAACCTCAGACCCTTCTTTAGCAAGGAGAGAATCAAAACCATAATCTGCCTGACCCAGTGCAGATTGGCAGATGTTGTATGAATTCGAAAGATTCATGGAACATGTCAGTTTCCTCACGATATCGGAGTCAGAGCGGCGGCGCGGCAGAGCTGCCGAGCGGGATGTGCATGTTGGACGCTTTTTAAATGGATGAAATTTTGTCAGCTCGTGACACTGACTAATCACAGTACATCAGTGCAATACTCCTATTACTATTAATAAATACAATTCTAAGTTATACGTGTTCACTTTTATCTGCTTGTGACTGCCAATTTTGTTATTTGTTTGAACCCATACGAAAAAAATCGAAGAAATCTTCAAATTACAATTTAATTAGATTCCGCCCCCAATTAAGAACACCCGATGCGGCCCTGAACAGTTAATACCCGCCTTAAACGTAACAAGATAATGCCGAGGAAATTTTACAATATTGCAAAAAACCAAGAGTTCCTCCTTTACCTTGGATTACAAAAATTAAATTGAAGATTTTGTATGAATCCCGATGAAATTTTAAACCGAAGACCAGTTTGATTGGGGTGAAAACGGGAAAGCGGCCTGATTATCTTTCTGCTTTCGCGAGTTTTGATCAGAGAATGAAATGACAGGACAGTTATGGGTTTACAGAGTTGATTAAATTAAATTTGAGTTAGGAAATGGATTGTTATTACAATAAGGTACTATCAAAGAGTTTACATATACTACGTAATTTTCCGTACGGTTCTTTTGTGTCAATCGTAAGCAGATGACGTGCATACTTTCTATGGCAACAGAGTGATGTGGCGCGACAAAAGTATGACACTTCCAAAAGAGTGACAAGGTAAAAAAAGATGTTGCACGTGCTTGCGCTGTAAAGCGTTTGTGCTAACTCTATACGTTGTTTATATAAACTGTATACAAACATTACTGTGTTCCGTTTTGGCCATAATGCACCACGCTGACCAAGCGTGGGCATGCGGATGACTTATATCCTCGAAAAATGGCTTTCTAGGAATATGCCGGCATATTTTCTTATTCATCATTTTCTCGTGATGTTTTTCTATCACTGTTGCCGTCGATACACTGCTGTTAATGTATGTGATTACACAACCATGTTCTGACAAATAAATAATTTGATTTGATTTGATTTGATTTGATTTGTTACTAGATATTAAGAATTATTTTTCTACTTTTGCCAATTTTAGCTTATGATATAAGCAGCCCGATCTATGTTCACACTGCCGTGCCTTCTATTACAAGGAGAGAGTCAAGAGCATAATTCACAAAACAATCTAAAATTTGGTGGAGTGTCTGAGTTAAATTTTAAGTTTATATTAAGTTCGGTTTTTTGTTTTGTTAGCAACCCCGTTTAAAGGCAAGAAAAAGGTGCATGGCGTGGCAACATCGTGCGACGAAAACGGGTTTTAAGTAGTGGGTCGAGAGAGAAGGGAGGGACTTTTGCTCCTGACGCCGGCCACGCCGGACATACTGTGTTTGCCTTCGTGTCTTTGTTTGACTAATTGATGATTGTTGTCACTAAGGTTATATTAAATGTTTTAACGTTCATTTAAATATTGTTTGCTTCACTCTCCCAATCTTCTGATGTAGATTGTTTACATCAGAAGTGGGATTCTACCTCAACTGCCCACTGTTTTGTATATTTGATCGAAACTTAAGTAAAACTAAGGTTAGAATCGAAACAGAAAAATAGCAGAGTGAGAATGTCGTATCAGTAGCTACGGCAATCTTGATGGAAGGTACGGAGAACCGGATCGTATCCCTGATGCCGCTTTGGAAGTGATCTTATTTAAGCTTTCAGTGTCGGACGAGCGACACCAACTCCACAACGCGTAGTATCGTCGCTGCGGCAGAGCCTACGAGAGGCGCCGCTGCGGCAGAGCCTACGAGAGGCGCCGCTGCGGCAGAGCCTACGAGAGGCGCCGCTGCGGCCGAGCCTACGAGAGGCGCCGCTGCGGCCGAGCCTACGAGAGGCGCCGCTGCGGCAGAGCCTACGAGAGGCGCCGCTGCGGCAGAGCCTACGAGAGGCGCCGCTGCGGCAGAGCCTACTAGAGGCGCCGCTGCGGCAGAGCCTACGAGAGGCGTCGCTGCGGCAGAGCCTACGAGAGGGGTCACTGCGCTCATCCCCTGGCTTTGCCTATGCGGGGCTAGCGCGCTCAGGGCAGTAGCCTAGCCTATGTTGAGCCGGCCAGGCAGGCCGTGCCAGCGCAGGTTCAGCAGGCCGCAGCACCACTACGCGGCGAGGTTTCGAGCCTTGCCCCCGCAGATCTTACGAAGCGTCTCACCGACGCGCCTAAAGCAGTAACCTCGGTGAGATCTACCCATTACTATGTTTTTGTTTTGATCCAAATTTAATACTTCAGTGTCTAGTGTGATTAAATGAGTCTCGTGCGATCGCAAAACCGATGGGACTAGAAAGAGAGCCCTGCTCGTGTGGGATTATCCCTAAAGGGTGAATTACTCTCTTGGTTACGTAAATCGACTAGTGTCTCAACCGCATTCCGTCAAATTTGAACTTAAAACACTTTGTTCAGCAGATTATAACGATGAGTGTCTTCACTTTTATAATTTCAAACAGCCAGGATGTGAGGGTAGATTCTGACAAACGAGTAAGGTTTGAAAGGAATGGGCATGAATAACAATCGTGCCCAAAATACTACTCGTAATTCTGAAACGACTAAAATTACACATACCTCCGAAACTATTTTGTTAAAATACTTCTGTCGCGAACGTGACAGCCTCGATAGTTCACTACAAAACCTAGTCCCTGCGGTTGTTCATGATGTACCTACCTACAGAGCGACAAATCGGTGCAATTTAAGCCGTAAACAGTGTTAAAAAAAAACTGAGTAAAGATAGATACAATAGTATATGTCTGTACAGTATATGTGAGTCAGTGAGAGAAATAGTAAAGGCCCATAATGGTGTATAATAAAGTTTGCTAATTTTGATGTGTAGATTGAATACAATTAATAAATAATATGACGTGTTGGCAAGGTTATTAATAAATTCCCAAAGTTGTGATACAAACATAATAATCCTATAAAGAGAAGTCGAACAATTTGAGAAGATTGAATTGGTACGAGTACATTGCTAGAATCCAACAGTGAGCTAACACAGAAATTTCCTAAGCCTAAAGGAAAAGGGAGCTGTATTAGGCACTGGTTGGGTGTGGTAATGACTGAGTAATCGAAGGGGTTGTCTAAGTATAAAGGCAACAGCCCTCGCTCTGGTTGTTCAACTTAAATACGATAGAAGTTTCAAGAATGCCTAAGAATAAAGGTATCCTTGAATTGACTTCATGTTATCATTCTCGTATGAACTGAATATGTCATGATAGGCCGAGCTTTGTTATTATTTTAATAGACTGTAATGCTAAGTGTTTGTACATTACAATTGTATCGTGCCTGGGGCAGGCACGGTGCAGGAGGGCCGTGTTAGCAACCCCGTTTAAAAGCAAGAAAAAGGTGCATGGCGTGGCAACATCGTGCGACGAAAACGGGTTTTAAGTAGTGGGTCGAGAGAGAAGGGGAGGCACTTTTGCTCCTGACGCCGGCCACGCCGGACATACTGTGTTTGCCTTCGTGTCTTTGTTTGACTAATTGATGATTGTTGTCACTAAGGTTATATTAAATGTTTTAACGTTCATTTAAATATTGTTTGCTTCACTCTCCCAATCTTCTGATGTAGATTGTTTACAGTTTTTAGAAGAAAATTTAATTATGGTAATCTTAGTGCAGTTTCGGTGCGTTATGAGGTGTCAGCCCTACATATAGCCCGCTAAGTCCACTTCACAATAGCCCGCCCACGAGCTACACTATCCAGATGGCGTCAAACGCTCGTCAAGCCGCCGTAAACACGCGAACACACAAACAATACTGTTTATTGTTCCGATACTACACAGAGCGAGCATTGCAGTATGTAAACTAGCCTCGTTGGTATTCTTGCTTTATCAATCCAATGTATACCAATATTTTAAAGCAGAAGAGTTTGTTTCCAAACGCTAATCTCAGTAACCAGTAATTACAACTGAAATATTTTTATTTTGTTGGATAGTCCATTTACCAAGGAAGGCTATAGCCTATTTAACCCTACATTACTATCAATAGGAGCGGAGCATGATTGAAAATGTAGATAAAACGGGAAAAATATTCTATTTTAGAGCTTCTATTTACGCAAATCATCCTCCTTTACATATATTTTATTGAACCTGGCTAGTATTTATTGTGACCTCATAAAAAGCTCGAAAAATCAAACTTAAGTTTTGAAAGTTCTATTGCACGGCGCTCAGTAAAGTTTACATGTGTAAACTGTACAATACAATTATGAAAAGGCTAATTTATAAGCATTTACACTAATTTTACTGCATATATGTTAGAAAATGACATTGTTTACGCAGAAGCCTTAATCTTATACATTTAAACGACCAATTCGTGTAGGTATATAGGTATATATGTATAGAATCTGAATCTCGGAAACGGCTCGAACGATTTTCATGAAATTATGTATACAGGGGGTTTCGGGGACGATAAATCGATCTAGCTGGGTTTTATTTTTTTTAAACATCATTTTATGCTCGTTTTTAGTCAATGAAAAACTCCTACAATGTCATTAGAATACTATAACTTATTTCGCCACTGTTCTTTAAGTCTAAATTGCTCAGACGGAATATGCTCGCCCTCGGAGTCAACAGGCCCCGGTTCGAATCCTGATGGTTACACACGGGTCTTTTCTTTTTGTTCTTTTTTCCTCAGAAAATCTTTTACTTAGAGCCCTTTATAAACGCATTTAAACCGAGCAAAGCTCGGTCAACCAGGTACTTATTATTATTATATCATAGCAACATTAAAAACGCAATACAATTCACATACTCAACTACGTCATAGAATTTGTAGGAAAAGTTGCATTCCCATGAACTTAAAAAGTCAAGTGGGATTCCAATGTTTCAAGCACTTTCAACATTTGACCGCAGCCTATTTCAACTTTGACAATGATCCACTTCACCTACTGCGTCCGACTTCTCTGTGGCACGTTATGAAGTTACTCTCCCGTATTCTGTGCGTTGCGTTTTCAGGATGTGCCTGAAACTTTCGCATTAGTTATGCGAAATTGGTTCCCACGAAATGGGTTTGGAGTTCCGTTCATTCACTATACATAGGTTCATAGATACATTCACATTCCTCGTACAGTTCATCGATTTCTGACATCTGACAGAGGTATCCTCTATATTACACTGGGTACATTATATATCTTCGTTTTATGTTTTTTTATATTTTCTTTGATATGACATAGAATAGAATGAGGGAACGAGCAGGTCATGTGCCTGATGGTAAGTAACACGCCTGCCCATAACACCACAGTGAGACGCAGTTATCGGAACATGACAAACCATTAACTAGCACTATGATGTGTTTATCACACAGAGACACAGAATGTAAGATTATTTATTATAAGTATCTCTATGCCCTGTAATTTCTCTGGGCATTGCCCTTCAAACCAGAACACAGTGGTATTTGCACATTACTGCTATATTTGTTGCTGATAGGAATAGCTGTGAGCGATGAGACCCCGGCATTTGTAGCACTAGTTTTTTGTTGGCACTGCCACTAGTAATATAACACAAAGCTAACATAATCAAAAATATATTAGTGGATGAAATCGATGCTAAGGAAAATACTGAAATATATAATTTATATTTCGGTAGCACCGATTTTATCCAAAAGCAAGCAAATTAAAACGATTAGAGTAATTGTAAGTACTTAAATGCGATTAGAAATTAGTTTATATTATACTTAATGACAATATTTACGTACAATTTTACATTTGAAATAAATGTCTATCAGTTTTAGTGGAACTTAATACATTTTAATAACAAATATATAATCTAAAGACAATATCATTATATGCAGACATGTAAAGTTCTAACGCTAGCTATCTACATATATGTATTTGAATGAATGGGTCTTATAATAATATTTTGATAGCAATCACAATTGTATGCAGATCCTTATGACGAAGGAAGATACTCGTAAGTCAAGAAACCAGCAAATTAATTCCAAAATAGATTCGCAAAGTGCACGCGATGAAACACACCTCCTGTTTGTGCGATAACAGCATACGCGTAATCACAACCGAGAAATTGTTTCCCTTATAGCCAATACTCATATTTACAAAGCGCGTTTGACGGTATAAAAAACATCTTATATATCTGGGTGACGGACGCAGTGCAGTGCTAGGTAATGATTTGGACTACGTGTTTCAATAGCTGCGTGCCACTTTGCTGTTATTGGCAGACATGTTGCTTACTATCAATTACATGAGCTGCTTGTCCCATCACTCTATACTCGTACCAGGGGTCGGCAACGCGCGGCCCGCAGGGCGCATGCGGGCCGGGACCTACCTTCTTTCGGCCCAAGACGGTTTTAAAAATAAGATTTTAAAAATTTAATAATTTATTCCCGGCACAAAAAATATTTTATCTATACTAATATTATAAAGCTGAAGAGTTTGTTTGTTTGTTTGAACGCTAGGATCTCGGGAAGTACTGGTCCGGATTGAAAGATTATTTTTCTATTGGATAGTCCATTTATAGAGGAAGGCTATAGGCTATAGAAAATAAAGCTACTATTAATAGAAGCGGAGCATGAATCGAGAATGTAACAAAATCGGGAAAAAATATTCTTTTTGAGAGATTTCGTACGTTTCGTGCTTTGAAATGACACATGACAGCATGTGTCGAAGATTGCGTCATTGTATATCACAGATTACATAAAGAGATATTATCTCTTGAATATAAAACCTTTGCTAATCAATTTTTTTTTTTTAATCTGAGTTAGTACAACCAATTTCCGCCAGGTGGCGTAACAGGTAGCTGAAGAGGTGTTTTGTTTGAAAGCGATATTCTCAGGAATGAATGAACCGATTTCAGTCATTCTTTCACGGGATCCTGATGAGTGCTATTATATAATGCACTACGGGCGAAGCCGGGGCGGACATCTAGTATATAAATAAACTTATTAATTCGCTACTTATTAATTACAGACTTTTAGAAGTGCGGACCACTTTTATCTACTTTTTCATCATGTGGCCCATTACTCCCAAAAGGTTTGTGACCTCTGCTCTGTACTATAAAAAGTCGCTTTTGGTACTTGATATTATTGTGGTTGAACGTATGACTTTTTTCAAGAGTTTTTTTTGATAAATAATAATAAATAATTAATTGTTTTCTCACAAGGAGAGAGTCTAGGCCTTAACCCAACACGATGGCCCATTGCAGGTTGGTGGATAACGCATGATCTCTAAACATTCTAGATACATGTTGGTTTCCTCATGATGTTTTCCTTCACTGTTTTATGTTAGCAGCATTACGCACATGACTTCGAAAAGACAGTGGCGTGCATGAGATTCGAACCGGGGTTCTGGATCAGCAGTTGCAGTTCTCCCGACTAGTTCCTAACTAAAATATGAACAGAACTTGAACTAAAGCAAAAATGTTGTATATATTTTAAAGAACATTCTGTGGACGGAGTAATGAAATTTCGCACGGTGAAGGAAAATTTCGATAACCGGCAGCCGGCATTGTCGATTGAAGACACATTTCGAGGAATCATCCACCAACCAACTTGCTCTTGGCCAACGTGGTGACAGAGAACGCCTAAGTACCAGAAGTGGGAGCATAGAGTAAGTTGTTTATGTTGCACTCCATAATTCGCATAGTTGCAATTTTATACTTTTAAATTCACTAAAATTCCAATGTATATTTGTTAATTCTCGTGTGCACATACAATAAAATGCGTTAAACAAATGTAAATAAGTACAATTATTCTGTCGCAAAATTCTGCAACATTTTCGACGTTTTCGAGCCTCACAAAAACCCCAGAGCCTCATGTTACGTGACGCGTGACGGGAATGCCCTATATCCTGGAAAATTGGAAGAGCGTGAGCTAAATTTCAATGGATGTCCATTTTTATTCGAGCTGTATCGTATTGAGTGCGTTTTTAATCGTGTTTTCGGTTCTTTGTTTGTACAAATAAATGCAGAAATAAAAATTACTTAAACATCCTGTTAGGTTTATGGAAATATCATGTTTGTTACCTTTAAATAAACCTAGTATAATGACGAGACAAAAATAACATATTTCTGATGGTAAGCAACTTGCCTGCCCATAACAGCATTCTGGCGTGTAGCTTTTTTTTAATAAAGAGTGACGAGACGAGCAGGACATGTGCCTGATGGTAAGCAACATGCCTGCCACATAACAGTACAGTGGCACGCAGCTAATGGAACATGAATAGTTGAAATAATTACCTAGTACTGCGCTCATCACCCAGAGGTATAAAATGTTTTATATCTATATCCTGTAAGTTCTCATATTGTCCTTTGATTATATCTTTGGTACATATTTATTTACCTCTAGGAACAGCAGCAGACAAAAAGTTACAAAATATTAAAATAGCTCACTCAAAACAGCTTTTTAAATAATAGCCACACTCAAATTGTGTGAGTTGAATAGTTTACCGTGACGTATGTGATTTGTAAATAAATATTAGTGGATATTTCACACAACACCATCTGACCCCAAACTAAGCAAAGCTTGTGCTTTCAATCAACTACACATAGAGACACGTCAAACTTAGAACACTACGTCGTTTTCGCGCCGAGGCTTAAAAATGGATTCGTGTTTTAGGAATAATAATTAATCTCAAATTAATTACAACAAATTCTCTTACTGAGGATTCGTCATTTCAATGTGAAGCTTAATAGTTAAAAAAAGAATAATACACATGAATCTCTAATCCTAATAATAAAAGTCATCAAAACACCACGTAAAAGTCGATCAAAATTTCGCAAAACGGAAACAGGACAATCTCACAAATGATTCCGAATAGCTTTTCTCAAATTTCCCACGTTTTCACATCCCTTCATTTGTCATCTTCCTTCCTTTCAACATATCTATCCGTTTGTCTCGAGAAATTATCTATTGTCCCGAATCTCAGACGATTTTGCCAGGTTCGAGACTATCTCGCTTCCTATCTCTCTCATCAGAACTATCAGAAGAGTGAAAAGGATGAATATAATCTCGACTGTGCAAGAATAAGTCGGGCTCGAGTAATTTCATTTATACAGTCCCTTTGATAAGACTTTCACAGAGAGTGGAATAAATTGGGTCTTATAATGGAGCAGAGTATAGTTATTTCACTAATGCATTTCTTTTAATTTTATAAATTTTGAATTTTATGAAATTGTGGACCAGCCTCGAGAAGCAGCAAATCTTTTCAATAATTATTTTGCATCATTGGGCAACAACGAAACATCAAACAAGTTGAAACCCCTTAATGGAAAACACTGTTTTTATGACACTAACCAAACAAACTCTATGTATATGTCACTAGTAACTGAAAAGAAGTCCTGGCCATAATAAAAAGGTTCCCAATAAAACTAGCCATGGAATAGATGATATACCTCCATCTTTAATTAAATCCTGTGCACAAGAACTCACCCCAATTTTAACAATACTGATAAATAAATCAATTGAAGAGGAATCTTTTCCAGATCTCCTTAAAATAGCAAAAATTTAACCAATCTTAAAAAAGAACGGAAAGTCCTCAAGCGTAAACAACTATAGACCTATATCATTACTCCCAGCTATATCAAAAATTTTTGAACGTGCAATGTCAGATCGCCTATACAGTTTCCTAGAAAAATATAAACTACTAGACAAAAACCAGTTCGGCTTTCGGAAAAAATCTTCGACTACATTAGCATTATTTAACTACGTACAGGAAATCTTAAATAATATGCGCGATAAACATCATTCTGTCGGATTATTGCTAGATATGTCAAAGGCCTATGACAGGGTCTCACACGATATTCTAGTACAGAAACTTTCAGCAATCGGCATTAGAGGTAAACCACTTAACTGGCTAATCTCATACTTAGCAAACAGAAAACAGTTAGTCCAAATGCAGCACTACCATCATGACACAGGTTTAATAGAACTTATACAATCTGACATACGAACAACAAATTGGTCTATACCCCAAGGAAGTGTGCTGGGTTGCATCCTTTTCCTGATTTATATTAACAATATTCCTAAAATTACAAAATCAACCTGTATTTTATTTGCCGATGACATTTCGTTACTATTCAAATGTACACAAGACTCTGCTTCACTCCAATACATAGAAAACACTTTGAAAGATTTTAAAGCAAACCTACATCTCTGTAATTTAGAAGTTAACGAAGATAAAACAAAACTAATTCAATTTATACCACCCCAGAAAAAAACATTATGTCTTGAAATCCTTGCGGAAAATCTGAACATTAAAGAAATTAACGAATGCACTGTATTAGGTATCAACCTAGACACTCACCTTACATGGAAACATCATATTGAAAAAGTAAAATCGAAACTATCACAATTTATTTATGCTCTAGCAATTTTAAAAGTTAACACAAACTCACAGACAGCTCTGGCTGCATACTATGCTTATGCATACTCGTGGCTCCGTTATGGAGTAATTTTATGGGGAAATAGTGTCGATGCCGGTAGGCTCCTAATAATGCAAAAAAAGTGCATTCGGATTATCGCTAACATAAATCAACGAACAAGCTGCAAACCATTCTTCAAAAAAGAAAAATTACTGACATTGCCATGTATACACATCTACGAAACCGCGAAATTTGTGAGACAAAATCCTGATCTATATACACCCGAAACAAATCCAC
This sequence comes from Ectropis grisescens, assembly GCA_017562165.1. Taxonomy (NCBI): domain Eukaryota; kingdom Metazoa; phylum Arthropoda; class Insecta; order Lepidoptera; family Geometridae; genus Ectropis; species Ectropis grisescens. The sequence continues at coordinate 5,469,531 of CM029781.1, read as the reverse complement.
GCAGACAATACAACCTAAAATTACCAGAACCACGTCTCGAAATGTACAAAAATGGTCCTTTATACACGTCAATTACAATAATAAAATCTACAATAATATTCCAGTAGTCATAAGGAAAGAAACAAGTAACACTAACTTCCAAAATAAACTACATCACTTTCTCGTACAACAATGTTACTATGATCTAAAAGATTTTTTTTCACGCGATATTTAGACCTATCTTTGCTTTGCTTATTATGTCATTGAGGATAAGAACTACTAGATTTTATATTGTTAATACTAAGTATGTTGTAAACAAGTCGAATACTTAATATAGATTCTTGTAATAATAATTTATGCAAACCAAATATTTAAAGACCTTAATTGTTAAGTTTCTTATAACTGTAACTTTGTCAAACTACCTAGATTTAAGAGAAACTACTGTTTGCAACACCCTTAATGCAGGGTTTGTACAAGTATTTTAAATATGTTGTATATGTGCAATTAAACAATAAACAAAACAATAAACAATAAATAAATAAATATTGGTGGACAATTCACACACAACACCATCTGACCCCAAACTAAGCAAAGCTTGTACGTACGTACTAAACGTACTATGGAAGTCAAATAGCTGATATTATACTTATTCATTTTTCAATACATACTTATTTTACATAAAAAAACACCCATGCACAGCCCAAATATTTGTATTCATTATACAACTATTTGCACTAGGTGGGGATCAAACTCCACCGACAAGAGCGTCGCTTTTAAATTATGAATGAATGCATGAGGATCGAACGCGACCCACGGCTTCGCAGGCAGATTCACTACCAACTAAACCAACAGGCCAGCCAATATATTATGAATGAATAAACAGTACATATACCAAATTAAACATATGTTTTAATGTATTGGCCTCTGTATGTCTGTTTGTATCGGCAAATTTTGGAAACGGCTGGACCTATTATGGCACAGCTTTCACTACTAGACAGGTAATGTTCTCATGCATAGCTTAGGCTACTCTTGTTTGAGGAAAATAAAAAGATTACCGTGAAATAAAAAATCTTTGAAGCGCGTATAAAACCACGGGCATAGCTAGTGTGGGATATAATAGGCCAGAGCAAAACGAAGGCCTAACACAATTACGATCCCGGCTCTGCTCCTGAAGGCCGAGATAAATCTTCCGAGCCTCAGAGGGCGTCTAGACTTTATAGAACGGAGATAGCTTACAAGAATAGATAAATTGTAATACTAGTCGTCTTCTTGCGACTTCGTCTGTGTGGTTTGTATGAAATAATTATTTTACGTGACGACGTTGTCTGCTGTAAGTATTAATATTAGTTTTAATAGTTATTATGTTCTATCTGCTGTAAGTATATTAGTTAGGACTTCACCTAGTGTGAGATCCAGGGTTCCTTAAACAATATCTTATCTTATCTTATATCTTTAAACGAGCTGTTCTTGTAGGTATATATGTATATATATAGAATCTGAATCTCGGATTTTTAAATTATGTGTACAGAAGGTTTCGGGGAGGATAAATCGATCTAGTAAGGTTTTATTTTTTTTAAACGCAAGTTCAGTCGGGAAGATGGGCGGTCATAATAATGGTAGTAGTGGTACGGGTTCGAAGCCAACCGGCCGCCTTTTTTTTCAAGTTTTTTTTTGACACCCAGGTTTTTGCCATATTGTTTTTTGCTCAAATAAAGTTTTTTTCTTTATTAACAATGAAACTTAATATAGGTGTAGATAGACACTTTATTCACATATCAACCATAAAATGTACAGAATTCCTTTCTTTAAAATAAAACCGGACAAGTGCGAGTGGGACTCGCGCACGAAGGGTTCCTTACTGTCATATCTGTAACGAGAACATAAAACTAAATATTTTGTGAATAGTTAAAGCGTCTACCTGTCACCGTCTACCTGTTACCGTTATTGAGCCAGAAACGGTGTAAAATCAAGTTAGTTCTAGTAGAACTCCCATTAAATATTTATTTTATTTTTAGTAAGTATTTGTAGTTATAGCGGCAATAGAAACACATCATCTGGAAAAATTTCAACTGTCTAGCTATCACCGTTCTTGATAAAGCCTGGAGACAGACGGACGCACAGCGAAGTCTCAGTAATAGGGGTTTACCCTTTGGGTACGGAACCCTAAAAATTAACAATAAACTTAAAAACGAGTGATTATCAGCTTTATCGCCCAAATAGATCTCTGCCAGGCATGAAAAAAATAAAAGACAGGGTGTGCACTGTGCAAGCAAGAACGACATAATTGTATATCCGTAATGATACATTACTCAATTATTATTATTCAATTACACATTGGGGTAGACGGGTTCTGGAGTGGAGACCGCGAATCGGTAAACGTAGTGTAGGACGCCCTGAGACTAGATGGAGTGACGATATACGAAAGACGGCTGGTGGCGGTTGGAAGCGTAAGACCGAGGATCGGGCTGAGTGGCGTATTATAAGAGAGGCCTATGTCCAGCAGTGGACGAACACGGGCTGATGATGATGAATTATACATTACTTAATACAAATATACCTATTCTTAATTACTGGTTTAGTTTGAAGGGTTTCAAAGGGATTACAAGATAAACCATCTTATATACCTAGGTGACATCTACAGTCCACTCTTAGGCTGTTTAATATTTGAACACTTCGTGTTCTAACAGCTTCGTGGGGCTGTGTTTTATGAGCAGATGTGAAGCTTACCATCTGGTGCCTGTCGTACTCGTCTCATCACTCTGTTGTATACAGAAAAAAAAAATTAAAATTATATTATAAGTACACTAACAATAGGTAAGTAGTGCTTAGGTATTAAAGAATAATATGTTACCTATATGTATTATGTATAATAATACCTCTATAGTATAATAGAAAAAGAAAAGCTATACTTATACCAAGCTTGATGTACGGATTCTATTCTTCAACTCAAACTCAATGGAAGTTATTGACGCTTGAAATAGACTTAGGTTTTGTAGACGTAGCGATATCCTAAGTTGAGAGCCTTGTTGAGCTTTCTTGTTGTTAAGTTGAGCTCAGCAGGCGTAAAATTGCCTCCAACACTGCTGTATATAGGCCACGTTTTGAATACAGCGGACACAGGCGGCAGCTGAGCGAGCGTAAAATGGCGCTGGGTAAACAAGACAGCGTACCTAAAGTATTGACTGTATCAAACTAATCAAACTTTAGGAAACAAATTAATCAGATTTAGTTTTAACACATTAATACTATTCTTCTTCTTCAAGTGCCTCTTCAATTTTGAAGGTTGGCCGTCAGCTTCTTGAATTTTTCTCTGTCCATTGCCATCCGGAAAAGCTGCTCGACAGAGTTGATGCCGGTCCACTCCCGGATATTACGGAGCCATGATTTTTTCCGGCGTCCCGCACGTCGTTTTCCCTCCACTTTTCCCATCATTATTAATTGGAGCAACTTGTATCTATCATGCCTACTATGTTTAAAATTAAATCTGAATAATCGTGATATTCCTAAATTGAAATGGAGAGCAGCAGTCATTTCAACGCATTAAATTGTACATGTCATATTATACAAGGTAATTTCTTAATCTTTCTCATATAAGACTTTTTCGATATTTGAAATAATTCATATAACCTTTAAAAAATACTTTTATGCTAGTTAATTCAATAATAATGTATTTTCTCCAAAAAGACAAAACTGACTTCAACTTAAAATTAAATCCAGACATTCGACCAAATCTCAAAAAAATACTTCTATATAAATGAAAATAAGTATACCTAAGTAGTTTTTTGTTTATATTTCGGAAACTACCTCACCGATTTTGATAAAATTTATATAAGACCATTTCTGAACTTTGAGCAACCAAAAAAAAAAAACAAAATTCATTCACAATTGGCGGAGTTACGTATCGCGTAACATACATAAAAATAATTTCATTCATTCATTTTTCTTATTAAAGTAATATAGTTTAGTAGTTTTACTATTTAGTAACTATATAATATTAAAGTTAACAGTATAGTCCAACATAGAGATATATACTTCTTATTGATCACAGAATGAAAAAAAACTGTTGTGTCTACGATTTGGTCTAAAGTGCCAACTGAAGTGTAGGCAACTGATTGAGGGAGAAATGACGCTGATGTATTTAGAAAGCTATTTGCCTCATAAACCGTAGAACTTTTCAAAGTCTATCCTTTAATTCGAAAAATGAGTTATAAATGCAACACATAGATTTAGTTAAAATTTACAATACACACACATAAATGCCCAATTTGCAAATCGTTTAAGTGTCAAAATGGCTAATATTAACGAAAACGCTGTTTACTCCGCCACACTATACATTGTCGACAAAAAAGCGGCATTGCCTGCGAAGCCGAGGGTCGTGGGTTCGATTCCCACCCAGTGCAAATATTTGTGTGATGAATTCAAATGTTTGCACTGTGTCTGGGTGTTTCTATGTTTAATAAGTATGTATTTAAAACTATATAAGTATTTTATCAGCTATCTGGCCGCCATAGTACAAGCTATGCTTAGTTTGGGGTCAGATGGTGTTGTGTGTGAATTGTCCACCAATATTTATTTATTTTATTTATTTATTTATTAGTTATACTCTGGATACCTCAAAGTTTTTGTTTTGCTACTCTTATCTTAAGATCGCAAAAAACTTTGTTAAGACTGGATATTTCATGGATGAGTTAATTTATAATAGGTTTACAGGGGCTTAATTAAAACAACTCGGGAGCTCGGACATTATCATTTATTCCGCAATTTTTGTTGAAGTGTTAACTCGATTAACTTTATTCTTAGTAGTAACTTTATTCGTAATCTCTGTTTTTTAATCGACTTCAAAAAAGGAGGTTTCTCATTTCGACCGTATGTATGTTTTTTTTATTTTTTTTATGTGTTCGTGGATAACTTCGTCGTTTATGAACAGATTTTGATGATTCTTTTTTTGTTGTAAAGAAGATATTCCAAGGGTGGTACATGATAAGGAAACCAGGATCTGATGATGATATCCTAGAGAAATCGAGGATAACTTTTTACTTTATAAGTTTTCCGTTGAAAGTTGGTTCTTTTTTGTTAAAATTATTACACAGAACTTTAAATAACACCTATGCGTTAAATTTCTCTGTTTTTTTAGCTTAATAATAATATTTCATTATAACATTCCGCAATTTTACGAACGTAGTACCCGTTCCTGTTATTTTCCCCAATGAAAACTAGTGTATGTGTTATTCCAGGCCAGTGATATGTGTTATTCCAGGCCAGTGAGGCCAGATTGAAAATTACAATCCTGTGTTTGTTTCTAAACTTTTTGTTTGAATTGTTCTGGCTAATTAAGTGTGTAAATATTTCACACTATCAGCGTCTCGAGGTTTTACCCGTGTAATTGGCATGACGACAGGGTCAATAACGTATTTTTTGTTTTATCATATCATCAAAAATTTTACAAAGATATAGATTATCACGCTTCAGGATAGATAGATAGATAGATAAACTCTTTATTGCACTTAAATTATAAAGAAAAATAACAATAACACAGAACAAAAACATAGAAAAAAAGTAGCAATTGGCGACCTCATCGCTAAGAGTGTGAGTGTAATCGCAGGAGTGGGGGTTGTGACGTCACTCTATCGTAAAAGTCATACCATAACGTGACGTCACTCGAAACTTCTATGAACTTTGCCTTCGTTTTTTTTTTGTGAAACATAAGAAAAAATACGTGTACAATATTTTTTTATAATCTAACTGACGGATTAATTATTGTTTTATGTCGTCTCGCTTATTCCCGGTCCTGTTACAGTCCACGATACAAGTAACCTACGCGCTATTCCAAACTATAATGTAACAGTCTCCCAAATTTCAGTCGGATCCGTACTGACGTTTCGATGCGACTGAGCACAAAACTTTCAATTTATAGTATTATTAGCAGCGTTCTGCGGTTTACATGCGTATTCCAAGTTATTTTCCCGTGATAAAGAGTAAAATGTGTTATTCCAGACTATAATCTGTGTTCAAAATTTCAACCCGTTCCGTTCAGACGTTAAATAACAGAAGTCCAAACTTTGGCATTTGTAACATTAGTGGGATAGTAAGATATTTGTTTTATGTTTTGGCCCGCGTCGTCTTTTAGTTGTGAATAAGGCAGTTAGTTATCAAGTAATGAACGAAGTCAGTGTGGTAGTTAACACCCTCAAGTACCTACTCGGGGCCGTAGTTGGCACATATCCAGCCTCGGGCTGCGTCGAGCCTATTAGCGTCGCTATTACTCTGAGCAATATAGCACAATATAGAATTATGTTAAATCTTTTATAATAGGTTGTACCCGACGGTTGTAAAAGTGTGGGGCTAGTGAACCATTTAGAGATAAAGAGTTATCCGTCGTCCGTGTCGTAAGATATTTGCGACAAAATATCGGGGATTTGGTTCGTCATTTAGCTGTGACATTTATTTTAAGCAGTGATGGTAAGCACAACCCTAGCTCGTAACAACACATTGTCTAACTGTCTAGCAACCATTTGAACTTTAAGATGTCAAATCACTGTTCACTGTACTGCGCTCGTCAACGAAATATACGGCAATTTATCTATTTGCCTTATAATTTTTTCCAGAAACATTGCCCTTCAAAGCAGAGCAAAGCAATACTAGCACATTATTGATTTGCGGTAGAATAACTGGTACTTCCCCAGGCAGACTCTGCAAAGAAAACCTTTAAATAGGGAGTACTCAATTAATTATATGAATTTCCACAAAAATAACTTTTTTTTTTCGAAATTTGGAGCCAGATTATATCCCGGAATAAAACATAAGCTTCTTTTTATCACGGAAATATAACGGAAACTGGAGGTGTGGATCTACCCAGGTAAAGCCGGGGAGCTTCTAGTCTAATATAATCGTAAATACAGGATGCGTATGGTTTATTATATTTAGTGCAGTGAGTAATGAAATCAGGCCGACAAAGTCCAGTGCCTCCAAACAAGGTTATCCATTGTGACGAGCTTCCAATGCAATTACTAACTTCACTCTGAAGCGGTCAACTCGTGGAATAAAAATGATAAAAAAACCACCTCGCCATTTTGTAGTGGCGGCTATCTTGAATTTGAAAATTGTCATGGTATATTATTCGACATGGTATATTGTAATAGTCTACTAGTGAAGTCTTTTTATTAAAAAAAAACATAAATAAAAGGATTTCTGAAAAAAAAACCATTATTGGATTTAAAATTTATCATATTTATATTCCACTAGTCAAGCCTTTTTTATATATAAGTAGAGAGATTTGTGTAAAAATATATCATCTGCCATTTTGTTACGGCGGCCATATTGAACTGATTTTCATCATACTTATCTAAGAACACTCTGGACCAATTCGCATTTCAACCAATAAAATCAAAATCGCATACACGTATACACAAATTTCACCGCGACAAAAAGTAGCCGTCTGTATGCTATTCCAGACTACCTATAATAAGTATAACACGATTAACAATAAGTTCAACACGATCCGTTTACCTCCGACGGGATTGAGCAACAAACATCCATCCTAACTTTCGCATGCACCTATAATACTAGTAGGATTAGACGTTGTGCAATGCAGTTCACAGATAAAGTATATCATTATTCATTGAGGTTTGATGAAGTTTTTAATAATGGTTTTTGTTATACCTTTGGTAAAAAACCAACACTAGTAAACAATCCAATAAGATATAACTTTAATTTAAAAACACGACTGTAAAAAAACATTATGTCATACAAAATACTATTGGCAGACGAATCTAACGATATCTTAATTGTCAAAATCCACACAGCCGTTTGGAAGATACGTTGGAATAAATAAATTTACAAACATATGAGATCGACGGAAAAAAATAACCCTTCTTTCAGTCGGGTCAAAATATATGGGATATTGTTTTGTACATATTTCTATTTTCTATCTATTTTTTATATTTCTTCGACACAAACTTTCATTGTATGGGACTTTTTTTTTACTTTTATAGGTTTAAACTTGACCGCTATTATAGTATTAGCGTTGAAACACAATGGGTGACGCAATCTGATTCAATCCACATTTTTTTTGGGATGAAAAATTTTCTAAAAACCTTATTTTCAATGTTAGCAACATTGCCTTTTTAACAGACTTCAAACGACAGTGCGGTCTACCTACAATGGAGCGTGATTACCTACTTAGAAGAAACCGATTGGCTCTCGATTTGAAAACACCAAATTGTAACCATCGAGTTGAACCCACTCAGGCAACACATACAATATAATACAATACAATACAAAAACACTTTATTGGCACCACAAACAAAATTGACAATAAGTAACATATAAAAAACAAAAACATAATGGGCACAAAAGGCGATGAAGACGAAAAAAAGGCAGAATGGGCACATTCCACAACCTAGACGTTCTTATCACAAAAGTAGAGTAATCTTCGTTAGAGTCTACGCTGGGTACCTAGTTTTTACGTAATCCTGCTTCTTTTTATGTTATTTTACGGGTATTGAATGATGAATCTTTTTACCAGAAGGTTAAATATAGCCCTTCTTACAAGTCTAATTATAATAACAGCGTTGAAACACAATGGGTGACGCAATCTGATTCAATCCACATTTTTTTGCGATGAGAATTTTTCTAAAAACCTTATTTTTAATGTTAGCAACATTGCCTTTTTAACAGACTTCAACAAGAACAAAATTAAAAATTTTGACTAACCCCCGACTTCCTGGGATTTGTTATGTGTACAATATTCTACTAGTCAAGCCCTTTCATTTGATACCCATATTAAGGAGTTGTGAAAAAGAAATGTATTTCGCCGTTTTGTGGTAGCGGCCATATTGGATTATAAATTTGTCATTGTGCAAAGTATTCTACTAGTCAAGCCCTTTCGTTTGATACCCATATTGAGGTAGTAGAGAAAAAGTAATATAATCCGCCATTTTGTGGTGGCGGCCATCTTGAATTTGATTTTTTATAGTGTATAGTATTTTACTAGTCAAGGCCTTTCGTTCGATACCCATATTGAGGTAAGTAGTGAAGAAATATTTTGTCCGCCATTGCGGCCATTTTGAATCGACACTAACCAAACATAACTAAGAACATTCGCACGGACATTAACCTTCAAATAAAAAAGCACATCGAAATCGGCCCATCCGTTTGAGTTCTACGGTGCCACAGACAGACACACAGCAGACAGACAAACAGACAGACAGACAGACAGACATCGACGTCAAACTTATAACACCCCTTTTTTTGGTCGGGGGCTAAAAAAGGAGGTTTCTCAATTCGACCGTATATATGTTTTTGTATTTTATTACTTAAAATTTGTATATAAGAAAACTTTTATTAAAAGCCACAGTAAAAAACCTAACAAACTTAGAACATGGCTTAATATTTTATTTGGCGGCCTTATCAGCAGAGTAATTACGTATTACGTAAAGAAATTACTCAGCTGATAAGGCCGTTTGATTGTATTCTATCCGTACATTACGGATAGGATACGATACACAGTAAAGCAAAAAAACAATATAGTTATTTGAAAAATCAAATTGAAACTGAAAAATTGTAAATGGGAGTAGCGTGTCCGTGGTGCAATCCCATCACTTCGTCAATCTGTTAATGTACGTCACGTAGACACTGGTAAAGTGGATTGCTGATGCGTCCGTAGCCTGAAGCTTTATTACGTTTTTATTAATGTGAGCTTTTTAACCCCCGACCAAAACATGTGTTATAAGTTTGACGTCGATGTCTGTCTGTGGCACCGTAGAGCTCAAACGGATGAACCAATTTCGATGCTACAGGCAAATTTTTAGTGGGTTGTGAATTGAATTCTAGCAGCACGTTAGGGAATCATATGAAATCTTCTGGTAAACTTGGGACCATGGCCATTGGCCATCTAGAAATGCATCAGCATTTCCCATTGGCTATCTATTGGGTATTGCTATTGATATTGGCCATGAACATGGCCATCACGCATTTCTAAAGAGCCATGCTCATGGTCCCGCCCTCCGGTTTCACCCACGTAGTTTCTAAAGTAAGTTATTAAATTCTGAGTTAAATGTTTTCACTTCTATTTGCAATTCCTATGACTGCCATTTTTTACTCGTATCTGATGTTTAATTTCCGTGTTATTATTCTACTATATTATCTATTTCGGCACAACCTACCTCAATATGGTTATCAAATGAAAAGACTTGACTAGTAGAATGTCTATTGTAATATAATATTCTAATGTAATAGTCTGTTGTGCAAATTACAAATCCGGGGTAGTCGGAGGTGAAACATTTTTTTTAATTTTGCTGTTGTTATAATACCTATTAGTAGGATTTTACTAAAACAAACGTATAGCTACTATATTAAGGCCAGGTAGTTCTGTCAAATTAGGCATTTAACGCTGTCTTGTTCTCGCGACCGTCACCAACCGCAGAATCGGTGCCACAGTGCAGAAATAACATTAAAATATTGGACTATGTAATTTAAACTCATTTTTTGTTCAAGATTTGTTTATACTAGTGATAACAATTTTGTGAATTGTGAAGTGATAAGAGTTTTTTTGATATATAAACGAAGAAATATTAAATTTATCTATACTCGTAGATATACAAAACTCAACCTTTTCTTTTTGGTCACACTATAAGTTGAGAACGGCTTTTCCAATTTCATGCATCTTTTTAAAATGTTTCCTAATAATTCAAAGTTCGTCAAAAATTAAAAAAAATGTGCTGAAACGTAATGAAAAGCCAGTAAAAATAGAAGGTTTTTTGGTCAACTTTGCACTAATTTCTAATTTCTAATCCAATTTTTTTCTATGAGGTAAAGATCACTTACTGAGCATAAAATTACAAAATGCTCACAGACCCAGGTAGAGCTTCAAACGCCAATTGAAAAAAACTGTTTTAGCCGATATTTTGGAAACTATATATTTTGACAATAATTGTCGAAAATAAAATTTTGCATCTTTTGTTGCTAGTAAACTATTTTTGTAAAACCTACCGTTTACGATTTATAACCCATTTAATGATACGATTGCGATGATGCCGATAATAGTGGATGAAAATGATGTGGTCTACGATGGAACTTGTTTCTCTAATAGAAACAAACACAGTGTGCCTCGTAACCCCAACGTTCGAACCCAATGCGTTTCACAGCTTAGTTGTTCTTATTACAAAAGTGGAGACCAAACTCTTCGTTCAACTCTTCAATCATAATGATGAACGGTGCTGTTTATTCGAGCAACGAGCTGATAGAATAACTTTAATTTAAAAAACCCCGACTACAAAAAAATCTACACGTAAAAAAATATTACCTACTATCTAAGGACACTTTGGCGAGTCAGACTAGTCTTAGAATATCTTAGTTACCAAAATCTATCTAGCTGTTTGGAAGATATGTGGAAATAAAAGTTTTACAAACATAAAAGATACGCGCGAAAAACATAACCCTTCTTCCATTCCGGTAAAAAGGGACATGTTTATGCTACTGGGAACAGAATTCACATCTTATTATTTTTACATTGTTATCATCAAATTTGACATAATAAATCGTAATCGGTAAGTTCGAAAAAAAAGTTTACTGGCAACAAAAGATGGGAAATTTTATTTTCTACAATAATAATAATAGGCTTTACAACTTTTTCAGAATATCGGCCAAAAACGTTTTTTCGAGCTGGCGCTTGAAGCTTGAAGGATTTGTTATTATTTTGTGATTTTATGCTCAACATGCAACTTGGAAAAGAAATAAAAAATAAAAATTCTAACAAAACCATACGTGTATCTATGGAAAGGTGTTCAAAATTGTATTGAAGTTCCTAACATTTTTTTTTCTAAACTGAATAGTTTGCGCGAAAGTCTCTTCCAAAGTGGTAAAATCTGTATATGAAGACTTTTCTTCCAAGTACTAAGTACCTTACTACCAAAGAATTTACCTAAATGGCATATAAATGCAAGTTAGGTATCATAAATGATATATTAGGGGATTTACGCAAGGGATTTCTCCCCTCTCATCATTTCCTTATCCCGATCTCTGATTTGACGGACGAATATTTTACCGATCCTTATCTATTTTCTATTGCATCCGCATTGAATTTTTTACTGATGTGTTATCGATGTCAGTTTTTTGAGACTCCCCTTTTGGCCTACAACATAAAGTAAACACCGTACTAATTAGTATCAGCGTCTATTTGCAATTCAAATGAAAACGGTATCAAAAATCATATCATAGCGTGCTTCACTAGTAATACCCACTGATATTGTTATACTGTGGCACTATGATCGTAATATTTAAAATTTATCGGTTGTCAAAATTGCAAAATCAAGCACAGGCCCGTCGTCTGTGAGCGCCGAAACGCGACTGATCAGGCCTGCCGAACGGCGCGCTATATATTTATATGGTAGATATTAAAACATAGTGAATAACTGATACTTTTTATCAAGTCAAACTCTGCGAATGCATCTATAACTTTTTAGTGGCTTTCGTTGAGTACAAAAATTTAGTAAAAAAATTCATTAGTTTAGTCATAAACTTGAAAAAACTTTTTGAAAAGGGGTAACTTTGGGATATTTTTCTATCAAGTAAAATTCACTAAATCGTGTTATTGACTGCGAATTGCACTAGATTAAATCCTTAACTAATACATATATTTTTTTCAGAGTTTAATACACTATTTTAAAGGTCTTAAAGTTGTTTTAAAAATTCAAAATTACGGCCCACACGCCCTTAAACCCAGTTATTCCGCTGAAACGTCCCCGCTAGATACTAAAAAAACAAATAGCTATTCATGAAAACGCATTACTATTCGAATCGCGGCCGTCCGGACTTGGGAGCAATCGAACGTCTCGATTCATTCGAATCCTAATTCGATTGTTTGCGGATCGATTTTAATCCAATTGCGCTGCATGGATTCGTGGACTCGATAAATACGCTTCATTCGATTGAAAACATTTTCTTGACTTTATTCGACTGAAAGCGACGCGTTAAAAATACCGAAGAGATATTGATGACACCAATTATTTGAAAGATTAAACACACGCGGTATGGCCAGATTTCGTCTCGTATTAAATAGGTACATAACTATTTAACAATATAGTAATTAGGTTTCCATTTATCGCTATATTTTTTAGACGTTTTCTTAAGTTTTTTAAAGTTTATCAATCTATCTATCTCGGGGCTAGGTACGCGCAGCGCAATGCTTGCATTGTTTGGACGCCTGTGTCGAAAAAGCTGCATATCACTAGGCTGTTATGAGCAGATATGTTGCTTACCATCAGTCGCATGTCTTGTCGTCCTATGACTCTTTATTGTAAAAAAAATTGGCACTCACAGGAACTGCCGATAGAAATGAAAACTAATAGCTTACTTTGGAAACTACGGGTGTGAAGCCGTAGGACGTGGCAATGAGCATGACCATTAGACATGCTGACGCATTTTTTGATGCCCAATAGCTATTACGCAAGTCGGTGACGTGAGTATAAGATTTCATCCATCCAAAAAGCGTCTGACACGCACGTTTTGCTCCGCTGCCGCTCCGACGCTACGACGCTACATTAACCTTTACTCGAACTCTTAATATTTCCGCTAACCAAAATGTTCTCAATATCACTAAGGATGTTTTTCTTTCACAAAAATTACTCAAGGTTTACATAAACCAAAATGCTACGTCGAATTTCTGAGTAACCTAAAAACCTGGGGTTTCAATTCGGCTATCAGTTTTTTAAATTGATGACTTCAAATAAATTCAACTAGAGAAGACCATCTGTAATACGGCGCTAAGTCCTGTGCAATATTCTCAGTAAGACATTCTGCAATATCTTTGTTCGTAGACTGAAACGTTATCGGGTTCATTAAAATGTAAAAATAAACCGTGAAATCGTTATCTTTCATTACGCAGAGTTTTACGTAAACGTAATAACATATTTTATTACTTGTAACGTCACAGATCACGTCAAAACAATGCGCCCATTGTTTACCCTGTAATTATTCATCGTTAAATTAAAACTGCCGTTTTAAACGTCAGAGTTAAGATCTTGGTGTCTTCAAATCAGAAATCACGGTGCTGGAGAGTGAATCGGTTTCTTCTAGGTACGTTTCGTAGATGGCATCATCGCTTAGCCATCAGGCGAGATGGCGGCGGCAAGTATAAACCTATAACAGTTATATAACAGTAAGTTTTAAATTACGAAAATGTCTAACAACTGGCGAAATGCGAATTCATCGGTTCCACAGGTTCTGGATTATATTCCCACTATTTAAACTTGGGTCCTAATCCAGATTGATCCACACGTTAATCGTGTATTTAATTCCATTCGTCTAGAACGATGACCCTGACAAAAACTCAGAGGCTGGATACAAAACAACACATTTTTTTTTTTACTAGAATAGGTTCGCACTTGAGCACCATCTCGCCTGATGGTGCGATGACCTAGAAGAAACCGATTCACTCTCGATTTGAAGACACCAAGATCGGAATCATCGGGGAAAACCCACTAAGGCAACGCATTCCACAACCTAGAACGTTCTTATCACAAACGTGGAGTCAAACGTGGAGTCAAATAGCTTCGTTCGTGTTTTTGGAACATCAACCATGAAACGATGTCGCCCTTTTGTGGAACGAGAAGTCCGATAGAAGAAAGGGCAAGGTGGAATTAGATCATACAGAACTGTTGCACACTCTCCGAAGTGTATCCGATAAAATACCGATAAGCTAGCAATTTTGCGACGATGATCAAGACTTTGAAGTCTTTTACGCACAAGAGTGTCATTGCCTATGAGTCTTTTGGCGCGTCTCTCAATCGATTTCAGAGTCTCCAGCTGATACTTAGCCGATCCACCCCAAAGGTGCGAACAGTACTCCATACAGGAGCGAATCTGTGCTTTGTATAACGTGAGCAACTGTTCAGAATTGAAGTATCTTCGCACCTTTGAGAGGACACCTAGTTTTTTTGCGGCTAATTTAGCTTTAGACTCAATATACGTGCCAAAGTTGAGCGTCGATGACAAAGAAACGCCCAAAACCTCGAGATGGTCTGTGACCGGCACGGATACGCCTCGAAAAGTAGGAGCCAGTTGGAACGGACTCCTTTTAGCGGAGAACAAACACGCCTGTGTCTTTCCTTCGTTGCACCTGGCAAAATTGGCATCGCCCCGTTTAGAGACTGCCTGAAGGGCCAAGTTCAAACGCTCGATCATATTCTCTCTCAGTAGCTGAGTTTGTTGCCCACTGGCTCTTGCGCTAGACATATAGCATACCCACTGGTAGAGATTTACTACGATAACATGGCCCGCCCCTCCAAATTACTGTTTTAATGTGTGTAGTCACATCCTTACGAAAGAGTTTGTATGTAGTTGTAATTATTCGTCTGCAGTAGCAGTACGCAACATGCGTAGTGGTGCGTTGTATATTCTTTCACAAATACTTTCAAACGTTTAGAATTCTGGAGGGGCGGGTCATGTTATCGGAGTAAATCTCTATATAAGTTACACAAAGACACAGATACTTTGACAAAAAGATGTACAGATACACAGATAACTTGAAATAAGATACACAGGCTTATACATCGAAAGAAGAAAGACGGAGATACTGACAAACGCGTAAATTTTATATCACCCTCACCCTCAGTTTGGGCTGTTACATTTTATAAAAGATGACGTTCATAAAATGAAACCGCCCAATCTTCAGTCGCAATTTATAACGATTTATTTGCACAAATATTCAAATATAGAAGTTCCAAATATAATCTTTTTACAAATTCATTTCGACCAATGAACTGGCGGCCATTCAACCACTACCGAGGTCATTAAATTTTCACGACCCTTTCACCGTAATTTACGATAAGTAAGGTACGCTGCCCTATAATGGGGCAGATGATTTGGGGCATAAGGCTCTAAACTTGCCCTTTAATTTAGGGGGGTTCTTTATATTCATGACTAAAATTAAACACCAATCCAGTACGAGTTGGACTATCACGCCAAATGTTCCGTAGTTCAATCAAACAGCGCGATATGGAATGAGCTATGATTGAATTTCTCTAAGTGCATAATGTATCAAAAACGAAGTCTTCAGAAAACTTAATTTACCTATCGACAAAGTTCAACGTCAGTTCAAGTTCAGGCTGAAGTGACAGCGGACTGATCATATTTGTCGTAGAACCGAAAACTGTTAGGTAGACGTGTCCTGGAACAGACTGTGAATTACAAATGTGGCGCACGATGTCCTGCATCTCGATGCTGTGATGATATACGTAAAGAAGCAGCAAGTCGAAGAAGAATTGCCGAGGAAAAGACTGAATGGTATATCATGGTCGAGCCATATATCCAGCAGTGGACAAGCATAGGCTGATAATGATGATTCAACCAGCATTTGACCAGGTTTTAGTATTATATCGTGTTGCGAATGTTTTCTCGTTTTCTTATAAATAGTGGATTTGCGTTTTGCCTCTTTTATGGCACATGTCAAGAGACGTAGTAATGTGCGGAGAAGATGCTTACACAAGTTTTATAGATACAGTTATGGCAAATTGGCTTTAAATTGACTCAACTGCCTACCGACCCTTACCTAAAACAATGAATTCTAGTAATGCAAACCTAGATTGAATCTCTCTGGGAATGCTCATTTAGGCAGTCCATTCCACCTCTTTAATGTTCCTATTACAAGTTCTCAAACTGTTTTTTTAACTCTGCTCCGGAAATTAATTAATTACCTACCCATATCGCTAAGGCTTGTGATTTTTCGGTGTTATTTAAAACAAAGAATTTCCTATTTAATTTACCAATAGCTGACCTTATGACTTAGTTGGTACTAGTTGGTAGTTAGCCTTCCTGGAGAGCCTGTAAATTGTGGGTTGGTGGGCTTCCCACCAAAAACAAAAATATTATTTGCGTTTGGACTTTAGATTTGTTCTGTTTAGTTATTATAAACCTACTAAGGATACATTTATACACTCAGTTATATATAGGTACCATAAGTATATATTAACGGTTACAAGAGTATTATATCAGCTAATTAGTTCCCATAGTACAAGCTTAGCTTAGTTTGGAGCTAGATAGAGTTGTGTGAGAAAAACCCACCAATATTTATTCCTTACTTCGTATCCAAAAGGTTCAAAGTCGTAAATAAAAGTAATTCAACGAGCAAACGAACAAAAGGGAAGGATAACCAGCCCGTTCGAATCAACAGTAATATCATAAACAGAACGTCTCATTCAGGAGAGGAAAAGGACGCACGGTAATGCGTGAAACAGGCTCAAAATGGGACGCCAACCTGGCGAAAATGGGACGCCAAAGCGACGCAAACCGCACATAACGTATGAATTGTACGACGCTTCTGCAAGTCGTGTAACAATTGTGTTTCAGAGCTATATTCGTGTATGTACTAGACGATTTGTTTACGTTACAGTGATAAAATATTCTACTAACACTGTATATAGGATATATTGAATACTAGTAGCGCCGGCGGTTTTATCCGCGTAGTCGCCGTTCCCGTTATTTTTTGGGCATTAAAGGTAGCCTATGTGTTAATCCAAAGTATCGATTAACTTCATACCAAATTGTATTAAAATCGCTTTAGCCGTTTTTTTTGAGACAACGACTGCATAGGTCTTAGTTTTGGACTGTGTCTTCGGAGTGGGGTCCAACAATCATTTTAATACTAGATTAAGTTTTTGTCTCAATAAAAAGTTTGTCATTTGTCATTTGTTTAGACGTGAAGAAGTAATAAACATACCCATTCACAAACTTTTGCCTTTATTATATTAGCGTGATTTGCTCAACCATGACGAAAAGTATTTTATTTTTGAAGTGAAAACTTTTTTGGCGCGCCAAAGTTTTTTGAAAAGAATTTAATCCTAGTTGGCGTTACGGTCGGGAATGATAAGAAATCTTCGGGTAGGCTCGGGGCCATGGGCATTGGCCACCTAGAAATGCGTCAGCATTTCCCATTGACCATTGATTGACTGACACATTGATAGCCATCGGCATCAGCAGTTCCTATGACTGCATTTTTTTTATAATAGGCTTAAAATGAAGAGACGAGGAGAATATGTGCCTCATGGTAAGCAACACGCCTAACAAGCCCACACACTGACATGCAGCTATTGAACCATGAAGACTGCCATTTGGCTGAAACCAGAAAAGATTACCTAGATTTTAGTCTGGATTCACACATAGACTCGTTATTCTGTTAAAGTTAGTATTTTTAGCTCATCCCTAGCTAAAAAGGTTTTAGTTTTTAAACTGACTTTTAATTTTTAAACCGTTTTGATATCTTAGAAGAATATTTTAAATTAGTAGGTTTTCAAATATAATAACCTAACTTTTATCAATTTTTTAAACTCAATTTTATAACTTAATCTTATAGCATGTTAATTTGGTATGAAAATTTTCGTGTGTAGTAATTTAAATGTAAAACTTAAATTGCACGCCCGAAATGGGTAAACTGTTGTTTCTTTAATATTATGTTAAGTACCATCTTATGTACACAGTTTAGCAATAAATGATTCTGATTCTGATTCTGACTTAGTGTCGCTACTCACCAGCCAGGTCTGCAATTCCGTGGTGGGGTATAATAGGAGAATAACTATGTGACATATTTTCCGCTTGCCTCAAATACCTCCAGCTCTCGGAATATTACCATCAAGCACATGTGTATGGCTCATTTCGTCACGTTTTACTTTAAAAAAAAATATTTGCACCCCAGATCGCTAAAAACATCTTAACAATATATACTTAATATATACTACAGAGTGAAAAAACTTTGCTCGTATCGTAAGGAGCGATAATAATAATAACGTTAGGAACGATGATTCTAATTAATTAATGTTTTATGTTTTTTTTTTATCTGGGCAGAGCCTTTATTAACAAAACTAAAATACAATGAGAACTACATACACTACACTACAAACCTAACTAACTACTTACACTAAGCACACCTGAATTATCTATAGACCACTGTAGGTCTATAGATAATCAACCCAGCATGCTGGCGGCATTACCACGCTGAATGGCAATGCTTATGCGTTGGGCCAAATAAACGCCAGCATTTTGGTCACGCGTCGCGTCGACCAAGCGCTCGGATAGGCTTTTGAAAATGAGGTGAGCTCCCGCCCCCACGGTCCCAATGTCTCAACCCCAAAGGGCTCAAATATGTAACCACTTCCGAGGGTTGCATATTTGCGCCGTTTGAGTCGCTCAGCTGAATTAGCCGCTGCACCGGCCCTACTATGTGTCTCTGGAAGATGTGATGGTGCCAGAGTATCGACGCAAGTTGCGTCCCATACTAAGGGCCGACCCAACTTCCAAGGCACAACAGTCATGCCGTCAGGTCTTTTGCCATCGTCACGCGCAAGACCACTCGGTTCGAGTATGGCTGGGACATTGGCGGTGGAAAAAGCCCGGCGTATGATGTCGTTCAGGCAGGCGTGGCGGCCAATACGACCCGCGCTTTTCGAGCAAGAGAGACCATGGTGACCGAGTTGGTCGACGGCAGTACCACAATGGCAGCGATGGGCTTCATAGCACCTGGCACCCAAGCGCAAGCTAACAGCTAGACGAAATGCAGTTGGATCTAATAGGCTACCGGTATTGAAAGATGGCAAAGCTTGTAACCAAAGGCCCGATTCCCACAGACACAGCAAGGATACGAGCACGATCCGCGATACTGGACACGTATCGAGAAGAGAGTTCCGTGCTAGATCGCAGATCGGTCGATCCCACTGTCTCTGAGATGACAGACATCTGGGGAAATCGTTGTTTGGACAAGCCAGCCTCCAAGCATTCTTAGCCTCGCACAAATTAGCTACTACTACATCCGAATGGCCTAATGAGGGTGCGAGAATTTTTCGATTAGATTTTGAGTACTATGAACTGAGGACAAGAATGCCGGTAAAGCTACACTTGAAATTTGGCGGACCTAGGCCTCCCAACCTTATGGGTAGTGAGGCTTGTGACCATGCCCTCCCACTCAGGTCCACATTCAACACCGATATTAAAGATTCCTTTACGACATTGTCTAAGCTCCAAAGGAGCTCACCATGTTTCCACAGTGGACTACATCGTAAAGCGTACATAAATTTCGGAACAAAGAGACAATGCCGAATAATTGTAAACGCCATATGGGCGTTTACTTTGAGTAGCCTATCGGAGGCTCTCGTAAAATTTTGAATTTTTTCCTCGACAAAAGGTGTAAACGACTCATCTAATATCGGTGAACCCAGGAGGCGCAAGGAATGTTTGTCAACTGATTTGATGTTGGGGGCCAGATCATTAAATTTCTGTATTATCGAATCTTTATCTGGACATGTGTCGCAAACGAAAAGTTCGCATTTTGAGAAATTTAGTTTTTAATTTATGTTTTATGTTGTTTAATATATCAATACTAGATGTCCGCCCCGGCGTTGCCCGTGGTACATTATATAGTACTCATCAGGATATCGTACATATTCAACGGTGAAAGAATGACTGAAATCGGTTCAGTCATTCCTGAGAATATCGCTTTCAAACAAAACACCTCTTCAGCTACCTGCTACGAGTACGTCACCTGTCGGAAATATGTCTGTGATATTCAATGACGCAATCTTAGACACATGCTGTCATGCATGTGTCATGTCAAAGCACAAAACGTACGAAAACTCTGAAAAAGGAATATTTTTTCCCGATTTTGTTACATTCTTGATTCATGCTCCACTTCTATTAATAGTAGCGTTATGTTATATAACCTATAGCCTTCCTCGAAAAATGGACTATCCAATAGAAAAATAATCTTTCAATTCGGACCAGTACTTCCCGAGATCCTAGCGTTCAAACAAACAAACTCTTCAGCTTTATAATATTAGTATAGATTGTAAAACCTTAGGCCTAAGAAGGAAATAAATACGTGATTAATTGTTCTACCAGTTATTATTATATTAACTCATATTTGTTTAGCATAAAGTACAAATTGACGTACGATATTCACATTTTCATTAAAACCGTCTAAAATTAACTTTAATAAAGTTCAGTAATAATTTTGAAGAATGCTGCATACTTCAGTACGAACCGTCTGCAGTAGCTCAGATTGTTTGTACATCAGACTATTATTAACAACGTTATGCGTTATAACAGTTAATTATGTATAACAGTTAGCAGTATAGCAGTTACGGAATATCATAGGGTATCTCGGCAACGGCGGCGAAATTAATAATTTTATAACGAGCTGAGGAGGGAACGATATTGCGAGGAAATTTATAAGGAATCGTTGAGGAACGGTGGAGTGGGGGGGGGGAATTCAGCAAATATTTATACTAAAAGCTTCTTGGTCGGTCTTCTGAAGGGTAGGGCGTGATTTGAAGATTTTAGGTTCCAAAATTAGCCCAGTGAAACTATCACAGTTATCATTTCAATTTAACTATAAACTTTTATTTCGCTTTTAAAATGACATATTTGACGATTATTTTTACATTTTTAAAACTAGCTTAACACATGTTATGATTATTTTTTAGATTATATTTTATTTGACTTGATAATTTGATTTACATCAATGAAATTGCAATATTTTGTTTAATTCAGTGGTTTTCAGTTATGAGGTGAATAAATATATTATCCGCCTTATAACCACTTACCAGTATGATGGTAGGTAAGCAACAAGCCTGTCCCTGCCTATAACAGTCAGGGGCTGCGCAGCTACTTGAACATGAAGAGTACAAATTACTTACTGTCTAGCACTGCACTGCTCTCGTCGCCCAAAGATATAAAACATTTTACCTCTTCGCCCGGTAATTTCTCTGGAAAATTGTCATTCAAATCGGTACACAGTGATTTTCATACAGTACTGCTTGACGCTAGAATAAATGGCTAAAGTGTGTTCTAGCTATTAGCCCGCCATTTTGTTTTGCCACTACTGCTAGATTTACGCATTACATCTTAAAGAAATTAGTTTTGTTGTCGACTTTCCGACATAATTATTTTTAGCGTCTTATTTTACTGATCTTTTATTTTCTTCCTGACTGGACAAATATTAGGGCAGAAGATAACGTGGAGTGCGCATTGTGTCTTTTACTGTCGTCGTCCCTCCTGTTGGGGTTCTGAGTGGGAACGCAAAATTGAAGCCATTCGTTCGCCATCCATTCGAACATCAACCATGAAACGATGTCGCTTTTTCGAGCTACGAGCAGAGAAAAAGTGCAAGGTAGTATTAGATCATGCAAATCAGTCGCACACTCTCCGAAGTGTATCCGATAAAGGAATTAAAAAAAAAAAAGAAGTTACACATACACACTTTTATTTATTTAAAGTTGCTTTGTTATTATACATCCTTGCGTTTGAGTCGCATCATTCTCCTCAATCTTCGTCTCATTGTCTCTTTTTGCTGCCAACCATACTATAGGGTAGCCCAGAAGGCGAAGGGCCGTAGTTCTTTACTCCCCGAAGGTACGGAACCCTCAACCATAAGCTACATTCCTACACGCCATGCCTCTATCGCTCTGTATTTTCATATGAAAACAAAGTTGCTACTTGAGGAAAATATTGGAAAAGGGATGAGGGAATTTCGGACCCTTGTCAACGTTTTCGCCGACTTACCGGCTATTTATTTGTGGTAGATAAATTAAATGAAATCATTGAATGAGACGTATAGATATGTACAGGGACACTATATACGCTGTTCAAAAAAATAACAGATAACTTAATTTTCTATGCACAAACAACAACCAACTTCAATTTAAAATTAGACTCAAATATAAACCACAGGCCCGTGAACAAAATTTATGGGTCATATGAACCACCAGGAGACCTATGTAGGATGATAGAATGGTATAAAATAATAGGATTCAGCACTATGCCGTCACTTGAGCTGTCCAACTGAGTACAGGTGAAGATAGATCTTCTAATCCATTATTACGCAATGCCGTACAAAAATCATGTGACAAGGAGAAATGATCGAGAATTGCAAACCCTTATCTCATCAGTTCTCAATCAATCTCATCTTTCTTCAACCTGCCCTCAGTTGGACAGCTTTCAAGTGACGGCATAGTGTTAAATCTTATTATTTTATATCTGTCTATCATCCTACATAGGTCTCCTGGTGACCCATTTGACCCATACATTTTGTTCACGACCTGTAGTCTAATACTAAATTTCAAGATGTTTGTTTAAAGCAATTTTTAGTTTGTTGTTGTTTTTCCAAAAACCACTACGCCGATTTTGATAAAATTTATTGGAACCACCTCTGAAAAAAAGAATAACCAAAACCGATTCATAAAATACCTTAGCTGTTGTGTAGCATACATACTAACATTTTTATGTAACATAATATACCTATGCTTAAAGAACTTGCAATCGGATTGAGAAAATCTGCCTTATTGAAATCTGTTAAAAAATAATTTTATTTCATTTACAACAGTACAGTAAAGGTAGCGGTTCGCCCGGAGACCGCGACAGGCACTTGACACTATGGAATTGTATGGGCGCCAGTTCGCGGTCTCGGCGCGAACTTGTACCGTTAGTACTTATATCGAAAAAATTACATGGAATAAACAATGTTAGTTTATCAATTCAATTAAAATAAATAACTTATTATTGTTTTATCCAATTTAATGTAATACTGATTTTAATCTGGATTAAATTAGTCCCATTTCATTTCAAATTACTGGGCATAGAGATAAAACATCTTATATAATATACTAGCTGTACCCTGCCACGCTTCGCTGTGGCACATTGTGATGCAAAAATTAGATAAAAACAATCGTTGATGCGGATTATATATCATTGTAAAATTTCAGCTCGATCGGTGCAGAACTTTTTGAGTTTTTGAAGCGTACACAAACCAACATAATATTTTTAAATATAGAGATTGTAAATTTTGATCTTATAATTTAATTATATTAATTTTAATTTATCAATTAAATTAAATGAAATATTCTTATTATTGTTTTATCCAATTTAATGTAATAGGTATGGATTTTAATCTGGGTTAAATTACTTTCATTTCATTTGTTCATTTCAAATTACATAAATATAGATAATTACAATATTGGCATAGAGATAAACATCTTATATAATACGAGTCGGTATATCTGGGTGACGAGCGCAGTTCAGTGCTAGGTAATGATTTGGACTCTTCATGTTCCAATAGCTGCGTGTCACTGTGCTGTTTTGTGGCAGGTATGTTTCTTCCTTCAGTCAGCAGGCACATGTCCTGCTCGTCTCATCACTCAAAACTTAAAAAAGTGCGTTCTCATGACTAGCCCATCATGGCCACTTGTTAAAAGCATATTAAACTTTTGCTCACCGATGTGTAGCATTGATTATTAAATTTAACCTATATCGGCGTATTTTTCTACTAAACTGGGTCATCCGCCTCGATGGCTCAATGCGTACTACACTGTAGGCTGAAAAATAAAACCACCTGTAATAATATTCATAGAGGGGACACTTGTAGTGTTGCCAGTACAAAGCTTGCTGACCCATTATCTGCTAGTTTTGAAGTGAAAACTTCTTTAGCGTTGAGCATTTTTTTTTCTAACTTTTTAGGAATTATATAGCATCGATGTCAACCATTTGATGTGCCCTGAGCACCTTGAAATTGGTAATAAACTGTGTCTGTGTGTGTAGCGTAAGCCACTTACACTCACACCATGAATCTACTTGACCCCTATAATTCGCTAGTGGCGCGGTATGCTGTGGTTTTACTTTTTTGGTTGTTGACAACGAATAGTGATAAACAAGTAACAACGTCTGGCGTTCACCGCTTCCTGCCACCGACTAGAACGGGAAGAGTGAGCTCAGTCTTCCCAATGATGACACAAATCCGTGCGCATGAATTTTGGGAGGGCACATCCATTGGTTTATATATAGGTGCTAATCTAGCGGAGTAAAGTTGGAGTGGCGGCGAGCTGCAGAGCTGTGCGTTAAACGTATTTTTTGTGTATTTTTTGAGTTCGTGTGACTGATAACCAGTACCTCTATAATGTAGCTATACCGGTTATGAGGTATTGTTGACGTAGTGCTGTTCAATACTACAATTCAAAGTCAAAATTACAGGCCCGTAAACAAAATTTATGGGTCATATGATACACCAGGAGACCTATGTAGAATGATAGAAGGGAATAAAATTTAGCACTTTTATTTTAATGCACAATAAATTTTAGCAATTTAGCCGGCGTTTGTAAGCTGCCCAACTGAGTGCAAGTTGAAGAGGGGGGTTGCAACCCTCGATCATTTTTCCTTGTCGCATGATTTTGGTACGGCATTGCGAAATAATTGATCAGAAGAGGTAATGAAACGGTATGGAACCAATGCCGTACATCATCAAATGACCAAATTTACCCGGATAATCGTCGAAAATCATGAATTTTTCCGACATAAAATTACAGTACAAAAATTAAAAATTACAATTTTTAAACCTGTTCACTGTACACTTTCATAATCGTTAACAGTTCAGAAGTGATCATGGGTATTTTTTATGGTATGTATGTTACACGAGAGCTCAACCAATTGGAACGAAGTTCCATATTGCGCGTTGTGAAAGGAGGCTAGACGGAAAAAAATCTTACGAAAAGTTGTCACGACACTTTTTGCTATTGTAAGCTGTGCGGCGTCGCATGTTTCTCTGTCTCTCTCTCTCTCTCTTATAGAAAGCAAGCCAGATATCGCATTTCTATTTCGCATTGAACAGTGTGGTGTCGTGACGATTATTTTTGTTGAGTGTATACAGGTTTTTTGTAAATAATAAATAATAATAATTCCTTCACTAATTAATCGAAAGGAACTTCGTTCCATCCGGGTGTCCCTTGACACCTTCAAATGTTTAACGTAATAATACTGAACAGTGAACATATTATAATACCTTTTTTCAAAAAAGGCGACTATTCTCAATTCTGTTGTATTTTTTATGGTGTGTATGTTACACGATAGTTCAACCAATTTTGAATCTATTTTGGTTTTTTATTTGTTTGGTAGATCACAGTTCAGAGGTGATCCTGGGACCAAACTAAATAAAAACTAGATTCAAAATTGGTTGAACTATCTGTGACATACACATCAACAACAGAATTGAGAATAGTTGCCTTTTTTAAAAAAAGGTATTATAATATGTTCACTGTTCAGTATTATTACGTTAAACATTATTATAATCCTGAAACATAACGTTAGTGTAATTTATTGGTCTTCAGTCTGAACTCCATTGTTAAAAATAATAACGAACTAAATACAATACCACGGTATTTGTTCACGGCCCGTATTATTCGGCCCATTCGGAGAGCGGCTGTGCAAACATAGAGGAGCGAATGCGAGTCAACATGTTCATACTATTGAATTGAAATACCATGCAAGGTTTTTTGGGAAAGGCTTTTTCGTTTTCATATTTATTGAGAAAATAACATTTGATACGTTAATGTAAGCGTACTAAGAGAAATGGTATTATAACTTCTTATGACTCACATTTATTGCTGTTTCCGAACATTTAAATAGTTTGTAGTAAGTCTGCCTGCAACGTAGTAGCTCGCCAGTTTGATTCCCGCCCAGTGTATTCCCGCTCAGTATATTTACTTGTGTGATGAATATAAATATGTTCTGTCATTCGTATTAAACTAAGCATTCTTTCTGCGGTTGCCTGGAAAATCGCTCTTAACTACATGGTCGACAATTTCTACTTTGTTTTTAAAATTGTGGATATTTAATCTTGAAACAAAGAGGTAATCTATCTATTTAAAACAAATCAAAATCGTGTGAAATTTTAAAATCGTTTTTTTTTTTTCGAAATTTGCTGTACCGTCCAGAAATTTTCCACATTTATTGTGTGGGTAGTGGAGGTTAGTTACTTCGTTTGTTCGACCCCGACGCTATTGATCAATTCATTGGCAAGATTTTGCATACATATTAGATTTGTGTTTACTGTCGTCTTGTATAATAGACTACAGACCCGTGAATAAAATGTTTGGGTCGTATGATACAACAATGATGGGTGGTTCATTTGGCCCATACATTTTGTTCACGGGCCAGCAGTCTATAATGATAAGCGTCAATTTGTTGTCAATGAAGCGCGCTTACCTAGAAGTACCCAACGCACTCTGAATTTGATAACACCCAAATTAAGTGCACTCAGCCAAAACATTCTCAGTTAAATTGTTTTACCGAATAAACTTGAGTTCAGTCTCTACCCTTGGAATCGAACTACGAAATTATTAAGTCTTTTCATGCTACGATTGGATCAATAGAAAAACAGGTAAGTCTTAAATGAGACAGCTAATTTCATACAAAAACAATCACATACATCTGACGTATCTTATTACCAAAAAAAATAATTATTACTTACAAAGGCTATAACCTATCTATATATAATAATAAAGGCACCTATATTGCAATATCTTTTGAAAATACTTTGTTTAATTGAATACTATGCACTATGACTTTTATTCCTAGCATCAAAAATAATCTTAGCGATAGCGAAAACAGTATAAGATATTTTAGCGCCAACACATAAGAAACTTGACAGAAAAGATGAACTTCGCATATTATTGTATGCAAACACCTTACAATAGGAAATATCAACGTATGTGGCGCCTCGTGGTGTCGTTTTAGCCTCCTTGGCACCGCTCTCATGAATATTGAGAGCACGTCCTGGTTTCCTTTACGTGTATTTATCTACCTTTGAGGAATACCTCCGCAATAATACCCTTAATAAAAGTCAGTATCGTAATAATACTGACTATACATTTTATTACTTGCCTGTGGTGGTCGTTTCTGATACAACTTGGAAGATTCCAATAGTTTTACATTGTAAATACAGGGTAAAAACTTGAAAAAAGAAAAAGTCTTAGTTGCAATATGTTTTTATGTAGTAGTTCCTTGGTATTCAATAGTTCATGTAGTAGTTTGTTGTTACTTTAATCAATTCTAAAGTATATTAGTAGTACAACTAAATAATATCAAATTAAAAATATTAAAAAATTACAAAATATGATAAACTTATAAAAGCAAAAGTTTGTAATTAATCTAGTATAATAATCATAAGCTAAGGAATTCAAGTATAAGTAATGGATGTGTTATGAGTAAGATGTGCCTTGCTCCCACACTAGGATTCCCTGTGTCTGTGGGAGTTAGTTCTTTTCCGGGGTGTAATATTTAAAGTGCACAGGTGCCTGGTATGCATTAGTCTAATACTTATTTATTATCTTACTAAAATTATAAATGTCAATGTTTGGATGTCTCAATCACGTCATAATGTATGTACGGATCTGGTTAAAATTCGGAACACAAATTATAGTCTGAAAGAACACATAGTCTACTTTTTAACCCGAAAAAAAAGGGAATGGGAACTTGGGTAAGCTGGCGGGCGCAGCTGGTTTCTAATGTATGGATGCATAATATTTTCAAAGCCTTGAACATGACCGCAAAATTGCTAGCTCATCGATTTTTTCGATACATTTCGTATATCGTTGAAATAATATACCTATATAATTAAACGTAAAAAATCAATTAATTTGACTTTAGAATCAAAATAAGGTATAAGTACTACTTTGTCAAATTTTAACTATAAAACCGTCCGCAAAAATAATTGTAGAGGTAGTAGAAAATACTTAATAATGATCCACATTTTGTCTAAATAATGATCCACATTTTGTCTAAATAATTATCGACATAACACCATCGCCATCTAGCTACAAACTAAGATAACTTGTACTATGCCGCTATTAAACAGTCCAATTATGTAGTTCGGCCGGCTTGTTTGCCTAGATTCCACGTTACAAACTATGTACTAAATTATTGCGGTCTACGTAATCTGCATAGATAACATAATATTAGGTATACAGATCAAGAATTACTAAGATACAGAGTAATATTTGCGCTATTTGGTTCTGACGACAAATTTCATAGCCCAACTAACCTAATTATAACATTTCGGCCTATTTCGTCAGATAAACAAACAGTACAATGAGTATTTCCGTTTGATATAAGTACATAAGCTCATTATACGTTTTAATGAGAATCGGGAGCTGTTTTCAACATAACCAAGGTAACTATAATGTAACAAAGACTTGTATAATATAATGTACAAAACATTAGAGAGAGAAGCTGTTACACAAATAGGAATTAAAATTTTCGCACGTTGTGCATTCGAAATTTTCCATTTAAAATGTAATCGAGATATCTAAAATAGATATAAACAAAATGTACTAAGGCCAAAATGGTTCGGATAGAAATAAGTTTTCATATACATAAAAGAAACTATCACATTTTAAATATTTTTCGGAATTGTTGATAAAAAAACATGAACTCAAGTGCTCGTAGGATGTGACTGTTATTTATTTATCGTAAATGGGAATGACCATAATTATAGTGACAGAGATTGCCGACAGAAGTGAATACTTATAATTTAGAATTTTAGTATTCAAAAAGTTAGGTTAGAACAAATACTATATAGTATAGCGTTTATAGCCTCATCTATTTTAGTCCAAACTTTAACTATAAGGCTTTATCCAAATAATGCATAGAGTAAGCAATAGTTGTCTGGAAGAGTTCGCTCTTAGCGAGAATATCGCTGTTCAATCTTTATAAATGACATGAGGGTAGTTAGAGATTCTCTCCAATACTTGCAGCTGCGACCGTTGACCGGCAGTCACACCTCTCAAGAAGACCTTGTGAAGCCCTGGGGCTTCATCTTACAATTCGGCAAGGAGATCTCCTGAGGTAATTATTTGTGGTGCCCTAGGAGGGAGCAGTTAAAAAGTTGATGGAAAATCTTTCTATCTTCATTGCCGTTTGTTGAAAGAATAATAATTTCTCACCTCTTTTCTTTTCATAAATTTAAATCTTACAGTCCATAAAGGCCGTCACAGACGTAGCTATAATACATATTTTCATATTTCATAGCTGGACATATTTCCGTATATTTTCTATATAAATCCTCGAGTGTCCACACACGCAGCTATAATATATATTGTCGTGACGTCACCCAACTATACCGTAATATATATTAAGACATATTAATATAAATTATGGTATAGCAAGACATATTTCAAATGTACAGCGTGTTTCAACATTGTCCGAGCACACATCACAAGTTGTTTTACAAGCTTTAATTTATTAGTTTTTCCTATCCCGATATTAACAAGATTTGATGATGGATCTTGAAGTGGGTCATAGTAACTCTGTAATGAAATGACAAAACTTCGTCAAATCTGCGATCGTTTTAGTTGTCTTGGTCTGATGAAATCGGTTCATCCGTTTGGTAGCTACGCTGCTATAAACACAAACACAGTTATGTCAAACTTATAACACCCAGTCGTTATTGCTTTGAAGGTTAAAAAGTTCAAAAGACTCGTGACGTGCGCTCAGACAATGTTGAAACATACTGTAAACTCAAAATATGTCTTGCTAGGTTAATATGCCATAATATGAATATATTACGGTATATTTTGCTCACGTCACGAAAATATGAAAATATATATTATAGCTACGTCTGTGACGGCCTTAAATTACTCATTACTTAATTAATCACTAGCTTTAAGAATGTATCTCTTTGCTTATTTATATTTGCATTGTGGATAGCAAAAAGTTTCTAATTTAATCTATCTATCTAACCGTAGGACAAATTCGTAGATGGATGATGGCCTTGGCTATTTCCTCATGAGAAAATTTGGTTTCGCGCAACAATCTTCGGTTTCTGAAATTTCAAGTCGAACCGCAAGAGAAAATATAACGGTAATTACTAAGTTAAATATTCTTACTTCGCGCATAGAAGGAAGCGGAACAACCAGCTTTATGTAATGATCCGGGATTACGGTTTACGAGAGTTTCGAGGTTTTTTTATGTCTGAGTTCCTTGTAGACGTTTTAGTAAATTTTATGATGAGGACTTGAGCCGAACGGTAAAAAGTAATATGTTTCCACCTCTTTAGGGAATTAGATAAGTAGGTACGTGGTTTTGATATAGTTAGATATAGGGGTGTTATCTTTTGTGTCACTGTGTCAGTTAGTTGGTGATTTTTTATTTTGTAGGTTTAAGGCCTTTAAAAAAAGTTAAGGCGGTTTTAATGAAATTGATTATATTTTAATTATAAATCTGGGTTTAGTCATTTTAAGAAGTTGTGTATGGATATTTCGTATTTTCAAATGCAGTTTTATAATTTAGTCATCACCATTGATTTATACGGTGAAGGTAAACATCGTGAGGAAACCTGCATGTTCGCAGAAATAATGTTGAACACATTAGTAGCGGCAATCTACAACGGTTAAAGAGTGATAGCGTTTTGGTTAATTACTCGTCAATCGTCCAAAGAAAATATTTGAATGAATATTAAATCACAAATATTTGTAGAAACTTGAAAAGATTTATGTGACTATCGCGTTCAGAGTCGTATGGCAACATTACTACCTATATATAGTCCAAGATCCCAGAGGCGCCAGACGTCACGTATTTTCTGATGAACGAAATGTGTACCATTGAGTAGAGTTAATACGTACTAAGAACACATGCTTACCCGCTAACTTGCTTAGACGGCCAACTTTGAGATATGGGGTCCAGAAGATACATTACTACTTCACGTATTTTCTAATAACTGATTTTCACGTATGTTATAGGCAATATCTTTAAAAATAAGGCCCAAATACTCCCAAACATTTTCCGTCGGCCGTTTTGCTTAACATACGCTTTAAAACTCCTAAAATAATGACTTAACTTCACTTAAATTTCCATACTCCATTTGTATATATGTTTATCGGACAACTATTTTAAAGCCTTTTCCGATAAGACAGACCGATCTAAGGGGCTAGTCATCCCCTAAACTCATAATCTCGTACATAAATGTTTTAATGTGCCTTCTGGGCCCCATATCTCAAAATTGGCCGTCTAAGCAAGTTAGCGAGAAAGCATGTATTCTTAGTACGTACTAACTCTACTCAATGGTACACATTTTGTTCATCAGAAAGTAAGTGACGTCTGGCGGCCCTGGGATCTTACTCTACTAGGTATACGTTTAGATAATAAATGTCAAAATGGACTCTTTATTTTTGGCAACTTAACACTTCATTATTCACCCACCCTAATCCCACTTTATGTGACGCCGGTACTGGTGCAAAATAACACCAAAAATAGTGCAGAAAACAAATAAAAGTTCTGCAGCAAAACATAAAACTAAACTCGTCGAGTTCGTGACCTGAATGAAGCACGGAAGAATATAATCTGTGATAAAACTTTGATCAAACTTCTGTATATGTTTCGTTTCGGTAGGGATAAAGTGAACTACAGAGTTATATCTACAATGTCTGCGAGAAATTGCAAAATTGAAGATTACAAAGAATATATAAAATTGGATTAGTATGTTTCACCGTCAATGGTCAATGCTGTTGTTAGTAAAAATACGATGTAGGCGAAAATTAAAGAATTAGAAAATACCACACTAAAGAAAGTACCATTTTTACTTTAATGATAAAACTTTGAACAAAAATTTTAATATGTTTCGTTTTGATAAGAATAATGTAAGCGTTTAGATTTATTATTACAATGTGTTGGAGAAAATAAATAGCAAAATTTAAGATTACAGAAAATGAACAAAATCCATGATTTTAATTATTGTAATAGGTTAAACAGATTTAATCAATGAGTTTACATATTTATACTACGTATAGAGTTAGATTTTCCGCACGGTTCCTTTGTGTCAATCGTAAGCAGATGACGTGCATACTTTCTATGGCAACAGAGTGATGTGCTGGGACAAAAGTATGACACTTCCACAACAGCGACAAGGCAAGATTTGTGGCGAATCGACTATAACCCCAAGAAAGATGCTACCCGTGCTTTCGGTGTAATGCGTTTGTAGTGCCAACTATTTACGTAGTATATGTAAACTCTTTAGATTTAATCTTACTAATATTATAGTCCCAAAGGGTTGGATGTTTGGGTGTTTGTTGGTCAATCACGTCGGAACGCCTGAACAGATCGGGATAAAATTTGCAATAAAGTTAGATCATAGTCTGGATTAACACATACACTACTCTTTGTCACGGGATTTACGGGACATTTGCCGTGGTGGAATGGTGGAACAAGTCTCTCCCTTATATTTCGATGCAACTTTGTGTACCATCTTTACGGGTAAACTAAGGAATGGTGACAAGGATGAAACGGCTGAACGGGTACTACGATACCACTAACAGACACACTCGTCAAACCTTATCACCCCAATATTTTCGTGTCAGGTGTTAAAAATAAAATATGTAATGTCGTCGACGAAGCATTAATAAATAATGTTATTGTTTATTACAGACAAAACCGCAGTCGACACCATTTCACAACTGGTGACCACATCGCCAACGTTGCCACGACTACAGCCAACCGCAGCCGAATAATATTTCACAACAATCACTACGACTATTAATGACGATTTTAAATCCTAATCATAAACTTATGCAAGCTAATTGAAAAGCTAATATCATATTACATACACCCACCAAGTTGGACCCGCTGAGGACCGACTAAGCCAATCCATCAGAGCATCCGACACAAATGGTCGAGCATGAGCACAAATGAGCATGTTCGCCTCACCACGATCAGAATTACCACCACCATCAGATAGCCATGAAGGATATAATATAGGATAGCCATGCAAATAACGTTACCGTACGTTACAAGGGGATAGCGGAGGGTTCAAAATATTCAAAAATTGCGTTACGGAATACTTTTTAAGCTATTGCTTTATTTATCGCAGGCCTTGAGCGCGGAGACCGAATCAACATTTTTTGTGAGAAACCACTAAAAAGAGAGAGATGGAAGACATAAAACCGTAACGAAAAAACTGCCACCCATCACGCCATTCGACTTTAAATCTTATTGTTATTATGACTTACATACTACATTTGTATAGCATACGTTCTTATAGATATAATGTTGCAATAGCTTTACCGCGGCAGTCCCCGAGTACCAGACGTCTTTTTTTATTCCGCCCCCTTAAAAAGAAAAGTTACAAAGCATAGAATATCCTCACCTGACTTCTTGGCACTGTTTCCTTTTCCATTCTTATTCTTCCTCGGGTAAAGATTGATTTTGCTCTGACCACACCCCATCACAGATAAAACTATACACTAATCACATCACAATCTGTCATGGAATTTATTTACTAATTATTTTTTTTATCAAGACATTGTTTAGAGTCTCATTTACATTTGTACTAATATTGTTTTCACGTAGAGGCCATAAGGTTCACTTCCATTTCATCTTGTGCTTTTTTGTGTGTGTATTTTCAAATTTTCTTGGGGGCAGGTTGTGGAGGGTTGGCTCCATGTCGTGGTTTCTGAAATCAAAATAAATGTGTTATTTTTTGGTCATTTTACATGGACAGATCTTCATTAGGATTGGGTATGTGAGGGGTATCATGGGATACATCAATGACAAATATAGACGCAGCTTACATTCAAATCCGCGAACTTAAATATGGTGAAGGAAAACATATATTTAATAACCCAAAATGTACCAGGAATCTTACGTGGTCATTCGGCATTCACCAATCTGCACTGGGCGAGGGTGATGTATTATGGACTTGACTCTCTTTGCGACAGAAGACCCAGAGTCCCAGCACTGAGAACATTTAGTGGGATGTTTATGCACATTCTCTGCTTGTCTAGAAAGTGTAACGTTACATATTGGCTTTAAATAATATGTAAGCGTACATTTCCTACTAAAATCATCATTCATTGGAGACTATGTAGAAACTTAGGTACTTACATAGTGAATTTTCATACAACTAATATCTGTTCTATCGTGTCCTCACGATAAAGCATATTATTCTGATCATAATATTAGTATTCTTCATGTATTATTTCTATTATAAAATTTTCAGAAAAACGTATTTTCTACAGTTAACCCAGACCTAAACCCAGATCCTGTTGTGCGCTGTCGTTCCCAGGTTGATGTTGTGGACTGCTGTGGGCTGCTAATGTGATACTGATCCTGCTGTGCGCTGTTGATCCCTGCTGCGAGCCACTGAACTCTACCGTGGGCTACTGATACTGCTGTGGGCTACTACCGCTGCTGATCAAGAAACCCTCTCAGTTCCTGTTTTCTGGTTTCCAAATGTTGTGTCCCTTTCTTTTTTAATTTACTTTACCCCTTTTTTTTACATCCCTTTAACTTTTATATTACATTTACTTTCATTATACTTGTTTCCTTAACCTTTTATTATTTCATCGTACCTTTACCTCCCTACAAACCTCTTATGTTCACTACCGTGACAAAAGCAGTAGAAGTTTTCTGATAGAAAATGTCAATCTCAGGTCTTTATAAAAAAAAGAGATTTCTTTTTTAACTGTAATAGGTTCTCGCACTTGACCGCCATCTCGGCTGATGTTAAGCGATGATGCGATCTACGGTGGAGCGTGCTTACCTAGAAGAAACCGATTCACTCTCGATTTGAAGACACCAAGATTGTAACTATCGGGGAAAGCCCACTCAGGCAACGCATTCCACAACCTAGACGTTCTTATCACAAACGTGGAGTCAAATCTCTACGTTCGTGTTTTTGGAAAACCAACCATGAAACGATGTCGCTTTTTTGAAATACGAGAAATCTGAAGTTTCATAGTATAGAGGGACGAGAGGAGCAGTAAATATGCCTGATGGTAAACAAAATGCCTGCCCGTGACATCACAATGACACGCAGCTATTGGAACATGAAGGTTCCAAATCTAAACTAGCACCGCACTGCGCTCAGAGGTATAAGATGTTTATGTCCATGCCCAGTAATTTCACTGGACACATTGCCTTTCAAACCGGAACACAGTAATGTTTGCACGCTACTGTTTAGCTGTGGACTAACTGGGAAAGGTGTAGTACTTCTCCAGGTGGTCTTTGCAAAAAATCCTACTAAAATGGAGATGTCTTGCTGATACTGTCATTCGTTGTCTCATAAAAATATACCGACAGTCTGTACCTCTTCATTTCAGCGGTCAGATAAAAACAAAAGCATCTATTTATGATCAGCAAACAAACGCAGACGGTCGGTCCACTCTCTAAATGATTCATCCGAGTAACGAATGCCAGCGTCCATACATTTTTAAACGATGTCCTTTCGATTTTCAGACTGCGTTGTCACCATTTTAGGGTCGAAAAGGTTTCGCAAAATGCTCCTGAGGGCTCATCAGACCAACAATAGAAGTGGACGTAAACTGGGAACGATTAGGGTATACTCAGACTATGCTACGCTTTACTTATATCCCAATGATATTATAGATTCGAATATTTAGATGTTAGGATGTTTGTTGCTCGATCACGTCGGAACATCTGAACGAATTTGGTTGTTTGAAATACAATTGAGCTAAACAATGACTTATATCGTGATTAAATACAATTGAGCTAAACAATGACTTATATCGTGATTAAATACAATTGAGCTAAACAATGACTCACCTATATCGTGATTAAACCCCATACCATATAAACATCATGTGCTCAAACCGTGAAAGCTTAAAAAACAATAACTGAGGTAGAATCTGGAACAGCACATATGCTCCTTTTAATAACATAGGCGGATACACTCCGCGAGGCATAAGCTGAGCTGGTGTGAGTGTACATGGATAGTGTAGGTGTGACAACCGGCCTTAGGCGCGGCGCCATTCTGTCTCGCCGCGCTCCTGCCTGATTGGTGATCACTCACACTAATGCAAAGCTCAGCCTATACCTCGCGGACAAAATTTCAAGCTCCTGCCTGATTGGTGATCGCTCACACTAATGCAAAGCTCAGCTTATACCTCGCGGAGTGTACTGTGCGGGTAAAACCGTGGCGTGCGACTAGTATCTACATAAAAATATAATTATGATGTATGAAAATATTAAAGTCCAATTCGTTTACACACATGATGTAGGGTGAAAAATTGACGTCTCTATCCACGAAAACTAATAAACAAATATCAGTAAGCACGAGCATTTCCTGATATAAATTAAGCATAAATAAAAAGTATAAAACAAAGTCGCTTTCTCTGTCCCTATATCCCTATGTATGCTTAGATCTTTAAAACTGCTTAACAGATTTTGATGCAGGGTTTTTAAATAGATAGCGTGATTCAAGAGGAAGGTTTATATGTATAATAAATACAACAGTAGGGAAACACTAATATTTTTTTCATAAATAAACACATTTTTTGCGCTTACTTTGCAAACGCTGGCTGGATCCTACGAGATGGGTCAAAATAATGTACTGCAGTATTGTACCCCTTAAAAAAGGTCTACAAAAATGGCAACAATGGTATGTCTATCTCTTATATAACCCACAATAACCATATTTATTCGTATTTTTAGTATCAGCATTGCACCCTTGCGAAGCCGGGCGGGTCGCTATGTTGCTAGTAAATAAATAAAGTACCTAAGAGAGTAGATCTAATCGCCGTTCAACTGACGTATTTCAAAAACGTTTGACTCACAAGTCGGGACTGAGTAAAGGTACAAGTTCGCGCTGAGACCGCGACCGGAGACCGCGACAAGCACTTTACTCTATAGGATTGTATGGGCGCCAGTTCGCGCCTAGACCGCGACACATGTCTCGCGACACGTGTCTCGGTCGTCTGTCGCAGTCTCGGTCAAGTGCCTGTCGCGGTCTCCGGTCGCGGTCTCGCGTCTCGGTCTCGTGTCGCGGTCTCAGCGCGAACTTGTACCTTAAGGCTTTCATATTACATTAAAATGATTATCTAAAACTTCATAATACATATTAGCTTAGTTTTGCATTTTATAGATATTAGTCGTCATTTTTAACTGATTTATTATAATTTGAGGTACCAGTCCCTCAAGAGACCTTTTTTTCAAGGGTTGTTATGAAATAGAAGTGAGGATAGTAGTACATTATTAAATTAAGAAAACTGTTCCAATAACCGACCATAAAGGCATCATAGTATATACAAGATTATATACGAGATTATAGCGTAGTCTGAAGCGGGGCTACATAACAACATAACATTACGGTACAAGGCTTATAGCTGACAGATTGGAATTTACATGAAGGTTTTAGGAGAGGATCCAAGGGTTTACGATTATACATTTTTATTATAAAGACACAAAGACTGGGGTAAAGCTTGCTCATTTACTAACCTTGAGACACAAGATACACCTTTCCGACACTTTGGTGAGGCACAGATTAAAAAAATATATCTTTAAAAAATACTACTAAATTCAGAGATGTGTTTTTTTTGTAACAAAAATAAATTTACGTTGCAATCGGGGGAAATCGGGCGGTCCCGAATACTGAAGACCCCCGTTCGAGTCCAGATGATAATTTTCCCAATTTTACAACAGTTAGTAATTCGTATGTAAATACTTACTATTTAATTTCCGTAAAACATCGATCAAAGCTCGGCATCCAAGTAGATACAAATTTTAAAACGAATTAACAGGACTCGCCTTAACCTAAACCGTTTGTGGAATGCTGGGGTTGCACCAGAAGCCGTCGAGGGTATCTCGGTTGTTACAAAAGAATCTGCTTACATTATATAGGTAGATTTCTACTTTTTAGGCATTATTAAACTTATGTTTGATAAGTTACGGCTGCTCTAGTCTTGGAAATGGCGACTGATGTTGTATGAAGAACGTCCACAAAAATATCAATATGTTTATATCGGGAAAAGCCAACACAGGCAAAATGGGTGTATTAGGTATGCCATATTTTATGTTCTCACCCTTGGGACTCGCAGTTATTTGTATTAGTAGAGAGTTAGAACCACCTTTAGCAACCACTCCATAAGGCTACAGTAAGTTAGTAGATAGTTACCAAAGAGTTTATATATACTACGTATAGAGTTAGATTTTCCGCACAGTTCCTTTGTGTCAATCGTAAGCAGATGACGTGCATACTTTCTATGGCAAAGAGTTATTTGCCGCGATAAAAGTATGACACTTCCAAAAGAGCGACAAGTAAGAACGATGATACTACCTGTGCTTTCGGTGTAAAGCGTTTGTGCCAACTCTATATGTAGTATATGTAAACTCTTTGATAGTTACAGACATATTTTGTTTATATTGGTTGTACAAATGTATAATTAGTAGGTCAATTTTGGAAAAATACTCAGTGTTAAAATTGAGTTTCAAATTTATAATCTCAAACTCGTAAGCTTAGAGTAAAGAAAATAGAATACTTGCACCGTCACACGGTTTCACACGCATAGTTTCCGATCTCGTAATTTTTGCGAGAATATGTATTCCAGACCATTATCTATCAATGTACCAAATTTCACCCATAAATCTTCAGTAGTTTTTGCGTGAATCAGTGACAAATATACACGAATACATACATCCATATACACATACATTCTTACAAGGTTTCACGTTATAATATCAGGAAGATTTTAATAATATATAGGTACCTATAACGTAGTAGGTACAGTACAGTATTATTCTGAAGTAGGTATCGCTAAGTTTTTATAACAAATGACTTCTTCTCTTCTTCTTCGTCGTTATCACTCTTGACAGTGTGGTCGTGGTCATCACTTTAGGTGTTAGTGGCAAGCTTCACAACACGCCGCCCCTCCTCTCTGATGGCCGCCTTTCTCGTACATTCGTGTACTGATGACGAACCAGTCACCACCGCTTTTATCTGGTCAGTCCACCTCATAGGCGATCTCCCTCGTGGTCTGGTACCCTCAACCTTTCCCTGGACCACAAGTCGCTCAATAGCTACCTCGCCTCGGCGACACAAACAACAGTTTACAGACAGAATATTATAAAAGCGAAAGTCAGTGTATGTGAAAGTAGTGTTGAGTTTGTAAGTGTATATGTTTTTACCCACATATTTCCATAAAGGCTGAATAGATTATTTTTCATTTGAACAAATCACTTGGATAAACCAATAGGCACCTATTGAAAATAATGCACGGGAATATCGGTATTTTCTAGGTAAACACGCTTCATCGTAGACCGCATTGTCACATAACATCAGGCGAGATGGGAGATGGCGGTGAAGTGCAAACCAATAAAACTAAATAAAAAAACTCGCAAGTTGAACGTATAAATAGGCTATTTTTTATCCTGTTAAAATTAGTAGTTGCGAAGTTTCTGGTCACACAGTCCAGCTAGTAATTCCACAAAATTACATAAAGAAAAGATAACTCACAGGAAGGTCCACATAAATTTAAACGTTGTTTTTGTTGAAAACATTTAACCTTTTATCCATAACTCAGAGCGGCGTGACATGTACAAACAAACCGTCATCGTTCAACACTTATATCACGATAGCAACATGTGTTACTGAAACTTTATTCAGACAACATACAGGTTATAAATAATGGAATGGTAAAACTGATGTTTTGTTTGGTATTTTAGGCGATTATTGAAAATTATGTGATTTATAAGATAAGATAGGACATGACAGTAGTGGTAGGACTCTTGGCAGAGTTCGCCTGGGGAAAATCACACCTTTGCCGGTTATTCTACCGCCAAGCAGTAATGTACAAATATCACTATGATCAGGTTTGAATGGAAATGTTTCCAAAGAAATTACAGGGCTTAGAGATATAACATCTTAGACATCTGGTTGACGAAAGCAGTGCAAGGTAATGATTTGGACTCTTCATGTTCCAATAGTTGCGTGTCGCTATGCTGTTATGTGGTAGGCATGTTGTTTACCATCAGGCGCAAATTCCGCTCATCTCGTCACTCCTTCTTTAAAAAAAAACTACTACACTAAAAAACTACTACATTAAAAGCCGGGAGTGGGAATATTTAGTGGGCTGTTTATGCCAAACAAAACAATAAATAAATAACTGAAACGGACACTAAAGTAGAAACATTACGGTTTTTGTAGAGCTCGCTTTGCGGAGTTCGCCTGGAGAAGTACCACACTAATGGGTCTTTACGGCCACTTAGGTGGCAACGCAGCTTTTTAGGCAGTTAGCTTTATAATTTTTGGTTACGGAATACTAATGAAAATGTCTGTCATTACCTAACATCATAAACGTGAATGTTTGGATATTTGTAACTCAATCACATCAAAAGGTTTTTTAACTTTTATAGGTTTACATCCGCCATAAATCGACGATGCGGTCTACGATGAAGCGTGTTTACCTATTTGTAACCATCAAAAACTCACTCAGGCAACATCAAAAGTAGACAAATCTCTTCGTTCGTGTCTTTGAACACTTGAAACGATGTCGTTTTTTCGAGCTACGAGCATTCCGATATGTGGTATAGATAGTGCAAATCAATTGCACACTCTCCGAAGTGTATCCGATAAAACCGATATAGCAATTTTCCGGCAAGGATGATTGAAATTTGGAACTCAACATATGACACTTTGGCTAAGGTTTATAAAAGAACTGTAACTACGCTGTTGAAACCACAAAACGCGGCTAGTCATCATCGATTTACTTATTGTAAAAAATAATTAGGGACATTGTTCTGACACATAATGCTCTTACATCATCTCTGAACTTGTTCACTCTTTACTTAAAGTAGACCTGTCCCCGCGATACAATTTTATGCTACAAGCACTAGTTTCACCTAGACACAAAGCTGACAAGCTCTTCAAAATCCCACATGCAAACTCGGAACGGAAATCTCAACTGTGGTCCTCCGAATTTAAGTGGCAGAAGGGTCCTTTGCCCCCCACGGGCTTACTCAAGGCCCTTTCTATCAAGGGCCGCCTTTGTCCTAGAGTTCCGTGAACAGACGGAAGATAGGGGCGGCTTTTTCATTAGGCCTTTTGTGGTGGGTTTTCCGAAACAATTGAATGTCCTTAAAAAAGGGCTAAGTGGTTATGACGTTTCTAAATGGGCAATAGAGGTTTTATTGCAATGCCATTTTAGGTGACTTCAAAAAAAGGAGGTTTTGGATACAGCTGTATGTTT
Source organism: Ectropis grisescens (assembly GCA_017562165.1). NCBI lineage: Eukaryota > Metazoa > Arthropoda > Insecta > Lepidoptera > Geometridae > Ectropis > Ectropis grisescens. Next base: position 5,427,778 of record CM029781.1, on the reverse strand, counting down.
TTATATATGTTGCGAGATACCTATACCAATTGTGAATTGATTTTGCTGATTTTTTTTTTTTTGGTCAATCATATTACATCATTATTAATTATATTTTATCAAAATAGGCGCAAGCACCAATTTTACAAAAAATCTAACATTTGCATACACTCATAATTCATTATCAATTGTATATATTTATGTCACCATAACATTGTTAGATTATAATTTAACGCATGAGTTTATAATCTCACAGTAGGTTAAATCAGTTTGTAATATGACGTCGTTAGATTATAATCTGACGGTTTTTAAATTTTACGGTGATATTTACAAATTTTAGATAACAATTGAAGGAACCCAAAATCAATCCTCTCGAATCTAGTTGATCTAGAATTCAGACTAGGTTTGACTCCAATTGTGTGATAAGAACGTCTAGGCTGTGGAATGTTTTGCCTGGGTGGGTTTTCCACGATGGGTATAATCATCTTGTCTTCAAATCGAGAGTGAATCAGTTACTTCTAGGTAAGCACGCTCTATCGTAAACCGCATCACCGTTTAACATCGAGATGGCAGTCAAGTGTAAATCAATAATAGTTACAAAAAAGAAGTGTGGCACTCGGGGTCTGTCGCGGTAAAGCTATTGCATGTTGCATGCATTTTAATCAACACAAGCAATAGGGATGTAAATTTTTTGGACTTGCTTTTATTTTGAAGAGTGACATTTGTTTACCATAAAAAATGCAGAGAAGCATTGATTACACCAGAGAAGTATACAATCTAGTCAGTCTTCGATAGTTAAGATCATTTAGTCTGTAAAACCAATACAAATAAGATTCAAAGTCGAATGACCGAGTGGGGAGGACGGCGTTACGGTCTTCCATTCCTCTTTCTTGAGATGCACGATCATTAAAATTCGGTCCCCAGGCCCGCGATATAAAAATGTGGTAGTTTCTACTACTCTGCTGTGAACTCTGCAAAATCTAATATATCTGCCATTGCAAAATATTTCAAAACTGGACAGACTACACAAAGTGACTATGTGCTATAGTCACTAAATCTACACCAAAATTCCCTACATTTAGTTAACTTGTCCCATCTAATAATAGGCCGATAACGTTGGGCTATTTTGTTTGAGTAGGCAATTACGCAGTGCGCGGCCATCGACAAACATATTCATGTCATTTTATATCAGCAATCGGCGTGAGGGCGTCCTGTAAACACACCATAAAGTCGTGTGTGGGCGCGCACAATGTGTATATAAAGACCGCGCCACCGCTGAAATGCTTTGGCGAAATTGATGAACTAAATCCTATGAATACAAATTTGGAGTGCCCCGTTTTACCCGACCAGCCCTTGTACCTACCGCCTAATTGCATCGGCTTTAGGTTTGCTATTGCTGTCTGTATCTATCCAAGTGAAAAGAAAAGAGAGGACAGTTTTCGTTAGGCGGTAGATCCCCGGTTCCCGTTCGCGTATTTTTCCCGGGATAACAAGTAGTTTTTTCGTCTGGAAGTTATAATCTATGTTACAATGGTTACAATCTTGGTGGATTCAAATCGAGAGTGAATCGGGTTTTTCTAGGTTTCCATTTTAGACCGCATCGTCGCTTAAAATCAGGCGAGGTGGCCATCAATTGTGAACCTATTAAAGTTAAAAAAATGTTTCAAATTCCAGTCCGTTCCGTTCATATGTTCCCTTACATAGGAACTTTTTCATACAGAGGAAATAATAGGAGCGGTAACTGCGATGGTAAAACCGCTTGGAGTTGCCTAAGATAGAGCGTGCTTACCACAGATTTCTAAACAGATGAAACCTTCGTGAACGACACTGTGAGGCCAGTAATTAGTTATGTATGCGTGACAGCTCTCACCGACGTTGTCAAATTACTGACGTTGGTGTGCGTGTAATGTTCCCAGTCTTAAGAAAAAAATCCCACTATTGTTGTCTTAGCTTCGGGAAATCTTCGCGTATAATAAACACATACGAGTATATTATAATGTTAAAATAATTTATTATTACACCGATTATATATTATGCAAGGATTTCTTGTTATTACTATTTCCATCCTATGAAGTTATGAATTTTGATTTAGCATGCAACTAAAAATTCGAATATTCGTGCAGAAAATTCGGAATAAAAAGACAACGCCGAATAATAGTAAAAGTCATGTGTGTGTTTATTTTGAGTATTCTATCGGAGTTTCTTGTGAAATTTTGAATATTATGCTTGACAAAAGGTGGCAACTATCTTCTCATTTAATATCGGTGAACACAGGAGGTGCAGATAATCTTTGTCAACTGATTTGATGTTGGGGAGCCAGATCATTCAATTTGTTTACTATCCAATCTTTGTCTGGACGCGTGTCGCAAACGAAAAGTTCACCTTTTCAAAAATGTTGATACAAATCAACGAAAACCGTCTAAGAGTTTATGTAAATCAGTTGAACATTATTCACATCGCCACCCAAAGTTACGTCGTCCAAATAAATAACGTTTACATTGGACTAGAGACGTCAAATGATAGAGCGAATGGCCAGGGCGAAGGTCGCATGGCCGAAGATTCACCAAGTTGATAGCCAACGGAAGATAGCATAATAATATAATATTGATAATTTTGTGGGTCTGCCATAACATTGCCAAAGAAAATTGTTTAAGTCAAGAATTTTATTCTTCACTTCGGACAACGGGGCTCCACGATCAACCAAATTAAAGGCGTTTTTGACGTACACCTTTAACAAGACACAATTTTGGACAAAGAAAGTCAGGATAGAATGAACAGCAGCCTCACGTCCACTCAGAGAACCAAAATCAAGTTTGTGGGACAGGGAGCTCGAAAGTGTAACGCTTTATACCTACAACCCACCTTGGCAGCAAGGCCAGTATATGTGGTGCCAACAGCGATTGGCCAGATCTGAACATCTTTTTGGGTAAGTATGTACGCACAAATTAGCACCGTATAAAACTTCGACAATGTCACTACTGACTCGACCAGATAACATGAGGTTGATTAAAACGATTAGATCTCTCAAAAGAACTCGCCTACTTTTTTAAGCTCCACTATACCTACTTACAAGAATTAAAACTTGCTTCATAACTATAGTTTTCATCAACACTATTAGTATTTTTATAAACACTAGTAATGACGTGGATTTGTGCTAGGCATCGATTGACATTAAATTAAACAATTACGATAATAAAAATAGGGTTTAAAATAGAATAATACAATCTACTTAAGCACATAAATAATTTGGACTATGAGTATCTTCAAAAAAATCGTAATCTATATTTTACCTTAACTTTAGGGAAAATAATTTCAGTTTAGTACAGGAACACTAACCAATTTTCGTTGAGGTGTTGTGTTTCTATTCATCAATCGAAATGAAATCGCCTAAATTATACAAAAAGCAGTAAAAATATTCAAACTTTCCTATGAAATGATATTTCTCTTTCCTTTTCTTATTTTTGGGAACAATGTTTGCAATGTTTGAAGACACAAGACGGCATAATCTTAAACAAAACTTAAAATCACACGGGACCTCCCGACGAGACGGAAGTCCGTTTCGTACTGACTGGAGTTTGTATTTGCTTTGGGGTTTGATATTTGCTTTCTGGACCTAAGGATCTGTGTTCTGCACGTTCCATCTGCCTTTTGTTTTAGAAATCTGTGGTGCTTACTATTAGATAGATTAGAGAGTTTACATATCGGTACTACGTTGTACGTATGTTTTCTTACTTTGTAATGTTTGTAAATGTAACTAAATGTATGTTGACATGCCAAACTATTTTGCAAATCTCTATGGATATAAAAATAGCGTAAGAGAACATATCCACATTTCTATAACAATCAATATCTATACTTATATATCATTTTATTTTGACGATGCTATTGCAGAATATTTTATTTTTAATGTTATTATTAAGGTGCTAGAAATTTAATGTTATTTATTAATAATGTTAAAAATGTCTTAATTGAATGAGTATTGAATTAGGTATATAAAATAAGCCCTATCTAAATGAATGTGTACCTAGCTTATTGACGATTCAAAGTACATGTAATATGTTTATTGAATAAAGATTGATTGAATTGAATTGAATTGAATACGCATAGAATTGGAAACACTTTACACCGAAAGCACGGGTCTGATCGCTCTTGCCTTGTCGCTCTTGTGGAAGTGTCATACTTTTGTCGCGGCACATCACTCTGTTTCCATAGCAAGTAATAATAAGCAAGCCAGTAAGTAAAGTAAGTGTCATCTGCTAACGATTGGTACAAAGGAACCCTGCGAAAGTCTGGACAGGCGAAAACCTGATCTATTAACATCGATATAATTAAAGAAACGAAGATGATGGTATGATATAATCTAAAGACAACATAACGTGGCGAAAGTTTGAAAATTTTGAAAATTTAATTGTCAGCGAACGTACTCAACTTCTTGTTGCGACTGAGAAAATCCTCACCTGATTTTGTCGCCATTAACTTTGCCGCTTCTCCCGTTTTTATTCTCTATTAACTTATTCTCTATCTAAGGAAGATATCAATTCACTCACGACTTGAAGACACCGTGATTATTTCCATCGATCAACGTATTTCATCGAATAGACAGTTACGTGACAAGACGAGCACGACATGTGCCTGATGATAAGCAACATGTCTGTCCATAATATCACAGTGACACGCAACTATAGAAACATGAAGAGTCCAAATCATTACGTAGCACCATGCTGCGCTCGTCCGGAGGTATACGGTATTTTACCTCATTAACCCCCGACCAAAAAAAGGGGTGTTATAAGTTTGACGTCGATGTCTGTCTGTCTGTGTGTGTGTCTGTCTGTGGCACCGTAGAGCTCAAACGGATGGGTCGATTTCGATGCGGTTTTTTTATTTGAAAGTTAATATCCGTGCGGATGTTCTTAGCTATGTTTGGTTAATACCGATTCAAGATGGCCGCCGCCACAAAATGGCGGACAAAATATTTCTTCACAACCTACCTCAATATGGGTATCAAATGAAAGGGCTTGACTAGTAGAATACTATACACTATGCAAAAAATTCAAATCCAAGATGGCCGCCACCACAAAATGGCAAATTATTTTATTTTTTTCACTACTACCTCAATATGGGTATCAAACGAAAGGGCTTGACTAGTAGAATACATTGCACTATGACAAATTTCAAATCCAAGATGGCCGCTTCCACTTTTAAATGAAATACATTTCTTTTTTCACAACTCCCTTAATATGGGTATCAAATGAAAGGGCTTGACTAGTAGAATGTTGTACAGATAACAAATCTGAGGTAGTCGGGGGTTAATCAAAATTTTTAATTTTGTTCTTGTAGCCCAGTAATTTCTCTAGAAACATTTTCCTTTCAAGTTAAATTTCGACGTCAACAAGAAGTTACTATTCAAACGTATAGAAATACGATAAAAATATACGACGATAGAGTTATCGAACGGGGAAACAGTAACGAGGTGCTCGAAAGAAGGACGGACACACTTATATCGTGTGAGGTAGAAATTTGAGGTTGGGAGGCTGAACCGTATGACGTCATTTTTGATATACTGTTGATATCACGGATATTACATATACTCTGTATAATATGTAAGTATATTATATGCTCACACAGCATACTCATATACGTATACATAAGTTACGGCTGGCCTAGTCCGGAGAACGGCGACTGCCGAACCGCGTAATACCGCTAACTTAAAAACGATGAAGGAAAACATCGTGCCAAAAATCTTCGAGGGCATGTGTCATCCACCAACCCACACTTGGCCAGTGTGGTGGATTATGGCTTTAAGTCTCTCCTTGCGAGAGAAGGCCCCGAGTCCCAGCAGTGGGAACATTTAGTGGCCTGCTTTTGCCACACCATACTCACCCTCACACTCAAACACGCCCTGACACACTAATACATATATTTTACATATTGACCATGGGAGGAGTCATTGTCTTCCGTCAACCACAGTTACGACTATTTTATATCGACATTTTGTTAACTTTTTACACTGAAATAACAAATATTTTGTATCTTGTATATTATTGTGAGTAAAATAGATTCTAGCAGCACTCTCTGAGTTTATTCGCATAGCTCCCGCTCCCATATTTGTTTCGTGATGATAGGTAGCCTATGTGCTATTTTCGGAGGTACATTATAATTCATATTTACGTTCGGAGAGTCTACATCAGAGAGTCAGATCCATAATCCGCCACGCTGACCCAGTGAGTAATGACAGAGCGTACGTACGTATGTTATTGTACAACCTGTCGGTTTCTTTACGACGTTCTCTTTCATCGTTAAAATCAATGATAAGAACACACACCGTACGCATATCTTGGCTGGCCTGGTGGTTTAGTTGGTAGTAAGTCTGCCTGCGAAGCCGTGGGTCGTGGGTTCGATCCCCACCCAGTGCAAATGTTTGTGTGATGAATTCAAATATTTGTACTGTGCCTGGGTGTTTTCTATGTATAATAAGTATGTGTTTAAAAATATATAAGTATTATTTATTTATCAGCTATCTGGCTTCCATATTACAAGCTTTGCTTAGTTTGGGGTCAGATGGCGTTGTGTGTGAAATGTCCACCATTATTTATTTATTTATTATATCAGTCGCGATTACAATTTTAGTGTAAAGCCACGGTGCCATAGTGGTTAAAACGCGCGATTTACACTCTGAGCAGGGGCAGTCCTAAGGAGTTTGGGTAACAGGAGACATGACCCCGAATCAATAATAATTTCAAAATATCTAATAATAACTAGACTATTTTTAACGCGGGAAAACCACTGGAACGGCAACGGCGCGGGTAAAATCGTTGGGCGCTACTAGTTAAGTCTTTTTTATCGATTTATTGTATTTCTACTGGTGAACCTCCCGCACCCATCCCAAATCTCTGAGGCTGCGTACTGGTGACCCCTCTAAAATTCGAGGCTGGGATCGCGCCTGTTCGTTAGGTCTTAGTTTCGATTTCAACCAGGCAGTCAAAGAATAAGAAAAGTGGATATATACAACCTTCGAGTGGAAACAGGATGCCCTGAGTCCCAGCAGTGGGGATTTTTTTTAATGGCAGTCCCAGCAGTGGGCTGAATTGGTGAGCTGCTTTTGCGTTATTTACATAAAATGCTAAATTATCTGTTGTAAATACTAGTTTAATACATTACAAATTTACTTCTCATATTTTTCATTCAGAAAAAAATCGCGTTGAAATTCTCTTCCGCTAGATTTAATGTGAAAAGCGACTATGAAAGGAATGTTTTACTAAAAGGAGTCTTTACAAACTTTTTACCTGCTGTCTTGTCCTACCCTCTTACCTATTTGAAAACCTTAAATAGAAAGATATCTGTTAATATCGCTGATATTAACTTACGAATGTATTTCGGCTTTTTGAACGATATACCTATACGTTTGACAGCTATCTCATCATGTTGTTGGCAGCGAGCAACACGGAAGGGAGTAGGCATCCACATCGTTTTCCCTCTGTCAAAGTACAAATCCGCGTGGACCATGGAGTTTGATAAGGGCGGGCTAGATTTGTAATGGTGCTTATTTTTTTATGTGTTAGTGATTTGGCTGTGTGAGTATGATCGGCAATGGATCGGTACAGGTACGTTTTGTATGTAATAGTGCGGCTTTACGCTAGTGTGCAACTTTCCCCTCCCGCCAGAAATGACAGAATGATTTGAGCAATATTTTTTATTCCGTGCTTGCGCGGAATATCGAGTTGCTCGATAGTTGTTGGACTACGATGTGGGTGACGCATCATTACGACTAAGCGACGTGTAGGTTAGAGGGTCAAGATCAAACCTATTTTCGGTAAAAAAACCCCGAAGGGCTAGCAATTTTTCGGTGATGTTCAAGACTCTGTAGTCTTTTTCGCACAAGAGTGTCGTTGCCTACGAGCCTTTTGGCACGTCTCTCGATCGACTCCAGAGCCTCGAGCTGATACTTAGCCAAGATCAGGCCGGTTTCCTCGCGATTCACCGTTATAGCCAGTGGTAATGACAAAACACTTGCACTTGGAAAAAAAATCCTTTTAGTATTTTTCCAACTACAAAAGACAAATTAACACTAGCTGGTGTAGGCTGTGAAATGAGCTAAGTTAGTGGATTTTCACCGATAATTATAATCTTGGTGTCTTCAAGTCGAGAGTGAATCACTTTCTTTTGGGTAAGCACGCTTCATTTTAGGCCGCGTGGTCACTTAACATCAAGCGAGATGGCGGTCAAATGTAAAACTATTCTAGGTAAAAAAAAAGCTATCACCCCTCGATTGAGACTTTTACGAGTGCCTAATTTGGTGGCGCTGGCTATTTCGCGCATCTCTCAAAGCGCGCTCTTGACTCTTTATAAGAGACTTTGCCTTTAGTGGCCTCTAGTTTTAGTGGCTAGTTTTGACTGGCCACTGGCCTCGTGGCTTAGTGGGTAGTAACTCTGCCTGCGAAGCCGAGGATCTTGGGTTCTATTCCCACCCAGTGCAAATATTTGTGTGATGAATTCAAATATTTGCACTGTCTCCGGGTGTTTCTTTGTTTAATAAGTATGTATGTATTTACAACTATATAAGTATTATACCAGCTATCTAGCCGCCATAGTACAAGTATTGCTTAGTTTGGGGTCAGAGATGGTGTTGTGAGTGAATTGTCCACCAATATTTTATTCTTATAGTGCGTTGTTTACGCTCTAACCTGGGTCCAGATGCTATTTTCTTAAAAAAGATTTGTATTTGTTGTAAAAGGGTTCACAGTTCAGTTCAACACTATTCAGTTGTTGATCCGTTGGCTCGGCAGGACAGGAGTATCAAAGGGATGTTTGGGATAATGACGCCCAACTCAATTTTTGGGATCAACTCGTCAATCACCGAGCCACCATTACTCGGGAATTTTGGGCTGTTGATGCAAACTTCCCAATTGTTTACTAATTGAGGTTGTGTCCGGGAAATTGAGCCGGTAAACAAAGCCGGGTCGAGGTGTTAATGGAATACTTTAAGAAAGAATTAAACTGGAACATCTTTATTGGAAGCTTTGAACAATCTTGAAACTTTACGACTTTGGTTGCCGTTTTTCGTGATTCTTTTTTGTGACAAATAATTGAAACTGATTGGATGACTACTTGGCACTTGATAGAATTATACCTACTTAATGGAATGTTACTTGTAGGACACTTTTATAAACTTTGAAGGCCGACTCACTCTATTCTTTAAGCCCTGTTTCAACTAGTAAGATATTGTATTAATCGGAGAAACCCCATTGAGGCTACACATTGCACAGCTACAAAGCCAAAACACCTGGTTCGATTCTGTGGAACGTTAACCATAAAACGAGGTACAAGTAGATTGTAGTAGTAGGACTATTGGCAGAGTCCGCCTGGGGAAGTGCCATACCTTTGCCAGTTATTCTACTGCCAAGCAGTAATGTGCAAACATTACTGTGTTCCAGTTTGAAGGGCAATGTTTCCAGAGAAATTACAGGTTAGCGATATATCTCAGATTTCTGGGTAACTAGCGCAGTGCAGTGCTAGGTAATGATTTGAACTTTTCATGTTCCGATAGCTGCGTGTCACTGTGCTGCTATGTGGCAGGTAAGAATGTTGCTTACCATCAGTTACATGTCCTGCTCCTGTCGTCACTCTTTACTATAAAAAACAGGTCAGGTGGAAAAAACAAAGCAATGCCTTACTTTAAAAGCGATGCATTACTTTGTCGGTGCAACATCAGCATAAATGGTTCAGATTCCAAGCCTCGGAGCCATCCACGAGGAGAGAGCCAAAAGCGATGACGATGACCAAGTGTCATTCGAAAATATGTTGCCGTTGTAGGGACAAAAGGTTTCTGATTACGCTGCCTTTAGTCCGCCAGTCAGTCGGTCATTGTTACACTCGGATCGCGGACGCACGCTGGAAGTAAATACCAGTTAAGTGCATACACTCCGCGAGGCATAAGCTGAGCTTTGCATTTGTGTGAGTGTACATGGATAGTGTAGGTGTGACAACCGGCCTTAGGCGCGGCGCCATTCTGTCTCGCCGCGCTCCTGCCTGATTGGTGATCACTCACACTAATGCAAAGCTCAGCCTATACCTCGCGGACAAAATTTCAAGCTCCTGCCTGATTGGTGATCACTCACACTAATGCAAAGCTCAGCTTATACCTCGCGGAGTGTACCATCTTTGTTTTATTCCCGAGAATATACCCGTAGTAGATACACGTCTACAGACATTATCTAAGCCTTATAGGCAAGTACATAGAGACTCTTATACATAACACCAGCCGCTATATAACGCTAACTGGTGACGGTGGCTGGAACGTTAAACTGTTAAAACCAGTGCTAATTACAATCTGAATCTTGCCCATACTCGTACATCTGCCCTTGGATACGTATACGTACTCAGAGGAGCAGACGACCAGACGACAGACGACCTCATTTTTCTGAAACCAGACGCTCTCATCTTCACATCCTTTAACCTGTCTGTGAAGGTCGACAAATCGAGTATACTGGACTACCATACACCTTATGTGATATAACTAATGTTACAAATACAGGCTCGAGGGAAAAGATCGATTACGGAAAATTCCCTTTCAACTGGGATCCATTTCACCCACTCCACAGTACCAGTGCGCTTGGAAGCACGGGAGTAAAACATTCACATGATAAATTACACCCATTCTTGAACGGCAACAGATTTCTCCGATGAAATGCTCCGAACATAATGTTTCAAATAAATCATAAATGCTCGGAAAACTTAAATAATACTCGTACGAGTGTGTTGCGATGATACGGGCGAATTCTTCAAATGTGTTTTCAAACGATGCGATGATATTTTTTTCGACATCGACGGTGCTTTGGTTTGGAAGATATATTGGTGGACAATTCGCACACAACACGATCTGACCCCAAACTAAGCAAAGTATGGCGGCCAGATAGCTGATATAATACTTATATAATTATAAATACATACTTATCATACATAGAAACACCCAGACACAGTACAAACATTTGAATTCATTACACAAACATTTGTACTGGGTGGGGATCGAACCCACGACCCTCGGTTTCGCAGGCAGAGTTACTACCCACTAAGCCACAAGGCCAGTCGGCCAGATGACCGATGACCTTTGACGGCTATTGTGGCAAATTGGAACCAGTGCCAAATTTATATTTTTATGAGTGTAACTATTACTTACTGTATTTCCCCCGACCCTTGTATGTATGTACCTTTCTGAATACAAATTTACGGAAATGTAATCGAATTATAATTGTGTGGGACGCAACTTGCGTCGATACTCTGGCACCATCACATCTTCCAGAGACACATATTAGGGCCGGTACAGCGGCTAATTTCAGCTGAGCGACTCAAACGGCACAAAAATGCAACCCTCGGAAGTGGTTACATATTTGAGCCCTTTGGGGTTGAGACATTGGGCCCGTGGGGGCCGGGAGCTCACCTCATCTTCAAAAGCCTATCCGAGCGCTTGGTCGACGCGACGCGTGACTAAAATGCTGGCGTTTATTTGGCCCAACGCATATGCATTGCCATTCAGCGTGGTAATGCCGCCAGCATGCTGGGTACGCTTCCGATTGGTAGTGGGCTTGAACATCTTGATTATCTGTAGACCTACAGTGGTCTATGGATTATTCAGGTGTGCTTAGTGTAAGTAGTTAGGTAGGTTTGTAGTGTAGTGTAGTTCTCATTGTATTTTAGTTTTGTTAATAAAGGCTCTGCCCAGTAAAAAAAATCGAAATCAACGTACAATTTTAGCTATCGCGTAAAATTTGTTTTATATAAATTTATACATATTTAATTGTGTATTCCATTCTTTTGGTGTGTCAATAAAGTGTATATCTATGTATCTATCACTTATGTATATTAATCAAAACATGCAGTCGAATTGAGAACCGTTATAAAATCTTTAAATAGGTATGTAACACAAAATATAACGATTTTTTTACCCTTAGTAGAACTTCTGTAGCCGAAGAGAAGTCAATGTTGAGACAATTTTTTACCAGGAATATGTAATAATTACATTTGGACAACGTTTTTATGTTTTACGGGTTCCTTGTGAAACTTTTTCGTAATGGTACTACGATGCCTCTTTTTCACTTAGTGCAGACGCTATAAGGTACCCTTTTGTACTTTTTACAGAGTCCAGAAAAGGAGAAAATACTCAATTCCTCGTAATCTATTTGGAGTGGAAACCCCTTGAGCATTTTTTGGAGAAGGAACATTTTCCAGCTTTTTGCGTGGCGCTCTTTATGCTTTGGGAATTGTTTGTCATAAACTTAAAATAATAGAGTTAAAACAATTTCTGAGTAACAATGTAGTTATAGGAGTATTGGCGTAGGAACTAAAATATTACGTACTTCGATACTGCGTATGAGGTTTCCACCAGTTGTACTATTTCATATCGCCGTTTTTTATCCTCTCTACTTTTTTTATTCGTCGTCTAAGTACAAATCCATATCAAGAGAATCGAGAAAATATCGTGCGTAGTCATAAATCTGAACAAATTGCGATTACGGGACATATTTCACGGTTTTTGCCACGTACATTACGAATAAAAAGGGTGATATTTTGAACCTTACGTCCTTTGCTTAAGACGGGATAGTTTTAGAGCCCGTAGGGATTTAGAATAACGTCGTTTCGTAAAGATTCTCGTTGTTCAACTTTTATTTGCAAGTCTGTGTGCCCAGAAAAGGCTACTCCATAGATATTGGATTTGTAGTCGAAGAGCTGAATTTTTAGTGTTTTTTTAACCCTCGACCAAAAAAAGGGGTGTTATAAGTTTGACGTCGATGTCTGTCTGTCTGTCTGTGGCACCGTAGAGCTCAAACGGATGGGCCGATTTCAATGTGGTTTTTTATTTGAAGGTTAATATCCGTGCGGGTGTTCTTAGCTATGTTTGGTTAATATCGATTCAAAATGGCCGCCTCCACAAAATGGCGGACAAAATATTTCTTCACAACCTACCTCAATATGGGTATCAAATGAACCCTTGACTAGTAAAATACTATACATTATAACAAATTTCAAATCCAAGATGGCCGCCACCACAAAATGCCGAATTGTAGTATTTTTTTCACTACTACCTCAATATGGGTATCAAATGAAAGGGCTTGACTAGTAGAGTACTTTGCTCTATGAGAAATTTAAATCCAAGATGGTCGCTACCACAAAATGGCGAAATACATTTCTTTTTTCACAACTCCCTTAATATGGGTATCAAATGAAAGGGCTTGACAAGTAGAACAGAACTTTATACAGATGATGCGAGATCCGAGGTAGGTTAATCAAAATTTTGTTCTTGTGTCTGATTAGATAAAAAGGAAGTACATTATCTATTACCGCGCTTGTATATGAATATGTAGTGTATTTTTGTATGTGTTTCCGTAATTTTTAAACAGCTTCTACATAAAAAATATTAGAATTATTGGAATCTAGCGCAAATTTACGTGCTACAAGTTAATTCCATTTGTTCTGTAATTTTTACTCTAAAAATGTTGCTAAATAGACAAACGTGATTTTTTCCAAGAATAGGCATGACTCTATCAATGCTATCAAAAGGCTACTCAATAACTGAAACAACAGTGAAAGAATGACTTTGTTATCTTAAAAACTTACCGTGATATCACGATTTTAAAATCACAATTTTGGATTCTCCTAAAAACGCTTCATACAAAAACACTACAGAAGCGTGACGTCACAGTGCCGTATTTTCTATGCATCGCACGTAAAGTTTGTATGGTAGCTATATTAAATACTAGATGTCCGCCCCGGCTTCACCCGTGGTACATATATAGCACTCAGCGGGATCCCGTACATATCCAACGTGAAAGAACGACTGAAATAGGTTCATTCATTCCTGAGAATATCGCTTTCAAACAATAAACCTCTTCAGTTACCTGCTACGCCACCTGTCGGAAATTGGTCGTACCAACTCAGATTTAGAAACAAATTTTGATTAGCAAAGGTTCGTATTCAATGACGCCATCTTAGACACATGCTGTCATGTCAAAGCACAGTACGAAAACTCTCAAAAACGAATATTATTTCACGTTTTTGTTACATTCTTGATTCATGCTCCGATTCTATTGATAATAGCGTTATGTTATATAGCCTATAGCCTTCTTCGGTAAATGGACTATCCAATAGAAAAATAATCATTTAATTCGGATCAGTACTTTCCGAGATCCTAGCGTTCAAACAAACAATATTTTTTTCAGCATCGCTTCAGCTTTATAATATTAGTATATATTGCGTTTAGGTAACTGGTTTCATAACAAAAGTCACTTAAAATTGAATGGGTTATGCAATGGTAAATACATTTTCTAATAATTTCGTACTTTTAAAATGGACTTGCCCATCCAGCTTTGAATGATCACAAAGTAATTTAAAATAAAAAATTTCGGAATTAAAATTGGTACATATTGTATTCTATTTAAATACTGTGATTATATCAAATAATTTAATATACTCGCAATTGCAGGACCTGTTCTCACGTCTATTAAGTTTCTTTCTCATATTTTACTTACTTAAAATATTTCTAAACATTTATCACGGTCAATTGGTTTATTACATGGGATGTAAAATTTCAGTAAGATGCGATGTGGTGGTCAAGCATTATTATCAATTAAATCTATTATGGATTAAAAAAAATACACATACGTAGATCATTATAGTTATGAAAAAAAGGAAAATTAAAAAATGGAAATAAAATACGGAAAGTAAGGAAATCAAAATCTATTGTAAAACACATCTCCGTGAATTTAAGGACCACCAGCTCTTCGACTACACGTAAGACTTCTAAGTAAAATATTACAGCTTCTTATCACAACCGAGGGAGAATAATAAGGGTTTAGTGGATAGGAACGAGTGTAAGCTTCATGTGCCTTGTAAGTGGGCGCTATCATGAGTAATATGAAACATTTCGAAAGCCAAAACTTTGTTTATTCCATTTAAATGTGTTCGCTTGCGTGTACATGAGAAGCCCAATATAGATCAATAGTGCACGTTAAATAGCAAAATAAACTGTGGATACTTCTCAAAAGTCCAAATTTTATTGAGGTCCTTTTATATTTTTTTGAAGACTCGTAATTTTCTATGTCGAAATACTTTCATGAAGAGAATACACAACTTAAATCGGTTGAGTTTAGATAGTGGAGAATACGTGGAATGTTGCCATCCAAATGAATCGGACCAATTTCCAAAGGCAATCTCTCAAACGGAACCAGAATCACGTCACGTCGGGATCGTAAATCGACCGCCATTTGAATGTCGCGTGATTTTACTGGGACACAATTCTGACACAGTTTGAACGCGTCGAACCCATTCAAATATTTGATTTAGCAACTAGCTGATGTATATCTGTCTGTCACTATGAAATTGTAAGTACTGTCAGTTTGTAATGAAATGTGTGAGATTTGAAACGTCAACCACGAAACGACGTCACTTTCTAGCTACTAGAAATCCGATAGAAATAAACCTACAAAAACAAAATTAAAAATTTTGATTAACCCCCGACTACCTCAGATTTGTTATCTGTACAACATTTTACTAGTCAAGCACTTTCAAATCATACCCATATTAAGGGAGTTGTGAAAAAATACATGTATTTCGTCATTTTGTGGAAGCGACCATTTTGGATTTGAAATTTGTCATAGAACAATGTATTCTACTAGTCAAGCCTTTTCGTTTGATACCCATATAGAGGTAGTAGTGAAAAAATAATACAATTCGCCATTTTGTGGTGGCGGCCATCTTGGATTTGATTTTTTTATAGTGTATAGTATTCTACTAGTCAAGCCCTTTCATTTGATACCCATATTGAGGTAGGTTGTGAAGAAATATTTTGTCAGCCATTTTGTGGCGGCGGCCATCTTGGATCGATATTAACCAAACACAGCTAAGAACATCCAAACACGGATAATAACTTTTAAATAAAAAAACCGCATCGAAATCGGCCCATCCGTTTGAGCTCTACGGTGCCACTGACAGACACACACAAAGACAGACAGACAGACATCGACGTCAAACTTATAACACCCCTATTTTGGTCGGGGGTTAAAAATGGTTAGTGGTATTAGATCATGCACATCAGTAGTACACTGTCCAACATGTATCCGATAAGAACCACTAAGCTAGCAATTTTACGATGATGTGCCAGGATTTGAAGTCTTTTTTTGAATAGGAAGAATCAAATATTTAATATCTGACCTATTTAAACATAATTATGTACGAGTAGGAGCCTACGAGGGAAATCTACGCAAATAATGCAATACTTATAACCTACTTATAGTGTCACAATCTCCTTTAGCATTAAGCTTTCATTCAAATCAATTTACTTAAACATCGAGCAGGGCAATTTCAATGTCTGAGCGTAGTCGTGGTGACACCATTATTGGTTCGTATTGTGAAGAGCATTATCTATTTTGCAGTAATCCCGATGTATGAGAGTTGTGTAGATAAGAGTGTGGTAGTAGAGATTTACTACGATAACATGACCCCCCTCCAGAATTCAAAACGTTTGAAAATATTTGTGAAAGAATATACAACGCACCACCACGCATGTGTGCGTACTGCTACTGCAGACGAATAATTACAACTACATACAAACTCTTTCGTAAGGATGTGACTACACACATTAAAACAGTAATTTGGAGGGGCGGGCCATGTTATCGTAGTAAATCTCTACAATTGATACGATCAAATATTGTTAATCCATCGAATACGCTGCTCGTATACTAACTATACTTACTACTTACTGTATATTGAATTGTGACAATATAAAGTTGTGAATACTTTAATGATTTTCATTTATGCTAGCACTGACCTATATACGCCCACAATAAGGATCATATATGCCATGATAAGGCCTCCTGGTGTCGATGGGAAACTACAGTACCCGGCGATAAATATTGCACATCGACACCTGGAAAGAGACAATCGGCCAACTTCGGCTTCGTAGGTTTCGACTTTGAGAAAAGTACAGAGTATTTTTATTCGCCTGTGTTTATTTTTTCAAGCTCTTTCCACTCGAAGTTGGTCCCATTCACATTTGAATAAAATATTCAACCTCTAAGTAGACATTCAATAAAACAAGAGAGCTCCACGGTTTTACTCGTCTTGTTTTTATTTCTTTTGTAAAATGAGCATACTCGTGTGTATTGTTCCAGACAAATTTAACTGTCTTCCAAATTTCAACCCGGAGAGTGTTTTTTTTATAGTAGGTAAATATAGTAGGTAGGACGAGACGAGCATGCGCCTGATGGTAAGCAACATGCCTGCCACATAACAGCACAGTGACACGCAACTATTGGAACATGAAGAGTCTAAATCATTACCTAGCACTGTACTGCGCTCGACACCCGAGAGATAGAGAGAGACAATTCTTTTGAGAGCTATGCGCACCCAAAGACCATTAAAAATATGTTGTAAAATATTTTACATCTATCCTAATTTAAGTTCTAGAACAAGTATCATGAGTGCTGAGTAGTTTACTCGTATTCTTTGAGACAATTTAAAAGTTTTGGTGCAAAATAAAACTTTTGACAACTAATTTAATAATAATGGACCAGTTCATGGACGTGTAAAAAGTCCCGACGTAGTCTCGCTAAACCAAAAACTGTGTCACTAGAGTCGGCCACATTTGCACGTGTGCGTTGTGAGGTTGTCACTGATAGGCTGACACGCAAACATATACACAAGTAGCGCGTGTAATGACACACTGATGTGTGCGTGTTAGCCTGTATGTGACAGCGCACACGTGCATATTATGTAGCCGACTCAACGGACACAGTTTTTGTTTTAGCGAGCCACTAGTCTCGCTAAAACCGTCTTTTTTTATTGCTTCTTAAGATTTTGGTCGCTTTCATTTTTTTTTTGTGATTTGATTTACATCTAAGTATTCTAACATACTAAGTAATATTAGACGATTATTCGAGGTTATTTTATCGAACTCGCTAATTTCAGGAACTACGGGGGCGAATTCAAAAAATCTAATATTTAGGTTATATACATGTGTTCCACGGTTGAATCGCTAGTGTCATATATTACATTGTAAAATAACGTAAAATAAAATATTTACTTCTTTGATACGATAATAATGAATATTATTTGAGAGAATTAGAAAGTGCATTACGGTGAGGTACCATAATAGCTAATCTCAGAAAAATAATTCGGTTTTTAAATGCTCTAATTAGCTAATTGACATCTCTATCGTAAGCATTCAACTAAGTGGTTTTGTCGGTCCGTTAGGCCTTTAAGCCTTTGTGCTATTCGAAACTACAATTGACTTTCAAATAGGCTGGAATGTATCGTTTTAATGAAACACTATTAAATTACTCACGCAACTTAAAATTTATTTAATTAGTTGTTAATTTCTCATGCGGTAATTGAAACTATTTGTGCTTCTAAATCTTTGGCTCCTCGTTGTCTCTATACAACTAAATCAAACCCTAAATAAAACCACTACAGACCTAGACAGAGGCTGACAGGATTAAGGTCACCGCCCACTTATACTCGTACGTATACCACAGCGCTTCTGTACAGCGTACAATTGAATAAGATATAGAACAGCATATTATTGTATAAATATAGTATACGGTAAGCGCACCTAGTGATCTTAGCACGTAGGGATCTTCAAACGCACGACTATCTGGATGACTTAGAATAGTTATGTTAAAGTTGGTCGACCAATTTTTCGTAAATATATTACCAATGTTTACCTTATTTTTTAACCGACTTCAAAAAAGGAGGTTTCTCAATTCGACCGTATGTATGTTCCTTTTTTTTTTTTATGTGTGTGTTCGCGGATAACTTCCGTCGTTTATGAACCGATTTTGATGATTCTTTTTTTTTTTGTAAAGGAGATATTCCAAGGGTGGTACCATGATAAGGAAACCAGGATCTGATGATGGTATTCTAGAGAAATCGAGGATAACTATCGAAAATTGTAAAGATGACTAGTGCGTTAGTTAAGTTTTTGCTTGAGCATTTTAAAGCAGTATAGTTTAAAGATGGTCTGGAGTCGATCTGATGAGGGAACGGGAAGACGGTCGAGGGAACTCCTCGACGGTACATAGTAGTAACCTTGTGTTTGGGCTCGATGAATTTGTATTGATGAGAACTTTTTACATAGATGGGTTGTGACTGTCATTAGTGGTCTGATGATGAAGATAAAGGACAGTCAAGGGAATTTCTTAACGGTTTACAGGAACTACCCAGTGTTTGGGTTTAATTCATGTATTGAGATCTCAACACGAAATCGTGTAAATGCATTAGTGAAAACTTGTTTAGCACTAAAAAGGGTAAAATAAACTATTTTTACAAAAAATTAAACCGACTTCAACACCACAAATAGACACTCAAAAGCGAAAATAATTTAATGTAGGTAATTATTATAACCTCTACTCACTCATCTATATGAAGTCGGTGCCAGCCAAATCTAACAGGTAGTAGATAGATACTACTTACCTATGCCTACTTACTTACTACCTCGTACATAGTATATCTGCTAACTTTTTAACTAGCCTGGCACCGACTTCATATGGATGAGTGAGTAGAGGTTATAATAATTACCTATATTAAATTATTTTTCGCTTTTGAGTGTCTATTTGTGGTGTTGAAGTCGGTTTAATTTTTTGTAAAAAATAGTTTATTATTTATTTAAGTCTATACGCGGAAATAAGTAGGATCTACCAAATTGTTTCATATGTAGGTCAGCTATTCCAATATCCCGTAATGTATTATTTACAATACGTAAAATGAAAAGAAAGTTAAAAACCGATATTTGAACATTTGCTTTCTGTTCTATGTTAGCGTTAAGAAATTAGTGAGCGACAACCTTAAAGCAATTGTCCCACAACGTAAGAAGCAAGCAGAGCTAGAAATATCTAGCGAACTACTTCTTCTTCTTATTCTTCTTACTTATGAAATGAAATCATATTTTTTGCTTAAAAACTACACAAAACAGTACACACAAATGTAAATTTTAATGGTCTTAATCAATGCAGAAGTGCATTGGTAGCAAAACTACGAAACACGTGTGAGATAGCGTATCCATACCCTCCAACATACCCGGTTGAATAATTTACAACAATTTCTGTTCATACGAAAATAATGTTGTTCTTCCTGGCATATTTTGGAGAGGATGGTAAAACACCTTACCTGGGTTGATCGCCTGGGAATACTGCTCGAAGGCAAATGATATAGATTTTCTCACAGACGGTGGTACAAGGGTATTTTATTCAAAAGGAGCTGTATTACTTGAGCGATAAAGATAGTACGTAGCTTGTGGGCTTACAGGCTGGTGGGGCATGCTCCTTAAGTCTGGGACGCAAAATCGTTAGCTTGGCGTCCGGACTATGTCTGCGGCTTTCACTAGTTCAAGGACGAAGTTAGTTCGAGAGGCTAGAGTACTAAATAGTGTTTCTAATCTATTACAGTCCCTAGTTACTACCCATGCATATTAATAATTCAGTTCACTCGGTAATTTAGTATCTGTTTACGTAATGCGCTTTATAAATGTATGAAATTCGTAGTGTTGGGTAGGATCTTATATCTGGAGGTGACGAGCGCAGTGCAGGCAGTGATTTAGACTCTTCATGTTCAAATAGCTGCGTAGAACAATCGATATAAACCATAAGATGTGCCATCCCAAACTTCAATCGTACGGAATTATGTTAACTTTGGGAACAGTAAGCTCACTCTTTCCATTCTAGTCGGTTGCAGGAAGCGGTGAACGCCGGACGTTTTTACCCATCACTATTCGTTATCAACAACCAAAATAAGTAGAACCACAGAATACCTCGCCGCTAGCGATTCCAGGAGTCAAGTAGATTGGCTGTGTGTAAACCACTTACGATACACACAGAGACGCAGATTATTACCAATTTCAAGGTGCTCATGGCACATCCATTAGTTTATATCGATGCGTAGAACTATGCTGACGTGATAGACGTGTTGCTTACCATAACACACATAAATATCTTGCTAATGCCACTACTACACATTACTACACTAGCAACGCCATGCGCTTTCACTTGTGATAGTTTTAAGGTGCGTCCCCAGCAAAACGAGTTTTTTGTCCAGTTTTTAGAGCTATCTACTCATTAGCCAAAACATGTTTCTGGTAAAAAATACATTACATTTCTACATCTTGGCTTCAAAATGGTAGTATCATTTTTGTTAATGAATTTATTGTTTAAATAATCTCCTCACAACGAAACCATAAAAAATATAAATAATTGTAATTATCATGCATCTACTTGAAAATCCGCCATATCTGGATTTTGTACTTATACGGATAGGCAATTCCATTACGAACATTTTGGTTTTTTCAAAAGACAAAAATCTGAGTTTATATAGAGTTTATTCTAAAATTTGAGCGGAGCACAGCGACAAATCCTACTGATTCTCTCTTGCTCTTTCTAGCGATGTACGATGAGGTAAGAAATAGTCATAAAGAGGCAGGGTCATTTGCTCTGGCCTTGAGTATAAAAAAAATCATTTTAAAAACAATTATATCTAAAACACCTAACTCACAAATAGAGCTCCAAATACAGCACAAAATTGTGTTCAAGTAACTCACCCAATCTAAGGATTTCTTTGACAACTTCCCAAGGATCCCGGAATTCCCGGATCTTGTATATACGAGTACGTAACGAAATACATTATCTTAATACTCAGACTCAACATAAGCCTAATTTGGCTAAGTATCGTGGAAAGTTCTAAACAAGTTTCTTCTTAGAATGTAGTGAGTTTCCCGAACTAGGCGGGGGGTTGGCGCCCCCGGGAGCTATCGACCGCGCCTGTTGTGCGGCTGGCGGCTGCCTTTACAAAGGGACAGTTGATTTTTGAAGTGAAAACTTCTTTTGACGCGCCACAGACAGATTTTTCGTGGGCTGTGAATTGAATTCTAGCGTCACGCTCGGGAATGATCACAAATCTACGGGTAATCTAGGGACTATGGCCATTGGCCATCTAGAAATGCGTCAGAATTTCCAGTTGGCCACGCCCTCCGGCTTCACCCGCGTAGTTTTCAAAGTGTGCTATCAAATTCTGAGTTATAAGTTTTCACTTCTATCGGCAGTTCCTATGACTGCCAATTCTTTTAATAATATATTAAGTTAAGTTTAAATATAAGTCACCCAGAGAAATAAGATATTTTATCTCAATTCATTGTCATTTCACTGCAAACTTTGCCCTCTAAACCAGAATACAGTCATGTCTTCATATTACTGCTAGGCGGTAGAATAACTGGCAAATGTGTGGTACTTCCCCAGACGGACTGACAAGAGTCCTACCACTACAAAAATCTGACGAGCATGATGAAACGAGAATAAAATAAACTACAAATGAATTTAGTATAGGTATTTTAAACCTGTAAGTTACGGCTGGTCTAGTCGGGAGAACGGTACCTGCCGATCCGGAGACCCCGGGTTCAAACCCCACACGCACCACTGTCTTTTCGAAGTCATGTGCGTAATGCCGCTAACTTAAAACGGTGAAGGAAAACATCGTGAGGAAACCGACATGTACCTAGAATCTTTCGAAGTCGTGTGTCAGCCACCAACCCGCCCTGGACCAGCGTGGTAGATTATGGCCTTAACTCTCTTCTTGCGAGAGAAGACCCCGAGTCTCAGCAG
Source organism: Ectropis grisescens (assembly GCA_017562165.1). Taxonomy (NCBI): domain Eukaryota; kingdom Metazoa; phylum Arthropoda; class Insecta; order Lepidoptera; family Geometridae; genus Ectropis; species Ectropis grisescens. The sequence goes on along the minus strand of CM029781.1, from coordinate 5,405,168 downwards.
TGGGAACATTTAGTGGGCTGTTTATGATGATGATGATGATTTTAACCCAGCTTCAAAAAAGGAGGAGGGTCTTGATTCGATTGTAGGTATGTTGTTTTTGGTATGATGAATCGATTTTGATGATTCTTATTTTTTCGGTAGATTATACCTAGTTCAAAGGTGGTCCCATATAAATTGTATCCAAAGCGGTTTTAAAAAAATATCACCAAAAACTTAAATTTGCTTTCGTTTATATGCACGACACAGTGCTAACTTCTCACAAAGTTTGGTCGAGTAATTTAAGTATCTGAATTTAATTTTAAATTGAAGTCGCTTTTGTTTCGAGAAAATAAATCATTACTATCTTACTAATACTACAAATGTCAATGTTTGGATGTTTGTATGATTGTGAGTCAATCACGTCGCAACGGATCAAGCTGAAATTTGGAATACAATTAGATTATGGTCTGGAAGAACTTTTTATCGGTGATATAACGGGAACGGAAACTGCGCGGGTAAAACCACGGGGTGCTACTAGTTTTCTATACTAATATTATAAAGCTGAAAAGTTGATTTGTTTGAACGCGCTAGTCTTGGAAACTACTGGAACGATTCCAAAAATTCTTTCGCTGTTGGATATGTACATGATCCCTGAGTGCTATATCCTATACCTATTTATGTTGTGTACCACGGGCGAAACCGGGGCAGAGCGCTAGTTCAATAGGAGTCTCCACTTGTCTAGTAACTGGATCCATGTAAGGTAACTTCGCTGTCCCGCCGCGCCTTCTCGACTGATTTCTCAATGTTTGTCCTCGCTCCAACCAGCGCCGAATCAAGTGTCTCTATTCTGTGTTTCTATCAAGCTATTTTAGTTATTTACTGCTATTTGCTTTACATTATCAAGATTATTATGTTTACATTCGGTTTGTGATGTCTTTGATGTTAACTATCGAGTTCCTTTGCGTAGTAATTTAGTTTCTGATCAAATATATTAAGAAGGTTATGGTTTAGGGTTCCGAATAAATGTTTAGGAATTGATTAATTTTTGTCATTCATTGGTAATTTAAAAGTCATGATGATGATCGTGGCTTTTAGGCCGTACTCTGACGAAATGACCTTGAGCATTTCTTCTCACTTCGCACACTCCAAGACAGAACAAGTAACACAAGCATTTGTTTCTGTTTAAAAGCGTACGCTCAGAGGACTAACTCTCAGGCCAATTGTCCACGTAACCGCACGTTATACGCACGCTTTCGTCAATTGACGGTTGCAAGACGAATGCTTGCATCTTGCGTACAAACAATGAAATCTGTGTCCACGAAGCGGCAGCCGCTCGACATACGTTCGTTGACGAGCGGCTGCCGCGGTTGCCGCTTCGTGGACACAGATTTCATTGTTTGTACGCAAGATGCAAGCATTCGTCTTGCAACCGTCAAATGACGAAAGCGTGCGTATAACGTGCGGTTACGTGAATAATTGGCCTTAACCGAAGAGTGTACATACATACTTAGTATATGTAAACTCTTTGCTCTTAACATAATTTATTTTCTCCGAAAATATAAAAACCGATTTTAATCTAAAATTTAATTCAAGACCAAATTTCATAGGAATCCATCAAATCACTAAATCATCTAGATAAATGAAAGAAAACTTAAGTTTTTGTTCCTATTTTTCCAAAAACCGCCGACAGGAAAAAACCTCTAAACCATGATCACAATTAAAAAAAGATCAGCTTTGATACACAAAAAACTTTATTTATTTATTTATTATTAATATTTATTGAACAGTAAAATTTAATTTACAAGATTTGATTACAGACGTTGAAACAAAATAAAAGTTTGTTTAAGCACCTGAGATTCTGACGCCAATATAACTCCTTTGTCCTTCCGAACCGCATTTAAGGTTGCTTAGCTACAAACTTATGAAACTAAGCGGCAAAAAATAAACCAAGGCTTTTAATATGAAATATCAAGTAAAATACGAAACTAGCGACTCCTTTCCGGAAACCAGATAAACGTGTATTGCTGTAGTCTAATATCCATTGAATGGCGAGTTCGTTGCTTCCATGGCAGCCTCACAATTGGGCGGTAATCTACCATCAAAGCAAACAACTTGCTCGAAATTCGTCGAACAAATCAGTTCCGATATCGGATCTAAAGTTAGATCAAAGGATCGAAAATTATGTTCAGTATAAGGATGCTACGATAATTCGAGATATAAAGGTTGCTCCAGATGTGCCAGGTAAAAAACGTCGTAGTTTATAAAAACGACTGATAAGTAAGCCGTCTTTTGTTGACGCCTGCTCAAATATTTCGTTTTCAATAGACGATTGGCCCACGTAAGAAGGTAATACTTTTTTGTAATTTTAGGGAGTCATTAGGACTCTTTGTAGAGTCCTACTGGGAAAGTATCACACCTTTCTCAATTATTTTTACCGACAAGTGGTAATGTGAAAATATTACTTTGTCCCAGTTTAAAGGGCGTCCAAAGTAATTAGAGGGCAGTCACTCGTCGTAGATAAATCATGTTATATCTCAGGGAGATAAACACAATAAAGTGTTTGGTAGGGATTCATGTTGATAGCTGGCACTGTGCTGTAATGAGCAGAAGTGTTGCTTACCATCAAGAGATTGTCTTGCTCGTTCCGTCACTCATTTAATAAAAAACCTAAGTGTGAATATTTTTTTTATATTTATTTGCAGAGTGTACTTATAAATTACCTTATGGTAAGACTCTTAGCAGAGTCCACCTGTGGAAGTACACACACACCTTTGCCAGTTATTCTACCGCCAAGCAGTAGTATTCAAACATTACTGTGTTCCGGTTTGAAGGACAATGTTTCCAGAGAAATTACAGAGCTTAGAGATATGACATCTTAGATCTCTGGGTGACGAACGCAGTGCAGTTAATGATTTGGACTCTTCATGTTCCAATAGCTGCGTGTCACTGTGCTGTTATATGGCAAGCATGTTGCTTTTCATCAGGCACATATCCTGCTCGTCTCGTGACTATTTATTTAAAAAATTGAAAAAATAAATACATAAAAATAAGTGCTATGTACGAAGACCACTTGCAAAATAACTACGAATAGGACGCAGATTTGTTAAATTTGGAACAATTGAGTTGGGTGGGGTTTTTAATTCACTTATTGTATAATTGCATGTAAAGTGGGGTGTCAGTTTAATAAATAATTTATTCGCTTGAGAGCATTTTTTATATTATACCAGGACACGTGCCTTATGTTAAGTAACATGCTTGCCCATAATAGCACAGTGTCACGTAGCTATTAGAACATGAAGAGTCCAAATCATTACATATCACTCGTCGCCTAGAGATATAAGATTATTTATTTCTATGCTTTGTAATTTCACTGGACAACATATTTATGTGGCAGGACAACATTAGTCGTCGTTTTATATACGAGAGCTACATGAGCAACATTTTCCCTAAAAGCAAAATCTTTATTGCGACAGTGAATAAGACTCTCGACACTGATAGATGAAAACTAAGTACTTTTCCAAATAGACAGATAAACATTACTAACTTCTACAAGGAATGTAAAGGTCGCGACATTTCGGCGTTTCATGCGCGACGACCTTTATGTCGAGATTAAGTCGTTAAGCTGTATTGATTGACTTGATAAGATTGAGGGCTCCCTCCCTTCGCGCAGACTACCCTCTGATACTATGCTGAATCGTAAAATCTATCTATCTGTTGTGGTACAACTGTATCATTTGGACCCCGAGGCAAATTCATTTAATGTGGCCCTCTTAAGGTCTTGTTACATTGTCATTGAATTCAGTGTACATTGTTAATGGTAATGACAAAAATAAAATGATTGTGTGGTTTTATGAAATCACGGTAAAAGTAATACTTTTTCGCATTGTAGGCATTTTTTTACTAATTTTTTTTTCACTTTAAAACAGAAAAATAAGTATTGTTTTTAAGCTTTCGCGATTTGAACACTTTGTTTATAATGTACAGGACTTAATCACGATTTAAACAATGAATTAAATCGTGATTAAGTCCTGTACATTATAAACATTAAGAAAAATAAGTAGATAGTAATGTTTCTTTAATTATAATTAGTACACTAGTGTCATCAACATAGTCAAAAGCTTTAAAGACTATAATTTTAATCGCCAAATATAGTTTTATAAAACATATTTTTGACTATTTCTGTAAAAATGATAGTTATCTCAGTATTTCATGGAATGGTTGCTATAAACCCTTTAAACCCATTAGCTGCACTGACTCCGTATAACTGCCTCCACTAACAACGAAATATAGTAATAAAAGGCTCCAAATCAAAATCACGATTTGGGAAACTCATTAAACCGAGCTGTAAATTCTGATCAGCCAACCGTTAAATAAGTGACCCTTGCCGCAGATAGGGAGATAATTTAATCAGATGACGTAAATAAAAGAGATTATATAAAAGATTTTAGTACGATCATTGGTTGATTACCATTAGAAGCAGATTGTTTCATTTTTTACCAGACTGTACGACGCAAAGGAGTGGTAACGTGTTTATCATTCTATGCATGATTCTTTGAAGCACTATACAGACCAAACCAGCCTGAGCCGATTTTTTTCATGTGTTGCCCGCTTTACACCCTGTGAAGCCGAGCGAGAATCGTGGATTCCTAGGTTAAAATATTATGTGATGAATTTGTTGTGTTAATTAGGTAAGTAGTATATCAGCTATCTGGCCTCAATAGTTATAGGTGCTTATAACAAACTTGTACTTATATACGCTTGAAAAAATTAATCATAGATGCAGGAAATTCTAGCCAAATTCTTGCCTACGACTTTTTTTTAAACTTTTATAGGTTTACACTTGACTGCCATCTCGCCTGATGTTAAACGATGATGCGTTCTACGATGGAGCGTGTTACCTTAGAAGACACCGATTCACGCTCGATTTGAAGACACAAAGATTGTAACTATCGGGAAAACCCTCTCAGGCAACGTATTCCACAGCCTTGACGTTCTTATCACTAAAGTAGAGTCAAATATCTTCGTTGGTGTCTTTGGAACATCAACCTAAAACGATGTCGCTTTTTCGAGCTACGAGCATTCCTATAGAAAAAAAAAGGGAAAGTGGTATTAGATCGTGCAAATCAGTCGTAGACTCTCCGAAGTGTATCCGATATAAAACCGATAAGCTAGCAATTCTTGATTGTAAAAATAAATTGATATAAAATCTGATAAACAACTTTGTAATTTATTATCCACAAAATGTCATGCATTATAAAATTATGACAAATGATAACTTTGTAACTGTTGATGACCACTTTGTATCCAGTATGTTATATCAATAAACACAATCACTGTATCATGCGATGTAGTTTACACGGATGGGTACGACATTGTGTAAACACGTTTAATTTTTTATGGACAAATAACATGACATGGTTTGAATATTTTAGTGGTACATGCTATGGACATGTCCGTTCAAGTCAATAAGTTGGTAAACAGAAAATGTTTATATTTAGCGGGCATTTTTATTGGAACTAAATTGTATAATTTCAATTTACGTTGATGGAATACAATGTTTAAATTTTCTTGAGTTTTTTGAGTTTTAATCTAAGTTTTAATTAATGTACAATTTAATAGACTCAGTAATATATTGTTATCAAATTTTATTTTTATTTGGAAACGAATAGATTTGTACAAATACTGCTAACAAGATTATACTATCCCATTAATAGCTACGATAAAATTTGTTTGGATTTATAGATGTTTGTGTCAAGCAAAAACTATTGAGTAATTTGAATGAAATTTCGTTGAAAGATCTGTCTGGAATAACACCAAGGCTAGTTTTTATCCCGGACAAATAGCGGGAACAGGAACTACGCAAGTGAAATCACGGGATGCTATTCCTAAAAATATGTTTTATAAAATTGTGCTGCGTTAAATTCTGTATTTAATGACACTAATATGTTTTTACTACGGGGTGTCATTTGTGTTATTACTTTGGAACCACTTCATCTCCCAGTTGAACATAGTAGGGCTGGTGGCGAAAATATACAAACCTCGGAAAATATGCAAACCTCGGAAAATATGCAAACCTCGGAAAATATGCAAACCTCGGAAAATATACAAACCTCAGATAATATGCAAACCTCGGAAAATATGCAAACCTCGGAAAATATGTAAACCTCAGAGTTTACTACCAGAAGCACGGAAATGGGTACCTACATATTTGATCCTTTGTTGAAAACATATTGGGCCCGTGGAGGGTGGGAGCTCCGCTTTTAGCTTATACTTAGCTTAGATGTCCGCCACCACAAAATGACAAATTATTAATTACATATTTTTTATTCAAAACAAATTTCAACAAAAACAATTTCGCATCAAAATAAATGGCAGGACTTCACTAGTAAAATATTTTAGTCTTTAAAGAGCTTTAACATTAGTACACTTTGTCAAAATTCAAACTCAAGATGGCCGCCACCAAAAAATGTCATATGCTTTGTTTTTTACTATAACTGGCTTGTTTACTGAATAACATATTCTGTAGCATCTTTGTTCATACGATTCTAAACAACGACTAGTAATTGCTATTATACATTACATTAAACCAAAGAGACGGATGTAAATATTTATTTGTACGACTTCCGTCGTCTAATTTGTGAGTCTGTGACTGACTCTTGGCAACCCAGCCCTGACATCTGTGCAAATACATGCTCCAGTAGATGTTATCGGTAGTAAAATTTTAGAACGATATTAATTTCCTGATATGTAACTTATTCAAGTGAAAACTTCTATAACCGCTATTGAGAACTTTTGGTAGAGGAAAACGTAGATTCGAGTCACCGACATGCTATGTTAATTGTATCCTACTAATATTACTGATGCGAAAGTTTGGATGTTTGTTGCTCAATCACGTTAGAACGCCTGAACGGATCGTGTTTAAATTTGGATTTATATTTTTTTTAACACAGATTAATTATAGACTCGAATAGCACATATTATGAGTACTCGTAGGAGTACTTACGAAGGCAGTCGGTGCCAGTAGGACACGAAAAAGATTTTTGGAAGATCGGAGAGATCGGGAGGGGCTTACATTCAAAAAAATGTAATAGTTTGAAAGTTTATAGTTATTTCAATGGGTCGCGGTCTGTTTGATGTTTCACGGTCACTAAATAGTATGCAAGTGACTCGCGCATGTAGCTCGCACTCGTTACTGACCGGGTGAGAAGCCAACTTTAATAATAGCACTAAGTAGGCACTGAGTAAGTTCAGGGACGAGACAGTCTACACGAGCTGGCCTTGGCCAGTAATGTATAGCGCCCCTTGGACCAGGGATCAGCTAATAACGTCTTATATACCACTTTATGGGCTGACTAGCAGCGCCCCGCGATTTTAGCCATGTAGTCTCATTTATTTTCCTATTATAAAAAATATCTAATGTGCTATTCTGGACTATAACTGTAATCCCAATTTCAACAGGATCCGTTCAGCTTTCCGACGGGATTAAGCAATAAACTTTCAATCTTTGACATCCATAGCTCACCTATATGCTTTTCTAAACTGTTAGGTCCTTATATATGAAATTGGTGTTTTGTCGTACTGGCTACTTTGATCTGTCTTTGGCTAGGAATTCCAATTTCAAATTTGTACGGCATTAGTATTACAAATACAACTATTAATTAGTATTACATTACAAATACAAAAATCTTTATTGCTGTTTGCAGGTAAGATAAGATGATACAAAACATTTAAATAGTTGACCCATACAAACTGGCCTCTTCTTCTAGAGGCATGCAATATGTCTGGTAACGCAGTTTCCATTGGTCTGAATTATTAGTACTTTTGTGTGTTTGAAAAACACCATTCATTTGTTTTTCACAGTATTGGTTTTTTTACAAAGAGTTGACATATAGTATACTATATGCCCGCCCCGGCTTCGCCCGTGGTACATATATAGCACTCAGCGGGATCCCGTACAACCGTACATATCCAACGTGAAATAATGACTAGAATCGGTTCACTCATTCCTGAGAATATCGCTTTTAAACAAAAACCTCTTCGGCTACCTGCTACGCCACCTGTCGGAAATTGGTCGTACCAACTCAGGTTTAGAAACAAATTTGATTAGCAAAGGTTTATATTCAATGACGCCATCTTAGACACATGCTGTCATGTGTCATGTCAAAGCACAGTACGAAAACTCTCAAAAAGGAATATTTGTCTCATTTTTGTTACATTCTTGATTCCTGCTCCGCTTCTATTGATAGTAGCTTTTTGTTCTATAGCCTTATCTATACTTATAATAAAACTGTAACGGGTCGAATTCTGTACATTGAAGATATTTTAAAATTTTTTTTTTGGGGCACTCCATAGTCGATACCGATGGCGAAACTGCATTTTTTTTCTTTCATGTCTGTCTGTCTGTCTGTCTGTCTGTCTGTCTGTCTGTCTGTCTTTCTGTATAGGGATCACGCATCACGCCGAAACTACTGATTCAATTCAGCTGAAACTTGACATGATTTTAGTTTATACTAAGGACATTGCTGTAGGCTACTTTTGACCCTCAAATTCTGATCGGTTTTCTTGCGGGAGGGGGTGAAAGTCAGAATGTGTATTTGATTGTAACTCATGTTTGCGTTGTTTAATTTCATTAATTCTTTTTTTGTTAGAAAGAACACATTTTTATATTGTTCCGTCAAAATTTGAACAATATCGGTCTGTTGGTTCGGAAATTACACAAACATTAAATAATAACGACACGCGCGGCGCGTTCGGTACATACTAACTTCTATGTATTCTGTGTATCACAGACGATCCACAGAATATCTAGATTCTAGAAAGTGCCCACGTGATCGCGTCGCGTCGTCTTGGATGACAAAATAATTGTCAAAAAATATATTTTCGTGTGGAAAAACAAACATCATTCGGTTATAATCGACTTCAAACAAGGAGGATGTTCTCAATCGGGTTGCATGTTTTTTATTTGGTTTTATTTTACGCGATAACTCCGCTAATTGTTAGTTGATTTTGATAATTCCTTTTTTGTTTGGTAGAAAATACTTCAGAGGTGATCTTAGATATCGAAAACAGGGAGGTAGTTTTTCAAATATCAACAAAAAAACTAAAAACACCTTAAATTTATCTGTACGACATAGTTATACCTTCTTATAAAATTTAGTCGAATGACAGAATTAAATTACCTGTCATTGAAGTAGATTTTTGTATTTTGGAGAAAACATATCAGCATAATAAGTAGCAGCATAAACAACCCATTAAATGTTCCCACTTCTGGGCGTCGGGGCCTTCTCTCGCAAGGAGAGAGACAAGGCTATAATCCACCACGCTGGCCCAGTGTCGGTTGGTGGATGACATATGACTTAGAACTTAGATTATAGGTAGATTTTGGTTTCTTCACGGTGTTTTCCTTCACCGTTTTAATTACCGGCATTACGAACCTGACTCTGAAAAGATAGTGGTGCGCGTGGTTTTGAACCCTGGGTCTCCGGATCGACAGTCGCCGTTCTCCTGACTAGGTCAGCTGTAACTTACTAGGCCAGCCGTAACTTATTAGAAAACGTATTATTTAAATCCAAATACTGTTTAAAATTTAAAGGTAGTGTTCAGCAAGCTTCGGTGACCGAAGCAGACCGTTGTTAGGGTTCCGTACACAAAGGGTAAAAACGGGACCCTATTACTGAGACTTCGCTATCCGTCCGTCCGTCCGTCCGTCCGTCTGTCACCAGGCTGTATCTCAAGAACGGTGATAGATAGACAGTTTAAATTTTCGCAGATGATGTATTTCTATTGCCGCTTTAATCATGGCGGAACTTATCAAGTGATCGGGTTGAAATTTGAAATAGAATTAGATTACAGTCTGGAAGAACACATAGACTAAACATTGCCTATGTATAAGTACTCTATGTATTACGTAACAAACATCCAAACAGTGACATTCATAATATTTATAGGACAACGTTGGAACGGCTGAACATATTTGGATGTAATTCGAAACACACGTAGTTTGAACTCAGAAATAACAAATCGGTTACTTATAGGTAGGTTACTGTGACGTAGGAAAGACTAAGCAAATTTGGTAGAAAATTGAAACAGAAATAACTCATAGTCTGAAATACCACATTATGTATTTAATACATATTAATATGTATACAAATACACACACATACAAATACATATTAATATGTATTTATTACCTATCAACCTGAAAAGAAGCATGGGCCCTAAGGAAACAAATTTTAACTATCACGTCAAAACGGCACAACGATATGGGTTGACACACGAAACACAGATAGTTTAGAGTCTAAAATTTCACATGGGCTAATAAGTCTACATTTTCATTTAACTCCATATTAATATAAGCATATATTTTCGTAAGGAACTTGATGTGATGGTAAGGTAAAAGCCAAAAATGAAAAGTATATGCACCCGTTTTGGCGTAGATAATATAGGTGATTTGCGTTCACAATCAAAATAACAAGCAACATAATATTCTCATTAGACGGCGCTAATGCCAGTTTAAATCTAAAAGCACTAAAGGCCATTTAAATCGATGTTTTGCTATTGTGGTATGTATTTTTTCTTTCATCACTAGGTGGCGTTTCTGGTATTCTAAATTGTACTAATAAGTTTTTGCTGGCTAAAAGGATTATGATGCCAAATTTGGGTTCTTTCGTTCTTGATTTTTTCTGTGTTACCTACAATTAAATTCATACATTAACATTTCACTAGGACTTGGCTTAGATTTACGGGTTCAACTTGCTTGAATATCATTAAAACTCAAAATTTTAATTTTATTGATTCCACACAGGCTTCGTTCAAAATTGTACGCCTGCGAAGTCGCGGGTAACATCTAGAAAACAGCTTGCGGATAAAAAGAAATAGGTAAGTAGGTATCAGATCATGCACATTAGCTTCAGACTTTTCATAATGTATCCTATAAAAATCCTACAAACTTAACACTTGCGGCTATGTTTCGATACTACGAAACCTTACTAAGTATGTTTGATTTTGTTTAAAAAAGAAAAATAAAGATGATAAAATTAAATAAATTTTTGTGTGGAAAAACAAATTCACTCAAACTCAAAGGTTTTTCAATGACTACTTATCCAAATATTTGACGTACGATACTTCCAATTAATGTATAAGTCAGTAACATCTGCTTACGCGAACGAAGTAGCGGGTTCAGCTAGTATAAAATATTTGCATGAGATTTCGTAAGCACTGAGTGAAGCCGAAATAATAAGTTATGACATATAGTTTTTTTCTAAAATTCAATCAAATTAAGCGAATTATTAAAAAAAAAAGTTAATTAATCATATTCTGGACTGAAATTTAGGCAACCCATTTGCAATTAATATAAAACACTTTTCATCCAATAAACAGCTCGGCGAAGGTCGTTGTATAGCGGGATCTTAGACTATAGCGCGAGTCGAGAGTCTGGCGTTTACGCGATTTACACGCGTATTTTGAATTCGCGCGATACTTGTGGGCGCGATGTATTAACTATTACGTTTAGATGTTTGTGTGTTTGTTACTCAATCACGTCGTAGCGTATGAACGGATTTGATTGAAATGTAGAACATATATATTATTAAATTATTATACAGACTATAGTCTGGTAAGACTATTTTTTATCCTGAAAAAATAACGGTAACGAGGAACATGAACTACGCGGATAAATAGCGGGGCGCTTCTAGTCTTGTATAAATTTAAAAAATCCAGTAGGTTTTTAATCCCCCGAAGAGAAGTGCTTCTCTTTAATCTTATTTAAGAAAATAATCTGCTTAATTAGCCAAGAAAAATATCTTAAGATCACGCTTTGGAAAAGGGAAATTGCTTGTTTTAAAAATGCTTTCCTTGGATAAACTACGAGGGTTGATTTAATTTAAAACTAAGCCTTATTATTAAAAAAGTCTTTCAATTTTGAAGTGTCCATTTTTTTTAAATAGTATCTATACTATGAGTGACAAGACGAACAGGACAAGTGTGCCTAATGATAAGAAATACGCCTGGCCATAACAGCACAGTGACATGTAACTATTGGAACATAAAGAGTCCAAATCATTATCTAGCACCGCACTGCGTTTGGCATCCAGAGGAACACAGCAAGGATTACACACTACTGCTTGAGGGCAGAATAACTGGCAAAGGTGTGGTACTTCCCCAGGTGGACTCTGCAAAGCACCCTACCACTACAAAGGTTTCCTCGGAACTTACCTGTTTCTTAATCATATTTTTGTTCGCCGTTGAATCCAATACTGATGACAAACTTGTAAATGAACGTGGAAAAATACTTAAAAGTACAAACAAGATTCGAACCTACTACCTAATGCTTGTGAAATCAGTAGTTCCACTACTAGGTCAAAACAGTTCTCTAAGGCTGCCTTTCCACCAGAGGTGTACGAGGATTTGTAGCGAGGGATGTGTTTGTAAAGAACTAATACTATTGCTTCATTTACCTCGCCTCGGTTAGCACAGCTCTGGAAATGCCTCAGTGGAGCTAGATTTTTGCGCATACAAAACAAGCGATGGATGTGTGCGAGTGGTTTGCGAGGAATGTGTGCGAGGTGAGGAATGTGTGGTGTAATAAATAACACAAGACGTTGGCGAAATTGTGCTCACCAAACATTTATCTCACACAAATATATATCACAACCAAATAGAAGCCAGAAATTAATCTAAGATGAAGAATCAGATGACATAAATAAAAACCAGAAATTAATAGAAGATGAGGAAGAAGAAGACTTTAATCAGCTGACTATTATTTAATTTTTTATTTATTTTTTTTTTATTTATAAATTACTAACAAATTGTCTTGCCAGACATATTGCATGCCTCTCGCAGAGGCCAGTTTGTATGGGGCAACTTTTAAAATGTTTTGTATCATCTTATCTTACCTACAAACAGCAATAAAGATTTTTGTATTTGTATTTGTATTTGAGGAATGTGTCGCAAACCTCGCAGGTTTGCGACATACTGTACCAGCCAGTCCATAGATGGAGTTTACACCACAAATTATGCACAGCTCTGCTACACATCCTCGTATGACACATTGTCCTCGCACAGCTTTGGTGGAAACCTCCACACATTTTCACAGCACAGCTAGACATCCTCGCACAACACATTTCCTTCGCACATCTCTGGTGGAAACGCAGCCTAATACTCGCATTCAATTCCATTTGCTTTTCAAGGTTTTATTTGGATTGTATCGATACAATACATAAAACCTTGAATTTCTTAAGGTTCTTTGTGTTAACACCTGAACTGGAGTATTAAAAAGATAATATTGAATAGTGAATGCTTTAAATTCGTCGTGTCTATTTCAATGACAGTGAATGAGACAATTACTTGCTTTCAATAAACCAAGAGCTTCCCTAACATTTTGTCGGTATTAGAAATGTGTGGAGAGAGATAGAAATGATTCGTATCGTAACCAAGGAAATTGTGTTCGATCATTATTCGAATCATGTCTCAATATTATTGAAAATAAGTGTAAACAGATTATAAACTTTTAACCGAAAGCGAATAGGATTCGAATATTATTCGAATTAATTAAATAATTTATCTTTGTTAATGGAAAATACTGTTTAAAGACTTAAGACTAGCTTTAAGTTAATAGCGATTGAGTATTATAGAAATTTTGTATATTGATTCCGATTTGGCCGTTATTCTAGAAATTATTGCGAGAGCTTAGTTCGATTTATAGCCTTATTTAGTTTATCTTTATAGTCTCTTTAACTTATAGAATTTTACCAGTTACAGTGTTATACCCCTCACTTCTCAGCCACGTTTATAAGTTGTTTTCGAGGGTCATCACGAATCGTCTCGCACGCAGGTTTGACGACTTCCAGCCACCCGAACAAGCCGGTTTCCGAAAAGGCTATAGTACCATAGACCACATCCATACGCTTCGGCAGATTATACAGAAAACCGAGGAGTATAATCGGCCACTATATATAGCGTATGTGGACTATGAGAAAGCCTTCGATTCCATCGAGACCTGGGCAGTGCTTCAGTCTCTCCAGCGATGCCGCATCGACTATCGCTATATCGATAAGTGTTGAAGTGTATCTACAGTAAAGCCACAATGTCTGTCCGATTACAGGACCAGTGCACAAAACATATCCAGCTACAGAAAGGCGTGAGACAGGGAGATGTTATATCTCCGAAACTGTTCACTGCCACGCTGGAAGATGTTTTTAAGCTATTGGACTGGAACGGATATGGCATCAATACCAACGGCGAATACATCACTCACCTTCGGTTTGCCGGCGACATAGTCATTGTGGCGGAGTCGCTGGAGGACCTCGGTGCTATGCTCAGGGACCTCAGTAGAGTATCCCAACAGGTAGGTTTGAGGATGAATATGGACAAGATGAAAGTCATGTCAAATGTTCATGTCTCACTTGTACCGGTTATTGTTGGGAATACCACACTCGAAGTTGTTGATGAATACGTCTACCTGGGTCAAAAGATCCAATTAGGTAGATCCAACTTCGACAAAGAGGTCCAGCGAAGGATCCAACTCGGATGGGCATCGTTCGGGAAACTTCGGCACATCTTTGAGTCCAGAATACCCCAATGCCTAAAAACGAAAGTCTTTAACCAGTGCGTGTTGCCAGTGATGGAACTGAGACGTGGTCCTTAACTGTGGGCCTCATAACGAAGCTCAAAGTCACACAGCGAGCTATGAAGAGAGCTATGCTCGGAGTCTCTTTGCGCGACAGAATCCGTAATGAGGATATTCCCAAAAGAACGAAAGTGGCCGACATAGCTCAAAGAGTAAGCAAGCTGAAGCGGCAATGGGCAGGCTACATCGCTCGCAGAACTGACAACCGATGGGAAGAAAGGTTCTCGAGTGGCGACCACGAACCGGAAGACGACGTGTTGGACGGCCTCCCACTAGATGGACAGATGACCTCACAAAGGTCGCTGGAAACCGCTGGTTGCAGGTTGCGCAGGACCGATCGTTGTGGAAATCTAGGGGGGAAGCCTATGTTCAGCAGTGGACGTCTTGCGGCTGATGATGATGATGATGACAGTGTTATTATAAAATATAGAATTAATCGAATAAAATCGAATTACAATAAATTGATGTAAATTTATTGTAATTCGATTTTATTCGATTAATTTTCTTAATGTGTTTTAAAAACTCGAACAGTTTATTGGTTGTATCGATAGTCTATCTCTAGAAGCTCAAAAAGGCATTCATTATGCAGCGTATTTGTAAAGTGGGAGCCACCAGGTGTCTCGATCGATACGTCGTTTTGTCATGCTAATCACGGGACATAGAGGCTCTTTCATTTCCTTGTCGCACTATGTATATAAGAGTACTATAATAAAAGGTACAACCATTAATGTGTTCCGGTTTGAAGGGCAATGTTTCCAGAGAAACAGAATATTGTACGCAAATTTTACTATATGGTTAATATTTCACCGACCGATTTCAATAAGATTTATATGGGACCATTCGGGAAGCATACCCATCCGAACACAGAATGTAATTTAAAAAATCGGTGCGGGGTTTTTCGGGAAAGCAAGTAACACATATAAAAAATATTGTGGTTGAAATGAAAACCTCCTCCTTTTTGGAAATGGGTTAAAAATGAATCCATGAAAAGAGATCGTTCCTTTCCAGCGTTATCGTATTATTTTCTTGTGTAACAGTTTTTAGTTTACTTTGAGGCGATAAATTGTGAGCTGTTATGAAAATATTTGAAATATTCTTCACATCAGGTGGGCGTAACGTAAATATTACCGAATTTTCGGCCTTCTTTTGATTTATGAGGATTTAATCTTGTAAAAACTAGTTCGGTAAACATTCTACTTCACTGAATAGCTGTATTGTTGATGATTTTGTTTGATACCCTATTTATTTGTGTGGGTAAAGTTTTTGATGTTTTCTTTTATAGATTTCAACCGCTTTCTCAATTCGTCTTAATCCGTTTAAGTCTATCGATTACTCAAGTACAATAAAGTCAATTTGGAAAATGATTAGTTTTTATTTAAGTTTTTTTTTTCAGAAATACGTTTGCACATAGCCCTTGTAAATCTAGGAGGGAGGCCTATGTTCATCAATATACGTCTTGCGGCTGATGACGATGAGATAGCCTACACTGTTACATAAGGCGCAGCATCACTGCACATGCGTCGTCAAATATAAACTTCTATACTTAGTAGTAGTAGAAGTCTTGGTGTCTTAAAAACGAGAGCGAATCGGTTTCCAGAGCGTATTTACATACGCTCTATCATAGACCGCATCGTCACTTAACATCAAGCAAAATGGCGGTCATGAGTAAATCTATACTTATAATAAAACTGTAACGGGTCGAATTCTGTACATTGAAGATATTTTAAAATTTTTTTTTTGGGGCACTCCATAGTCGATACCGATGGCGAAACTGCATTTTTTTTCTTTCATGTCTGTCTGTCTGTCTGTCTGTCTGTCTGTCTGTCTGTCTGTCTTTCTGTATAGGGATCACGCATCACGCCGAAACTACTGATTCAATTCAGCTGAAACTTGACATGATTTTAGTTTATACTAAGGACATTGCTGTAGGCTACTTTTGACCCTCAAATTCTGATCGGTTTTCTTGCGGGAGGGGGTGAAAGTCAGAATGTGTATTTGATTGTAACTCATGTTTGCGTTGTTTAATTTCATTAATTCTTTTTTTGTTAGAAAGAACACATTTTTTATATTGTTCCGTCAAAATTTGAACAATATCGGTCTGTTGGTTCGGAAATTACACAAACATTAAATAATAACGACACGCGCGGCGCGTTCGGTACATACTAACTTCTATGTATTCTGTGTATCACAGACGATCCACAGAATATCTAGATTCTAGAAAGTGCCCACGTGATCGCGTCGCGTCGTCTTGGATGACAAAATAATTGTCAAAAATATATTTTCGTGTGGAAAAACAAACATCATTCGGTTATAATCGACTTCAAACAAGGAGGATGTTCTCAATCGGGTTGCATGTTTTTTATTTGGTTTTATTTTACGCGATAACTCCGCTAATTGTTAGTTGATTTTGATAATTCCTTTTTGTTTGGTAGAAAATACTTCAGAGGTGATCTTAGATATCGAAAACAGGGAGGTAGTTTTCAAATATCAACAAAAACTAAAACACCTTAAATTTATCTGTACGACATAGTTATACCTTCTTATAAATTTAGTCGAATGACAGAATTAAATTACCTGTCATTGAAGTAGATTTTTGTATTTTGGAGAAAACATATCAGCATAATAAGTAGCAGCATAAACAACCCATTAAATGTTCCCACTTCTGGGCGTCGGGGCCTTCTCTCAAGGAGAGAGAGACAAGGCTATAATCCACCACGCTGGCCCAGTGTCGGTTGGTGGATGACATATGACTTAGAACTTAGATTATAGGTAGATTTTGGTTTCTTCACGGTGTTTTCCTTCACCGTTTTAATTACCGGCATTACGAACCTGACTCTGAAAAGATAGTGGTGCGCGTGGTTTTGAACCCTGGGTCTCCGGATCGACAGTCGCCGTTCTCCTGACTAGGTCAGCTGTAACTTACTAGGCCAGCCGTAACTTATTAGAAAACGTATTATTTAAATCCAAATACTGTTTAAAATTTAAAGGTAGTGTTCAGCAAGCTTCGGTGACCGAAGCAGACCGTTGTTAGGGTTCCGTACACAAAGGGTAAAAACGGGACCCTATTACTGAGACTTCGCTATCCGTCCGTCCGTCCGTCCGTCCGTCTGTCACCAGGCTGTATCTCAAGAACGGTGATAGATAGACAGTTTAAATTTTCGCAGATGATGTATTTCTATTGCCGCTTTAATCATGGCGGAACTTATCAAGTGATCGGGTTGAAATTTGAAATAGAATTAGATTACAGTCTGGAAGAACACATAGACTAAACATTGCCTATGTATAAGTACTCTATGTATTACGTAACAAACATCCAAACAGTGACATTCATAATATTTATAGGACAACGTTGGAACGGCTGAACATATTTGGATGTAATTCGAAACACACGTAGTTTGAACTCAGAAATAACAAATCGGTTACTTATAGGTAGGTTACTGTGACGTAGGAAAGACTAAGCAAATTTGGTAGAAAATTGAAACAGAAATAACTCATAGTCTGAAATACCACATTATGTATTTAATACATATTAATATGTATACAAATACACACACATACAAATACATATTAATATGTATTTATTACCTATCAACCTGAAAAGAAGCATGGGCCCTAAGGAAACAAATTTTAACTATCACGTCAAAACGGCACAACGATATGGGTTGACACACGAAACACAGATAGTTTAGAGTCTAAAATTTCACATGGGCTAATAAGTCTACATTTTCATTTAACTCCATATTAATATAAGCATATATTTTCGTAAGGAACTTGATGTGATGGTAAGGTAAAAGCCAAAAATGAAAAGTATATGCACCCGTTTTGGCGTAGATAATATAGGTGATTTGCGTTCACAATCAAAATAACAAGCAACATAATATTCTCATTAGACGGCGCTAATGCCAGTTTAAATCTAAAAGCACTAAAGGCCATTTAAATCGATGTTTTGCTATTGTGGTATGTATTTTTTCTTTCATCACTAGGTGGCGTTTCTGGTATTCTAAATTGTACTAATAAGTTTTTGCTGGCTAAAAGGATTATGATGCCAAATTTGGGTTCTTTCGTTCTTGATTTTTTTCTGTGTTACCTACAATTAAATTCATACATTAACATTTCACTAGGACTTGGCTTAGATTTACGGGTTCAACTTGCTTGAATATCATTAAAACTCAAAATTTTAATTTTATTGATTCCACACAGGCTTCGTTCAAAATTGTACGCCTGCGAAGTCGCGGGTAACATCTAGAAAACAGCTTGCGGATAAAAAGAAATAGGTAAGTAGGTATCAGATCATGCACATTAGCTTCAGACTTTTCATAATGTATCCTATAAAAATCCTACAAACTTAACACTTGCGGCTATGTTCGATACTACGAAACCTTACTAAGTATGTTTGATTTTGTTTAAAAAAAAAAATAAAGATGATAAAATTAAATAAATTTTGTGTGGAAAAACAAATTCACTCAAACTCAAAGGTTTTTCAATGACTACTTATCCAAATATTTGACGTACGATACTTCCAATTAATGTATAAGTCAGTAACATCTGCTTACGCGAACGAAGTAGCGGGTTCAGCTAGTCTATAATAAAAGTCATGGCCTGGAGAGTTCAGACTGGACAGAATACACGTTTTCAACTCCGAATTTTCAAGCTATATATACAATATCCACACTAATAACGTACGTGTATGGAATGATAATACTAAAGGCAATTCGTGTTTATTCCTCCAACCCGGATAATAATGATTAATTTATTGTTATTATCCGGAAAACCGGGTGACAATGATTTATTTGTTTGACCGGCCCTCCATGTTTTTCCAACGAGGGTATATTTGCTCTTTTTGTTTCGTTAATGAGTGGACATGATTTTGTAACATGGTTTTTCGTGACTGCGACCGGGGTGAACGGATTTAAATGGGTATGCGATTTTAATTAGGGTATGATTTTTCGTGGGCTGTTCATTGAACTCTAGCGTCACGCTCGGGAATGATAAGAAATCTTCGGGTAAATTCGGGACCATGGCCATTGGCCGCTGACGCATTTCTAGAGGTCGTGCTCATGGCCACGCCCTACGGTTTTACCCGCGTAATTTCCAAAGTAATCTATCAAATTATGCCTTATAAGTTTTCACTTCTATTGGCAGTTCTTATGACTGCCATTTTTTCATCTATTAGGTATAGGTATACACTTAATCTTACTCTCGTCTGATGTTAAGCGACGATGCGGTCTACGATAAAGCGTACTTAGCTAGAAAGCTTAGCTAGTGAGTTTAATTTACAAATTGAAACTGTTATTCCGTTTTTCCAAGAGACAAATATCTTTTTTATTTATAAAACTGTATGTACAAGTTTACAAATAAAGTTATGCTTAAGTAGCACCTATTCCAATAGGGATGTTAGCAATTTTTCGGAACTGCCTTTATTTTGAAGATTGACGCATGTTTACCGTAATAAATACATTTAATTAAACATTTATTTTCAAACTATTTGTATTTTCGATGAGTAAATATACCATATTAGACTAATTTTGAACTTTGCCGCTAAAACACTAACGACTGACATGACGTCACGAGTCGCAAAACATTGGTCGCGATTCATGACTGTATGCCCAGTTTATGAGTTTTCTTATCATTACTTGAATATAAACAATCAAAATCGTCGAAGCTAAGATCGCAAACTATAATAAATAATGCAGAAAAGTAAACAATTTAGTCAGTTTTCGATAGCTTGCTTTGCGACTAGTGACGTAATCATTCAAATTGGTGTTTCCAGTCACGTGACAACAGACTAAAAATTAAAAATATAGCATTTCAAATCATTTATAATAAATTTATTACACAATATTAAATTAAAATAATGTGTTTTTCGCTATATATTATAAATTTAACATTAAAGATTAATTTGTGATTAGTGTTAACATCCCTATTCATTATTATTTTTAAAAAAAGACTCCGATTTCAAAAAAGAGCCTTCTGCTTCTGACTCTACGCATTTTGCACTAGCTAAAAAGTTCAGTAGACTATGACCAACTTCCACCGGCCTCCGATAAAAAAACAAAGAATTTCTACTCGAGCTAACGAGGCGTCCCGTCGCAGCCTGGTTTAATTAAAATATAGAGTTCCACTGAATTCATAACAGACCGCCATTACGCCAACGACTTAAACGCTTTCGCACCCCTTTAGTTTTATATACGTGCGAGCTGCGAACTACAGAAATACTTACGTTACTGGCAACATTTTCCACGCGAGATTTCGCTTTGAGCTGGCAATTTTTTGTAATGGCTGCCTTTGATGCGTTAGCGGCGTTCGGATTTCAAATTTCTGACATACTGGGGGAGTTACTTTTTTATAGTACAGGTTGACAAAACAGGACATGTGGTGGTAAGTAATAGCACAGTGGCATACAGGGATTGGAACATGAAGAGCCCAAATCATTACCTCTAGCACCGCAATGCGCTCGTCGCCCGGTGATATAAGGTTTTTTATCTCTTAGCCCAGTAATTTATCTGGAAACATTGCTTTTCACACCGGAACACAATGTTTGCACACTACTGCTTGACGGCAGAATAACTAGCAAAAGCGTGGTACTTCCCCAGGTGGCATAGGGCCCTACCTATAATTACAAAAATATCTCTGTTTGTTTAAACTGTAGCTAATTGTTCGAAAGATTCTGTCCAGAATTATCTCTGCTTTTCTACTAATATTATAAATATCGGTCTGTCGAGGTCACTGGAAATATTTTTTTCACGAAATTTCGTTTTGATCGGACTACTTTTTGTAATAGCGTTATACTGTAATATTCCAAAATCCCAGAGCCGCCAGACGTCACGTATTTTCTGATAAACGAAATGTGGACGATTGAGTAGAGTTAGTACGTACTAAGAACACCCGCTAACTTGCTTAGACGGCTAATTTTGAGATATGGGGTCCAAGAGGTACATAAAAACATTTGTGTACGAGATTATGAGTTTAATTAAGGGATGACTGGCCTCTTAGATATGGTCTTGTGTTCTTATTACGTACTAACTATACTGAATGGTACACATTTCGTTCATCAGAAAATACGCGACGTCTGGCGGCCCTGGGATCTTACTCTATACATTTAGATTGTACGCACAACGTTCGTATTTCAAATTTATAACGTAGTATTTCGAAAGTATAGGAACAAACTTCTAAAATCTTAACTGTGACATTTAGAGTTGAAAAATTCAAAATTGTATACCTACTTTACGACTTATTAAGCATATAACATACAAATGTACCTACCATAAGCATATACTAAACGTTCTGGAATCTTTAGTGAATGTTCCCCAACTTGCAACGTAGTTAACTAGCCTCCAGGTGGCAAACTATCCAATCTACTTAGCAAGTATTAACAACATCACTAACAAATTAATTGGGCTATAGCCTGCTAATGGAATTAGCACCGAACACAAGGCTTCGCCGCAATAAGCACGGTAATTATGCATTGAAGAGACTTAATTGGATTAAATGGAAGTTGGAACAGACTTTTTGGCACTCCATAATACCGTCTGCTGACCCAGTGACTGTAATTCGGAACTAATCGCCTGATATTCATAATTATTAGTAAGATTTTTTTTCGTGACGAGACGAGCAGGTCTTGTGTCTGTTGGCAAGCAACATAAGAGCACGGAAACCCTTTCGGCCGCGTTTGTAACTGTGTTTTGTAACCAGTTACAAAAGAAGATTTTTTTTCCGTTTTCGTAACCCGGTTACATACTAATAAATTTTCGGCCGCTTTCGTAACTACGTTTTGTAACCGCCGCGAGGTTACAAAAGAAGTATTTTTTCTTCTTCTCTCGTCACCAGTTACGTGATACGCAGCTTTTGGAACATTAAGAGTCCAAATAATTACCTAGCACTGCACTGCGCTCATCACTAAGATATCTTTTTTTTTACCTATAATAGGTTCGCACTTGACCACCATCTCGCCTGATGTTAAGCGGTGATGAGATCTATATATAGCCCTAAGTAGTAGTTTGAATTCTTCTAGTTTAAAACCTTGCGTAGTACTGTTCCGTTATGGAGATGTGTGTTGCTTACCACCAGGCGCAGGTCTTGCTCTTTTCGTCATAATGACGTGTATTATTAATAGGATAATATTAATATTATAAATGTCGATGTTTGGATGTTTGTGTAATCACGTTATAACGTCTGTAAGGATCGCACTGCATGTAGTACGGAATGCGGACAGTTAGATTGTAGAATAGAATAACTGGAATAACGGCTATTTTTTAGCCCTAGAAAATAAAGGAAAAATAACGGGAATGAGCACTACGCGGGTCTCATAACTGCGGAGCGCTACTAGTATTATGTATTTAAAAAATGTAAGTAGATGAACATGAATAATCAGATGATATAAATAAAAACCAGAAATGAAAAGACGATGAGGAAGAAGAATACTTTAATCAGCGGACTGTTATTTAATTTTTTTCATTGTGTAAATTAAGACTACAACCAATTGTCTCGCCAGACATATTGCATGCCTCTCGCAGAGGCCAGTTTGTATGGGTCAACTTTTAAAATGTTTTGTATCATCTTATCTTACTTACAACAATAAAGATTTTTGTACTTGTATTTTTAGTTTTTGAGCTTTGTAAAAAGGATTCTCCTGACCTTTAACAAACTATACACATAATCAACTGCTAATTTCTCACTTAATTAGCCCAAATCAGACAGTAAACTCGCAAATCAACAATACCAACAAACTAACCCAACCTCAGTTTATTTTCGTTATGTCTAAAATTCAAACAAAAACCGTTGAATGAAACTAGCGTGTGTATAATAAAAAATGTTTATCTCATTGTTTCCAAGGAATGCGCATAAAACTCCTGGCTGATTTACAGCGGCCAGGATTTGATGTTAGGTATACTACGTGAGATTACACACATGCAGATGTTTTTTTTTTACAAAATACCTACGTGGCTCACCTCTAACCTCGCCTCACCTCTATGATTCTCGTGTATAGTGAATATTTCATTAACGTATAAGCTAGTTTAAACCCCGCTCTAATTTTCATCGGACTGCGTGTCACCCAGAAAGCCATATTGGTTCACGGTTGATGTTCTCTACTATTGACAAATGATTCTCGGGTATGGTGAATGTTTCTACATCGTATCTTAAGCTAAACAAACTATTTTGTCCTCTTTTCTGCTTTGACACCTCGTCGCTCCAAAAGACGATGTTGTTTCAAAGTTGGTATTCCAAAGACTCGAAAAAAAATTGACTCCATTGTTTGAAGTCTTCGCGGTTTTTCACTATACTGGTACATCCCGCGGTTATATACAATTTACTAGCTTATTTCCCGATCCCGTTGTTTTTTCGGGATTAAAAGGGGCTTATGTGGCAGACTCTTATCGTCTATCTACATATGGATTATACCTGTCCATATATGCATATAAACTCCTGGCTAGTTCACCTCTAATGATTCTCGGGATTCACAGACTAAGTAGAGAGTCGGGATTTCGATTATGGTGAATATATCTTTAGCGTATCATAATAAGCAAAATAAATTTGTCACTCCAGTAAGCGATATTGTTTCATGTTTGATGTTCCAAACACTCGAACGAGGTTTGACTACTTTGTTTTAAGATTTTACAGGTTTTGACTGCACTAGTAAAGTACGAAGCACCGACGACGCTATGGGCCGGTTCGTGCGGTGAAGACCATCTGAGATTTCAACCTACAGATGGCCATCAGGGACAGAAATGCGGCCGTTGTGGAGACTCTGGGCCGGGAGGGGCGGCTTACGCAAATGACGATGTTGAGTCGATTACTAGCAGAATCCCAACCAGTAGTGATCGGCTCAACATACGAGCACTAGAATTAGGTTAAAATGTTTCCAACTCCCCCCTTTTCCTTTTCTTCTCCTAATCCAAGAAATATATAAAACTAAGAATTTAAATGATTAAGATCACAGACCCCGGAGTCTGTGGAGTGGCTATTTTAATAAAAAAAACAAAGACTACACTTGATGTTACATCAACTAGTCTTATCCCACTGTTTTATTCGTGAAGTTCCCTATCTCGTTTTTTTCCTGGAATAAAAAGTAGTTCTTATTTTTACCAGACTATATATCTATATAACCTATCTACCGCTTGTATGTTTTAACACGGCAATCTCAGGAACTACTGCACCAATTTCAAAAACTTTGTCAATTTTCTTTAAAAACGGGCGGAGCCGAATCTGAACCGCTAGTCTATATTATTAATTTCGTCAAGGGTTACGGTAGACTTGATCGAAACCTTATATGAATAACAAAACCTAAAAAAAATATTGATTTTGAGTCGACAACATATTTCCACAAAATTAGGATTATGGAGAATTTCGTTAAATTCTGATGGCACTGACAAACAAACCGCTGTCGCCATCTTTGGTGTGAAGCACGTTTCGTTCCATCAATCAGCATATTGCGTGCGTCCGTCGCGCCAAAAAAGTATCCATCACAAGAAACTATGACTTATGTGACTGCGTAAAATGAAACGTCTTGTCGCCGGACCAGAATTTTATTAGTAGGTACTTATTTTAAGTATCAGCATTGCACCCGTGCGAAGCCGGGCGGGTCGCTAAGTATCTATTTAAACCACTACTCTTCTTATTCTCGGGTATATAAAGGTATAAAGTGAATGTTTCTTTAACCTATCTTAAACCTAATAAACCACCTGGCCTTACTGTCTTATTGGATTACCTAACTCACGTTCCATTCCACGGTAAGCTGGAGAGATATACCTCTATAAAGATCGCTTTTAATGTTAAGGACGCCATTTGCTACAGTATTTTTAGATATTATCTTAAGTTTGTTTTTGTTTTGTATACGTAATTACACCATACTGCGTTTCA
The DNA here is from genome assembly GCA_017562165.1 of Ectropis grisescens. Taxonomy (NCBI): domain Eukaryota; kingdom Metazoa; phylum Arthropoda; class Insecta; order Lepidoptera; family Geometridae; genus Ectropis; species Ectropis grisescens. Next base: position 5,379,706 of record CM029781.1, on the reverse strand, counting down.
GGACTAATAGCCAATGTGACCTAAAAACAGCTAATTTTGAAATGGGACTGGGCTGGACATGTCTAGGGTTGCCATCTGTAAAGTTTGGCAACCAGGATAAGACTCATGAAAACCCCGGATTTTACAGCCTAGAACTCGGATATGTCAACAGATTTTAAAACATAATAATCAGTGTAATTAAAACTATTGAAAATGTTTTAAATCATCTTTTTACGTAATTTCAAGCCATTAAAAATTTAATTTAGTTATCTTTGGTGATCATTTCAGTAAGAATTTAGTGAGTCGGTTCATCGGTTAATCGCTACGTGCAGGCCTAGTGCGTGAGTTAGGTGGCCAAACCTAAACTTTAAGCCCTAGACTACGAATGTAGTCGAGTCCGGACGCTCCCCGGACGCCCTCTAAACTAGGACAAATCCGGGGAAACCCGGACGGATGGCAACCCTAGACATGTCGGATGCTCACTGGCCCAAAATCACTACTCAGTGGAAGCTCGATCGCAAACAACAGGCCAAAGAAACGCTGACGGGATGACCTTGATAGCTATTCAAAGACTGGGAAACATTAACTCAAGATAGAATCAAATGGAGGGAGGGTAGGGAGGTCTTTGCGCAGCGTTGGGATAGTATAGGGTCAAAAAAATAATAATTTTACGTAATTAAGTGCGCCTCGCCAGTTTACTTGAATGAACTGGGCTGGCCATACTGCCGTGTCTAGATCACTCCCTACTTAGTCTGTGATCTAGATCTATCTAAAATAACCTAACCTACAATAAGTTTATAATTTCTTGCGTTATCTTATAAACTGACTTTTTTTTCAATTTACGGTGGCATATACAAATACAAAATCTTTAATGCTGTTTGCAGGTAGGTAAGATAAGAAAGACGCTAAAAAAATAAAAGTTGACCCTTACCAACTGGCCACTTCGAGAGGTATGTAATATGTCTAGCAAAACAATTTGTTTTACTCCTAATTTAAACAATTAAAAAATGTAAAAATAATAGTCAACTCATGATATTCTTCTTCTTTTTCTTTTCATTTCTGGCTTCTGTCAGTAAATACGGACTCTTGGCAGAGTGGTAGGACTCTTGGCAGAGCCTGCCTGCGGAAGTACCACACCTTCTCCAGTTATTCTACCACCAAGCAGTAATGTACAAACATTACTGTGTTTCGGTTTGAAGGGCAATGTTTCCAGAGAAATTATAGGGCTTAGAGATAAACGTCTTAGATTTCCGGGTGACGAGCGCAGTGCAGTGCTAGATAATGGTTTAGACTCTTCATGTTCAAATAGCTGCGTGTCACTGTGCTGTTACGTGACAGGCATGTTGCTTACCATGAGGCACAGCCATCGAACTCTTAAAAACGCAGAAGCAGCAAACGCGCTTCTACTATGGCGATGCAACAAGGAGTTGTACGTTCGCTGACAATTGACAATTTAATTTTCAAATTTTTCAAACAAATTTTCGCCACGTTATTTTGTCTTTAGATTATGACATACCTCATCTTCGTTTCTTTAATTATATCGATGGGCACATGGCTTGTTAGTTTCGTCACATTTAAAAAAAATGTATGCTAGTATGTACATAAAAATGTATACCCTTTAATAACTCATCCTTTTTATTTTACCTTCCAATAAAAATAGATAAACTACGGCCTCTCACTTATTCATGAAAATTTCATCAGATATACAATTTGAATTCGCGTCAGCAATACGACCCGAGCCGGCCGACATTTTAAATCGAATTTCTTATCAAATTGTGTTTATGGAAAACATATTTTGCGTGAAGTAATAACATTTCTGGAGGATTTTCCTTGAGTGAAATTTACCATCCTTGTACATCCTTCTTTTTATCTTAATGGTTAATGAAAAACCAAAACTCGTATTGTAATAAACAATCATTTTGTCTGTGTGGTTGTGTGTGAGAGTTTGAGTGTATGTGTAAGTGCAAGTGAGAGTGTAAGTGTGAGAGAGAAGGTGGGCGGGAGTGAGAGAGAGAGAGATCGAGAGTCGAGAGTGAGCGTGACCGTAAAAGCGAGTATGAAGGGTGTGTTTATTTGTGTGTGTCTGGATGGACGGTTGGACCAGATTATAATTTTGTTTGAAATCTGAATTAATCCGGAGTGTTTCAATATATATAATAATATAGTAAAAAAAACAGTAATTTCGTCCTTTTTGGCATGCCCAAATTAGCCCAAGAATTACCGTTATTTAGCTTTGATAATTCATCATCATTGGGTTTTTGCCAAAGTAATATTGATCCTAATATATGCACTGCATAACTCTATATTCTATTAAATTTGCCCTGGATATTAGCAAAACCTTTCCGTTTCGTCCGAAATTAGATTAACGACGACGCAGGTTTCGTTTTGTGTGGGCGTTGGGTATATTCACGAAGCTAAATATAGAATATCTCTATGATAAAAGTTTTCCAGATATTCGTGTAGTAATTTTGTTAAGCTCATTTTATTACGCACAACTAAAACGTAATATATTTCACTAATGTTGCTTGTGTGTATGTCTGTGGCATCGTAGGTCCCAAACGGGTGAATCGATTTTGATTTTATTTTTTATCATAAGATTAATTATTCAGGTAAAATTATGAAGAAAAAATATTCGGGAGTGTTTTAGTTACGTTTCATTAAAATCGTTTTAAAGTTTTCATCTTTTTTGCTAGAAATATTAGACGCATACTGGGTATTTGCTCTACCTGCGCATACATGTGTGAGCTAAAAACTTTCACTTTCATTTCACTAGCGACCCGCTCCGGCTTCGCACGGATGCGATACTTAAAATACGAATAAAAATTGTTATTGTGGGTTATCCCTAAGAGATAGGCATTTACCATTGATGACTTTTTTGTAGACCTTTTTAAGGGGTACAATACTGCCGTACATTATTTTGATCCATCTCGTAGGATCCAACCACCGTTTGCAAAGTAAGCGCAAAATGTGTTTATTTATTATATCGCATTAGAAACCTTTAAAATTATTAGTGTTTCTCTACTGTTGTATGCGCATATTATACATAAAACCCTTCCGCTTGAATCTCGCTATCTATTTAAAAAACCCGTATCAAAATCTGTATGCTAGTTTTAAAGATCTAAGCATACATAGGGATATAGGGACAGAGAAAGCGACTTTGTTTTATACTATGTAGTAATGACGAATAAATAAATACTCACTCGCCCAGAGTCTTTAATTACCTCGACGTTTCAGCAGCCACGCCTGTTTTTCTCAGTTTTTGTGACCGCGGCGGTTGTAACTTACCTACATCGCGGTCAAACGTCGAGGTAATTAGATATTTAATCATTTAAATTGTGATGAATACCTGTAACCTAATGTTTACAATATGAGTTCAAATTGTGAGTCTTAAAACTATACTTTTTATTCGACTGAAAGAAGCTTTATGTTTTTCGCGTGTATCTTGTATGTTTGAAAATTACTTTATTCTCATGTACATATTTATGTATCTTCTAAACGGCTACATGGATTTTGACAATTATGATATCATTCAATTTGTCTCGATCACCTTACTGCCTTTAGATAGTATATTGTATTACTTATGTAATATTTTTTTATGTGTTGATTTTTTGCAAACGGGTTATAATTTTTTTTTTTTTTACTTTTATAGGTTTACACTTGACCGCCATCTCGCCTGATGTTAAGCGACGATGCGGTCTACGATGGAGTGTGTTTACCTAGGAGAAACCGATTCACTCTCGATTTGAAGACACAAAGATTGTAACCATCGGGGAAAACCCACTCAGGCAACGTATTCCACAGCCTAGACGTTCTTATCACAAAAGTAGAGTCAAATCTCTTCGTTCGTGTCTTTGGAATATCAACCATGAAACGATGTCGCTTTTTCGAGCTACGAGCATTCCGATAGAAAAAAGGGCAAGGTGGTATCAGATCATGCAAATCAGTCGCACACTCTCCAAAGTGTATCCGATAAAAAACCGATAGGCTGGCAATTTTTCGGCGATGATCAAGACTTTGTAGTCTTTTTCGCAGAAGAGAGTCATTGCCTATGAGCCTTTTGGCACGTCTCTCGATCGATTCCAGGGCCTCCAGCTGATGCTTGGCCGATCCATCCCAAAGGTCCATTAATGTTATTAACTAGTAGTAGTAGTAGCGCTTCGTGGATTTTTACCAACGTTCCCATAAATTTCCCGCGATAAAAACTAGAGTTATTCCACACTATAAACCAAATGTGTTCCGAATTTCTACCAGATCCGTTCAGCCGTTTCGACATGATTGAACAACAAACATCTAAACATCCCAACTTTCGCCTTTATAATATTAGTAGAAGTAGTGTAGTATGGTAGAATAAAATAGAACATGGCGAGTATTTCCCAAATATTTAAGCAGATCTTTTATTTTTTATGCCTAGGTATAGTGGCTAGCCTTTTTAAGATAAAAGAGTTGAATATAAAGAATATATAAAGAGAGATAATATAAAAAGTTAATTTAGCAGGAAAAGTCAGGCATGAATCTCATCTTCGCTCAGCAAATGAGTAAAAGGAAAATCATTACAGATTCTTTCAAAGGATTCTCCGATTCGCCCTCTGAGTAAACATGTGCTAAGCTCTTAGAATAACGAGAATCGTTCTTTGTGTATGTGCGAGTAATCTTACCTAATTATTATTAAATTGTAGCGGCCGGTCCTAACTTTTTTTGGATTGAAAAACTTGTTAATAGCATACTAACTACTAACAGTTCCCTCGGTTTTACCCGCAGGCCAGGCCCTCTTTATTTTCTCTTGATAAAAAGACTATGTGTTTTTCCAAATTTCAACCCAATCCATTCAGACGTTACGACGTGATTGAGTGATAAAGTTTGTCATTAATAATATTTGTAGGATGTTGAAACGTATCTTCATAATGTACGAGTAGTAGTAAGAGTAGTAATGGTAGTCTTTATCGCTTTATACTTGTATGTTTCTTCATTAAGTAAACCAATTCGCTTAAATTTCTATGATATTGTAATTTTATTAAACAAAGTAGGTACCTACAAGAAACCATATACAAATAAATCTATTAATTTTCGCTATGTAACGCTTATAGAGTAAGATCCTAGGGAAAATAATAGAGTTTTAAAGCGTCTGTTAAGCAAAACGGCCGACGGAAAGTGTCTGGGAGTATTGGGGTCTTATTTTTAAAGATACGTGAAAATCAGTAATCATAAAATACGTGAAGTAAGTAATGCATCTTCTGGACCCCATATCTCAAAATTGACCGTTTAAGCAAGTTAGCGGGTAAGCATGTGTTCTTAGTACGTACTAACTCTACTCAATCGTCCACATTTCGTTCATCAGAAAATACGTGACGTCTGGCGGCCCTGGGATCTTGGACTATTATATTTTACGCGGGTAACAGTTCCAGAGCGGGAGGAGATGGTGCACTTACAAACGTAAAGTTTAAAGTGCGACCCGTTTTTATCTACTTTTTCCACCATGGGCCATGACACCTAAATGATTCCCGACCCTCTTATAGACTATTAAAGATTGGCAATGGCCAAAGTTATACTAAATTTATGCGGCACAGTAACAACAGCAAGACGCTGTAAAAAACTGCGCCTTGGAGAGGAAAGGGAGAGAGGAACTAAAAAAATGTGAAGAAATATATACCTATAGGTATATTGAAAGTAATTAAAAACTGCCCGTGACCAATATTGCCATCTTCATTTTTCAAACGATCGTCCCATAAATAATAAAACTATGATAAAAAAATGTTATTTTTCAATTAAATTTTTAAATAGAAACAACTGTTTCTATGTTATCCGAAAGAGCTTCGTCCCTACCTGGTGGCCCATGATACCACATCTTAATTTTTCAATTCCAAGATTTATCCAATATAGGTAGGTAATCTTACTATCAATGGAAAACTAGGAGGTATGTTTCGTTGTTGTTGTGACCAATAGAATTTGGTTATTTATACATCTCGTCTCCGCTCAGCTCCAGTGCAGACGTCTCTTATTGGTTGTTAAAAAACTCATCACACGTCTTCGCTCGCACATCTCCGCTTTGGTAGAATCTCAGCCTAACCCTTTAAGTGCGAGGCTGTACGTAAAGCCTAGCTCGGCACCCACGCCTAGAGTCGCCACTGCCCCGACCCAAAAGTTCCCAAAATACTGGCAACATTGTCCCTCTGAAAGGCGATGGCGGCTAAAAGACTAGTATCCATGGTCAAGAATAAATTTAAAAAAAGGCGATGGCTAATTATTTTCTTACAATCAATTTTGTCTTATCTTGTAAAGACAAATCTTATTTTATTCGTTCTGTAATGACTCTATGTAGTTGTCCTGTAGAAGTACCACACTTTTATCAGATATTTTACCGTCAAGCAATAATATACAAACATCACTGTGTTCCGGTTTGAAGGGCAATGTTTCCCAACAAATTACACAAAGATAAATTATTAACTTATTTCTCTGGGTAACAAAAACGTATTGCGATAAGTAATGGTTTGTACGCTTCATGTTTCTATAGGTGCGTAACACTGTGGTGTTGTGCAGGATATGTGGCTGATAGTAAGTGTAGTTGCTTTCAAGCAACTACGCTTACCGTCAGGCGGAATGACGGTAGGAACATACGAGTATATAATGTTCAACCCGTCACTCTTAATTATATAAAGCCAAAATTTTCCAATTCATTGAAAGGCGCTTTTTCCATAAAGTTAATAAATCATTTTTAAATACAACAAATACGTTCAGTATAAAGTGTCGCGCTGTTACAGATAAAACGAATCAACAGCTACAGCTTTTGTCATTGATTAGATTGATTTTGGATAAATTTATAATTCGTAATTTGTGCTAATAATATTGGTTGTAAAAGATTCTGTCTGGTTTTTTTTCATATTATAGGGTATCCTTATTATGAACGCTTACAAACCGTTTATAATAATGAAAAAAAATCGGCAAAATCCTTCATAAATGATTTTGTAAACTGTGTATCTAAAAAAAAATCTCACAAAGTGCAACAGTTTAATCTAAAATAGTTCAGATCCACACTTTTTTTGTAGAGTTTCAACCCATACGGAAAAGAGATGGGCTAAAATAACATTATATTGTGTTAAATAAAAGCATATAAACTCACCATAAACTCCGATGCACCAAGCAATCCAATCCCACATGCAGTAATCATTATCACACCCAAAAGCACTTGGCATCACACATATATCACAACGTCACAAACCACATCACACTTCATTCAAAACTGCATCAATTCCCACGCGTTCCATTTTCAAATTTATGACACTTATGTTTTTAATTGTCACTTTTTTTTAAAGAGGTTTTATGCTTGTCGACTGACACGCTTGCGCGACGAATCGACGGGCACCGACTGAGCGTAGGCTACACGTCTTTAAAGTTCAAAATCGAGTGGCTGTTATATTTTGGCGCGTGCGTATTTCGATTGAGTGGAGAAGAGTGGATTCGTTTATTAGGTTTGCATAATTATTTTTGCTGACATGGCAATACTGAATTGATGGGTGTGTGTGCACGTGTTAAGTTTGTTTAGGGCCGCGATTACGCTGAAGTTTGAGAATGAAATCTTTGAACACATTTTATGTTCTTAATAATTTCTAACTATGAAAATAACTGTCTTAAGTTTTGTTTCTTTTCTGTCTGTCTGCGTTTCTTTGTAGAATAAATTTGCAATTACAATTATGTAAGTAACATGTAAGCTTTCTGGCTCGTATAGTAGTAGTAGCTTTGCTTAGTTTGGGGTCAGATGGTGCTGAGTAAATGTCCATCGATATTTACCTTATTAATTTAATAAATGCAAAATTTTGGATGTTCGCTGCTTTCATGAGTGAGTTTCATACGGAGTTACGAGACGAGCAGTACATGTGCTTGATGGTAAGCATCATGCCTGCCACATAGCTGCACAATGACACGTAGCTATTGGAACATGAAGAGACTATAAAAATATAAAAAACTTCGGTGATTATTTCTCACATAGCACCACACTAAGAGAAACTTTTAAAATGGGAAATACATACTTATTGATAAACACTAGGAAAACCGACAGTGGGTAAAAACCCACCGCAGTCCCTGTTCCCGTTATTTTCACGCGTAAAAAAGTAGCGTATGTGCTATGCCAGAGTATAATCTGTTTCAAATTTTAACCCAATCCGTGTGCTACGCTAGAGTATAATCTGTTCCAAATTTTAACCCAATCCGTGTGCTATGCCAGAGTATATTCGGTTCCAAATTTTAACCCAATCCGTGTGCTATGCCAGAGTATATTCGGTTCCAAATTTTAACCCAATCCGTGTGATATGCCAGAGTATAATCTGTTCCAAATTTTAAGACATTCCGATGTGTTTAAGCAACAAATACCCATACGTCTAACGTCCAAACTTTCTAATTTGATATTATATTATAATAGTATTAGTAGCAGGATGGGATTTCTAAACAATATTTTTAAACTATGTATACCAGCTGTTATTGTAGCGCGGGTGTCACTGTCTGTCAACCGCGTAGCGCATGGGTGTAGACGTCTACGCATATTCGTAGGCGTAGATAACAGTTGAACGCAACTTGATACTTTAGTTCTGTAAGCGGATCACAGCCTACAAGCCAGAAATGAACACAATTTTTATTTGGCCCAACGTTTAAGCTTTGCCGTTCAGCGTGGTAATGCCGCCAGCATGCTGGGCACGCTTCCGATTGGTAGTGGGTTCGAACATGTTGATTATCTTTAGATTTTTAATAGTGGTAGGACTCTTGGCAGAGTCCGCCTGGGGAAGTACCACACCTTTGCCAGTTATTCTACCGCCAATCAGTAATGTGTAAACATTACTGTGTTGCGGTTTGAAGGGCAATGTTTCCAGAAAAATTACAGGGCTAAGAGATGTAACATCTTAGATCTCTGGATGACGAGCGCAGTGCAGTGCTTAATGATTTTGACTTTTGATGTTCCAATAGCTGCATGTCACTGTTCTGTTATGTGACAGGTATGTTGCTTACCATCAGGCACATGTCCTGCTCGTCTCGTCAACCTTTTTTTTAAAATAGATCTTTATTAGTATATGGTTATTTTAGAAGTGCTTAAAAGTAACCACTTCTGAAATAGTATAGAATCTGAAGTAGTTAGGAATGTATAAATAGTAATTGTATATTAGATAAACATTTAAAGACTCTGCCCGTTAAAAACAATTGGCAGTGACGGAAACTGCCGATATAAGTTTTCAAACTGAGTTATAAGAATTTGATAGCTCACTTTACTAACTACGCAGGTGAAACCGGAGGGCGTGGCTGTCAGCAAGGCCACTGGGAAATGCTGACGCATTTCTAGATGGCCATGGTCCCAAGTTTACCCGAAGAATTCTTATCATTGATGCTAGAATTCAATTCAGAGCTCACGAAAAATCTGTCTGTGGCGAGTCAAAAGTAGTTTCCACTTAAAACAATAGGTAAGAAGAGTACTTGCTGAGTCCAACTGGGGAAGCACCAAAATTTTGCCTATTATAGGTAGCAAACCAAGCAATATGATAATAACAAGTAGCAATTTGAACACGTCACTATGTTCCGCTTTGAAGAGCAATGTTTCCGATGAAATTACAGAGCATAAAGAAAACATTTTTTTATCTTTGGGTGATGAGCGCAGTGCTAGGTTTTGGACTCTTCGCGTTTCAATAGTTGCGTGTCACGTAGTTACGGGCAAGTATTTTGGTATTTTCCTTAGTAATCTTTAATTTGTAGACATGTTTACATATTCCTGATAATGAAATACATTTTTGCTCGTGTATTTGAAAATCGAAATCGAAAATTACGAGTCTAACTAAAATAATTGCTACTTGTATTTAGAATTAGAACATACAACAATTTTCACCTACTGTTGTAGAGAAACCAAGTTTAACTATAATACCTACTCAGGTTTTCTTATAAATACACTAAAACTTACCTAGGCAAAGTATTATAACTAGGTAGGTATCTCATGGAGATTTACAATGATATGTAAAAATGTGTCAAACTTTGAGAACTATAAAAGTCTACCAATTGTGTTACAAAATCCGATTGCAGTCCCAACATTGAGCTGTAAATGTCGAATGGCTGGTCGTAATGCCTTCGGGGTGTAGGCAGAGAGGACCCAACAGAATAGTGCTCTGTACTCACAATGGTGACATCAAAGGCAGAGTGGAAAGGATTAGGTAGTATTGTCCATTGTGAAGACTCTGAAACGATAACAAGCCCCTAATTCACTTTTACCAATAAGCGAAACGCAAAACGAGACCGGTCTAACGTTATATATGTGACTTACTTTTGTAAAAACTAAACATAGGTTCTGTTTCAATGAGACAGCGGGATATCGAAGCCTTGACACAGCTAAATTTAATCGACTGAATTTAGCCGCTACTGAAATAAGTGAAGTGTAAGGGCATTTAGGAAGTTAGCAGGCTAAATATAAATCTAATAGTTTAACAAGTTTTAAAAACTAAAAAACATGCTTTTAGCACGCACTAAAAATTACAAAAGTATCCCATTCAGCAAACCCATTAATTTAATTTAATTATTAATAGTAAGTATGTATTTAAAACTATGTATGTATTATATCAGCTATCTGGCCGCCATAGTACAAGCTTTGCTTAGTTTGGGGTCCGATGGTGTTGTGAGTGAATTGTCTACCAGTATTCATTTATTTAATACCCATATCATGGGGGTGCATTTCAAATACCCAATCCGCCATCTTGGATGTCCGCCATGTTGGATTTAAGTCACGTGACTATTTTTTTCGTATTCCCGACAGCAAACCCTTTCATTTGATACCCATACCATGGGGATGGATTTCAAACAGCCTGTCCGCCATCTTGGGGTGGTCGCCATAATGGATTTGTAATGACGGTTCTTAGCTAGTCATGTATTGTCATCAGAACTCAGAGCGTGTGCAAAATTTCATCCTAATCGAAGACCTGGAAGTTGGTCAAATTAAGATTCCAATATTTTCTTACATACATAGTTACAAGTGAAGGAAATAATAGCGTGTTTAAATCGATGAAACAAAAGCGATGAATTTTTTATAACTTACTTTTGAATTCACTCGACTATATTTAGCCAAGTCAAGCGAAGCATTTAAGGCTCAAATCGCACCAAAGCAGCAGCAAAGCGAAATTATGAAAGTAAGGTTTAAAATAGCAATACAATGAAACTACTCATCGCTGCGCTGCGCGCTTTTACTCTTTAGTGAATATATCATCTACATTTGCAAATTTTAATTTTTGCTAATGTTTCAAAAACTGTTACAGCAATTTTGTTAAAATTATATGGGACTCCTTGTGAAGTAGGTATGGTATGGTTTACAATGGGTTAACTTTAAAAATCATCATTTTCGATTCACAATGGGCAAATTTCATATCATTGTCTTTGACAATGGGCGACGATATCGCGACACGCATGCAGAAAAACAGACAATCGAACATTTTTTGAAGTCTGCAATAACTCAGAATCACAGGGAGAATCCCAATGAGATAGGTCAAGTTTTAACGGCAGTTATACGCGTTTAGTATATTGGTCACAGTGAATAAGGCTCCCGTAGGTTTGATAACATGAAACGAAGATTACCTAGGTTCTAGTAGTTAGGGACAATAGATACGGAAAATACAGAGGGACAGTAATTGCGTCACACGTGTGATAAATCGGCCGCAAGCGTGTCATTTGAGTTTGTATTGTATATGGTTCTGACCGCGACTTCGTCTGCTTAAGTTTAGAAAGGAATCTTGCTTCTTTTGGATAAAAACTGCCAAATGTGCTATTTCAGATTCAAATATCGACATCTCCTGGTCTGGGTCGCATGTATCGTTCATTCTTGCGACGTGCGTGAGCTTCCAAACATTTACTTTATTATTATGATTATTATTTGAAAATAGACATGACGACTTAAAAAAATAATTTGTATGTCAATTAAGTAGTGTCAAGCAATGGGCGGGTCATGTAAGCAGAATGTACACCCAGGGTCGTCCACCAACGCGATGTAAAGACGAACTCGGAGCGATTAAGAGAGCTTGGACGATGGAAACACAGGACCGGATTAAGTGGAAGGAATTGGGGGAGACCTTTTCCCAGCAATGGACAACTGAGGTTACTTAAGTCAGTTAGATTGTTTGTTATTAAAATATATTTCCACATTTTTTTTCTTTTGCTTCACAAATAAAAAATGACGAAGCTAAAGTGCTTAAAAGTTTCGGGTGACGTCACTTCATCATAGGATTTTACAAAGACTTGATGCCACAACGCCTCACTCCGAGAGTTTGATGATGTTTATCGAGTGATTTTTTTATCGATTTTTCATACTAAAAATGTATAACTTAAAAAATATTTGTCCCATACTTTTCCATTCTACCTGATGGACTAATTATTATGATATTTTTTACCTCAGTCATCGTCCCAATTGACAAGTTTTCATATTTCACAAGGCTATGAAATTCCAAAGCCATTTCGAGATATTGCGATGCTGATGATTATGCTTATTTTTCCAAAATTATTGGTGCAGTTACTACAAAGTTTTTAAATAAAACCATCCGCCAAGCCGTTTACGGATTCATAATTCATATTCAGTTGCCTTTGATAAAAAAAACACTAGCAATATAAAATGACAGTTGACACTGACTTTCGGTTACGTTTTGTTACGTGAATGTTATTTAGTTGTGAATTCATGAATGTTTTGATTGTCACACTACTGACAGTGACAGCAAAGCATGCGCCTTTTTTTTTTAGAAAGTGGCTACAGCATTACTCTTTATGAATCCAGACTTATGCACTTACGACCTTTTGGAATAAGCTCATTTTCAAAAATTAATTTTGCGGAAAATATGAGTCATATCGAAAAATTAAAAAATACGTGTTTCTTAATTTTCCATATTCTTGCAGAAAAAAAAATTAAAACAAATACGTAAAATATTTGAAATGTTGTCAATTGTTTCGAACCATTCATTCATCTCAAGGGCATTTTCTAACGAACACGTAGTTTTTTTCAATATCTCTTTAAATTTCTTAGTTAATGTTGTTCGTCTGTTGAGTAGAGCCCGATATTTTCGATTTGGTAGATATCCTATTTAACGTGTAACCATTTATGTAAGGTCATAGTCATATATCCACAATTCCACAAATACGACGACCGAGAGACATACCGCATAGCTGGACGACCCTTCGACCCTATTAGCCGATCCGGTAATCGTAAAAATACAGTGTATTTGGTACAGGCGCCGGTTACTAACGGTAGCCCCGTCCACTTCGCCGGCGAGGTAGGCAACCTCCCTTAAAACCTACTAGAAGATCTATTAAGTATTCGCCATTAATAAGTCCACTAGCACCAATCCCTTCCAGGCACTGGTGAATGAAATGAAGAACTGGTCCTCTGTGAATCCCTGCACAATAATTAGTCAGACGGCATCAGTTTTAGATTCAATATTATAATCAGTAGGCTAACTCTATTGTATATTCTAACTGACTTAAAAAATGAGGAATTACTCTATTCGGTTACATGTTTTTTTGTACGTATGTCTCCAATTGTAAATAGATTTAGATATTTATTTTTTTGTTGAAAAAATATACTTAAAATGTTGTTCAACAGTTAACAAACAAAGGAATTAAGTAGATGCATAATAATTTCCCATTTCAGTAATAAATGAAGAAGACAATTTTGATTCAAACTAGTTTGAAGTTAACAGTTTTGTTTGTGATCGTAGGTACGAAACTAATGTAAACCTTGCATAATACAAAGACTACCTATGTACCTACCTACAAAGAAAAGTACGAAATTTTGCAAAATAAAATGTTGGCCGTCCTAGGAACTGCAAATAGAAGTGGAAACTGATAACTCAGAATTTGATAACTCACTTTGAAAACGATGGCCAATGAGAAATGCTGACGTATTTCTTGCTGGTAAATGGCCATGGTCCCGAGTTTATCCGAAGATTTTTATCATTCCCGAACGTGACGCTAGAATTCAATTCACAGCGCACGAAAAATCTGTTTATGGCGCGCCAAATAAGTTTTCACTTCAAAAATTAGCAGTCATAGGGACTGCCGATAGAAGTGAAAACCGAGACTTAAAAGTTGCCCAATACCTACTTACAGATATACTGCTATTGTAGTGCGAGGCTCGGGAAAATGTACGTGGTGCACCCTGGGCATCACACAATAACTTGCCTCGGTGGCATCTTGTTGTGTGATGGCGAATCCCGGCCGGGGCTGAGATCTTCTACACGCGCTCCTCACCCCCTAGAGCAGTGCGTGTAGAAGTTGGGGAGAGGGACTGAAAGACTTGGGAAGGTTGCTCGGCTGATACATCGGCCAAGTAAAAGACAATATTCCCGATGGGGGTCCTCCACATGCACTCCGATTAGCAGAGTGGTCGTGCTAATTACGAAGCCCTGCTACTAGTATATCGCCGATGTTGCAGATCCGCCGGTTCCCAGGCGAACACCTTCTTGCTGATGCGGCATTGCGCAAGCGGCGAGTTGTCGCTAATTTTAATTTAGAATAAGCATTCCATTTTCCCACATCGAAGTGGTCTCACCCTTTTTTAGTTATAGAAATTAATTGTAATTTTATATTTTAAATAAATTTATATTTTACATTTCGGTTTTTTTTCGATCCTCCAGCTGCCGCTAACGTAATTGGCGCAGACGGTAGGATACTCACGGGTAGATTTCGGGACTATCTTATATCGATATTCGCGTCGCGAGCTACCCGGGTGGCTATCGAGCACCAGCACCGAGTATCCAGAACTTACGGACCTGCAGCAGCCTGGAAGGAGAATCTAATCCTCGATTCACGGAGGGAAACCAGAGATGAAATCCATGTAAGTAATAATAATAATAATAATAATAATAAATTTTTATTAGCAAAAAGATTTACAATATCACTATACAACAAGAATTTTAACAATATGCACAATATTTTGTCCTTTAGGTTTATTTATTGCATATCAGTTTCCGGCGAGCCCCAAACTAGGCAGAGCCTGTATCTTGGGCACCCTGTCAGCAGTTTCCTGATAAGTTTGCTTTGAGAACACATTTATAACTTTATATTGTAATTGTATTGTAAATTTATTATTTAATTAAATTATAGATTACTGTTGAATTAAATAATTAATAGTATATTAGAGAACAGTAAAAACATGTCTAGAATCGAATAAAAAATACAAAATGACACATTTCACATTCCATCTACTCACATTCTGTGTTACATTGGTTGAGGTTAGACAAGATTTAGATGTACAAGGGTTTGTATATGTGTGTGTGAGAGAGAGAGGGGTGTGAGGGTGTGTGTGTGGTGTGTGAGGGTGTAAGTGTGTGTAAGGGGGGAGTGCGGGTAGCGTTTTGTGTGGGTCCGTATGGAATGCGAGTGTGTATAGAGGAGATATTTGCGTATGGTGTGAGTGTGATGCATGGGTGTGCGGCGCATGCGTGTGTCTATGTATGTGGTCTGTTTGGCGTGTTTAGTGTGCACGGGGTGCGTTGTATGCATTGATGGTCACCTATTTGGGAACGGGGTTTTAGTAGTTATTTACTTCGTTTCATTGAACTTCAGTAATTCTTCCGTTTGTGTGTACGTCAGTGATGTCAACCACTTCTTTGCTTTGTGTTTGACCTCCCAAAAACTACTGTCTGAAGCGTCCAAGTGTCTGCAGACTGCGTTATATGTGAAGAGAAGGACATACTTTGGTAGCCGCGAGGCGAACGTGGTATTGATCTTCGGAAGGGTCAGGTCGCGTGGGCGCTTCCGCTTGTTTGGGTCATGTCTCGGAGTCAGATGATGACACCTGGCGATGGCACGAATAACAAAAAGTTGGCGAACCGTTAACACTTCAGCTTCTTCATAAAGTTTTGCTGTTGGGTACCGTCGCGGTCTGCCCATCATAACTTTGAGCACAGCTCTTTGAGCCCGTTCAACCTCTATTATGCGAGTTTGAGCTACCCTTCCCCAAACCCCCACACAGTACCGGAGAATCGACTCACATAGTGATTTGTAGACAAGTAGCTTTATGTCCATTTTGGCTGCTGCCCGTAGGGACTTCATGACGTATATCAGCTTTCGAACTTTCTTTGCGGTGTAAGATATGTGCTGTTTAAATGTCAAGTTTTGGTCAACCATTACTCCTAGATATTTAAGATTCGTTACTCTTGCAATGAAGTTGCAAGAGCACGGAGTTTTGGGTATATTGGGTTTGGCCGATTCCCAACAGCAGCCGTCGTGGATCCGCAATTGGCACAGCACCGTGCCAGTAGCCCGCGTGATCGAGAATGCCATAAAGTTTGTCTTTTTAGTGTTTAGGGATAGTAAATTTGAGTCAAGCCAACGAGTCAGCGCGACCATGCCAATTTCAGCTTCAGAAAATGCAGCCCTCCAGCTCACGCCATGAAAAACAGCGACTGTGTCATCCGCATAACATATTAGTTCCATATTGGGTAGTTCGAGACGCAATATCCCGTCCATGTAGACCGTGAACAGAGTGGGACCCAATACGCTGCCTTGAGGTACCCCATACTCAATGTCCACCTCACTGCTTTTTTGGTCACCTATTCTAAGACATTGTCGCCTGTTTGTCAGGTAGCTCGCAAACCAGCTGAGTGCACAGCCCCTAATTCCGATATTTTCGAGCTTTTTCAGCAAAATTTTTAAGCTTAAACTGTCGAACGCTTTTGCAATGTCTAAAAACACCCCGATACATCGCTGTCCACTGTCCAAATGAGAAGTGACGATTTCCGTGAGGTGCTGGACCGCATCCTCAGTTGACTTTCCAGGTCTGAAGCCATATTGACAGTCGTCGAGGATTTTAAACTCTTGCAAATAGTTCACCAATCTTCTGTTTACTATTTTCTCAAGAATTTTGGATACTATGCTAAGCAGTGAAATGGGTCTGTAATTGCTCGGATCCTGCTTGTCTCCGCTCTTGTGCACCGGAATGACAATTGCGGTCTTCCAACAATTTGGAAAAATGCCAGATGCCATGCTAAGGTTACATATATGAACTAATGGTTCAGTGATCACAAGCTTGGCATATTTCAGCACTAAAGGTGATATATCATCGTAACCTGCGGCACTGTCCGGCTTTAGTTCTTCAATGATACCCAGTATTTCACAGTGGTCTGTTGGTGCCAAGAACAGAGAATTTGAGGACCGGTGGTTATACGACACTTGCTGGCTTAGTGTATCCTGGGTAGTATTCAATTTGTGGAGAATATTGGTAGCCAAGCTAGCCCCGGCAGAAGCGAAGTGTTTATTACTGTCATTCAATACTTTTTCACGACTAACTGCACCCATCATCAGGTCCTGGTTTCTCTTCTTGTTGCAGGGAATATCGCATACGTCTCTTATTGATTTCCATAACTTTTGTGGGTGATTTCGATTTTGCAGTAGTTGTGATCTCCCGTAGTCTGATTTCACCTTATGCAGAAGATTATTACAAAAGTTTTTTATAGCGCTTATATGATATTTTTAGAATTTCGTTTTGGGGATCACCTCTTAGTTTCAAGTGTAGATTATCTCGATGGCGCATGCATTTTATGAGTCCTGGCGTTATCCATGGTTTAAGACAGTATTTACTTCTACTTGTTTTCCGCTTCTCCGTGTTCTTAGTGATATTTTCCCGCAGAATGGTATTGAAAGCCAATACCGCATCTTCAACATTATCCTTGGTCAAGACTTGTCCCCAGTCAGCGTTCTTAAGAGCAGTTGTGAGCTTGTGGTAGTTAGTTTTGGTGATGGCTCTATCCCCTTTGTTGAAAGTTTTAATTTGAGCACTCAGTCCCACCAGAATGATATCGTGATCAGTTACAGAACTCTTACAAATGATTCCCAGCGATTCCCCTTTCGTTTTCACGTAAGCATGATCAAGACATGACCCTGTCTGTCTCCTGGTAATGTCTGTAATTGCCGGAAGAAACCCATGTTCGGCCATTATACATTGATAATCCTCTTTTTTTCTTTATTTATATGTTCATCCAGCAAGTTAATGTTAATGTCACCCGTAACTATAACACAAGTCTCGTTTCTTGCAGCAACCAAGACCCCCCTCCAGGGAGTCGTTAAAACGTTTTAAATCGCTGACAGCCGGTGATCTGTAAACTCCAACGATCTTCAATTGATTCCCTATGGTAACTACCAGACAGTTTGCGTCCTGAAAATCGGGCTCTTGATCCGCTACAGCCCAACAGTCTCTGACATACATGCCAACGCCTCCACACTTGTTAATATACTTTTTAGTGTGGAAAGTAGCATATCCCGGCAATTGGGGTATTTGAGTGTATTCCTGTAACCAACATTCAGAAAAAACAAACACATCAATCTCGGTTTGTAATCGTTTTAGTGTTGGAAGTATCATATCAAAATTTTTATTTAAACTTCTGATATTATAAGATAACACCTTAAAATTGAACGGTGCGATGAGATCACGGCATGCTTCAGGTGTATCGATGGTGCGGCATTTTATCATAAGCGTGTCTTCAATATCATCAAACACATCCAAATTACCCATTGTCATAGTTAATCCGCTGATTCAATATTGTTGAACTAATTTGGGAAAACGCCGCACCACGAGGCATAAGTGAAGTGTGTTGAAATGTCAACCGAAGATGACTCGTATTAATTCGTAAATCCAGATTTACAGTGTGTTTCAGTTGATTTTGCTGAGATAGGTCAAGAAATTTCTCAAGGAGATATAATAAGTGCAGAAACAAATCCCGCAAACCACGTAATTTAAGTGTAATTAGAGTTAAGTAGGTGTATGTGTCGATATCAGTCTTGTGTCTACCTGTACAACAGTAATACATAATTTGTTCAAGTATCATCACATTTAGCCCATACCTTAGGGTAGCCCAAGGAACAGAATACATATTGAATATTAATAACATGAAAACACGAGCAAAACAATTAAAACATGCAGAATATATATATTTGAAAACTTAGACACTAAAACATCCATTGTAACCTTTCTCATGCTGAAAGGTTTCCGATAATCTAGGCACATGCCATCAGATGTATGTGGCACTTCAAACAGGATTGTTGTTGGTCTCGCCGACCTTGGCGGCGTTAGTACTTCCGCGACTCCCAACAAACGGTGCAGGTGAGAGATGCCATCGACACATACTGCTGGTTTTCCCTCCTCCTCTCGAACGTGAATCTTTCCATTGTTGACCCAGCAAAAGCGGTATCCTGACTCCCTTGCACGTAGTCTGGCCTCCCGAAATAACAACCTATTATTCTTTGTGAGATGTTCATTTATGTATATATTCCTACCTGGACCTCCCAATTCAAGATCGGATGTTGAGAGGCACCTGCGACGAGCTTTCACCGCTTTTAGGATTTCATCTCTTTTGGCCTTCCTACACAGTTTAACAATTATTGGCCTAGGGGGAAATTGCATCCGTGTTTTTTTTTCTACCATTCTTAGGGCCAGCTCTGAAAACGCAGTCCAGCTCGTTAACCGAAAGTTTAACTCCCACCTTCGCGGCCGCAACCATTACAATATGATGAAGATTCTCGCTATTTGACTCTGTGACACCAATAATCTCCAATTCCCTTAGCAACGCCGTCTGCGAATGATGGTTTAATTGAACTTTTAACTGGTCAACTTCTTCCATCAACGTTACAATTATCGTGTCCTTACTCTCGAGAGTCCGAATGCGAGTATCAAAACTATCTAGCCGAGAGTTACACTGCGATATTCCCTCGGTAAGTATCTTGAGGCATGATTTTATTTCAGCTAAGTCCTTCCTAAGGCCGCGCAGATCCGCGGCAATATTAGACTGCGATTCGTCGTGGCTTTCCCTCACCTCACCAGGTGAGCTGAGAGCGGGGCGTTTGTAGGCTCGCGCATTGACATTGCTGGTGGACGGACTGCCAGTGCGGTCCTGTGCGAGCGCCGGGACATTTTGATTGCAGGTTTTGCGCTCGATTCCTCGACAAGCTGGGCACTTCCATTCAAATGTTTTCGCAACCTCCGTAGATGGTATGTTGACACAAATAGGATGGTATGAGGCTTTACAGACACCACACTTCATATAATTCGCTGATGTTATTATTTGTTTACATGCCTCGCAGTTAACTTCCCCCCTTTGCCATTACCAATATTCAAATATTTGTCCATAGTAGTGAAAGCGGTGGTATATTCAAACAGCTACAACGAAACGCAATCGATCAATTCGCCGGGATAACAAGATATCAGACAGTGCGAGCGAGACGCCTATATGTAGTATGCTTACGTCGCGTCCAGAAGTTGCTCACCGTTATATCACAATTGACTTTTGCTATCTGCCTAGTTAGCGTACTTTACTGCAACCCGCAATCTATAGATCGAAGAGGTTCCAACGTATTTCCACTATAATCGATTGTTTACGGATCGATACTAAATTTGTACAGACGCCTGTGCTTTCTCTGCGGGAGTCTCAATCTCTGCAAAATGTTCCTCAAGTACGAATCGGAACACCTCAGGTTCAAAACAGGTTTGTTATATGATGTTAGAGAACAATACCACTTTTTTTTTATATATTTTTAGTGTCAATTTTATGTCAATGTCAATGACTTGAGTGTTACAATGTCTACAATCAGCTGAGAACGTCAAATCAGTTTGAATTTGTGTTTGTTTTACTCACAAGTCGTTGTCTACATTTTATTGTCAAAATACTAAAAAGGTGTTGATTTCTGTGTAGTTCAAAATGATAAACGATTAACGGTCTTCCAAGCAGTTACTATTGAAATTCAAGTTTGCTTAAAATGACAACGGTATTCACCTCACCAGGATCCAAATGTGTGAAATTGTTTGGAGGTTAGATATCTTAATATTGTACTACAAATGGTTCACTATTTCACTGTTTTCTTGTAGATTTTAATAAAATTTCATAGAGCTCTGAGGGACACTTGTTTACTAGTACACTTGAATTACTCTCGTGTTGCTTTCCTTTACTCCTAAGTCCAAATCTTAATCGTAAAGATTTACCACCCTAAAGCCTCTAGTTCTCGGGGAGCCTGAATCACGCCAGGCCCGCCGACGTGTAATAGATAGCAGTAGAAATATTTTAGAAGTAGATAATTTTAAATTAAATAGTAAAATGGCTGTTGACCCGGACACTATCTTCAAGGGCCTCCGCCTCGTCCCGGAATTTGACGGCAACCCAAACATCCTTACAAGATTTATTACTATATGTGACCAATTAGCAGTGCAGTACTTAAGTTCTGCAGCTGGCAGTGACTTCCCGAATTTGTGTCTTTTGAACGGGATACTCAACAAAATTACTGGAACAGCAGCTTGCACTATAAATTCAAATGGAATTCCAGAAAACTGGTTAGGCATTCGAACTGCCTTGATAAAAAACTTTTCGGATCAACGTGATGAAACAGCATTATATAATGACCTCTCTTTAGCTTCCCAGGGTAACAAGTCACCCCAAGAATTTTACGATCATTGCCAAACTTTGTTTAGTACGATAATGACTTATGTGACACTACATGAGACGATAATTACAACTATTGCAGCTAAACGTGAGCTATACAAAAGGTTACAATGCAAGCGTATGTGCGCGGATTAAAGGAACCCCTAGGTTCACGCATACGATGCATGCGCCCCGCTACCATAGAAAAAGCGCTTGAGTATGTACAGGAAGAGCTTAATATTATGTACTTACAATCTAGGAACGACACCCTAAAACTCAAGTAGCTCCGAAGGTCAGCCCTACTTTACCTGCAATACAATTTACACCCCGCGACTACACAATTTACAGATGACAACCCCTAACTGGCCTGTTCCTATGGGACACCGCCCCACGAGGCCTCCGCCTCAACCATTTAGATTTGATAACCAACATCGCGTGGCCACGAACACACAGCGAATGTTCGCTGCCCCGCCACCTAATTATAACGCGCGTAGTAACGTTTTTAGATTACCACCCCGCGGTAATCCACCACCACCTCAAGGCCCTCAGCCTATGAGTGGAATTCAGCGGTTTACTCCGAAACAATTGCCTCACACAAAAATGATCACGGCCCATGATTGGAGTAAATACGGTAACCCGCCACCAACTAATTATTTTAAGACTAGAGAAATGAATATGAACGAGTGCGCGGCGTACAATGACCCGTATTATAGCTGTTATCAGCCGGAGTCGGATTACTACACCGACTATAGCGATAGCGGTTTAATCCCCGACTTCGCTTGTGACCCGACTTATTTTTACGAGATGACTCCAGACAGCCAACTGCCAGAAGACTACCAGGTAAGCTCTAATAACTGTGAAGATCAAAATTTTCAGGAGATTTCGAATTCACCAAAACCAACATAGAGCTAAATCTCCAGACGCAACGGCGTTTACCATACATACAAATCGCGGACCCACCTTTAAAATTTCTTATAGATACCGGAGCCAACCAATCTTTTATAAGCCCCGAGGCCGTTGAGAAGTACTTTACAGACTATCCTCTTAACTTCGACCCTTTCGAGGTAACCAACATACATGCAACTAGTAAAAATAATTACTCTATTACGCTACCGTGTTTCCAAGAATTTAATGACGCTGATAGTATGAAGTTATTCATTTATCGGTTTCATGACTACTTCGACGGGCTCATAGGTTTAGATTTGTTAAGTAATTGGGAAGCCCGCATAGATTTAAGGGAAGGTAGACTTTTAACCCGTACAGCGTCCAACCCCATCAGGATGTATAACTCATGCAACGTGAACTTATACGAAGATATAATTCCAGCGGGAACCTCTAAACTCATACGTATTCCTGTGGATACAACAGACGGCGAAGCTTTCATAAGGGAGCAAGTCCTCTGCAACTGCATGGTTCACGAGTGTATTACAACCGTAAGTAATAACCGTGGCTACTTAGAAGTCGAGAACGCAACGCCTAACGACGTAATATTCTCACTCGACCGGCCAGTGCACGCGGAGTTATTTAATACTGAGTGCACGCGTACCCAACAACTGCCTCGCGCCCAAGATGTTATCTCACGGTTACGAACGGATCATTTAAACGAAGAGGAAAAGGCAAACCTTATAACCCTTTGCTCTCGTTACTCCGACGTGTTTTATATTGAAGGCGAAGCACTTACCTTCACTAATAAAATCAAACACCGAATTAGGACCACTGACGAAGTACCAGTGCACACTAGACCAGGGTATTATACAACCATCTGAGTCAGCTTGGAGCTCACCCATTTGGGTAGTGCCCAAGAAGCTCGACGCCTCTGGAAAGCAGAAATGGCGCCTCGTGGTCGATTTTCGTAAGGTTAACGAAAAAACTCTAGACGACAAGTACCCCATTCCAAACATAAGCGATGTCTTTGACAAGCTAGGCAAGTGCCAGTACTTCACAACTTTAGATTTGGCTAGTGGGTTCTACCAAGTAGAAATGGATTTACAGGACATCCAGAAGACCGCATTCAATGTTGAACACGGGCATTTTGAATTTCTTCGAATGCCAATGGGACTCAAAAACTCTCCGTCCACGTTTCAACGTGTAATGGACAATGTCCTCAGAGGCCTTCAAAATGAAATATGCCTAGTGTACCTTGATGATATCATAGTGTTTAGCACATCCCTGCAAGAACACATGATAAATCTTGAAAAGGTCTTCCATAGACTTCGAGAGTCCAATTTTAAATCCAACTAGACAAATCTGAGTTTCTTAAATTAGAAACAGCCTATCTCGGCCATGTTATCACCCGAGATGGTATAAAGCCAAATCGATAAAATCTCTGCTATTAAAAATACCCCATCCCTAAGACTCCAAAGGAGATAAAACAATTTTTAGGTCTTATTGGTTATTACAGAAAATTTATACCAGATTTTGCCCGTACAACTAAACCACTTACTCAGTGCTTTAAAAAGGGTAGTAAAATCACCCTTAACAATGAGTACGTTAACTGTTTTGAGAGATGTAAGACACTTTTAACTAACGACCCCATCTTGCAATATCCAGACTTTAAAAGAGAATTCAATCTCACGACAGACGCTTCAAATGTAGCTATTGGAGCTATTTTATCACAGGGTCCTATTGGATCTGATAAGCCAGTCTGTTACGCATCTCGAACTTTAAACGAAAGCGAGATGAACTATAGCACTATCGAGAAAGAGCTTCTAGCCATAGTCTGGGCCACAAAATACTTTAGGCCTTATTTATTCGGACGGAAGTTTAAAATTTTAACTGACCATAAACCTCTACAGTGGATGATGAATTTGAAGGAGCCAAATTCACGTCTCACAAGATGGCGACTTAGACTGAGCGAATACGATTTTACAGTTATCTATAAAAAAGGCAAGTCTAACACAAACGCTGACGCTCTTTCGCGTGTAGAAATACATACTAAAGAAGCTATGTCTTTAATAGAGGAAATTGACGAACTAAATTCCTTAATGGGCAACCCACCTGAATCAATACGTGCCCCAACCAATTCCTCTACTGAAACGGTTCATACTAGTAATGAGAACCCTATTTTAGAAATCCCAGTTACTGACGAACCTCTTAACAAATTTAACCGACAGATACATTTCACTCTTGTTAGTACCGTTAAAAACGACCCACCGTAACTAAACCCTTTGACACCCACACACGTGTAAGTATTCAATTATCAGAGTCTAATTTAGCGGAAGATGTTGTAAACGCAGTTAAAGAGTACGTCAACCCTAAAGTCAGGACAGGTATCTTAATTAATCCCCCCTTAGCTATGTACTCAATAATCCCAATTTTACAGGACAAATTTAGAAGTTCATCCATGAATCTTAAGCTATGTAAAACTGAGTTAGAAAATGTCAAAGAATACCTTAGACAGCAAGAGGTTATTCGCCACTATCATGATGGTAAAACCAACCACCGTGGCATTAACGAATCCTATTTAGCTCTATCCCAAAAGTATTATTGGCCAAAGATGAAGGAACACATAACAAAATTCATAGGTGAATGTACCATCTGCGGACAAGCTAAATATGATAGGAATCCAGTTAGACCTCAATTTAACGTTGTGCCCCAGCTACAAAGCCTTTTGAAATAGTACACATAGACTTGTTCACCGCTCAAAGTGAAAAGTACATAACGTTCATGGACGTCTTTACAAAGTATGGTCAAGCCTATCACTTACGCGACGGAACAGCTGTTAGTATTTTACAAGCCCTTTTACAGTATTGTACTCATCATGGCGTCCCTATGACTATCATTACAGACAACGGGACAGAGTTCACCAACCAGTTGTTCATGGAGTTTACAAGACTCCACAAGGTCAACCATCATAGAATACTAGCTCACTCCTCTAACGATAACGGCAATATAGAACGCTTTCACTCTACACTCCTGGAACACCTTAGAATCCTTAGACTACAGCGTAAAGATGAACCCATTGTGAATCTTATGCCCTATGCTATTATAGCCTACAATAGTTCTATCCACAGTTTCACAAGATGTAGACCTTTTGACTTATTGACAGGACATTTTGACCCTCGAGATTGCTTAGACATTGATCTGACACAACAACTATTACAGCAGTACGTTCAAACTCATAGAGACCAGATGAAGGAAGTCTATGAAATAATAAATTCTCATCTCTCGCTAACCGTACAGCACTCATAGACAGACGAAATACGACTCGGGAACCCGAAAAGCAATATGCACCCCAACAGCAAATTTTTATTAAGAACCCCTCGCTAGTCGACAAAAGACCGCTCCACGTTTTACACAGGACACTGTTTTAGCTGACTTACCTATCCACATATATACCTCTAAAAACGAGGCCCCGTAGCAAAGTCAAGGCTAAAGCGTATCCCTAAAGCAGCCAATTTGTTACAGAATCCTGCTAGTAACGATCCTCCCAATGATACGACCTCAAGAGATAAAACTTGAGAGCCTAGACGATGGACCCGGACTACTACCCTACAAACTTGGACTCATGAGACTTACTACTCACCACCATACGTTCCTACAGTACGTACAATTGAACGACATCGAAGACAACATACACTCACTACAAACTCAACTACTAAGCTACCAAGACCGAATGACTAACGACACTTACTCACTGTACGAAATTCAGATAGACTATCTTACTAAAAAGCTTGGCAAAATTTTAGATCAATTAAAATCTTTAGAACCGAATAGAGTTAAAAGAGGTCTTATTGACGGCTTGGGTTCAGTCATTAAAAGCATTACCGGAAACCTAGATCACACAGATGCTTTAGAATTTAATGAAGCAATTAAATCATTAGAAACCAGTCAGAATGAAATAGTAACCGAGTTCAACAAGCACATTAGTTTGAGTAAAGAGTGGATGTTCAAACATAGTAACGTAGTAGCACAAATAATAGACAATCAAAGTAAAATCAATACAACTTTAGAATTAATATTACAAAGTAATGCAGTAAAAGAAAATAGTTTACTTAAATACGCATAGAAAAAAGAATATTTAACAAAAAAACTATAGCAACATTTAAAAACGAAATCAAAAATATTGAATAGAATAAACTTTTAATAATGGATTCCACTAGAACGGTAAATGAAAACTATACCATATTTAATAATGCGTTAAAAGAATCCTTGGACCGTTGCATACCTAAAAAATGTATCAAAATTGAGAAAAAGAAGCACCCGTGGTTAACAAGAGGCATAAGGATCTCATGCAAAAATAAGCGTCTACTAAAACCTTTTGTGTGCTATTTAAAAAACCCAATTTTATCCAAACACTACAAGTTATACACTAAATTATTAAAAAAAAACAATTAACATATCAAAAAGAAACCAAGCCATATTTGAAATGAGAAACTCAGATAATAAGACAAAATCTACGTGGAAAATAATAAAGGAGCGCACTAATAAATATATGAAAAAAATTAAAAATAATCTAAAATTAAAAATTAACAGTAAAATCATCTCCGACCCCACCGTGATTGCAAATACTTTGAACAATCACTTCGCATGCGTCGGCTCGAGCGGCGGCCGCGCGGCCCGCCGCGCGCCGCCCCGCTGTCAAAACATAAATACAATGTTTCTAGCGCCGGTACAGCCGCACGAAATATATCAAATAATTAAGCGGTTAAAAGGGAAATACAGTTACGGAATAGATGAATTACCACCAATTCTGATAAAACAATGTGCTGAAGAACTAACCCTCCCTTATTATTTACTTATAAACCAATCGTTCAACGAAGGCAGTTTTCCTGACGAAATGAAAATTTCTCTTGTAAAACCAGTTCACAAAAAATTATCTAAACTAGATCCTAATAATTACAGACCGATAGCGCTTCTACCTACATCTTCCAAAATATTTGAAAAGGTAATGCAAAATCGATTAAATTCATTTTGTGAAAAATTTGATCTATTTGACGACGCTCAACACGGCTTTCGAAAAAAATCGATCTACAGTCTTAGCAGTTTACAAATATGTCCAAGAAATATTAAAAATTTTAGACAGTAAAAATTACGCAGTTGGTATTCTACTCGATATGTCAAAAGCATACGATAAGGTCAAATTTGACATATTATTAGACAAATTATATGACATGGGAATACGAGGAACAGTTCATGACTGGTTTAGATCCTATTTAAGAAATAGGAAGCAATATGTTGAAATAGAATACTTTGACTTTGACTCCAGGACAATTGACAGAATAAGATCTGCTCCTATTGAGATCAACAACTCCATTCCTCAAGGTAGCGTGATTGGATGTATCCTATTTTTATTTTACATTAACACACCCAAAAACACTACCCAAAATTTTGACTGAATTTAGCGTTCTTTTCGCCGATGACATTTCGATATTGACATTTTGTAATAATAATTTAAATCTTAATAAAATATTAACTGACATATTTAATGGTATAAATAATTATATGACTGACCACTGTCTTGACTTAAATTTTACAAAACAAAATCATACAATTTAGACCCCACAAAATCACCCCTTGACATTAACTTTTGCTACAATAATAATAGATTAGAATGTGTAAATACGGCTACACTACTAGGTTTAGAGCTTGATACGCATTTGAATTGGAAAAAACACATAAGCAAAATAAAATCAAAATTGTCTAGCTTTTCATATGCATTAAAAGAACTAAGGCGGGCGTCTGACCTAAATACAGCAATAACGGCTTACAATGCGTTTGCTTCGTCGTGGCTCAGATACGGTATTACTCTTTGGGGAAATAGTGTGGATGCAGACAGCCTCTTTGTCGCCCAAAAAAAATGTATCCGTATCCTGGCTAATATAAAAACTCCCGACACAGACATACATAACTTTCACAAACCATATTTTATAAAATTTAAAATACTCTCTTACTTCATTATATATTTTAGAATGTTGTAAATTTGTTAGAAAATATAATGAATTCTTCGATAAATTTGCGGACCAACCTCGGAAGACTGCACGAAACATTAGATCTCAATATAGGCACAAACTTGTTGAACCTAAATCACGGCTAGAAATGCATAGCGCTGGCCCACACTCAATGGCTGCAAAAATATACAATAAGCTACCAAATGACATAAAAGACTTGGAAAAAAATATCAATTTTATTGAATGTCTAAAGAATATATTAGAGAATAAATGCTATTACAAACTACAAGACTTTTTTCAAGACAATTTTGATGACCTAGAAATGAGACGTTCCGATGCCACTTTTGCCATGCCCTTATAGGGCCATATGTAACGAATACAATAACTATAATCACAACACATGATTGTACTGTACCTACATATGACGCAATAAAGATTTGAGTATTGAGTATTGAGTATTGAGTACGCTAAGTTCGCCCAACTTTTAGAAGTTACAAGCGAAAACGTAGAAGACTTAGCGCAAGAATTGCTTAGAATAGAGAATAGTCTAGCTTTTATTCGAGTTTCCAGTACGCATCACTCTATGATAGACATAGAGATACTAGAAACTATGGTTAATAAATTAAAAAATATATATGGTAGAGAGCAGATTTTAGATTTAGAACTTAGAGAATATTATAATATTATTAGACCGGGATCATACTATTTGAATAGCCAGATAGTATTCATTTTTAAATTCCCGATAGTTTCTAAGGATAATTTTGATTTATATAAATTAACTATAGTGCCAAACAGACACGCTCAGGCTCTTATCCCATCCTTTCCCTTCATAGCAACTAACGAGATGACATTCGTGTACATAGAGGCTGAATGCCCGAAGTTAAAAAACTGGTACCTCTGTGAAAGCGAAGTCACCCACCAGATTCGCATCAAAGCTGATTGCATCCAGGAGCTGATCATCAACCAAGTACTCCAAGAATCCTGCCAGTTTACTACAGTAACCCTGAAGAGAGAAGCCATGGAAAAACTAGATGACCAGCACTATGTCCTTTCTTTCCCCCAAGAGACAAACGTCCAACTCATCTGTCACGAAAGAAATTACACCTCACTTCATGGAAGCTACCTCACTACGCTTCCCATAGGATGTCGCCTGAAGAGTAAAGAATTTACCATCGCAAACGATAAAGACGAAATCAAAGGTCAACCCCTAAAGTTAACAAACACAAATTATAATATTGAGAAACAAGGAACAACAGGAACTCACATCAATCTAGACTCCATTGACCTTCAAGGACTACACAGTATTCAAGATAAAATCATGGTCCAGACCCCTCTACAAACGGACAACGTGCAACCAGATGTCTTATACCACACGACAGTACCATTCTACTCAGTACTGTTAAGTGCAGCTGTACTTACTATCATCATAAGATTCCGGAGCTACCTATTCAGATGTAACAAAGCTATGAAAAGGGACCAGCAGCCTCCGACTATAATCCTGAAGGAAGAAGATCCTGGCAACGTCCCGGCAACATTTTCACTGAACGTGCTAAAATAGTCGCCGTTCTAAGGGTGGAGGAATTACGAAGCCCTGCTACTAGTATATCGCCGATGTTGCAGATCCGCCGGTTCCCAGGCGAACACCTTCTTGCTGATGCGGCATTGCGCAAGCGGCGAGTTGTCGCTAATTTTAATTTAGAATAAGCATTCCATTTTCCCACATCGAAGTGGTCTCACCCTTTTTTAGTTATAGAAATTAATTGTAATTTTATATTTTAAATAAATTTATATTTTACATTTCGGTTTTTTTTCGATCCTCCAGCTGCCGCTAACGTAATTTGCTTGTTGTATGATGGAGGTAGCAACTTTATTCGCACTTCTCGCTCCACAAGCAGCGCGTCCTCCGAGTGGCCGCTTTCTGGTTAGCAGAGTGCTCAAAGGAGCACGATGTAGCCACAGAGGAGGAACCGCGGCTATCTCTTGGTCGGTAGGATGTATCTCCCGCTGCTTACCATCTTAGCCATGGTAGTAAGCAGCGAGCTAATAAGCTAATTTACAATTTATTACGAATTACTTACTTAATCCACATTTATTACAATAAATTATAATTTTAGGTAGGTACGTACCTACAATTATTGTTATGCATGAATATTTATAAGTACCTAAGTCTATGTATCTAATACAATAGATAATCCAGCGGTGATGAAGGCTCTGGGTCGGGATGAAGCTTTTATTGTAAAATAGGTCTAAAATAGTTTAGGTAATAAATATATAGATGCTTAGTTTTCTAGAAATACAATCTAATATTTAAGTCTTCCTGCATTATACAAAGAAAATAACTAAAAGCTAACAATGTTATAATATGTTTAAAAAAGGCATGGACCTAGGAGTACGTGGAGGTACGATGTTTATTAATAAAAAAAAATACAATAGGTATGATACGATATTTATTATTTAATAGGTAGTATTATTAGAAATGTTTCTCCTTCCGCCGGTTATATGTAGGCGAACTTCCCTTTTACTGATTGCCCGGTCTTCCAGCCAGACGGCCTAATTACTCTCAAGTCTCAACAATAAGGCCAGTTGTGACGCTAGTTCATGTTGTGTTTTGTTGGACCTAATACTTCTTTAAAACTAGCAGTCCGCCCCGGCTTTATCCGTGGTATATATACAATTACGCCTACCTATAGCCTATTATATTGACTGGCCTTGAAGCTTAGTGGGTAGTAACTCTGCCTGCGAAGCCGAGGGTCGTGGGTTCGATCCCCACCCAATACAAATATTTGTGTGATGAATTCAAATTTAATATTTGTACTGTGTCTGGGTGTTTCTATGTATGTATGATAAGCATGCGCGGTCCGAGGGGTCACAGGGGACATGACCCCCCCAAAATCGTATACTACGTTAAACTAAAAATCTAAGAAAATTAAAAATATCTAATAGTACATAGACTATTTTTTAACGCGGGAAAACAACTAGAACGCTAGGCTACGCGGGTAAAATCTTGGGGCGCTACTAGTAAAGTATTTTTTACTCGATTTATTGTATTTCTACTGGTGAACCCCCCCAAAATCTGAGGCTGCGTACTGATGACCCCCTCCAAAATTCGAGGCTGGGACCGCGCCTGATGATAAGTATGTATTTACAACGTATGATATAAGTCAGGCGTGGTCCCAGCTTCGAATTTTGGAGGGGGTCACCAGTACGCAGCCTCAGGTTTTGGGGGGGTCACAAAGTCAAAGTCAAAGTCAAAGTTCTTTATTGATAAATGTACAATTTACACGTCAATTTTATAAAAAAACAAAATAAGAGTAGGTATACAAAGAGTATACATTTTTAAAGTTTAAATTGAACTTTATATTGTACGATAATAGGTATCGTACAAATAAGTGTCAAAAATTAAAATATATGTACTTATTACAATTGTAATGAACAATGTCAATTTTTTACAATTTTATTGTGAGTTTGCCATCACTATATAAAAACTCGCTGTAACTATAAAAGTTTGATCGATAAGCCAGCTTTTTAATCGGTTTTGAAGCTACCCGAACTCGGTGCTAATTTAACAATTTTAGGAAGAGTGTTATAAACTTCCGGTCCCATAATGTGAGTCAGTTTTTCCGATCTCGCGAGAGAGTGAGGTATACTATCCAGCTTGTCCGCGTTACGTATATTGCGCGAATGTCTCTCTCCTCGCGTGTCGTATGAGTCTAAGTTGTTTCTGACATACACAGCTACTTGGTAGATCAAGATTGCAGGCAACGTAAGTATGCCAAGCTCTTTGAAATATGGTCTGACGGATGTGCATTTCGACACGCCCACAATGGCGCGTATGGCACGTTTTTGGGCGCGGAAAGCACGCTCCCAGTCGGCAGCGCGTGCGTATAGTTCGGCTCCGTACTGTAACCGGGAATGCACCGTGGCGAAGTAACACGAACGAGATACATCTGCAGACACCACTCGGGATACCCGTCTTAGTGCAAAGCACGCACTGCTTACTTTAGCACACATCTTGTCGATGTGGTGTTCCCATGTCATGCAGCGGTCAATCTCGAACCCCAGAAATGTTGTGCTTTGTACCTGCTCAATCCGGACCCCGTCAAGTAAGACTTTTAGCGATTTTGTGCAGTGACCCGATAGACAAAAGTGAATAAAATGAGTCTTTTGAGTTTACCATAAAACCGTTAGCACGAAACCATGTGTTTAAACCGTTAATTACAGTATTTAATTTATCTTCTAATTCCTCTATCGAAAGGGCGGTTACTATGGCAGCCACATCATCTGCATACATGAATATGTCTGCACCCTTTACGGCGTCAGGTAGATCGTTCAATAGGGTGAAAACATGATGTTTGAAACTGACGAACCCTGCGGCACTCCCATAGATGAAGACAATGGGTCTGATTTATTATCGCCATCGCCAGCATCCACCAGTTGAGAGCGGCCTCGTAACATGTCAGTCAACACAGCGTATGATTTCCCAGCTATGCCATAGTGTTTCAGCTTTAAAGCCAAGGTCTCATGGTCTGCGACATCAAAGGCCTTCGATAAGTCACAGCACAAGACTGCCACTTGCTGTTTGCGTTCACGAGCAGCCAACATATTACGAACCACTTCACGCGTTAGAGAAGTTGTAGACCTCCTTCGCGGTATGCGTATTGTTGTTCACACAGCGCGTCGGTTTCCGATAGGTAGGCCACTAATCGCGAACTCAAGCCATTTTCGAACACTTTGGCTATTGCTGGTATAATTGATACCGGTCTATATCCATCAATGTCATCCCTTTTGCCTTTGCCTTTAAATATCGGGGACACTTTTGATATTTTCAGCGGTGACGGGTACGAGCCTTCCCTAAGACACTTATTTAAACAGTGTGGCGAGAACTGGAGCTAGGGCAAAATTGCTAGTTTTAGTAGCTCCATCGACACACCATATATGTCTTTTGACTTTTTTGGGGGTATTCTAGACGAGACTATGCGGAATACTTCATCCGCCGAGAAACTGGTCAGTCTGAGAGAGCGGTTAGTCGGATGACGCGCTGACACTAAAATTTTACCAACGGTAGCAGCATCAGCTTTAGGAGCCCCACAGGTAGCAGCTGCATTTAAGAAACGAGCGTTCATAGCATTTACTGCGTCTTTTGGTGAACTAAAGTTTTTGCCGTTGCAATCCTTTACGATATCGGTGAAATTCAACCTAGGTGTATTATTTTTCCCCCTCTCTGTGTTCACGATGCCCCACATAGCTTTAGACGGATTCGTACTTCCGTGTATAATTCTATTATAATGGTTTGTTTTAGACATCTTCAAAGTTGAATTGTATTTCCTGTTGAGATCGTCAAATATAGCTATTAAGTCCTCTTCCTCAGGAAATTTGTCAACTAATTTAGAAATGTCAAATAACAACGATTTCAGATTTAGTATGTGAGGTGTAACCCACGACGCGTCACGTTTACGATTTGGTTTTTGTTTTATCGGGAAACAAGTGTCATACTTATTTGCTAAAATATTTATCATTGCCAACACAAATGCATGAGCGGTCTTGTTTCTCTGATTTACTTCAGACCAATCTATACTGTCAACAGATATAATAAAATTTGCACGGTTATTTTGCGAGAAATCACGCGTCAGGCGAGTGAGCTGTACTGGCATAGACTGAGCGAATGTCACTACTCCGCGGACGGCTAAATGATCTGACAGAAGCGTATTTATGGAGTTTGCGGAAGTAAGTTCTCGCGCTACATTTGTAAAATAAGGTCTATCGCAGTTTGTGACTTTTCTGTTATACGAGTAGGGAAGTCTACAATCGAGCTCACATTATGGGAGTTCAGCAAATCAAACAGATTTTTAAAATCAGCGCTAGAGTTGTCTAAGACATTTATGTTTATATCACCGAGAATCATAAATGTTCTTTCAGCTTCGCTGAGCTTATCGAGCAAACGTTCCAAGGTACCTAAGAAACCTCTGACATGAGCTAGGCCCGTGCGATAAATGCAAACGATAGTAATGTCAAAATCTATAACGTCAATCGCGGAGATTTCGCAAAATCTTTCTTCTGACAACGTTGATAACTCAACGTTTTCGACACACCTTAGTGCTTCATTTACAAAGATACAGGATCACAAGTAGAAATACAATAAATCGAATAAAAAATACTTTACTAGTAGCGCCCCAAGATTTTCCCCGCGTAGATCCCGTTCTAGTTGTTTTCCCGCGTTAAAAAATAGTCTATGTACTATCAGATATTTTAAATTTTCTTAGATTTTTTGTTCAACGTATACGATTTTGGGGGTCATGTCCCCTGTGACCGGGGGGTCACAGGGGCATGACCCCCCCCTCGGACCGCGCATGATATAAGTATTATATCAGCTACCTGGCCGCCATGGCACAAGCTTTGCTTAGTTTGGGGTCAGATGGTGTTGTGTGTGAATTGTACACCAATATGTATTATTATTATTATTATACACTCATTTATTCATTTACATTTATACAATATTTGTGTATAAAAACAACATAAAACATTATAAAACCCTAAACCTAGTTTGCCGCCAGCAGCGGGGCAGGGCCCAAGCTACCGGTGGTTAGGGCTGCAGAGAGAGGAACCTCCTGACGATGCGCGCTGTGACGAGGATTATTATTATTATTATAGCACTCAGACCTCAGATATCACCTACATAATTATTATATCCAACGGTAAAATGATTTTTGAAATCGGTCCAGTAGTTCCGCTTCCGGATATTAGCGCGTTAAAAGAAATATACTCTTCAGCTTTATTAATATACTCGTAATAAATAATAGACTAGACATTATGTTTGTCACACAACATTTTCTAAGTATCTAACTCAACACTTATCGAAACAATATATTATTGTATTATATTATTTCATACTCAGAAACAGCAAACCAAAGTGTTGTGTAAATATCTTTTATTTAAATTACGAAAAAATATCCTGACACATAAATATCAGAAAAGTCATTATTTATTATTATCGGTTGTGCTATCTCTAATCTTAGTACAGCTATATAGATAGCTATAAATTCAAGCTTGGATTATTAAATTTACTAGCTCTGCCATCTAGCGTAAAACACAATATCATTACTTGAGCAAGATACTGATAGAGAGCGCTAGTGTGCTGAGCTTGACATAATTTCTTAAGTTTGACGGTGTCAGTTCAACTTTAAATCGTCGTTTTTCACTACTTTGTCTATGGTTAGAGTTGTAATTCGACGTTACTGTCAGCTGTCAGATCCTTTTATTTCGGCCATTTTTGCCGAAAGTTTGGTGTTCCCTTTTGGTCACGAATCTTTTCGTGGCCCTTAGATCACTGAATTAAAAACCATACAAGATGGTGCAGAAGAAGGTAAACACCATGTGCGTTTAGTTAAATATCATATTTTCTCAAAAACAGTGAAAGTCTTGTGCAGTTTCGACCATAACATGTTCGACGGGTTGTCATTGTTTTCACCGTAAATAGTGTGTTATTTTGAGTATTACGAGGTAATTACAAGTAGGGTCATCCAACAAATAACTATATTTGTGGATTCCAATCGTGAAACAGTGAATAATCTAGTATAACGAATAATGTTTGGTCTAACCTCCAAACAAACCATGATGATAACTTTACTCTGAGTGCCATGATTACTCCCTTATTATCACCAAGATCGCTGATATTGACTCACGAATATGCTCTACATGTGATCATTGGACTTCCTGTTAAGTTTCAAGTTGTTTTCAGCCTAAGAAGAAGGTCGGAAAGAAAGTAGCGGCCGCTCCTTTGGTCGTGAAGAAAGTTGAGCCCAAAAAGATCGTAAACCCTCTCTTTGAGAAGAGGCCCAAGAACTTCGCTATCGGTGAGTTACTTACATTGTTTTATTGTACGGGTTTGAAAACAACCTCTTTAGTAAACAAAACTTACGCTTTCACTACCTGCATAAATTCTGCTTTGGATTACATTTTGAGGTAATTTTCAAACACCATTCACATTACACTGTTCTTATCAATCTAATATTACAATGTTGGATCTAAATGATGAACAATTTATGTACTGAAGTACCATGTGGTTGCAATATAACGAGCTTTTTAACTCTGAAAAGATCCAACTAACTTATTTCTTCTGTTGAGAGCAAAATCTTAAAAATTGCCTAGGTACCTAGTTAAAATATGAATATATAACATGTACACACCTTCTGTTAGTAGTACTAAACTTGCAACTTTGTCACTTATATCACAAAGTTAAAAAAGTTTGAAGTACTCAAGAGTCCTTAGGGAGTCATTCTATGGAATCCCATGAGCTATGATCTAATGTTTCCCTTTCCATTTCATACTGAACTGAAACTACAATCCAATGTTGAACGCTACAAGATTAATTACAAGTTTGTTCAGATTGTAAATATACCTCATGTGCAGCAGTAAAATCAAAATAGATAACTAGAATTATCACAAGAAAGGGAACATTTGTATTTTTGTTTGAATGAATACTCAGAACTAGGTAACTAAAAATAAAAAAAACACCAAGTACATAATAGGCTGCACAGGTATTGTTGCCGGCAAACTAGTTGACCCGAAAGTGACACGAAAGGGGAATGTTCGCACATGTGCACTTACACTAAAGAGACCTAAAAACGTTTCTGTGCAGCTAACTTCATTTGGTCAACTTGTTTGCTGGCAACTATGCCTAGGTAATTGAGTTATGCACAGAAAAAATCCACCCACACTAAGTGAGTATCAGAGTGAGTCACTAGAGTGGCCCTCAAGTGGAACATAAATTATTTAACTCTGATTATTGTGTTGAGTTAATAAGAAAACTTGTAGTAGAATTATCTACACTAAATATAATTTCTTTGCAAAACAACAGAGTGGTTTACAACTGGAACAGGTTGCCGAAGGATGTTATTTCGGCAAAGTCATTCAACTCTTTTTAAGAACAAACTGGACAGATGGATAGTAAAAGACATAATAATTTTAACAGACAATTACCTATAATTTGTTGTTTCAACACTGAGATATAGGCATATCAGCAAAAGCTGCTTGCCTATTATTCCCTAAATAAATAAATAAGTTTCATAGGAAGCGGCTATCTGAGATCAACAACTGCCACATCCCGCCTCTTCAAAATAATATTTTTATATTGGTTTTGCTCTTAAAATGAGATTCTTACAAGCAATTCTTGTGTTTACTCAATAATATAAGCCACTATCTCAATATATCAGTTAAATGACTCAATTTTGCCCAGGTCAGGATATCCAGCCGACCAGAGACCTGTCCCGCTTTGTGAAATGGCCCAAGTACATCCGCATCCAGCGCCAGAAGGCGGTCCTCCAGCGCAGGCTCAAGGTGCCCCCACCAATCAACCAGTTCACACAGACACTTGACAAGACCACAGGTTTGTACATTATAATATTATGCCTATCAAAATTAACTAAAAATAAGGTGTTTTTGTTTTCCTGAAAAGATAAAACATGCTTAAGAAAGTTCAATTGAGTCAGGGTAGTGAATTGTGGTTTCAACTAATGATTATGTGTTGTCTGAAGAGTTTCAGTAGACATACAAGAGAATAATGTTAATCCACCTAATTATACCATTACAACTACTTTTACTATGTTTAATTTAAAAAAGGGTATTCAAACAAAAATATTCATCTAATAAAGCACTATTTGTAATTATCTGTAATTGGATTCTTGGAACTGTGGAAATGTCCTATAGAATGTTAGAATTAATGTATCCAATCATAATTTTTGTTGTTTTGAAGTTTGCTTACCAAGAACTAGGAACCGATAGAGTTGACTGCTGTGTATGTTATATGCTAGGAAAGAACTTTATTTCTTACTAGCTGTACCTTGCCACGCTTCGCTGTGGCACATTGTGATGCATAAATTATATAAAAATAATCCTTGATGTGGATTATATATCATAATAAAATTTCAGTTCCATGAACTTTTAGTTTTTGAAGCGTACACAAACCAACAACTATTTTTATAAATAGATATTACTAGTTTATAGAGATGTCATTTTCTATCTCTCAGTGACGAGCAACATACAGACCAATATGAGGCAATCATTTTTACTTGATAGTTCAAATATTTGTTATTGGCAGGCATGTTTCTTACCTTCATGTGCGTGTCTTGCTGTCCCCTTCACTACATATTCCATAATTCACTACATTGTAAAAGAAACCTAGCACCAAGACTTATTCTTCAAATGATGATCTCCAAATGCAACTATGAATCACTATGATTATCAAAAAACTATACGAGCTTTTTAACTCTGATATTAATACTATAAAAACTATTTTACTAAGTCTTGGGACACATTCTAATCTGCAACACCTTTGTTTTTCAGCTAAAGGTCTCTTCAAAATCTTGGAGAAATACAGGCCGGAGACTGAGGCCGCAAGGAAAGAGCGCCTGAAGAAGGCTGCTGAGGCTAAGGTAACTTATAACTGTTGTAGTTCGGTTTGCAGAATCCACTTTAGGAAATACCACACCTTTGCCAGGTATAGCAATTATATTAGTATTGCCAAGCAGTGATGTTGAAATCATCACTGTAATCCAGTTTGAAGGGCAATGTTTTGCGTAAAACAGGCGCACCAAGACGTCGAGTTGCGGAAACAGCCCGCCCACAAAGCCTGAGCGGAGCGCGACTATGACTATGACTAGTGCAATGTTTCCAGTTTAATTATAGGGCATAGAGACAAAACATCTTGTATCTCTGGGTGATGAGTGCAGTGCTAGGCTGCTAGGTAATGATTTAGGCTGGTCTTGTTTGAATTACTGCGTGTTACTGCTGTCAATTTCAACTAAACACTTGAATTGAACCATTTGTTTCTTGTTTGAGATATAAACGACAGGTTAATTATTGTAGCAAATAAAAAATAAGCAACATTTTTGTTCATGATGCATAAACCTTATTCAGAATGCTATGCTGACACTTTCCACCAAGATCTCTGACTGTCACACTGCAAACTGACTTGCATCTCTGACTGACACACAAGCTCACAATGATGTCATTTACAGGTGGCGAAGAAGGAGGAGCCGCCAGCGAAGAGGCCAATCACCATCCGCTCGGGGACCAACACCGTCACCAAGCTGGTGGAGAAGAAGAAGGCCCAGTTGGTCGTCATCGCACATGACGTTGACCCCATTGAGGTTTGTACTAATAGCCATCTAATTGTGTAGTGTTTTGCTCTGTAAATGTACAAATTTTTTGTCAGATTTATTGAATGGTGCTGTATTATTATAGTACAATATGAAAACAGCAATAACCAACATTCCACTTTCAAGCATGAAGTCAAGTTTCCTTTTCGAGCGGCAATTAAAAAGTAACTCTGAAGTTCCAATGTACTAGTTAATCATTTCCTTTATTAGTAAAGGGAAAACAAAGCTGGTAATACAAACTAAATTTCAAAAAAATCCTTATAGCTTTTTTAGTAACTTTACGAATGCCCAAAGGAATTCTGCAATTTTTCTTGCAAATAATACAATTTTGTAGAATCAATTTGCCAAAACTTTTTGAACCTTTTTTAATATATGTACCTACCTAAAATATATATTATAGTGATTTCTGAGGCTGTGATGTAAGAATTTCTTCACCTGAGGCTACAGAATGTGCTATGAACACAAATATTCTGCAGCTGCATGAAGATTGTTGACTCTGAGCCTACTAGTAAAATAAGATTTACATAAACCAAAACTTACATGTTTGTTATTGTGGTAGTCTGACTTATTTGAATAACATCAATTTTGACTAATACTACAAAGTTCTATATTCTACTATAAACCTAATTTCAATTAACATAAGGCTTACGACAATATTTTTCAATATAAAAGTTGGCCATCATTTATAATTTACAAAAACAGTCTGACTGGCCCTCTGGTTATAAAATAACTTCACATATTTTATAAGGATTGTTTTTATCTAATTTTTGCATCACAATGTGCCACAGCGAAGCGTGGCAGGGTAGGTAGGTGCAGCTAGTTTACTTATAAATGATATTTGTCTACTTTGAAACAATTCTTCACTATTAACATCTAACTTTATTATATTTCAGCTGGTACTGTTCCTTCCGGCCTTGTGCCGCAAGATGGGTGTCCCATACTGCATTGTCAAGGGCAAGTCCCGCCTCGGAGCCCTGGTGCACCGCAAGACATGCACCTGCCTCGCTCTCACTCATGTAAGATATTCTTGTTACGTTAGATTTGGTGAACTAAACTGAAAACAGTTTACAAGAGCACTTATTTTCTCACAAAGATTTAAATAACTGGAGCATATTAGTTTGCCTGAAGGAGTTATTTTGGCAAAATATAATTTAAGATTTTCAAAAACGCTAGACAAATGGATAGTGAAAGACAATGAAGTATATAGGCGTATCAGCTGTGATGCTACTTATCTAAAGAAATTGAAGAATTATCATTTAGGAAAGATACTGCAAATAACATTAAAAATTTCCTCTGACATCCTATTGCTCTAGTCTAGCAAAAGCTATGGTTGAAAATGGTTGACTGTATTCATTTAGTTCACCTCATCTGTGTACATTGTGCACCTTAGTAAAGGAAATCAGAGTTGCATTATTTTATATTTCGAATTGTTACATAAAAAAGTGGTACACACTGTTAAGTTGTTTGACATTGATTAACTTTGGATCAAAGAACATTCTGTGAAAT
Organism: Ectropis grisescens; assembly: GCA_017562165.1. Taxonomy (NCBI): domain Eukaryota; kingdom Metazoa; phylum Arthropoda; class Insecta; order Lepidoptera; family Geometridae; genus Ectropis; species Ectropis grisescens. Next base: position 5,338,783 of record CM029781.1, on the reverse strand, counting down.
TGCCCCTATTTAATCGCTATTGCTATTGATTTGTTGCAGGATTGTAATGCTTTAAAACCACTTAAGATTACGTTTCTGCAGTATAGATTATTTTAAATCTAATGAGAAGATTAAAAAAAAGTAAATTCATGCAGTGAAAAAACTCAATGAATTAGGCTGAGTGACTCAAACTATGCCACGAACCTAAGTAATATACAATGAAAACTTGTATTTCTATTTCTACTCTTCACCTTTTGTGGATATTTTCCTCATACTTTTTAGATATTGTGCTAAGACTCCCAAGCACCAAAAAACGATAATGCAGCTCTGTCGTCCAATAAAGATAAAGTAAACGTTGGCATGTAATGATGATTTATTTGCTATCAGAACGCCATGGTGAAAACCTATCTACCACCAATAGATATTTATCTGAGTATGCCAACTGTCTGTATGCTAGCAGTCTATGATTACATTTTGAAATTACCCGTTTGTTTTTAAATTATTTTAGGCTTTAGATATAATAGGTCAGTAAAAATATACTTTTTTTGGTTGAATAATTTTCCGATCCATTTTTTTATGAGGTGTAGGTTGACTTATCGGATATCGATATCTCGGAAACTGCATTTTAGGGCGAAAGTCATAGAGACTGCAGAGATTAAAATGTCGCATCTATTGTAGCTGGTAAACTTCTTGTAAAACTTACCGTTTACGAACCCATTTAATGAACCGGTTTTCCTATTTTTATCTAATATTTCAAGAGTTATCAGCCGCAATAGAAAATACTGTAAATGGTAGAACAGCCAAAAGCGGAACTACCAACGCCCACAGAGCACAGTGTTTGTCTTTGTAATAGGTGGCAACACTTCTATCGCGGTGCCATTGCTACATTCTTCAAATAAGTTGGTCACACATTTTTAACAGAGTTCACCCAGAACGAGTTAGCAATACAATTGGCATTTTTTAATAATCATAGACTGCTGGCTGACGCATCCTTAAAAACTAAAGAAAAAACTATCCAATCATCACTTCTCCTTCAAATAAACTATCTCTTGTCTCGCAGGTTGAGTCCGGCGACCGCGCCGCCTTCTCGAAGGTGGTGGAAGCCATCAAGACGAACTTCAACGAGCGTTACGAGGAGCTCCGAAGACACTGGGGCGGTGGTGTGCTCGGTAACAAGTCGAATGCGCGCATCGCTAAGCTCGAGAAGGCCAAGGCTCGTGAAATCGCGCAGAAACAGGGCTAGGGGAATAAATGTTAAGATTTATATTTGGATTTTAATTTTATATAAGTCCCCTATTTTCATATATTGGTCGGCTCATTCGCATAATATCAGATTCTCGCAATGTCTGCCCTAAATGTACAAAACAGCATCTTAAGGCTCAAGAAAGACAAACGCACCTTGGTTGCACCTTATCTCGGAACAGAGGCCTATGAAATGTGCCTACAGTAAAACTAGACAACCCCATCATAGCACTAAAGCATAGTTACACGAAGCCAGTAATGCTGGCGCCAGTCCTGCAGACAAGTTAAGTTGGCTTAACCAGGTCACCGACTTGAAAAATGAGACGGGCGCTGTCTGGCCGTGGACTGCGAGCAGTCAGTCTTCTTAGTTCAGGCCGGTGTTGGGTAGGAGCGGTGCAGGATCGGTCACCAGCCCACCGTCATCTGATCACACCCACGGGATTTACCAAAGTCCAAGGTCAAAGTAGGTACCTACTCTATTCATAAACTACCAGAGCGTCGTGGTTTTACAGTAATGTGCTTTTACCAGTAGTGCCACGGCAAAGTGAAATTTCCCATCTTTTTTTTTACCTTTTATAGGCTCACACTTGACCGCCATCTCGCCTGATGTTAAGCGACGATGCGGTCCACGATGGAGCGTGTTTACCTAGAAGAAACCGATTCACTCTCGATTTGAAGACAAAGATTGTACCTAACCATCGGGGAAATCTCACTCAGGCAACGTATTCCACAGCCTAGACGTTCTGATCACAAACGTAGAGTCAAACCTCTTCGTTCGTGTCTTTGGAACATCAACCATGAAACGATGTCGCTTTTTCGAGCTACGAGCATTCCGATAGAAAAAAGGGCAAGGTGGTATCAGATCATACAAATCAGTCGCACACTCTCCAAAGTGGATACAATAAAAAACGATAAGCTGGAAATTTTTCGGCGATGATCAAGACTTTGTAGTCTTTTTCGCAGAAGAGAGTCATTGCCTATGAGCCTTTTGGCACGTCTCTCGATCGATTCCAGGGCCTCCAGCTGATACTTAGCCGATCCATCCCAAAGGTCCGTCTGGTTGCGTCAAAAGTTTTCACTTCAAAAAACACATTAAAATCCGTCCTTTAGTTTTAAACATTGATACATAGACATGGACAGACAGACAGCGGGAAGTGTGACTGTTTTATAGCAGGGATGTTACGGAGCTCCGACTCCGTTAAGTCGGAACTTCCGATTATTATTATTACTATTTAGACCTTCGGCTCCGAAACTTTTAAGCCGAAGGTAAGGTGTCTAAGTAAATAGAATAACGCTTTATTGCACACAAAAAAATACTATTACTATTTATAATAGTCAATGATAATCCCTTATTTTGGTGGAAGTGGAAAGTAAATCGAAAAACAAAATACCAACCCCTGAAATAAATTGCCCGCCAATATGTATCGTGCCCACTAGGCTCGGCAGTGAACAACTTATTTTAGTGACGGTAGCTAAATCTACGATTCGTTAATAAATAGATAATGAAAACATGCCATTATTGTTTGTATTTATTTTAAAAAAGTTTGTCTAAATAGTGTATTATTTTCTTATCTTTTAACCCCCAATAAAAATCTCTCTCGTGCACCATTTCTGACCATGCCTACGCCTCCGACTTCGGTTCCGACTCCGATAAACCAAATAAAAACTCCGACTCCGCCTTCGGTTCCGATAAAGTCACCTCCGTTACATCCCTGTTTTTAACCCCCGACCAAAAAAGGGGTGTTATAAGTTTGACGTCGAAGTCTGTCTGTGTGTGTCTGTCTGTGGCACCGTAGAGCTCAAACGGATGGGCCGATTTCGATGCGGTTTTTTTTTTTAATTTGAAAGTTAATATCCGTGCGGATGTTCTTAGCTATGTTTGGTTAATATCGATTCAAGATGGCCGCTGGCACAAAATGGCGGACAAAATATTTATTCACAACCTACCTCAATATGGGTATCAAATGAAAGGGCTTGATTAGTAGAACACTATACACTATAAAAAAATCAAATACAAGATGACCGCCACCACAAAATGACAAATTAAATATTTTTTATACTACTACCTCAATATGGGTATCAAACGAAAGGGCTTGCCTAGTACCTACCTAGAATGTTGTACAGATAACAAATCTGAGGTAGTAGGGGGTTAATCAAAATTTTTAATTTTGTTCTTGTATACTATGCAGTGGTTTACTAACGCTAAAGGCTTGTTCGCACTAGGCTAGTAATTTAGCCTAGTGGCGAGTAATTTAGCAACTAAACGTGTATGATCAGTGAAAATTTCTCTCCATCCTCCGGTTGCCTGGAAGAGATCGCTCTTAGCGATAAGGCCGCCATTTGTTTCACTAGATTTAGGAATTTGTCTTTTTGTTTATTCATTTTTTTTGTTTTGTGTTGTGAACAATAAAGTGTTTCTATCTATCTATCTATCTATCTAAAATTTAGTCGAGTAATTTAGAAAGTGATTTAGTCGAGTCAATCCATTTTGTTCTATTTTCAACGGGCGAGTAGCACCCCCCACCACGCGTTCGTTGCGAGCGGTGCGCTCATTGGCTCGCCGATTAAACAGGTTCGAACTTGTCGAATTAGTTTGGAGAGAAAAATAACTTCAAACAAATGCGTTGTAGGATCTTCATGTTGCGAAACGCTACTCACTTGTGAACTGTACTAAAGCACGGTGCGAACGATTTTTGAATAGTAGCGAGTATTTTAGCTACTAAATTACTCTCTACTAGACTAATTTGCTATCCTAATGCGAACAAGCCTTAAAGGCTTGTTCGCATTAAGCTAGTAATTTAGCCAAGTGACCAGTAATTTAGCAACTAAACGTGTATGAACAGTGAAAATTTAGTCGAGTAGTTTAGGAAGTGATTTAGTCGAGTCAATCCATTTTGCTCTATTTTCAACGGGCGAGTAGCACCCCCCACCACGCGTTCGTTGCGAGCGGTGCGCTCATTGGCTCGCCGATTAAACAGGTTCGAACTTGTCGAATTAGTCTGGAGAGAAAAATAACTTCAAACCATTTTCCAAATACGAAATTGTCTGCGGAATAACTTATTTTATTGATCACACAAATTTCCTCATTCACCTCTTCTAAAATAGCCATTTACGATTCGATAAGATTAGCTTATTCATTCATTAATTTTATTGCGTTGTAGGATCTTCATGTCGCGAAACGCTACTCACTTGTGAACTGTACTAAAGCACGGTGCGAACGATTTTTGAATAGTAGCGAGTATTTTAGCTACTAAATTACTCTCTACTAGACTAATTTGCTAACCTAATGCGAACAAGCCTTAACGGACAACTAATGCTCCTGCACTAGCCCAGAGTTGGCAAGGCAGTTGAGTAATTAACTTCGGGGTATCAAATCTGGATGTCGCGTATCGTAAATATTTACCTACTCTAAGGGTCGGCGCAGACAAAACTGAGCGCAGAGGAGAGGATTTTATTAACGCATTTGAAAATAAACTTTAACGTTATTACAATAAAGTGCATAAATGCTTGAACCTGACTAAAGATTCTCGCGCGTCCTCGAAGATACGTAGAAATCCTCGCGCGGCATTTATGAACTTTATGGTAATAATTTTAAAGTTTACTTTCAAGTGTTTTGATAAAATCCTGTCCGCTGTCTAAAATTCTGTCTGCGCTGACCCTAAAGAGACAGTTGCCAGCCAACTTCACCACTTCGTTTTTGAAGTGAAAACTGCCTTTTGGCGCACCACACACAGATTTTTCTTTGGGTGTTTCATCAACAGCCCACTAAATATTCCCACTGCTGGGACTCGGGCCTTCTCTTCCAAGGAGAGAGTTAAGGCCATAATCCACCACGCTGGCCCAGTGCGGGTTATTGGATGACACATGACTTCGAAAGATTCTAGGTACTTGTCGGTTTCCTCACGATGTTTTAAGTTAGCGGCATTACACACATGATTTCGAAAAGGCAGTAGTGCGTGTGGGGTTGGAACCCGGGGTCTCAGGATCGGTAAGCGCCGTTCTCCTGACTAGACCAGCCGTAACTTTGGGTGTTTAGCCATTAATAAATAATTTGTCTGAGGCTGTGCATGTAACTCATCGTGACGCTCGGAAATGAAAGAAATGTTCGGGTAAACTCGGGACTTGACACATTTCTAGATGGGCATTTTTAGACTACCTACTCGTACTAATCTAGATGGTCATGCTTAGATGACTTAACAAGACGACCATGTTCTGAAGATTTATTCCAGACTACCAGCGCCCCCGGTTTTATCTGCGTAATTTTCAAAGTGAGCTATCAAATTATGAGTTACAAGTTCGCACTTCTATCGCCAGTCCCTATGACTGCCAATATTTTAGTCTAATAATAAGTTGTTGTTGTGTAATTTTATTGTAATTGATCGTATAGCTACACAGGACAGGGTCATGTACACACTAGATTTAAGTTTTAAGTCAATGACATGTACATGTTGCAATTGAATAAATGATATGATATGATATTTTCCAGCTGTCACTGTGCGCGCGCATCATAGAAATCCACTCAACATGTTTTTTTTTCCAATCGCGCCAAAAGCAGTATAACTTCAAAAATATTTATAACGTTAACGGTTTATAGTAGGTTATCAAATCCGTGAAGAACTACTAGAGTAATAAAACGTACACATAATGCCTGGGTACTTCGCATTCGCTCAAGAAAACAATTTTCTCAATCCTCCAACTTCATGAATATATAAAAATACACAATTTAACTGCTCAGCGTAAAATATAGAGCTCATATTTTTACTGTTACCTAGTGCGAAAAATGAAGTGTTTGTGGTCCATTTTATTCATTTCAAGTATGATTGCTTTTTTTAGTATAGAGTGACGAGACGAACAGTACATGTGCCTGAGAGTAAGCAGCATGCGTACCACATAACAGCACAGTGACACGCAGCCATTGGAGCACGAAGAGTCCAAATCATTACCTAGCATTGGACTGCGCTGGTCACCTAAGATCTAAGCTATTATATCTCTAAGCCCTGTTATTTTTCTGGGTTTCTTTGTTGCTTATGGATTATTTGATTATTTCCAATTTCATTACTGTGAGGTTGTGAGTTCGAATCCCGTGTGATTCGAACTTGGAAAAACAAATCAATTACAATTTTGTCATCACCCCATCACCGCTGGCTTTGACGGTGAAAGAAAACGTGCAAGTTAGCAAGTTCCTAAAATTATCTAGTTCTTTTGAGACGGAATGTTTTCTCCGCCACGCCAACCCGCTTTTGACCAGCGTGGTGGATTATGGCCGTGACTCTGCTAATGAAGACTATGCAGAACTGCTGTTCTACATTAGCAGTCGTTCTATTTGGAAGGATGACCCAGGCCAAATTTGGGGGGTCACACAGGAGGTATGAAACAGCTGCTTGGAGAATGTTCCACATTTGTACTGTTCCGATTATGAATGCTTTTGAAGTGCTTGTTTTCGAGATTCTAACTCAATTTACGCGACTTTGAAATCCTACTAATATTATAAATGTTAATGTTTGGACGGTTGTTCCTCAATAACGACGGCAGTAGCCGACGTAGCTATTGACAGTGACACGCAACTATTGGAACATGAAGAGTCCACATTACCTAGCACTGCACTGTGCTCGTCACCCAGATGTAAGATGATCTCTATGCCCTGTAATTTCACTGGAAACGTTGCCTTTCAAACCGGAACACAGTAATGTTTGCACATTACTGCTTGGCGGTAGAACGACTGGGAAAGGTGTGGTAATTCTCCAGACGGAATCTGCAAAGAGTCCCACTACTGAACCTCACTTATTGTTAATTAAATGTTGTAACTTATTATTAATTGATTTAATTTCTAGTTTTACCGCCTCAATCTTTGGAAGTAGAACTAAACATGCAAGGTTCGGTGAACCTTGGCAAGGACGTCGTGGAGGCTTTATCTCGTTACATAGAGATCAAGAAAAAGAGTGCCCGGCGTTCCTTCACGTCCTTGGATGAAAACGGAGCCCACACAGTGGGCTTGGAGCCCCAAAGACACTCTGTTGTGAAAGTTCCACAGAATACTCCTGACACCATCCCTAAGATCGTCCATTCAGCTGGCTTGTGCCAAGATCTTGAATTATGCAAAGGTAAATAATCTATTTAACACACAACACCATAGAATCTGACTAATATTACAAAAAACAAGCAATAGTTTGTATGTAGGAAGTAACTTTTACATTTTCAAGCGAAAACTACTTAACGGTTCGGGTTGAAATTTAGAGCACAGATAGTTTACAACCAGGAATAACACATTATTCTACTTTTGTTGTGAGAAAATCACGCGAATGGGAACTATGCGGGTAAACCCGGGCAGCTCTGCTAATAACTTATATAGGTAACGTACTGACCATGATGGATGTACATAATAATTAATTAATGAAATTATGACAATTAAATTTTGTTGCTTAAAATTTTGAATTTCCAGATGATTTAGGAACACTAGTAAATAAATACATCGTTGCACTTACGGAAGATATCGAATTAGTTTTCAAAAGCCTCGTCAACGACATTAATAACGCAGAAGATAATACACAACAAATCATGATTTTCGAAGACGAACTGAAAGAAATTTTGAAAGATCTCAAAAAACTGATTAAAAAAGCAGACGCTAAAGTAAAAGATTTGGGTAAGGCCTACGCTTGGGTTAACCTAATCAAGAAAATAAATGCCGAGTGTCTTGACAGAGCAATGTATTTCGCATCACAAAGACTGGAAGGGAGTAAAGATGAAATTGCAGAAGTTAAAAAGAATCTGACGCAGAAGTTGGTAATAGCAGCTACGCTTGTCGAGCTTAAATTTGAGAAGATTTTGTGCTCCCAACACGCAGTTTGCGCTAAAAGTTATGAAGTTACAAAATCATTGAATAGTCTATTAGGTCATTTGAAAACTGTTAACAAGGACATTTTAAAACAATTCTTCAAAGATTTTATTGCTGCACTGTCCGTTACAAATTTTTATAAAACGTTAAGCAATACCTCCGCACATGAATTTCAGTCCATACTTATTGATATGTCTGAAACCGATACGGTTTTAAATCAGAATATAGTTGCTGCCGTACATAAAAGTGTGGAAGAAAGGAGGGACATGATCGATTCCAAGTTTAAAAGGGAATATAGTAAGTGTGGCAAGGATGTGAAGTTGGTCTACATTATTTTATCTGATATGGATTTCTTGTATAATGAGGAGGATGCTGAGTCGTTTCGTGATTTCTTTGAGGACTTCTACGAGTGGATAAAAAACGGTGGTAGTTTGGAAAAACCTATACGTCGCTTGATGAAGGATATTCAAAGAAAATTAACGTCTGGACCGAAAGATGTGGCGATGAAATTGATCAGTGAAGTCAAAGTTTTCATGGAGATCACTATTGAGCCGGCGCCGTAAAAATATTAGATTACTGTGTAGATATGTTAGTGATTGTTGAATTAAGTTTTTAGTTCCAAAGTAACTTTGTTTTCTTTTAAAACCATCATCCATCATCTATAGCATCGAGTCGATAGTCAATATACTTATGTCTGTTTGTAGATAGCAGAAGATTCTACCTAAAACTCAAGCAGTTTTATCTCCAAAAACTTTCAAAGGTGAAAAAAGACGCCTTATTGTTGATTTAGCAATAATCAATTTAAACAGAGCCATCAAGCTCACATTTATGAAATGAACGAATCTTAGTATGTGTCTGTTGTTGGTGTTCCTGAATTTGGTATTTTAAATATTTATCCAATTTCCATCATAATTAGGAAAACAGGTGAATTAAAACATGATCAAAAATATAAAATCAACCATTTTTTGAAGTGAAAACTTCTTACGGCGCGCTACAAACAGGTTTTTCGTGGTCTGTGAATTGAATTCTAGCGTCACGCTCGGGAATGATAAGAAATTTTCGGCTAAACTCAAGAGTATGGTCGTTGGCCATGTAGATGCGTCAGCATTTGCTATTGATCATCTAGAATTCTAGAGGACCAATAGCAAATGCTGACGCATTCCGCTACTGCATTCATGCTGACGCGTCAGCGTTTCTAGATGGCCATGTTCATGGCCACGCCCTACGGTTACATCCGCGTAATTTCTAAAGTAAGTAATTTCAAATTCTGAGTTACTATAAGTTTTCACTTCTATCGGCACGGCAGTTACTATGACAGCCATTTTTATGATGTCTAGGTAACCTAAATAGGCTTGCGTTGATTCCTTGGAGTCATGCGCGGTCCGAGGGGGGGGTCACAGGGGACATGACCCCCCAAATCGTATACGTTAAACTAAAAATCTAAGAAAATTAAATATATCTAATAGTACATAGACGATTTTTTAACGCGGGAAAACAACTAGAACGGGAACTAAGCGGGTAAAATCGTGGGGGTCTACTAGTAAAGTATTTTTTACTCGATTTATTGTATTTCTACTTGTGACAAAATCTGAGGCTGCGTACTGGTGACCCCCTCCAAAAAAAGCTGGAACCGCGCCTGCCTGGAGATGAACGAAATGCTATCTACCTCTAGTTACATCCTCGTTCTATTAATCCTACTAATATTATAAATCCGAAAGTTTCAATGTTTAGTGTTCAATCACGTCATAATTTCTATGCGGATCGGGTTAAAATTTGAACATATCTAGTTCATTTATTTACCTATTCATTTATTAATTCAATGAGCACACAAAACAGAATGTAATAAACATAAACTATAACATAAGAGTATACTGTACAGAACTGTATTACATTCCAAACTATGGGCCTAGAAACAACAAGTTTTAAGGTTTTACACACTATCCGAAATATAAGCACAGTATCACTGCCAATGTATCTCTCTGTGTTCTTTAAATACTACACGCGTCGGCCATTAACAGACTTTATTGAAACATCAAAAAATTCAAATACCTATTCATGAACAATTCTCAAGAACCGAACGCAATAGAAAATACTCCATGTCTCGAAGAACGAGGTCAAATATATTTAAAACCATCAAGTGCGAAGGAGATAACAAATATGAAGTCATAAATATCGCACAGCTGGACATTCAAGGTACTTTTTTCTCGAAAAACGAATATCTGTAAATCCCTCACCAACTTAAAACTTGTGACGAAAAAAAAAGTTCGATTTTAGTCTGAAATACTCGTATTTAGACATAAGTACCTACATATTTATCACGAGAAAGCAACGTTGGGCAGCTTACAAGTGACGGCATAGTGTTGAGTCTTATTACTTTATACCCTTCTATCATCCTACATAGGTCTCCTGGTAGTTCATTTGACCCATAAATTTTGTTCACGGGCCTGTAGTCTAGGAGGACTAGGACATAAAAGTAGGAGCTATGTTTGTTTTATTTCAGAAAGAAAGACATAAGTACTTATAGCTAATATTTTTAAGTTTTTTTATTTAATTCAAAATGAAACTAGGATTTGAAGTCGGCTGAGTGCGAGAACTCGGATTGAATATTATTGTTTTACCATATTTTGAAGCATATCTAATATATAAAATTCTCGTGTCACAGTTTTCGTTGCCATACTCCTCCGAAACGGCTTGACCGATTTTGATGTCCACCCCTAAATATTTTATTTAATTTTTTAAACAACATTTTTAATTATTTTTTTTTGTGATACAACATACAAAAATACATACAATCCTCAATTTTCGCCCTTCTACGATCAACACTAATTTTTTAATAGCCATTTTAGTGATTTAATCATTTTTCCTCTCCGGTCGAAAACTGATCTATCGTCATTTAATTAGTTATCCCCGCCAGATGTCTACAGGTGTCACTTCTGACCCAGTAAACAGCACGATAATTTGGGGAACGCTAATCACGCTAATCTCGGGAACTACTGGACCGATTTAAAAAAATCGTTCACCGTTCTTTCATAGGTTCGTAATCCTTGAACGCTGTAGGTTATATATATGTAATACGGGCGAAGCTGGGGCGGGCCGCTAGTCTAATATATAAAATTCTCGTGTCACAGTTTTCGTTGCCATACTCCTCCGAAACGGCTTGACCGATTTTGATAAAAAATTTTGTGCTTATCCGGTATCTATGAGAATCGGCCAACACCTATTTTTCATCCCCTTAAATGTTAAGGGTAGTCCACCCCTAAATTTTTTTTTAATTTTTTAGACAACATTTTTAATTTCTATTTTTTTATGACACAACATACAAAAATACATACAATCCTCAATTTTCACCCTTCTACGATCAACCCTTATTTTTTAATAGCCATTTTAGTAATTTAATAATTTTTCCTCTCTGGTCGAAAACTGATCTATCGTCATTTAATGAGTTATCCCCGCCAGATGTCTACAGGTGTCACTTCTGACCCAGTAAACAGCACGATAATTTGGGGATCAAAAATTGAACACGCTAATCTCGGGAACTACTGGACCGATTTAAAAAAATCGTTCACCGTTCTTTCATAGATTCGTAATCCTTGAACGCTGTAGGTTATATATATGTAACACGGGCGAAGCCGGGGCGGGCCGCTAGTATGCATATATTTTCGCAATGAAGTCTTTCGTCAGAGAATTAAGTCACCGACATAGCTCGTAAGTTTTTGTAGCAAACTGAAGTAGCAATGGGCCGGTCACATCTTTCGCAGACCCTATAACTGTTGACCGTATGGGTGCTGGAATGGAGACCGTGAATCGGTACAAGTAGTATTTCTATAGCCTCAAGGAGTTTCTTGAGTGTAAAAACTATAAATAAATGTACTCAAGTACATACAATCAATTTTGCTAAAACAGGTATTTTCTGTTTCTGTAAATTATTTTTTATTTGTAACCTGACATTATAATATTTTAGTTTGACATGTAGATAACATTTACGCAATAAAGATTATGATTATTAGTGTAGGACGCCCTGAGACTAGATGGAGTGACGATATACGAAAGACGGCTGGTGGCGGTTGGAAGCGTAGGATCGGGCTGAGCGGCGATATAGGAGAGGCCTATGTCCAGGAGTGGACGAACACAGGCTGATGATGATGATATTTTGAACTCATCTTGGCCTAGTAATTAGGAGTAGTAATTGGCGAAAGTCCTATTCACTGTCATAAAGTCGTAGGTTCGAATCTCGCCTGCGCCTCTGAATATATATGTATAAAACAATAACACAATGTTTTTCCAAAAAAACATATTTTGACTTTCCTTTTTGGCATTTAAACCGACAGAACCACCAAACTGCCAACAAAACTATTTAAAAAAATACACATGTAAATAGACGTGTAATTCTGTTGTTATAAATAGTTTTGTTTGTTTTAATTTCCTCGCCGCATATTTAATAAAAACTTGTTCCAGCAGAATATTCTAGACCAATTTCCTAGGATCTCGACTAACGGCTCGGAACATAAATCCTATAAATCTTTAGGCCATTATAAATCAACCTCGCTGAGCGCAAAACTTATTTCAAAGAATATGAAAAAATAAATTTGTTTTAACAACGCGTAAAATTGCGGCAATATATTTTACTACATGTAGCTCGGCGAAAGAAATGGTTTGTTTTACATTTATTCTAATATTGATTTCAGGTAAGTTCACATTATTATTGTTGTAGTCGACAATCCGCCTGGATAGTTTGCCGGTTCTACCGCCAAGCAGTTATGTGCAAACATCACTCTGTTCCGGTTTAAAGGGCAATGTTTCCAGTGAAATTACAGGGGACAGGGACATATTACCTTTATTATTATTTATTTTAATCTATGGTTGACGACCGCAGTACAATGCTAATAGTTTGAACTCTTCGTGTTTCAACAGTTGCATGATACTGTGCTGTTTTGGGCTGGCGTATTGCTTACCAACAGGCACAAATCCTGCTCGTTCCGTTACTTTATATTTCAAAAAAGTGTATTATTTTGATCGGCTTCAGTACCGGATTAGCCATATAGCAAGAGTAGCAAATGCTACGGGCCCCGCTCAAACTGGAGGCCCCGCGCTCCGACGTGTCTGACTGTAAATATGTAGCGAAAATATCTTGCATAACTTGACCCTACCCTTCCTAATCCTAAGCAAACCAAGGGGCCCTTGACAGAAATTGCTACAGGCCCCGCGCTGGCTTAATCCGGCACTGATCGGCTTGTATAGAATTGTTTACATTTATATTCTATCTCACCTTCTATCTCTCTCTCTCTCTTTCCTCTATCGTCTCCGCTATTCTCTTTCTCATTCCATCTTATGGTTACCTGAAAGAGATCACTTTTATATAGGTATTCATCCATATAAAAATACCATTTTGGGTTATGTACGCTACAAAAACTCAAAAATTTGTGCATACTGCTACAATCCTAAAAAAAGAAATAAGTGCGTCAGCTAGATTGCTAAAAAATATTGTACACGTCATTTTTCTTTTGTTTGGCAAACAAAAAACGACGAAGATACAGTGCGACTGCCCTAGTGGCTTAGTTGGTAGTAGCTCTGCCTACGAAGCCGAGGGTCGTGGGTTCGATCCCCACCCAGTGCAAATATTTGTGTGATGAATTCAAATGTTTGCACTGTGTCTGGGTGTTTCTATGTATAATAAGTATGTATTTAAAACTATATAAGTATTATATCAGCTATCTGGCTGCCATATTACAAGCTTTGCTTAGTTTGGGGTCAGATGGTGTTGTGTGTGAATTGTCCACCAATATTTATTTATTTATTGTCCACCAATATGCTTGGAGGTTTCGCGTGACGTCACTTGTTGGTACGAGTTTTACCCACAAGTGACGTCACCGGCACGGAAGTTTGATGACCTTTATCTTTAACGGTTTTTTAACCCCCGACCAAAAAAAGGGGTGTTATAAGTTTGACGTCGATGTCTGTCTGTCTGTCTGTGTGTGTGTCTGTCTGTGGCACCGTAGAGCTCAAACGGATGGGTCGATTTCGATGCGGTTTTTTTTATTTGAAGGTTAATACCCGTGCGGATGTTCTTAGCTATGTTTGGTTAATATCGATTCAAAATGGCCGCCTCCACAAAATGGCGGACAAAATACTTCTTCACAACAATAGCGAAATACATTTCTTTGTTCACAACTCCCTTAATATGGGTATCAAATGAAAGGGCTTGACTAGTAGAACGTTATACAGATAATCCGAGATCCCAGGTTGTCGGTGGTTAATAAATTTTTTTAATTTTGTTCTTGTAATAATTTGATAAAACAAAAAATACGTGCCCCATATTTTAATTTGAATATTTGTGACATTAATTAGCTGAGTGACTTCATAGCGAAGTTCAAGAAGTATCTGCATATGATAACTTTTATTAAAGACAATGTGAAATCTTCATATTGAAGTGGTTACATATTTGAGCCCATTGAGGTTGAGACATTGGACCCGTGGGGGCCGGGAGCTAATCTCATCTTCAAAAACCTTTCCAAAACGCTGGCGTTTATTTGGTCCAACGCATAAGCATTGCCGTTCAGCGTGGTAATGCCACCAGCATGTTGGGCACGCTTCCCACTGGTAGTGGGCTTGAACATCTTGATTATCTGCAGACCTTCATTGGTCTATGGATAAATCAGGTGTGCTTATTGTAAGTACTTAGTTGGTTGGGTAGGTATCTAGTGTACTTATTTTAGTTTTGTTAATAAAGACATTAAAAAAATGTGAAATCAATTCTTACAGCTTTCGTAAAACTATCAGACGAAGTAAAAGTCGATTTGAGAGGGTCTCTAACCTTGGGGAAAGACGTAGTAAGTGCACTGAAGAGTTTTGTCGACGTTCAAAAGTTGAACGGGCGGAGGTCCTTTGGCGATAATGGTGATGGACCATATGATCAGGAGAAGGACACTGTAACTCTTTTAGTGCATTCCTCTTTCCTCTGCAGAGAAAATGAGTTCTGCAAGGGTAAGTACGACCATTTCTGTGAAGAGTTGAAATACGTAGGTATGAGTTTTTCAAGAAAGAAAAAATAGTTCTCAATATTGTAATCTTTTATGCTCCTTGGAAATGTCAATAATTAGAAGCATAAAAGAAAGGTCGTGATAACAATAAAAATGGGAGAATGTACAGGTACCTATATATCTGGAAATGTTTACGTTTGCTTCAAGATATTTTTCTTAGAAACTTGCAGTTAAGTATATTTGAAAAATCGACTGATGATACCTTATATATAATTTTTGACTCGAGATTATTTGAGCCATCAGAGCATGAAATCAATACACAACACAAACATGTTCTTTGTGCTAGTTAATATTTAGGTCATATACTATTATAGAAACAGGTCATATAACATTTTGCAGGATTTCGCGGTAGACTACTACATCAGTACATCATATCTATTACGAAATCGATTGAAAACATCTTCGAAAGTCTAATGAAAGACACGGATAAACCAACAGTCTCAGACAAAAATGGTTCCAATACCCTCGTTTTCGAGAAAGAACTTAAAAAGCTATTACGAGAAATAAAAAACATGCTGAAAACTGTAAATGAAAAAGCAACTGATGACAATAGAACTCGCATGTGGCTAGAAGTTCTGAAACGCATAAACGCTAAATTCCAAGATGCGGCTATCACTTTTCTGGACCATAGCTTAGAAGGCAACGTCGATGAAATAACTGTAGTTAAGAAGAAAGTTATCCAAACAATCATAGTAACTACAACGTCAATAGAGCTCAAATTTGAAACTAAAATCTGCAACTTATACAACACTTGTTCAAAGAGTCACCAGGTCACAGAAGCTTTGAACTCGCTCTTGAAGCAACTGAGCGCAGTCACAGAAGACGAAACCAAAGAATTCATTCGTGTGTTCTATGAGACATTGCCTGGAACAAATTTCTATTACAGAATAAGTGAAGTCACGGGTCATGAATTCCAAATGATTCTCCATGATATGGTATATTCTAATACCATACCTCCTAAAACTATTCTAGCAAATATACAAAGGATTGTTGAAGGCAGACTGAATGCAGTCACCACTAATAAAGAACGAAGAGATGAACCGGATAGAAAGGACTTGAAGCTAATTCATGTGATGTTGTCAGATATGGATAATTTTTACAGTAAGTATAAGGAACCGTTTTTCGGTTTCATGAAGGATTTCTACGACTGGACGAAAATGGGTGGGAAGTTTAATTCTAAGATGCGTCATGTTATGAAAGACTTGCAAAACAACTTGTCCAATGAAGCTGATGAACTAGTATTTAAACTGGTGAACGAAATGAGAGTGTTTCTGGAGGTGACCATAGACCCAAATTAATTTTTAAGTTTGTAAAATATCGTGTTTTATTTTAAACCACAAACACTTTAGACCTTGCCTAGCTTCCACATTTAAAGTAGGTACATAGTTTGAATTAGTTTTCTTAATTTGGGCGAAATTTCTCAAATTTATACAAAAATAACTACAGACTAATTACTGTTCCGTTAAGTATTCTGTTTTGAGAGCAAAGGTATGTGCTGATTAGTTACCCAAAGATTTTTAAAGCAGTCAGACCGATCCTCGATTTTGTTTTACGGCATCAGGAAGCCGTCTGAGTAACCCTTGCCTTTTTCAAAGAGAATGCACGCGCGCGATGGCTGCCCATTTGGCACTAAGTGCCAAACTCAGTCAGCACTCTCCTTGAAAAAGGCCGCCGGACGCGGCCGAAACTCGAGTCGGATTGACCGACCATATTACACGAGAGTTTCCCTTTTACCCAATTAAATATATGTAACTACGTTATTTTACGACTACGTTAATTTTAATACTACAATAATTTTATGTTTTCGTCATCCATATCCTACTAATGTCACTAAAATTATAAATGCAAAAGTTCGGATGTTTGATACTTTATTGCGTCGGAACGTCTGAAGGGAACAAGGTTTACCCTGATCCCTTCAGACGTTAAATTTAAATTAAATTAAATTTGGAACACACACAGTCTGGTGTAACACATAGGCTACTTTTCATTCAAATAACGGTGAAAATATAAATAAATAAATATAAATATTGGTGGACAATTCACACACAACACCATCTGACCCCAAACTAAGCTTGTACTATGGCGGGCAGATAGCTGATATAATACTTATATAGTTTTAAATACATAATTATTATAAACAGAAACACCCAGACACAGTGGCATGTGTTCATCACACAAATATTTGCACTGGGTGGGAATCGAACCCACGACCCTTGGCTTCTATTACTACGCAGGTACTAAAAAACTATCGCGACGTGCTTCTAATGTATAAATAAAGCTGTCTATTGACGTACTTAAATTTCCTAGAATCGTCTTCTGCATACACAACATAAATACTCTATCTTCAAAAGTCTTCCGTGTTGTCTCTTTACCTGAAAAATAACCATAACGAGTCTTAAAAGAAGCGTTTGTTCCACAGACAATTTTACAAGAACATTTTTCCTGCTTAAATATAACAAAGTGAAGTACTCTCGCGGCAAAGCGATGAAATTACTAAAACAATTTATTCATTGCAATTTTCTGCTTCAAGTTTTTTGCGACGTTAAGAAGCTGGGTTTCCGAGGCAATCAAGAGCATTCCCTCGGCTGTCTTGTTCATTCTATTTCGGTGTGTTTATTTGTTTTAGGTTTTAAAATTACTGACTGCGTTAATGAACAAGAATACCTTAAAATTAAAGAGACGGTCGTTTTCATGTTTTCTTGAATGTTTATCGTAAATATTTATTAACTTTAAAACTAATAGGACTCTTTGCAGAGTCAATCTGGGACAGTTCCACACCTTTGCCAGTTATTCTACAACCAAAAAATAATGTGAACACATTACTGAGTTCCCGTTTGAAGGGCAATGTTTCTAGTGAAATTACAGGGTAAAGAGATAAATCAGCTCTGAGCGACAAACGCAGTGCAGTATTAGGCCGGTTTTGGACTCTTCAGGCTCAAATAGGTGCGTGGCGCGATGTTATGTGCAGGCGCGCAGTTACCATCAGCGCATATGCTGCTCGTCCCGTCACTCTAAATTGTAAAAAAACAATTGCAATTAAAACATTTAACCTCCATAATATAATGCAAACTGTGCTCTTGAGAACAAAAAAATGTGAATCAACAATTTTATTTTTATTTTCGTAGAGTTTAATAATCCTGGTTTACATAGTCGTAGGTTAATGGGGATTTGGGGAGACTCGAGGAGAGTGGCACTTATCTTAGATAAACTCTGATTTTATTATAAAACATAGATTTCAATACTTTGATAGGTACTTTAAAAATATCAGTATCCATTCCTCGGCTTAGTGAAGGAAAACTTTAGAAAACTAGACCGCTGTCCACAGATAAAAACTACCTACGCCAATGGTGATGAGCTTTTCAGAAACTCAAACTTGGACGTAGTTTCTACTGAGTGTAAAATATCTGTACCTACTATAAGTTGGGTCTGTACTATATAAACTCTTATTGCCACGACTGTTCGATTCGTTAAAGATTTTACGCATCACGAATGAAAGCCGTAATAACTAGTGATAAGGTTAGAAATCGTAGAGCACGGATGTTGAAAGACGATAGTATCGCAACTCTTCCCAATGGTTGCTCATGGTACCGGCCCTGAAACCATATTCTTGAAGTCGCACGTCTGTGATCACGAGTGATTCGGCTTTGCATTATCGAATGTCGACGTATGACGTATGTCGACGTGTGTGTATGTCGTCGATGGATGTTTGCATCGTACCCAAACTATTCACCAAACATGTAACAAACATGAGAATTTCTATAGTATTTTTTTAATGTCTGAAATTCGTAGGTAATAGATAAAGAAGGCTTTCGTGTATTTTTCAGAAATACTCTAGGTATGTGCGTAAGTGTAGTCAAAAAGTTTAGGTTATTTGTTGCCTTCTGATCTAGCCTAAGGTGCGAACGGCAAAATAGTATTTTTTGCTATGAAAACTAACTTGGTTATTACACATTTTTATTAATTTTTGGGTTACTCACGTGTGATATGATCGGGCCAATACGACTAAAGTTTCAAATGAATTGGACGACCTTTCTCGAGGAAGGATGAACGCGCGAAACCGCTTTTCATTTTACACTCCAATGCTGAGATGAATCGACCATACCTATCACACGTAGCACGTAGCCCGTAACACGAGTAATCCGTCATTTTCAATTACAAGTTTGTTAAATTTGTTACGGTAATCATAATCATAATCATAATCATTTATTAATAACAACTGTTACACGTCAAGTATGATAATTATTATTCATAATTACAATAAATAATAAATTAAAAATGTACGATTACTTTGTACTGTGTTGTACTTATAGCATGATATTAAGTAATAATTTAATAGATACAATTCAAAATTGATAAAATAAATTACAAAAAATCACAATACATTAATTAATTAAAATAAATATTCATTGTCAACTTCGATACAAAAGAAATTTTGTCACTTAAAAAAGTAACAAAAAAAAAAACAAAAGTCAAAATTACAATTTACACTGAATGAATTCATCGTAGCTATAGAATGTCTGCTCGATAAGCCAACGTCTGAGCCGCGATTTAAAGCTCCCCATAGTAGGCGCAGCGGTGATGTCAACCGGGAGCTTGTTGTATACGGTCGGGCCCATCACGCGCGTGGACCTGGCCGACCGCTCCAACGTGCGCGGCACCTCCGACAGCTTGCCCTTACTGCGGGTTTCGTTGCACTGCGTCTTGTAAGAAGCTCGGTTTGATCTGACGTACACTGCGACTTGGAAAATAACTAGTGCGGGCAACGTCAAGATCCCGAGCCTCTTAAACAAGGGACGTGCAGATTCATCCTGCGGGGCTCCCACGATAGCGCGGACGGCGCGCTTCTGCAACGCGAACACGCGCCCGCGGTCGGCGGCCCGCCCGAACAACTCTGCTCCGTACTGTATCAGGGAATGGATCGTGGCGAAGTAACACGTCCTGGCCACGTCAGCTGGTACAATTTTGGCAATCCGACTCAACGCGAAACACGCACTTCCCAGTTTGCCGCATAATTTATTTATGTGGTGTTCCCATGTTAGACCACGATCAATGTCGAAGCCCAAGAAAGTGGTGACATCGGTTTGACTTATACTGCTTCCATCTAACAACACTACCAATCGTCGCGTCCTGTGTCCCGATAGGCAAAAATGAAGAAAGTGGGTTTTACTCAAATTTAGCGCGAGTCCATTTATATTAAACCATCGCGCCATTTGACCGGCCACTTCGTTCAGTTTTCGCTCTAAGAGATCGATAGAAGTTGCAGTAACAACGGCGGCAACGTCATCCGCGTACATAAAAATCTCAGCCGCCGTGACGGCACTCGGGAGATCGTTCAGGAGCAAGGAAAACAGTATATTGGAGATCGAGGACCCCTGAGCGACCCCCATCTCCGTGATCACGGCGTCTGACCTCTCCATGCCCCCGCAAGCGACCACCGTCTGGGTTCGGTCCAACAGAAGATCTGTCAGCAGGGGCGTGCGCCGCGCCGCCCACGCCGTAGTGCTGCATTTTTCAGCAAGTACGGCGCGGTCGGCGACGTCAAACGCCTTCGACAAATCACAGCAAATCATGGCTACTTGCTGTTTGTTTTCTCGGGCTTGCAGTACACGAGAAATTACGTCCCGGGTTAGTGACGTCGTCGAGTGGCCCTTTCGGTATGCGTGTTGTCGGTCGGAGAGCGCGGCAGTGGACGTTAGGAATTCAGTTAGTCGATCGCTAATTCCGTTCTCGAACACTTTTGCCACCGCCGGTATTATCGCGACGGGCCTGTAGCTGTCCACGCTATCACGACCACCTTTTCCCTTATACAGCGGAGAGATTTTGCTGAATTTCATCGCTGCTGGATAAGTTCCCTCTCTCATGCAACAGTTAAAACAATCTGCTAATATTGGAGCTAGTGAGTGAATCGCGGTTCTTACCAGCCTCATCGAGACTCCATAAATGTCTCTGGATGTTTTAGGTGGTATCCGGGTGGTTACGATACGCATTACCTCCTCCGCAGTAAACCGCGGCAAGCGCAGGGAGCGGTCGGCCGGCGGGCGCGCCGCGCGCAGGGCGGCGGTCGCGCGCGCGACGTCGGCGCGCGGCGCGCCGGCCGCGGCCGCTGCCCGCACGAATCGCGTGTTCATATCATCCAACGCAGCCTTTTTGGTTAAGAACCGGTGCCCGTCTGAGTCCTTCAGGACATCAACAAAGTCAAGGGAAGGAGCGTTATATTTCCCCCTTTCTTTGTTTACGATGGCCCATACCGACTTGGACTGATTATTACTATGTTTTAGCGCCTGAGTATAATACGCGGATTTTGCGTTCCTAGTTAATTTGCTATAATATTCATTCATGTCAGAAATCAGTGTCATTATAGAATTATGATTTGGATACATTTAGAGATATTTCGATAATGTCTAATAATAAAATTTTGTAGTTTTTGACATCGGGAGTTATCCACGATGAGTCAGCTTTTTTGTTAAACATTCTTTTGAATGGGAAACAAACGTCAATTTTATTTTTTATTATATTTATAACGGATGTCACTAATTTGTCCGCAGATTTATGTAATGACCGTATCTCGGCCCAATCAATGCTTTCTATGGCTAGTATGAAGTTATCCCAGTTTCCTGAGATAAACTTCGCCCGTATCGAGGAACTTGCGTTTGACTGCACTTACTGCTCGACACAGTGCATCTAATAGCGACATGATCGCTAAGATTAGTAACGACGGGCGCGGCTTCCACCAGGCATTCTGGTAACGTCGAATAAACATGGTCCAAACTCGTGGAGGAAGTACCGGTAGTGCGCGTCGGAAATCTACCTCATTTGTCATGTTATGGTCAACCAACAGCTTACTTAGCCGTTTTGAGTCACAATTAAAGTCGCCCAATGTATTTATGTTCATGTCGCCCACCACGATACAATCGATACTCAATTCATTGATTTTATCGAGCAGACGTTCTAGATTGTCCAAAAATAATCCATTACCAACCAAGTTAGTCCTGTATATACAGACAACGGTTAAGTTGTAGTCCATTAGATCGACAGCTGATATTTCGCAATGTTGTTCGCGTGACATTTTAACTAATGTTTGATTTTCAATGCACTTAGTGTCGTTTGTTACGTATATACAGGACCCACCATGCTGGATAGTTTGCCTACAAAAACTCGAAGCTAGCTTAAAGCCGTCGATTTGTACACATTTTATTTTATCGATCGTGAGCCAGTGCTCCGAGATTGCCAAAACATCGCACTTCATGTCACTTTTGAGTAATATTTCTAGTTTTCGTGTTTTTTCATCTGATGCTAAAGCACGAATGTTTTGGTGGCAAATCACTAAAGATTCTTGAGGTTCACGATCGATTCCACTGCTAATGGAAGAGGCAATCGTTGCTGTATAAATGCATTTGTTACGGCGCGAATTTTCAGTGTTTTTATTATTTAACCGCCACAGATTGGCTTGCATACTGCATTCCTCCGCGGCCGGGAGCCGCGCCGCTACTGCGGCTGGTCGCCGGCCGAGGCCCGCGCTCGAAAAATCCATTTGCTCACTCGCACGCCGGCGGGCCAGGAGCTCGCCGAGCTCATCCGTTCATACAAGCTTTCGGGCATCCCGATTATGAACGCGGAATGCCAGTTTGATTTCAGTTTCCTTTTTTTCAACATAATACTTATCGCACTGATGTATTTTATTAATATACTTCAATACATTTTGCGTGGTGGTTTCCGGTTTGAATTGCCACGCCTGAATGTATTTTAATCGTTCGACAGCTTGCAGTGCTTCGTCTGATTTTCCTGTTCCTGTGATTACTTCCCGTCTTTTCGGAGATTTTTTCCCTACCATGTGCCAATTGCCACTCGAGGAATCGTCGTGCACAACAATTTCCTCCGCAGGTTTCGTGACCACACACGGAGATTTTACCACTCCGGTCTTATTAGGAGGTACAACACTCGGTTGGTTTACGTGTGGTGTTTTGAGTTGGTCACAAAAAAGATGTCATCGGTTTTCCAGCTAGGCTAGGTGCTGGAAGGGTTTCCTTCCTCGGAGCTTGAGCATGCGCCAACGCTGTTGCAGCTTTTAAGCGCGCTTGGCGTGCTGGTCGCGCTGTTGGCTGCTGGCCCGGGGTCATATCACTTGTAGTACCCGCATTAATAAAAGTGTGTTTTGGGGACTTACCCTCTAGTACTTCTTTGATTGTCTTGATGATGTTGTGATATTGATCTGTTTTTGCTTCGTTTTTTATAATAATAGCTTCAATGGCGCTGACTTTCGAAGCAAGCTCTGTCACAGCTTTCATCACGTCACGTAAAGTAGGTTCAGTATGCTTTTGAGCCATTTTAATATTTTTATGAATTAAAACGCGGGACCAATAGCAACTGTCTCGCATGCACGTCACGAATTGTAAGGGATACTGCTTTTTTTAATTAATATAAGTAGAAACTGACAACAAACTATCATAATCTGAGAAAACCCTTAAAAACACGCCTACAAAAGATGTAAGCGTGTGGTTCCCGAAATAGGAACCTTTGGTCAGTGAGAAAACTGGGACGCACGTCGGTAGGATCCCTCAAAGTTTCTGAAACTAGGTAATAAAAAGTTTAGGGCTGTGGTCCGAGTTCGCAGTGGCTTTATTTGTAGTTGCCTACACGCAGAATAATATTCGTATCGTGAAAGTCGAAAACGGGAAAGATGTATAATCAAACCAAGTGGAAAATTATAGGAAATTACCACTGTTTTTATAAGATGTCTCAAGGAGGCCCAATTATTATTCTTAAGGGGATTATATTTCTACTCGGAATGTTTCACGGAACAAATATCGAATTCCAAGAAAAAAACAATCCAATTTTCGAATCAGTTGATTTTCTGTGAAGAGTTTTTTTTATATTCAATTTTAATTGCATTATTAGTACCTAAGTATAATAGTTTAAGAACGTTACTACATTTATAGGCGTAAGGCTTTCACTTTCAGAAAATAAATACTTCGAGAAATTTATTTCAGTTCTATGAAAAATATGATAGAGGAATTGGTACTCCTACTTAGTCATACGTATAATGTGCTTTCGAGTTTAGCAGAGATATATCTATAAATACTCCATTTATTTACAAATCCAAATCACAAATATCACAATCTTCTTACCGAAATAGGAAAATCGCGCATCTCCAAAATAACAAAATAAGCTGCCGCCTACTGTGGAACCTTTCGCGTTCTCTCTAGAAATTGCAATTTACAGATAAGACAGTATTTTTAGCATCATATTTTATAAGTAATTATTTATTTGTATAATAACACCAAATTATCGAAACCCTGAATGGATCTAATGGTGAGACGATTTTCTTAGCATTCCATGGATTCACCGTGCGGGTGCCGGGTCCATCGTGTGGCAGAGAGAGAAAAACCGAGTAGACCCCGAGACTTGTGACTCGGGCGTAGGTTTAAGGGGCCCCTTTCGGACACTCACCTTCACCACTCGTTTTTCTCTCCCTTCCCAGCCAAATCTGATATGAGCCTACTAGTGCAGCTTTAGATACTCGTTCTAGTATAGAACTTACTGCACTTCTGGATAAGCCAAGGTCTTTCAGCAGGTTATAGAGATTTTGCTGGTATACCTCTCGCTCCCACTTCTACAGCGTATAAACTAACTACATAGCCGTTTTTGTTAATTCGTTTAGGAGGTCGTAATACTTATTTTGTTTCATCGCGTGGTCTTTAGGTATATTAGTTTCCCACGGTACGGTAAGTTCTACGAGGACTATGCGTTTCGTAGCTCTAGAAAAAAGGAAAATGTCCGGTCTGGATGACGAAACACCCACATCCTCTGGGATCCTGTAGTGCATTTCATACGTGTCCATTAAAATAGTCCAATCAGGCGCTGTACCCAGGATTGAGTAAGGCTTGTGCCTGGAGTTTGAAGTTTTGAGCCTTCTTTTACAAAGTTAATTTGTCTTTTGCTTGTCGTCAATCCCTTTTGGGCTCTAGCTACTGAAAGGCTCATGGCTTCACGTATGATTTAAAGTACTCTGTCATGGCGTGTAACGTTACATATTGGCTTTAAACAATATGTAAGCGTACATTTCCTATTAAAATCATCATTCATGAGACTAGAAATGTATGTACTTACATAGTGAATTTTCATACAACTAATATCTGTTCTATCGTGTCCTCACGATAAAGCATATTTTTCTGATCATAATATTAGTATTCTGCATGTATTATTTCTATTTTAAACTGTAGAAAACTACGTTTTTCTGAAAATTTTATTTATTTACTTCATGTCATAATATTGCAAAACATTCACTATTGCTTAGCAACCTCTATCATTTTCATAAGGTTGAATAGTTTTTAGGTCTAATTCTCTCTGGCCGCTAATTATAAAATAAACTGTCTCTCATTTTAGATTTGAATACCATTATTAGAATACCAAGTCTTCTTGTAAAAGCTAGGAACTGAGATGGGCAGTCAACATTTGGATCTCAAAGAAGAAGCATCACAAGATACCCTGAAAGGTGCAACGTGGAAATAGGACTGCTGTGGGCTACTATCGTTGTTGATCCCTGCTGCGAGCCACTGATGTTGTGGACTGCTGTGGGATACTACTGCTGCTGATTCCTGCTGCGAGCCACTGATGTTGTGGACTGCTGTGGGCTATTACCACTGCTGATTCCTGCTGCGAGCCACTGATGTTGTGGACTGCTGTGGGATACTACTGCTGCTGATTCCTGCTGCGAGCCACTGATGTTGTGGACTGCTGTGGGCTATTACCACTGCTGATTCCTGCTGCGAGCCACTGATGTTGTGGACTGCTGTGGGCTACTACCGCTGTTGATCCCTGCTGTGAGCCACTGAACTCTACCGTGGGCTACTGATCCTGTTGTGGGCTGCTGATCCCTGCTGCGAGCCACGGAATCCTACCATTCTACCGTTCAAACCCTCTCAGTTCCTGTTTTTTTTTTTTTTTTTTATTTTTAAGTTACGTCTGTTTTAATTTTTATTTTCATTCCTTTCATCTTTTTTTTTAAAAATATACTTGTTTCCTCAACCTTTTTCATTTATACCCATCCCTATCCAGACTTTTGTGTTCACCCTAACGTGACATTTGGCGCCCAACTTTTCAAAAAGAACCCCTGACCCCTCAATCCCTGATACTCTTCTAAATTCTAAAAATAATACTACCACTAGTATATATATATCTTTCCTTTTCGGCACTTTTGGGTAACAACTTCCCTCTTTATATAATCCCTCATGGCCATCATGGTCATTTACTCTTCTAAATTCTAAAATAATACTACCACTAGTTTATATATCTTTTCTTTTCGGCACTCTTTGGTTAATAACTTCTCTCCTCACCTCAACCCTAATGGTCCTCATAGTCTCTCTTCATCTAAACCCTCATGATCCTCATTCTTTTCTTAATTTCTTCTCGCCTCATCTAAACCTTCATGGACATTTACATCAACTATTCATGGTCTTTTCTTTTTCTTAATTGTTTAATGAGCTCTAAACTCATTAACAATCTTAACCAATGAGTCTTAACTCTTGGAATTTTTATACTATGAGCCCTAAACTCATATTCTTATCTTGAACCCTACCGTTCAAGATATCTTTTGAGCTCTACCGCTCATGTTAGCTTTTGAGCCCTACCGCTCATGCTTCTTCTCCTTATAAAGAGCGGATGATAACTCTTTAAATAAGCCTACTATTATCGACCCCTTATGTTCATCCTTTTTATCATTCTTATTTTCTTCTCTCCATGGAGCGGATGATAACTCCTTAAATAAGCCGACTATTGGAGCGGTTGATGACTCCTTAAATAAGCCTGCCATCACCGAGAGTGTATGCTTTGAGTGTTCGTCATTGAATGTGAACTTACACCCAAACAGAATGGAAGTGATGAATAAAAGATTTGAAAGGTGAATGGATTTATGGTTGTGTGAAGGCAATACCTCTCTTAAACCCTTTAGAACTTCTTTCCAAATTTTACCGAAGCGTAAAATTTCCGCAGTCGGGGGGAATAATGTAACGTTACATATTGGCTTTAAACAATATGTAAGCGTACATTTCTATTAAAATCATCATTCATGAGACTAGAAATGTATGTACTTACATAGTGAATTTTCATACAACTAATATCTGTTCTATCGTGTCCTCACGATAAAGCATATTTTTCTGATCATAATATTAGTATTCTGCATGTATTATTTCTATTTTAAACTGTAGAAAACTACGTTTTTCTGAAAATTTTATTTATTTACTTCATGTCATAATATTGCAAAACATTCACTATTGCTTAGCAACCTCTATCATTTTCATAAGGTTGAATAGTTTTAGGTCTAATTCTCTGGCCGCTAATTATAAAATAAACTGTCTCTCATTTTAGATTTGAATACCATTATTAGAATACCAAGTCTTCTTGTAAAAGCTAGGAACTGAGATGGGCAGTCAACATTTGGATCTCAAAGAAGAAGCATCACAAGATACCCTGAAAGGTGCAACGTGGAAATAGGACTGCTGTGGGCTACTATCGTTGTTGATCCCTGCTGCGAGCCACTGATGTTGTGGACTGCTGTGGGATACTACTGCTGCTGATTCCTGCTGCGAGCCACTGATGTTGTGGACTGCTGTGGGCTATTACCACTGCTGATTCCTGCTGCGAGCCACTGATGTTGTGGACTGCTGTGGGATACTACTGCTGCTGATTCCTGCTGCGAGCCACTGATGTTGTGGACTGCTGTGGGCTATTACCACTGCTGATTCCTGCTGCGAGCCACTGATGTTGTGGACTGCTGTGGGCTACTACCGCTGTTGATCCCTGCTGTGAGCCACTGAACTCTACCGTGGGCTACTGATCCTGTTGTGGGCTGCTGATCCCTGCTGCGAGCCACGGAATCCTACCATTCTACCGTTCAAACCCTCTCAGTTCCTTTTTTTTTTTTTTTTTTAAGTTACGTCTGTTTTAATTTTTATTTTCATTCCTTTCATCTTTTTTTATAAAAATATACTTGTTTCCTCAACCTTTTTCATTTATACCCATCCCTATCCAGACTTTTGTGTTCACCCTAACGTGACAGGCGCCGCGAGTAATGACCCCCATTAAGGAGCACCTTGCATCCCACCAATATATGCCTTGCTGTACATATCGCCTCTCCACAAGTATAGCAACATTTTTCAGAGGCTTTTCCCCACCTTACCAAGTTACTCTGGTCAGGAGGGTCATTTGGAATGCATTTAGATAAAATTTTAATAAGGCAGGAGACCAGTCACAGATCAAGGTGCGCCACTTTAGAGCTAATGGGATACAGAACTCACCTATGGTTAACCACTCACTTTGCATTTCTAAATTCATAGCGTGCACTTTGTAACCGTCATTTTCGTCTTGTTGTAGAAAGGTTTTTACCATGTCTCGGTCTTCCCTTTTCTTTCTCGCACCCAACCCAGTAGTATTTACTTGTGCACCTGCCATAAATTGTTTATGGAATTGAAGTATAGATTCCAGGTCTGAAGCAGTTTTTTCTTTAGGGAGAGATGTACTCGTAATTAATTCGTCTTGTGACTTTCCCAAAACATGCGTTTTTGTAACTCTTAGGTGTTTGTAAAGTTCAGACGGTTTCTTTAGTTTCAGCCCAAAACTATTGTGATCCCTAAAAATAGTAGAGGGATCAGCCGGATGTGCCAATCCGAACCATGACTTCAATATCTTTATGACATTGGCATCTAGCTTTGCCAGGAGAGTTTTACCGACTTTGCTGCAACCATGGACGTTTAAAAAAGTAAGACGTAGTCTCGCCAAAACAAAAGTGTGTCCATCGAGTCGGCCAATATGCACGTGTGCGCTGTCACATACAGGCTAACACGCAACATCACAACATCAGTAGGTCATTAATTACACGCGCTACTTGTGTATATGTGTGCGTGTCAGCCTATCAATGATAACCTGACAACGCTGCAACGCACACGTGCAAATGTGGCCGACTCTAATGACACAGTTTTTATTTTAGCGGGACTACGTCCGACTTTTTTATACATCCATGGCTGCAACGTAGCATTTTACAAGCAGTCCACTAAATTAAATGTTTCCACTGTTGGGTCTCGGGGCCTTCGCTCGCAATGAGAGAGGTAAGGAAAAAGAACCCACGTCTCTGGCCTAGTGCGGGTTGGCCGATAAACCATAGCCTGGAAATATTCTTGTCAATACCCTCACGAAAACGACCAAAAAAGCCAGTGGTACATCTTGGAAAAATATCGTTTCATATCGTCTATTAATCGTGTATATGTTATACTACTCTGTGTAAAAAGTATCGGGAATATGTCAATAAAAAGACCCGTGTAAAAGAGGTCGTTCTAATTTTTTTACTGCATGTTGGTGGCACTCACGGACGGAGCTAACACAAAGAGGAGCTGCCTGCAACTGTGCACTGTGATATTCAACTAGGTCCGTAAACGTAAGAAATATCCAGGGCCGCATTCAGAATTAAATTATTTTACCAACTAATTTTATATGTTCGTTTCAGATTTCCATCCGATGATAATTTAAAACAGCAATGGATTACAAAACTTAACTTGATAAACTTAATTATAAAACTTAACTTAATACATTGTAATAATGTAATAAAATAAGAGCCATTGATAAGTTATTGATAAATGATAATTATATAAAAAGGATTATTTATTTAAAACGTCGTGTACAAAGACTCTAAGGGTTAAGATTTTGAACGATTTAATTTAATGTAAATTTATTTATGGCAGATTAAAAACAATGATGTTATTACAAACACAATTTTATTCAAAAAAATTCAATTACTTGTAAAAATAATAGTTTTGGTTAAGGCCAGGTATTTTTGTCAAAGTAAGCATTTAACGCTGTCTTGTTCTCGCGACCGTCACCGAACGCGGAATCGGTGCCACAGTGCAGAAATAACATTAAAATATTGGACTATGTAATTTAAACTCATTTTTGTTCAAGATTTGTTTATGTTTGTTTGTTTATGATAAGAGTTTTGTTGCTATATAAACGAGAAATGTTAAATTTATCTATACTCGTAGGTATACAAAACTCAACCTTTTCTTTTTTGATCACACTATAAGTTGAGAACGGCTTTTCCAATTTCATGCATCTTTTTAAAATGTTTCCTAATAATTCACAAGTTTGTCAAAAATTTAAAAAAATGTGCTGAAACGTAATGAAAGGCCAGTAAAAATAGAAGGTTTTTTGGTCAACTTTGCACTAAATTTCAAAACCAATTTTTTTCTATGAGGTAAAGATCACTTACTGAGCATAAAATTACAAAATGCTCACAGATCCAGGTAGAGCTTCAAACGCCAATTGAAAAAAAAAACTGTTTTAACCGATATTTCGGAAACTGTATATTTTGACAATAATTGTAGAAAATAAAAATTTGCATCTTTTGTTGCTAGTAAACTTTTGTAAAACTTACCGTTTACGATTTATAACCCATTTAATGATACGGTTGCGATGATGCCAATAATAGTGGATGAAAATGATGTGGTCTACGATGGAACTTGCTTCTCTAATAGAAACAAACACAGTGTACCTCGTAACCCCAAGGTTCGAACCTTCGATAAAAACCCACTGGCAATGCGTTTCACAGCTTAGTTGTTCTTATTACAAAAGTAGAGACCAAACTCTTCGTTCAACTCTTTAATCATGATGGTGAACGGTGCTGTTTATTCGAGCAACGATCAATGTGATAGAATAACTTTAATTTAAAAACCCCGACTACAAAAAAAACTACACGTAAAAAAATATTACCCACTATCTAAGGACACTTTGGCGAATGAGACTAGTCTTAGAATATCTTAGTTACCAAAATTCATCCAGCCGTTTGGAAGATATGTGGAAATAAAAGTTTTACAAACATAAAGATACGCGCGAAAAACATAACCCTTCTTCCATTCCGGTAAAAAGAGACATGTTTATGCTACTGGGAACAGAATTCACACCTTTTTTTTTTACATTGTTGTCATTAAATTGGACATAATAAATCGTAATCGGTAAGTTCGAAAAAAAAGTTTACTGGCAACAAAAGATGGGAAATTTTATTTTCTATGATAATTTTTTTATTTTAATTTCAATAATAATAGGCTTTATAACTTTTTCGGAATATCGGCCAAAAACGTTTTTTCGAGCTGGCGCTTGAAGCTCACCTGAATTTGTCATTATTTTGTAATTTTATGCTCAGGAAATGATTCTAAACCTTATATAAAAATACGAATCGGAAATTTAGTACAGAGTTAAATTCTACGAGTAATTTTACTACCTAAAAGACTTCTTATCAAATTTGGTCGAGTGTCTAAATTTCATTTTAAATAAGTTTTAAATGAACGAAGTTGGGTTTTTAGGGATTCGTTGACAAATTTTAAAATATACGTTATGTCTGTCCATCAGTATGTGACAGCCATTTTTCTCCGAAACTATAAGAAGTATACTAATAAAACTTGGTACACTCCGCGAGGTATAAGCTGAGCTTTGCATTAGTGTGAGTGATCACCAATCAGGCAGGAGCTTGAAATTTTGTCCGCGAGGTATAGGCTGAGCTTTGCATTAGTGTGGTGATCACCAATCAGGCAGGAGCGCGGCGAGACAGAATGGCGCCGCACCTAAGGCCGGTTGTCACACCTACACTATCCATGTACACTCACACAAATGCAAAGCTCAGCTTATGCCTGCGGAGTGTAAGTACATGTATTCTATGAACAATATTAACATTTTCATACAAAAAAAGAAAAAACAATAAATTTTGGTGGTGTCACAAATTTGGAAAAGAAATAAAAAAAAAATCTATCAAAACCATACGTGTATCTATGGATAGGTGTTCAAAAATTGTATTGAAGTTCCTAACATTTTTTTTCTAAACTGAATAGTTTGCGCGCGAGTCTCTTCCAAAGTGGTAAAATGTGTATGTGAGGACTTTTCTTCCAAGTACTAAGTACCTTACTACCAAAGAATTTACCTAAATGGCATATAAATGCAAGTTAGATATCATTTATAATTTATGATACCTAACTTGCATTTATATTAGGGGGATTTACGCAGGGAATTTCTCCCCTCTCATTATTTCCTTATCCCGATCTCTGATTTGACGGACGAATATTTTACCGATACTTATCTATTTTCCATTGCATCCGCATTGAATTTTTTACTGATGTGTTACCGACGTCAGTTTTTTGAGACTCCCCTATTGGTCTACAGCATAAAGTAAACAGCGTACAAATTAGTATCAGCGTCTATTTGCAATTTCAATGAAAACGGTATCAAAAATCAAGATCACAGCGTGCTTCACTTGTAATGCCTACTGATATTGTTATACTGTGGCACTATGATCGTAATATTTAAAATTTATTGGTTGTCAAAATTGCAAAATCAAGCACAGGCCCGTCGTCCGTGAGCGCCGAAACGCGACTGATCAGGCCTGCCGAACGGCGCGCTATATATATGGTAGATATTAAAACATAGTGAATAACTGATACTTTTTATCAAGTCAAACTCTGCGAATGCATCTATAACTTTTTAGTGGCTTTCGTTGCGTACAAAAATTTAGTAAAAAAATTCATTAGTTTAGTCATAAACTTGAAAAAACTTTTTGAAAAGGGGTAACTTTGGGATTTTTTTCTATCATGTAAAATTAATTAAATCGTGTTATTGACTGCGACTTGCACTAGATTAAATCCTTAACTAATAATTATATTTTTTTCAGAGTTTAAAACACTATTTTAAAGGTCTTAAAGTGGTTTTAAAAATTCAAAATTACGGCCTACACGCCCTTAATTCGTCGTATAGATATTTACGCACATACGCACGTATATTATTCTAGTTTTGTGTAGTTTGGGATTGAACTTTCCAGCAAATTCACTATTTCTGTTGAGTTTAGCTCTTACTTCGATAATTCAGTTCAAAGCAAATAATTATAAAAGAGTGGAGCCTTATGTGGTCGTCTTCTGTGTGAGTGAGAGATAAGATAGATCTACAACTAAAGTAATGAGGCATTTACAGCAGTTCTCTAACGAAATGAAACATTGGCGCCACGCGGCACCTATGACGAAATTGAGAACTATCTTTGACGAAAGTTATAAAATACTTATATTTACTTCTTGAAAACATTGCACCTTAGATAAGTATGTACTTAAATAGTCATCTACTCATCCAAACAAACAGACACAAATCACACACGCACTCACTATTACTCACAAAAGTGCATACCTATGCAAATTTTTAAAATTTAACAATATCCTTGTTTTTATCCCGATACAACATTGCAAACCAAATTATCGTCTTTATTAGTTTTTGTCTATTTGTTTTGTTTTGTATAGATTATCCCAATGTAACTCGAGCTCCGAAATGTCTGATAAAGGTACTACAAGGTACCCCCCCAGAGCCTAGTGTGGGCAAGGGCGGATCCAGCTTTGGCTCAAGGGGGGGGTCACATGACTCCAGAAGGGAGGGGGGGGGTAACATAGTCGTAGACAAGTCATACAACTGTGCGATTAGTAAGTTATCATCATCATCATCAGCCGCAAGACGTCCACTGCTGAACATAGGCCACCGCCCTAGATTTCCACAACGAACGGTTTCCTGAACGCGCAACCTGCAACCAGCGGTTTCCAGTGACCTTTGTGAAGTCATCTGTCCATCTAGTGGGAGGCCGTCCAACACCGCGTCTTCCGGTACATGGTCGCCACTCGAGAACCTTTCTTCCCCATCGGTTGTCAGTTCTGCAAGCGATGTGGCCTGCCCATTGCCACTTCAGCTTACTTACTATTTGAGCTATGTCGGCTACTTTTGTTTTTTTACGAATATTCCCTTACGGATTCTGTGGCGCAAAGAGACTCCGAGCATACGAGGGTCTCGCGGGGAAAAAAATGGTGGCCTCGTTCTTTGGAAGGATAGGTCATTTCGCAACAATTATGTTAGAGGATCAAAAAACAGTTTCTGCAGAATGGTACACTATCAATTGTTTGCCACTTGTCTTGGAAAAAGTTCGAGAGAAACGACCTCGCAGTAGGATCCTCCTTCACCACGACGACGCCTCATCCACACCGCCAAGCGAACGATCGACTATTTGGCGACATCAAACGTTGAATTACTGGGTCACCTGCCGTATAGCCCCGACCTCGCGCCTTGTGATTTTTATTTATTTTCAAAAATTAAAGAAAAACTTAAAGGAAAGCGGTTTATGAATGCTGAAGAAGCGGTGGCTGCGTATCGCGATGCCATTGAAGAGACCCTTAAGGACGAGTGGGCAAAGTGCTTTTCCCAGTGGTTCCATCGCATGCAGCGGTGTATTGACGTGAATGGACAATATTTTGAAAAGATATAATAAAACTATTTTCACAAAAAATTAAACCGACTTCAACATCACAAATAGGCACTCAAAAGCGAAAAATAATTTAATATAGGTAATTATTATAACCGCTACTCACTTATCCATATGAAGTCGGTGCCAGTCTAGTTAAAAAGCTAGTAGATATACTATGTACGAGGTAGTAAGTAGGCATAGGTAAGTAGTATCTATCTACTACCTGTTAGACTTGGCTGGCACCGACTTCATATAGATGAGTGAGTAGCGGTTATAATTATTACCTATATTAAATATTTTCGCTTTTGAGTGCCTATTTGTGGTGTTGAAGTCGGTTTAATTTTTGTAAAAAATTGTTTATTTTACCCTTTTTAGTGCTAAACAAGTTTTCACTAATGCATTTACACGATTTCGTGTTGAGATCTCAATACATGAATTAAACCCTGGGTAGTTCCTGTAAGCCGTTAAGAAATTCCCTTGACTGTCCTTTATCTTCATCATCAGACCACTAATGACAGTCACAACCCATCTATGTAAAAAGTTCTCATCAATACAAATTCATTGAGCCCAAACACAAGGTAACTACTATGTACCGTCGAGGAGTTCCCTCGACCGTCTTCCCGCTCCCTCATCAGATCGACTCCAGACCATCTTTAAATTATACTGCTTTAAAATGCTTAAGCAAAAACTTAACTAGAACGCACTAGTCATCTTTACAATTTTCGAAAGTTATCCTCGATTTCTCTAGGATACCATCATCAGATCCTGGTTTCCTTATCATGGTACCACCCTGGGAATATCTCTTTTACAACAAAAAAAGAATCATCAAAATCGGTTCATAAACGACGAAGTTATCCGCGAACACACATAAAAAAAAAAACATACATACGGTCGAATTGAGAAACCTCCTTTTTTGAAGTCGGTTAAAAACTAATAACTGGCTAATGTAATCAGTTTTTGATTTTCTAAGAACTTTCAGTTTGACCCTCGTATACAAGAAGGTGAAGAATAAATTTAAAAAAAATTACGCGGGTCGGAAATAAGTTTTGACTAGCAAAGTTTTTAGTATGTGCTATTTATTTATTTTATAAGTATTGCGCTAAAAATGCATATAAATGTTGTGTTATAGTGTATGTCTAAGTGCTGTGATGAAAATAGATATGATTTTGTGTGTTTACGTAGTGTAAGTGCTGTGATAAAACAGTAATACGAGTATATTACAACAAAAACTTTTTTCCAATGGATGTGCATAGCAAATTTAATATTTCGTGACAAGTTCAATTAATGTGGTAAGAAACTAATTTCGCGATAAAAAGACATAAATATAATAAAGACAGAGACTATATTATCTTTCTCGCTTTGACGCGCTTGTTCACTGTATTTTGTTTCTCGCTCTAGTGTCCCGAGTTTACCCGAAAATCTCTTATCATACCCGAGCGTGACGCTAAAATTCAATTCACAGACCACGAAAAATCTGTGAAGGCGTGCCAAAAGCAGTTTTCACTTCAACAACTTTTTAGTTTTAGTTCTAAGTATCCCCAAAATTAATTGTTTTTAAAATATTTTTATAAAAATCTTAATGGGGTTTATAGAATACATCTAGGTACTTACCAAGTTTCTACAGTGTAGTTATCATAGTTTCGGCAAAATGTGTTTCTGACATACGGACGGACGGACAGACAGACAGACTGACTGACATGAGGAATCTATAAGGGTTCCGTTTTTACGTTTTACGGAATCCTAAAAAGAATAAAAATTTTTTTAAACCAAATTATAAAAAAATATAACCGTATTATCTTGAGTTGCAATAAGATGGACGATGTAGCTATATTAGTTAGGTATTGAATATAATAATATTACTTGAACTTTAAATTATGTATACAAATATAATTAAAGTAGGGGGCGGCGAATTTTCGGTCGGCCCCGGGCGGCAAAACCCCACGCTACGCCACTGTGTTTTGTTGTACCAATCGTAAGCAGATGACTGCGACAAAAGTATGATACTTCCACAAGAGCGACAACACAAGAGCGAAGACCGGCGCCTCTACCGCCTAAATAAATCGGCTATGGCTTTCCTATTGCTGTCTCTATCATTTCAAGCGAGAAGAAAAGAGAGAGCAATGAGACATCTAAGACATTTTTAGTTAGGCGGTAAAAGTTTTCAATGTAAAGTGTTTGTTCTAACTCTACACGCAGTACGAGTATAATTGCACTCGCTAAAAATCCGCTAATTAAATAATGTTTTTTTCTTTTAATATTTTATATTTATTCTGATATACATTAGGTATTAGGTACAAAGTTTTTAAAATTGTATTATTATCTAACTAGGAAATAATGAGCCTCTGGATCTGTGGGAGAAAGCTGCTATTTGATACAATCAATGCTCCCACCGATCCGGAGTACCTTTGAGGTACTACTACATTTAATCTAATTTATTAAAATACTAAGTAACTTAGTCTGATCAGCATATTACAAATATGTTATTTTTTTTCAATTTACAATTGTGAGAATTTAAAAGGAGAACTATATTTTTTTTTCATAATATGACGTCAACTTTGCATTGCAAGGATTTTTATAGCGATTGCATTTCATAGAACTATGACAGATACTACCATAGCTCTATGAATCTTAATACAGTGTTTAAAAGTGAGTCAAAAACAGCGTTAGCTCTTCGAACCGCTCCTCCGCGATAGCTGAAGAGCGAGCGAAGCAGATTTGAACCAATGAGATCAAATCCTTATCGGCTATTCAGTCGAGTCAGTTACGACTTTCCTCTCCTGAGAGCAATCGTACAAACAGAGTTGAAAAAGGTCCCTTGGTGCAGTAACAACTTCGATACCGCCAGCTATTTTTTCTTGTGGCGCCATCTAGGTTGATCTTAGAGTACTAATAATATGACTCATTGTAAATTCCTTGGTAGAGTAGAGTTATAGCGATCGATAGACATTCGAACTTTAACATTTTTAATATTTTAGTAGGATTTCACAGATTTCTAAACAGATGAAACCTTCGTGAACGACACTGTGAGGCCAGTCATTAGTTATGTATGCGTGACAGCTCTCACAGACGTTGTCAAATTACTCACGTTGGTGTTCGTGTAATGTTCCCAGTCTTAAGAAAAAGTCCCACTATTGTTGAGACGATTTTCTTAGCATTCCATGGATTCACCGTGCGGGTGCCGGGTCCATCGTGTGGCAGAGAGAAAACCCGAGTAGTTCCCGAGACTTGTGACTCGGGCGTAGGTTTAAGGGGCCCCTTTCTGACGTACATCAACATTCACCTTCACTACTTGTCTTTCTCTCCCTGCCCAGCCAAATCTGATATGAGCCTACTAGTGCAGCTTTAGATACTCGTTCTAGTATAGAACTTACTGCACTTCTGGATAAGCCAAGGTCTTTCAGCAGGTTATAGAGATTTTGCTGGTATACCTCTCGCTCCCACTTCTACAGCGTATAAACTAACTACATAGCCGTTTTTGTTAATTCGTTTAGGAGGTCGTAATACTTATTTTGTTTCATCGCGTGGTCTTTAGGTACTTATATTAGTTTCCCACGGTACGGTAAGTTCTACAAGGACTATGCCTTTTGTAGCTCTAGAAAAAAGGAAAATGTCTGAATGTCTGGATGATGAAACACCCACATCCTCTGGGATTTTGTAGTGCTTTTCATACGTGTCCATTAAAATAGTCCAATCAGGTGCTGTACCCAGGATTGAGTAAGGCTTGTTCCTGGAGTTTGATGTTGAGCCTTCTTTCTTTTACAAAGTTAATTTGTCTTTTGTTTGTCGTCAATCCCTTTTGGGCTCTAGCTACTGAAAGGCTCATGGCTTCACGTATGATTTCAAGTACTCTGTCATGGCGCCGTGAGTAATGACCCCCATTAAGGAGCACCTTGCATCCCACCAATATGTGTTGTTAAGCTTTGGAATTTTTACGTATAATAAACGCATAAAACATTATTTTTAAATAATTTATTATTACACCGATAATATATAATGCAAGGATTTCTTATTAATAACTTGCTCCACAAAAAAGGAGACAGAAACGTAATTGAAAATTATAGACTTATTAGCCTCATGTCAAACATTTACAATTTTTTTTCAAAGCTGATCCTAAATAGAATGTCAAGGACTATAGATAAAGAACAGCCTATTGAACAAGCTGGTTTTAGAGCAGGGTTTTCAACTATTGATCATATGCATGTATTAAAACAGTTAATAGAAAAATCTCAAGAGTATGGGAAAGACATTGCATTTGTCGACTACAATAAAGCTTTCGACTCAATCAAACACAATCTGCTCTGGGAGGCTCTAATTCAACAAGGAGTAAGAAAGAAATATGTTCGTATTATTAAAAATATATATGCTGACAGCACTGCACAGATCAAGTTAGAATCCACAGGTCATAGACGAGACGTTTTATAACGGCGAGGATTTGTTCTTGGCATCGATTCACATTTAAATAAAAAAAATAACGATTATAAAAATAGGGCTTAAAATTGAATTATACAATGTTCATCAATAATTTGGTCTACGAGTATCTTCAAAATAAAATTAAAATCTATATTTTACCTTAACTTCAGGAAAATAATTTCAATTTAGTATAGCAACACTGACCTATTTTCGTTGAGGTGTTGTGTTTCTATTCATGAATCGAAATAAAATCGTCTAAATTATATAAATACCAGTAAAAATATTCAAACTTTCCTATGAAATTTCCTTTTTATTTTTTGGGTACAATGTTTGCAATGTTTGATGACACAAGACGGCATAATCTTAAACAAAACATGAAATCACACGGGACTCCCGTACGAGACGGAAGTCAGTTTCGTACTGACTGGAGTTTGTATTTGCTTTGGCGTTTGATATTTGCTTTCCGGACCTAAGGATCTGTGTTCCGCATGTTCCATCTGCCTTTTGTTTTAGAAATCTGTGTAGGATTTAATGAAATAAAGAGCTACTCTATCTATATATTTTGTAAATAACATATTTTTATGGTGTCCCTAAGTTCAAGTTCAAGTTTCTTTATTTCGCTTTAAATTGTGGTTACACTAAAGTTCTTACAAATACTTAGCACCTAGACAATTTCGGCCTAAAAGGCATGCGAAAAGATTCACTATGTGCAAATCTATATTTTATGACACAAAAATATGACACTAATTAACTGAAAACTAATAATTATCAATAATAATAAATAAATATTGGTGGACACAACACCATGTCACACACCCATTGTAGCTATATATTATACATAAATTAACATTGAGAATTTGAGGGACTAAATCTATTTTCATTAAATTCAAAGAAGTGTTTTATGTCATAGAAGCTATGCTCCATTAACCATCTATGAAATTTAGTTTTAAATTGTTGGCACGAGAGAGATTTGAAAGATTCAGGAATTTTGTTATATATTTTTAAAGCCATAATATAACAATTTCTTCGGTAAAGTTCTATATTACATTGTGGAAAGACAAGTCTATTCGAATAACGTGTACAGTAGTGACGGTTATCTTTGAGCTTATGGAAAAGTTCTGGGTGTTTTTTGACGAACATACATATCTCAAAATGTACATTGATGGCAGAGGAAGTACTTTCAATTCTCTAAATAATGGTTTACATGAATCCAAAGGACCAGCACCGTAAATTGCACGTATACATCGTTTCTGTACTCTAAAAACTCTGTCAATCTCTACCGAGTTTCCCCATATAATAAGACCATACCTTAGCATTGAAGCTACGTAACCGTGATAAGCCATTAATGATGTATTTCTGGATGCTACTAAAGATAGTCGACGAAGTGCATAAGCAAATTTACTTAATTTGGAGCACACTTTTTCGATATGTGCTTTCAATTGCAGTAGGAATCGACGGTGATTCCGAGAAATGTGGCTGTACTAGTTTGTTTTACATCGATGTCTTGATATACAATTTTGAGATTTTGGGGCTTAGTTTTAACATTATGAAATTGCATGTAATTTGTTTTATTTATATTCACCTGTAAGTTGTTTTTGGTCATCCAATCAATGATAGTTTTAATCGTTTCATTTATGCTACGTTCAAAATCTATATTTTTTTGTTGTGGAATTATAATGCATATGTCATCTGCAAAAAGTACAGATTTATGCGTAGTAACGTTAGGTAAATCATTAATATACAATAAAAATAGCAAAGGTCCTAAGATGCTACCTTGAGGGACCCTGTTATATTCATAATCAGATAAAAAGTTACGCATCCAGTTAAATTCATCTACTTTTTTTATTTCTACGCGTTGTTTTCTGTTACACAAGTAGCTCTTAATCCAATCAAGAGGAACGCCTCTAATACCATAATTTTCTAGTTTTCAAGCAACGTCTTATGACAAACAAAATCAAAAGCTTTACTCATATCAAAAAATACAACAGCAACTGGGTTTTTATATTTATCTGTTCAGTAATATTTTTAACTAACAAAGCTCGCTAACGTAGTAGATTTATTCTTCTGAAACCCGTTTTGTTCATTTTTATTATATTATGTTTGCTTATGAAATTATACAATCTCTGATACATTATTTTCTCAAATATTTTAGATAGAATCG
This sequence comes from Ectropis grisescens, assembly GCA_017562165.1. NCBI lineage: Eukaryota > Metazoa > Arthropoda > Insecta > Lepidoptera > Geometridae > Ectropis > Ectropis grisescens. The sequence goes on along the minus strand of CM029781.1, from coordinate 5,297,825 downwards.
GCAATAAAGCAATAGGTCGATAATTGTTGATGTTGAGTTTTTCACCCTTTTTATACAGTGGTTTTACTGTTGAGAATTTTAGAGCATCTGGGAATGTACCTTGTTCAAAAGACATGTTTATTAGATGACTAATTATATCAGCGCATTCATTACTACAGATCTTTAAAATATGGGTGCTAATTCCATCGTAGCCTACAGATTTTGTATTGCGAAGTGATTTTATTACAGATTTTACTTCATTTGCACTAGTAGGTGAGAGAAATAAGCTTGAAGTTATTTTGTCCGTATTTGTATTTACTGTCGCTGTACTACTGGATATGGGAAATGGTTTGTTCTTGTTTTCATTATTGGTTTGAGTAATACTTATGAAATGCTTATTAAATTTACTGGCTATTTTATTGGGTCTTCTATTACGAGGTTGTTTATTTTTATTTTATGGATGCTAGACATTTTGATGTTGCTATTGTTTTTTATAATATCCCATGTAGCTTTACACTTATTTTTAGCTGTTGATATGATGCGTTTATTCATGTTTTTCTGGGATATACGCATGCATTTTTTAAGCAGTCAGTATATTTTTGATATTGAGCTTTAGTAAGTTCGTTTTTATTCTCATAATACGCATATCTTAAACGTCTTTTTGTAGTACATGATTTTCGAATACCTTTTGTAATCCATTTTATCGTTTTTTGAGTGCTTGAAATTCGTACCTTAATCATAGGAAAGCACAATTTATAAAGGATTGAGAAAGTATCATGGAATATATTAAATGCTGTGTTTAAATTATTACTATTGTACACATCTTGAAAGGTTAAGTGACTGAGGTGATTTTGAAATAATTTAATATTATCTTTTTTATAATCTCTTTTTTCGATGTATATAAAGTTAGGCTTAACTTTTATTTCATTAGTTTCAAAACTTAAAGTTTGGGCTGTGTGATCAGAAAGACCTGTGAAGTGAACTTTAGCTCTTACATTTGTAATGTTACTCATTATGTTATCTATACACGAATTTAGCCTTGTAGGTTCATTTATATGTATTTTAAATCCATAGTTGCTAAGAATTTCTTCTAATTCCTTTAATTTTTTGTTTATTTTTAAAAAATTAATGTTGAAATCACCTAATAATATAATTTTACAGTTAGTTTTACCGCTTTTATATAATTTGTGCATTAAAGTTTCAATTTTCTCAAAAAGTATATTTATATGTATAGTATATTTATAAGTATATTTATATACAGAAAATAAAACATTTGTGAGCAGGTATCTCTATTCCACAACATTCGAAGCTATGTTCTGTGGAGATTTGTTTAGCATAGGGTATCTCTTTGTATTCCAAATCATTTCTTAGTAAAATACACACACCTCCACGTCTTTTATGTTTTCGAAAGTAGTGAGTAGCGAGGGTATAGCCTGGAAGTTTAATGTTATTTTCATCGCCATTTTAGCTAAAACTTCTGAAATGCAAATTGCGTCTATATGGCTTCCGTTTTCAGCAAAATCTAGCAATGATACTTGTAACAGATCTAATTTGCCAACGAGGCCTGCAATGTTTTGATGAAATACAGTAAATTGCTTATGATTTTGAATATTGTTATGGTGGTTATTGTGAGATACGAAAAAACTTTGTTTGATTTTTATTGTTTTTGGAATGTTTTACTTCCTACATTGGGCGAATGTAGCGTTATCCTTTATAGCCGTTTTCTCTTCGTCTTGTTATCTATTTTACAATGAAAAATACCTAATCCAACGGCATAGTTATACGCAGTCTAAAATATATGGAAAACTTGAAAATTGCAGCTCGAATGCTCTAAACTTGGATTTTAAAACAGAAAAAAGTAAAAGGTAGAAACCTACTTAAATTGTAAATAAACTGGTTTGAACCTTGACCGGACATTCTCAGATTGAATTTTAAGTGTGAAATATACATTCACAAACGTAAAAGAAATTAAATATTCATATCTGAATTCACCAACGGATTGAAAAATCACTTAAATTAGGTATACTTTTTACATTTTGCCAATCTTCGCAAAACTACAACCTTAAACCTTAATAATCTTATGAGAAACACTGGCCAAACACACAAAAAAAGAAAAACTTTACTGTTGTCGGTTGGTTGCCCTATTGTTTTGTATTGTTGCAAAATGCTTAAAACGAATATCAATATATTTTTCTGCAATAGATTTCATCAGAAGAACAATATGATTAACTGTTGGTGATTGGTCAAACATATGGTTGGTCGAGTGTTTAAAACAATCTTGTCCAATAAGAGATTTTAATGTATTCGATACAACTTTATGTTTACGGAAAATAGAAGTATTCAAAGATTGCGATTGAGCACAACGAATACTGCATTCTGTCCGTATAAGTACATATTTTTATAACATCTCTAGATGGGAAAGTAAGACCGCCCTTATTTTTAGTTTTTATCAAATCAAGGTCACTATCGTCGTAGTTATCAGCATATAATTCTTTGAGACAGCTCTCACACTTCTTAATCTTGTAATGTAAATATAGGTTTGACCACATACCCAGAAATATATGTTACTATTTGACGGCGGAAATAGTCACCTATAGTTGTATTTAATTGTTCATCAAATTGCAACAACATATCGTCAGGCATAGGCTCGACATCCGTGCTATCTGAAGATTCGAAACTCATATCATTTAAAATCCGATAACGTTCTGATGTAATATTAGTTTTTGCATAGAAGATACATTTAAAATGGAAAGATCTTCTGAAGGTATGCAATTTTCTCTAAAACCTTCTTTTAGTGCTGTATTTAACAGGGTTTTTTTGTAAGCAGCTTTGAATTGACGGGAGGTTGGGTTATTATTGGTTCTTCCATGTATTACTCCAAAAATAGCTCCAAATGATCTTGTGAAAATTTGTACAGAGTCAGATACTGCAGTGCCTTTTCCTGTTTAATTAGGCGATTGTACAACAAAAGAGTACTGTTTTGTTGTACAATGTTAAAAAGCCTATAAAGCCAGTTTTTCGATTTGTAGCGATAACAGGCTTATCTTCATCGGGACCCACTAAATAGGTCAAGAAATATTTAGCGAATTCTAAATACTCTTTTGTTTTAGATTTATTTTTTTCAAATAACGGTTTTTTGTACTCTATCTGACACATGTTTCTCGAATTAAGAATGTCAAAGATTAATAACGTTGTTAATAAAAGCGTATAAAACTTATTGTTGCGGCTGCATTTTTGAATGTTTCATCATTTTTCTCACAAAGCTGGAGTGCATCGGCTACGCTATTGCTGAAAAGTTGACTAGCTAATTTGACCTTCATTTTTAACAAAAGCAAAAAGACAATAGGTATTAAAAAAATAAGTACGAAAATACTGATTTAATGACTGTATTTTCGTGCTTAATAAAGTTGGGTTGCCTGAAAGACATCGCTTTTAGCGATAAGATCGTCACTTGATTACTTGATTCACTAATTTTAAGGCTAAGTCTTTTATTTGTTTACAATTTTGAATAAAGAATCGCTACGTATCTTAATCAATACGAGGGTCAAACTGAAAGTTCTTAGAAAATCAAAAACTGATTACATTAGCCAGTTATTAGTTTTATTATATCTTTTCAAAATATTGTCCATTCACGTCAATACACCGCTGCATGCGATGGAAGCACTGGGAAAAGCACTTTGCCCGCTCGTCCTTAGGGGTCTCTTCAATGGCATCGCGATACGCAGCCACCGCTTCTTCAGCATTCATAAACCGCTTTCCTTTAAGTTTTCTTTAATTTTGAAAATAAATAAAAATCACAAGGCGCGAGGTCGGGGCTATACGGCGGGTGACCCAGTAATTCAACGTTTGATGTCGCCAAATAGTCGATCGTTCGCTTGGCGGTGTGCGATGAGGCGTTGTCGTGGTGAAGGAGGATCCTACTGCGAGGTCGTTTCTCTCGAACTTTTTCCATGACAAGTGGCAAACAATTGGTAGTGTACCATTCTGCAGAAACTGTTTTTGATCCTCTAACACAATTGTTGCGAAATGACCTATCCTTCCAAAGAACGAGACCACCATTTTTTCCCCGCACTTCGATCTCTCTTCACTTTAGTTGGCAACTCCTCGAAAGGAAACACCCAATGAGCAGATTGTCTTTTGGTTTCAGGATCATAACAGTAAATCCAGCTTTCGTCACCTGTTAGTATGTCGAACACAGCATTTGAGTCACCTACGTTAAATCTTTCAATCATTTTACGGCACCAATCCACGATGGAGTTTTGAGCCTCAGTCAAATTATGAGGTATCCACCGGGCGCAAAGCTTCCTGACCGCTAAATGTTCGTGTAGGATTTTGTGCACTTGACTCATACCGATGCCTAAGCTTGTCCGAATCTGCTGATAGGTCACTCTTTTGTCAGTCTCTATCATACGCCGCACAATACAGATGTTATCTTCAGTCGTCGCCGTAGAAGGCCGTCCCTCACGTAAATCATCAGTGAGATTAGTGCGACCACGTTTAAACTCATTAAACCAGTTGTAAACAGTCGCACGAGATGGGGCTTCATCGTGAAAGGCCAATCGTAGTCTATCATAACTTTCTTGTTGACTTAAATGACATCGAAAGTCATAAAAAATCATTGCACGAAAATTTTCTCGTGTTAAATTCATGTTGACGTGACACAGACAATTTTCAATTTGCCGCCAAATCGTAAAACAAATGACAAATAAATGAAGTATATACTCAGTAATATTGGCAAAGAGTTCTATTTTCAAATTATAGAATTATTTTTTTATTATATTGTTTATAAGTGGCCAGTTCTAAGGACTTTCAGTTTGACCCTCGTAAAAAAACATTACAGACGCACATATTTCTTTAGTTTATTTAAATTTTGGTCGAATTTCGACAACACAGCGACCATTAGTATTAATAATACAGACTTAAATTATCGTAAAAACATAGCCCTTTAAATTACAACAAGTGATTATTATACTGCTTCTTGACGGCAGAATAACTTGCCCGCTGAACTTTTCCATCGAATATCATTAAAATTTATAAAGGTCTCTGTCAAACTGAAAAATCTAACACCACTTCGCACATCAAAGTCTAAATTCAGTATTTACAAAACATTTCTACTTAGCCTGGTAGGGCTAAGCAATAAACAGACACTAAAGAAGTCTTATGTCTCAAGTTGGGGGAGCGTTGTGGGGCCTAGGGGGTCGCCCTGCTCCACTCCTCCACAAGGGTTCAATTTGCGTCCATCGTAGAAAACTTACAAGATTTGTAACAACCACTTTGCAAAGCTTTTTGCTCTTACAAATACTAGTTGCTCGGTTAGCGGGAAGTTTACAAGATTTATCTGGAGACACTTTCCTTGGTGATATTATCTATGCGAAGTTGGTTTGTTTCTGTAATATTGACCTGGCTTTTTCCTTATTGTTTTGCTAGTCTACCTACTTAGTAATTTAAAATGTTCTGGAAAGAACTTAGAAAATAGAAAACGCAAGGAAGAGGACATACTACGAATAACTACTACGAATTCGAATGTGTGTAATAACTAAGTATTTTGAGCAGTTTATTTCATTGTTTAAAATTTATCTCGACAGATAGGTAAAACGTTTATTTTTATTTTCAAAGTATATTTATTCGTTTAGGTATGCAAGGGGGGCGTTTTAAGGACGATCCTCGCTTTGCTATGTGTATAATGTAAGTTGTATTGTACTAACAAAAATAGATATCTAGGTACCTATCGAACATCGGTTTCGTTTGATTTTACGCGGCAATACATACACCCTTTTAATTAGAATAGTATAATTTGGCACCATTCTATTTATGTAGCTCAACATTAGGTATTGCAAGTATATTAACTACTTTACGTCACCAGGTGAACTCAAGGGGCACAACTATTCAATAAAATAATTCAGTAGCCCTAGCGCTAACGCACACATTCACTCGTGTGTACAAACGACATCTGCGTAGTTGTGTGAAGAGTAGGTAGCTCCACAGCGGCGCTTGTATGGAGTTTTAGTGGAGTGTCCGGGGTGTGGTAAGACGACGAACGCTGCGAGACTGTTGGAGTAGAGGAGAGCTGGTATTGCGTTGCAGCGCTCTCCCTATCCTCTGTAGGCGTAACGTGGTTCGCTGTGGAATCACAGACCTTACCGGTAGCGGGAAATCACGAGTGTCCAGACGCGGGAGTGTTTAGCACTCACTTACTGGTTGGTCTCCAGGGTAGTCACAGCGTGACACCTAGATGAGGGCCTGGAAACTAGCAAACCGCAGGTTCAAGAAAAGCGTCCCAAGGCTTCTGCCGTAAGTGACAGAGGTGGAACCCCGAGGAGGTTTTAGTTGGAAGTCATATCCGTTTAGACACCACTTGCTGTCTAAACGGATATGACCCGACCTTCCTCCATTGCCCTACGCGAAAATGCATATACTCAAAAATAACAGTGTCATTTTAGTCACAGTTTTGCTCACTTTTTTATTACGAAAGAGTTAATTAGGTATATACCTAGGAGCAATTATTTTTGTATTTTTAGGATCCGTAGTTTCATCAGGATGAAGTATACGAAGCTATCTAATACAAATACACTATTCGTCTCTTAGCTTACCTGTTTGAAAATCCTGAAATATTAATAGCTTTCTCTCCAAACGCACCTGCCTACAAAGTTTGGAAGCGAACTTTACACAAATTGTCCCTGAGACATGACATAGTAACGTGGGAAGTACTTAACTCGGAAATCGGAAATTTCAATTGGAAATATCTAAGTTAGGTGTTCATTAAAATTAACGAACTCCAGAACAACGGAACATTTTAGCGTATACTACCTATATCATCATAATACATATTACCATAATACATAGGCAAATACTTTAAAAAAACAGTAGGTAAAACAATGATAGACAAACATTATCTGCATGCTCAAGATACAGGCTAAGCCTAGTTTGGGGTCCGCTAACAGAAGATCATTTGCGACATTAAAACTGTTAAATGTTTTATGTGGAATGGTATTTGTACTGTAAATATTGTTTTAATCTTTGTGTGTGTAAGTAAAGCATGCTTTGATTTGATTCATGCTATCACGGCTGTTTAGGTACTAAACTAAGGCTAATAATAGAATATTTACCGTGAAATAGTGGAGCGAGTTCCCGATATTTCGACGCTGTAGTTGTGGCAAGTTACGGCTGGTCTAGTCGGGAGAATGGCGCCTGCCGATCCGGAGACCCCGGGGTTCAAACCCCACACGCGCCACTGTCTTTTCGAAGTCATGTGCGTAATGCCGCTAACTTAAAACGGTGAAGGAAAACATCGTGAGGAAACCGACGTGTACCTAGAATCTTTCGAAGTCATGTGTCATCCACCAACCCGCACTGGGCCAGCGTGGTGGATTATGGCCTTAACTCTCTCCGTGCGAGAGAAGGCCCCGAGTCCCAGCAGTGGGAACATTTAGTGGGCTGTTGATGATGAGTAGTGGCATGGGGAGTAAGTATTGTCGAGTTATAGGTACGTTCGAGTTCGCCTATAATACAAATACAAAATCTTTATTTCTGTTTGCAGGTAAGATAAGATAATACAACATTTAAAAGTTCACCCCTACTCGTATTAACTCGCCTCTTCGAGAGGCATGCTATATGTCTGGCAGAACAATTTGTTTTGGTCTTAATTTATACATACAATGAAGAAAAAAATTGTCAAAGTCGTCTTCTCTTTTCTTTTCTGGATCCTATTCGGTTGTGTTATAAATATATTTAATCTGATTCTTCATCTTTTATTAAGTAATATCTGGCTTTTATTCGGCTGTGCTATACATATCGATGCCTCGTATGTAAATTGTAGTATCTCCAAAATCCTGGTTCTACAGGAGGGCGTAACAAAGACAAAACACTACATTTAAGTCGTAATTTCTTGTATATTTTTGTAAAATTTGGGTAAAAAATATACATAGGTATATGCACAAACGCAATGTAACGCTCTCCTGTAAAATCACGATTTCGGAGTTGCAACAAGTTACGTGGGAGCAAAGACAATGAACCCAGAAGATAAATTTGGAACATAGATAGTTTATAGTCTGGAAAACACATAGGCTATTTTTTATCCCGGTAAAATAACGGGAACGTGAACTACGCGGGTAAAACCATCATTCATCCAGATCCCTTCGGCAGTTTTTACGTGAAAGAGTAACAAACACATATCACAAATTTACACGTTTATACTCGTAATATTAGTAAAGATTTGCATTTAAGTATTTCCTGTGTGTAAATTTAAAAATAGTGGGTTTTTACATCAGATGGATTTTTGATCAAGCAAAGTAGCCAAAAAAATATTGAATATTTAACGTAACGCTGTAGACGGCCATTCAATACGGGCTTTTAGGATTATTGCCCTAAATCCGATTTGGCTAACGCTTTTTGAATTTATTCAGCCTTTTTTAGACTTATTGTGTCGTTGGAATGTCTATTTTAGCCAGGATTTACAGATTTACAATTGTATTTTGGATAAGTTAAACAAAAAAACACTTGGTGCTTAAAATACCTATTACAATTACGTAAATAATAAAAGTTAGACCTAGATTTGTAATATAAAACTTATGTAATTATAAATACATAAACAAGAAAAAAACATAGAAACACAGAACAAGTATTTTTATTCGACACACAAATATTTGTCTATTGATCTTTAAATGTTTTTCGAACTCATTCGCTCAAACTGGTCGCAGGTAAAAAACATAGGTGAAGGAAATTAAATCCAATTACAGGCAACACTAAAACATTTTTTTTTAAATAATTAATTTAGATAAAACCTCATTCTTAACAGTACCGCTTGACATTCTATTTTTTCTATGGTAAGACTTGCGATGGAAAATAACTAAGTATAACAGGTTTTGCAAGTCTAATAAATACATTGCTCCTTAGTCATGATCGTGCTAGCGTTCTTGTTCATCGTAGACAAATAACATTGTAATATAATCCTCAAAATTGTGGCAACTATAAATGTATAACAAACAAAACTGGTTAAATAATAATCTAAGATTAATAAAACAGTTAAATCTCATTTAGGTGATTGATTAAAACCAAAATGCATTTTATTGTTTCGCTAACTATAGTTTTTAGCTTCGTGTGTGTTGTGAAATGCCAAGCTTTCGACAATCCAGAAGGTAAGAAGACTTGCAACTTGCACTTGCACTTGTTGCAATCCTAGCAATCATACTAATATTATAAATGTCAATATTTGGATAATTGTTACTCAATCACGTCCCAATGTTTGAAAGAATCTGCTGGTTGAAATTTGAAAGCTAGATTTTTATCTGGAATACACATAGGCGACTTTTTTTTATTCGGGCAAAATAACGAGAACGGGAACAACCCCCGGGGTGCTGTGTGTAGTATATGGGAAATTCCCGACATTTTATTTTATGTAGACGATACTATCGAAAATGCTTTTTCAGGATTGACAGTATTCAAAAGTTACGGCTGATCTAGTCAGGAGAACGACGACTGCCGATCCGGAGCCACCCCCGGGTTCAAATCCCACCATGCTCACCACTGTCTTTTCGAAGTCATGTGCGTAATGCCGCTAACTTAAAAACGGAGAAGGAAACATCGTGAGGAAACACACATAGAATCAGAAAATTAAAGTCTTGTTGTCTGTTTAATTTATTATCTGTTGTTTTGTTTTACACAGTAAAATATTTATTAACAAAACGTGTGTTCAAATCTTTTTTAACACGCTTTTATTAGATAATGTAAGAAAATCTTGGAATCTTAATTTGACCCACTTCCCGGTTTTTGATTAGGATGAAATTTTGCACAAGCTCTGAGTTCTAATGAAAGCTAAGAAACGTCATTACAAATCCAATATGGCGGCCTCCCCAAGATGGCGGTCTGGCTGATTGAAATCCACCTCCATGATATGGGTATAAAATTAAAAGGGTTTGCTGTCAGGAATACGAAAAAAATAGTCAAAGTCAAAGTACTTTATTCATAAATGTACAATTTACACGTCAATTAATAAAAAATAAAAACAAAAGAAAGAGCATACAAATTGTATACATTTTCAAAGTTTGAAACTACTACTTTACTGTATTACAATAATTATTGTACAGAAAACTGTCAAGCATTATACGAGTATAATGTCTTTATAGCAATTGTACTAACCTATGTCAAATTTATTTATTTACATTTTTATGGGAACTTTGCCATCACTCTCTAAAAATTCGCTGTAACTATAAAAAGTTTGATCGATAAGCCAGCACTTAAATCTGTTTTTGAAGCTGCCGAAACTTGGGGCCGATAAAACTATTTTGGGAAGAGCGTTATAAACTTCCGGTCCCATTATGTGAGTTAACTTCTGTGACCTCGTGAGAGAGTGTGGTATAACATCCAGCTTGTCGGCGTTGCGTATAGTCACGTGATACTTGCCTTAATTCCAACCGGAAGCCGGATTGGAAGCGTGTTTTTTAAACTATTAATTATTTTTCAGGCAGTCCTTGTGAATGGATGAATGCTGTAGGCACGTGCGTGAACATACGGAGATGTGGATCATTTGAGCATGACCGCCTAAAAGGTGGCCCACCGGTGAATATCTATACATTTAACTATTTAATCTAACTATGAGCCTGTAGGATTGTGGATCCTATTGTATGAATATCATGCAGTTATTTTTATAATATGAACCTAGCGACTCGTTCCGCCTTCGCTTGGATATTGTCATATAAATACTTAATTGATATAAAAAACTATCATAACTTTCAAGTTAGATTAAACTGCGCACGGTGTTCAAATTTGATTAAATCAGTAAGTTTACGAGTCCATCGCGAAAAAACAACGTGATGCGTAAATTATATATGTTAAGATGTTTATAAAGGCAATTACTATGGTTTTAACCGATTCCAAAAAAGGAGGTTAAAAATTCGGTTGTATATTTATATTTTTTTATATATAGCTTTAATTTGACGGAACCATAGATTTAGTGGAAGTAATGTACTCGTAAACTCTTTGGACGGAACAAGCAAATAATGCGCTTGATCACAGACTAAGTACAGAGTAAGTACTTGACCAACGCACCAATGCCTCCAACAAAGAGGTTTGAATCCATTTTCGAAATAAGAATGCCTAAGCTGTGGACGGCATTGCTTGAGAGATTTTCAAACTTCTTTGCTTGAGAGGGTATTATTCCTTATATTACCTATTACCTGACGGATATAAACTGAGTTCTTTCAAGTGTAGTGTGAATCGGTTTCTTTTTAACCCCCGACAAAAAAAAGGGGTGTTATAAGTTTGACGTCGATGTCTGTCTGTCTGTCTGTCTGTCTGTCGGTCTGTCTGTCTGTCTGTCTGTCTGTCTGTCTGTGTGTGTGTCTGTCTGTGGCACCGTAGAGCTCAAACGGATGGGCCGATTTCGATGCGGTTTTTTTATTTGAAAGTTAATATCCGTGCGGGTGTTCTTAGCTATGTTTGGTTAATATCGATTCAAAATGCCCGCCTCCACAAAATGGCGGACAAAATATTTCTTCACAACCTACCTCAATATGGGTATCAAATGAAAGGGCTTGACTAGTAGAGTACTAAACGCTATAACAAATTTCAAATTCAAGATGGCCGCCACCACAAAATGGCGAATTATATAATATTTTTCACTACTACCTCAATATGGGTATCAAATGAAAGGGCTTGATTAGTAGAATACTTTGCACTATGACAAATTTCTAATCCAAGATGGCCGCTACCACAAAATGGCGAATTACATTTCCTTTTTCACAATTCCCTTAATATGGGTATCAAATGAAAGGGCTTGACTAGTAGAATGTTGTACAGATAACAAATTTAAGGTAGTCGGGGGTTAATCAAAATTTTTAATTTTGTTCTTGTAAGTAACGCTCAATGAAATCGTATCGTCGCTTAACATAGAGAAGAGAGCAGAGTACAAATCTCTTTTTATATTATTCTTGTCTACTGTGGCTTTTAATAAATTTGGATTTTTAAGGTTTCAATAAAAATAGTAAACCTATCAAACCTAAATTCAATAAAAGTAAATCTATCGACAACAAAAATAAGATCATAGTAAAAAACTTTCATTAAATAATACTCGAAAATAATTAATCCATGTACGTAGTTTTGTGTAATTTAAAAATCTTTATTAATTACATTTAAATTTTTTAATTTCAGATATGTTCGTTTGATGGGAGAGAACCTATAGTATGCTGCGTCGATTGTAAAATTTTGGATGAAAAGTAAGTTAAAAGTTAGTTAGTTAGTAAGAAACTTTACTACTCCACTAATTCTACTTGGAAAATGAGCATAATGTGGACCTAAACTCGTAGGCCAAAGATACGATTTACAGTGGCAGGAAAATTTTAGCTCCCCTTCCCGCACGCCACTGTTACTATTATACATACTGTTGTGCTGTTTTTTTACCCCCGGCCAAAAAAATAAGTGTTGTAAGTTTGACGTCGATGTCTGTCTGTCAGGGTGTCTGTGTGTCTGTCTGTGGCACCGTAGACCTCAAATGGATGAGCCGATTTCGATGCAGGTTTTTATTTGAAGGTTAATTTCCGGTGCGAAAGGTACAAATACAAATACTTTATTTACCAAAATACGCCTAAGTACAAAAGCTTGCTAGTGAGTCCCAAACTAAGCTTAAGCTTGTGTCTTGGGACTCGCGAGTTAGGTCTAAACTAAAACAGAACAATAATATAAAATAAAATATGCCTTAACAAAAAACTTACATAACAATACAATAGGTGGGGATGTTCTTAGCTATGTTTGGTTCATATCGGTTCAAGATGGCCGCCTCCATAAAATGGCGGACAAAATATTTCTTCACAACCTACCTCAATATACCCATATTGGGTATATTAAAGGGCTTGACTAGTAGAATACTTTGACAACTTTCAAATTCAAGATGGCCGCAACATGGCGAAATAATGTCAATGTGTCCCTCAATATGAGTATCAAATAACAGGGCTTGACTAGTAGAATGTTGTACAGATTACAAATCCGAGGTAGTCGGGGGTAAATCAATATTTTAATTTTGTTTTTGTTTATAATATGGAGTGACGGGAAGAGTAAGACATGTACCTGATGGTAAACAACATGCAACATGCCAAAAAATTCAAATGATGACAGCACTGCGCTCATCGCCAAGATGTATAAGAGAATTCATCTCTTTATCTTGTAGTTTCTCTGGAAGATTTTCAAGCCGAAAGACAGTAATGTTTGTATATTAATGCTTGGCTGCAGAATAACTGGCGTAGGCGTTGTACTTCACCAGAAGGACTCTGCAAAGAGTTCTCTATCACTTCAAAATTGAAAGAAACATTATTAAAATACAATACTAAAATATATTTGCAATTTATTATAACACACAATTTTATTTATTTTCAGTTCGAAAGTCAAAGATGTCTTAGAAACAGATTATTACAAAACTGACCGAAAATACGAAAAAAGTAAGATATCATTTTCCATAAAAAATATATTACTTTAATTAAATGTATCTTAAAAATCAATGTGTCATGTTATGAGATTTCACAATTGTTGCGAGGGCTTAGGTTCAAATCCCTTCTGTACTTACTTCTCAGTATCCTTTGTATAATAAATAAATATTGGTGGACAATTCACACACAACACCATCTAAGTAGAGCTTGTACTATGGCGGCCACAAAGCTGATATAATACATATATAGTTTTAAATACATACTTAGTATAAACAGAAACACCCAGACACAGTACAAACATTTGAATTCATCACACAAATATTTGCACTGGGTGGGAATCGAACCCACGACCCTCGGCTTCGCAGGCAGAGTTACTAACCACTAAGCCACGAGGGCAATGAGTATATATTTACAACTATGTAAGTATTGTATCACATATCTGGTCGCCATATTACAAGCAAGCTTTGCTTAATATGGGGTCCAACAATATTTTTTTTCGTAAAATCTTTTGGCGCTCCGCACACACATTTTTCTTGTTCTGTGAATTGAGCTCAAGCATCATGCTGACGCATTTCTAGATGGCATATGGTCATGGTCCCGAGTTTAACCGAAGGTTTCTTGCATTCGCGTGATGCTTGAGGTCAATTCACAGCCAAAGAAAAATCTGTCTGTGGTGCGCAAAAGAACTTTTCATTTCAAAAATAAGTAATTTCTAACTAATTACAACACAATAGCTTTGATTGGTTGAAATTTTCTTGTAGAATGCTTCGAGTACCAGTACCTCCTGCCTTACACTTGCAAAACTCATATAACAACTATGTATAAGAAATTTTACAACGAAACGAATCGGTGTTATGTCTACACCGCACAGGCAGTCGCACCAGTTGGAGGTATGGACGCACTGAGAGGGGATTTCCCTCACATGGTGAGTAGCCATTGGATACTGATAAAACGAAGCTAGAGACTAGGTGTATGCGACAGGTTAAATAAGGAACTTTTTTGAGATACCTATGGCAGTTGACCTTAAGTGGCCTTTTTTATAATATAGAGTGCCGAGACGAGCAAGATATGTGCCTGATGGTAAGCAACAATCCTGTCTATAACAGAACAGTGACACACAGCTATTGGAATATGAAGAGTCCAAATCATTACCTAACACTGCACTGTGCTCCAGGTGGACTCTGCAACAGAACACCATAATAGGGAATATGCATGTAGTTTAAATAGGCTTGATTTTTTTTTCGTAGAATCCTTAATGTGCCGCCATTATGCCAAAAAAAATATTTTATTATTTAGTTAGTTATTAATTATAAAAAATATTATTTAAAAAGTGCAAAATAGGCGCGGGAAATTCAAGTTTGCGAAACGCATCATTATCTGTGGAAACCAAATGTGACGTCACATGGCATGTTTTCTGCTTTAACGGTGTCGATATTCGTACTGAGCTAGTAGTGTTAGAGAGAAAAGTCGTGTTCTCCATCGTTTGATTAGCTAGCACAACTCAAAAATCGGTACAAAGTAAACTACACACTTACAACACTTGTAGTAAACAAACACAGGTCGTGGCCTGTGACGTCATGCAGGCGCGGGAAAGATGGCGGCGTTTAAACTGGACAAATTATATCGATATTTTAAATATTATTTTAAAAATCAATTTGTACATTTACAAGAGTATTTATATTTTTTATTGTGTTAAAATAATGTAAAAAGTGAATTAAAAATATAAAAAAATGCATGCATATTCCCTATTACTGTCACTATCGAACAATGGGACAATAGCTGAATTATCGTTATCATATTTATCGTATTAGGCAATACCAATACATAGTCAAACGAAAGCCTGTATTTGGTCGGTATAAAATGTAGCCGGAAAGAAAGCAAAGCTTTAAACTTTGTTGTATTAACTTTCTTGCCGTCGATACGCTTGACTGACCACGGCAAGCACTTTACAGTCGTGAAATAAATTTATCTTCAGACTGATTTCCGAGCATTTTCAAGAGATATTTCTCCAACGCCTGCTCACTGTCTATTTGAAAGAACACGCGAAGATTTTAAATTCAGCAATTCAAAATAAAAAACTTGGTATAGCCTGATCTGCGAAATGATTCTGAGCCCATTCGGAATGATTTCGACACGGAATCAAACCTCTCGATATTTGTCTTATCCATTTATTATGAGAGACACAAGGATTGTTATTCCGAATTTGAGTCGCTCGGATTGCGTTAAGAATGAGTAAGTAGTAAGGTGTGTAATCCCTGGAGCTAAATCTTAGAGAAATTATTTCGCCTGATTGTATGAATTGCCATTACTAAAATTATAATGAATCATATTATCCTATTCATATTATAAAATGTCAATGTTTGGATGTTTTTTGCTCAATCACGTCGTAACGTAACGTATGAACAAATCGGGTTTAAATTCGGAATACAGTTAGATTAGTCTGGAAGAACACACAGTAATTGAGCAACAAACATCCAAACATTGACATTGATTATATTGGTAGGATAGGATGATTATTATTTATGAAATTTGTACCTATAAGTTAGAAACTAAGATTTAACACAAATGTATAAATTTGTTTTAGGCTCTTTTAGGATACGGTGAAGACCTAGAGTCAGCCCAATGGTTATGTGGAGGAAGTCTGATCAGCGAGCGTTTCATTTTAACAGCTGGTCACTGCTCGTCTAGCACGCAATTGTAAGTGTTACTAGTATACTAGTTATTTAGGTACCTACTTTGTGGAATGCGTTGCCGGAGTGTGTTTTTACTGATGGTTACAATCTTGGTGTCTTCAAATCGAGAGTGATTCGGTTTTTTCTAGGTACGAATAAGCACGCTCCATCTTAGACGGCATCGACGCTTAACATCAGGCCAGATAGAAATGAAAATTGATTAAAGTTGAAAAAATAGAATCGAAAAACTCAACATGCACTTACCTACATCGCAGCAGCCTGGTAGGTAAAAGTGCATAGTGGTATTAGCAATATTATTTTCAAATCAATATGAGACCAACTTGAAGTAGAATCAGATCGACAACAAAACAAAAAAAAATCTGTACACAATTTGATTTTACCTTCCTGTTGTATAGTACTTAGTGCAATGCACTGTTCGCACCTTTGGGATGGATCGGCTAAGTATCAGCTGGGGGACTCTGGAATCGATTGATAGACGTGTCAAAAGACTCATACGCAATGACGCTCTTGCGCGTAAAAGACTTCAAAGTCTTGATCATCGCCGCAAAATCGCTAGCTTATCGGTCTTTTATCGGATACACTTCGGAGAGTGTGCAACTGATCTGCATGATCTAATACTACCTTGCCCTTTCTTCTATCGGACTTCTCGTTGCACAAAAGGGCGGCATCGTTTCATGGTTGATGTTCCAAAAACGCGAACGAAGAGATTTGACTCCACGTTTGTGATAAGAACGTCTAGGTTGTGGAATGCGTTGCCTGAGTGGGTTTTCCCTGATGGTTACAATCTTGGTGTCTTCAAATCGAGAGTGAATCGGTTTTTTTCTAGGTAAGCACGCTCCATCGTAGATCTCATCATCGCTTAACATCAGGCGAGATGGTGGTCAAGTGCGAACCTATTACAGTTAAAAAAAATGTATGTATCTTGCATGCATTGTGACGTAGATATTTATTTATTTATATACATGTATATATGAGCACACAAAACAGAATGTAATAAACATATATTATAACATAAGAGTATACTGTACAGAACTGTATTACATTGCAAACTACCCACAGAAACGGCTCACAGGCCTAGAAACGATTTTTGGTGGTAGTAAAAACAGTGGTTTCATACAAACCACACTGTATTTTAACAAAAACAATAACCCATTGTGCCCTGTGCTTTATTAGCATCCCTCATCATTATCTCTAATTTAATCAAAAATGATTATATTTGAGATATTACATAAAGAAAATTAGGCCAACAGATCTGAACTTAAAACTAACATGTACATTTTACTAAACCCCAGGGAGCTAATAAATCACAGTACACAATGGGCGTCATTTTCATATAATGTGGTTTTGTTCAGAAAGAACGATATCTAATCACTGTTGTGTGACATCTAAACACTACAGGATTATTTTCAACAAAAATTATACACATGTTAATGCTTTGGAAATAGGCGTGATAGAAAATAAACAATTTGAAACACGAGAGCAAGAGTGACTGAGTGACATGCCAATGCGGACAAAATAGTGGTTTCAGCTAGTGAGATGATAGAAATTGAACAATTTGATGAACGTCCGCAAGGGCGCAACATGTCTATGCAGGCAATATCGTGAGTTCAGCTAGTGAGATGATAATTAAATGAATATTTCTGATAATTTTACAGAGGTGCCGTGAAGTACGTGGCCCTAGGAATGCTGAAGAGGTCTGACCCGCCTCACTACTGGAAGCGGTACTACGTTAAAAGATTCATTCCGCATCCCGACTACCATCCCCCTATCAAGTACAACGACATCGCACTTATCGAAACTCAAACGAGGTAAGTATTTAAATATCAATACTTTTAATAGTAAATAAATAAATAATAAAATCTGTACACAATTTGATTTTACCTTCCTGTTGTATATATAGTACTTAGTGCAATGCATGTATCTTGGGAGGAGGCCACCGGACTCTGAAATACAGTATATGACTAGTTCGGGAACGGTGGATCCACATTATGTTTTATCTGTTTTACAATAAAAGAATTTCAGTTCCATTCAGCGTGGTAATGCCGCCAGCATGCTGGGTACGCTTCCTATTGGTAGTGGGCTTGAACATCTTGATTATTTAAAGACCTACAGTGGTCTATAGATAATTCAGGTGTGCTTAGTGTAAGTAGTTAGTTAGGTTTGTAGTGTAGTGTATGGAGTTCTCATTGTATTTTAGTTTTGTTAATAAAGGCTCTGCCCAGATAAAAAAATAAATAAATGTTGGTGGACATTTCACACACAACACCATTTGACCCCAAAATAAGCAAAGCTTGTACTATGGAAGCCTTATATTTTTTTAAATATCTACTTATTTTACATAGAAAACACACTATATATACAATATATACTTATTTTACATAGAAGGCACAGTACAAATATTTGTATTCATCACACAATTATTTGCACTGGGTGGGGATCGAACCCACGACCCACAGCCTCGCAGGCAGACTTACTACCAACCATACCAACTAAGCCACCGGGCCAGCCATAGAGTAGCCATGTAGAGGACTCTGCAGAGTCCGTCTGAGAAAGTACCACGCGTGTGCCAGTTATTCTACAAGCGTGTGCAAGCATCACTGTTCCGGTTTGAAGGACAATGTTTCCAGAGAAATTACAGGGCATAGAGATAAAACATTTTATATATCTGTGTAACGAGCGCAGTGCAGTGCTAAGTGGACTCTTTGTATTCCAACAGCTGCGTGACGTTGTGCTGTTATGGGCTGGCTGGTTTCTTACCATCAGGCCCATGTCCTGCTCGTCCCAGACTCCTCGTTTGCTCGTTTTATCTATGCTCTGTAATTTCACTGGAAAACTAGAAACACTGCCTTTCAAAACAGAACACAGTGATTTTTTCAGCGCCTTAAAATCGCCTATTTGGTCTGATTAATCTATATTTTTACCGACTTCCAAAAAAAGGAGGAGGTTATCAATTCGACTCCTATGTTTTTTTGTATGTTACCTGATTTTTCGAGAACCCCTGCACCGATTTTAAAATTTCTTTTTGTGTTCGGATGGGTATGCTTCCCGAATAGTCCCATATAAATGTTATCGAAATCGGTCGGGTGGTTGTTGAAATATGAACTATAGAACTAAAATTTGCGTACAATTTTCTGGATGACGTAGTTGTAGGTGTCACAAAAGCTATAAAACTCGAACCTGTCAATACGAAATTGTGTAAATAGATTCATAAAAACGTATTTTACACAAAATAGGGTAAAAATAAACTATTTTCGTACAACACAAATAGGCACTCAAAAGCGAAAACTAAACTAAAAACATTATTATACTCGTAAGTGCTACTCACTCATCTATTTGAAGTCGGCGCCAGTCAGTTCAAAAAGTTAGTAAATTGATGCTAAATAGGCATATGGTAAGTAGGCACAGGTAAGTAGTATCTATCCACTACCTGTTAGATTTGGCTGGCACCGACTTCAAATAGATGAGTGAGTAGCGCTTATAATAATGATTTTAGTTTTTTTTTCGCTTTTGAGTGCCTATTTGTGGTTTTGAAGTCGGTTTAATTATTTGTACGAAAATAGTTTATAAGTAATCGAATAATTACAGTTGTAAGTGACTTTTTTGTATTGATTGGATAACTATGTTTTTGAGTATCTTATGACCAAATTAACGTGCCTATATAAGTTACTGCTGGTCTAGTCGGGAGAACGACTGCCGATCCGGACTCCCGGGTGCAAATACCACGCGCCCCACTGTCTTTTCGAGACATTGTAACTTATGTCGCTAACTTAAAACGGTGAGGAAACCGACATGTACCCAAAAAATTTCGAGGTCGTGTGTCATACACTAACACTGGCACTGGGCCAGCGTGATAGATATGGTCTTAGTTATCTCTGTGCAAGAGAAGGCCCAGAGTCGCAGCAATAGGAATGTAATCTTACAAAATATCACATAATTTGGCGATCACGACTTGATAGGGTATAAACTACCTATTTGTTCAATTTGAATGTTTCACTAGGCGGGAATACGCCTAGTGAAACATTCCCGACACATGTTCAAACCGTGTACCGTGTACCTATAGTGTGTAATAGATAATAATGTAATAGTAATAGAGTTATAATGCCATAGAGTTATAGATGAAGATAATAATAGAGTTCATTTGGGCTGTAATAGAGTAATAGAGTTCATTTGGGCTGTTTACGCTGCACATAAACAGTCTATTTTATGTTATGTTATTGTTCAAGTGTTTAGGATTTTTAACACGAAGTACAATAAGCAAATAATGTTTGCACCAAAAAATTACGACTACTGCCATCTAGTACCAAGTTGGAAACTATTTTTTGCTTTTAAAGACGGCCTATAACCTAAAATCTTGATTTATTAACGTTACGCTGGTTTAAATTTCTAGCATAGACTTCACAAAAGGCGTCCGTCCAGCGTGTCTCACTCACAAATCGGAATTCTTGGACGACGAAGAAGCGTTTGCGACTGGATGGGGTGGTTCGGGGAAAAATAACGAGAATGCTGACGTCATGCAAAAGGTAAGTAGGTATATAATAACATATGAGGATACTAGCACTGCCCCCCAATTTTACCCACGCAGTTCTCGTTATTTTTCCGGGATAAAAACCTAAGTATGTGTTCTTCCAGACTATAATCTGTGTTCCAAATTTCAGCCCGATCCATTTATATGTTACGATGTGATTGAGAAACAAACATTCAAACGTTGACATTTATAATATTAAGTAGGAATTAGGAAAGTATGATGGATACTAGTCCTTCAGCTGCGGTGACATAGGAGAATTTTCGATGTTGTCATATACTTAAAATATAATTAATACTAATAGTTTTAACATCAAGATTATTAATATTGCGGGTAGGTGTTACAATGAAACTTATATCCATTTACTTTTATTTTTTATAACTACCGATATTTTATCTACTAACAGGAGCCAACTCTAAATAAAAAATGTTTTACCGTATATTATTGTTTTAAAATTACTTCCAAAACAGTATGATTACAGTGGTCACACGTGAACTGAGTAAAAAGTTATTTTAATAATTTAAAACCCCAATAAATTCTAATGTTTTTTGTGGCTTCTATTACCATTTATATTTATATGAAAATCTTAGAAAAAACAACAAATTTATTTTGTAAAAATGTTATTTCTAGACGCTATCAATAAAGTCAACTATTATTTTGCCATTATTATTTGTCATAGCGTTTAGTATTTTACTAGTCAAGCCCTTTCATTTCAAGTCCATATTGTGGGAGGTTGTGAAAAAATATTTTGTACGCCATTTCGTGGAGGCCACAGACAGACAGACATCGACTACAAATTTAAAACATCCCATTTTTGGCCGGGATTTAAAAACCAGTAAAATTACCTGCAGGTGACGCTGGAGAAGTTCTCAGCCGAGGAGTGTGCAGCGTTGCACCCGGTCTACCGCCACTTACCCCAGGGGGTCAACGAAACCACCCAGGTCTGCTACGGAGACCACAAACAAAGCAAGGACACCTGTCAGGTAGGTAACTAAACCACCTCCTCGCCTACTCTTGTATGTAGGCGAATTTCCTTTAAGCTGGTCGCCTGGAAGATAACGCTCAGCAATAAGGCCGTCATTTAAGGCCAGTTACAAACTGGCCTTAAATGAGTTAAAGTGTTTTGCTTTATTATTTCTGTTATTATTTTTGTGTCACAATAAGTGACTTCAAGAGTTTTCTATCTACTTGTAAATCTAACCTAACCTTTGTTAGTGGTAGCACTCTTCACAGCGACCACTTGGGAAGTACCTACCATACCTTTGCCAGTTATTCCGCCGCCAAGAAGTAATGTGAAAATGTGCGCAGTGCAGTGCTTAATGATTTTGGCTTATATAGATATTATACGCTAATGGTGATTCCAATTTTACGGCGACACATTTACTAGAAAAAATAATCTATTTGATAATTTGAATTTCTTGTTTACATATTTTCCTGTCATATGCTTGTTAGGTATATACAAAGAAAGTCGAAGTAGCAAAAGAAAATTCGAAATCTATGGGTATATTTTAGAGGGCTCATTTTATAATTTGGTTAAATTGTCTGTGGTGAGTAAGTAGCTGAACAATTACTCAAGCGTTGTAACAATTCACGTCGCTTTTTACCAAACTTTTTACATGCAATTATTTGTCAGTTTTTATTCTGACTATTCACTATTTCCAGGGAGCAAGCGGCGGTCCTCTCCAGAAGCGCGACAAACAAGCGCGATATTGCCAGTACGCAGTGATCGGCGTGACGTCATATTATGGACGTGAGTGTGGCAACCCTGGGGCAGCCGGAATCTACACACGGGTGTACCACTATGTACCCTGGATAGAGAGCATCGTGTGGCCATAGCAGTACTTGTGGCGTGGATCGAAATAATTATAAAGGGATTGTAGCATATCAATAAATGTCTAACCTGGATCAGTTGAAGTTGGGATCAAGATAATTAATTGTAAAGACGTTGTGTCAATAAATGTGTTTGCTGGATCAATTGTAGCTTGGGTCGTTTTATTTAAGTATTATACCTGGATGAATTGCACCTGTAATCGCGATAATTCTATGGACATTATTCTAACAAATATCTATCCTGGATCATTTGTAGTTGGGCTTAAAATAATAAAAAGACATTATATCAATAAATGTGTTCACTGGATCAATTGTAGTCTGAATCTGCTTATATCTATCAGCATTATTATACAAATAAATGTCTTACCTAGATCAGTTGTAGGTGTGATTACGATAATTCTACAGGCATTACATTAACGAATGTCTATCCTGGATCAGTTGTAGCTGAGATCACGATAACTGTAAAGGCATTGATTAACAAATGTATATTCTGGTTCAATTGTAGCTGGGATTTCGATAATTCTATGAACATTACGCATTACACCAATAAATGTATAGTAATGCCTTGGAACAGTTAGGTATACCTTGCATTCAGGACATTTCACAATGTGACCAACTTCGATAGAGTATATATACCTAAGTGAATATGCAAACTCTTTGGTGGTCAATTTTACGTCTAGTCATGACAGTCTCTCTGCTTAGTCTGTGGTCATGACGTAGACAAATTATTAAACGGCCTACCAGAACCATACAACTATTATAATATTATAGTACAAACATATCTTGTTAGTACATCAAATAAAATTTAATATCACATTGTTTTGTGACGAGTCTGCGTAGTGGCGTTCATACTACGTACTTAATTTTTGTATATGTTATAGGCAATCTGTATAATGCAGGCATTCTATACAATACCTAGGAAATGTATAGAATGCCGGAGTCGTTCAGGCAATGTATAAAATTATATTCAATAGTTCAACTATTTTACACTTTACCTAGGAAATGTATAGAATACCTAGGCATTGTATAGAATGCCGGTTGAAGCATAGGTAATTTATGTAATCGATTTTTCATAATCGATTTCACATAAAAAAAAACAACCAGTTTTTAAATTGGTAAGTACTTTAAATCATCTATTGGTATCATAATTATAATTTGAAAGGAAATAAAATCTTAGGTAACATCTTCAAAATTGTAATCTAGTAACCTTGCAGGTACCTAATTAATAACAAAAAGAAATATCTAGTAACCTTAAACTTTAATTTAACTCAAACATTACTCTGAATAAATAGAAATTAAGAATCTTCTAATAACATAATTATAATTTGAAATGAAATAAAATCTTAGGTAACATCTTTGAACAAACTAAAATTAAAATTTCAGTCTAGTTGTCAGTCTACTTGTAGTTACTTAATAACAAAAACTATCATTTTCCTAAGTATCTTCATTCTACATGTGGAGTAATCATATTATTTCTTACAATAATAAATTCTAAAAAGTCAAATTGTCTTATCAAACTCTTCCTTTAAGACATATTTTTGACGTGACAACGTCTTAAATTAGGTTGCGGCTGGGAGTCACTTATGAAAAGTGTAACGCTCGGTAACGTTACGATGAGTCACCGAACGAGAGAGGCCCGCCGAATGCCTTGCGTCTCTCTCCCACTCAACTATGATCGGTCTGCCGCGCGCGCAGCACTAGAGAATTAGGCGCATTGAATCGGCGCATTCTTGTGTCTCTGTCTTTGTCTTTCTCGAACGTTCTTGGCGTTGGAAAAACAAGAAAGCGTCATAATA
Source organism: Ectropis grisescens (assembly GCA_017562165.1). NCBI lineage: Eukaryota > Metazoa > Arthropoda > Insecta > Lepidoptera > Geometridae > Ectropis > Ectropis grisescens. The sequence goes on along the minus strand of CM029781.1, from coordinate 5,273,593 downwards.
CAAGTTCACACGTGTGGTTAAAGTATCGTCAGCTGTGTCTGTAGTGAAAATGTGGAGTGCTTAGATTCGTCATTTACAACAACTACAACAATAAAGGTAAATAATTGTACACTGATATTTCATTATCGTAAACTATGATTGATTGATTAATTTCTTAATTTCATGAAAAATACGTATAATCTTGATTGCGTATCAAACGTTTCTAAGTCAACTACGTTAAAAGGAACAACTATCGACTTGACTTTCGCAAGACACATTACAGCAGAAACACTTCCTTTCATTTCATATTTCTCCTATCATCGTCCTATCCTCAACAAAATCACTCAAATAGGAATTAGTTAAGTTTAAGTTTACATGTACAATGTTTTAGTAAACAAAATATATTTCTATAGTTAAAATTTGTGCAATTCTTATTTTCATTCAATTCCTTGTTCCTATTGTGCAATTTAATTATATTCATATCAATAAATATTCTACCGAGAAAAAGACGTTGTCACGTAAAATCTTCGCCCGTAAAACCGACTTTACAGGCAACCAGATTTTTTTTTAAGATACAAAGTTTCAATAGTAAAACATCTTGTAAGTAGGTAAGTATATTAAAAGCAGTTACTTATTCTTACAAGATGAACTATTGTGACACTTTGAAGTACACAGCAATTTATTCTTAAAGCATGAACACTTTTGGTTTCACAGTTTACTTTGCAAGTACATTTGAAAAACCCTGACCTGTTCCAGTCGATTGCAAAGTAGCAACGGAGCGCACTGTTGTATCCTGATTAGCGACATCTTCCACGCTTATTAATTTCTGTTGACAAACAGTAAATTGTTGTCTAGAAAACAGTGTTTTTATGATACCTTGCTTTGTGCCAAGTTGATAAAGCTCATCTTCTGTCTTTTTCAAGACAACTGCAAGTATATTACGGGCGTCACCACGACCTCTGTCGACTTCTGGAACAGGAATCCTAACCGTGGTACCAGGTATCACAGGAGGAAATTTCTTTCCTGAAGTTTTGAGCATTTTCTTGGCTTGTTCCTCTAAATTATCTTTTGAACTGTTGCGGTTTTCTAAAGTTAATGCTGTTTTCATGCATAAAGGGCAAATCACTTTAGATCCATAGCCTTCTGGTACGTTTGTTTCTGGGGCAGCACAAATAGTATGTATAGGACTTTTGCATGTTCTACACGAATGAGCACCGGTGGTCTCTCCAGAGCAAACACAGCATTTGAGTACGGACGAAGGTGATTGGGGGGAAGGTTGATTTGGAACATTGTCAGGTTCAGCATCGACGTTTTCAAAATTCGCATGTTTGTTCTTGGCACTTAAAGTTTCTGTGTGGATTTCGTGATTTTCTTGTATAACGACATGTTTTTCCAAAGGATGGTTTTCAATCTGTTCATTTCTTTCATTTTCAGACTCAACAGGATTACTCTGTGCTAAATTAATTACTTTTTCAAGTTGCTCTTCGGTCTCTACATTAGCATCATCAAACGGCAAAGAAATGCCAACCTTGATTTTTGAACCGAATAGAGCTTCGTATGGTGTTCTTTTTATACCTTGGTGAAAAGCCCTATTTTTCATAAGCTGAACAAATCGTAGTCCGTCACTCCAGCGATCAGTATTATTATCTTGAAGCCAAGTTGTTAACATATTTTCGACATCCTGGTTTGCTCTTTCTACACTACCCTGGCTCTGGGAGTGTCTAGGCTTACCATGGACTATTTTTAAAGTCGGCCAGTATGTTTTTAGGTTACTAACTATTTGGTTTGAAAACTCTCTTCCATTGTCGGATTGCAGTATTGCTGGTGCACCAATCAATGTGAAAATGTCTAGTAAATTGTATGCTACTTCTTCTGCACGTTTTGTTTTGAGTGCTCTGAGGATGACAAATTTGGTCAGGTGATCTTGGTAAACCATTATAAACTTATATTCTTGATCAGGGTGTGACTGAAAGTCAATTAAATCAACTTGACACCGGGAATTAAACTCAGATGACAGTATGGGCTTCACGACAATTCCCTTTTTTATTCCTTTTTGTTTTTGCTGGCACGGTTCACAAAGCTGCAAGTATAGCTCAATATCATGTCGGGTTATATTTTTGTAACGCTGGCTAAGTTCTTTTAACATCCGGTCTCGTCCTCCATGACCAATATCCTTGTGTGCATCGTGAATCACTTGAAATAATTCATCATCAGAGACATAGTACTTGATAACAGCGTTCGGAGCATTTACAGGAAAGATCAACTTACGGGTTTGTCCAAGAGTGATCACATCGTAATGTTTCAGCAACCAATAATCACGCGGAGTTTTCTTGTCTAACGTTTTTGCTATACTTATTTCCTTCAACAATTGTGTGTAACGTAAATCATCAATGAACACTCGATTTTTTGTAGAAGCCGATTCTCTTTTAGTACGCAGTCCTGAGTAAAACCTTTCTTTCATTTGTAAGTACCGCTGATCTGTAGCCATTTTCCATTAAATAATCACACACACGAACACAATCAATGATCACACTTAATAATTTAGTTTAGAACCAATGCATAAACTAATAAAATACGTTTGCATAGAACAAAGGAGTGTTGCGTACTAACGCACCGAACAAGTTGCAACTTGTTTACGAGGTAGTCCCGCACCCCGCGCACGCGTCTCCTTCCCGTGGTCGTTCGTTATACACATTGCCTGATGCGCTTCTGGCATTTTATACAATACCTAGGCAATGTATAAAATGAATCGTATTATACACATTGCCTGAACGTTTTTGGCAATGTATATAATGCCTAGGCATTCTATACAATGCCGGATTATACAGATTGCCTATAACATATATATATTATGTGAATTTTACTTCCAGGACAATAAATAATATTCTATTCTATAAGAGATAAAATTGTTTAAGGCAGGCAAATCGCAATTAAACGAAGGCTTATGTACAAAACCAACACTAAGCATCTCCATATCGCAGGGTTGAACCACAGATTTCCATATTTTGGATCACTTCTCTTACTAAAATACACACTCATTCTATTATTTCGTGAATAAATTACCTAAACAAAAGAAAGAGGATTTAATATTAAATGACCTCAAGCAAGCACCCGATGACGTCACCTCTTGTGTTACCACCTGACACCGCAATGCATACCAGATGGAAATACCGCACATCACTCATAACTGTTTCTAGAGGAGGCGCCACAATCGATTATTTACGGTTTTATCATTGTAGAATCTTTTTTTTTAACTTATACAGTTTTACACTTGATCGCCATCTCGCCTGATGTTAAGCGACGATGCGGTCTACGTTGGAGCGTGCTTACCTAGAAGAAACTGATTCACTCTCAATTTGTAGACACCAAGATACCACCAAGTTACCACCGGGGAAAAACCCACTCAAGGAACTCATTCCACAGCCTAAACGTTCTTATCACAAAAGTAGAGTCAAACCTCTTCATCCGTGTCTTTGGAAATATCAACCAAGAAAAGATGCCGCTTCTTAGAACTACAAGAATTCCGATAGAAAAAAGGGCAAGGTGAATATCATTTCGCACTCTTCGAAGTGTATCCGGTGAAAAACCGATAAGCTTGCAATTTTGCGGCGATGTTCAAAACTTTGAAGTCTTTTTCGCGCTAGAGTGTATTTGCTTATGAGCCTTTTAACACGTCTCTCGAACGAATCTAGAGTCTAAGCTGATGCTTACCAACTTAGCTGATCCATCCCAAAAATGCGGACAGTAAGTACTTCATACAAGAGCGAATCGGTGCTTTATAACATAAGCAAACCCCAAACCCCTTTTAATGATATCAGTCGTATTAAAAAAAACAATTTTAACTAAACATTTTACATTAAACCTGATAACAGTATGTAAGTAAGATTTGTAACATTATATTATACATTCTAATTACCACAATTTACTCCTAAATAACAGAGATTTGGCGTTATATTAAAAACAATGTCTTTTTTGTCATGCAATCAAACGAATACGCATTACTGAAAATAACTCAAATTTTAGGATTTACGTGTGTTTGTACTGGAGTGGAGACCACGAATCGGCAAACGTAGTGTAGGACGTCCTGAGACTAGATGGAGTGACGATATTCGAAAGGCAGCTGGTGGCGGTTGGAAAAGTAAGACCGGGGACCGGGCTGAGTGGCGTATCATAGGGGAGGCCTCTGTCCAGCAGTGGACGAATACAGGCTGATGATGATGATGATAATGATGAGGATGTAGGTTTGTAAGTAAAGTAAATACCCATTAAGCGTCAAAGATTACTGCCATAGCTCACAAAAGAGTTGACCTGAAACGGCTGAACCGGTTTTGATGAAATATGTTGCATCAAAATCGGTTAAGCACACTCCCTACTAGTTTACCTTTCAAACGAAATAAAAATCGCTTCATCCAATATTAAAGTAAAGAGTAATAAAGTATTAAACTATCCTAATATTATAAAGCTGAAGAGTTTGTTTGTTTGAACGCTAGGATCTTGGGAAGTACTGGTCCGAATTGAAAGATTCTTTTTTTTATTGGATAGTCCATTTATCGAAGAAGGCTATATAAAATAACGCTACTATCAATGGAAGCGGAGCATGAATCAAGAATGTAACAAAAACGAGAAAAAAAAATTGAGAGTTTTCGTAGCGTGGTTTGACATGACACATGACAGCATGTGTCTAAGACTGCATCATTGAATATAAACCTTTGCTAATCAAATTTATTTCTAAATCTGAGTTGGTACGACCAATTTTCGACATATGGCGTAGCAGGTAGCTGAACAGTTTTTTGTTTGAAAGCGATGTTATCAGGAACGACTGAACCGATTTCAGTCATTCTTTCACCTTTGGATTTGTTCACCTACGGGATCCCGATGAGTGTTATATGTATACCACGGCATAGAATAGATAATATAGATAGAACGGACACTCCCAACCCCCCGCCAATTTCAAGCTTCCTCACCCCTCAGGCCGTTTCGGATACGTTAGAAGCACTCAACGAAGGGCTGGTATCGAACATCTAATTCCTAACGGAATGTCATCATGGTGGGTTGCTGTACTGTTTACGGCTGTCCGTCAAATAAACGGGACAAGAATTAAAGCTTTTTTTAATTTCCTAAGGATAAAATAACGTAAGATTAGAAACTTTTAAATAACGTTGCTTTATAATAACGTAGTAATTTTTAACTCAAAGTTCGTAACTTACACACATTGAGATAATATTATTTACGTAGTAATAATTTCTCAAAGCTTACACAGCCAGTTTTGGGCACGGATTGATAACGCCTGAAGGAATAATTATAGTGACAGAATAAAGTTTCCTTCTTGGGTAAGTGTAAAATAATATACGAATGTGTACCTACTAACAAAAATAGATATCTAGGTACCTATCCATCATCGGTTTCGTTTGATTTTACGCGGCAATACATACACACTTTTAATTAGAATAGTATAATTTGGCGCCATTCTATTTATGTAACTCAACATTACAGCAAGTTTATGAACTACTTTACGTCCCCAGGTGAACTCAAGGGGCACAACTATTCAATAAAACAATTCAGTAGCCCTAGCGCTAACGCACACATTCACGCGTGTGTACGAACGACATCTGCGTAGTTGTGTGAAGAGTAGGTAGCTCCACAGCGGCGCTTGTATGGAGTTTTAGTAGAGTGTCCGGGGTGTGACCACGGGTAAACCCGAAGCGGACATCTAGTTAATTAGAAAATTAAAAAGTTTTAAAATTATAAAAGTTTTGTTCCAGTTTTTCGTCACAAGACCGAATGAATATGCAAATGCTACGTTCCCAGCTAGAAATATTAATGTTTCTTGGTTGCAGACAGACATCTCGTTTCATTGCTTTTGTTTTATGTACTTACTTTTGTTATAAGATTACTAGATTTGTTTAGCGGTCACTCATTAGTCATGTACTTTGGAATGTTCCATTTTAAGTTAAACAATTTTAATGCTCCTGCACCTCATTTTTAAAATCGGTTGAAAACCCAAGAAATCCGTGTTCTCTCTTTAAGTATTTTGTTATAGAAGGTATATATTTTTTATAGTGAGGGGACGAGCAGGACATGTGCCTGATGGTAAGCAACACGCCTGCCCATAACAGCTCAGTGTCAAGCAAATATAGGAACATGGAGAATCCAACTCTTTATTAGCACTGTGCTCGTCACCAAGAGGTACAAGATGATTTATCTCTGTCCTGTAATTTCTCGAAAAACATTGCCCTTCAAACTAAAACGCAGGGAAGATTACTTCGTTTAATTACTGTAAGAACTAGTAAAGGGGGTATCCCATACAAAATCTTAAAAGAAGATTCCTACGGACTCTGAAAAGAGTCTTCCCACCACAAAACTTAAGTTGTTAGTGTAAATTTCTATGTTAAATTCTGATTTACGATATTATACCTAGGTAATTATTTAAACTAGAAACTCATACTTAGGTAATTTAATTTTAATTAATATTTATTAGCTATAGAGCTCAGATGAAAACGCGGTAAGCCTACATAATAAATGTCTACGATTTATTTACGGGGCAAAGTTAAAGTTCTAACGAATTTTAAGACGAAATTACATCTAATATGAATGTATTACTACTTACGTATTTTAAAGGTTGTGTTAGCAAAATATTTGTCTTAAAAAACATTATTGAATATTCAGTTTAAGAGATGTTAGTGAATAATGGGTCACAATATTATATCAAACTAATAGCATCCCTCGGTTTTACTCGCATAGTTCCTGATCTCGTTATTTTGCGAGGACAAAAATTTGCCTATAATATTTCATTCAGATCCTGCCTGTAGTTGTTGCTCGAAAGATTAACATACATTCATACATACATACAAACTTTCAAATTTATAATATTATTAGGACTCTTAAACATCCGCGCAATTTTTGTAAAATGGTGGTACAAAGTTTTAGCTTCACGATTTAATATACATAGGTAGCAGGGATGTTATAGAAATTCGTATCCGTGACCGAAACTATCGGATATCCGAAATAAAAATATATCCGTAACCGCATCCGTTTGCGGACGCTGCCTAATTGCTTTTTGTTAAATATAATCTTATCCAGTATTCCACTGCTAACTTTTGACTATTAGAAGATTAGAACTATGTAACCGAAACTATCCGAAACTAACGGATAATCCGAAATAATCACATGTCTGTATCCAGATCCAAAATAACATATGTATCTATAACATCCCTACCCTAATAGGTAATAGTGCCCTAATTGTAATATTTGGAAATAAATTTTAAAACAATGTCATATGTATCTATAACATCCCTAATAGGTAATAGTGCCCTAATTGTAATATTTGGAAATAAATTTTAAAACAGGTATGTCCTTTCTATGTGCATAAGTATAGTTAGTTAATGTACAATTAATTTGGTGAGGACCTCTTGCTAGAAAGGATGCGAGCCGATGAACGAAACTAGTTCTCAAGGCCCAACTCTGCTATGCTTTGTTTTCTGCTATGCTTTGCTCTGTGATGTCATCGGTCAATTAGTTAGCCTCGATGAAAGCAGATATCTGCTTTCAGATGTAGTTGTCTGCTTTTATCGGCGTTATCAAATTGGCAGATGACGTCACAAATAAAAGCATATCAGAAAGCAGCAGAGTTAGGAGGTAGACCTGTCGAGGTGAAAACTAGAGGAAGAGGCTTGTAATCACAACGCTGGGTGGATAACATCAGACGATATGGAGGTTGCGACTTCGTTTCGTTCTAGAAAGGTCATCTGAGGCCAATATGCATGCAAGCAGCCCACTAAATGTTCCCACTGCTGGGACTCGGGGCCTTGAGGAGAGAGGATTTATGGCAATAAATGACTACGCTGGCCCAGTGTGGGCTAGAGGAGGACCTCGAAAGATTCTTAGAACATGTCGGATTTTTCACGATGTTTTCTTTTACCATTTTTAAGTTAGAAGCTTTACGCACATGACTACGAAAACACAGAGGTTGGCGGTATTCGAGCCAGGAGCTTCGGAACGGCAGTTGCCGTTCTCCCGACTCACAGAGTAAACGATTTTTGCTCTGTGTCCCGACTAGAACTACTAGCAACTTGTAAAAAAGTATAATATATCTAAATATATCATTAACACAATTGAACCTTAAAGGAAGAAAATATTCTTCTCAAAGAAGTTTAGAACGAATTCCTTGAATTAATAATTAAATCCATTGAGCGCGACAGTTGACGAAAGTGGAGGTGATAAATAGATTTTACTTCCTTTTCCATTCAGTAAAGTTTCAATACAATTTACAATTCTGAAGGAGATTCGATTTGTTAGAATTTGATTAGATATTCAGAATTTTCAAGGAGTTTGTTAAAAGAGAGTTATTATCTATAGATGACACCTGATGTTCGGCGACGAAGCGGACTATAATTGAACGCGTTTACCCATAAGAATGTGATTTACGCTCGATTTGATGACATCCAGTTATTCCTATTGAAGAAATTTACATTTGTCGTAAAAATATCGCGTTTCTTTATTAGTTTATTGTGGTAATTTAAATTTGACAACGTAGTTGCAGATGTGGTGGTTTCTGGACATGCGCGGTCCGTGTCACAGGGGACATGACCCCCAAAATTGTATAAGTTAAACAAAAATCTAAGAAAATTAAAATATCTAATAGAACATAGGCTATTTTAACGCGGAAAACAACTATAACGGGAACTAGCGGGTAAAAATTTGGGGGCTACTAGTAAAGTATTTTTTGCTCGTTTTATTGTATTTCTACTTGTGACCCCCCAAAACCTGAGGCTGCGTACTGGTGACCCCTTCCAAAATTCGAGGCTGGGACCGCGCCTGTTTCTGGTTTTTTTTTTAAGTTGGTGATTCCATAGATATCAGAAACCAGACCTAAACCTTTGTGGTTGATTCCGTCACAGGAGTCGAACTGGCTGACTTTTACGACGTGCGACGAACTTCCGTGAGCTTGCTCTTGCTACAAGTTACATTGCAGTGTTCATACCATATGTCCTATATCGCTTTTAGCTAAAGGCCGCCGTCTGTCGCACTAACTTTAAGTTAACCTGTTTCAATTTGTAAATTATTGTTATTTTGGAGTGTTCAATAAATAGTATCTATCTATCTATCTATGTTGTCTTATAAGTTGCCGCATGTCATGGCTCCGATGGTCATGACATCACGATAACCGAGATCAAAAAGTTTACATCGGGAGTCTGGCATAACCCATTTAAAATTTAGCTTAAGAGCCGGCTCACGTCGTCGCACGAAATTCAAAAAGTTTGTGTTCCGATATTTCCATCTTTAGTATTATCTAGAAAAAGATAATTACGTTCAAAAAATAGGCCGATCTTTCTTGTTGACGTTTCCTTGTTTCAATTTTACTAATAATAAAGCCTTTAGTCGTAGGGAACGATCTCCCATGACCATTTCGCCGAAAAGTCGCCGCCGTGTCAGTTTCAGACTTCTAAATCTACAAGTGATACTCAAAATATATACTTAAAAATATATGGGAACATCATACACATATTTTATTAATTCATTCAAGTCACATATATCTGAATTTTGGTCCCATTTATTAGTAAAAAAAAACAAAATCATAAGCCAATTTTAAGTTTCATATTGCAGTTTTAGCGTTGTCTCTGTGTAAAATACACAATAACTCCAAAATAAAAATTAGACACGATAATACTTTGTTCTTTGTAGAATCCAATTCTATAGTTACTTTTCAAATCATAGTTGTCAATTTTTCAAAAATATAAATTACCAGCAGTCGAAATTACAATAAATTACGCTGCGCAATTTAGTATGCCGCGAGCGGCCGTCGGGGAGGACCTGCGTCAGTTAGCGTGGGAGTCGCTTACGTAATATTTCGCGCGTTTATGACATAAACTAGAATAATTATAGTGCGACCACAAAATTTTAATTCGTTTGGCGTTTTATAACGTTTCATTCTGATTTTCGGATCGGACCATCACATTTGATCTTGTTTACTTCATGAAGAAGCAGAATCTGTCAATTTTTTTTGACTTGACAACGTCTAATTAGTCGATGAACGCGATGGCCGCCACCACAAAATGCCGAATGTCATTATTTTTACTACTACCTCAATACCATGACCATGACCATGAACATGACCATGACCATGACCATGCCCAATGACCATGAGGAACGGCCATGACCAATGACCACGACCAATGACCATGACCAATGGCCATGACCAATGACCGTTCCGACGTGTTTGAGCAACGAACTTCCAATATTAATTAAGTATGTACAGTATGGGTAACAAATGAAAGGACTTGACTAGTAGAATACTATGCACTGTCACAAATTTCAAATCCAAGATGGCCGCCACCACAAAATTGCGAATGTCATTATTTTTCACTACTACCTCAATACCATGACCATGACCATGCATGACCATGACCATGACCATGCCCAATGACCATGAGGAACGGCCATGACCAATGACCACGACCAATGACCATGAGCAATGGCCATGACCAATGACCGTTCCGACGTGTTTGAGCAACGAACTTCCAATATTAATTAATCATCATTAATTTTACTACTACCTCAATATATATATCAATTTAAAGGGCTTGACTAGTAGAATACTACGCACTATGATAAATTTGAAATCAAGATGGCCGTCACCACAAAAAGCGAATGTCATTGATTTTCACTACTTCTCAACATAGGTATCAAATGCAAGGGCTTGACTAGTAAAATACTACGCACTATGACAAATTTCAAATCCAAGATGGCCGCCACCACAAAATCGCGAATGTCATTATTTTTTACTACCACCTCAATATGGGTAACAAATGAAAGGGCTTGACTAGTAGAATACTATGCACTTTGACAAATTTCAAATCCAAGATGGCCGCCACCACAAAATTGCGAATGTCATTATTTTCACTACTACCTCTATACCATGACCAATGACCATGACCATGACCAATTACAATGACCATGAGGAACGGATATGACCAATGACTACGACCAATGGCCATGACCAATGACTGTTCCGACGTGTTTGAGCAACGAACTTCCAATATTAATCATCATTATTTTACTACTACCTCAATAAAGATATCAATTTAAAGGGCTTGACCATGCACAATGACAAATTTCAAATCCAAGATGGCCGCCACCACAAAATGGCGACTGTCTCATTATTTTTACTACCACCTCAATATGGGTAACAAATGAAAGGGCTTGACTAGTAGAATACTACGCACTATGATTAATTTGAAATCCAAGATGGCCGCCACCACAAAATAGCGAATGTCATTATTTTCACTACTTCACAATATAGGTATCAAATGCAAAGGCTTGACTAGTAAAATACTACGCACTATGACAAATTTCAAATCCAAGATGGCCGCTACCACAAAATGGCTACTGACATTATTTTTTTTACCACCAACTCAATATGGGTAACAAATGAAAGGGCTTGACTAGTAAAATACTATGAACTGCCACAAATTTCGAATCCAAGATGGCCGCCACCACAAAATTGCGAATGTCATTATTTTTTACTACTTACTACCTCAGTATGGGTAACAAATGAAAGGGCTTGACTAGTAGAATAATATGCACTATGACAAATTTCATATCCAACTGGAAGGGTTTGACTCATCGAGTAACGCGATCTTCCGCGCAAGCACGGAAGGGAGCTGTCTTAACTAAAAATCATAGATGACAAATAACTAAAGTATAGAGTGCTAACACCACACTAGACGCCTAGTGCGCGTCGTAGGCAGATGATGTATAGCTACATAGATATGTACGTTGGGGATTACTAGGGATGGGCACGCGTGAAACGCAAAATCATTTTGTTTGCGATTGATGCAGGTTCAGCGCGGTACAAACATCTGTAAATATAATTATTTCGTGCGATAACATCTAAAATATAAGTACCTAGGTATTTTAGTTTTATAGAGTTAGTGCCCGTGCAGGTTTAAGTTTTTTTTTGTGGTGGCGGCCATCTTGGATTTGAAATTTGTCATAGTGCGTAGTATTTTACTAGTCAAGCTCTTGCATTTGATACCTATGTTGAGAAGTACCTAGTGAAAAATAAAAAAATAATAACATTCGTCATTTTGTGGTGGCGGCCATCTTGGATTTGAAATTTGTCATAGTGCATAGTATGCTACTAGTCAAGTCCTTTCATTTGTTATCCATATTGAGGTCGTAGTAAAAATAATGACATTCGCCATTTTGTGGTGGCGGCCATCTTGGATTTGAAATTTGTCATAGTGCGTAGTTTTTACTAGTCAAGCCCGTTCATTTGATATCCATATTAAAAAGTAGTGAAAAATAATGTCAGTCGCCATTTTGTGGTGGCGGCTATCTTGGATTTAAAATTTGTCATAGTGCATAGTATTTTATTAGTCAAGTCCTTTCATTTGTTACCCATATTGAGGCAGTAGTAAAAAATAATGACATTCGCAAATCTTGGATTTGAAATTTGTCATAGTGCATAGTATTTTATTAGTCAAGCTCTTTCATTTGTTACCCATATTGAGGTAGTAGTAAAAAATAATGACAATCGCCATTTTGTGGTGGCGGCCATCTTGGATTTGACATTTGTCATAGTGCGTAGTGTTCTACTAGTCAAGCCCTTTTATTTGATACCCGTATTGAGGAGGTAGTGAAAAATAAATGTATCTCACCATTTTGTGGTGGCGGCCATGTTGGATTTGAAATTTGTTATTGTGCATAGTATTTTACTCGTCAAGTCTTTTTATTTGATACCCATATTGAGGAAGTAGGGAAAAAAGAAATGTATTTCGCCATTTTGTGGTGGCGGCCATCTTGGATTTGAAATTTGTCATTGTGCATAGTATTTTACTCGTCAAGTCCTTTCATTTGATATCCATATTAAAAAGTAGTGAAAAATAATGTCAGTCGCCATTTTGTGGTGGTGGCTATCTTGGATTTAAAATTTGTCATAGTGCATAGTATGCTACTAGTCAAGTCCTTTCATTTGTTATCCATATTGAGGTCGTAGTAAAAAATAATGACATTCGCCATTTTGTGGTGGCGGCCATCTTGGATTTGAAATTTGTCATAGTGCGTAGTTTTTACTAGTCAAGCCCGTTCATTTGATATCCATATTAAAAAGTAGTGAAAAATAATGTCAGTCGCCATTTTGTGGTGGCGACTATCTTGGATTTAAAATTTGTCATAGTGCATAGTATGCTACTAGCCAAGTCCTTTCATTTGTTACCCATATTGAGGCAGTAGTAAAAATAATGACATTCGCAATTTTGTGGTGGCGGCCATCTTGTTTGAAATTTGTCATAGTGCATAGTATTTTATTAGTCAAGCTCTTTCATTTGTTACCCATATTGAGGTAGTAGTAAAAAATAATGACAATCGCTATTTTGTGGTGGCGGCCATCTTGGATTTGACATTTGTCATAGTGCGTAGTGTTCTACTAGTCAAGCCCTTTTATTTGATACCCGTATTGAGGAGGTAGTGAAAAAAGAAATGTATCTCACCATTTTGTGGTGGCGGCCATGTTGGTTGAAATTTGTTATTGTGCATAGTATTTTACTCGTCAAGTCTTTTTATTTGATACCCATATTGAGGAAGTAGGGAAAAAAGAAATGTATTTCGCCATTTTGTGGTGGCGGCCATCTTGGATTTGAAATTTGTCATTGTGCATAGTATTTTACTCGTCAAGTCCTTTCATTTGATACCCATATTGAGGGAGTAGTGAAAAATTAAATGTATTTCGCCATTTTGTGGTGGCGGCCATCTTGGATTTGAAATTTGTCATAGTGCATAGTATTCTACTGGTCAAGATTTTCATTAAATTTGATACCCATATTGAGGTAGATTATGAAGAAATATTTAGTCCACCATTTTGTGGCCATCTTGAATCGATATTAACCAAACATAGCTTAAAATAAAAAAAGAAATTTTACTAGTTATCAGATTTTTGAAATGCAAGAATAATTTATCGTAACGTAACGGGACAACGAACGTAACGGGACAATAAGTCATCAAGTTTCGTGCACGCAGCCAACGTTCATCGATTTAGTAGACGTTGTCACGTCAGAAAATCTCATCAAAATTTTTAGTACACTGCCGTTACGGCTCAAGATCGTTCTGTCCGCCTAAACGCTCGAGCTGAATCGAACGGACGCACGCTGACAATGTTGCAGGATTTTACCTAAAGTTGAGTTCTGTCGTTTTGTGAGAGGGCTCATTGTCGAGTCTTTCTACGACTATAATGAATTTTGTAATTTTAAAGTTTTGAGTTAATTTATGATAATTACTTCATTTGACATTATTCTTGTTATATTTTTGACGCGTAAAATGATATTTTATGAATAAATTTAATTATGTTCATTACATGAGATGATTCGTACCACACCTACTGCTCTTAGTATGTATGTAATTGAAATATCCCAATAATATTAAATTGTCTTTATTAAACACAACATACTTTGAATAAGGAATAAAACCACATACAAGTTTTATAGGTCACGTTAAAACTAGTAAGTATAACATCCGCCATAGAAATAAGGTTTCAGTTCCATAGACAAAACTGGATACTCTACCTCTGGGAAGTATACAAACGACTTTGTGTCTCGACACTTACATCCACAGCCACAGTCTACTTTAGCTGCTTTTAAGCACGAGCACATTGGTGACGGTTCGTCACGCACGAAGCAAATATTGGTCGTATCCCTGAAGCAAGAACAGACAGGTACGCCGCAGTCACAAATGCTGGAACCAATGTTGGTAGGTTGGCCACAACCGCAAGCGTTGGAGGCGGTTGCTAGGCCGCATAGTGGAAGATTGCCACATACAGGTCCAGTATTGGTGCAGACTTTTGGGCATTTGACCACACCGCATGGCGTATCGTCAAAACAACCGCAATTTGGCGTTAACATCAGTGGATCGCGAAAGCAGCAAAACCCATGTGAAGCCTAAAAAATAATAAGTTTATCTTATTTATATGATAAAACTTTAGGGTTAGAAAGTTTTGGCATAAATAGTCCTTTAATATGAACTTTAGCAGTATAAGTAGCAGCAATTACGTCCTGGTAAAAAAATTCTTGGTAGAGTCCAACTAGGTTAAGTAATACCATCTCTCTTCTTGTTGTTTTACAGCCAAGCAGTAATGTGTAAACGTGACTGTGTTCCAATTTTAAGGGTAATGTTTCCAGAGAAATCATCTTAAACCTTCGGGTGACGAGTGTTAGTCAGTGATTAATAAACTATCCATGTTTAAATAACAGACGTATTGCTGACCATCAGACAGCGGCCATCCTGTCACTTAACATTATTAAAAAAAATGAGTATCTATTATTTGTGTTGATCAAAGAGTTTACATATACTACGTATAGATTTCCCGCACGGTTCCTTTGTGTCAATCGTAAGCAACTGACGTGCGTACTTTATGGCAACAGAGTGACGTGTCGCGACAAAAGTATGACACTTCCACAAGAGCGAGAAGGCAAGAAAGATGCTTCCCTTGCTTTCGATGTAAAGCGTTTGTGCCAACTCTATACGTAGCATATGTAAACTCTTTGGTGTTGATGAATTGTTTTAGAGACACTATCTTGGGAAAGAACGAATAATCACATGACTGACGATATAGTCCAAGATCCCAGGGCCGCCAGACGTCACGTATTTTCTGATGGATGAAATGTGAACGATTGATTAGAGTTAATACGTACTAAGAACACATGCTTTCCCTCTAACATGCTTAGACGGCCAATTTTGAGATATGGGGTTCAGAAGATACATTACTTACTTCACGTGTTTTCTGATAACTGATTTTCACGTATGTTATAGGCAATATCTTAAAAAATAAGCCCCCAATACTCCCAGACTCTTTCCGTTGGCCGTTTTGCTTAACAGATGCTTTAAGACACTGAGCCTGTTAGTATTGGGGCCTTATTTAGATTGCCTATAACATACGTGAAAATCAGTTATCAGAAAATACGTGAAGTAAGTAATGTATCTTCTGGACCCCATATCTCAAAATTGGCGTCTAAGCAAGTTAGCGGGTAAGCATGTGTTCTTAGTACACACTAACTCTACTCAATCGTCCACATTTCATCCATCAGAAAATACGTGACGTCTGGCGGCCCTGGGATCTTACTCTAATATAGATTGAAGAGATAGAGAAAATCAATTTGTCTGAGGTCGAGTCTGAAGTCGATAGTAGTAGTGAGTGATAGATAGATAGATAGATACTCTTTATTGTCCACAATACAAAAAACAATGTACAAAACGATATCCTTAAAGCTAGTGAAACAAGTGAGTGACTTGGTTTTCTTCTAGTTAAACATTACACTCTTCACCGTAAGCCGCGTCGTGGGTTAACATCGGGCGAGATGACGGTCAAGTGTACGCCTATAATAGTACAAGAACAAAATTAAAAATTTTGATTAACCCCCGACTACCTTAGATTTGTTATCTGTAGAACATTCTACTAGTCAAGTCCTTTCATTTGATACCCATATTAAGGGAATTGTGAAAAAGGAAATGTAATTCGCTATTTTGTGGTAGCGGCCATCTTGGATTTGAAATTTGTCATAGTGCAAAGTATTCTACTAATCAAGCCCTTTCATTTGATACCCATATTGAGGTAGTAGTGAAAAATATTATATAATTCGCCATTTTGTGGTGGAGGTGGAGAAATTTAAAATCCAAGTGGCCAAGATGGCCATCTTGGATTTTAAATTTGTTATAGCGTTTAGTACTCTACTAGTCAAGCCCTTTCATTTGATACCCATATTGAGGTAGGTTGTGAAGAAATATATTGTCCGCCATTTTGTGGAGGCGGCCATTTTGAATCGATATTAACCAAACATAGCTAAGAACACCCGCACGGATATTAACTTTCAAATTAAAAAAACCGCATCGAAATCGGCCCATCCGTTTGAGCTCTACGGTGCCACAGACAGACACACACACAGACAGACAGACAGACAGACAGACAGACAGACCGACAGACAGACAGACAGACAGACAGACATCGACGTCAAACTTATAACACCCCTTTTTTTGTCGGGGGTTAAAAAACGAAGTCATATGAGATCTACTTAGTATTCGTTGACGACAGAAGAGAGTGTGGTAAGTAAATGGAATGGTTTGAGGTGAACTCATGTGAGACCATGTGCATCGTGCACATACGGCGATTTCCTATAAGTCAGTTGGAATGAAAAATAAGATATATTAATAGATACTTACATGTAACAGGCAAAACACTAAGACGGTGGCTGTTATAATTCGTAGCATTTTTTAATTTTTTTTTGTTTTTGATGTCACTTAAAGCAAAAATTAATGACAAGAAATTGATTTCTCACATATTTATAATATATTTATTACACAATTTAGGGTTGGGAAAGGTCATACACATAGGTATACAAATATGTCAGTCGGTGCGTCAGATAACAGAAAACAATTTTTCTTAGAAGTCACGTAATGTAGTATGAGTGGATAAGGTTGAGAAATTAATTATTCACACTTGTTTGATTGTGAAATCATTTACTTATATTTGTGCATAACACGTGTACTTGGTTGTCACGAAAAGGAATTGCTAAATCGAAAGTGGCGCGCCATATGTATCTACGAATGTCATTATTGTATTGTATCATATCATTCAAATCATTATTGACCACAATGGTTTTAGTATTGGGACAACACAATACTATAACCTACAAACCTACAATATAGAAAACTACAAGATATAGGACCTTGTAGTTTTTTTGGAAATGTTTTCCTTCGAACCAGAACATATAAACTTTTGCAATTACAGCTTGAATAACTGACAAATGTATGGCAAGCTCGGACAGACGTAAAAAGCCCTACTAGACTACAGGCCCGTGAACAAAATGTATGGGTCTTATCAACCACCAGGAGACCTATATAGATGTTAGAAGGGTATATATAAAATAATAAGATTCTGCATTTGTAAGCTGTCCAACTGAGTGCAAGTTGAAGAGGTGGGGTTGCAACCCTCGATCATTTCTCCTTATCGCATGATTTTTGTTCGGCGCCGGCGTTGCGGAATAATGGATTTATTGAACCTATAAAAATTGTTAATTTTATTTTTTAATTACCTTTAAATGTCGGATATATTCAAGATTTTCCGACTATTTTCAGGGTGAATTTGGTCATTTGATGAAGTACGGCATTGGTCTGTCTGGTGATTGCCTCCATAATTCCGCAATGCCGTACAAAAATCATGCGACAAGGAGAAAAGGTCGAGGTTTGCAACTTCAACTTGCACTCAGTTGGATAGCTTACAAATGGCGGCATAGTGCAGAATCTTATTATTTTATACCCTTCTATCATCCTACATAGGTCTCCTGGTGGTGGTCATATGACCCATGCATTTTGTTGACGGGCCTGTAGACCACTACAATATTTCAAATCAGTGTTTCGTGAGATGTCTAAAACAAACAAGATCATAATTTTATCAACGTATTTTATTAATAGTTTGAACCAGTGTTTACTATTATTACAAAGAGTTTAACGAAGGTAGGTACAGTATTCAAAAACTAATTTTAAACACAATAAGACATCCAGAATAATTTCTTTGAATACAATAACTAAGTCATTGATTAATTCAATAAGATTATACGTACTTTGTCTTATGTGAACTTCAACTTACATTTTGTTATTATTACAAAACTATATATTTATAAAATCGCCAAGCAGTTTTAACAGCTGATTGATATGCAAAAAGATTTGTTAATTTTAGAAAAAAACATTTATACTAGGAGCAAACAGATTTGATACTTTTGAAATATTACCAACGAGGCGTTTTCAGGATGTAAAATACTTTCAAAATAGTTTTAAGTGCTAAGGTAGCGTTAACGTTTCATTCACAGAAATTTTATAAGAATACGTCATTGTGAATAATTTGACATAACACTCATATCTGCTATCCTGAAAACAGCACATTACAAGTGCTAGCGTCTTCTTAATAGTCAAATAAATATAAACAAATGGAGATTTAGGATAGTACTTACCCTCAAGCGGATGTAAACGGAACCTTTCCATTGGATATCGTTTCACGACGTTTAAGTATTTTGACTTAATGATTAAATAATTTTGAAGTCTGTCAATTACAGAAAGTACTGGCTATTATAGACAATACTTTTAAAAAAAAATTATAAGTCATAATTACATACAATTCTGACAACAAAAACGTATTTTTTGTACCAATTTAAACTACTTGTAGGAGTAAATTCAAAAATGTATAATTAAGATTACAATAACCAGTTTAAGCACCCGCTAACAGTGAAAGTTAGAGGTGGCATTATTGAAGTTAATAATTATTGATTGGCACCGAATTTGTCTTTATAAAAATAAATAATTTAGAGTTTAATTACATTTCAATTGTAATTTTATAAAACAAGATATTTATCGAAAATCACAGAATTCTTTCAATTCCAAGCAAATAACTAATAACATTTATACTAAAAACAAGTATTATTAGAAATATTGACTATACTTTTATATTACTATTAATATTATAAATATTAAAAGTAAAATCAGTCGTGCCATGTGCTGTTAATAAAATAATATACATACTTAAATATATTTTACATACATACAAGTAATGTATATAAAATATAGAAAAATAAACAATTTTACATTGGCACAATGTCAACAATGAAGTTTATACTTGTTTGTTTTTTAGAGTAGGTAAATTGTTATAAATACGTAAATAAATATACAATAATGACATTACGAAGTACATCGACATGAGGGAATGGCTGAATTTATAAATCGCGTATCATTTATTATATATATCATATGAATTACAATAACACGTATTTACTACAACGGTAAACAATAAAAACATCAATTTAGCAGAATTCGACATATTCCTATGTATATTTATTTAGTTTTAACGTATCGACTAATCAAGAAAATTTTATTTACAATAGATCAAGTATCAAGAATATATCGCGAGACTTTCTTTAGCTTACAACAATATTATACTTATTTAAGGTACGATAAATGAAAATACAGTATTTTATACGTAATTACTTTGACACACGCTGTGCAAACATTTAAAAATATCTATTTGTCATTTCTTGCAAAATTCGTAAAATTTGTTTTAGCACTGTAAACTGTAACATGTATTGCGCTTTATACATGGTTACGTGAAACATCCGTACTATGGCCCCAAGAAGAGTTAGATTAGATCGGGACTCTGAAACTCCAGATCAAGTATGTAGTTGCATAGCACCTGAAGAAATTGGTGATGGAGTTAATAGTGAAACTGGTATGCTAGCGATCCAAGGCCGCCCTCCACTTTTAAGGACCTCGGCTGCTTTGAGTAGGCTGTTCGGGGGGGAAGAGCACAATACACCCATAATGGGTTGTCATTGCAAGACAACCACTCCCGCTCTGAATTAAAACCCCCATACTAAAGTCAGGTTTCTCTCGTCTTCTTATTCAGGTTATGTTATTGTTGGACCATATAATTGTATTTTTCTGGTTTGCATAATAAAGTGTTTCTTTCTGTATATCTTATGCACAACTTTTATTTTAAGACCAACTCACTACATAATCGCAGAAAAACGAGTTGTTCTATACCTACATCCTGTCACATTCAAGACGGAAAGTATGGATCAGATTATTTCATTTTGCAATTTCATGGTTGGTCTCATTTTAAAAGTTTACATAAAGATGATCATTGAAGATGTCGTACGTAACCTTGTATAAATTAATGCATTTTCGTTTAAACTATAACAATATTATAATTACTGTCGTTGCGTATACTCGCTGATTTGGCTCACACAACCACCTTTGTCAAATCCCTGAGCAATTTGTTATAGCAATTGACACAAATGCATTAAACTATGCACATTGATTCGTCGTTATTATCCTAGATGTGAAATTGTTTTGCTATTATGTAGCTTAAAACTAATGTGACTTGAATAACGTTGAGAAAAGCAGGCAATCTGCAACGTCCATCTTAGCTAAAGGAACTTTTCAGATCTCCATTAGGCGTAACTCTGCGCATGCTCCAAAGGAATACTAGAAAGCTTGTTTCCTTTCTCTACCCAATTCTTTAATCTGCCTCTCAGTTCTTCTAAACTCTTCGATTTTGCTTTATTTATTCTCTTGTATTTTACGTCTTTAGGCTTTGTCACGTTTCTGTGGTTGGACATTACTCGGTTGTAAGTCACGACGTGATTTGGCCGTGGCTCAGGGTCTTCGACATCGCTTTCAGGGTTCGAAGTAACTTCTTCGTCCGACTCTTGAACGTTTTTTGGCACGTAACTGTAGGACCACACTTCTTTGCCAGATTTTGGTTTAATTTCCTTATCGCTGTCTATGCTCTTTACTTCAGCTGTTAAAACACAGCTGCGCATTCGGAAGTTATCTCGTCTTTGAGCGAGAAGGGTCGTATGCTTCTCTTCATCTGTTTTATTTGCGTCTTTGATTTCCTTCTCTGTACTGCTCTGCGCGCTCAAACCTTTAGAAGAGTCTCCATCAGCTTCTTCCTCTACGCTATAAACAGTCTCTAGAATTTCAGGTCTTCGGAGGAATCCATTGGACCGTCTCACTACACTGTATTTTACATTAGGATCTATGGCATCCGAGATCGATCTGACAATAGTGACGGTATCAGGATTGGTCGACCGGAATCGTGGTATATGAGGAGTATTACTGTCATAGTCTACGTCTTCCATGATCACGGCTGAGTCAGAATCATTGAGTGAATCAAAATCGCCTGTAATGTGCGAGTCTTGAAGCATGTCTCTGAAGTCTGGAATGTTCTGAGAGGTATCAACTCCGTGATCGAGGAGTTTGGCTTGAAGGGATTCGATGACCTTCTGTTGTTTTATGATGATGGTTTCTCGTAATGCGAGCATGTTTGTGATTTCCTTTTGCTTGCGAACGAGGCGTGACTCGAAGAGCAGAAGCTGGCTGGAAAGAGACTTGAGTTGCTCTGCCTTCTCCCGCTGCAGCCTGGTGACGAGCTCCTCCTGAGTTCGCTGCGCGCGCCTCCATGTCAGCAATTGATGCGCTTGCGCACGATACTTCATCCGGAGGTCCCTGGAACATCAAATTTATTTTTATAATAATTATCTTAGAAACACAAAATTACTACATAATGACAGTCTAAGCTTTTGATCAAGATATTCATTATAACTTTAATCTAACGCCTGTCTATCTAAATGTCTGCTTGCTAGATGTTTTTGCTTGATAAAGTACCAAATACCCATAAAAATTTCGAGTTTGTAATTTTAGAAGGTTTCATAAACCCGCACTTCACTAGAATTGTGGATTAAGACGTTTATAAGTACCTTGTAAGAGGTGACCCCACCAGTTTTTAGAATATAAGGGCAACTTAAGCCTGTCTGCTTCATGCTATTGAAATTCGAGCACTGTCGTTACCTAATGGTTCTTCTGGCTTCATCCAGGGTATGGGCCTCAAGGGGGTCAGTGAGCGACGCAGCTAGCGACACATCGGGCTCCGTGGGGCTGTTCAGAGCCGATTCACTTCGACTGGAACAAACAAAAAAAAAATTACATACATCATACGATCGAACGAACGAAAGTTGATCGAACCATCATTAGTGTCATATTCTTAAACCTTGGCTGGCCACACTGCCGTGTGTCTAGATTTTATCATCCCTTTTTTAAAATGTACAGCGACAGGTGATAAAGCAAGTGATAAGCAACAAGCTTATCCATAGCAGCATAGTGCTACGCATCCATTTGAATATGAAGAGTATAATTAATTCAGGCACATGTACTGCTCGTCCCGTCGCTTATTGCAATAAAAAACATGCCTGTTTCCTCACGATGTTTTCCTTCACCGTAGGCGCTGAGCAACTTGTGAGCTAGTTGCTTACTATCAGGCGCATGTCTAACTTGCCCTTCATTCTATATTACAAGAAAATATAATTATGTATTCATTAAAAAAACATCAAACGACTACGTTACGTTCCTAATTTTTATTTCCTTGTCGTACAATAAAAGTAAGTAAGTAAACATAGACATAAAATTGTTATTGACGTGACAACGTCTTATAAATTGGTTTGCCGGGTGACACTTCAAGAAACTGCGTTACGCTCCGCTCACGTTATGCGCTCACAACGAGAGCGAGTGAGAGGCACGCGTCCCTTCCACTCGGGCATGGTTAGCCCGCCTAAGAGCGAGAGAGACAGACATAAAAAGTGAAAGGCACGCGTCCCTTCCGTAAAATTATTTTACCACTCAAAGTCGTTGTCACGTAAAACTTTCGCCCGTATACCGACTTTACAGGCAACCAATTTTATTATTGAAAACTATTTCGCTTCAGCGGAGCGAGCAGAAGTTCGACAAAGCTAATTGCCCTTACATGACTTCACAGAATACTGAAACAGTAATTATTAACCCTCCATTCAGAACTTTCTAGAATTTTGCTAGAATAACGTAAAATCCCGATAATGTTTCCGCTATGATGAGCAACATTGTCATTAGAGTGCTGCCAACAAATTTACGTTTAAGAGTTGGTCCAAAGATGACACTAAAATTTTTCTACTGCTAATATTGCTTAAGTGTTGTTATGTATGTATAATAAGTATGTACTTATTAAAACTATAATATGTATTGTATCAGCTATCTGGTCGTCATAGTACAAGCTTTGCTTAGTTTGGGGTCAGATGGTGTTGTATGAATTGCCCACACATATTTATTTATATTTTTATTTATTTATTTATAATTGTAAGACATTCCCCACACAACACTCACTAGAGCCAAAACTAACTAACGTTCGTATTATGAGCGCGAAAAAAAACTGATATATATAATCCTAGTAATACCATAACTACATACATTTGGATGTTTCGTAGCTCAATCACGTCGGAACATCTCAACGGATGGGGTGGAAATTTGGATTACAGATAGATTATAGTCTGATAAACAGGGTTCCTTTTCATCCAAAGTTTCATCATTCCTTTTCCGGGGAAAAACGGAAACGGGGCTTACGTAGCTGAAATCCCCGACTCTACTAGTAGGTAAAATTATATGAGATAAAAACCCTTAGCCTTAGCCTTAAGCATTAGTGAAAAGTTTATAGTATTTTATAAATAACCAGCCAAGTGCGAGTTAGACTCGTGCACGAAGGGTTCTGTATTATTATCTATGAAATCGGAAAAATAATCACATTTGTTGTATTTGATTAATTTAAATCCTACTAATTTCATAAATGTCAATGTATAGATGTTTGGATGTTTGTTGCTCAATCACGTCGTAACTTATGAACGGATCGGGGTGTTTGGAATACAGGCAGGTTACAGTCAGGAAGAACACATAGGCTACTTTTATCCCGGTAAAAATCACGGGAACGGGAACTGCGCAGGTAACACCGCGGGCGCTGCTAGTATATAATCTATTTATTTTTAAAGTAACTGCGAATATTTCAAGCGTCTACCTGTTGCGGTTATGTACATCGAGCAAAATCGTGCCAAAACATATTTATTTTAAGGGAGTTCCCCAAACATAAAAAACTATGACTATCACGGTTCATGATATAGTACATACAGCTTGGTGACAGACAGACAACAGAGAGACGGACACCGAAGTCTTATAAATAGGGTTCCGTTTTAACCCTTGGGTACGGAACCCTATAGTTATTTAACCCTAAAGTTCCGGATAATACAATAGTGGCTCCTTCATTAAATTACGAAAATTAGCTGAGCGCTACCGGTATCTCTGTAAATGGGGGCGAAAAGGCTTGCGGATATAATGAAAAGGTTGTGAGAATAAGCGCCGTATTATCAGCTATCTTTTAATTGTATCTAATAGCGTCCTTTGACGACCTACCAGAGGGTGGACATATTCTGTAGTTATATTTTATTGTCTATCCAGAAACATTTATTTAATAGACTATAGGCCCGTGAACAAAATTTATGGGTCACATGATACACCAAGAGACCTATGTAGGATGATAGAAGGGTTTAAATAATAAGATTGAGCACTATGCCGTCACTTGAAAGCTGTCCAACTGAGTGCAGGTGAAGATGGGGGGTTGCAACTCTCGATCATTTCTCCTTGTTACATGATTTTTGTACGGAATTGCGAAATAATGGATTAGAAGAGGTAAATACATTTTATTCACGGGACTGCAGGCTATAAAGAAACACCAACAGTATACATATTAGATAAGTCAAAGGTGAATTTATAATTATACAATGTTTCCTGGTACGTATTATGTACACCCTTAAACATTAGGGACATACTCAAAATACTATTAGACAGTGAGTAATCGCACGACCGCAGCCGTTGTGATGCTACCAAAATGTCGAGTAAATTAATTATATTTAATTACCTCGAAGTTTAATAATAAATTAATGTTTTTAGAGTTAGAATTCTCCGCAGACTCCACCTAGGGAGGTACCACAGTTTGCCTGTTATTCTACCGCCAAGCAGTAATGTGATAATATCAAGGTTTGAAGGGCAATTTTTTCAGTGAATTTACAGGGCATAGAAATAAAACATTGTATCTTCATACCTATACACTTGTGTCACAATCGCAGTGCAATGCTGTGTAATCTAGACCCTTCACGTTCCACTAACGTGTCACAATGCTATTATGGGTATCATGTTACTATGTAGATCACCATCAAGCACGTGTCCTGCTCGTCTCTTCGATTAGAAAAAAAATAGAGAGAGTATTCTTGTAGTTCCTAATTCCATTATTTTCCCGGGATGAAGTAGTATCTATGTTATTCCATAACCATGAATTATGACGTGGTTATGACTATAATTTAATTGTATTCCAATTTTCAACGCGATCAGTTCAGAAGTTCCGTCGTGATTGAGCAACAAACATCTAAACATTCGCATTTATAATATTAGGTTTTCTTTGAAACGGGCAGAGCCTTTATCAACATAGCTAAAATACAATGAGAAGTCAGTACACTACGCTACATGTCTAACTACTTACACTAAGCACACCTGCATTATCCATAGACTAATGAAGGTCTAAAGTCGGACCACTACTACCAGGCGGAAGCGTGCCCAGCATACTTTCGACATTACCACGCTGAATGGCAATGCTTATACGATTAATATTAGTTTGGATAATATGCCGACTTACATTGTACGGCAAAGCTTACCTACATAATTTATGTAAATACCCCAATTTATAAACGTTATTCTAGGTAATACGCTCATGTCAGCATTTCCGTTCTCGACATATTTTTCCAAAGATATCAAGTTTCGTGTAACTTGGCATGCAAACGATAAGTGTAGTTCTCTGATAAAATCTACTTGCTAGCTGTTTGTGTTTTCTGTGAGATACGCTTAGGTACAACAAACTTGGTAAACTTTGTTTTAAACTATCGCGGTTGTACACTACTCTAGTATTATAAACTAGCGGTTCGCGCCGGCTTTGCCCGTGGTATATATATACTCTATAGCACTCAGGGATCCCGTACATATCCAACGGTGAAAGAATTTTTGAAATCGGTCCAGTAATTCTTGAGATTATCACGTTGAAACAAAACACCTCTTCAGCTTTATAATATTAGTATAGATATTAAATATTAATATAATACAGATTGCTTGAATTACCATCGAAATATCGGGACTCGGTCATCATTTACCCACGGTAAAGACCCCGTATTTAATAATAATACAAATGCACTTAAATAGCCCGTGATGACGTATAGGCGAAAACATCATATTATCATCGTGAGGTTGTAGATTCGAGTTCCACCTTCACCTCTCGTTTTTAAGGCTTTAACTGTGAAAGAAAACATCGTGAGGAAACCGGCATGTTCCAAGAAAGACGTCTTTTGAGGGCATGCGTCATCTACCAACCCGTATGTAGTTGGCCAGCGTAGTGGATTATGACCTTCATTCTCTCCTTGTGAGAAAACACCTCCCGAGTCCCAGCAGTGTGAACATGAAGGGCTGCTTATTTCAGATGTCAGATTTCAGAACTTTATTGGTCAAATAACATGTTGGTTATACAAGGCAAGTCATTTCACAGTGGGTAGGTAGATATTTTCAAATAATTATAAGTCATCATAAATAAATGGCACATTGAGAGAAATGGCACTTATTAAACTTTGGTAATGTGGCGGTTAGTTACAACACAAGGAAACAATTATATTTTACCTTGTGAAATTCGGATTTTGAAACTAATCTGTTTCCTCACGATGATTTGCTACACAAAATGAGAGCAATAATGATTTGCTACACAAAATGACAGCAATCATGATTTGCTACACAAAATGACAGCAATAATGATTTGCTTCACAAAATGACAGCAATAATGATTTGCTACACAAAATGACAGCAATAAAGGTGTACATCTGCGCGATCAATAATTAACACTACTATATACACTAGCCGTTAATACGATTATCTGTAAACATACTCGTAGCATTAGAAGCACTCGATATGTAAATTCTATATCCTAAGATAATATAGCAACGTTTGGACGTAGGGAAAATATTTAGCAGCGTGTCTGTATTTTGACTAAGTATCAGGTAATACAATTTTATATTTCGTATTTCTGAGCGCGATATGATATGTTGCCAAAATGCTGGCGTGTAATTGGTCCAACGTATTAGCAGTTAGCTGGATGGATTAGATCCATAGGTATATGAAATATGTATAGCAAAATTTTCATTGCAATTTAATTTTTAATAAGGTACAGAAAACTTATTTCATAAAACATGTTATTTGAGTATCTCATGGTCAAATACATTTCTACAGGCAATTTTTTATATTTTTTGATTTAAGAGGCGCAAAATACACATCGGTTTATCGGTTATGTATCGGCTTTAAGCTGATAGTACATATTTATATGTGCAATGCCAGTCCTGGGTACTTTTTAGATTCTTATGACCAGGAATCTAACGCCCAACAAAATTGCTTATAGCATTCTTACCAATGCTTTTTAGTTTTCTTTCCGCACGAAATAAAAAAGAAACTCATACCTAGTTTCTTAAGTAGTGTTAGAACAGATACTACACTACATAATAAACATTTACTTCACTGTCAATTTGCGCAAAATTATTATTACAAAATTTTAAAACATTTCTGAATTTTAGACAATGAATAGTTTTGACAATGAATTGAGCCCTGGTGTCCGGGCGTAGAATGTGGCACCGGTCCCCCCCTGCCTGTGGTAAGAGCCCACTAATGGGGAACCGACCGATGGCGGTTAATCCATCCAAACTGCGGCGCAATTTAAATCTCAGCTGGTGACGGGCAGCAGCGTCACTGGTATAAGAAGTTGCGCCCCTGCGGTCGCCAACCCGCATGCCCAGCGTGGCGACTATGGGCAAACCCCTCCAATGATAGGCACACAAAATCAAAGGCCCCTAGTTCCCGGCCGCCCTGCTATTCCTGGCCAAGGCGGCGGCCATGGTAACGGCAGGGCAAGGGGTGCGAAGAATCCCCGGGCTACCGTAGGCCGCCAATCCAAACTGACCCTGGCTGTACACAATGGACGAACGATTCGCGATGACGATAGGCTTGCGCAGCTGGAAGAAGAGCTGACTCACATAAGATGGCACATTCTTGGGTTATGTGAAGTCCGAAGAGAGGGGAGAGGACACCATTACCTTGGAATCAGGCCATCTTATGTATTACCGTGAAGGTCACCAGCTGTCGCAAGGCGGTGTCGGGTTTTGGTCCACAAAACTCTCCGTAACAACGTTCTAGAAATCGCAAGTGTGTCCCCAAGGGTTGCGTACCTAGTGCTAAAGTTAACTGAGAGGTATACCCTCAAGGTGGTTATGGCGTACGCACCCTGGGAGGCATACCCAGATTCAGAAGTTGAGGCTTTGTATGAGGATATATCAAAGGCATTACATCATACCTCCAAAGCCCACTTCAACGTTGTTATGGGGGATTTTAACGCCAAAGTGGGAGTACAGACCTGCAGCGAATCGGTAGTAGGACCATATGGTTTAGGGCGAAGGAATGACAGGGGACAAATGCTGGTCGACTTCCTTGAAAAGGAAAGGCTGTTTCTGATGAATTCGTTTTACAAGAAACAGCCGCAGAGGAGGTGGACTTGGCGAAGCCCCGATGGACGGACGAAAAATGAGATTGATTTCATCATTGCGGACAAAAGCGTATGTTCAGGGATGTCTCAGTCGTTTCTCGGTTTGCTACCGGGGTGACCACAGGCTTGTCCGAGGCACCCTGAATATTGATTACAAGCTTGAACGCGTCCGCTTGATGAAGTCAACACTCCGTCCGAACCTTCTCCAAACCGTAGTTGGGTCTGAAACTTTCCAGTTAAAACTGAAGAACCGATTTGCTGCCTTGAAACCACAGAAAGCGTTGACCAAAAACTCGACAGAGTGGTAGGCGTCTTGCGAGATGAGGGCACAAAATTTTGTGAAATGCGACACAAAGGCAGAAAGTCGAAGCTTTCGAGGGAAACTCTGCAACTCATGGAGGAACGACGAAATCCCATGTTAACTTTGTTAGAACTAGGGGCTCTAAATAAAAAAATCTCTAAACTTGTACGACGTGACCTCCGATCAGCAAACACGCTCTTGATTGAAAAATCAATCGAGCAAAATCGGGGTCAAAAGTATTCGTCAAGCCATTGGGTAGAAGCCACCTAACAAAGTTAACCTCTTCTACGGGGAGAGTTGTTGTATCCAAAGCAGACATTCTTTCGGAAGTGGAAAACTTTTATGGCCAGCTGTACGCTTCACATGCTCCTCATCTCCCGCAGGATGAAGACAGAAGAGCCACTTTGACTCGCCACTACACAGAAGACCTGCCTGAGATAAGTCTCGACGAAATCGTGATGGCTCTTGGGCAACTTAAAAATGGAAAAGCCGCGGGCGAGGACGGAATTACAACAGAGCTCTTAAAGGCTGGTGGAGCCCCACTTATAAAAGAGCTCCAAGCACTGTTTAATGACGTCCTCTTCACCGGGAGAACTCCAGAGGCATGGCACAGAAGCTTGGTCGTCCTCTTCTTCAAAAAGGGTGACAAAACCCTTTTGAAGAATTATCGCCCCATATCGCTTCTGAGCCATGTCTATAAGTTGTTTTCAAGAGTTATCACGAACCGTCTCGCCCGAAGACTCGACGAGTTTCAGCCCCCGGAACAGGCTGGGTTTCGAAGTGGTTATAGCACCATAGACCACATCCATACGGTGCGGCAGATTGTACAGAAGACAAAGGAGTACAATCGCCCCCTTTGTTTAGCGTTTGTGGACTATGAAAAGGCGTTTGACTCCGTCGAAACCTGGGCTGTTTTGGAGTCTTTGCAGCGATGCCAAGTTGACTGGCGATACATCGAGGTGATGAGGTGTATATATGAAGCTGCCACGATGACGGTCCAAGTTCAAAACCAGCAGACGAAACATATCCCTCTCCATCGAGGCGTGAGACAAGGGGATGTAATCTCCCCGAAATTGTTCTCCAATGCACTAGAGGATATGTTTAAGACGCTGGATTGGGCTGGACGTGGTATGAACATCAATGGCGAGTGCATCTCTCACCTAAGATTTGCAGACGATATCGTCATGATGGCTGAATCGCTGGAAGACTTGCAATGGATGCTGGACAGCTTGGCCAACTCTTCTCAACGCATCGGTCTTCGGATGAACTTGGACAAAACCAAAGTCATGTGCAACGAGCTCGTTGCTCCGGGACCGATTGCCGTAAATGGAATCACTCTTGAGGTTGTTCGAAAATATGTTTACCTAGGGCAGACGCTCGAATTGGGTAAAAATAGCTTTGAGAGTGAGGCCATGAGGAGAGTTCAGCTGGGTTGGGCAGCATTCGGAAAACTTCGCCGAGTCTTCTCGTCACCCATCCCACAATGTCTGAAGACAAAAGTGTATAATCAGTGCGTCCTACCAGTCATGACCTACGGTGCTGAAACGTGGACACTAACAGTAAAAGCAGTCCGAAAATTCAAAGTCGCTCAGCGAGCTATGGAAAGAGCTATGCTTGGTGTTTCTCTGAGGGATTGTATTCGTAATGAAGTCATCCGTCAGAGAACCAAAGTCACCGACATAGCTCAGCGCATCAGCAAGCTGAAGTGGCAGTGGGCTGGTCATATCTGTCGCAGAACCGATAACCGTTGGGGTAGACGAGTTCTGGAGTGGAGACCACGAATCGGCAAACGTAGTGTAGGACGCCCTGAGACTAGGTGGAGTGACGATATACGTAAGGTAGCTGGTAGCGGTTGGAAACGTAAAGCCGAGGATCGGGCTGAGTGGCGTATTATTGGAGAGGCCTATGTCCAGCAGTGGACGAATGTGGGCTGATTATGATGATGATGATGAGACAATGAATTGTCCACTGGTCGGTCAAAATTTGCCACGCTGAGTGGCAAAGCGGCAACACTGTATAGCTCCCTCTACAGTTTAATGGTCTGAGTGTCAACCACCTATGCGAGCAGTCAAGTAGGTAAGTCGATTATAACTCGTAGATAGAGTACGCTCTAATAACTCTCAGTAAACTGTCTCATAATTGGTTTGATGTTTAAATTACGTCAGTTTACCTGTTGTGGTGACGCATACTTATCTACCAATGTAATACAGTAATCGCCATATTCCAAATATTTATGTAGTTGCTTATAAAAAAAACTTATAATATTTTTTTGAATAAAGGCTTATAAACAAGAAAAAAATTTAGATAGAGTAGGTATTGGGGTAAAAAGGATAGAGAGAATAAAAAAGTATTATCATAAAAAATTAAATTAATAAAGGAGTAAGAAGGATGAACAAAGAAAAAAATTAGGTAAACGGACAAAAAAAAACGATTATTGACGAAAGCATTCTGTATTTTATAAAGATATACAAATTGCTCAGTTTATCTGAGCAATTTGTATCTCTACATCTAAAGATTAACACATACTCGTTTGTGGTTAACGACTCCCACTCCGTGTCTGAGGACAGTACTGACGAACATACGACAACAACAAAAATAAAAGTGGTCAAGTGCGAGTCGGGCTCGCCCATGAAGGCTTCCAGTAGTAAGTAACATAATACAAAAGTTCTTGTACTTCGTTGTTACTTTAATCAGTGTTTTAACAATAGTCACTTTATGACGTATTAAAATAAAACTACTTACTAGATATCATTCAAACCAATTCGTTGGTAGTTTACATGGTACTACTGTGACATACGGACGAACAGACAGACAGACAGACATGACGAATCTATAAGGGTCCCGTATTTTGCCATTTGGCTACGGAACCCTAAAAACGATATTCTTCGACGTTTGATATACTCAAAGAGACTGACATCATCATCATCATCAGCCCTTACTCGATCCTACTGATAGGTCTCTCCCATAATACACCAGTCAGCTCTACCCATCCTTTACGTTCGCTAATAACAATAAGTGCGCCTTTTTGTCAACAATGTTTTGATACTTTTTGTATTGTTTGGCGTAACGCCGCTATTAGCGTGTCATTGACGCGAACCCATCTGATTTTGCCCTATAGTATATTTCAACTAGAGAGCGAAAAACGGACATTTACCTTTTAGTGTTGCGCAGGGAAGACCAACCTTCTTTGCATCGAAAAATTATTTTAATACTTAACAACTATTTTGTCACTATCCAAATTCAGCTTTTCAGTTTTTACCTAACAATTATCATTATATTACTATTATCACTATTTAACTCAAAACTGTGAACAAGTTTTACATGTAACTATCTACCTACAAATTAGTAAATTAATTATCTGACATTGACAGGTGTAATTAGTTTAAGCTTTAAGTGTGTGCCAAATAAACTATTTATTATTATTACCTATTTAAAGGAAGCGACCCGAATCCAAGCGTATTCCAGAGCGGAATGTGGAGCCAGGACTACGTAATAATATCTAACCGAAACATGTCAAAATAGGTTTGCAAGATCTGGTTGACCTTGTCACTCGCCTCACCCTGTACCACGAAACACGGTAAATGCGTAAGCGATAGGGAAACGATACATAAATGTATGGATAACGATACGCATCGTTTGTTTTCGGTGCTCTCGTGGTACCGTGGCGTGAACGTACATTTTTCGCTCTCTAGTTGAAATAGACTATACCAAAAAACGTTCAGCGATGCTAAAAAAGTTCCACAATAGTATCCTTAAACTCTGGAATATTCTTTGCGTATATCTCGGACACAGTTCGATGGCTCCGACGTTCTGAGACAGGTGGTTACCGGCGCTTCCGGAGACAGCTGGTGTATCGGACGTAAAGAGGGCAACTCTGTCCGTCTGGACAAGGGGCGCAGATAATAAGTTTTTTACCTTGAAATGTTTGTACGGTTATTTCCTTTGTCTTTTTGGGTGAGTGACCAATACGCACTGCTGCTTAGAGTTTATGTATGCAGTCAGATAGCAACGCCCCGTCACTTTACTCGTGTGTTGCCGTAATAATATTTTTCTCGCGATCAAAAGATTAATTATTTATTCTTAATAAAAAATTAATGTACTTTTTTATATTGTAAAGAGTGACGACACGAGCAGGACACGCCTACCCATAACAGCACAATGTCACGCAGCTATTGGAACATGAAGAAGCCAAATCATAACCTAACACTGCACTCGTCACCCAGAAATGTAAGCTGTTTTAGCTTATGACCTTTTTATTGAAGTTTCTGTATAAAAAAATTGGTTGCCTGTAAAGTCGGTATACGGGCGAAAGTTTTACGTGACAACGACTTTGAGTGGTAAAATAATTTTACGGAAGGGACGCGTGCCTTTCACTTTTTATGTCTGTCTCTCTCGCTCTTAGGCGGGCTAACCATGCCCGAGTGGAAGGGACGCGTGCCTCTCACTCGCTCTCGTTGTGAGCGCATAACGTGAGCGGAGCGTAACGCAGTTTCTTGAAGTATCACCCGGCAAACCAATTTATAAGACGTTGTCACGTCAATAATTATTATAATACAGTAAAGTAGTCATTTCAAAATTTTAAAATGTATACAATCTGTATGCTCTTACTTTTGTTTTTTATTAATTGACCTGTAAATTGTATATTTATGAATAAATATTATAAATTTACTTTGACGTTGACCTGTAATTGCTCTGGAAAATTTAGCAAAACATCAAAATCAGTAAAACATCAACTGGCCATGGCCTTTTGAACCAAGGAGTGTTCATTCCCGTATCGAGAACCAATAATTAGAGCATAATTTAGAAAGGACGAGCGTAACTAATTTCGCAAACACTTTAATTACATTTGGCAGGCTGTAGGTGAAACATCATTAAAGTTCATAAGAACGCAAAGTTTAAATTACTTTGTAAGCTCTATCGATTTCGGACACGAAATTTGTTGGAAATTCGTCTCTAACTTCTGGAGCAATTAGAAGATTTAAGATGGGAAAATTAAAGACAGATTGTCAAAAAATTGCTTTGCCTGAATGGGTTTTCTTCAATGGACTCTGGATATATTTCAGATGGCGTCAAATTCTGCATGTTCTAGGCATGGACGTATAAAAAAGTCGGACGTAGTCTCGCTAAAACAAAAACTGTGTCACTAGAGTCGGCCACATTTGCACGTGTGCGTTGTCAGGTTGTCACTGATAGGTTTACACGCACACATATACACAAGTAGCGCGTGTAACGACCCCTGATGTGTACGTGTCAGCCTGTATGTGACAGTCCACACGTGCATATTATGTGGCCGACTCGATGGACATAGTTTTTGTTTTACCGAGACTACGTCCAACATTTTAATACGTCCATGCTTCTAGGTAAAAGAGTTCCATCCTTTCATCGTAGAATGTACTATCGCTAAATATAAAAAACGACGATCCTTTCTTCTTCTTCTTTATACTATTAATATTATATAAGTCAATGTTAGATGTTTGGATACTTGGATGTTTGCTGCTTAATTACGTCGTAATGTATGAAAGGATCGGGTTGAAATTTGAAACACAGATAGATAATAGTCTGGAAGAACACATAGGCTACTTTTTATTTTGAAAAAATTGCGGGAATTACGCGGGTAAAACCCAGAAGCACTGCTATAATAATTTTACAAAAATATTAAGTTGATTTGTACACAAAACTCAACAAGTTCTGCTTGGATTGGGCTCAAATTCTCACACGATATACCTACAACTTGCTTCAAAGATTGCTTTTATCTATTATTTTCTTCTTACTTCGTAACAAACCTGCGATCGCAAGAAAACGGATTTGGAAATGTATTATTTGTTGTATTCCTCAATTCGCATCCATGGTAACATAATGGGAATGAATGTGTACAAAGGAATGGGTGGAGGGTAGAGCTTGTAATCTTCTGTAATAAATATAATATATAGATTTTGCACAAAAAATGAGAATTTTTAGTCTCGAAAAACTTTAAGTATTTGACTAAGGTGGTAAGTATTCCTTTCAAAGAGGATACATTCATATTATATTCTACGCTTTTCTTCTATAAATAGCAACTATTCATCACTTTTTACTGTTTAAAATTTCCTCGTTTCTCCGGTGAAATAATTCTTCTTTCGAATTTGGAATCTCGAATTCTTTGCTCGCGCAATTTTTCCGCGTCTATAAAATAGTTCAGTTCTCTTTTAGAATCACGAATTCTTCATAAAGATTTTCTTTAGATAAATTTGAATAAGTACATATTTTCGAACAGTCCTTTTAATGTTCAGTATATTTACACATATAAACAAAACGCAAAGCAAAAACTGCCTTATAACTGTTATAGACTAAGCGATAGGCGAGACTAAGGCAACCGTTCTCCCATGAAAATTATCAACTGTATGAAATGTCAAATTGGCGAGATATTTCACTTAAATGGCTTCAAGACGACATGTAAATGATGCTTCCATTTGGTCATACAAATATATAGTCATATCTTTAAAATCGATCGAGCCGTTTCGGAGGAGTAGGTACAGTGAGATAATAATTATACCATCATTATCCTAATTCATTGAACACATTCATCATCATCAGCCTTCCTGGCTCTAGTCTAGAGCTCTAGTCCTCTCTCCTTCCTCGATCCTGTGCCAATCTAATCCCGGTTTTTACTTGGATTTGGTAACATAACAATTATTCACGAGTTGAAACCATTCATTTTAAAGAAACGGCAACCTTATCGTTGATAGCTATTTTTAAGCCCCGACCAAAAAAAGGAGTTTTATAAGTTTGACGTCGATGTCTGTCTGTCTGTCTGTGTGTGTGTCTGTCTGTGGCACCGTAGAGCTCAAACGGATGGGCCGATTTCAATGCCGTGTTTTTATTTGAAGGTTAATATCCGTGCATCACAAAAACATCCTTCTTAGCTATGTTTGGTTAATATCGATTCAAGATGGCCGCCTCAGCAAAATGGCGGACAAAATATTTCTTTACAACCTACCTCAACATGGGTATCAAATGAAAGGGCTTGACTAGTAGAATACTATACACTATAACAAATTTCAAATCCAAGATGGCCGCCACTACAAAATGGCGAATAATATTATTTTTTTCACTACTACCACAAATGGGTTATCAAACGAAAGGGCTTGACTAGTAGAATACTTTGCACTATGACAAATTTCAAATCCAAGATGGCCGCTAGCACAAAATGCTGAAATACATTTCTTTTTTCACAACTCCCTTAATATGGGTATAAAATGAAAGGCTAGTAGAAGAAAATGCTTGACTAGTAGAATGTTGTACAGATAACAAATCCGAGGTAGTCGGGGGTTAAACAACATTTTTAATTTTGTTCTTGTTGTTACTTCTTCTATATGTAGATATCTTAAAAACGATTCAACGTTTATATGATACAACAAGTTTTGGTTTCGCCCACTTTCATTCCTGATTTTCTCGTAAAGTCGGCGTAATACCATGGAAGTTGTATCCAAATTAAATTTAACAAATTTGAAAACGCCTTTGAACTTCAAAAGAGTCGGCATCTTTCGCCCAATCAAAAGTTCTCGGCCAGGGCAATCAGAGCTACAGAGTAGTTAAAGAGATAGATGTCGAACTCGACATATTTTCTCACAGAAATCAAAATTATTTAGATTTCTGTGCATTATCTTCGTTCCAAGGGGTTTTAAAATGAACGACCGATAGACTGGCAGTAGAATCTAGTAAAATCTCCTGAGTAGACAGAGTACCAGATAAATAGTTGACTGGTATGATAACATCTTTAATAAACTGCCTGCGTCACAGAAATCCACAAAAGTTACCATTGCAGATCAGTCGTTTGGAAAGCCTCTTAATGTAGAAAAACCAAAGGTTTGCATGAGTGCAATTTTCTTAATGACTTTTGTTAATCCGGTTCAGTAGACGTTCAACTCTACGTACAATATTTAAGTTTTTTTTGGTTCAAATCACATTAAATGTGTGGAATTACATAACTTAAAGGTAAATCTCATCAAATATGCAAGCCCGATTACGTATTTTATAAACGCACGCACAGATCACACAATAAATACCGTCTCTCGTTTGGCATTCAAAGTTTTTTTGTTATTTTTCGCTTTCTTTTTGCAAATTGCAACCTCTTGGAGATATTGCAAAAATTCCAAATAACAAACAGTTGTACATTTAGTCAGTATATATAATTGGTAACAAAATGTAAATATTATTCATAATATTATATGTATAAATATTATCTAATAAATTTCAACAAAATACACGTTCACAAAGTCAACTCGAATATTTGAAATATTTCTGGTCCAAATGTGCCCAAAATGGTGGCTGCGTTGTTTCAGTGATTAACAACATTCTTACTTAATTCTGAGAATAATAATTAAATTAAATTTCAAAGTTATTACGTAGAATTAGAAAATATTTTCTTATCTGTATAAGCGATAAATGTGCCCATCCGCGTGACCAGTAAATCTATACTTATAATAAAACTGTAACGGGTCGAATTCTGTACATTGAAGATATTTTGAAAAAAATTTTTTTGGAGAACTCCATAGTCGATACTGATGGCGAAACTGCATTTTTTTTCTTTCATGTATGTCTGTCTGTCTGTCTGTCTGTCTGTGTTTCTGTATAGGGATCACGCATCACGCCGAAACTACTGATTCAATTCAGCTGAAACTTGGCATGACTTTAGTTTATTCTAAGGAAAATGCTGTAGGCTACTTTTAATCTCCAAATTCTGAACGGTTTTCTTGCGGGAGGGGGGTGAAAGTCAGAATGTGTATTTGGTTGTAACTCAAGTATGCGTTGTTTAATTTAATTAATTCTTTTTTTGTTAGAAAGAGCACATTTTTTATATTGTTCCGTCAAAATTTGAACATTATCGGTCTGGTGGTTTGGAAATTACACAAACATTAAATAATAACGACACGCGCGGCGCGTTCGGTACATACTAACTTCTAGGTATTCTGTGTATCACAAGCGATCCACAGAATATCTAGGTTCTAGATTCTAGCACGTGCTCACGTGATCGCGTCGTGTCGTCTTGAACACAGAGGAAGTAATCACTACGTTATAGTCTTGAATGAAAAAGGAATTGTTAAAAATATATTTTTGTGTGGAAAAACAAACATCATTCGGTTATAACCGACTTCAAACAAGGAGGATGTTTTCAATCGGTTTGTATGTTTTTTTATTTGGTTTTATTTTACGCGATAACTCCGCTAATCGTGAGTTCATTTTGATAATTGTTTTGTTGTTTGGTTGAAAATACTTCAGAGGTGATTTCATATATCGATCGGTAAATTACCGGTCATTGAAGTAGATTTTTGTTTTTGTTCTTTAGGAGAAAACATATTAGCATAATAAGTAGCAGCATAAAAACCCATTAAATGTTCCCACAGCTGGGCGCCGGGACCTTCTCTCGCAAGGAGAGAGTCAAGTCTATAATCCACCACGCTGACCCAGTATCGGTTGGTGCATGACATATGATTTAGAACTTAGATTACAGGTACATTTCGGTTTCCTCACGATGTTTTCCTTCACCGTTTTAATTACCGGCATTATGAACATGACTCTGAAAGGATAGTGGTGCGCGTGGTTTTGAACCCTGGGTCTCCGGATCGACAGTCGGCGTTCTCCCGACTAGGTCAGCTGTAACTTACTAGACCAGCCGTAACTTTTTAGAAAACGTATTATTTCAATCCAAATACTGTTTAAAATTTAAAGGTAGTGTTTAACAAGCTTCGGTGACCGAAGCAGACCGTTGTTAGGATTCCGTACCCAAAGGGTAAAAACGGGACCCTATTACTGAGACTTCGCTGTCCGTCCGTCCGTCTGTCAGCAGGCTGTATCTCAAGAACGGTGATAGCTAGACAGTTGAAATTTTCACAGATGATGTATTTCTATTGCCGGTTTAACAAAGAATACTAAAACTAAAATAAATATTTATTTAAGAGGGGCTCCCATACAACGTCATATTTTTACCGTTTCTTGTTCGATACTAATAACGTACCTGTCACAGACGCTTTAACTATTCACATAATATTCAGTTTTATGTTTTCTTTAAATGTAATTAATTAAAATAAATTATGAAGGGGGCTCCCATACAACTGAAGCCGTTTATTTGCTAATGGTTCGGAACACTTCGCGCGCGAGTCCCACTTGCACTGGACCGGTTTTATTTTTTCTAATATTTTGTAAAATCCTATCCTACCAATATTATATAAATATGCCAATGTTAAAATTTTTGCTGCTCAATTACATTGGAACGGCTGAATATATTGAGTTAAAATTTTAAACACATTATATCTTGGCTTAGCCTAAGTAGCAATGTTTAGCCTATGTGTTCTTCCAAACTATAATTTAATTGGATTTCAAATTTCAACCCGATCACTATATACGTTCCGCCATGATTAAGTAACAAACGTCCAAACGTTGACATTCATAATATTTACAGGACAACGTGGGAACGGCTGAACACATTTGGAAGGAATTGAAACACACACGTACTTAGTTTGTACTTAAAAATAGCAAATCGGTTACTTATCGGTTACTGTGACGTCAGAAATACCTACTAAGCAAATATGGTAAAAAAATGAAACAGAGATAACTTATAGTCTGAAATACCACATATACTACCTCTCAACCCGAATAGAAGCATTGGCCCTAAGGAGGTATGTAATCTGTGGCCCTAAGGAAACAAATATTAACGTCAAAACGACACAACGAATTGGTTTGACATACGAAACGCAGATAGTTTAGAGTCTAAAATTTTACATGGGGTAATAAGTCTATATTTTCATTTAACTCCATAAATACCTATATGCACCCCCGTTTGGCGTAGATTTTTTGGGTCCACAATAAAAATAACAAGCAACGTTATATTCTCATTAGATGGCGCTAATGTCAGTTTAAATCTCAAGCACTAAACCCCATTTAAATCAATGTTTTGCTATTGTGGTATGTATTTTTTTTTCATCACTAGGTGGCGTTACTGGTATACCAAATTGTACTAATAAGTTTTTTGCTGCTAAAAGGATTTTGATGCTGAATTTAGATTATTTCGTTCTTTGATTCTTTTTGTGTGTTACGATTAAATTCTTACATTAACATTTCACTAAGACTTGGCTTAGATTTACAGGTTCAACTTGCTTGAGTAACATTAAGACTCAAAATTTTAATCATTTTGATTCCACACAGGCTTCTGAGGCAAAGATGATGAAATTAAATAACTTTTTGTGTGCAAAAACAAATTCACTCTGTTTTTCAATGGCTACTTCTACAAATATTTTGACGTACTTTCAACTAATGTATAAGTCCGTAACATCTGCTTACGCGAACGAAGTAGCAGGTTCAGCTAGTTAATAAATAAAAGTAGTTTCTCTGTAACAGAATATTCTCCTCCGTTGATTGCATTGTCCTTGTAAAACGAAAGTTAACAAAGTTCCCCTAAATTTACGTTTCGATGAAAAGGTAAGACGTGAAATTGTATTAGGTCAGAGAGTAAAATGAGATTTAACATTTCCCGTTTGATATTTTAACTGGGACTTTTATGAAGCGAGGACCTGTTATCAAAAGGATACGATGTAGGGTCGCATATTTTTAAATAAGTAAAACCTATTTATAAACTGTAATTTACCAAAAATAATCTTCATTTTATGAACTCACATTTCGATACTTTAATTTGTAAAACGAATAACTCCATAGTAGCAAATTTCACAGGGGTCACACTAAATAACAAATAAAATCTATTGCGTAACTTGTATTTTCATTATTTTAAGTGTTTATTAGTTATAAGAAACACAATTCCCCTTAGGAAATTGTGTTTGTTTTTTCTTTTGATGCTTTATTTTTTGACGTGACAACGTCTTATAAATTGGTTTGCCGGGTGACACTTCAAGAAACTGCGTTACGCTCCGCTCACGTTATGCGCTCACAACGAGAGCGAGTGAGAGGCTCGCGTCCCTTCCACTCGGGCATGGTTAGCCCGCCTAAGAGCGAGAGAGACAGACATAAAAAGTGAAAGGCACGCGTCCCTTCCGTAAAATTATTTTACCACTCAAAGTCGTTGTCACGTAAAACTTTCTCCCGTATACCGACTTTACAGGCAACCATTTTTTTTTTTATATTAACTTTTTTAGTGGCCCCTGTGAAATTTGCTAGTATGGAGTTATTCGTTTTGCAAATTAAAGTATCGATTTCTTTGCAACTTTGCATGACGCAACAGGTTAGTTTCACACCTCTAGAATTACAACTAGTTGAAAGTACCGACGGACGTCTGAGACAGAAGTTATCTCAACTCGATAACGGGACTCTCCGGAAGTTGCAAAGGAAACGTTGGCGCCTGCCTCCAGCTGCTAACAAACCAAGTAAACATTGCAAATATCTATCGCATCTACTAGGCTCTCAGTAGACTAGGATTCACTAGGAGTCAGTTCTAGTAGTAGGCTAGTAGGGTAGTTTTAGAGCTCTTTGCAGAGTCCGCCTGGGGAAATACCACATCTTTGACAGTTACTCTACCGCCAGTAATATGTTAAGCTTTACAGTGTTTCGGTTTGAAGAGCAATGTTTACAGCGAAATTAGTAGGCTAAGAGATAAGTCATCTGATATCTCCAGGAGACGCGCTCGTCTAGTCTAGTCACTATTGACGTGTAAATTGTACATTTATCAATAAAGAACTTTTGACTTTGACTTTGACTTTGTCAAGTGCAGTGATTTGAACTCTTCATGTTTAAATACTTGTGTGTCACTTGGTTATTATGGGTAGGTTTAGGCCGACAGGTACCGACAGGAAATCTTGCTCATCTCATCATTCAAAATTAAAAAAATAATGCTTGTATATGCAAGTTACAATAATTAACAGAAAATTTCACTTCGATAGTCAAACGGAATGTAGATACAAAAATGCAGATTCATGTCAGATTCATATTTTGTAGGAATAAAGCACTCTATAAAATCAACAATAGAATCAATTAAGTTTATTTTAATATACATATATAGGTTTACACTTGACCGCCATCTCGACTGATGTTACGCGTCGATGATTTCGACGATGGAGCATGCTTACCCAGAAGAAAGCGAGTCAATCTCAATTTGAAGACGCCAAGATTGTAACCATCGGGAAAACCCCACTCAAGCAACGCATTCCACAGCCTCAACGTTCTTACCAGATTTACATTGGTTGGTTAAGCACCTATTTTAGCTACACTTACATCTAAATAACATTGGTGGACAATTCACACACACACAACACCATCTGACCCCAAACTAAGCAAAGC
Organism: Ectropis grisescens; assembly: GCA_017562165.1. Lineage (NCBI taxonomy): Eukaryota > Metazoa > Arthropoda > Insecta > Lepidoptera > Geometridae > Ectropis > Ectropis grisescens. The sequence continues at coordinate 5,231,051 of CM029781.1, read as the reverse complement.
TTGTGGTATGGCGGGCAGATAGCTGATATAATACATATATAGTTTTAAATACATACTTATTATAAATAGAAACACCCAGACACAGTGCAAACATTTGAATTCATCACACAAATATTTGCACTGGGTGGGAATCGAACCCACGACCCTCGGTTTCGCAGGCAGAGTTACTACCCACTGAGCCACGAGCCACGAGGCCAGTCAAAGTATATGTATGTTGAGTAAGTGGCTTTTTGAATGCGTGAAACGAGTTTATATTTTTAATATCCGAGGGTATTTGATTAAAAATGTGTATTAAAAATGTATTATAATAAAACTACGTTATAATATTAACTAACCTAACCTACCGTGAGATTTTTATCCCACGCATTATATTGTGAACTGACTGCGATTGCATTTTTTACGGTGACGTATAGAATAAAGAGTATACATCTATTAATCTGAATAAATACCTACGTAAATAGATATTTTATAAGTAAGACAGACAAACTTTAAATGTGAAACATCTTTAAATTCCAGAGCAAAAATATAATTAGACAGAATAAAGTTTTCATCTTCAGACATTTCACAAAATACAGCGCCTTACTCTCAAACGTTTACATTAATGTTAACCCTTTTAGAATAAGTACTGCTATTTTCAAATAGCTCCAAAATTTAGCTCGAAAATTCCAGTCTTCACAGTGACTCAAAGACGTAATACCTTGAAAAGAGTAAGTGGTATGCGTTTTTCGTAGCGCGAGTAAGTAGATGTATTTTCTTATCTTTAACTAGGGTTGGCTCTTCCAAAATAATAACAAGAATTAATAATGAGATTATGGCAATGGTCATTCAATTCATTTTACAGTTTTTAATTTATATCCTAATAATTTCATGATGAAGTAGACTTTGTCAGAAATAAATGTTAATTATTATTAAGCTATTGCATAGGTTTTATCGCGGGCCTGGGGACCGAATTTTAGTGAACGTGCATCTCTTTCTTATGTTCACAAGAAACAGGGATGGAAGACCGTAACGCCATCCTCCCCACTCGGTCATTCGACTTTGAATCTTATTTGTATTAGCTTTACAGACTAAATGCTCTTAGCAGTGTTGCCAACTTAACGGATTTCCCGTGATATTTTTTATGGTAAACGAATATGTCACTCTTCAAAATAAAAGCAATTCCGAAAAATTGTTAACATCCCTATTGCTTATGTTGATAAAAATGTATGCAACATGCAATAGCTTTACCGCGGCAGAGTCCGAGTGCCACACTTCTTTTTTATATTTATAACTAGATGAGCCGATGAACTTCGTATTGCTTCGTATCACTTTTTATTTATTTTCGTCTCTGACAATTAAATGACTGATACTTCCATTGTTATATTTCTGATTTAGAACTGTTTTGTAATCTACAAAACAGACCAAAGAGATTGGTCTTCAGACTGCATCTATAAAACAGACAAATTTCTAAACGCATCTACTAATAAAAGCACACTCAAACAAACAGCTACAAACAGTTTTTATTGCAAAACAAAATTGTCGTTTTTCATATTCTTATTTGCATAATATGCATGTTTCTCACTGTTTAAACATTCACTGAACTTATTTATTGGGTAAACGGGTAACTCACATGTAATATGGTCGGTCAACCCAACTCGAGTTTAGACCGCGTCCAGCGGCCTTTTTCATGGAGCGTGCACGTGCGCGATGGCTGCCCGTTTGGCACTGAACTGATTATTTGAACTTACACTAATATTTTAAGATTAAGATTCTAAGGATTAGGCCCAAGCATTCCCGATCTTAAGTCAGACAAACGAACATTAATTGTACTTACATTTTTATATTTATACAGATAAATGTACTCGTAACACAAAATCATAATTTTAGACTGTTTTTGATATCTAACATTCTTCTAGATTAGTCCTACTATGGCAGGCGTGTTGCTAAAAACAGGCTAGTTAATAATGCATGGGACGGGATAGATAATATATTCCATTTCGAGCATGACTCCTATTTGAAATGCAATGTTGTCAGCGGGGTATTGTACAATCCAAACTTGAACATGAAACTATACTGTGAAAATTACATCAGCTTCCTAAGAAATAATCGTGATAATTCTAAACAAACTTCGTAATTTAACTTTGTAGAATTGGCAAAAGTGCTCGTTAGCAAATTCTATAAAGTTAAGTAACTTCTAGGGTGAAGAAACTTGGAAGTAACTTTACTTTTTTATGATAGATAGGTAGATAGCAGGTCAATTAGCTCGCCATTTTGCCTGATGTGCAGCCATTATGAAGCAAGAGCTCGCTTACAAAAATAAAACAAACGATTCACTCTCACTGGTTTTAAGCTCAAAGTTCTATATTCATAAACGTACAATTCAAAACAAAAGAAAGAGCATGCAAATAGTATAGGTACATTTTCAAAGTTTGATTTGACGACTATGAATTAATATTTAGAATGTATACGATGGAGAAGGCACATTAGAACGGCCTATTCCTTTGTTCCGCTGAAGCTTTTTTTATAAAGATCTGTAACAGCTGTCTAAACTTTTTTTTTGCTTAAACTAGCAAAAAGCGCAGGGTCTTACTTGGATGTACCGAGTCCAACCTTGCGTTATATTTACACACTAAACGTCGCGGATCTTGGGACTAAAACAGAAACGATGCAAATGGCATAAACAAAGTGTAGCCTATGCTCAACAGGCGACAATACGTTGAAAATTATGATACACCTTACCTATATGAAGGCAGTCATTACTAAAAAGGTTGAATATGTAGCGTAATGGTAGCGTACCAATGTTTAGGATAGTATTTAATTTGAAATCAGAAACTACACCGACCCCGGATAACCCCGCTTCGCCTGACTGACACCCCTATCCTGTAGGCCGGTTATTCACGTTGTACATAATTTAGCAGGAACCAGCTGTACGCTGTGGTGTGTGTTTAGGACGACGTAAACCTTTACAACTGTGTTCTCGTTTTTTGAAATCATGCAAAATAATAGTAGATTATGCTACAAGTGTGTAAAGTTACGAAAATGCGAAGGTGAGGGCCAGAGAGCCGAAGACGGTAGTCATCAATACGTGTATCATACGACGTTTTTCAACACACTTGGGAATAAAATAACAATAATAAATTATTTCAATAGGGAAAAAGAGCTATGAACTATGAATTTGTTTCGTGTTGGCGGGTCATTCAAACATTATCAGCTGTCATTTTATGCGCGCAACTAAGCCACAGACTAAAAAAATTAGTTTTATTTTTTTTTGCTTTCTGTGGATGGCGTGTTTTTAGCCACTTATATTTCACACTTGTTTTTTTTTTCATTATTGCAAAAGTTATATTTGAGTGAATGTTGTATGTATTTTATGACACGTACAAGTTTAAATTATATATTTAAAGACGAAGTTGCATGAAGTGAGCAAGCAATAGCTACATTAATTCATTTGTTCTATTGAACACGATATTTTTTGTATCGAAACTTTTTTTTAACAAAGCAACTCAACCAATAATAAAATACTCTATAACTCAATTGTGAGTAATACGAGTAGACGACGAGTAGTTCTGAAAAAACTCACACTTTGATAATAGGTGTCATTACATGCCTGATTGCGGTGAAATTAGAGGCACTTTATTAGCAAGTATGTTGAAAAGTATATTATACTATTCTACCGCCAAGCAGTAATTTGTATTATGTAACGGTTTGAAGGGCAATGTTCCCAGAAAAAATATAGGGCATGGAGATAAATCATCTCAAATCTCTGATAGGTAATGATTTAGACTCTTCATGTCAAGAAGCAAACCATTGTTTTTCGAAGTCATGCGCGTAATGCCGCTAACTTAAACGATGCAGGAAAACATAGTGAGGAAACCGACATGTGCCAAGAATCTTTCGAGGGCATGTGCCATCCAACAACCCGCACTGGGCCAGCGTGGTATTATGGCCTTGAATCTCTCCTTGCGAGAGAAGGCCCCGAGTCCCAGCTGTGGGAACATTTAGCGGACTGCTTGCTTGGGCATGTAAAGAAGCAAATAGCTTAACTGAACAATGAGCAGATACTACATAAGCAGCCCATTAATCGTCCCCTGCTGGAGCTTCGATATAAACCATTGGATGTGCCCTCTCAAACTTCAGGCGCACCGAATTATGTCATCGTTGGGAAGAGTGAGCTCACTCTTTCCGTTCTAGTTGGTTGTAGGAAGCGGTGAACGTCAGACTTTTTTACTTATCATTAATGGTTGTCAACGATCAAAATAAGTAGAACCACAGCATATCTATACGCTAACAATTCTAGGGGTCAAATAGTTGTGTGTAAACCAGTCACGATTCACACAGAGACTGGGTTTATTACCAATTTCAAGGTGCTCAGGGCACATCTACTGGTTTATATCGATGCTTCTATGGATGTTTTCTATCAATATTTTTTAGAACTAACCAAAAATGTAACACCTTATCTTTCCATTCCGGCAAATCTCAGATTTCGGGCTCACGCACACAAAACATAAATTACTCTGCAAAAACTGTGTGTTTAGGATCCGCTTTTTAAGGCTACGTCATGCCATCGTTTTATGGAACTTTTATGGAGTCAAAAATGGTGGTTATATCATCATATACCTGACGAGGCGCTAAAACTCTTGAATTATAAAATGAAAAAAATCTGTGATACCCGAGTTGCGAAATCGTACGATTTCCAAACGTAAGGTTGAATCTTCTCTCCTACTAGGTAATGATTCGGACTCTTCATGTTCCAGTAGCTGTGTCACACTGTGCTGTTATCAGGGACATGCCTGATGGTAAGCAACATGACGAGCAGACCACATGCTCGTCTCATCACTGTAAATGTGACAACCAGCCTTTCCCAAAGTGGCCGATAACGCCCCCTTGTGGGCGCTACAGCTCTAAAGGGTACGGTACGGTAAGAAAAAATAGAAAAAATATGGGGGCATTGTGTTGAGGCTTTGTAATCTAATCGAGCTCACGACTACAACCTGTGAAGATCAACTAACATTAATTAATTGAAAATGTGGGGGCGCTAAAAATAATTTATTCTTAAAGTGGGCAGTAGACAACAAAAGTTTGGGAGCCCCTGGTGTAAGCTATAGAAAATCATAAATGTAGGGGGCAGGTAGAAACGTAGTTCTTTAGGATTATATCAATATACAAGCAACACAATTTGCAAAAACAAAAATTGCCGAATTTTATTACTTACGTAGGTACAATCAAAATAAAATTAGCAACACTTATATAGTTTAGAAAGAGCGAAGTAACGAAACACGCTATCTAAGTACGCTAAACAGGTATTTAAAACCCAGTACATAATTATTAATCGACTTTCAATTAAGTCGGATTCGATAACAAGACAATATCGTTTAACCCAGGGGTCGGCAAGTAGTTTTAGACGGGGTCCGGATGAAGTGCAGAAATTTTAACGAGGTCCAGAAAAAAACTAGTGGTAATAATTGCGTAAACAGTCCACTAAATGTTCCTACTGCTAAACCTCGAGGTCAGGCCTTCCCTCGCAAGGAGAGAGTCAAGAACATAATACACCACGCTGGCCCAATGCTGATTGGTAGATGACACATGACTTCGAAAGATTCTAGGTACATGTCGGTTTCCGCACGATGTTAACATGACTTCGAAAAGACAGTGGTGCGCGTGGTTTTAAACCCAGGGTCTCCGGATCTGCAGTCGCCGTTCTCCCGATTAGACCAGCCGTAACTTGGTAATAATTAAGTGCTACTTATTTATGTACGGTATCAAACTCAACTTTTAATTATAAAAAACACAAGACCTAAAATCAATGCGACAAATTACACCGATCCTCTTGAGCCAGCTCTTTATAGTTTGGTCCTCGAGAAGAATAGCAAATTCGACGTGTGTCTTCTACAAGTAATTGGGAAGCGGTTAATCTCGAAAATTATTTGTTTAAAAAAAAATTGGGAAAGATGACCCGTAAGTCGAACCAAACATAGTAGCCAAATTGATAGCTAGTTTTTTGCGTTTTTTATATTTTTCTGAGATGTTTGGCCCAAAACTCTTCAGTTTTATACATTTGCAAAGAGACATCATCTTGAATATCAATTATTTCCATTTGAAGTGAAGCCTTTGACAAATTGAACAATTTGGTAATGTGTCAGCCACAATGGCTCCAAAATGGTTCATGAGAGCTTCGTCCACCATAAAGCAACTGAAACTGAAGGCGTTCCGAAACCATTTACCAGAGCAGAAGCCATAGTTCGCATTCTGGTTTTGATCAGGTTTCCGACACGGTGCGATAGCTTTTCTCTTAGATCTTTTGGTGCCTCAGTTGTTTGATGGTGTCCTTATCCATGTCGAAGTTTCTAATCACCCATGTTGTCTTTCCACATCCTGGAACTCCGTTGACCGACTGTATTCTCGGTATCTCCCAGTTTTCCTAATCAGATTTGACGTTTGCGTTCTCTTCGATGGTCTTGGCCATCTCTAGGATTTTATCGTCCAGCATAATCGGGCAATAAATTTTATCGGGCAGTAACTACAATTGGGTCGTTTGGAGGTATCGCATAAACAGGTCTTCCCATGCGCATCTCTTCTTTTGCTCAGTGTCACAAAGCCATTTTCTGCACTCTTCCCTTTTCTCTTGACTCGACCCCGTGACGGCCTTGACATGACCCGGGAAGTGACATTGTAAATGACTGCTTCAGTCTCCTCGAGTTTCGCCTTTAAGAGGTTTTCACTTCCTAACTTATATGGCTGCATGATGTTTTCGCAGATCTTGAGATTGACTTGTCTTGTCGCTGTCAGTGGGGTTATAAATTCGAAGAAGGCATAAACTGCTTGACTTCGTGGCTCCGTCGTTGGTTGGCCGCGGCTGTCCTCAGCTGGGCTCTTTCGGAGCCGGTTTGGATGGTCGAACTAGGAACAGGTGTCCCCATATGTCAGTTACATTTGTTTGATAGTGCAAAGGGGTCTCAGGAAGTTCAGATTTTTCCCCTATATTCGTATATGACAACCTCATGATGTTTACCAGCACTTGTGCTCAGATGTGCGAGCAGCGCTCTTGCGTAAGTGCAAGGCGTTCGACGTTTCAAGTACTCTATTAATGCAATCGTTTTGTTTTTCGATCGCACTGTCGCACCGAAATCGGTGGCCGTCTACCTCGCACACATTACGTCGTAGGTTTCCCTCTTCATTGTGACTTTTGCGGTACTGCTATTGAGCAGGCAAGACAATCCAGGTGACAAACGGGCTCGTTTCCGTTCCCAGGTGAGGCAAAAGCTTATTCCCAATGATTCGTTGTTGCTGTCCATGAAGAGAGCCACTCCGCAGATACGCATTTCTGCCTCTTCTCGGTCTGCGTTCTCTAGTAGTTACTGTACGGAGATGCTCTTCGAGGAGTTATCTTGGGCGGGGACCGCATTCCACGTTCGTGTCCACGGACAGCGAGCCAGCGTGTAGTGGGGAAGACGAGAGTGTATTTAAAAGTGTAGAATTTCTCTTAGCCGCTTTGTGGAAAATAATTTATAGAAAAATAATTTATTTACTAAGGTAGATTCTATGTGGCAAAAAAATTATTTAAATTCATAAAGGTACAGTGTACCTTATCTACATTTACTGGGCTTACAATACAATTACAATTTTTTTTTTTGGCGGTCCGAGTTTCGACCCTTCGCGGTCCGAATACGGACCGCGGTCCGCCTGTTGCTGACCCTTGGTTTAACCGTTCATGACAAGTTTAAACAGTTAGTCATTAAGGACCGATTTCACCATTCAATACTGGCCTTTTTAGGGTTATTAACAAAACTAACCGGCGTTATACAAACATGTTGTAACGGTAGTACTGGAGATGTATTACAACTCTGCCAGTAATTCTACCACCAAGCAGTATGTAAGTAGTTGTACCATGTGTACACTCCAGGCCATTACACCTTCTGAGGTTAACTGCCATAGGTATTTTCATAAAACTATTGCCTAGATTGAAAAATGACGTAGACATCATCGTTTTTTTTTCAGATATATTTCGGATAGTGTTCTAATTTGCATAATTTAACACAAACTAGGATAGATTTTTCCCAATAGATACAAGCCGGTGCCTTCAAGTTGAGAGTGAATCGGTTTCTTCTAGGTAAGCGTGATCCATCGCAGAGTATTGTCGTTTAACATCAGGCGAGATGAGAGTGTAAATCTATTATCTAATATAAAAGAAACAAGTATATAAGTATAAGTATACAAGTATAAGTATTTTATTGCGTCTAAACAGTTTCGTACGAATTTTGAGATACATATTACGCATCTTGGATTCCTACTGCAACTAACAAAAAAGCTGAAGGTATCTTTAAAACGACTGAACCGATTTTGATGAAGCATAGCTAAGAATAATCGCAACTAATTAAACTTTTAAACAAAAAAAAATCGGTTCATCGGAGACTGAGAAACATTAAACTTATAACACGGCGTCGATTTTGTGCCGAGAGTTAAAAAACAGTAATGAACGGGGAAATGGTTCTAAAGCACTATCACCCAAGTAGTGTATTACCTCGAAATGTTAGTTTTTAAGTAACAGTTGCGTTTGCGGGTCGATCAATCTCTCCTTCCTCGACAGGCAAATGATGGCTATTACTATTACGTGGACGCTTCCTGTATCAATTCTGCGTTTTGTAAGGTTTAGGAAAATTTATGATAGTCGTGATGTAACAACATTGGAGTATAAAACCCTCTACACACGAGCCCTAAAATCAGAGGAAATTACGTAAAAGTAGTGGGGAGGAGCCTACATCGCACCGTATGATCATATGAGGGTTTAAGAAGGCTGATTTAGGACAAATACTATCTATCTACTATCTAATAATCTGCCAAAGAAATTTCACTTTTATTACAAGATAGTTATATGTACTTATGTCACAACACAAATCTAGTGTCCTGCATGTTTTAGCCCAGTGAACTCTTCACCAAGTCAGCCGATATTTACGAAAGATAGCATTTATGTATAATTTAATCCAACTTAAAACATAGGATTAGTTTGTATTTCGATTAAGTTAGTTAATTGTTTTTCTTTTGTATTATGGCTTTTAATAAAGAGTTTTCTTATCTTCTTATCTTATGACAATATCCGAGCGAAGCCGGAACGGGTCACTAGCTTAATTATAACGCAGAATTTGATAGCTCACTTTCGAAACTACGCGGGTGAAACCGGAGGGCGTGGCCATGAGCATGGCCATCTAGAAATCCTCACGCATTTCTAGATGGCCAACGGGAAATTTTAACGCATTTCCAGATGGCAAATGGCCATGATCCAGAGTTTACCCGACGATTTCGTGACAGTTTAAATTAATGTGGTAAGTACAATAACTTAATGTCGCGATAAAAAACATGAATATACTAAACACAGGGATAGAACAGCGAAGAGCAGTTGACGTTGACAAGTACATTATATTTCTCCCTCTGGCGCTCTTGGCACTATATTTGCTTTCTCGCTCTAGCATCCCGAGTTCACCCGAAAATGTATTATCATTCCCGAACGTGACGCTAGAATTCAATTCACAGCCTACGAAAAATCTGTCTGTGGCGCGCCGAAAGAAGTGTTCACTTAAAACCTAAGTTACAAATTAGGTCAAAGTTTAGTTCGCCCAAATCAAGTTTAAGTGACAGACATTTACATCGTCCCCGATCTCAGCCTTTTGGGTTACTTTCTAGCGACATGCGACTGAAACAGGCTCACCAGCGTTTAGTGCCGCGACGCAGCCTGAATCCGTAATGCGGCCTAGAACTGTACAGCATCTGTCAAACGTCACATTAAGGCGAGATGCAGCAGACTTTAAAATAAAGACGTCTCGTATATTAAACTAGGAGGGCTCCGCGGTTTTACCCTCGTAGTTCCTGTTTTTTTCCTGTCCCTGTTGTTTGAAAGTAGCCTATGTACTATTTCAGACTGTAATCTAATAATGTGTTACATTTCAATGTCCGTTCAGCCGTTCCGACGTGACTGAACATTAAACATCCAAACATTTAAAATTTAACATTTATTCGTAAAATACGAGTATGAAGTATTAGGGATAGGACCGTTTTACTCGTATTTTACGAATACGAGTTTTACGAATTTGAATTACGAGTACGAATTTTCGTTGTTCATGTTCCTGTCATTTTACCGCGATATAAAGCAGTTTTTGTGCTATTCCAGACTATAATTATTAAACTGTATACAAAGTTCAAACCGGTATGTTCAGCCTTCAGACGTGATTGAGCAATAAACATCCAATCTTTCGCATTGACAATATTAGTAGGATATTATAGTAGTAGGATTAGTAGGTAGGGATCATATTTTAAATATAAAAGTACTTTTTATTTCAATCTTTAAAAATAATTCATATAAGAATTCATCTCTATAATAAATTTTCTCCGAATAAACAAAAAACGATTTAAGATTAAATTCAGACACTTGAAGTTTCATATGAAGCCATCACTAAGTCATTTACTCAGAAGAATGGTCATTGAGTTAGGTATATGTTATATGAAAGTAATTTTTAGTTTTTTGTTCATATTTCAAAAACCATCACATCGTTTTCGATAACTAATATCGGATCACTTTTTTTTTTAAATAGAGTATGACGAGACGAGCAGGATTTGCACCTGATGGTAAGCAATACGCCTGCCACATATCAGCACAGTGACACGCACATATTGGAACACGAAGAGTCCAAATCATAACCTAGCACTGCACTGCGCTCGTCACCCAGATATCTAATTGTTACATCTCTAAGCCCTGTAATTTCTCTGGAAACATTACCATTCAAACCGGAACACGGTAATGTTTGCACGTTTCTGCTTGGCGGTAGAATAACTGACAAGGTGTGGTACTTACCCAGGCGGACTGCCAAGAGTCTTACCACTACTAAAATTGAACTGAATCTATGAATGAATGATCTTTGACTTTGACCGAATTGGGAACCTACTGTTTTTTTTTTGAGAGTCGGTTAAAAATTAATTGAAGGAAAGAACTCACCTACTCACCTACAAAATGTATCTAAAAGCGAAGCTGGCAATGTTTCTCAACTAGACCCAAGATTGGATCGAAATATGGAACCATCCAAGCGAGCGCTCAACAAAATAGGATTTCGGAGAAGAAAGCAAAACTTTACGCACCTCAATCTTGTTGAGTGAACAAAACAATTTGAATTTCCAGACGGTAAATTAATTTGGTTGACTTGGCGTGTTTGTCAAACGCTACTTTACTGTCAGTTGGCAGAGAAACGGCGAAACCGATTATTTATCGACTTGAAAGCATAGATATAAACCATTGGATGTGTCCTGAGCCACCTTGAAATTGGTAATAAAATGCGTTTGTGTGTGTAGCGTAAGTGGTTTACACATCAACAATCTACTTGACCCCTAGAATCGCTAGCGGCGAGGTATGCTGTGATTCTACTTATTTTGGTTATTCACAACTAATTTTGATAGGTAAAAGCGTCCGGCGTTCACCGCTTCCTGCAACCGACGGAAAGACTGAGCTCACTCATCCCAACGATGACATAATTCCAAGCGCACGAAGTTTGGAAGGGAACATCCAATGGTTCATATCAATGCTTGAAGGCACTAAGATTGTGACTATCGGGGTAAAAATATTCAGGCAACACATTCTACATCTTCGTTCAGATCTTAGGAACGTCAAACATAAAATGTTATCTATTCGAGCTCTGTGGAATGTGATCGAAAAAAGGGCTGGATCGTATAAGATCATGTAGATTACCAGAACATTAGCCGAAATAGGTACCTATATCTCGAAATCGAAATTAACTAGAACTTTGCGTTCTTCCTAGACTTTCTTTCAGGAGTATTCGTTATCTTCAAGTATTTCGCAAGACATAAGTTCACAGTGTTCATGAGTGTACCTATATTTTAACTTAAAATACGTGGAGACATTGTTCCCGTGCGGGATGGGAGCTCGTCTCATTTCGAAAACCTTTCCTAGAGCTTGGTCGAATGTGATCTAAATGCTGGTGTTTATTTGGTTCAACATGGACGTTGCCAATCAGCACAGTAATGCCCCCAGCATAATGGGATCGGTTCCGACTGATAGTGGGCATGAGCTTCTTGATCATCTGCTTTACCTTCTTGGATCCTAGTTAGGTATGTCGTGTTGTCGTGTAGTGTTAGTTCTACTCACAGTTTTGTTAAAATATAAGATATGTACTAAGATATTTATCGATACTGTAAAATATACAGCTTAAGGGCCTTTGTCCCTGTGCATAAAAGTAGACCGTGCGTTGCCAAAGTAACACAATCGTAATCATAACGAAAACAGTAAACAAGGTTGACACAGATCATGCCATCAGCTGCCCGTCACAGATTACACGACAGTGACCATTCGTGCGCGAGCGCCGATGCGGACGCGACAACTATGCGACTATTATGTCATTGTAGGATGGCCACACGTTCTACAAAAGCAGCTCATAAGCCTTTTTCATTAGAAAAATAAAAGTTCCAAAAATACGTCTCAAATGGCGGTAGTTGGTTTTTGGTAGGTCCTACCTACTACATTTTTCATTAACAACATTTATATATTTAACGTTTAATTTTGAATACTATTCTACAATATTAGTGAGTTTAAGTATGATGCGTAGGAAAACAACAGAAACGGGAACCACACGTATAAAACCGTAGTGTGCTATTTAAACACAAGTGTTTGTCCTAGGTGGGAATCGAGTTTTTACGAAGAAGTTTATTTTGAACTAGATGTCCGCCCCGGCGTTGCCCGTGGTACATTATATAGTCCTCATCAGGATCCCGTACATATACAACGGTGAAAGAATGACTGAATTCGGTTCAGTCATTCCTGAGAATATCGCTTTCAAACAAAACACCTCTTCAGCTACCTGTTACGCCACCTGTCGGAAATTGATTGTACCAACTCAGATTTATAAAAAAAATTGATTTGCAAAGGTTTTATATTCAAGAGGTATGTAATCTGTGATATTCAATGACGCAATCTTAGACACATGCTGTCATGTGTCTTGTCAAAGCACGAAACGTACGAAAACTCTCAAAATGGAATGTTTTTTCCCGATTTTGTTACATTCTTGATTCATGCTCCGCTTCTATTAATAGTAGCGTTATTTTCTATAGCCTATATATAGCCTTCCTCGAATCTTTCAATCCGGACCAGTACTTCCCGAGATCCTAGCGTTCAAACAAACAAACAAACTCTTCAGCTTTATAATATTAGTATAGATTTCCCAAGGGGATTCATCGAAATGTCACTAAATTTAGGCATTAATCATACAACACCATTTTATATTCAGACACACGAACTACACAGCACGTTATATGTCTGCACGTACATTAATTTTTATGTCAAATCTGTCTCTTGCTCAGTCATCGGTTACAGCAAAACGCGCATTTGTAATATTTCATTTTCGCATGTTTGTAAACGACATAGGCTGACAAAAAACCATTTATCTTTTCTGTGGTAGCAAACAGAATTATCGTTTGACATTTTGATGGTTTTAATCGGAAATTGTTTTTTTTTTTAATTTCTTAGTAAGACGTTTGCGAATATGTTTCTATATTCATTTGAGACATAGTTCGTCGATCTCGTCATAAATTTTCCTAAATTAAAAAAAAAAAAAAATTACCAGTTTATGCCACCCGGTATAACCATATACGTGACAATAACATTTATTTATTTAATTTTTATCGAAATGTGTAATTGAACCATTATAACCTATAATAACAAAAAGTAGAATTAGTTATGTTTATATTAGTTATTCATTTAATTATGCAATTTAACAATGTTTGTAGTTTATTAGCTATATATCAATAACAATCAGTTATAACCGCACTGCCAGTAAATCAATAAACACAGTTCGCGCAGTTTACCACAAATAATACCTTTTCCAAAGTTCATTAGTGCAAACAAAACCATTTGTCGGTCCAAATTCATTCAACCAATTTGCCTAGCATGAAGTGGAATCTATCCATAACATTGATTGTAACTGGTATTCGACATAAAACTTAAATTTCGCAAAAATACACCCTCTATTGTTTTTTTTGTTGATGTAAATTAAGGAGCGGGAAAATAGCATAGCAGTACTAGTCGTATTACTTATAGATAAATGTATCAATATCAATTTAAAATCCACGGGGCGCTGTTAGCATGCCATAAACCAAAAAGAAAAGTTTTGTCGTAAATAAACTTTATTTACATTCATCATCATCATCAGCAGCAAGACGTCCACTGTTGAACATAGGTCCCCCCTAGATTTCCACAACGAACGGTCCTGCGCAACCTGCAACCAGCGGTTTCCAGCGACCTTTGTGAGGTCATCTGTCCATCTAGTGGGAGGCCGTCCAACACTGCGTCTTCCGGTTCGTGGTCGCCACTCGAGAACCTTTCTTCCCCATCGGTTGTCAGTTCTGCGAGCGATGTGGCCTGCCCATTGCCACTTCAGCTTGCTTGCTTATTTAGACATTAATATTTATTTATTAAAGAAAAATCAACAACATCAACAGTAGACATATTAGATAAGTCATAGATGAATTTACAATTACACAATGTTTCCTACAATACATTAATTACATTGACAGGTATTATCACCATTCTTTACAAGATCAGGTGGTTTAACGAACAAAAAAAAATATAAATACTTTTGTGAAATGAGAAAATTTCTCGTAATTATGGTCACCCCAGCCTTCGACGCGTCAACCGGTAGCTCCGCGGCCGTCGTTGCCCGTCGAAAGTGATTATCATTCCATTACGAGCGTTGTGTAATACGATTATCAATTTACAGCAGTTTTATTATCGTGAGTGAGCGATTGCGTTTCATTCGGTTTGAGCGTAATGCGCCGATTACGATGAGAGCATTTTTCGACCAATGTTCCTCACGGCAGGCTTAGAGCAAATAGCGATTTTGATGCACGACCGAACTGAAAAAAAATCTACTAGATTAAAAAATTTGAATCCTGGGCGTTAGCGGGGGAATTAAAAGAGCACAAGGTGAAAAATCTTTGCACTCGAGTACTACACGTAACTTTTCATCACACCTCAGCGAGGAAATGACTAAATGCTTCCTCGTAAAGAAATTTTACGGATATTCACTCAATGGAATTAAGAGATGCCACAACTTAAAACATTTCAAACAAAACATTTTACTTCTTAATACAGTCAAACAAACAAATAGCTCTAAAAGGGAAAGGAACATTACCAAACTCATTGTTGTACAAAAGTTGAACCGATTTAAACCACAAAGTTCAAGGTGAATTGAACCGGTCGGCTACAAATTACATTTATACTGTTTTAGGCAATGGCCCGGGTCCAAACGCTAAATGGTTTTGCAACTTTGATATATTTTAATTTAATCGCCGACGCACATCATTATGTTGGTCGACAAAAGATAGTTTTTTTACTATGACAGAATGTTTTATTAAAAGGAAATGATCAAAAACAGACATACGAAGCAGCTGCCGAAGAAGAAAGCTGTGGTAGTGTAATGTGACGATAGAGTTGGATCCATAATCGTGAGGTTGTTTGTGGGTGTGAACTACCTCCTAACATAATTGGTGTTGATCGCGGCAAAACTAAACTATTGATTACATTTATAATAAATATTTTATTTTTATTTTCCATTGTTTTTCCTAAAATAATTACTGTTTATAACATCAGCTATCTGCCAGTGAAAGTCCCGTCAAAATTAGTCCAGCAGTTTTAGAACAAACAGACAGACTAATGTTAATAGTTTTTTTGTGTCAGTATCCTAATTCTTACCAATCCTATTTTACTTCTAATTAATATTAATAAAAGCGAAAGTGTAGGTTATTTCTATATTTTGATGTATTTTGCCAACATCAAACAATTCCAACAATTCTGTGGCACCAACTAACCCATATTTTACCAAACTATACATATAGTAATCCAAAAAATCACCAACCAATCATCCTGAAAAATCCTGAACCAGCTGAAGATCAGTACGAGGCTCGCCACCATCTACACTAAGCGGATACTTAAATCTTTGGACACGTGGCTAGATGACAAGAGAGCTTAGAAAAGTGAATAATGGTCGGGCGCGTCGAAGGGAAGTGAGGTAGAGGCAAAACGCCCTCCCGGTGGATAGACACCATCAAGGCCTCGGCAAAGACAAACATCCAAACTTACTTACAGATGGCCCAAGAGAGTAGTGCCTGGACGAAGGTGGTCAAGGACCCTCAGTAATGAGGAAACGATCAAGAAGAAGAATACCACAAATATTATAAAACCGAATGTGTGTTCGTAATTGTGTATGTTCATTCCAATGTATCATTGTAATGGATGAACGGATTTCAATCAAATTAATAATGTAGTAATTTACAACATTATTTATTACTACTAGTAAGTACCTACATTACCTATATTACCAAAAGGGGTACTTTTTATCCAGTTAAAGTGATTAGTTCCTTAGAGCATAATTTGTCGGAGATTCCCGTGGAATAATAAATAATTAAAAAAATACATTTTCGCTTTGGCTAAATAAAAGATCGCAGGTCGCTACTACGAGTATATAGTCACCAATAATTGCTACAATTTAACAGACCTGTCTTCTCATTCGCGTAATTTATTTGTACAGTGTAATGTTCTAATTAGTAATTAAATCGGAGTATGCAATTAGCGAACGATATCGAGCGCTGGGTGACCGAGCGTGGCATCATCGCCTATCGCCATTATGCCCGAGCTACACGAGGCTAGACATTCAAGCTAGGATAGCAGGCTAGTACTTATAGCTTCGTGTAGACTCAACACGAAGCTAGAAGTACACTCCGCGAGGTATAAGCTGAGCTTTGCATTAGTGTGAGTGATCACCAATCAGGCCGGAGCTTGAAATTTTGTCCGCGAGGTATAGGCTGAGCTTTGCATTAGTGTGAGTGATCATCAATCAGGCAGGAGCGCGAGACAGAATGGCGCCGCGCCTAAGGCCGGTTGTCACACCTACACTATCCATGTACACTCACACAAATGCAAAGCTCAGCTTATGCCTCGCGGAGTGTACTAACTTGCTAGCTTACTAACACTAGCTTGAAAAAATAACCTCGTGCAAATAGAATTTCGATTACAGGAAAACGTTTATCGTATCCTGGAAATATTATAAATTCGAAAGTTTGCATGTTTGGTTATTTAGATGTTTGGGTGTTTGTAGCTCAATCACGTCGAAACTTAACGGGTCGTATAGATTTACGCGAAATTACTACATAGGCTACTAACTACTCGGGTAAAACCGCGAGGGCATACTAGTATCTGAATATTATAGAAATTCGGTAGCAGGATCTACATATATTAAGACAGTATATTATAATTAATTAATGATAAATGTAACAATGGCTTGTAACGGTATGTTATGAATAAATGATTATGATTATGATTATGATTATAATCCCAGTGAACTTTTCACTAAGTCAGCGAAATTGAAACATACGCGAAAGTTGGCATTTACGAGTTAGTCCAATTTGAGATAGCTCTGTTCCCGCGGTAAATAGTAGCATATGTATTTTTTAAATAAAAAGTGTCGAGACGAGCATGACATGTGCCTGATGGTAAGCAACATGCCTGCCACATAACAGCACAGTGACACGCAGCTATTGGAACACGAAGAGTCCAAATCATTCCTTTTTTTTGCATTTATAGGTTTACACTTGACCGCCATCTTGCCTGATGTTAAGCGACGATGCGGTCTACGATGGAGCGTGTTTACCTAGAAGAAACCGATTCACTCTCGATTTGAAGACACAAAGATTGTAACCATCGGGGAAAACCCACTCATGCAACGTATTCCACAGCCTAGACGTTCTTATCACAAAAGTAGAGTCAAATATCTTCGTTCGTGTCTTTGGAACATCAACCATGAAACGATGTCGATTTTTCGAGCTACGAGCATTCCGATAGAAAAAAGGGCAAGGTGGTATCAGATCATGCAAATCAGTCGCACACTCTCTAAAGTGCATCCGTTAAAAAACCGACAGGCTGGCAATTTTTCGGCGATGCTCAAGACTTTGTAGTCTTTTTCGCACAAGTGTGTTGTTGCCTATGAGCCTTTAACCTAGCGCTGCACTGCGCTCCTCATCCAGAGATCTAAGATGTTATATCTCTAAGGCCTGTAATTTCTCTGGAAACATTGCCCTTTAAACCGGAACACAGTAATGTTTGCGCATTACTGTTTGGCGGCAGAATAACTGGCAAAGGTGTGGTACTTCCAAGTGGACTGCCAAGAGTCCTATCACTACAACCTCTTGTCCTGACTACAATCTTACTTTATACCAATTTTCAACCCGATCCTTTTCAGCCATTCCGGTGTGATTAAGCAATTAAAGCAAACGTACACTTTTACAAGAACAAAATTAAAAATTTTGACTAACCCCCCGACTACCTTAGATTTGTTATCTGTACAACATTCTACTAGTCAAGCCCTTTCATTTGACACCCATATTAAGGGAGTTGTGGAAAAAGAAATGTATTTCGACATTTTGTGGAAGCGGCCATCTTGGATTTGAAATTTGTTAAAGTCAATGTATTCTACTAGTCAAGCCCTTTCGTTTGATACCCATATTGAGGTAGTAGTGAAAAAAATAATATAATTCGCCATTTTGTAGTGGCGGCCATCTCGGATTAGGTAGATTTTTTTATAGGGTATAGTGTATAGTATTCTACTAGTCAAACCCTTTCATTTGATACCCATATTGAGGTAGGTTTTGAGGTTTGAGGAAATATTTTGTCCGCCATTTTGTGAAGGCGGCCATCTTGAATCGATATCAATCATAGCTAAGAACATCCGCACGGATATTAACTTTCAAATAAAAAAACCGCATTGAAATCGGCCCATCCGTTTGAGCTCTACGGTGCCACAGACAGACACACACACAGACAGACAGACATCGACGTCAAACTTATAACACCCCTTTTTTTGGTCGGGGGGTTAATAATATCAAAAGGATTGCTCTCAGACAAAAAATACTAGTAATAATTTTAACTGCAACATTTGTAACATGCCGAGAATCCCACAAATTTTCAGCATACCACGAAATTTACTAAGCAATTTAGATCATTTGGTTCTAGAATATTTTAGGTTCAGAATTACGAGCAAAACTAAATTAACCGAATTGTTCGCTTTACTAACTCCAATTATTCTCTGGAACAAAGTTGTAATAGACTAAGCTCGATTAAGAATTACATAAGATTAATTAGTCAAGAGCGAGTTGTAATCTTACACCAAAAGCTCCGTAATATCACAACTAATCCTACTTAACATTTACATATAATCAAAGAAAGTTTGTTAGTATGGCTGGATGGATGTTTGTTACTCTTTCACGTAAAACCTACTCAAGGGATTTGGATGAAATTTGGTACAGAGATAGATAATGGTTTGAAATGAGACATAGGCTACTTTTTATTAGAAAATAACGGGATCGGAAACTAGGCGGGCGAAACCGCGGGTGCTGCTTATATTGATATAACTTGACAAATAAATGAATCGCGTAGTGTGCTTCACGGCATTGAATGATTTACGGAATAAGACTAATTGAAATGAAATATTTATTTTGCTTAAAACTACACACAAGCACAAAATTAAAAAAAATTGATTAACCCCCGACTACCTCTCATATATTATACAACATTCTACTAGTCAAGCCCTTTCATTTGATACCTATATTAAGGGAGTTATGAAAAAAGAAATGTATTTCGCCATTTTGTGGAAGCGGCCATCTTGGATTTGAAATTTGTCATAGTGCAATGTATTCTACTAGTCAAGCCCTTTCGTTTCATACCCATATTGAGGTAGTAGTGAAAAAAAAATATAATTCGCTATTTTGTGGTGGCGATTATGTTGGATTTGATTTTTTTGTAAAGTATAGTATTCTACTAGTCAAGCCCTTTCATTTGATACCCATATTGAGGTAGGTTGTGAAGAAATATTTTGTCCGCCATTTTGTGGTGGCGGCCATCTTGAATCGATATTAACCAAACATAGCTAAGAACATCCGCACGGATATTAACTTTCAAATAAAAAAAACCGCATCGAAATCAGCCCATCCGTTTGAGCTCTACGGCGCCACAGACAGACACACACACAGACAGACAGACAGACAGACATCGACGTCAAACTTATAACACCCCTTTTTTTGGTCGGGGGTTAAAAACAGTACGTACAAATGTAAATTTTAAAAGTAAAGAAGGGGGATCCATGTGCATTGGTACCAAAATAAGGAAAAAAAATTGGGATGGGACCCCAATATCCTTCGTGATAATTAAGTGGCAAATTTATAGCTACAATTAATAATAATTGATGTAAGTGTGACATAACGCAATTTACGCCTTTTTAGGGTTAGCCAAATGGCAAAATATATTAAATATTGGTGGATTCACACACAACACCATCTGACCCCAAACTAAGCAAAGCTTGTGTGATGGCAGCCAGATAGCTGATATAATACTTATATAGTTTTAAATACATACTTATTATACATAGAAACACCCAGACACAGTGCAAACATTTGAATTCATCACACAAATATTTGCACTGGGTGGGGATCGAACCCACGACCCTCGGCTTCGCAGGCAGAGCTACTACCAACTAAGCCACTAGGGCAGTCAATACGGGACCCTTATAGATTCGTCATGTCTGTCTGTCCGTCCATATGTTACAGCCACTTTTCTCCGAAACTATAAGAACTATTACTATTGAAAACAGTCAGATTATAATCTCACGCGTCATATTACAAACTAATCTAACCCACCATGAGATTATAACCTAACGCGTAAGATAATAATCTCATGCGTAAGATTATAATCTAACGCGTAAGATTATAATCTCATGGTGGGTTAGTTTAGTTTGCCATATGACGCGTGATATTATAATCTGACTGATCTCATTAGTTTTTACAATTTAACGGTGACATGCAAATACATGATTTAACAATCATGAGGTCGTGGGTTCAAATCGGTTGCCTCTAACGGTGATCACATTTTTTACGATGCCATAATATACATTCTCGCCATCATTACATATTGTTATTACGGACCCCTAAACAAAAACGAAACACGATCACTCTCTTAAGAGGAAAAGTGAATCGAATAATTAAACCCATTGAATAATCCAATTAATTTCAATTACGAAGAACTTGTATTCGAATACGACTCGTGTTATTCGAATGGCATTCGAGATGGAATTATTTGGAATGGAGCACTTGTCATGAGCACTCAAGTATGTGAATATAATGAGCATGACTGTACGTATGAGAGGTTGTAAATTCGTTTGCATGCCTAATTATGTCGAAGACATTTTATTACGAAAATAAGCGGTGTAATAGCTGTACATATTTTATCTTGTGTTATTTATTTTGATCGTAGTTAAAACGTGAGGTGTAAGATTCAAATCTTATCTGCATCTCAGTTTACTAAGTGCAGATTTTTGTAGTGGTAGGACTCTTAGCAGAGTCCGCCTGGGGAAGTACCACACCTTTGCCAGTTATTCTACCGCCAAACAGTAATGTGCAAACATTACTGTGTTCCGGTTTGAAGGGCAATGTTACCAGAGAAATTACAGGGCTTAGAGATATAATATCTTAGATCTCTGGGTGACGAGCGCAGTGCAGTGCTAGGTAATTATTTGGACTCTTCATGTTCCAATAGCTGCGTGTCACTGTGCTGTTATGTGGCTGGCATTTTGCTTACCATCAGGCACATGTCCAGCTCGCCTTGTCACTCTAAATTATAAAAAAAAAAAAAAAAAGATTCACCAGTCTTTTACAACACTGACTTTAACGGTGAAGAAAAATATCGTGAGCGAAATCGATATGTTCTGTGTCCTTTCGAGGACACAGAACATATCGATTTATTTTAAAAAAAATCTCTTTACGAGAGAAGGTACCGAATCCCAACATAAGGAATATTTTGCGGGCTGCTAAAGCTATTTGTTTTTGACTAGTATTTGCATACTATTTCTGAAAAGAATTATTCTCCAAGGAGTTTTTTGAACAGCGAAAATTTGAAAAATATTGTCTCCAAGTTCTTCAAACCTGGGAATCTTTGAACGAAGAGTGAATAGGTATTTTCTGGACAAGCCAGAACCTTGTTGTACCTTACACCTAGTTTGTACCCCGTATAAAAATAACTTTGTAGCTTTTGAGGTAAAATTAATATTAAAATATTGGTGGATGATTCACACACAACACCATCTGACCCCAAACAAAGCAAAGCTTGTACTATGGCGGCCAGATAGCATAACATACGCATTAACATAGAAACACCCACACACATTACAAATACTTAAATTCATCACAGAAATATCGGGTGGGAATCGAACCACGAAAAAGACGCTCTTATGCAATTCCAGACCTAAAACTTGATTTATTAAGGACTAGATTTCGTCTTCTAATCCTTTATTCGCGCACAGGTAAGATAGCTAGTAAATTTACTCCACCCTACATCAACATAAACGCTATAATATTCTTATTTAATAAGTTCAACTTTTTTCTTTTCGCTTCCATTCGGTGTAATCTTATTTTACCCACTGGATTTATATTAATTGAAAATGTATACAATTTGTATGCTCTTTCTTTTGTTTTTATTGTTTTCGTCAATTAAACGTGTAAATTGTACATTTATGAATAAAGTACTTTGACTTTGACTTTAAAATATAGATTACGTCAGTCACAAAATCGAGATAATAACTTTATTTGTGTCAAATTGCTACCAAACGAGGCTAAAAGTCAAGGTTCAAACGGAAATAGCCAAAAGTGGTCTACCTCGTTGGACGAACAGTTCAATATACATTTCAGCGGAACCGAGGTCATATTACTGGCATATCAGTGTACGGGACTAGCATGAATCTTTTAATACGTTTATGTATCTGTATGTTATACAAGTTATGTACTTCGCATTTTTTTATAGTGTAGAGTGACAAGACGAGCAGGACATGTGCCTGATGGTAAGCAACAAGCCTGCCTATAACAGCACAGTGCCACGCAGTTAATAGATCATGAAGAGTCCAAATCATTACCAAGCACTCCACCACGCTCTTCACCCAGAGATATTGAGGTATAAATAAATAAATAATAAATAAATAAATATTGGTGGACAATTCACACACAGCACCATCTGACCCCAAACTAAGCAAAGCTTGTAATATGGCGGCCAGATAGCTGATATAACTTATATAGTTGTAAATACATACTTATTATACATAGAAACACCCAGACACAGTACAAACATTTGTATTCATCACACAAATATTTGCACTGGGTGGGGATCGAACCCACGACCCTCGGCTTCGCAGGCAGAGCTACTACCCACTAAGCCACGAGGCCAGTCATAAATATAAGATGTTATATTTATGTCCTCTGTCATTTCACTGGAAGAATGCCCCTTAAACCGAGACACAGTAATGTTTTCGCAGTACTGATTAGCGGTAGAATAACTGGCAAAGGTGTGGTACTTCCCCAGGCGGACTTGCAAGAGCCCTAGCACTTCAAAATCATAGTACCGTTTGAGTCGGTCAGCTGAATTCACCGTTGCACCGGCCCTACTGTCTGCAAGATGTGATGATGCCAGATCATCAACGCCAAAAGCGTCCCACACTATCACACAAATAGGCATACCTCGAAATTGGTTACATATTTATAAAGCCAAGGCCGACGTAACAAAACGTCGACAGTAACATAATAATTTAGATCGCGAATAATCCTGTGTAGTGTTTTCAACCACAGGTAACTTTAAATACTTTAATTTCGTACAGAACGTTGATAAGTCGCAAAAATTTAATTTATTTGACACATACACATAAATAATACTCATACAGTTAAATAAATTATTGAAATCTAAACTTACAGACATTTACTTAAACCGTGTATATTGTTCATTAGTAATAATTTGTTGTGCAAACATTATTGTGTTCCGGTTTGAAGGGGAATGTTTCCAGTGAATTTACAGGGCATAGACATAAAACATATTACGTCTGGGCGACGAGCGCAGTGCAGTGCTAGGTAACAATTTGGACTCTTCATATTCCAATAGTTGTCACTGTGCTGTTATGTGGCAGGTATGTTGCTTACCATCAGGCATGTGTCCTGCTCGTCTCGTCACACTATACTATAAAAAAATTTAGACCCAATGACGTTATATCATAGTTATTAGTGCTAAATATAGTTTTGGAGTTTATCACAGTACCAATAAATTTAAATATCATCATCCCTTTCACGTCCGGTTGCCTGTAGGTCGTTATAGTAATTAGTTTAGTTCACATTTCCAAACCAACTTTACAAAAGCCAATTTAAAAGTCCACCTTTGAAACGACCAAAAATTTCCGATCCGGCGCCAATACCTTTTATTTTCGTCTACCAACAGCCATTAAAGAACCGCGAGAGTATGGGCGGTTTTAAACTGCTCCATATCGGGTTTATTTGTAAAGTGGACGTATTTTGATACGACATTGAGAAACTTTTCTAGAAACTGCTAGAATTTTATATTTTTTTGTACAAACAAACTGTCCCTGTGAACATCTGAATCTTGTGTACTAGATGACGCTTAACGGATAAACACATACACGGTAGGACTATTTACAAAGTTGGCCTTGGGAAGTACCACACCTTTGCCAGTCATTCTACTGGCAAGCAGTAATGTATAATCATGTCTGTTTTCTGTTTTGAAGAGCAATGTTTCCAAAGAAATTACGGGGCTGAAACATATCTTTGCGCGACGAGCACAGTGCAGCATTAGGGATTACCTACCTAATATCATCCAAGAATGACGTTACCCCGTCGGTAAATCCTAGAGGAGCTTCTAGTGCGGATATAAGTAAAACAATAGATAGTACAACCAGTGACTGGATGTTACATTACACACCTATATGTTATTATTTCTTGGTGAAAAGAGCAAAAATAACACATAAAGCTCGTTCAGGATACAAGAACAAAATTAAAAATTTTGATTAACCCCCGACTACCTCAGATTTGTTATCTTTACATCATTCTACTAGTCAAGCCCTTTCATTTGATACCCATATTGAGGTAGTTGTGAAAAAAGAAATGTATTTCGCCATTTTGTGGTAGCGGCCATTTTGGATTTGAAATTTGTCATAGTGCAAAGTATTCTAATAGTTAAGCCCTTTCGTTTGATACCCATATTGAGGTAGTAGTGAAAAAAAAATATAATTCGCCATTTTGTGGTGGCGGCCATCTTGGATTTGAAATTTGTTATAGTGCAATGTATTCTACTAGTCAAGCCTTTTCATTTGGTACCCATATGGAGGTAGGTTGTGAAGAAATATTTTGTCCGCCATTTTGTGGCGGCGGCCATCTTGAATCGATATTAACCAAACATAGCTAAGAACATCCGCACGGGTATTAACCTTCAAACAAAAAAACCGCATCGAAATCGGCCCATCCGTTTGAGCTCTACGGTGCCACAGACAGACACACACAGACAGACAGACAGACAGATAGACAGACAGACATCGACGTCAAACTTATAACACCCCTTTTTTTGGTCGGGGGTTAAAAAATAGCTGCTATCATCATACTGAATGCCTTTTATACGTTGTCATTAATCAGGTAGAGGCTCGATTGACTGCGAAAGGCTTTGGCGACGGCATGTTTACATTCTGCCCCATACCTTTGTAGTGCAGATACGGCAAATTTACTGATCAGTACTGGACTGGCAGGTGATTCTGTAAGAGTACCCTCGAAACTGGGGTTCTACCGTCAAAGTTTTTTTTTAATAAAGAGTAACGTTACGAGCAGGACATGTGCCTGATGGTAAGCATCATGCTAGTCACATAACAGCACAGTGACACGCAGCTATTAGAACATGAAGAAACCAAATCATTACCTACCACTGTAGTGCTCTCGTCACCCAGAGATTTCAGATGTTGAATCTCTGTAATTTCTCAGGAAACATTGCCATTCAAACCGGAACACAGTAATGTTTGCACATTGCTGCTGGGCGGTAGAATAACTGGCAAAGTTGTGGTACCTCCCCAGGCGGCCTCTGCCAAGAGCCCTACTACTACAAAAAAGATTTTCAAATGATGGACATTTCGAACCAAGATCGCATGATACGTACAGGAAAACAATCTGATTTGAATAGATTTCTTTATACATTTCCTCAATGGCGCCAGCCTTATCGTGTTACCCGTCAAACCACCGGACTCGTTATGTCAATATGAAGCCAAACATGGCGAAGAGACAAGGAAACCGTTGACATCCTCAATTCCGGACCCATTCAACCGAAACCCCACACAAAAACCATGCAGTGAATAAACCAGCATACGTGGGCATTGGCTCGCGGCGCCACTGTGGCACATATTTGGCTTTTGAAAGGTTTGTAGCATTGGCATAGTCCATTATTTTCTACTGCTGGGACTTGGGGCTTTCGCTCGCAATGAAAGAATTAAAGTATTAATCCACTACGATGGCCTAGTAAAAAAAAATTTTTTTTGCTTTCGAAAAGCTTACTTATTGTAGAACAGTTAATACATTAAGTTTCATGCATTAGAAATTCACGAATGTATTTCAAGTTTATTGAAAAACTAGCAAAATTAAATTAATGCTTTAAACATACCTAGTCTTTAGAGCAACATTTTTTGGAAAATTTTAGTTCCCTCTCCTTAACAGCCGCTCTAATAAAGTTTGTATTTTGAACAGTAACGGACTCACCTTTCCGAATCCATGGCGGTGCGGCTATATCCAGTTTGAACCGGTTCGAACTGCCGGCCGGTCTGCAACAAAAACAATGTTTCGCTTTATGCTTCTGATAATTAAAACCAAATATTGGACTGGCACGATGGAACGGAACATCAGAAGTCATAAATAAAAGTAGTCAAGTACGAGTCGGACTCGCCCAAGAAGGCTTCCGTAGCAGCAAGTAACATAATATAAAAGTTCTTGTAGTTCGTTGTTTTAACAAGAGTGAATTTATGACGTATTAAAATAAAATTTCTTACCTACTAGATGCTAGATCTCATTCAAACCAATTACTTTTGAAGAGTCTCTCACGCAAACTATTCAGTTTAGAAAAATAAAGAGTTAAGAAAAAGTTTCGTATTTTGCCATTTGGCTACGGAACCCTAAATAGTTTGTAGAACACAGAGTCCGCCTGGAGAAGTATTGCAATGATTTCTATCGTCAAGCAGTAATGTGCGAATAGCCCTCGGTTCGGAGAGCATGGTTTCCAAATAAATTACAGGGCATAGAAATAAACCTTCTTATATATTTTTTACATAGTATAATGCGACAAGATGAGGAGGGTACGTGCCTGATAAGCAACATGACTGCCCATAACAGTACAGTGGCACGCAGCTGTTGGATCATGAAGAGTCCAAATCATTACCTAGTACCGCACCGCACTCGTCATACGGAGAATAGGGTAACGAGTGCAGTGGTAGGTACTGATTTAGATGTGCAAACGCTGTGTAACACTGATATAGTCAGGCGTGTTGTAATGAATGATCAAAAATATACTCTACTAATACTAATAACTAAATATACTCATAGGCAATGACACTCTTGTGCGTAAAAGACTTCAAAGTCTTGATCATCGCCGCAAAATTGCTAGCTTATCGGTATTTTATCGGATACACTTCGGAGAGTGTGCAACTGATCTGCATGATCTAATTCCACCTTGCCCTTTCTTCTATCGGACTTCTCGTTCCACAATAGGGCGACATCGTTTCATGGTTGATGTTCCAAAAACACGAACCAAGCGATTTGACTCCACGTTTGTGATAAGAACGTCTAGGTTGTGGAATGCGTTGCCTGAGTGGGTTTTCCCCGATGGTTACAATCTTGGTGTCTTCAAATCGAGAGTGAATCGGTTTCTTCTAGGTAAGCACGCTCTATCGTAGATCGCATCATCGCTTAACATCAGGCGAGATGGTAGTCAAGTGCGAACCTATTCTAGTTAAAAAAAAAACTAATTAGAATAGTTCGTCAGATTTTGGAAAAATAATTGTTTTTATCAATAAAATCGACAACGATTTAGATCATCAAGCGAGCGGGGGAGCTGTGACGTCACTTATTTGTAAAAAAAAAATCGTAACCATAAAGTGATGTCACCCGAAACTACTAAGCACACTGTATCTTTTTTTGTTTGTTTGTGTAACAAAAGAAAAAATACGTAAAATAAAAATACTAATCTAACGGACTAATTAGTTTTACTTATGTAGTAATCTTGCCTATTATACCTACCTATGTACATGAAACTACGTAGTGTATAAGTAGTAGTGTGGTAGACAGTGGATATAGTCGTTAGTCCCGGATCTAAACGAGGCAAGCCGGGGCCCGTGCCTCGGGTGGCAAGATCAGGGGGGCGCCAAAATTTGCTCTTTATTGACAAACGAGAAACTCATAAGCATTGATTTAAATTTGACCACAGAATAAATTATGATAGTATAAGCACAGAATATTCACTGTTCTTTTACTGTGACTACTTATATCTACTCGAATGAAACCCTATGGGGGGTTTAATCGGTAGGGGCACCATGTTCGTCTGTGGTGTCGAGGCCGACATGTCCCGGCATAGTGATCATGTATAGTTGCATCTTCCCCCCTCCCTCCAAAGAAATAGAAGCGGGGGCGCCAATTCTCAGATTTTGCACCGCCTAAAAAGATTGAAGATCCGGAGCTGATAGTCATAAGACTTTGCAAAGTCCACCAACCTAATCCAAATACTTATGGCAAAATGTTGCCATTCTACCAAGTTGATATTCCACGATGAGAGTTTAGAGAACGGTTAGTAAACATTAGATTGGCGATTCCATTTTTTGTGGTGACCGACGGGGTCAAGGTAGAGTCGGGTTACGTACGAAGTGTTGTCGTATCTCTGGTCGAGGGCATGATGTAATGGAGAGCAAATATTTGTGTTTCGTCTACCGAGAAATGAAGGTTTACCGATTCGGTCTGTTGTTTGGCGTTTGGATTTGAAAAAAGTAACATTTTTATAATTGTTGTCAAAATGGATAAGTTGATCTCGTCTTTACAAAGTTGTAATTAAAAGAATATGTCACAGTAAAATAGTAATGCACTTTCGTAACAAGTTATCTTATGTGGGTTTGTTTTTACTGACAAAGATGGAACAAGAAGAAATATAAAAAAAAGTAACTCCCTACTACATCGGATTTGTTATCTGTATAACATTCTACTAGTCAAGCCCTTTCATTTGATACCCATATTAAGGGAGTTGTGAAAAAAGAAATGTATTTCGCCATTTTATGGTAGCGGCCATCTTGGATTTGAAATTTGTTATAGTATTCTACTAGTCAAGCCCTTTCATTTGATACCCATATTGAGGTAGGTTGTGAAGAAATATTTTGTCCGTCATTTTGTGGAGGCGGGCATCTTGAATCAATATTAACCAAACATAGCTAAGAACACCCGCACGGATATTAACCTTCTAATAAAAAAACCGCATTGAAATCGACCCATCCGTATGAGCTCTACGGTGCCGCACCCACAGAAAGACATACAGACACACAGGTGGCAGACTGGCAGACAGACAGATAGACATCGACGTCAAACTTATAACACCCCTTTTTTGGTTCATTAATAATTGGCCACTTTTTCGTGCATGCAGTCGGCGTTCATTGATTTATTAGACGTTGTCACGTCAAAAAAGACAAATTAAAAAATAGTAACAATAATAAAAAATAATAATCACGTTTACAATTTCGTGCCAAAATACGAAATACAGTTTGAAACAAATGTGTTTAGATTTGAATAAAACAAATCAACGTTTGACCGGTGCGCCCAGAGGACGTTGAGAAATGTGAGTGCGTGGTTCGTAGGGGCGAACCGAGCGGTGTCGGCGGCATCACCTACTAATACTCTTATGTACTGTAGGTACTTACTAACTTACTTACGTTACTAACTCGTTACTTTAGATCCCAAAAAGATGCAGAGTTCTAACGCGAATGGCCATTTTTAGGGTTCCATACCCAAATGCCAAAATACGGGACGACCCTTATAGATTCGTCATGTCTGTCTGTGTGTCTGGCTGTCTGTCCGTCCGTATGGCACGGCCATTTTTCTCTAAAACTATAAGAGCTTATACTACGTGTATTAAAACTTGGTAAGTAGATGTATTCTGTGAACCGCATTAAGTTTTTCATACAAAAAAAAAAAAAGAATCACAATAAATTTTGGGGGTGTCCCATACTTAGAACTACAACTCAAAAACAAATTCCATCAAAACCATACCTGTGGGTTATCTATGTATCCATAGATATGATATATGGATAGATATAGTCTTCAATAATGATACTGAGGTTTCTAACATTATTTTCTGAATAGTTTGCGCGAGACACTCTTCCACAGCGTTAAGGTGTGTTTTATCTATCCGCCATCTCTTATCCATTAAATTGTATATAGGTACTAAGGGAAACATCGAAATGGTTTTCCCGTTCAATGCTAAGCGCTGCAATACAAGTACCTTCTTAAAAAAATTGCTGCGTTTTGAATGCATATTATTACTATTGTGAACATATTTTTTTATTTCTCATTTTATGCAATAAACTGATTTTTATTTCTTTTGACTATTTTAGGAACGGATCTGGTTGAAATTATATTTAAAATGTCTATTCCTAAGATAGATTGTGGTCTGGAATAAGACATGGGCTAAATACTTTTTTATCACTGGGAAATACGGAACGTAATTAAAAGTAGAATTAAACGAACGTAACGACAACTGGGTAATAGGGAACGGGCTTTACGTCAATATAACCGTGATGCACTGTTTTTTTATTTCATATATTATGTACATTTTATGCAATGAGCTGATGTTTATTTGCTTTAGGTATTTAGTTTGAGACAAAGAGTTGAAATACACTACGTATAGAGTACAATTGTATCAAAGCCATATTATACTCGTATAATGCTTGACAGTTTTCTGTACAATAATTATTATAATAAAGTAAAGTAGTCATTTCAAACTTTGAAAATGTATACAATTTGTATGCTCTTTCTTTTGTTTTTGTTTTTTTATTAATTGACGTGTAAATTGTACATTTATGAATAAAGTACTTTGACTTTGAGTTGGCACAAACGATTTACACCGAAAACACGGGTAGCATCTTTCCTGCCTTGTCGCTCTTGTGGAAGTATCATACTTTTATCGCGGCACATCACTCTGTTGCATAGAAAGTATGCACGTCATCTGCTTACGATTGACACAAAGGAACAGTGCGGAAATATAACTCTATACGTAGTATATGTAAACTTCAAAAGAAAAAGAACATCAAAACTGAAATACGTTGCCTGAGTAGGTGTTGCCTGAAGGATGTATGATAATATATGTTCGTCTTCAAATCGTGAGTGAATCAGTTTCTTTTCTAGGTAAGCACGCTCCATCGTTGACCGCTTCGTTGCTTAACATCAGTCGAGATAGCGGTCAAGCGTAAATCTATACCTAGTTAAAAAAATGCTACCAAACACTCGATATTCCGGTGCAGTTTTATGTTCACGAATAAAGTTATGATTTATATAAAGTTACGTATATTGAAGATCTTTTCTGCGTAAATTTCTATTAGATTCTTATACACGATTGAAGTCGAACATTCAGTGTGATTACTGTGTATTCCTCCATGGGAATTAGGGCACACACGCGATAAACCAGAGGTAATGGTTTAACACTGTCAATAATGGTATGAGAACTATTGTTCGCCTTTTTATAGGGCTGTGAGTATGGAGAAATCTGATTAGTTATCTTATTGTTTCAAAATAAGTATTCTTAAGATTGCGATTCACAATAAAGTTTTTATCAAGCACTAGCGGTCTGCCGCGGCTTTTCCCGTGGTTCATAATATATAGCCTGCATCCAATGGTGAAAGAATTTTTGAAATCGGTTCAGTAATTCCTGAGATTTGCGCGTTCAAGCAAACACCTCTTTAGCTTTATTAAATTGGTATAGATTAACTTTACCTACTGTGCCTCACGGGTTTACAACTAAATATCAATAGCCTACTAATATTTTTCCGACATTTTGTCCACGTATAATTTAGATAAACTATTTTTACAAAAAATTAAACCGACTTCAACACCACAAATAGACACTCAAAGCGAAAATAATTTAATATAGGTAATTATTATAACCTCTACTCACTCATCCATATGAAGTCGGTGCCAGGCTAGTTAAAAAGTTAGCAGATATACTATGTACGAGGTAGTAAGTAAGTAGGCATAGGTAAGTAGTATCTATCTACTACCTGTTAGATTTGGCTGGCACCGACTTCATATAGATGAGTGAGTAGAGGTTATAATAATTACCTATATTAAATTATTTTCGCTTTTGAGTGTCTATTTGTGGTGTTGAAGTCGGTTTAATTTTTTGTAAAATAGTTTATTTTACCCTTTTAGTGCTAAACAAGTTTTCACTAATGCATTTACACGATTTCGTGTTGAGATCTCAATACATGAATTAAACCCAAACACTGGGTAGTTCCTGTAAACCGTTAAGAAATTCCCTTGACTGTCCTTTATCTTCATCATCAGACCACTAATGATAGTCACAACCCATCTATGTAAAAAGTTCTCATCGATACAAATTCATCGAGCCCAAACACAAGGTAACTACTATGTACCGTCGAGGAGTTCCCTCGACCGTCTTCCCGTTCCCTCATCAGATCGACTCCAGACCATCTTTAAACTATACTGCTTTAAAATGCTCAAGCAAAAACTTAACTAACGCACTAGTCATCTTTACAATTTTCGAAAGTTATCTTCGATTTCTCTAGGATACCATCATCAGATCCTGGTTTCCTTATCATAGTACCACCCTTGGAATATCTCCTTTACAACAAAAAAAGAATCATCAAAATCGGTTCATAAACGACGAAGTTATCCGCGAACACACATAAAAAAAAAAAAAAAAAAAAAAAAACATACATACGGTCGAATTGAGAAACCTCCTTTTTTGAAGTCGGTTAAAAATGGGTAATTTCTAAAGCACGTTACTTGGTATAAAAATAATCATACCTTTTTTTTTTAAATAACGAGTGACGAGACGAGCAGGACATGCGCCTGATGGTAAGTAACATGCCTGCCACATAACAGCACAGTGACACGCAGCTATTGGAGCATGAAGAGTCCTAATCATTACCTAGCACTGCACTGCGCTCGTCACCCAGAGATCTAAGAAGTTACATCTCTAAGCCCTGTAATTTTTTTAACCTGATTAATATTATAAACGCAAAAGTTTCTAAGACTGTGTGGATGAAATTTGGTACATAGATATACATGGTTTGGTATACATAGGTTATTTTTATACCGGAAAAATAACGATATCGTGAACTACACGGGTGTAACCGTGGGGCGCTGATCATATGCTTGTAAAGTATGTAATAATAATAGCAAACAGCACGCACGGGTATAAACAAGTAGTCTTTGAAACTATGACATCTGGAATAGCACATTTTTTTACTTTTATAGGTTTACACTTGACCGCCATCTCACCTGATGTTAAGCGACGATGCGGTCTACGATGAGGCGGGCGTGTTTAGATGTAACCGATTCACTCTCGTTCACTCTCGGTCATGGTTTTGCAGGAGTAGCCTATGTGGCTATAAAGTATGAAATAGCCTAATAGAAGTGCTATTGTTTTGCGTTCGAATAAACGTGAAAGGTTAGGCATTCTATCAAACACCATTCACTAACAATAATATCGGTGCTTGATTTAATTCAGCCAGTTACATCAATGCACTGGCAACACAATAATGTACGAAAGTTTAATTAAACCACAGACTCAGAGTAAATCTACTCGCAAACGGTTTGCTAGGAATATCGTTACGAGGTTTCGCAGAAACGTGTATATAATTTTGTTAAAGTTTTGTTAGCGTAACTGAATAATTTAAATTTCACCGAAATAACCGACTTAAATTTAAATTTAATTTCAGACATTCGACAAAATTTCGTATTATTTGTGAAATGTGAGTTATTTTCTGTACCATTCTGGCTAAGCCATTAACTAAGTTTGTAAGTTTTCTTTATATAATAAATAAATATTGGTGGTGGACAATTCGCACAAAACAACATCTGTCCCCAAACTGAGCAAAGCTTGTAAAATGGCGACCAGACAGCTGATATAATACTTATATAGTTGCAAATACATACTTATTATACCTAGAAACACCCAGACACAGTACAAAGTACAAACATTTGAGTTCATCACACAAATATTTGCACTGGGTGGGAATCGACCCCACGACCTTCGACTTCGCAGGCAGAGTTACTACCCACTAAGCCACGAGGCCAGTCAAAATAATATCTATGTAGGAAACATGTTATGTTTTCTATCCTACTTCGCCGGGCAATCCTGAATTTCCACCGTCCATTATAAGCCTTCGTCGCCTCGAAATCCACTCGAAATTGCGTCTGATGGCTCTGAAGAAGAGACGAGAAGCGAGAGTGACGCCATCGATTGGTCGTTGGCATTCACTCTTTGATAACATTTGCCCGCCAATTACTCAGTACGCAAAGTAATTATTGTACGTCCCTATCCAATAACACAGTTTCTGCATATCCCATTACTTATCTGGTTAATTGGAAATACTGCCCGATGCAATATGGTATCGCAATATCATGAAAAGGCGAATGCAGTTTTGTGGGCGAACTGCAATATTAATATATGTATTTTTCAATCCAATGTATCGCTTTGCCTTTGTTTACTGTAGATTTACAGACATCCAGACTTCCGATTATATTGCTTAATTGTTCTCTCTTATATTACTGTAGTAATCTATGTATAATATGATAAATACGTATAAAGCATTATTGAAGTAAATAGTTATTTTAACGCACCACAGACAGATTTTCGTCGGCTGAATTGAATTCTAACGTCACGTTCGGGAATGATAAGAAATCTTCGCGTAAACTCGGGCGTAAACAGATTGGCCATCTAGAAATGCGTTAGTATTTCATGGCCATGCCATGGTCACGTTCTCAGGTTTCACCCGCGTAGTATTCAAAGTAAGCTATCAAATTCTGAGTTATAAGTTTTCACTTCTATCGGCAGCTCCTAAGACTGATATTTTTTTATTTTATTTATTATGCTTAATATTAAAAATACATTAAAGCCTTACTTTCGAGCTTCAAGTGGTTAAAGGCCTACCCAAGAATCACAAAACATGTTATTGCGAAAATGTAGGGGTATTGTAATTTTACATACAAAGAGTTTTTAATTATCAGTAGTTGATGTGTACCTACTTGTACAGTACATATGGTAACTATATATAATCGACTTAAAAAAGGAGGGTTTTTATAATGTATGTTATATCTCCATTCATTGTGTGCCGATTTTAATGGTTCTTTTTTGGTTTTGTAGATATAGTTCAGAGGTATAAATAAATTAATTATACATTTATCGCAATCGGTGTTGGGCTTTTTTAAATATGAACAACCTAAATTTTCTTTTATTTATACTGTTATTTATTTTTATTACTATAAGTATGCTTTTCTGTACTTCTTATTTGCGCACCCCAATTTCTGACTTGTCCACATATCGTTTTTCATCCTGAAGTTGCCTGGAAGAGATCGCTTTTAGTGATAAGGCCGCCCACTGCCGCACTAATTTACTATGTTTTGTTTATTATTTGTTATTTATCCTTTTTTTGTTGTGTTAATAAAGAGTATCTATCTATCTATTTTTTTTTGTAACTTATAAATAAAATACTCGTACTACTAAAGCTGGAAACCGCTGGTTGCAGGTTGCGCAGGGCCGTTC
Source organism: Ectropis grisescens (assembly GCA_017562165.1). NCBI lineage: Eukaryota > Metazoa > Arthropoda > Insecta > Lepidoptera > Geometridae > Ectropis > Ectropis grisescens. The sequence continues at coordinate 5,195,374 of CM029781.1, read as the reverse complement.
GTTGTGGAAATCTAAGGGGGGAGGCCTATGTTCAGCAGTGGACGTCTTGCGGCTGATGATGATGACTACTAAAGAATCGAAATAAATTAACGTTAGGAAATTAAACTAGTGTCGGTACATCGCGTGAATTGAAAGTAAACATAGTTAGAAAATCAAACAATGTGGAATTACGCCGACAGACAAACCGGGTTCCATTTATTAAATTGACAAATATTTGATAAGCCTCCTTGAGAACCCTACCAGAATCTACTCTAGACGCGAGAGTAGCGAGAACTGATAATATACTCGTATGATGTAACCTTTTTGAGATGAAATAATAACATAAATTTTACTAAACGGAAGTCTAAAAACTAGATATATATATACGAGGTAGATATATATTAACCGACTTCAAAAAAGGAGGTTTCTCAATTCGACCGTAGTATATATATATTTTTTATGTGTGTTCGCGGATAACTTCGTCATTTATGAACCGATTTTGATGATTATTTTTTTGTTGTAAAGAAGATATTCCAAGGGTGGTACCATGATAAGAAAACCATCTGATGATGACATCCTAGAGAAATCGAGGAAAACTTTTTTACTTTATAAGTTTTCTGTTGAAAGTCGGTTCTTTTTTGTTAAAATTATTTGTATTTCATACTTATTCGCATTGACCTAATTTGTTTAAATTGACACAGGTCAGGTTGAACCGGATGGTTGCGCCGGCGCAGTGTTTTCCCACGGCTGATGACAATGATAACGTTACCGATTCAACAGAACATTAACTAAACCCGCATTGTTGCGATGTAAACTGACTATACCTATATAACGTAGGTACCTACATACATCTATACTAATATTATAAAGCTGAAGAGTTTGTTTGTTTGTTTGAACGCTAGGATCTCGGGAAGTACTGGTCCGAATTGAAAGATTATTTTTCTATTAGATAGTCCATTTATCGAGAAAGGCTAAGAATGTAACAAAAACGGGAAAAATAATCAATCCTTTTTGAGAGTTTTCGTAGCGTGCTTTGACATGACAGCATCTGTCTAAGATTTCGTCATTGAATATAAACCTTTGCTAATCAAATTTGTTTCTAAATCTGAGTTGGTACGTACGTACGTGGTGGCATAGCAGGTAGCTGAAGAGCACCTGAAGAGGTTTTTTTGTTTGAAAGCGATATTCTCAGAAATGACTGAACCGATTCCAGTCGATCGTGTGATGATCTTTAGATATCTAAATCTTAGTAGGTCTAAATGTAGTTCCCATTGCTGGTACTCGGGGTCTTCTCACGCAAGGAGAGAGACAAGCCCATAATCCACTGCGCTGGCCCAGTGCGGGTTGGTGGATGACACATGATTTCAAAAGATTCTAGGTACATGTCGGTTTCCTCACGTTTTCTTACACCGTTTTAAGTTACGCACACGACTTCGAAAAGATAGAGATGCGCGTGGTTTTGAACCCGGGGTGTCCGGATCGGCAGTCACCGTTCTTCCGACTACACCAACCGTAAACTTCACCACCTCATTGTCACCACTGGCGTATACTTTACTTATATGCGTAATTATAATCCACCTGGATCACATGTGAATTATTTTATACCAATAAAAAAAAGGATCAACAAAATCGATTAACATTAACAGAGATAGAATAGAATAATCATTTATTTACCAATAACCACATACAAGAAACTCATAAAATAAGCACATGAAACAAAATGAGACAATATTTAAATATATATTACAAAGTTTCTCCCAGTCTTGACCAATGGCCCCACACTAGACACTGTGGCCCGTGTTGTGTGTGTGGTAATATCGCGTATCGCGTAGCATCTACAAAAAAAACCGAATTGCGAAACTTTTCCTTTTTTGAAGTCGGTTAACAGTGACAGTATTAGTTAACAGTATAAGTAGTTTCTTAAATAGTTTTGTGTGGGCGCTCTCTATATTGTACGAATTCTACTTCTGACCCTAATCACAGATCACGCCGACGCTAACATACGGGAGCAATTAATGAACAGAAGTAATCCCACACGATCCAGCGATTATGCTTTAATACATATTTATCATTTATCACGTACGGGGAGATAATTACCTTTGTGAGTTTAATTGTGGCCCTTATAAGGAGTTCAATTGGTATACCTAGTCTTTGGCTGCCTTGTAACAAACTCCCAGTCGTGTATCCACTGTTTTATATTCTGAATGTCTTTAAGACCATATGGAGCCTATTCACATAAGCATCTTCTGGACAAGATGATCTATATTAGACCATAACAGCATTGACAAGGTAGTGTTGTGTTGTGTGCTGTTATCCTGAATAATGCTGCTATAATCATAAATACGTATGGATGTTAGTTGCTCAATCCTGTATGAAGTACAGAACCGATCGTATTGAAATTTAGAATACAGTTAGATTATAGTCTGGAAGAATACATAGGCTACTTTTCAACCCAGTAAGATAACTGGAACGGGAACTACGCGGCAAAACCCGCGAAATGTTGCTAGTAGATTAATAATCCTAGAATAAAATTGGCAGGTGTGTATACCAAATATTGAACAGGTAATTCTACGGTTGAAAACGTAAGACCGAGGATCGGGGTGAGTGGCGTATTATGGGTGAAGCATTTGTCCAGCAGTGGACGATGATAATACAGGCTGATGATAATTAATTCTACGATAGCCATAGTTATCTGCCTTATCATATAATTATCCTGTTGCAGACAGCAAGTTGGATCGTAATATGATTGGTTGCAGAGCGATGGGTTGCACTGCATGGATACAGGCTGTGGGGGTATTTGTGAGAGTACGTGTAAAAAGATTATAGCAAATCGTAACATCTGTAGCGGTCGCTGTGGGTTGGAAATGCCTCAGCTATTCTAGACTGTATTTCTAAATCAGTGCATTGCATAGAATGTCTATGCAACAAACTATAATAGTTCAATATCTGCGTCTATTCTAGCCAACAATCAATTTGAGTAGGAAAGGAAACTGCCAAGAGGCTATCAGATCATATAATGAACTGTCAGTGTAACAAAGAGCGGCCCTCGGCGATGGGATCTGTAACGGAGCCGTCTCTGTGCAACAGAAGGCCAAAGCCTATACCACGAGCTCCTTACTCCGACAATTTTGAGATACTATTATCGTTCAATATTTCGTGCACCACGACCGTGATCCCTATCAATGGGGGATACGGTTGGTTGTTGTGTAGTGTAAAACGTTGCGCGTCGTTTGTTTTGAAAAATATTATCGAGAAGTGATCATGGTAGGGGTGTAGTTCGATATAGTATCTGATTCCCGACGTAACCTTTACTGCACCGTTACTTGGTGCGAGCTTATAGACTCACAATAGCTGGGGGCTTGGCGCAGTGCAAGTTTTAAGCTTTACGACCTATAGTAGAACCGATTACGGAACAACTTTTCCCGGGCGGTTTCGACTTCGTAGTAGGTCTTTGTAATTAAAAACTATGTAGCTCAAAGAACCAACTTCACGAGAGTTTGTCCCAAAAAGGTTAAACTTTAAATGACAACAAAAGCTTTAACGATAGATGGTACATTTTCAAGGCACCATCACCACAGTTTCAGCTGGGCTATCACCAAGGAGGGAAGATATGTATAGGACGATTTAGGTTAAAATTATAACATTATCAATATACAACTCACGGGACTGTAAAGTATATGAAAATTTAATGATCGATTTTTTTTTCTACACAATATTTTTTTCTTTACTATACCTATTTACTTTCTTAGTTTTTACTAGACTTTTTTAAAATTTAGTAACTCCGAGGAATCCAGGGTTCGTGGGTTCCGGGGGAACCTTTGTCATTTGGGTTATTTTTTATATATAACTTGGAATAGGAAAAGAAGCGACATCGTTTCATGTTCGATGTTCCAAAGACATGAACGAAGAGGTTTGAATTCACATTTGTGATAAGAACGTCTTAGTTGTGGAATGCGTTGCCTGGGTGGGGTTTTCTCCGATGGTTACAATCGTGGTGACTTCAAATCGAGAGTGAATCGGTTTCTTTTAGGCAAGTACCCTCCATCGTAGATCACATCGTCCCTTAACATCAGGCGAGATGGTAGTCAAGTGCGAACCTTTTATAGTTAAAAAAAAGAATAATAAGGTAAATATCAACATTGCTGATATCTTTTAGTAGAAGGGTAATTTGTCCTGCTTTCAGTCAGTTTTAACTATGTTGTTCCTACCAGTCAGGAGAACGTTTACCACTTAAAAGGTTGTATCTTGCACTAAACACCGATGCCGTGACCGGGGGGTCTTATCAAGTGTCGTTCACGGTTCGAGTCTAGTCCTGATTCCCGGCGGAAGTACTCTCAGTCGCTACTAATCATTTAGCATACTAACTTATTGATTTGGATGGAAAAAAGGAGAAGGTTTCTCTCAATTCTTTTTTTGAAGTAAAAACTTCTTTTGGCTTCACATTTTTCGTAGGTTGTGAATTGAATTCTAGCGTCACGCTCGGGAATGTTAAAGAAATCTTCGGGTAAACTCGGGACCATGGCCATTGGACATCTAGAAATGCGTCAGCATTTCCTATTGGCTGTGTTAAGAATATTCTATATTGGTAAATGGAAAAGAGCAAAAATAGACATTGAACAAGTTATTTAAAATTTGTATTGTAATGTATTAAAAGCTGTCTATGATGGCCATGTTCACGGCCACGCCCTCCGGTTCCACCCACGTAGTGTCCAAATTCTGAGTTATAAGTTTTCACTTCTATCGGGAGTTCCTATGACTGCCAATTTGTTGTAAATGTGACGCTATAGCTCTGCCGATTGTGAACTTCGCGAATTGTGGATAGATTTTGATGGTTATTCTTTTTTTTTTTATTGGGTATTGATCATTAAGAGATCCCATATAAATTTATGAATATTTAACGGCTCCTTTTTAAACCTTTTTTTGTTTCTTATGTGCAGGCGCCAGTATAGCGAGCGAAAATGATCCTTTCGGGATACGACAGGCGTACTGCATGACCCTGTATCTAGTATTTAATAGGAGCTCAATGCTTGAACAAATAACTCATGTTTACACGTATTTAATACGCTGAATAAACGGATATCAGTATTATGAGGGAATTATTTTTATGAAAATAAAATGAAATGTAAACATTTAAATACAAAAATTAATATCTCGCTCGTGGGTTTCATTTCCTGCTGGAAAAAAAGAAATGCTTAGTCAAGTGCAAGTCAATAAGAACTGAGGGTTCTGTTTAAATTTGTTCTTTTATTTCAATTGTTAAACGTGCCTGTACCACAGTCTACTAAATTATACAGTCGATCGACAAAGCCGTCTAGACGAAGCAATCGTGTGGGATGTGCGGGTGCGGGAAGCGCGCTCCTGCATTGCCTACATTACAATGTTAGCATTACAGGAGCGCGGCTCAGGGCTGACGTCTTCCGTATATTTTAACTTTTTTTTCGTAATAAGCATTATTGTTTGCGACAACCCTACCCGTGTACATTATCGGCGATTCTCCTAAGATCAAAGGCGATTAACTACTGGTAGTATTCCTTTATACTGTACTTGTACCTACCTACTATGAGACTATGATAACTTCACATGTAGTCCACAAAAGTATTATTAATTTGAATGTTTTAACTGGCAATTATCTATGATCCCATAACTGCGACTTGCGACAATTTCTCACAAAAAAAACAATTCTTATTAAATACTATAAGAACTTTCTTGATTTTAGCTCATATTGAGAAAAATACGCAGAACTTTATCGGGATCTAAATTATTCTTTATTTTTAATTGCCTCCTGTTTCATGTCAAATTTTGGTCTTGAACAAATCAGCATCAAACACTCAAACTGCCTTCGCTCCGCGGTTTTACTCGTATAGTTCCAGTTTCCAGACTATAATCAATATTCCCCATTTCAATCCGATCCATTCAGACGTTACAAGGTGATTGAGCAACAAACATCTTGTTTAGATGTTGAAAACATCCAAAACTTTGGCATTTATAACACAAATAGGGTTAATAGGCTGTAGGACGATATTAGGTATTTATCTGGTTTCCATAGTTCCAGTTTAGTTTGGGGCTAAATACTGGTCCATACTTGTGTAAAAAAGTATGGACCAATATTGTTGTATTTATTTATAATATTTGGCACGGAACTTAAAAAGAAAAATGGTGTCTAGTATGAATCAGTTCATTGTCCAAGACTGCGTTCATTACGGACCGGAATGAGGAACAAAAAAAAGAAAGTTGTCACTAAGAACGGTAGATTAAAAATTCCCGGTTCCCGGAAAAGTATTCCGGAAAATATTGTATTTTCCTGCTTCGGGTAAACTAATCAATCTTTGAAAGAATAATTTCAACGAGCATTTTGAATATTAAAATTGCTATACAACTATGAAGAAGGTAGTTCGTATTTTTATATAAGACTAGCTGTACCCTGCCACGCTTCGCTGTGCCACATTTTAATGCAACAATTAGGTAAAAACAATCCTTGATGCTGATTATATATCATTCTAAAATTTCAGCTCGATCGGTGCAGAACTTTTTGAGTTTTTGAAGCGTACACAAACCAACATAACATTTTTATATATAGAGACAAGGGGGCGTTATCACCCACTTTGGGAAAGACTGGTATAGAGTTATAAAAACCACCGTACAAATGTAATATAAACAACATTACACACTATAAGATTAGAAAGACTTTTAATTTTATAATATTATCGAGTACTAAAGCAAAGATTCCTGAATTGTTTCTGTAATCTGTGTACTAAAGTCATCGATATAATTAAAGAAACGAAGATGAGGTATGCTATAATCTAAAGACAACATAACGTGGCGAAAATTTGTTTGAAAATTTTTTAAATTGAATTGTCAGCGAACGTACACAACTGTCAGCGAACGTACACAACTCCTTGTTGCGACTGAGACTAATTCAGGAGACGTCACCTGATTTTGCATCGCCATAGTAGAGGCGCGTTTGCCGCTTCTATCGTTTTTAAGAGTTCGATGACTAAAGTATGTAAATACGTACCTAACAATGCATTATTGCTTGATTACCTAAAATGGCGCAACCTTCAAATCGTGACACGTGACTTCTAAAGTCTGAAACACGTGCTGTCACAGATTTTAGCGAACGCCAAAGAGAATGTCAAACGCAGCTAAAGCTCTCGAAGAGAAATATTTTTCCCCGTTGTTGTTACATTCTTCAACCCCCCAACCCTTTCTCCGTAATAAAAAGTGGCCTATGTCCTTTCTCGGGGTCTAGTCTATCTGTGCACCAAATTTCATAAAAATCGGTTCACTGGTTTAGACGGTAAATCGTAAACAGACATACAGACAAACAGAGTTACTTTCGCATTTATAATATTAGTATGGATTAGCAATCACGACAGATTTATGTTTTATTGTACATACGTCCCATACTACCGGACATAAATGAAAACATGAACAAATTGTACTATTAATCTAAATCATTCTCAAATCCACTTGAACGCACAAAAAAATTCATTAGCCATTTTAATATTTACAAACGTATGCACGTAACCGTGTATGCACGTGTGTGTCTGTCTATGGCACCGTAGAGCTCAAACGGATGGGCCGATTGCGTTGCGTTTTTTTTTATTTGAACGTTAATTACCGTGCGGATGTTCTTAGCTATGTTTGGTAAATATCGATTCAAGATGGCCGCCTCCACAAAATGGCGAACAAAATATTTCTTTACAACCTACCCCAATATGGATATCAAATGAAAGGGCTTGACTAGTAGAATACTATACACTACGACAAATTTAAAATCCAAGATGGCCGCCACCACAAAATGGCGAAATACATTTCTTTTTTCATAACTCCTTTAATATGGGTATCAAATGAAAGGGCTTGACTAGTAGTTGACTAGTTGTACAGATAACAAATCTGACGTAGTCGGGGGTTAATAAAAATGTTTAATTTTGTTCTTGTAATCTGACGGCATTAATTTACAATTACACGGTGACATATATATAAAGATAGATCGATACTTTACTGAACATATCAAAGAAAAATAGAACACCGTGAGAACACCAGTAGAAACAATATATGTACTTAAAACTAGTGCAACAGAATGCACACTTATAGCTTCTACGGACCTCTTCCAAACTTTTGATTGAAATACTTAGAAATATCAACCATGACGGGGTGTCATCTTAAAACTATGATTGAGAGTTAAAATTTAGTCAATTTATGAAATGTATTGCTTGTATAACATGAGAGTACCTGGGTGACCGAGCTTTGCTCGGTTATTTATATACATACTGATTTTCTAAAAAAATGAACATGAAAAAAGAACGGGGCTGGTTGGATTCGAACCCGGACCTACCATATTTCAACCACCCATTTTCCCGACTGAGCTAATATACTGTCGCGCGCCGCCGCGAAATTTACCATCGCATTCTAATCTTTATGTAACAGTTTTTCGTTGTCTAAAAACGCGGATAAAACAGATTCTATATATATATATATATATATATATACTTACAAGAATTGGTCGTTTAAAGGTATAAGTTAAGATACCACACCATGAGTGGAACAATCAAAGCGCCGCCGCCTTTACAAACAAACGGAATGTTAAACATAGAGCATACATGTTCAAACAACAGAGCAAATACGATTGTGTTTGACAGCTGCATTCAAAATCAATATTTTGGACGCATCTCATAATATCAGCTTCATAAATTACTACGAAGAAACGGGAAGAGAAAATAACAAATAGGTAGGATAAATATAACTTTTTAGATGTTGGGGGTATAGCGTATGCAATTTCTGTCGTTGCACCCCTATTTATTATTTACATTTTCTCTCTCTCTCTCTCTTCCTTCTTTTGCCTCGAAACCCTCTCTTTCCCCTTCTTTTGGTTTTTTTATTACCATATTAGATTGGTGATTTATGGTGCGATGTAGGGTCCTTCCTCCCCACCAGTTTTACGTAATTTCCTCTGATTTCAGGGCTCGTGTGTAGAGGGTTTTACTGTAACATAAACATTTTACACTACGTACATATTTACTTACAGAACTAAACTACCACAAATAAAAACAACTACTGTTGCCTATCGAAGTTTGGCCTAGCGCAGACACCCTGACCAACCTAACCTTTGTCTTATCTTATACCTTTAAACGACAAATTCTTGTAGGTATATATATAGAATCTGAATCTCGAAAACAGCTCGAACGATTTTCATGAAATTATGTATACAGGGGGTTTCAGGGACGATAAATCGATCTAGCTAGGTTTTATTTTTAAAAACATCATTTTATGCGCGTTTTTAGACAATGAAAAACTCTTACAATGTCATTAGAATACGATAACTTATTTCGCCATGTTCTTTAAGTTTAAATGGCGAAGTCGGAATATGCTCGCCCTCGGAGTCCGCAGGCCCCGGTTCGAATCCTGATGGTTACACTCGAGTCTTTTCTTTTTGTTCTTTTTTTTCTGAGAAAATCTTTTACTTAGAGCCCTTTAAAACGCATTTAAACCGAGCAAAGCTCGGTCAACCAGGTACTGTATACCTAAATCAGCATTTATTTCCCTACAAAACCCTCAAAGACGAATCTTTGTAGCTGAGTGTACGCCGTCCCATCCCGCCAGAGTCCCGCTTGATAACCAAAATACACAAGTTGAAACAACCCAGTCCAGTAAAATGTAGTGAAATTGTTTGCCCTCTACTCCGGACGCTTTGAACCGAAAGGTATTTTAATGTAGGACTAAGTGGACTCGAAAACGTCGAACAACATTATTTAGAAGGTTTTGAAGGATAGAAAGTGCTGTATTTGTGTCTATAGAGATTTTTCTTTGATTATGAGAATTAACATCAAGATAAGTGTGTTTAAGAAAAGTGTGTCTTATTTGGTCAGTATTAAAACACAACAGCAAACTGCAATGGTATCCATTATTGTTTGAAAAAAGGCTTCAAAGATTAAACATCGCCGCATATTACTAAATTATCGGTATTTTTATCGAATACATTTCGGATAATGTGCAAATGATATGCATGGTCTAATACCACCATGGTATTTTTTCTATCAGACGTTCCGAAGACTCGAACGAATCGGTATGATTCATCCATCGTAAACTACATCAGACGACATGGCGATCTAGTGTAAACCTATAACAGTTAATAAAAACAATACATATCTCTATGTATAAAAATGTTATGTTGGTTTGTGTACTCTTCAAAAACTCAAAAAGTTCTACACCGATCGAGCTGAAATTTTAGAATGATATATAATCCGCATCAAGGATTGTTTTTATCAATTTTTTGCATTACAATGTGCCACAGTGAAACGTGGCAGGGTACACTCCGCGAGGCATAAGCTGAGCTTTGCATTTGTGTGAGTGTATATGGATAGTGTAGGTGTGACAAGGTGGCGCCATTTTGTCTCGCCCCGCTCCTGCCTGATTGGTGATCACTCACACTAATGCAAAGCTCAGCCTATACCTCGCGGACAAAATTTCAAGCTCCTGCCTGATTGGTGATCACTCACACTAATGCAAAGCTCAGCTTATACCTCGCGGAGTGTACAGCTAGTTTTGAATAAAAGGAAATTCCATTGTTCTGATTTCGAAAAGGATAGATAAAAGGATTACATGTTTGTCTTTACGGACAACTAAAATGTATATTGTGTTTAAACTTTCGGGATTTGAACACATAATGTTTATATTGTATTTGTAGGGTTTAATCTGTTTAATTCAGTCTTCTCGCGACCACGGCGTTTGTAACGCTGCCGAAACGTCGAGGTAATTAAACAACAAACAAAATTAAATTAAATCGTGATTAAGTCCCGTACAATATAAACAAAAACTAAACTGTAATTCTTTAATATACCTACCAATGTTTGATGGTAAAAATAAATTATTAATGTTGTAGAATAAGTACTGGTAGACCGGGTTTATGCCGGGTTCGACACCGCTTAGAGTGGTGCCTCTACCCCTAGGGAGCCGTAGTAGCCAAAAAAACATTGCCGTTTCAGATCCGTTGTAATCTGCCTAATTTAAACACGTTCACATACTAAAACCTGACATAAATATCATACGATGCAATAAATTAATCAGTACTAGTTATATCTAAAACATTGTAATACAAAGAAATAAAAAGTGTGTGTGAACTAATAAAGCTACTTCTCGTTATTTTAAGCACGGGGTGCTTAGAGTAAGAAATCTAACTACAACCATGGAATAGATAATATCTTCAACGCAAGAAGTATTACCCTGAACGTAGTTACAATTTTTAACCCCCGACCAAAAAAAGGGGTATTGTAAGTTTGACGTCGATGTCTGTCTGTCTGTGTGTGTGTGTGTGTCTGTCTGTGGCACCGTAGAACTCAAACGGATGGGCCGATTTCGATGCGTTTTTTTTTTTATTTGAAGGTTGATTTCCGTGCGGATGTTCTTAGCTATGTTTGGTTAATATCGATTGAATATGAGCGCCTCCACAAAATGGTGGACAAAATATTTCTTCACAGCCTACTTCAATATGGGTATCAAATGAAAGGTCTTGACTAGTAAAACACTATACACTATAACAAATTTCAAATCCAAGATGGACGCCACCACAAAATGGCGAACTATATTATTTTTTCACTACTACTTCAATATGGGTATCAAATAAAAGGGCTTGACTAGTAGAATACTATGCACTATGACCAATTTCAAATCCAAGATGGGCGCTACCACAAAATGGCAAAATACATATATTTTACCACAACTCCCTCAATATGGGTATCAAATAAAAGGACTGACTAGTAGAACGTTGTACAAATTATTACAAATCCGAGGTAGTCGGGGGTTAATCAAAATTTTTCATTTTGTTCTTGTTACTAAAATGATCACTAGCTAACTTTAGGGTGTCGGTTTATCATGACGGTGCACGTCGTAAACTTTACTCTCATTATTTTTCCTTGGCGCCAAAAGACCTATATTATTATCTTCAAAAATAGCCAAATGAAAATATAAAAATGACATGGTATTTACGTAAATCTAAAATACTATGTCTAGATTACCTTTAACCCCGTTCCATTTTCTCGGCTCTATTTGTTCCTGTTATTTACGAGCTTATTATACACGAAAGGATTTATACTTATGATATGCTTGAATATCTTATTCAAGTTAAGAAAACACACAATATTTCACCCCAAACGGTACGCAGCCGTTGAATAAGATATTACAGACAAGGTCAAGTGGCAAAATGGAGCATGAGAATAAGTAATGAGCTCTACGGACAAGGAAGGCAATGGTACCTCGCACTGGCGTATATTCTATGGAAGAAGGGATGATTGTTACACTGCTATTACAATATGCAGGGCCTGTATTCACTATGGACAATCATAAATATATTTATTGTGTCATAGCAGAACTTTGCAGTTCCCATATCCGTTTCCAGGGACTAAAAGTAGCTTTATGTCAGGAAAATAACGGGAACTTGGTGTTAAAAATGAGACAATTTGTGTCCATTCATTACAAAATATTTATTTCTATACAGAACATCTCAAATACATGTCAAATAACATTACTGGGTCCAGTGTTACTGCTAAAAAGAATATCGTAGGCCAAGTTATACCAGTGCGTCTTTGAGTTTTAGTTATTGACCGTCGAAAATAAGACCCCAAAAGTCGTGTCGTAAGAAGAGAAGAGTGATACTGTACGATACCCCAAAACGGTGTGTTATTTTATTAGGGTTTGTGTTTTTTAGCAGTAATCGCGTATTTTTTTTTATAGTGAGGGGTGACGTTACGAGGAGAATATGAGCCTGATGCCAAGCAACACGCCAGCCACTAACGGCACATTGTCACGCACCTATTGTAACATGAAGAGTCTTACCTATTACTATTAAACTTTAGAAGTTATCCGAAAGTTTGTATGTATGTATGACAGTTTGTTATACCGGTAATAGCTTGCAATAACACATTTTATCCAGGGCTAGTAACGGGATCAAGAATTGCATGAGTGAAATCGCGGGCTACTACTCCAAATATAAAAAAATCCAGTGTCATGAAGTTTGTTCTCTGTGAAGTCTTCGCCAAGTCCGATATGTAATTTGGTCAAACTTGACAGAAGGAACAGTTTATACCTCAATATTAATTCGCATGTTTTTGGAGAGAAAACTTCTGTTGGCGCGCCACAAATAAATTGTTCGTGTGAATTGAATTCTAGCGTCACGCTCGGGAATGACAAGAAATCTTCGGGTAAACTCGGGACCATGGCCATTGGCCATCTAAAAATTCATCAGCCTTACCCATTGGACTATGCTCATGACCACGCCCTTCGGTTCACCCGCATAGTTTCCAAAGTAAGCTATCAAATTCTGAGTTATAAGTTTTCACTTCTATCAGCAGTTCTTATGACTGCCAATTTTTATTGCAAATTGTTAGTTTATTGTATGACATTTCCCGAGGGAAGTCGGAGCGGGCCGTACGGCCTAGTATTATATATTATGGGAAGCAAAAGCTCATGAATTTTTGAGTAATCCTGATGAGACGGTTGAGGTGACTCGGTTGTGGCTTAATATTAATAGGAGTGGACGGAAACCTTGCAGATCTCTGCCCTTGTTTGTATAGGAGAGTGGCCGGGGTCACTTGTTCATTTACCGTTTAACATCATCGCTTATGGCATTGCGACATCTCTCTTCACTGATCTCAATTTATAGAGAGAACAATAGCAAAACCATAAGCAATTTGCAAAGCCATACACCAAAGGATTACCAACGAAGCAGACTGAAATTTCCCATTATCTTTTCTTTAGCTTCGTCACTTTCCACATTTCGAGTTAACAAAAACAACTGCTTGTTAAATGATAACCTGCCCTTTTTCTATCTGACTGCTCGTGGCTCGAAAAAGCGACATCGTATTATGGTTGACGTTGCAAATCTCGACGAACAGGTTTGTCTTCACTTTCTTAGTAAGCTATACTACTGTGTAATACGTTGCCTGAGTGGTTTCAGATACACTGTAGGTGCTTTGAAATCGCGACTCCGTCGATTTTTTCCTAGGTAAGAGCGCTCGATCATAGACCGCGGGGTCTTAAATAGGTCTTGACTTATCAGTTGCTACTACTACTATCTTTACATTTTCGTTTGAAATTAAAGAGACAGCAGAGCTATGGCCGGTTTATTTAGGTAGGCGAAAAGCATATCGTCGTTTAACAACAGGCGATCAAGTATAATTACACTTAGATCAAGAGTAATTTGTCTGAGACTATAAAAGCCATAAACCCTCTACCGATAAAAAAAAACATCTAAGATCTAGTGCAATAAATCTGTTTATGGCATCATGGTTATCTTCAGCTAGTAAATTAATTACTGTAAAAAAACAAGAGTACTACTACTGCTAGCAGATGTTCTGTGGCTTTCTTCCAGAGACCGTAATTAGGATGTCTCCCGCCGGAAGTCAGTCTCAGTCCTTTGTTCTACAACCACAATACAACCTCCACAATGCGAACGTAAAAATATGGAAAGAAAGGAACGTTAATACCAATAAGAGATACGACAGACCGACTTTATTTGGCTGCGATATAACTATTTTGTTTTTATCGTTAATGTCGCCCATAAGGACGCTAATCCAAAAGCAACCGATTTATTTTAGACTTGAAGACGTTCAAATAATTATTTTCACCAAGAACTCAACACAATCAACGCATTTCAATGTTCAACGTTCGAATCTTTGGAACATAAACATTGAAACAATGTCGCTTTCTGGAAAATCCGATAGAGAAGTCATCATGTAAAGTCATTTACGCGAATGACTTTACGCACAGATTACATACCTCGCGCGAACGACATTTGAAGAGTGAGCTAGTTCTTAACCCCCGACGCAAAAGGGTGTCATAAGTTTGACGTCGATGTCTGTAGCTCTCAAACAGATGGCCTGGATGGAACCAGTTTTCTGGCGCTGGTTCTTCTTCTCAGTTATGTTTGGTTAATATCGATTCAAGATGGCCGCCTCCACAAAATGGCGGATTAGATATTTTTTCACAACCTCCCCTAATTTGAGTATCAAATGAAAGGGCTTGACTAATAGGATACTATAACAAATTTTAAAAGTCGTAAATCTAAATTTTGGTATAATAATACTACTCGTATATTTCTTCACATATGTATGTATGTCGGAACATCAATCGCCCGCAGAAACACCGCCTCAGATTTTTACGAGTCTGTTTTATAGATAGCAGCTTTACGGCAAAGTTTACGGGGCATGTTTATTTTATTGGCGGCCGACTGATTATTGAATCTTGCATATTGTAGCCTTTGGGAGTTTTATCCCCGACCTGGCATTGGGTTATCCTGAATATTCAGTGTTCTTACATATTTAAGGAGTAATAAATAACTTCATACCTTTTTATGTTGAGGTTACTGCTGCAGATTTAAGGGTACAAATAAGTTACGTGGAATCCAAAAGTTTTAGTAGTGGTAGGGCTCTTAGCAGAGTCCGCATGGGAAAGTACCACACCTTTGCCAGTTATTCTACTGCCAAGCAGTAGAGTGCAGACATTACTGTGTTCCGGTTCGAAGGGCAATTGTTTCTAGAGAAATTACAGGGCATAGATATATAACATCTTAGATCGCTGCAATGCAGCGCTAGGTAATGATTTGGAGTCTTCATGTTCCGATAGCTGCGTGTCACTGTCTGTTATGTACAGGCATGTTACCTACCATCAGCCACATTTATTGCTCGTCTCGTCATTATATAAAAAAAAACACTACTAGGATTAGGAAGTTTTTTTGTAAAGACAATTACAAAAAAATGTCGTTGATATCTTGTCATAATTGTCATAAAATCTGGACGCCTTTCTCAAGACTCTTTTCGTATAGGAAAGGCGAAGCTATATTAGTTCATATTTATAAGTCACCATATTACAGCCACGAATCACATTTAGAGTCTTTTTAGGCCCTCAGTACTTTACTTTATTCTGTAAACTACCGGTTATCTTCGCGGGTGTAATTCACATGCCACCTATTTTCCCGTGATAAAAGGTAGCCTATGTGTTATTCCAGACTATAATTTAACTGTGTTCACAATTTCAAACCGATCCACACAGCCGTTAAGACGTGATTGAGTGGAACTGAGACGTGGTCCTTCACTGTGGGCCTCATAACGAAGCTCAAAGTCACACAGCGAGCTATGGAGAGGGCTATGCTCGGAGTCTCTTTGCGCGACAGAATCCGTAATGAGAATATTCGCAAAAGAACGAAAGTGGCCGACATAGCTCAAAGAGTAAGCAAGCTGAAGTGGCAATGGGCAAGCCACATCGCTCGCAGAACTGATAACCGATGGGGAAGAAAGTTTCTCCAGTGGCGACCACGAACCGGAAAACGCAGTGTTGGACGGCCACCCACTAGATGGACAGATGACCTCATAAAGGTCGCTGGAAACCGCTGGTTGCAGGTTACGCAGGACCGTTCGTTGTGGAAATCTAGGGGGGAGGCCTATGTTCAGCAGTGGACGTCTGGCGGCTGATGATGATGAATATCTAGATCTCAGAATATTATACTAAAAACCTGACTCAATACTATCGACATATCAGCACACAGAGTCTGATCCGCTAATCCTCGATACCTACATTTTGAGTGCTTACTTAGTATTAGACATGCATAAAGAAGGGATTTCTTGAAAATCTTTCTTCAAAAAATAAAAGGCTCAAATGGAATATTAAACCTTGCAGATGCAGGCGAGCAAACCTCTGACCATAATCGAGTATTGACCTTTGATTTATCTGATCACTAACGGTCCGCCCCGGCTTCGCCCGTGGTACACATATAGCCTATTATATCACTTAGGGATCACATACGAGTAAACCCGACGGTGAAACAATTTTTGAAATTGGTCTAGTAATTCCTGAGATTACCGGGTTCAATAAAATAAATCTTCAGCTTTATTACTATTAGCACAGTATTAAATCATATAGTCATTCGACGAAGCCGTCTAGACGGGGCAATCGTGCGGGGGCGTGCGGGTTGAGACACGGGAAGCGCGCTCCTACATTGCCTACATTACAATGTTAGTAATGCAGGAGCGCGGCTCAGGGTTGACGTTTTCCGTATGCTTTAATTATATTTCGGTAATAAGCATTTTTGTTGGCGACAACCCTACCCGTGTCTAGACATTATAGGCGTTTCTCCCAAGATCAAAGGCGATGAACTACTGGTACAGAGGTGCAGGTGATATTCGAACCCAATACGTCTTTACGCATAACATTAGCTTTTGGTTTGATCCAATTTTTATCGCTCCTTTGGGCTACAAGCATCGATATTAAATCAATGGATGTGCCCAAACTTCAGGCGCACGGAATTATGTCATCGTAGGGAAAAGTGAGATCTTTTTTTCCGTTTTAGTCGATTGTAGGAAGTGGTTAACGCCAGACATTTATACCTATCGCTATTCGTTGTCAACAAACAAAATAAGTGGAACAGCAAAATACCTCGCCGCTAGCGATCCTAGGAGCCAAGTAGATTGGTAGTTAAAACCATTCACGGTACACACAGAGACGCAGTTTGTTAATAATTCCCAAAGTGCTCAGGGCATATCTTTTGATTCACATCGATGGCTACAAGCCACTATTGTATGTATAGTGGACTGGAGCTTTAACCCGAAGCTTTTTATGCAAAGAATTCCTATCCTTTCGCAAACTTCTTCGGTATTCGGGTCGAATATTTTTACGATAGAGTTTTATGCTAAAGTAGGCCTTCTGTTATGTAAATCGTATCATCTGAAAACGGGGTTTAAGGCATATCTGCCTATGTGTCTAGATTAGGTATCCAAGAAGCCTGACTCCACTTTTGTAATAAGATAGCCTAGGATTAGAATGTGATGCCTGTGTGGGTTTTATCCCGATGGATGCAAAAAATCTTGTTGTCTTTAAGTCGAGATTGAATAGGCTTCTTTTAAGCAAGCACGCTCAATTGCGGACCATATCATCGTTAGGCGAGATGGCGATCAAGAACACTCCTATTTTCAAAAACTATAAAGACGTTACCACACCTTTTACAATTACGAGTATGCTACACCATAATCTATACTAATATTATAAAGCTGAAGAGTTTGTTTGTTTGTTTGAACGCTAGGATCTCGGGAAGTACTGGTCCGAATTGAAAGATTCTTTTTCAATTGAATAATTCCATTTATCGAGGAAGGCTATACTTTAGACTTTATGACATAACACTACTATCAATAGATGCGGAGCATGAATCAATAATGTAACAAAAACGGGAAAAAAAGATTTCTTTTTTATGATGATAAGATCATTTTTGAGAGTTTTCGTAGCATGCTTTGACATGACAGCATGTGTCTAAGATTGTGTCAACTTCAACTTTTTCTTTTGGCTTCCATTCGGTAATGTCACCGTAATTTTGCCAATGTCCAAGATTGCGTAAACTTTTGCAAATCAAATTTGTTTCTAAATCTGAGTTGGTACGACCAATTTTCGACAGGTGCCGTAGCAGGTATCTGAAGAGGTTTTTTGTATGAAAGCGATATTATCAGGAATGACTGAACCGATTTCAGTCATTCTTTCACCGTTGGATATGTACAGGATCCAGATGAGTGCTATATAATGTACCACGGGCGAAGCCGGGGCGGACATCTAGTGTTTATCATATACGTACATTATATGTTCAAATCGTGAAACTTTAAAAACCATATATGCTACACCAATTACGTACCAATAAGGTAATTACCGTAGAATATTGTTTTTCTAAGAAACTATGCATTTTTTTTGGCATTTATTTCTCGAAGGCTTCTTGAAGGCTGACTAAATACTGGCTGACACATCAGCACACAGTCTGATCCGCTAATGCTCAACAGGCAAATGGCGGTCTAGAGCAAACCTATATTACACAAGCAATATATTTTATTAAACTATGTATACCAAAATAATAAAGACAGGTGCGGGCCAAATCAAAGATCTGCGTACGCGCACGTCACAGGTCAACAAACCCAATTGAACTGCTATAAAGGAAATAAAACTCTAAGAAAGTAATATAAAGAAGAAATTCCTGTGCGTACAGCTAGAGTAGTAAATAACAACCAGTATGTAATTTAATTTTATGGGACGTTTCCGCAGGATGCAAAAAACAGTGTGGGCGTGGTGGTAACATATCACTCACTGGTACTGAGTGGTCAAGTTGATGAACCCCGTGCAAAAACTAGATAAAATCGAAGCAAAACCTGACAATGTTTCATTGGTAAATTTAAAAAATAATAAATAGTGATGGATAATTCGCACACAACACCATCTGACCCCAAACGAAGCAAAGGTTGTACTATAGCAACCAGATAGCTGATATAATACTTGTATAGTTGTAAATACATACTTATTAACATAGCAACATATATATTTGTACTGTATAATTCAAGTATTTGTACTGTGTCTGGGACACAGTACAAATATTTGAATTCATCAAACAAATATTTGCACTAGGTGAGAATCGGACCCTCGGCTTCGCAGGCAGAGTTACTACCCACTAAGCCACGAGGTCAGTCATATATGTCTTATACTTATACAATACATTGACACTGGTGGCATATTAATCCTGCCTGTACCTACCTCTGAGTATTTTTCCAAGTGCAGTCGTACGAATCTGTGATTACTATTTGACGAGGAATTAACGAGGAATTAAAACATTGCGAGGAAAACGGCGTATTCCAAGACAGACATCTTTCGAGGACATTTCGTCCGCACATCTGCATTTAGCCAGCGCGGCAGCGTGATAGAATAAGCTTTTGACTGACTCCTTGTGAGATGAGGCTACGAATCATATAAAATGGAAATGATAAAAGTGGAAGGAGATATAAGAAGACGGAACGAAAAAATTAGGAGTAGATGGATAATATTTAATTAAATACAAAGTCATCTCGTCTCATTAGACCGCTTTCCTCTTCAATACAGAATATTGCTAAACCATAGCCTATACATTGTAGTATATAACTTAATGTTTATAGCACTGCGAATCAAGTCGTTATAAAATAACGGACTGACAGGAAGCGTATAATAACGCCATTCGTCAGATCATAATCAACGATCGTGTTAACTTCAAGTTAACAGCCTCCTTCCGACTCAGCTTAAGTCTGGATCAAGCTACGGTGTTTAATTACTTGATAAAGTGACGGGAGATTAAGATAGTAGTTGCTAGCCTTGGCTGGCCTTGTGGGTTGGTTTGCTCTTGACCGCTATTGTGACTGATGTTGAGCGACGATGCGACGATGATGGAGCGCGCATATCTAGATGAAACCGCTTTATTCTAAGATTTGACAACATTTGGACAATATCCATCACAAAATACACATCACAATAAATAATATTAACATAATAATAAGAAACAATTAAAACTGACTCCAATTCGAAATTAAATTTCAGGCTCGGCCAAATTTCGAAAGAAGCTATCACTCACTACTTCGTCCAGATAAATGGAAGTAAATTTTAGTTTTTTGTTAAAATTTCAAAAACTTGAATGTTCTTCCCGCGAAGCTTGTCATAAAGGTAAAATAATAAAGACAGAACTGAAAGCTTCACAAAAACTTCTCATAAGTTTTCTCGGTAACATCTGCTATATTAAAACATTAAAATTGTTATTTTCGCCATTGAAAGCAAACGAAAGATTTTATTCGGTAAAGGGATCTGAACTATTTGAAATTTGAACTGACGATAGGATTTTAAACTGTAAGTACTTAACACAGATTTCTAAAACAAAAGGCAGATGGAACGTGCGGAACACAGATCCTTAGGTCCGGAAAGCAAATATCAAACGCCAAAGCAAATACATACTCCAGTCAGTACGAAACTGACTTCCGTCTCGTACGGGAGTCCCGTGTGATTTTATGTTTTGTTTAAGATTATGCCGTCTTGTGTCATCAAACATTGCAAACATTGTTCCCAAAAATAAAAATAGGAAATTTCATAGGAAAATTAGAATATTTTTACTGGTATTTATATAATTTAGACGATTTTATTTCGATTGATGAATAGAAACACAACACCTCAACGAAAATAGGTAAGTGTTGCTATACTAAATTGAAATTATTTTCCCTGAAGTTAAGGTAAAATATAGATTCTAATTTTGTTTTGAAGATACTCGTAGACCAAATTATTGATGAACGTTGTATAATTCAATTTTAAGCCCTATTTTTATAATCGTTATTTTTTTTATTTAATGTGAATCGATGCCAAGAACAAATCGTCGCCGTTACTAGGGTTAATAAAATACTAATAGTGTTGATGAAAACTATAGTTATGAAACGAATAGATAAGAACAAATCCTCGCCGTTATAAAACGTCTCGTCTATGACCTGTGGATTCTAACTTGATTTGTGCAGTGCTGTTAGCATACCTATTTATTTTCAATGATATAAATATAACATATTTCTTTCTTACTCCTTGTTGAATTAGAGCCTCCCAGAGCAGATTGTGTTTGATTGAGTCGAAAGCTTTATTGTAGTCGACAAATGCAATGGATAGGTCTTTCCCATACTCTTGAGATTTTCTATTAACTGTTTTAATACATGTAGACTGCAGGCCCGTGAACAAAATTTATGGGTCATATGATACAGCAAGAGACCTATGTGGGATGATAGAAAGGTATAAAGTAATAAGATTGAGCACTATGCCGTCACTTGTAAGCTGTCCAACTGAGCGCAGTTAAAGAGGGGGTTCTAAACCTCGATCATTTCTCCCTGTCGCATGATTTTGTACGGCATTGCGAAATAATGTATTAGAAGAGGTATTGAAACTGTATGGAACCAAAGCCGAACACAATCAAATGACCAATCTTACTCTGTAAATCGTCGGAAAATCATGATTTTTTTTCACAAACTAACCATTAGAATTTTAAAATTTATATTTTTTATAGTTTCAATACCTCTTCTAATCTATTATTCCGCAACGCCGTACAAAAATCATGCGGCAAGGAGAAATGATCGAGGTTTAGAACCCCCCCTCTTCAACAGCACTCAGTTGGACAGCTTACAAGTGACGGCATACTGATCAATCTTATTACTTAATACCCTTCTATCATCCTACATAGGTCTCCTGCTGTATGCTCCTGCTGCCTGCAGTCTAATGCATATGATCAATAGTTTAAAACCCTGTTCTAAAACCAGCTTGTTCAATGGGCTGTTCTTCATCTATAGTCCTTGATATTCTATTTAGGATCAGCTTTGAAAAAAATTTGTAAATGTTTGACATGAGGCTAATAGGTCTATAATTTTCAATTACGTTTCTGTCTCCTTTTTTTGTGGAGCAAGTTATTAACAAGAAATCCTTGCATTATATATTTTCGGTGTAATAATAAATTATTTTAAAATAATGTTTTATGCGTTTATTATACGTGACAATTTCCAAAGCTTAGGACAACAATAGTGGGACTTTTTTCTTAAGACTGGGAACATTACACGCACACCGACGTGAGTAATTTGACAACGTCGGTGAGAGCTGTCACTCATACATAACTAATTACTGGCCTCACAGTGTCGTTCACGAAGGTTTCATCTGTTTAGAAATTCTGTGGTACTTAATTTCTTTATTCCTTTTTCTCTTTTTTTTTTAGTTTGTATTTTGCCCTTAATTACAATGCAACTTATTTGACATGTAAATAATATGTAAAATTGTAGATTAAGCAAAGCTGTTTTTTGTAGCTAACTAAGTAATACGTGTCAAATGTAATCTAATTAGTGTTATCTATGTATTATTTATTTACAATATGCACATCATCTTAATCTAATATATTGGTAGCTGTGGGAATTGTGTCCAAGATGTTGCCAAAATTCTTAATTGAAAAACACGTAAATACATTCATTTTAAAGACTTAATTTAAAAACTATTATGCACGTAACATAAATATTATTTTTCCTGGTTTCAATTCCAGGTATCTAATATTTCACGCAAGGACGAATCTCTAGAACGAGCGGTATGGAGCGATGTACGAGTATTATCACTAAATATTCATAAGTCGAGTAGGGTTGTCTCGCGGGACCGATGTCCGAAATGTTTGACAGTTAGGTGCTGAAGTTTGAGACTTTGGTGACACTGACAGGTTAATACGACTAATCTGTTGGTTTTAGGGTCACAATGTAGTTTTTTAACTGCCAAAAGCTATTCGGACGTTGGCGACGTTAAAATAGAAATTATCAGAATTAAAACAAAAGAACTCAAAGAGACAAGTCGAGTTTTGTAGAAATACATTGAGTAAGTATATAGCGTAATTTTTTTAACTGTAATATCTGTTTTTACTGACCATTTTTTTAACCCACCTCTCTTAATGGAGTAGGGGGGGGGTGTATGTGGGACTCCTACTATTGGTGATCTACGCACTAAAAATCCTAGAGCGTTATATCAGTGCACTATTATGCCAGAGCTACGAGTACTACTGGCACTTTCGCACTCGCCTGCGCCCATGGCGGCGCTGTTCTCTAAGACCCTTCCTACCTAAATCTTACTGACACCCCTAACGTTACGTTGATCTGTGTATGTATGAACAAATAAAACTTCATATATCGCAAAAACACGACCATTTTCTTTAATATTCTATGAAACGCTCTCCCGGGGGATATATGACGTGAGACTTGGATATTGTTTTGGAAATAATCGACCATTAAAGAGAAAAATGGGTTTGAGGAAACGGGTGACATGATCTAAGATCTTCGTTACTTATTTATTGTAGTTATGTCTCTCTACGCCAATATTAAGAAGAGATATTGTGTGTTTGTCTATACCAATATTATTGACGTGACAACGTCTAATAAATCTATGAACGCCGGCTACATGCACGAAAATGTGTCCCGTTACGTTTGTTGTCACGTTACGCTCATTCTACGCTTATGCCGCATCTATCAATGTTTTTTATGACGTTGTCACGTTAAACTATCGTCCATAAACCAACCGCCTTTACAGACAAACAATTTTTTTTGGAAATATTTGGTTGAATGTATTTTTATATTTAAGTAAGTAATAAACTCAAAAACTACTGGACCGATTTCAAAGATTAACACTGATTTACGGAGAGTCAAGTGTTTCACTTGGATTACATGTTTTTTTGATAGATGTATTTCTAGAAATATGTCGATTACCTCACGATGTTTTAAAACACCGTTAAATCCTAAGAAAGAATATAGCTTTTTAGACTTTTGTGATTATAATACATTGACATATTGACAAAATTACATATAACTTACAGCATTAACTGAGACAGAAGAGTTACCAATAATAATGTTATTTAGACCAATTATTAATTATTTATCATCATGCGACTTTAATTTTCATAGTATTATTTTTTTTGTTTTTAAGTGAAAGTAAAAAAAAACATTTACTTAAAATAAATCACCAAATGCGTTGCTTGAGTCCACGCAATTTAAGTCTGCGCGCGGCAGAGAACGGAACTAATTGACGTGCCGTCATCTTCTTGTCTACGTCAGGTGACAAGAGTTTGTTTACGTTCGGTGTTTTTATTCATTTCTAAAGTAATTAATTGTTTTAATTATGCCGAAATAGATTAAAAGTGCTGGCCCTGATCCTGAACCGTGAAAATCAATCGTGTTTGTGAAGAACAACGACAATAACGGGCCTAAAGTGCAGTTTTCCAAAGGCCGAGCTATTTGATAGGTATTATTTAGGGATACCATAGCAATGAAATCTCCACTTATTATCAGCGTATTTTTACGAGGCTTTATTTTTGAGGTTTGATTGTTGTCGTTGCCAATAACAATAACACGTGGAGAAAAAACTGTGTGTGCTTAAGACCGAATGTGAGAAACAAGTATTTTTTTTGAGGTGAAAACTTCTTTTGTTTAAGGAACATGGACATGACGTTTTGCGATTACCGCCCTACCATTGTGATCTTAGCTCTATCGAAAAAATAACCCAATCGTGAAAAGGCGCATTGTAGAAAAAAATGTGGGTCAAGCGCCTTCTGAAATAAAGACGCTTACTGAGGAAGTATTCCGCATAGTAACAGTAGAGGAATGGCTTAATGTGTGCCTGCACGTAGAAAAAATGACGATAAATATTTTGAGTCGGACAGACTAATGGATATGGAAATGGACAAATTCATAATCAATGTTACGGGTGAAACATCCGAATCTTCTGATGAAGAATCTAGCTGGTGTTCTAGCGAAGATGATCCCATAGGCATTGACCCATTGAAAGACCATTCATTCGCCAAATTTTCAAGTAGTGTTGTATACTCAATAAAAGATTTACAAAGTTATAATATATTTTTGTTACTTTGTTGTTGATGTAGGTTGAAAATGACCGTATAAAATGATCATGTAAAAAACTATAATATAGTTCTCTTGATGGTAAGAGACCTCGCCAGCTTATAACCAGTACTAATGATACTTGGTCATATTGAACCAAAGCAGCACTGCACCGGCGTCCATTACTTCGAGACATTAGTTCTTGAGTCTCGCTTGTTCTGTAATTATATTATACTAGAACACAATACCTTTTCAACCGGACCACTGCGCACTGGCACGCCACTGCTTCGCGGTAAACATGTAATTGAATAGGAGTCAAAAGTGGGAAATATAAACGTTACTAAACTTATCGGTGTAGTTCTATTGCTTCCCTGAATTTATCCTTTCCCTTACCTATTTTATAATGACGAAATATCTCAAAGCACGGGGTACCATTTTTTGCTTGACCTGGCAACATTAAGTACGCCACCAGTCGCGCGCA
Source organism: Ectropis grisescens (assembly GCA_017562165.1). Classification (NCBI taxonomy): domain Eukaryota; kingdom Metazoa; phylum Arthropoda; class Insecta; order Lepidoptera; family Geometridae; genus Ectropis; species Ectropis grisescens. The sequence continues at coordinate 5,169,727 of CM029781.1, read as the reverse complement.
GAGTTAACTTGCGCGCACTCTACAAGCAAAACTCGACAACAGTTTGACAAATTCCATTTATTTTTCTTCACGTTTTTGCAAAATTCGAAGGAGGAAATTCTTCTAATTCTATTCTATTTTTTTCTTATTAGAGAAACAACGTTAATATTGCGAGGAAAACAACAAAATGACTTTCTTTCGTCATACAAGCAACGGATTAAATTTAAATATGCACGTGGCTGCCAAACATTTTTTGTTGACTACATTTTTTTCTCTCCCTCTGCAGCGAGGCGTGAGACAAGGGGACGTAATTTCCCCGAAATTGTTCTCAAACGCACTAGAGGATATGTTTAAGACTCTGGATTGGGTTGGACATGGTCTAAATATCAATGGCGAGTACATCTCTCATCTACGATTTGCCGACGACATCGTTATCATGGCAGAATCGCTGGAGGACTTGTAGTGTATGTTGGACAGCCTGGCTGACGCTTCTCAATGCATCGGCCTCCGGATGAATTTGGATAAAACCAAAGTCATGTGCAACGAATTCGTTGCTCCGGGACCGATTGCCGTAAATGGAATCACTCTTGAAATTGTACAGAAATACGTTTACCTAGGGCAGATGTTCGAACTAGGTAGAAGTCACTTTGAGAGTGAGGCTATGAGAGGAATCCGGTTGGGGTTGGGTTTTCCAAATGCTGCCCAGCATTTGGAAAACTTCGTCGAGTCTTGTCGTCAGCCATCCCACAAAGTCTCAAGACAAAAATGTATAACCAGTGCGTCTTACCCGTTATGACCTACAATATATAAAATGGTCCGTAAGCTCAAAGTCGCTCAGCGAGCTATGGAAAGGGCTATGCTTGGGGTTTCTCTGAGGGATTGCATCCGGAACGAAGTAATTCGCCAGAGAACTAGAGTCACCGACACATCTCAGCGTATTAGCAAACTGAAGTGGCAGTGGGCCGGTCACATCTGTCGCAGACCCGATAGCCGCTGGGGCAGACGGGTTCTGGAGTGGAGACCGCGAATCAGCAAACGTAGTGTAGGACGTCCTGAGACTAGATGGAGGGACGATATTCGAAAGGCAGCTGGTGGCGGTTGGAGAAGTAAGACCGAGGATCGGGCAGAGTGGCGTATCATAGGGGAGGCCTATGTCCAGCAGTGGACGAATACAGTCTGATGATGATGATGATGACATTTTTTGGAGGCTACCAGTTAAAAAAGTTACCAATTCATCTATCATTTTGAATATTTTCCGAAACGAAACATAACAAAAATGTATGATGCCTCTCCTCTCGCCCTTCCACCGTGGTGACGTAGGAAGTACCGCAGAAGTAGGTAGGTCCGAAAATAAGTTTCACATCACACTCACGTACAAACTTGAGAATTGGCGCAATTATTGAACGTGTTAAGCCAAAGAAGCGTATAAAAACTCTCACCTACCTAATACTCTAATGGATGGCAAAAAATAAAACTAAACTTCTAAGTTCATTTTAATCTCCTTGAAAACGATAAATTAATGTGAAATATGACTTTCTAGAAATCTCAATTTAGATTGGATAAGTGATTTTTAAATTTGGTCGTTTCAAATCTATACTTAATCTAAAAAATATCATAAAGAAAAAAAGACTGATTTTTTGTGTTCTCGTTTTTATGTCTGCGGTAGGCACAGTCCGTCTGGCGAACTACCACTTTGTCAGTTCGTCTACCGCCAAACAGCAACTTTGTAATCATTAAGTACTCGTAGTTTGTACCGACCTTGGCGCCAGTATCGGTTTTTCTTTTAATGATACGTTTGCACTTGATCGCTGTCTTGCCTGGTGTTTTGAGACGATGCGGTCTGCGATGGAGCGTGATTATACCTAGAATACCTCGATTCACTCTCGAATAGAAGACACTATGTACACGCTCCATCGTAGACCGCATTGTCGTTTAACATCAGGCGAAATGGCGGTCAAGTGTAAACCTATAAAAGTAAAAAAAAATGTAAATTGTGATTGATGTTTTTTAGTTTGCTGTGGTATAATGCGAAAAGGTAACACTTATCCGAATACTTATTGTGCATATATCATGTTTACAAAACCACAAAACAATATGAAATATCTGTATACAAAACTGTGGTGGAAACTAGCGAACATTTCTCTTGTCTCTGACACAACAACACAATTTTGTAATAACCTAGTTGCACAGACGTATAAAGGTATCATTGAAATCATCGGGAAAAACCTACTCAGGCAACGCTTTCCAGCCTAGACGTTCTTGAGCACCATGAAATTGGTAATAAACATCGTCTATGTGGGTAGTGTAAGATACACCACACCACCAATCTACTTGACCCTATAATCGCTAGCGGCGAGGTATGCTGTGGATCTACTTGTTTTGGTTGTTGACAACGAACAGTGATAGATAAAAAGGTCCGGCGCGGCGTTCACTGCTTCCTGCAACCGACGGAAAGTGCTCACTCCCAACGATGACATAATTCCGTGCGTCTAAAGTTTGGGAGGGCACATCTACTGGTTTATATCAATGACAAAAGTGAAGCGAACCTCCTCGTTCGAGCCTCTGGAACGTTCATGAATCGATGTCGCTTTTTCGAGCAACAATCAGTTTCACCTGTTCGGTGAAAGTCTAGACAGGGCAGAGACCTTTTAATTCTAATCTTCATGATAAGAACACGAGGCTCTAAAGGCGGCCATTGTCCGATTTAGCTCTTTGTTCGGCGCCTAAAAGCTGTTCTTTGTATTGAAATATGAAAATAAAATAATTCAAGTGGTTGTTTGTGAAAATATGTTTTGTTAAAGTTTTGGATTTGGTTCTCTGGATCTAATTTAATATTTTTGTTCACGTCCTAGACAATATCGGATCATGCACAGATTGGCAAGAGTTCGTGGCTTAGTGGGTAGTAACTCTGCCTGCGAAGCCGAGGGTCGTGGGTTCGATTCAAATATTTGTACTGTGTTTATATACATAATAAGTATATATTTAAAACTATACATATATGTATTATATCAGCTATCTGGCCGCCAGAGTACAAGCTTTGCTTAGTTTGGGGTCAGATAGCGCTGTGTGTGAATTGTCCACCAATATTTATTTTTACCTATTATTATTTATTTGATTTATAATATATGCAGGCAACGTTCAAAATAGAAGTCTTTATTTACTATTAAAACTGTATTTTAGCTGTAGTCATAGGGTTTGGCCCCATCACTACAGTCACGACACTATCAAAACAAAAAACTGTAAAAGAACCATGGACACAAAAGGAAAAAGAAAATGGCTTTAAACGAGGAAACTATTCCTTAGAAAGCGGACGCCTTCAGCTATTATAAAAAATTTCCACTATCGCGCTCAACAAAACGTTTTAATTACATTCCCCTCAGAGTAATAAGAAAGAGTAACAGAATACAAAACATGACACCATCTTGAGACAAAGTTTAATGAATCCAAAGTTTTATTCGCAAACAAAGCAGACTTGCGACGGCCACCGCAAACGAATACTCATTTACATGGCTAAAAAGAAAATTCATTTACAGGATGGTAATTATAACCTGGAACACTTTTATCAAATATAATTACTTTTCTCTGAAAAAACGAACAACCTACTTTGGTAAGAGTAATATTTAAATATCAAATAACTCACCTAAAGTTGCTAAAAAGAAGACTTCCATACATAAGTTTGTTTTTGAACCTCAGCAAAAAAAATTGGCAGTCATAGGAACTGCCGATAGAAGTGAAAACTTATAACTCAGAATTTGATAACTTACTTTGGAAACTACGCGGGTGAAACCAGAGAGCGTGGCAGTGGCATGAAATGCTGGCGCATTTCTAGATAGCCAATGGCCATGGTCCCGAGTTTACCCAAAGATTTCTTTCATACCCGAGCGCTATGCTTGAATCAATTTACAGCCCACGAAAGATCTGTGGTGCGCCAAAAGAACTTTACACTTCAAAAACAAAACTCTTCACAAAATATTCTAAAATTATCGACCACAACAGAAATACATGAAGGGTTAAAACGTAACCCTCTATCCGGCACATTGCGGCAACTGCTGACCTGAGAGATTATATTCCGGTTTAAATTTCTTTTGAGAACCCTCATTTGGTTTGTAGGTGTCTGGATTAATGGAGAATCTCGTTGCATAAATTGTGCTTCGTTAGCATTTCAAAAGGCCTTTTAAAGATGTTACTTTCCTATTTAATGAAACTGTTATAAAACAGGATTTGACTTCAAAGGTATCGTTTACTATTTACTATATAGATTCAGGTCATTATTACCATCAGGCTTGTCCTTTTTAACCCCCGACCAAAAAAAGGAGTGTGATAAGTTTGACGTCGATGTCTGTCTGTCTGTCTGTGTGTGTGTGTCTGTCTCTGGCACCGTAAAGCTCAAACGGATGGGCTGATTTCGATGCGTTTTTTTTAAATTTGAAGGTTAATAATATCCATGCGGATGTTCTTAGCTATGTTTGGTTAATATCGATTGAAGATGGCTGCCTCCACAAAATGGCGGACAAAATATTTCTTCACAACTTACCTCAATATGGGTGGTATCAAACGAAATGGCTTAAACTAGTAGAATACTTTGCACTATAACAAATTTCAAATCCAAGATGGCCGCTACCACGAAATACATTCCTGTTTTCACAACTCCCTTAATATGGGCATCAAATAAAAGGGCTTGATTAGTAGAATGTTGTGAACATAAGAAATCTGAGGTAGTCGGGGGTTAATCAAAGTTTTTAATTTTGTTCTTGTATTTATTTCACTAGCTATTCAGTTGGGTCCTCAGTTTTACGTTGCCAGCCATCTTCTCCATGGAGTATCCACCCACCACCGTAAGGTGACCCTGAGAAATCACTATATTCGTCGTTTCGTGGTTTCCACACCACACTTCTACCTCCAATCGACCTTGCGACAGATATGACGGGCTCACTGTTACTTCAGTTTGCTAGCGCATTGAGCTGAGATATAATCTCGGTTCTGTGACATATTACTTCGTTCCCAATATGATGAATGATGAATGTCTATCGTTCCCCGGAGGAAATTAACCCAGAATGCTGGCGTCGTTATCACGTTGCTGTGCTAAGGATATCTGCTGCGACAAACTCCATCCCGACCGTGGATTGAGATAACTCAATGCAACTGACCCTTGGCTTATACAAATCTCTAAAGGCTTGTTCGCATTAGGCTAGTAATTTAGCCCAGTGGCAAGTAATTTAGCAACTAAACGTGTATGAACAGTGAAAATTTAGTCGAGTAGCTTAGGAAGTGATTTAGTGGAGTCAATCCATGTTGTTCTATTTTCAACGGGCGAGTAGCACCCCCCACCACGCGTTCGTTGCGAGCGGTGCGCTCATTGGCTCGCCGATTAAACAGGTTCGAACTTGTCGAATTAGTCTGGAGAGAAAAATAACTTCAAACAATTTTCCAAATACGAAATTGTTTGTGGAATAACTTATTTTATTGATCACACAAATTTCCTCATTCACCTCTTCTAAAATAGCCATTACGATTCGATAAGATTAGCTTTTTCATTTTTTTTATTGCGTTGTAGGATCTTCATGTTGCGAAACGCTACTCACTTGTGAACTGTACTAAAGCACGGTGCGAACGATTTTTGAATAGTAGCGAGTATTATAGCTACTAAATTACTCTCTACTAGACTAATTTGCTAGCCTATTGCGAACAAGCCTTAAGAGTAAGTCTTTCTAATATACAAACGTTTAGTAAATTTTTATGATTATCATTGTCTTAAATTAATATACGGGTAATTCACGTGATGTACAGTCAGTCTAGTCCGACTCAAATTTCAGTGCCAAACGAGCAGCGGTCGCGCGCGTACAATCTCCTTGAAAAACGCCGCCGGACGCGGCCGAAACTTGAGTCGGACTTGACTGACTGTACATCACGTGAGTTACCCGTATATTAATTTAAAATGTGTAATAACCACGTTAGTTTTCATACTAAAATGATCATTGTCGGTTTTTATGCAATCGATACAGATTCAAAGCTTTAAAATTGTATTAAAATTTATCATCTTCGTCAACATTTCCAGCCCGATACCATTGAAAATGGCTTATGCTCTTTATGTTTTCGATTTTACGAACTTATCTCCATTATGTGCTCGTCAAAAAACGAATATCAAAATAAGTTCTTTGTCAATGCCAAAATCGTATTCAGTTTTGTTCCTAAAGTATTAATTAATTATTATAACACCCATAACAAAAGGCAAATAAATAAAATACGATTTTTGGACGAGGAATCTACAGGAATCCAATGGCAAAAGAGTTGTTATAAAAGCGATGGTATTTTGAAATGCGATCCTCGTAACGAATGAAAAGAAGGGGAAACCCGGACAGAAAACTTTTGTCGAGAATTCCGCTCCAGGGTTGTGAACAGTGGATTATTCTAACAAGGTAGCAAGGCGCTTGTTTCTGGGATCGTTAGGACGAGCGTCCACACGAAGCTGTGCGATGGGAAGACACGTAGCGGACTCGTTGTATACACTACTAGAAGTTCCCCGTGGTTTTATTCCCGTAACTACCGTTCCGGAGAATAACAATGTTAACAACTTTTCGGAATTGCTTTTATTTTGAAGATTGACGCTTGTTTACCATAAAAAAATATTTTATTTAAAAGTATTAGTATTTTCGATGAGTAAATATACAATAATAAAGTAATTTTGAAACCGGTTCTGCTGCATCGCTGACCCACATTTACACGGGTTTGCACCGAGGCACGAGTTGCGGTGTCAGCTCTTCATGACGCCCGACCGAGACCTGCGACCGCCCGTCTTTCAGATAGTCAACCTGCACTATACATCAGTTAAGGCTTGTTCGCATTAGGCTAGCAAATTAGTCTAGTAGAGAGTCATTTAGTAGCTAAAATACTCGCTACTATTCAAAAAATCGTTCGCACCGTGCTTTACTACAGTTCACAAGTGAGTAGCGTTTCGCAACATGAAGATCCTACAACGCATTTGTTTGAAGTTATTTTTCTCTCCAGACTAATTCGACAAGTTCGAACCTGTTTAATCGGCGAGCCAATGAGCGCACCGCTCCCAACGAACGCGTGGTGGGGGGGTGCTACTCGCCCGTTGAAAATAGAACAAAATGGATTGACTCGACTAAATCACATGCTAAGTGCGAACAAGCCTTAAAGGCTTGTTCGCATTAGGCTAGTAATTTAGCCTAGTGGCGAGTAATTTAGCAACTAAACGTGCATGAACAGTGAAAATTTAGTCGAGTAATTTAGGAAGTGATTTAGTCGAGTCAATCCATTTTGTTCTATTTTCAACGGGCGAGTAGCACCCCCCACCACGCGTTCGTTGGGAGCGGTGCGCTCATTGGCTCGCCGATTAAACAGGTTCGAACTTGTCGAATTAGTCTGGAGAGAAAAATAACTTCAAACAAATGCGTTGTAGGATCTTCATGTTGCGAAACGCTACTCACTTGTGAACTGTACTAAAGCACGGTGCGAACGATTTTTGAATATTAGCGAGTATTTTAGCTACTAAATTACTCTCTACTAGACTAATTTGCTAGCCTAATGCGAACAAGCCTTTAGGCTCACTAGGTTATGTTTAGTTAGTAGTAATTAGTTGCAATATCTTAACTTAGTTTAAATTCATTCCTAAGAACTTTTGTTTTTTTCAGTCCTTTGTCTGTAGCTAACGTGATTTGTGTCTACACATTATAAGTATGTAATCAATTATATCATCAAATGTATTAGTTGTTTGGTTTCCACAGTAGAAGTATTACTTAGAGGCTAGATAGTGTTGTGAGAAAAATGTCCACTTTCACTCCACACAAATTTTGGTGGATAATTTCATCTCACGCTAATAAGTTTACCTCATGGCTGGAGTGGAGAATGAGCCTTTCGTGAATCAACGATAGAAGCATCTGTGTTCAATTTACAGCCATTAGCGAATGTAATCGAACCAGGAGAATAACAAATTGGAAAAAAGGAGAACGACTTAACAATCCGGAATTTGACAATATCGGCTCTGAAACGGTAAGTACGGTATGGTAGTGGTAGTACCACACCTTATTCTACTGCCAAGTAGTAATATGCAAACATTGAGTACCGATTTGAAGGGGATTTTTTCTAGAGAAATGATGAGAAATGGGTATAGACATACAGTATCATATATCTCTGGCATATATGAAATCTCTACATCTCTAACCCTAATAGGTCCTCAAAAGTCACAGGGTTGTCACCACACAAACAATACTAGTCGTATCGTAAAATGATAGCAATAATTTAGCTCCTGACTAGGCCTTGTGATTTAATGTTTTTGTTATGAATGAAATCGCTGAAGTCTACAATCTTGTACTTCATGTTATTTATGTTTGTAAGTTGTTGATAGTAGGTACTACCTACTGTACTATTTTTATCATTTAGTATTTTATTACTGAAGATGATTATAACTAAGACGATATACACACTTCAATATATTACAAAATAAATTTATTGGCACCACAAACAAAATTGACAATAAATAACATACATATATAACGATATCGGCACAAAACGCGATCTTATCCGGCGCTACACACAGTATTAATAATTGAATTAAAAGTTTGAACATCGAAATTGCCGATAAAACAGCGTTTCCGTAAATCAGGTTACACTTAAATTCGAGAGAATTTGGCCTAAACTAACATTCAATAAACCAGTTTAAAACAACTAGTCGGATAATTATATCAGTTAGTACAGAACAAACCACAGCCTACTAAATACTAGGAAGGACCGTCAAACAACAAATACATGTATATCTTATTAGTCTGGTGCTATGTAAAGCAATTAGCAGGCTTTATAGAAGCAATGTAGACTGTTTCAGAAAGCCTTTGTGTATAATTAGAAAGTAACACGTTCGAACATTTGTACATTAGCGAGGGCAAACGAAATACCCGGTCCGTTTCACGATCGGCGACACGATTTACATGAAGATAAGGAACAACCGATAACCGTTGCAACGATTTCTCGGTTTTTACAGTCCCAATTTATCTGTAAAACGGCTGAAATAAGAAACTTCTGAATTAGAAGTATTATAAAGTCACCAATTTTGCATTAGGTGGCAACACTTTTCGATTGTGGCGCCATCGCTACATTCTACAGAAAAGTTGGTCGTATTGTTATCGTTTTACTTTCAAATGTATGGAATTTAAATACTGTTTGTTTACTGAATATTATAAAAAAGAAAATTTTATTTTTGAAGAACTAAATTTTAAAATTTTATAGCCTCGGACATTTCGTGAAGACGGCCATCTTGGATTTTTCATAGTGTAATTACACCTTTCATTCAATTTTGAAAAGACTTGTGAAAAAAATGTAATTCGCCATTTTTGGTAGTGTCCATCTTGCATTAAAGATGGCCTTATATGGCCAATGCTACGATGCCACAGACACACACAGAAATACCTCAAACTCATAACAACCCGTCGTTTTTGAGTCGGGGCTTAAGGAATAGACTGACGAGACAAGTAAGATCTGCGTCTCAACTCATAAACTATGCAATGCGGCTATTTGAACAGGAAGAGTGCGAATTAAGTATTATTTTAAGTTTGTCACGGTCACTATTATTAATTACAGCATATTTGCCATGGTTGTATAGCGATGCTTGCAAAGGGCTGACGCCTAACCGGCACAACATGATATCTGATATGGCAACACAGTTTATTACGACACCTATGTGCACATCTTTTGTACAAAATTCACACATGTTATATGTAAATAACCATATCTTTGTCTGGTCGCGGAATTTAAATGATATCAATTGAAATAGGATATTATTTAAGAATAGAACCTTGGAATAATCGAAGACTTTCTTTAAACATTATTTCCACTACTGACGATGGCGTTTCGAACTGTCGTGGGCCATTTCTATCGACGTAATCGTCAATAAATCGTGTCGTCATTAGTGAACTAGATTTTAGAGGGTTACAGTAGGCATGTAGCCGCATCAATTCAGTATAGTTTGTAAGTACATTACGACTCATTAGTGATTCTCCGTTGCTTTTAACTTAGTTGCTTTTGGTCTGTGAAACGGTTTAGTTAATGGTAAAGTAGCGAGCTTCGTGTTTGTGCTCACTTATTGGAGGCCTGGCAATTAGTACGGACGGTAGTGGAAACGAGGCTGACTTTAATTAACTAGTTTTTTTTCGGAAAGAGAATGCTCCCGTGAACCTCGTTAGGTAAGTTATTAGGTTACACGAAGCTTGCGCAGTTTCTTTATTACACCTTCATTTGTCTTTGGGTAATTCAGATATTTAGTGTTAATAGTTCACATTGTATTTTATTAACCCCCGACCAAACAAGAACAAAATTAAAAATTTTGATTAACCCCCGACTACCTTGGATTTGTTATCTGTACAACATTCTACTAGTCAAGCCCTTTCATTTGATACCCATATTAAGGGAGTTGTGAAAAAAGAAATGTAATTCGCCATTTTGTGGTAGCGGCCATCTTGGATTTGAATTTTTTTATAGTGCAAAGTATTCTACTAGTCAAGCCCTTTCGTTTGATACCCATATTGCGGTAGTAGTGAAAAAAATTATATAATTCGCCATTTTGTGATGGCGGCCATCTTGGATTTGATATCTGTTATAGTGTATAGTATTCTACTAGTCAAGCCCTTTCATTTGATACCCATATTGAGGTAGGTTGTGAAGAAATATTTTGTCCGCCATTTTGTGACGGCGGCCATCTTGGATCGATATTAACCAAACATAGCTAAGAACATCCGCACGGATATTAACTTTCAAATAAAAAAAAACGCATTGAAATCGGCCCATCCGTTTGAGCTCTACGGTGCCACAGACAGACACACACAGACAGACAGACAGACAGACAGACAGACAGACCGACAGACAGACAGACAGACAGACATCGACGTCAAACTTATAACACCCCTTTTTTTGGTCGGGGGTTAAAAAGGGGTGTTATAAGTTTAACGTCGATGTCTGTCTGTCTGTTGTGTGTGTCTGTCTGTGGCACCGTAGAGCTCAAACGGATGGGCCGATTTCGATGCGGTTTATTTATTTGAAAGTTAATATCCGTGTGGATGTTCTTAGCTATGTTTGGTTAATATCGATTCAAGATGGCCGCCTCCACAAAATGGCGAACCAAATATTTCTTTACAACCTACCTCAATATGGGTATCAAATGAAAGGGCTTGACTAGTAGAATACTAGTATTATGGACTCATGGTAATTTAGTTAATAGCTATTACGGTGCTGAAACATGGACATTGACAGTAAAAGCAGCCAGTAAGTTCAAACTCTCTCAACGAGCTATGGAAAGATCTATGCTTGTATTTTTGATAGATTGTATTCGTCATGAGATAATCCGTCAGAGAATTCGTCGTCACCGACATAGCTCAGCGCATCAGGAAGCTGAAGTGGCAGTGAGTCGGTCATATTTGTCGCAGAACCGATAACCGTTGGGTTAGACAGGTTCTGGAGAGCGCGAATCTGTAAATATCACTATATTATATATGTAGGACGCCCTGAAACTAGATGGAGGGACGGATTACGAAAGGCAGCTGGCGGCGGTTGGAAACGTACAGCCGAGGATAGGACTGAGTGGCGGGTTATTGTAGAGACATATGTCCAGCTATTGGGCTTATTATTTAATCACATGATGAATAAAGGTTATGTCTGATGAAATGCTTCAATACGTCAAAGCACATGTCTTCGTCAGTATTAAATTAAGGAAATTGTGATTGGTAACTTTAAAAAAAAAGAGCATGTAAAACCAATGTACAGTGTCCTTAATTTCAGACTATAATCTATTTGAATTCCAAATTTCAAACTGGAATAACATATATGTATAGTTAAAGTATACATAAAGTTAGGGCTTCTAGTCGGGAGAACGCCGCCTGCCGATCCGGAGACCCCGGGTTCAAATCCACGCACCACTGTCTTTTCGTCATGTGCGTAATGCCGCCAACTTAAAACAGTGAAGGAAAATATCGTGAGGAAACCGACATGTACCTAAAATCTTTCGAAGTCATGTGTCATCCACCAACCCGCAATGGGCCAGCGTGGTGAATTATGGCCTTAACTCGCTCCTTGCGAGAGAAGGCCCGAGTCCCAGTAGAAAATTTAGTGGGTTGTTGATGATGATGATGATGAACACATATAGGTTATTTTTTATCCCAGGCAAATAATGTGATCGAGAACTACGCCAGTGAAACCGTGGAATGCTATTATAATCATAATAAGATCCTATATCTGTATTACATTGTATTTTCTACTCAAACTCCTACGTACCCTATAGGTCGCTATCCATTATGTCTTCAATAAGTACATAGTTCAGCCTAGACAGCGTCCAATTAATCTGCTAAGAATTAATCGCAGATAAACGGAGCTATTAAACTATGCCGAAGGCAATATTCCAATAAGATACTTGTAGTTCTCAAGTTTAATGTTGATATTCGAAACTAATTTCGTATCGAACTGAAGCCTCTTTCTCTTTTAGTTATCTCTATCTGATTTCGAAAGCTACGACCCTATTCAGTAAGATCAATAACCTTCAAACTATTAAATTTATTAACTAAAAATATACACAACTTCACTAGTATTGTTATTAATTACGTACAATCGATACATCGTAGATATATTTCGGTGTAGTTTCAAGCAACATGTTCACGGGTAAACTGAAATTACATCCTGTCCTATGAATATCATAAATGCGAAAAAAACGAGACTATTATGAATTAAAATTGCACTTACCCCTCATCTAGGGATTGTATATGTAATTTACAATCTGTTTGTCCTATAATTTATCATTTATTCGTACAAAACATAATTCGCCATTTTGTGGTGGTGGCCATCTTGGATTTGAAATTTGTCATAGTATATAGCATTCTGCTAGTCAAGTCCTTTCATGTGATACCCATATAGGGGTAGTAGTAAAAAAAAAATATTTTATCCGCCATTTTGTTGAGGCGGCCATCTTGAATTGATATTAATCAAACATAGCTAAGAGCTACCACATGGAAACTTCAAATAAAAAAACCGCATCGAAATCGGTCTAGTTTGAGCTATACAGTGAGTGCCACACACACACAGACAGACAGACATCGACGTCAAACTTATAACAACCCTTTTTTGGTCGGAGGTTAAAAATAAACCAATACACTTTCGATTTGAAGACACCAAGATTTGTAACCAGCGGGAAAACTAGGCAACGTACATATGACAAATCTGTTTATACTACTCGTTTCGTAGATGTAACTTTGACCTTTATAATATACATACACGCGTAGTTGCTATTTGCACTTAGCAATTTAGTTTCCATTTCCGTACTGCAGATTACGTTCTGACGGCATGCGCTGGTATGAACGCATGAAATGAAACGCATAACATATGTACTTTTTCTACTACTTTTAGCCTTCGCGGGATTTACACCCTTTTCCAGTTAGATTTTTTTTCTCGGTGTTTTGTAGATTTTTTTTGTAACGTGTTCCAAATTCAAATGTTTTCAAAAGGTTCGAATTCTGCTTACGTATGTTTGAGAATCTACTGACGTGTAATAAATAGGCTATCATATTGTTTCTATTTGTAACAATCATGTTGAAAATAAAATGATATCATATTATTTTACTTATCTTCTTCTATTTATAAAAATGTTATGTTGGTTTGTGTACGCTTCAAAATCTCAAAAAGTTCTGCACCGATCGAGCTGAAATTTTAGAATGATGTAAAATCGGCATCAAGGATTGTTTTTATCTATTTTTTGCATCACAATGTGCCACAGCAAAGCGTGGCAGGGTACAGCTAGTTTATAATATAAATGTTATACTTAAAACAATATAAACAAATAATCATCAAAATCCCTTCGGTAGTTTTTGTGTGAAAGGTGAAATACTTGAACGGTCCCAAAGAGTTAAAAACATACATTCTTACAAACTGTCACGATTATAATATTAATAGGATATCATTTAAAACTTCCACGTGTAGATGGAAATAATTACTCACGCCCGTATTTTCTTGCTTTACCCACGTACGCCGAGATTCCTATTTCACGTTTTAACTACACTGTAACTAAAATCCGGGATAAGAGGAGATGGGGAAGGCAAAAACTAACACAAAAACTATGTCGGAGATTAGAATGTAGGATGACCTAGTTTTTTATGTTAGGTACATTGATTAAGCATTAATTTTTATATATGAAAACTAACGTAGTTATTACGCATTTTAAGTAAATAGACAGTGTAACTCACGTTTGATTTAGTCAGTCCATCCAGTCCGACTCAAGTTTCGATCGCGTCCGGCGACCGTTTTCAAGGAGAGTGCGAGCGCGTGTTCGCAGATCGTTTAGACGCTAGGTTTGACGGACTGACTATATATCAAACGTGACTTACCCGAGTTTTTACTTAAAATATTTTTTTCATGTTTTAACATTTTGGCGATATGACCCATAAAAAAATACTCTATAGTTTGGATATATTTACTCTAGTTTGGGGATATTTACTCTATGGTTCGATCATATATGTTTTGTATGCCGAAAGGCTGTGTAAATACTGCAAATTACTTTTCGTAAGCATATCATCGATTTGTGTACAATTTATGTATGCGATGCAATCTTTACGTAACTTTAGTTTAATATACCTACCAAAAACAAAGTTTAAAACACAATTTACAAATAATAATTTGCTTAATTTTATTCTTTCTGGTACGATCATCTGGAAAATCAAGCTGGTAACACTGGTCACGACCAGTTTTTTCCGTTATGTATTTTTCTTACGGTTTTATTCTCGCATTTTTTCAGTTCGGTTCCACAGGAAAATTTTCATCTTCTCCGAGAGTGGTGTAAGGAAATTCTTTCCAGTAGTATAGAATATTTGATTATTACTTGAGTACTTGTTCACTAATGGCATCTGAAAATCTAAAAATGATGTCATACTAATTTCATGACTTTATCATTTCTCTCCCATTGTAGTTACAGATCACAGTCAACACACGGTAACTCACGTTTGCTTTAGTTAGTCCAGTCCGACTTAAGTTTCGGTCGCGTTTGGCGACCTTTTTCAAGGAGAGTGCGCGCGCGTGATCTCGGCTCGTCTAGCACTGATGTTACGCGGTGACGAATAACTCTTATTAAAATCAGATTTTATTCTTTTCAAAAAATATCTACCAAAATGTTCGTACACAATAGTCGGTAAGTACAAAATCTAAATAATGGATGTTTTTCGAATAGATGCATGATAGTTACAATTATATCTATATCTTATGGTTTCGTTGTGCGGATATTATTTAAACAATAAATTCATTAACGAAAAAAAAAGAAACTACCATTTTGAAGCCAATAAAATGTAGAAATTTAATGTATTTTTTAACAGTTGAATTTGTTTTGGCTAGTGAGTAGATAGATAGCTCTGAAAACTGGACAAAAACTCGTTTTGCTGGGGGACGCACCTTAAGTCGGACTATATCAAACGTGAGTTACCCGTGTATTTATTTAAGATGTGTAATAACCACGTTAATTTGCATACTAAAACTTCATGCTAGATAGAAAATAAGATCCCCCAATTAATTAAGATTTGCGATCAACTTAACCTAAAGTTTTATCTGCCAAGTAATAAGCATTTTACATTTTTTATCAACATGTAAGTGAGTTAGTTAAATACTTACAGCGTTATTGCCTCTCTCAGCGTCACAGCTTTATTGCAACGAACTCAAAAAAGCCTCAATTACCTGTAATAATAAAAACAATAAAATTATAATGATGAACAACTCAAAAAATGTCAGGATACAATTTAGAGACTTCGAAATTCCTTCTGCATGATAAAACTTCGATACTTTGACTAAGTTACAGACTAGAAGTAGTGCGACTATGGTATAGCTTAACAGTTTTTATTAAATCTCTAGAAGTATTTACAAAAACGTACTGAAAATTGAATTGTGGAAGGTGAGTGTTGATGTACGTCAGAAAGGGGCCCCTTAAACCTACGCCCGAGTCACAAGTCTCGGGGTCTACTCGGGTTTTCTCCCTCTGCCACACGATGGACCCGGCACCCGCACGGTGAATCCATGGAATGCTAAGAAGATCGTCTCGTCTCTAACTTTTTACGACGTGGAAGAATATACGTATACTGCATCTAATCACATTTTAAAAAAAAGTGTTTAGAACACGGATTTATGTGTCGGATATATGTAAAGATATTTATGCTTGCAAAATGATATTAAACCGCAATAGTGCTTAGTGCTTCTAGCTCGAAAGGCTACGTTATTGTAGCACCCAGCCGTATTATACCTCAAGAACAGGGATGTTATGGAGTTTCCTAACCGTAACCGAAACTTTCGGATATCCGCAGTAAAATATATTCGTATCCATTTCACAATTTTCGGATTGTTATAAACAACTTTTAGGTGATTAGGATGCAAAATCGCTTTTTGTTAAATATAATCTTCCTCTGCTCAGTTTTTTACTATTAGAACAATGATTGGGTGATAAGCAATATGCCATTTATGTTAATTTTGTCACTTCAATCTAATATCTACAACTAAAATTATACACTCCGCGAGGCATAAGCTGAGCTTTGCATTTGTGTGAGTGTACATGGATAGTCTAGGTGTGACAACCTGCCTTAGGCGCGACGCCATTCTGTCTCGCCGCGCTCCTGCCTGATTGGTGATCACTCACACTAATGCAAAGCTCAGCCTATACCTCGCGGACAAAATTTCAAGCTCCTGCCTGATTGGTGATCACTCACACTAATGCAAAGCTCAGCTTATACCTCGCGGAGTGTACGAAACTACCGGAAATTTTTAAATAATTACAAATCCGTTACCGTATGAAGAACCGATGTAATTGTATTCCCATATCCATATCCGTGTCCGTATCCAGATCCGAAATATCAAATCCATAACATCCCTACTCTCCACAACTCATGGCGACCATAGCGCCTGGAAAACAATAAACCCTTTTACACAGAGTCCGTCTGTCCGTAGCGATACAATCAATATCCTACTTTCTACTAATATTATAAATACGAAAGTTACTATGTTTGTAGCTCAACTTCGTCGGAACGTCTAAAAGACTAAGAGACACTTGGAACACAAATTACAGGCTGGATAACAAAACACTTTTTTTATTACGAGAACGGGGAAAAGTAAAGCGTTTTATAATATTAGTAAGAAGGCAATGAATTTTAAAAGAGACTGTACGAAATTTACAACCCCACCCTCCTTTTGTTTCACAATGTCACACTTCGCTAAACCTCTCCCGTTCTCTTTATAAGCAAGCTAGCGAGTAAGCATGTGTTCTTAGTAGGTACATCCAACACTACTCAATCGTCCACATTTTGTGCATCAGAAAATACGTGACGTCTGGCGGCCCTGGGATCTTACTCTATTACGTTACGTTAACTAATCTTATACAGGTTTTTTGTTTGAACGCACAAATCTCAGGAACTACAACGCCGATTTCAAAAATTCTTTCACCGTTGCATAAGTAAGTGATTACTGAGTGCTGTAGGATATGTGTTGGGTTCTATCTACTGGCTTGATTCGAATAGAGCAATTAAATTTTCCCGCCACACGAGCATTCGGCTTCGGTCGTCGTCGACCGAATAGTTCGGCGCATCGCCACGATCGCAAAGCGCGCCACTCCACAACCGACATCGTCAACGAACGCGTTTGCATTTTATTATCATCATCATCACAACCCAAATTGTGAGAATTTAAGGCCAAATATTATATCAGCGGCGACCCAAGAACAGGAGGAGCGCTGAAAAGGGTTTGGAATACGTCCCTGGACAAGCCCAGATCGTGGAACGGATTTTGGTGAGTTTTATTTTGTTATCAAGCCAGACCTACCTTTTTTTCAAATTTAAATTAAATCCAACGAACTATCGAATCGCACACTACGTATGTACCACGGGCAAAGCCGGGGCGGACCGCTTTACGTGCAATCCTCAATGAACCTTCATGAAATGCAATATGACCGTACATGCAGTTAGGTTCACATAATCTCTCTACCGGCCATCAAAGCCGCAGTAAAACAATAAACCAGCGAGAGTACTACCTGTCCGTTGCAGATATCAGGCAAACTCCCGGTGAAAATTGCTTGGAAACTACATATTTGTAGTGGTGGACTCTTGGCAGAGTCCGCTTGGGGAAGTACCACGCTTTTGCCAGTTATTCTACCGCCAAGCAGTAATGTGCAAACATTACTGTGTACTGGTTTGAAAGGCAATTTTTCCAGAGAAATTACAGGGCTTAGAGATATAACATCTTAGATCTCTGGGTGACGAGCGCAGTGCATGTTCCAATAGCTGCGTGTCTTTGTGTTGTTATGTGGCAGATATGTTGCTTAATCAGGCACATGTGTCCTGCTCGTCTCGTCACTTTTTATTTATAAAAAACCGAGAGCTGGCGCCGATTTGAGGTAATTATAGTTTGGAATACCACGTAGGTTAATTTTTATCCTGGGAAAATAACGGTATCGAAAACAACGCGGGCGTAACCGCGGGATGCTACCAGTTCATTAATTTGGATACATTGACATTTCAAAGCATTTGTCATTAAAGTTCATTAGGCAGTAAAATATTATAAAATTGTATACATCAAGCATGGTACAATTTGAACTCGTTAAAACTTCAGTAATAGCTAGGTAGCATTTAAATTTATAACTACTGTAGAAGCAAATAACGTGCAAACTCCATTAAACCAATAATTACATTAAATGCTGTGAGTGAATTCACAAATCACTCCACAGTCGTATAATTATTGAGGTACACGTCCATTAGCCTCTCTGGTTGAGATAACCAGAAACACCAGTTAAAACTGACAGTGACACGAGGCAGGTGAAATAATAATGGATACAATTATGTAATTGCTTTAATACATGCACTATAATACAGAATCATACATAAATTATACTCATTTTGTTGAATTGTTGACGCTAGTTAAATAAGAACTAAATATATGATAAAATATTTACGACATTTAACAATTACTTTGATGATATTGCCATAAAATGGTATAAAGTTCAAGTTACTAACCTACATTTATTATTTTCTACATACATATACAATCACACTACATGCAAAGTCTCGAAAATAATCGTAAAACCGATACTTTTAGAAGAGTGTGCTTGTCATCTTCAAGACCTAATACCACGAAGTCATCAACGCAAAATGTGGCACTGGTGTATGGTTTACGTTCTGAAAACTCGAACGAAATGGTTTGATTCCACTCTCGTTATGCAATCAACCAGAGAAATATGTTATCCGAGGGCCGTCTTCACTGCTATTTTAATATCTTTAAATTGATAGTAAATTCAAGGATACATTTGAGTGTTCAAATTTAGGGTGAATCGAAAACACAACACTCAATCTTTCCCGATGAATACACCCTGAGTGGCTTCACATCTAGAGTAAATCAGTTTCATATGGGGTAAGAACGCTCTATCTTAGACCATCGTCACTTTACATCAAGGAAGATGTCAGTCAAGTCTATCTTTGGTTAAAAAAAAATTGGTCGGTTTAACCAAACAAAATAGTGCACGCCGACACCACACAAACCTAATTGTATACCTAATCATTTAGCTATATCACAGAACAAATGATTAACACTATATACTCGTAGCTTGTGCACTTATATACTGGGTTACAGAACTACAAAGAACAACATAGACGGTTTTTTTATTATTATTATTTCCTCTCTTGTTGTACATTGTTTTGTATTATTTTCTCCTATTTTCAATGGATTTAATTGCAGTATTGGTATTTACTTCACATTATGATAAATCAAAGTAGCGCTAATATTTACAAATTGCACAATAAATAGGCCATAAGTACCTGACATACAGCTTCAAGCTAGTTCGGATACCTTTGGAAACAAAAACATACTGCAATTTTGAGGTAAATTGGGGAATTTTAATTATTATCATTATATAAATTTTACAACTAAACTGATATAGCTTTATATGTTTTGCTTATTTTTCATTTAATTGTCGATTTCATAAGTAGCATTATAAATTAGCATATATGTATGATATTTTATTTAAGTATTGATGTACAATTACCTGGTTATGAAATAATATTACTATTATCAACCATTCTATGTTCACCAAAAATATTCTTTTTACGATGGAACTAAACACGAGTTCGCAAAATTGCGTTATTGTTTTTTTAAACCAAAGATGATAGATGAGCTGTTCCAAATGTTCCCCGATCCGTCTAGCCGTTCAGACGTGATTGAGCAACAAACATACTAACTTCCGCATTTATTAATACTAGCAGAGCCTCGCAGTTTTACCCACGTAATTACCTTCGTATTTTTTCAGCTATTAAAAGTAGCATAAGATGTGCTAATTCTTAAAGCCTATCTACGTTCCAAATATCAATCGAATTCGTTCAACCGTTCAGACATTGAGCATCAAACACCGAAACATTCAAACTTTCCCATTTATAGTATGTAAGTACTACTAGAATATGTAGTTGGTAGGTAGTACGAATGGTTGTGGAAATCTAGGGCGGAGGTCTATGTTCAGCATTGACATCTTTTCTTTTTTGGCTGGCCTGTTGGCTTAGTTGGTAGTAGGTCTGCCTGCGAAGCCGTGGGTCGTGGGTTCGATCCCCACTCAGTGCAAATGTTTGTGTGATGAATGCAAATATTTGTACTGTGCCTGGGTGTTTTCTATGTATAATAAGCATGTATTTAAAATATATAAGTATTATATCAGCTATCTGGCTTCCATATTGCAAGCTTTGCTTAGTTTGGGGTCAGATGGTGTTGTGTGTGAAATGTCCACCAATATTTATTTATTTATTATTCAGTTATAACTACGAGTAGAATAGGTTTACAGTTGACCGCCATCTCGCCTGATGTTAAGCGATGGACCGTGCTTACCTAGAAGAAACCGATTCACTCTTGACTTGAAGACACCAAGATTATACTCGTATATCGAGGAAACCCCACACAGGCAGCTCATTCCACAGCCTAGACGTTCTTATCACAAAAGTAGAGTCAAATCTCTTTGTTCGTGTCTTGCGATGTGGATGGTAATAGTAGGATAAGCCTATAATCTGGGTATTATATTATATTAATATTTATGTTGTGATCACCCAGTTTCTGCGTCCGTATTTAGCAGTGCCATTCATCCAACAGGGCATTCAAGAGCTAAATAGGGGCGGCGACGAACCACGACAACAGTGGGCTCATCACGGTATTCACGGTAGCTAGCGTTCTGCTATTCATGCTGTAGTTACGAAACCGTAGGGCTGGCAACACTTTGGAGACTACAACGCTTAATAATGGGGAAATATAAAACTCAGTATTTAGCTCCTTTATGATCTTTTGAACAGGCAACACAGGCTTCAACCTGTTTCAGTTTCTGGGGTACAAATTTATTAGCGTCTATTATATAAACCAAATGTATAATTTAAACACTACCTCAACCGTACCTCATCTTATTCTACTAATATTATAAATATCCAAGTTTGAATGTTTGTTGCTCAAACACGTCGTAACGCCTGTACGGATCGGGGTGAAATTTTGATAACAGTTAGATTATAGTCTGGAATAAGACATTGGCTATTTTTTATCCCAGGAAAATAACGGGAACGAGACCTACGCAAGTAAAACCGTGGGACAGTGCTACTTAATCATAATAAATCCAAATCTATGTAATGTACCTACTATGAAAACGTTAGGTTATTAACGAGGAACACGCGCGCGCACTCTCCTCGAAAAAGATCGCTGGACGCGATCGAAACTTGAAATCACGATGGACTGAACTATATCAAACGTGAGTTACCCGTGTATTTATTAATGTACCTACTACCTATTTAATTACTGATATATGTGCGAACAAACATACATCCAAAGTTTAGTCTTTATAATAATTATTAGCACAGTATTTGAAATTATTCGTAGTGTGATTTATGTATCCACGCAGCGTTATACTAAAATACTGATATCATTAAACTACACAAAATCAATTTCTAAGTAACCACAGCCGTAGGCAACATTCCTTGTTACCGTCCCAATAATCAAAATTTGTCGAATAATTCAGAGGGCGTAGAATTCTCCCGAGCGCAGCCTGTGACGAATCGACAGTGGTTCTAGGTCGCGTGTATCAAAAATTCATAAGATGAGGGTCGCAGTGTGACCGGCTGATGCCACCTTACCCTAGATTTGGGGTAAAGCTTAGCATAATAATACGTGTGGTATATTGCGAGGTCTGACATTACGACACAAAAAGGTTATTTACATCTCTACTTAATATAAATATACAAAGTAATCGTACAACAAATAATTTTACTGGTTTTAATGTACGAGAGTCCCTCACGGAATGTACCACACCTTTGGCAGTTATTATACCGCCAATCAGTATTGTGCAAACATTACTATGTTCCTATTTGAAAAGCAACGTTTCCAGATAAACTACAGGACTAAGATAAATCATCTTATATCTCTGGGAGACGAGCGTATTGCAGTGCTAAGCAGTGATTTAGACTTTTATATTATGTTACGGTCAAGCTCATTTACCATCAGGCAGGTATGTATTGCTTCCATACTCTATAAGTATATTGTATAATAAAAAAACTACTAATGTTCTATGTACTACTAAATACCGTTTAACGGTAGGTACGTATCAACACTATTAAAAACGTACACAAACTCATAATTTAGCATGCATTGTTTAGTAAAAATAACGCTGTATAATAAAGGGGTAAAATAGAATTGAAACCTGGTAATACTGCCGCAGTTCCAAGGTCTTTTACGCACAGAATTGCTCGTATATTACGGCATGTGTTTGTGGCCGACATTAAACCTTGTGCGAAATGTTCCAGCTTCCAAATTCAAATGCCGTATCTTTTTTAAACCCCGACCAAAAAAGGGGTGTTATAAGTTAATATCCGTGCAGATATTCTTAGCTATGTTTGGATAATATCGATTCAAGATGGCCGCAAAATGCCGGGCAAAATATTTTTTCACAACCTTGAGGTAGGTTATATATTGGTATATCAAATAAAAGGGCTTGACTAGTAAAATACTATACACTATAAAAAATTCAAAACCAAGATGGCCGCCACCACAAAATGGCGAATCATATTATTTTTTTACCTCTACCTCAATATGGGTATCAAACGAAAGGGCTTGTCTAGTAGAACACTTTGCACTATGACAAATTTCAAATCCAAGATGGCCGTACCACAAAATGGCGAAATACATTTCTATTTTCACAACTCTCTTAATATGGGTATCAAATGAAAGGGCTTGACTAGTAGAATGTTGTACAGATAACAAATCAGAGGAAGTCGGGGGTTAATCAAAATTCTTAATTTTGTTCTAGTCTATACTCACCTTTAAAATTAAAGGTGAGTATAGACTCGAGTCTATAGTAGTAGTAGAATAGTATAGTCCAGGGTAGGCGAACCTTTGTGCATCAATGTGCCATTTTTTCTAAAAAAATGTTTAATGGGGTCATTGCCGTGCCATCAAATAATTTTGACTTTCAGATTATTTTTTCAGATTAGTTCGATCGTCATAATATACCTACTTAACACATTTTTACACATGTTTTATGATCGGCGACGTGCCTAAAATATTGTGTCGCGTGCCATGAATGGCACGCGTGCCATTGGTTCGCCTACCCTGGTATAGTCTAATGGTTAAGTTACACCTACAAACGAACGCGTATTGGTTATCAACCATGACGAACGACCATGTCGAAAGAAAAGTTCGCTAAGTTGTTTATGTCAACATTTCATTTTAGCAACATGTACTATAACTTAGAGAAACCGCCTAGCAGTTCGTAGGCACTCACAATTTCTCGTCAAAGCTTCCAGTGAGAAGAACATTTCGCAACATAATAATATTGTAAAAAAAAATGTTGATGAAACCTTAAATAAAATCAAAAGTTCCAAGCAATTTCCTGGTGTTGTTCAATCTTAATTAACGAAGGAAATTAAGTTCGGACTTTGAAATAGGTGTCGAATGACGTACAAAGAGACTGGGTCAAAACGAACTCTTCTGTCATCACATTACTGAGGCATTAGGTAAATGAATTAAGTTTATCAGACAAGAGAAATCAAGTATTTTTGAACTGATGAAATGAAACAAATATTGGCTTACTACATCTATGTAAATTTCATCAAGCTGTGGTGGCGTATCGGCTAGAACGATCCATTTTGCAAGTGTAAAGTCATGGGATCGAATCCCTCTGATTATTTTCCAAAGCGCAGGTACGTAAGTTAGTCATCGTCACTATCTTGAACGGTGATGGAAAATATCGTGAGGATTGCAGAATGCTTAAAGAATGATACCTTTCATAGGCATTTTTCATCCGCCAACTCACACTTAGCCAACGCCAAATGTGAGTTGGCGGATGACACATGCCGCCATCAACGTAATAGATGACATTTACTTTCTCTTTGTGTGAGAAAGCCCCGAGCTTAGATAGGGAATAAGAAAATAGATCAGGTTTTTCCACACGGTTCCTTTGTACCAATCGTAAGCAGATAACGTGCATACTTACTATGTATGGCAACAAAGTATGGCAATAAGTATGACACTTCCACAAGAGCGACAAGGCAAGAGCGATTACAGCCGTGCTTTTGGTGTAAAGCGTTTGTTCCAACTTTATACGTAGTATTCCACAAGAGCGACAAGGCAAGAGCGATTACAGCCGTGCTTTCGGTGTAAAGCGTTTGTTCCAACTTTATACGTAGTATTCCACAAGAGCGACAAGGCAAGAGCGATTACAGCCGTGCTTTCGGTGTAAAGCGTTTGTTCCAACTTTATACGTAGTATTCCACAAGAGCGACAAGGCAAGAGCGATTACAGCCGTGCTTTCGGTGTAAAGCGTTTGTTCCAACTTTATACGTAGTATATGTACACTCTTTGTCCCCGAGTTATTCGTAGCAACATAAAAGTAGGCAGCTTGAGCTAAATAAAATAACAAAACATAAATCCATGTAAACCCTAGCTGACAGTCGCATATTAGAATGCTTGCACGGCCTTTTATCTCACAAAAGCAGAATGTACTAGGTATGGCATGGCAGTGGAACCACACTAGCATTTAGCAGTGTTACTGCACTGTGGCACGAAGTATTACATCGTAGCCCCGTTTTAAAGCTTAGGTCAAAGTTTTTCCTTTTTACTTTAAAAGCGATAAATTACTTTTACTTTTATAATGTTTTCCCAGGTGGTGGAGGATAAACTTTTGTCTAAGTTGATGCTTAGTGGTAGTGATAATTTGGACGTAGCTACGTCCAAATTATTGGCATGACTATGGGGCATTATAGTGGAACCCACTACAAAAGTTAAAACGCAATGAATGAAACACACTATACGCTATAGTATTTATATTTTATATCCTAATCTATACTAATGTTGCTGTGTAATGCCGCTAACTCAATAACGGTGAAGGAAAACATCGTGAGCAAACCGACATGTACCTAGAATGGTTCGAGGTCATATGTCATCCACCAGCCCGCACTTAGCCAGCGTGGTGGATTATGGCCTTAACTCTCTCCTTGCGAGAGAAGGCCCCGAGTCCCAGCAGTGGGAACATTTAGTGGCCTGCTTATGCTATACTAATGTTATAAAGCTGAAGAGATTATTTGTTTGAACGCTCTAATATTAGGAACTACTGGACCGATTTCAAAACTTTTTTTTCACTGTCGGATACATTCGTAATCCCTGAGTGTCATAGGCTATATACATATGTGACACGGGCGAAGCCGAGGCGGGCCACTGAACATGAAAATGAAAATTTATTTCACACAGAGAAACTACACTAGTTATATATATTTTTTTAGACTGTAGCGATTTGTACTCACATGTAAACATGACACATGAGAAGCCTGAGTTAGTCTTCTCGTGACCATAGCGGTTGGAACTCTGCCGAAACGTCGAGGTAACTTCTAGGTAAACACGCTCCATCGTAGACCGCATCGTCGCTTACCATCAAGCGAGATGGCGGTCAAGTGTAAACCTATTAAAGTTAAAAAAAAAGGTAATTAAATAATAATACTTAATACCAAAGTGTATTTGAAATACACACACACTAAGCAATCCTACAGTGATATCTCCCA
Organism: Ectropis grisescens; assembly: GCA_017562165.1. Classification (NCBI taxonomy): domain Eukaryota; kingdom Metazoa; phylum Arthropoda; class Insecta; order Lepidoptera; family Geometridae; genus Ectropis; species Ectropis grisescens. The sequence continues at coordinate 5,143,685 of CM029781.1, read as the reverse complement.
TTTGAATACAGCAAGGTTAAAACAACACATACTAGGTGATGTAGTGATAGAGACTCTTATTTCAGGATACAACTATAAAAAAGATATTGTACCTTTGAAACCATTCACGAATTGAACAGCCACGGCCGTTGTACGAAATATCTATCGGGAGATAAAGAAACAATTCCCCATTACGTCATGTTCAAAGTTTTCAATAAAAGATTACAAAGATATTTTTTTTCTGTTTATTATTATTATTTTATTATTTTTTTGAAATAAATAGTGACGAGACGATCAGGACATGTGCCTGATGGTAAGCAACATGCCTGACACATAACAGCACAGTGACACGCAGCTATTGGAACATGAAGAGTCCAAATCATTACCTAGCACTGCACTGCGCTCGTCACCCAGAGATCTAAGATCTTATATCTCTAAGCCCAGTAATTTCTCTGGAAACATTGCCCTTCAAACCGGAACACAGTAATGTTTGCACATTACTGCTTGGCGGTAGAATAACTGGCAAAGGTGTGATACTTCCCCAGGCGGACTCTGCCAAGAGTATAGTCTTATAAAATATTACATGTCAAATGTTTACTTAAGACAGTGAAAACAGACAGAAATGGAAGGAGGGTAGGGAGGCCTTTGCTCAACACTTGGACACAATGGGCTCTTAATAACAATAAATGTTTACTTAAAAAATATAAATAATAATTAGTTCCTTAACCAATACTCGTACAATTTCGATAACAAGTTTGTGAAAGGACCGAAGAAATAAAATATCGTCAGAAAAGTTTCTTTACATAAATAACAAAAGAAAAACTTTATTATGAGTTAGAAAAATTGTGGAATTGTGGATCGTTCATTTCCTCGTTATATTTATAAAACTCTCGAGACAAGGAATAAGTTTTTAATGAAGGAAAATAGGAAGTTAAGAAGTAGACATTTCAATTAAAAATGTGTAATAAATTATTCGAAAAACCAACCGCGAGTCAGTCCACGATAAACGGTTTCCACGCCGCGCCGCTAGAACAGAGGGTCTACCGCACAACTAAAACTGTGTTAGCTTTGTCATTGCTATCTCTTTTCTTAAGCTTGAAATGATAGAGACAGCAGTAACAAAGCCATAGCCGATTTTATTTAGGCGGTAGAGGGGCTGGTAGATCTGGAAATTAAACACCATCTTTAACTAGAAAACGATTCCCCAGAGCGGCAGGAGTAGTCGAATGCAAGATCAAATTTTTCTAACATACCTTGCAGTATGAATAAACGAAATATGGATATTGGATACTTTTTTGTTTTGTCTAGCTTATAATTGTTAACTTAAGTGGTCCAAGATCACATCCATCGGGAAACCTCCCTCAGGCAATGCATTCCACAACCTAAACATTTTCATTACGAGAGTTTTTTTTTTAATTTATGGCGCGCGTATTAATCCTTCTCGTTCGAGCGTTAGAAACGTCAACTGTACTCAACGTCAACTTCAACTGGAAACAATATTACATGTTCGTCCTATTGATAGAAAAAAAGCATTTTTTTTTTAACTTTTATAGGTTTACACTTGACCGCCATCTCGCTTGATGTTAAACGATGATGCGGTCTACGATGGGGCGTGTTTACCTAGAAGAAACCGATTCACTCTCGATTTGACACAAAGATTGTAACTATCGGGAAAACCCTCTCAGGCAACGTATTCCACAGCCTAGACGTTCTTATCACAAAAGTAGAGTCAAATCTCTTCGTTCGTGTCTTTCATCAACAACATCAACCATGAAACGATGTACACACACACAAGATACAGTTTGATAGAAAAACTATTAAAAAATTACATTACGTACATCGATATAATTAAAGAAACGAAGATGAGGTATGCCTATAATCTAAAGACAACATAACGTGGCAAAAATTTGTTTGAAAAAATTTAATTGTCAGCGAACATACACAATTGTCAGCGAACGTACACAACTCCTTGTTGCGACTGAGACTAAATCAGGAGACGTCATCTGATTTTGCATCGCCATAGTAGAAGCGCGTTTGCCGCTTCTGTCGTTTTTAAGAGTTCGATGATTACGTACAAAAAATTAAACCGACTTCAAAACCACAAATAGGCACTCAAAACCGAAAAATAAATTAATATCATTATTATAAGCGACTATTCATAATTTGAACTACACATCTATTTGAAGTCATATAGAATTATAGATGCGTCACAAGACGAACGCTTAGGCCAATCGTGGCTTTCTATCGCTTGTTCCGCGCTCTCGTTTGCACTCTCGGCTCAGGCGGAACGGGACACATATTCGAACGTGCAGCCGGCGTTATCACGTCAAAATAGGCTTGTGCTTGACTAATATGAAGCGGGCTTATCAAGAAGATACAGATTTAAAAAAAAATAAGAAGTGACGAGACGAGCAGTACATGTGCCTGATGGTAAGCAACATGCCTGCCACATAACAGCACAATGACACGCAACTACTGGAACATAAAGTGTCCAAATCATTACCTAGCACTGCACTGCGCTCATCACCCAGAGATCTAAGATGTTATATCTCTAAGCCCTGTAATTTCTATGCAAACAGTGCCCTTCAAACTGTAACACAGTAATGTTTTCACATTACTGCTTGGCGAACTGGCAAAGGTGTGGTACTTCCCCAGGCGGACTCTGCTAGGAGTCCGTCCACTACAACACATTTTACAGATTTACTCTCGATTAAACGACTTCACATTTATTTCACTATGGTAAAAACTAGATAGATGCAGAGACACAAATTCCGTCTCTATCGTGATAAATAGCTGACAAACAATATACATTGCTGAACCAAAACTCTACCTTAATACTTAATACCCGTCAAAAGTTCTCAATCGAGTAAAGTTGAGGATAGTCCCAAAAGTGTTACAAAAGTTGGCCTGTCTTGAGGGTTTTGAAAGATTTATCGTTTCTGGCCAACAGTTGGTCGAGTTTGACAGACACTGGATATTCGATAATCTTTTTTGGCAAATTGAGGGTGAATTGAGCTGTATCGAACTAAGGACTTCTACAACAATGTAAAGAAAAACTGTCAGAAGGACGACGCCTTTGAACTAGCGATAAATGCGAGCAATGCAGAGGTATGTGACAAATAAGTAAATGCTTAATTTTTTATTTTGTATTTAATTACTTATACATTATTGCCTAATAATTAACAATATTTTACAACAGACATACAATCAAACATTTGTGTCAAACGTCATCCCTGAACCATGCTCCCAAACTGCTAACATTTTTGTGTTCCCAGTTAGGGAGCGCGCTTCCCGCGTCTCGCCCCATCCAGACGCCTTCGTCGAACGACTGTATGATTTACGAGACTGTGCTCCTACGGACGACAAGGAGTGGGTCTACCGCTTAAAAATAGTTTATGATAGACATCGTTATCATATCTGCTGAAACTGAATTTGTAAATGAAGAGACGATGTGAGATAGCAAGTTGTAACAAAATCTACGTAGTCTGGCTATGATACCGATCTAGGATACGAACAGCAGGTCTACTACGAAGTCCGATAAACGATATATCGGCCGAAGTTATGGACGTTTTATACCACGAAACACAATCAGATCAACCAACCGATTGTGTTTCGTGGTATAAACGTCCATAACTTCGGCCGATATATCGTTTATCGGACTTCGTAGTAGACCTGCGGTACCAGTATATGACTGCGAGTATGTATGTACTAATATTTAGAAGTAAGATAGATTTAAACAATCCAGTCGTGTCACCGACTGTTGTGTTTTATGTCTATGTTTAGATGTTTGTTGCTCAATCACGTCGGAGCGCTTGTACGGATAGGTTTAAAATGTAGAATACAGGTCAGTCTAAAATAGCATTTAGGCTACTATGTCCTGTTCCGGCTATATGGGAAGAAAAACGACGCGGGGAAGAGCGAGGGGCGCTTCTGGTACGTAATATAATGGTTCGGTAGGATTATCTGAGACTCCAATAATGCCACAGGCGCCTACATAGCCCAATTCTGTTCCGAATTATGTCATACACCGCAGGACATGTGTTCACCGCCCACGTATCGTTCCGAACACCTACGTATGTTATTTCAGCTTGTGATATAAATAGATAAATCCGTTAGAGTAGAACTTAACTCATTTCTGCTGCTTTAGAAACTAGCTCAAGGCTAAGCAAATGCAACTAAGATTTTTTTTAAATTTTGAGTTACGAGATGAGCAAGACATGTAAGCAACATGTCTGCCACATTACAGCACAGTGACACGAAGCTATTGGAACAGGAAGAGTCCTAATAAATTCCTAGCACTGCACTGCGCTCGTCACTCAGATATCTTAGATGTTGTATCTCTCAGCGCTGAAAATTCTCTGGAAACATTGCCCTTCAAACCGGAACACAGTAAAGTTTGTCCATTACTGTTTGGCGCTAGAATAACAGGCAAAGGTGTGGTACTTCCCCAGACGGACTCTGCCAAGAGTCCTACCACTACAAAAATGCTGGGACTGGAGGGTCTTCTCTCACAAGGAGAGATTGAAAGCCATAATCTGGTTAGCGGATAATTCATGATCATGGTGGATTATGGCCTCGACTTTCTGTTTGTGCGAGAAGGTCCCAAGTCCTAGCAGTGGGAAAATTAAGCGGGCTACTTATGCTTATTATGCCGAGTTTTTTATATCGTACTAGATGTCCGCCCCGGCTTCGCCCGTGGTACATTTTACAGCACTCAACGAAATCCCGTACATATCCAACAACAGTGAAAGAAGTTTTGATATCGGTTCAGTCATTCCTGAGAATATCGCTTTCAAACAAAAAATCTCTTCAGCTACCTGCAACGCCACCTGTCGGAAATTGGTCGTACCAACTCAGATTTAGTAACAAATGTGATTAGCAAAGGTTTATATTCAATGACGCAATCTTAGACACATGCTGTCATGTCAAAGCACTGTACGAAAACTCTCAAAATGTTTTTTCCCGTTTTTGTTACTTTCTTGATTCACGCTCCGCTTCTATTGATAGTAGCGTTATGTTCTATAGCCTATAGCCTTCCTCGATAAGTGGACTATCCAATAGAAAAAGAATCTTTCAATTCGGACCAGTACTTCTCGACATCCTAGCGTTCAAACAAACAAATAAACTCTTTAGCTTTATAATATTAGTATAGATATAGTACTTACCGAATCTACGTTACGAACGTCTTTAGAATTTTCAACTTTGAGAAAACAACTCGTTTTTGCGGTCTTATCCGAATACTTTCGCTCCGAAAGAAAGCAAACTCTAATTAAATGTGAAATCTTCACTTTCCCATATATATATATATATATATACCTATTTTCTTATTGACTGACTTCGTAGCTTAGTGGGTAGTAACTCTGCCTGCGAAGCCGAGGGTCGTGGATTCGATTCCCACCCAGTGCAAATATTTGTACTGTGTCTGGCTGTTTCTATGTATAATAAGTATGTATTTACAACTATATAAGTATTATATCAGCTATCTGGTCGCCATCTTACAAGCTTTGCTTAGTTTAGGTTCAGACGGTGTTGTGTGTGAATAATAATTGTTCACCTTTTTTTTTTTCTTAAAAGTTAAATTATTTTTGAAGTTATTCTTTTTTTAACGCGTTAGGGTTTTTTTATAGTATAAAGTAACATGACGAGCTCGACATGTGCTTGATGGTAATTGATGGCCCATTAATTTCTCTAGAAACCGGAATTTGCCCTTCAAACAGGACAACATTACTGCTTGGCGGCCAAATAACTAGGAAAGTATGATGAAACTGGGAAAGTATGATGAAACTGGGAAAGTATGATGAAACTGGGAAAGTATGATGAAACTGGGAAAGTATGATGAAACTGGGAAAGTATGATGAAATTGGAAAAGTATGATGATGGGAAAGTATGATGAAACTGACTGGGAAAGTATGATGAAACTGGGAAAGTATGATGAAACTGGGAAAGTATGATGAAACTGGGAAAGTATGATGAAATTGGAAAAGTATGATGAAACTGGGAGAAAAATGAAAGTAAATTTTTACGATGCGCTCGCACACCGTAATGAAAAACCGACCTGAAGTTACCTACTTAACAATAATTTAGTAAATTGTAATTCGCTTTAGGTTAGTTACAGTTTATTACTGTGTTCCGGTTTGATGGGCAATGTGTCCAGAAAAATTACAGGGCTTAGAGATGTAACATCTTAGATCTCTGGGTGACTAGCGCAGTGCAGTGCTAGGTAATGATTTGGACTCTTCATGTTCCAATAGCTGCGTGTCACTGTGCTCTTATGTGGCAAGCATGTTGCTTACCATCAGGCACATGTCCTTCTCGTCTCGTCACTCTATATTTAAAAGAAAATAAACTTCTTGCGTTGAAGATGTCTATTCTATGGTTAAAATTTGACATCTTAGCACGAGGAAAAAAGAGAAGAAGTATGATCTTCTGTACTTAAATAACATACACACACCCTTTTTTTAATAACTTGCTGTGGTGCTTCCCCACGGATGGAGGTGAGACGGTTCTCAAATAGCTCCCCAGTATACTGTGTGCTAAACCAGACTGTAATCTGTGTTTCAAATCTCAACCCTATCCGTTCAGACATTCCGACTTGATTTGAGCTACAAACATCCAATGATTTAAACATCAAAACAAACGTTCGGATTTATAATATTAGTATTATACAAACCATAGCAGGAAATACACAAAACATTGTGATGTCGTACAAACACAGTGAGCTGGCATTCGTTGCTTTAGCAGCCAGCAGTTTCGGATTTAATACGGAGTTACGAATTTAAACTCCATTTCCAGTTATATATCCTCATATAAGTTGGCGACGCGTACTGAACACGGAATATGTACTGCAAATAACAGTGGCCTAACTTCAAATTTTAAAGTAGGTACAGTGGAAAGGTAGAAGAATTGGCAGTCATAGAAACTGCCGATAGAAGTGAAAACTTATAACTCAGAATTTGATAGCTTACTTTGGAAACTACGCGGGTGAAACCGAAGGGCGTGGCCATGAGCAGGACCATCTAGAAATGCATTAGCACAAACACGCTAACGAAACACACGCGCTATAGATGGCCCAAAGGGAAAGGATGGCGTATTTCTTGATAACCAATGGCCGTGATCCCGAGTTTACCCGAAGATTTCTTATCATTCCCGAGAGTGACGCTAGAATTCAATTCACAGCCAAAATCTGTCCGTAGCGCGCGAAAAGAAGTTTTCGCTTCAAAAATTTATTTTTGAAGTGAAAGCTTCCTCTTCAAAAAGTTATTTTTGAGTGAAAGCTTCCTACCACGCTGAGCACTTTTAGTAGGGGAAAATCTATGGATTCGTGTCATCGACATGCAAACGTCGGAGGCAGTGCTTATAATTTGTAATTGTTATTCATGGCATAAAGGGACAAAACAAGTGAAGATGGTAAGGCAACAAATGTGACTGCTGTAAAACGTTTTGGTTTATTAAGTACATTTATATCGTATCGTAATCAAAACTAAGGCAAACATGAAGCTGCACGAGAGCGTGCCCCATGCGGTAGTTGCAATCTCATGGCACACGGGGACCTTCACATACTACGCTGACGACACCGACGACGCCATCGGTCGGTTTGTACGGCGAGCGTTGGCTGCAACACCGAAGACCATCCGAGAGTTCAATTTGCAGATGGCCAAAGACAGAAATGCAGTCGTGGTGGAGGCGGTGAGCCGAGAGGAGGCGGCTTAGAAAATAAAATAGGCCTAGAATTAGAATGAAAATGTCCCTACTCCCCCCTATTTCCTTTTCTTCTCTAATCCAAGGTTCATGTAAAAAGAAAACAAATGACAAAGGTCACGGACCCCGGAGTCTGTGGAGTATCTAAATCTAATATATAAAATTCTCGTGTCACAGTTTTCGTTGCCATACTCCTCCGAAACAGCTTGACCGATTTTGATGAAATTTTTGTGTTTATCCGGTATCTATGAGAATCGGCCAACATCTATTTTTTATCCCCCTAAATGTTAGGGGTAGTCCACCCCTAAATTTATTATTTTATTTTTAAGACAAAAAAATTAATTTCTATTTTTTTAAGATACAACATACAAAAATACATACAATCCTTAATTTTCACCCTTCTACGATCAACCCTTATTTTATTAGGAAATATTTTTATTTTTATTTATATGGCAAAACAACGTTTGCCGGGTCAGCTAGTTTAAATATAAAAAAAGTACATTTATAATCCGGTGACAAAATGTTCCGTAATGACCAAAGTGGGAAAATGGGTATATATTTTTGTGAAAACGTCTATTTGAATATAGCTATTTAAATATGCATAATGCAAATAACTGCCTAGCAAAGCACATCGCTGGTCACCCGGAGATATTATTTATCAATTTATTTCTTTAACTTGTAATTTATCTTGAAACTGCGTTGAAATTTAAACACAGTAATGTACATTACTGCTTGGTGATAGAATCCTTCCGGACCCAAGGCACAACTACTATACTGAACTGATTGTGCCATGGATACTTTTAGTATAGTATCGCATAGTAGTTGTGCCTTGGGTCCGGAAAGGTCTGGGTTGAGTCGCAGGGAACTTAGTTGTGTAGAAGGGAATCAAAAGTACCCACGGCACAATCAGTTGAGCATAGTAGTTGTGTCTTGGGTCCTGAATGGATAGAATAACTGTCAAATGCGTCGTAGTTCCTCCAGACGGAGACAAAGCGGACAGACAAAAACACAAAGGAACACACTTCTTAAAATGCAATACCAATGAATCTAAACAGTGAATGTCTATCGAGTCGAGTCGAAACGACAAGGAACAAGAATTGAAAAAACAAACAGTCAAATTCTCTACAATTCCGACGAAGCTTGTACTTCTGCCGCTACAGAACATCTACAGAGATCTCGGAATTTCCACTCGGAATCAAATACGAGTAGCTCTCAAATTCTCGACCATTTCTGTCCATGACGGGGCACTTCCTCGAATATTATCTGTTATTTCAATGTTCGTATTTACGATTGAAGGGGAAAGCAATATTGCATCGAAAATAATTCCCGTCTACAAAAGCAGAGATGCGAATTCAAATCAGGGTCTGATAAACAAACTTTGACGAAGAATGCGGGCAGTTTTAATTTATAAAGTGGCTGATAAATAAATATTGGTCGACATTTTTCACACAACACGATCTTGCCAAAAGCTTAGTATACCTATGGATTTTGTTAATATTATACCAACTTATTCCACATAGAAACACCCAGATACAGAACAAGTTTTGTTTTATCAGACAAATAGTTGCAATAGGTGGGAATCGAACCTACGAATTACGGCTTCACAGGCAGACTTACTAGGTTAGGTGGACGATTGAGTAGAGTTAGTACGTACTAAGAACACATGCTTACCCGCTAACTTGCTTATGACGGCCAATTTTGAGATATGGGGTCCAGAAGATACATTACTTACTTCACGTATTTTCTGATAACTGATTTTCGCGTATGTAATCAATATCTTTAAAAATAAGGCCCTAATACTCCCAGACACTTTCCGTCGGCCGTTTTGCTTAACAGACGGTTTAAAACTCTATTATTGGGAGCTCTGGGATCTTGGACTATTAGTCCTGTATGTAAAAACAGTCAGATTATCATCTAATGCACCACACCTTCAAAAGCAGCGTTAAATAGTTTTATTTGCTGAAATTGTAGCTTTTTGTTGTAGCTGTTTGTCGACAAATTCCTATGGCAAGTACAGTATTTTTATGTATTTATTATATTTATAATTACATTTATTAGTGTATTATTATTATATTGTACTATCTAAGTACTAGTACTTCATGTTAGGTACATGTTTTGATAATATAATTCTTCTTTCGATTTTTCTTCATCTTATTTGCGCACCACGTTTTTTTTTTCATTGTCCACACATTATTTTCCATCCTAAGGTTGCCTGGAAGAGATCGCTTTTAGCGATAAGGCCGCCAACTTGTCGCACTAGTTTTTAAGGTTTATTGTAAATGGTGTATCCCATTCTTTTGGTGTGTCAATAAAGTGTATATCTATCTATCTAATGACGTCAGATTACAAACTATAACCTAACCTACCATGAGATTATAATCTGACGCGTTAGATTATAATCTGACGGTGTTGTCTATTCTACGGTGACATATCCATAAATACTGAAGTGACTGTTTATTCCGAATCATAATTTTTTTCACTAAATGCATATGAAAGTATTTGTAGTGTATTCATAAAAAAAACTGTGTCTGATTTGCCACAAACAAACACAGACGTCTAATCACGTCTATCTCACGTGTACTAGAAGACTGTACTAGTCGTAACAGTGTAAATAAAAAAAGTTACATAATAATATACTTACTATGTTTACAGTTGGCACAAACGCTTTACACCGAAAGCACGGGTAGCATCTTTCTTGCCTTGTCGCTCTTGTGGAAGTGTCATACTTTTGTCGCGCATCACTGTTGCCATAGAAAGTATGCACGTCATCTGCTTACGATTGACACAAAGGAACCGTGCGGAAAATTCTATACGTAGTATATGTAAACTCTATGCATATGCCTTGTTTTGGGTTGGGTTTGCCTTGTTACGTAACATCATAATGTTTATTAGCATATTTTATCACTTACAGTATACCGCGGCTTTACCCTCGTATTTTCTGTACCTACAATTTTCAAGTGAAAAAAGTTGCCTTATAATCTGTGTTCCAAATTTCATCCCATTCCCCGATTTCGACGTGTTTGAGCAACAACAACCCAAACTTCACATTCATAATATTAGTGGGATTATTAGCAAAATATCTCTTTATATTTTGGGGGAAATAATGGATCCTGATGACTATCCTTTTGCCCAGCGCCTAAAGAAAACCTAACAAGGCTATAGACTTTCAATCAGGTGAAAATGAGGACATACGGCGTCTTTCCGAGGGTCGAAGGGTCCTGTAAGTTACCGGGGAACTCACAGGTCGCCCTGAAGGCGCACTACGGTCTAATGATACTATAGACGCGTTAAACTTGGATCCGTTCACATTGTTTTAACCCTCGACCAAAAAAGGGGTGTTATAAGTTTGACGTCGATGTTTGTCTGTCTGTGTGTCTGTCTATGGCACCGTAGAGTTCAAACGGATGGGCCGATTTTGATGAGGTTTTTTATTTGAAGGTTAATATCCGTGCGGATGTTCTTAGCTATGTTTGGTCAATTTCGATTCAAAATGGCCGCCTCCACAAAATGGCGGACAAAATATTTCTTCACTACCTACCTCAATATGGGTATCAAATGAAAGGGCTTGACTAGTAGAACACTATACACTATAACAAACTTCAAATCCAAGATGGCCGCTACCACAAAATGGCGAATTATATATTTTTTTCATTACTACCACACTATGGGTATCAAACGAAAGGGCTTGACTAATAGAATACTTTACACTAATTTCAAATCCAAGATGGCCGCTCCCACAAAATGGCTAAATACATTTCTTTTTTCAAAAACTCTCTGAAATATGGGTATCAAATGAAAGGGCTTGACTAGTAGAATGTTGTACAGATAACAAATCCGAGGTAGTCGGGAGTTAATCAAAATTTTTAATTTTGTTCTTGTTGAAGTTATATTTATTTCTTTTAGCACGTTAAAGGAAAATTATGTAAGGACATTTTATTGACGCGCGCACAGCTTCACAAAAATCAATCAGAGGGTAGCTGCTAGTCTACATTTAAGTAACAGTGCAACTACCTTCAGACTAACAAATAGATAGATAAACTCTTTATTGTACTTAAATAATAAAACAAAATACAGAAACACCTTAAAACAAAGTAACAATGGGCGACCTTATCGCTAAGAGCGATTTCTTCCAGGCAACCGTAGGATGGTGTAGAAGATATATATATATATATATATATATATATATACTTCTTGCGTTGAAGATTAGCTAATAGGAATGTAAAAAAATCGGATTTGCTTTTATTTTAAAGATTGACGCTTGTTTACCATAAAAGAAAAATATTTGATGAGCAAACATTACTGTGTTGCGGTTTGAAGTGCAATGTTTCCAGTGAAATTACAGGGCACGGATATAAAACATCTTATACTCTGGGTAACGAGCGCAGTGCAGTGCTAGGTAATGATTTGGACTCTTCGTGTTCCAATAGCTGCGTGTCACTGTGCTGTTACGTGGCAGGCACGTTGCTTACTATCAGACACATGTCCTACTCGTCTCGTCACTCCATACTATAAAAAAATACAAATATTTATCAATTTTGCAAACCCTTGTGCGAGTATCGTAGTGGTGTGAACGAGCGATATGGTCTCTATCTATCCTAATTTGTTTGGTCCCCGTAACGCTACTAGGGTCACGGCCGTAAATTCGAGGAGCGAATCGCGAAGTTCCGAGAATTTGTGAGATTCAAATATAGGTCCTTTGGGAAACTGAGACATGGAGAAGTAATTTGTTTACTACAATTTGTGACCCCTGAATTCAAAATGTTGCCAGTGTTTCTAGTGATGTCTTATGGAACTGAGACGTGGTCCTTCACTGTGGGCCTCATAACGAAGCTCAAAGTCACACAGCGAGCTATGGAGAGAGCTATGCTCAGAGTCTCTTTGCGCGACAGAATCCGTAATGAGGATATTCGCGATTTTATATATAAAAGAACGAAAGTGGCCGACATAGCTCAAAAAGTAAGCAAGCTGAAGTGGCAATGGGCAGGCCACATCGCTCGCAGAACTGACAACCGATGGGGAAGAAAGGTTCTCAGTGGCGACCACGAACCGGAGGATGCAGTGTTGGACGGCCTCCCACTAGATGGACAGATGACCTCACAAAGGTCGCTGGAAACCGTTGGTTGCAGGTTGCGCAGGACCGTTCGTTGTGGAAATCTAGTGGGAGGCCTATGTTCAGCAGTGGACGTCTTGCGGCTGATGATGATGATGAATTCAAAATTGATACAGGGACTTCTATGAATACTTTTTTTTATTTAACAAAGTCTAGCCACCATACATGAAGCTTCGCGTTTTTGTCAGAATTCACTATTTTAATACATAATATGCTTCACCAGTTGAACTATCTATGTTTGCAGAGAAAATATAGCGCATTGAGATAAATCAGATATAAGATCGCTGTGTGACGAGCGCAGTGTAGTGCTAGGTAATTATTTGCTGGTCTTCGTAGTCCAATAGCTGTATGGCACTGAATTGTTATGGATAGACGTATCGCTTACCATAAGTCAGATCTCCCTACCTGTACTATAAAAAGGGTTTTTACTCTAATATTTCTAATAATTAAGCTTATGATCTCGACCTTGTCAAATTGGACGACTATACTGACACATTCAATAATGCGTTCGTTACATATATTCATTTGGATATCATTATTTAAGGTATTTATTGTACATTTCACAAAAACACACAGCAACGAAGGCAATCTCTTCTAGGTAACATTAGAAATCTTCGTATTTCTCCAACGGTTTCTCAATCGTAGTTCTGAGGGTTGAGGAGTCAGATACATTTATATTATTTAAATAATGAATAAATATTGGTGGACATTTCACACACAACGCCATCTGACCCCAAACTAAGCAAAGCTTGTAATATGGAAGCCAGATAGCTGATATACTACTTATATAATACTTATTTGTTAGATATTTATACAACACCTTTTTATAACATAGTGACAAAACAATTAAGACATGCACCTGATGGAAGTCAACACGCTTGCGCATAACAGCACAGTGCCACACTTTTTTAAACTTGAAGAGTCCAAATAGTTGCCTATCAAAACACTGGGCTCGTCACCCGTCACTTGTTTTTGTTATCCTTAACTTAACAAATACAAGAAGTAGATGTGAAATAATGACAATAAGAAAAAAAAATCTACCCAAAATTGTTTACTTAAGTCGACCTCAGGTGTAATGCAGGGAGGCGTACTCGGTCCCGTTGTGTTTAATGTGGTCGAGCTTAGACCTCCAGGCATTGTTTGGACCGCAATCCGTTGGCGGTCGTAAATTCTCCGTTTCCACCCCTAATAAATAAGGGCGTTAAGTCGTAGATTCAGCAGCAGTTACTATGGATTTTATGTTCTGTAACAGGGGTGTAAGCGCTTGTGTTAGGGAATTAATATATCAACTTGAAATGTAAGAAATTGCAGACTTATTTATTCGTGAGCGAACATTTCACATGAAATGAACTAATCATTTGTTGTTCTGTGAGGTTCATAGAATGAAAATAATAATTAATGAAAGTGTTCCGGCTGAAATTGTTTACATTTAAGACTCCATGTTTGTGTCAACAAAATTAGATTGAGCCTTCTCGTGGAGACAAGTTGTTCGATGATAGTTATAAACAGGAAGCACCGGATCGAAGACTTCGACAGAGCTACAAATAACAAGATTTATTCTGGTAATCTGGAATATGTTGTGAACAAAATATAATTAAGACAAATTAAATTATTTTTGTGGAAACTGTATTTCACAATACTCGTAGGATTATCGGAAAAACATCAGCAAACAACCCATTTTTGTTTCCAGTGCTGAGACTAGAGGCTTTCTTCACATGGAGAGAGTCAAAACCAATCATATAATCTGCCAGGCCGGCAAAATGCTCTCATTTTAAAAGATAGCCCATGTCCTCAAAAAATGCCATTCTTGGAACAGGACGGTTTCCTTACAATGCCGTCCTTTACCGCTAAAGTCCGAGGTGATGATAAATTAGTACTTAGGCTCTTAGAAAAATACAGATTGTCGTAACTATCTACGAGTAAAACCAAAAACCAATCATCCAGACATTTTCCCAATCCAAAATCCAACCAGAGATCATCCATTTGTAAAGGAGATACACAGAACTAAACAATAGCTAAACAGGTCATCACAGTTCGCTTAACCTTCCTCTACAGCTAAAGTACCATTACTGAAGACTCTCCTTAGAGCAGAAATGTCGGAGTCGAGGCTTTTCCCGAAGCAAATTGCTTCCCATCTCATAAACTGCAACTCCCCTATTGTGCGCTCTATTAAAACATAATATTGCTTTATCTGTGGTTAGCCATTATACTGTAAGAAAGTGGGATAATATTTCTACATTACCAGGCTGAGAGTTTGTATTTTTTGTTCAATCTTTATAGCAACATTTATTTTTGCATATGATATCCGATTTTTTTAAAGAGCCCTTAAACTAAACTGCAATTAAAACTACAATACACTACATATCTAACTATTAATACTGAGCACGTATGAATTATCCAAAGACCGATGAAAGTCCAAAGATATTTAAGCCCATTCACCAGTCGAAAGGGTGCCCAGCATACTATCAGTAATACCACGGTGAATAGCAAAGCCTATAGTGGCTTAGTGGGTAATAACTCGCCTGCGAAGCCGAGGGTCGTGGGTTCGATTCCAACCCAGTGCAAATATTTGTGTGATGAATTCAAATATTTGCACTATGTCTGGGTATTGCTATGTATAATAAGTATGTATTTACAACTATATAAGTATTATATCAGCTATTTGGCCGCCATATTACAAGCTTTACTTAGTTTGGGGTCAGATGGTGTTGTGTGTGAATTGTCCACCAATATTTATTTATTATTTAAAGAATATAAATGTATCTGACTGCTCAACCCTCAGAACTACGATTGACAAACCGTTGGAGAAATACGAAGATTTCTAATGTTGCCTAGAAGAGATCGTTTCGTTGTTGATCGATCGATCGATCTTTCGTTGCTGTGTATTTTTGTGAAATGTACAATAAATACCTTAAATAATGATATACAAATGAATATATGTAACGAACGCATTATTCAATATGTCAGTATGGTCGTCCAATTTCACAAGGTCGAGATCATAAGCTTAATTATTAGAAATATTATATTAAAGTTATTATATTATACATGCCACCAAATAAATATTTAGGTCACGAGTCGCGTCAACAAAGTGCTCGAAAAGCATTTTGAAAGCTCCCAGCCTCCACGGGCCCAGTGTTCAACACCAAACAGTTCAGACTTCCGAGATTTGAATATTTTAGCCGTTTGACACGTTTAATTAGCCGCTATATCAGCCCCTACTATGTCTCTGGTAGATGCAATGGCGCCAAATTATAATTGCATCCTATCTTACAATATTTTCAGGAGCCGACCCCACTTCCATGGCACATACGTCACACCGTCTGGTCTTTTGTCATCGTCTTACGGACGACTACGGCACTGCTACTACTATGTACTTATTAATTATATTGTGTATATATTGCGTAATTTTTTACCCACTGCTACCAAAATTGCGCTTGCACAATCACTTCTTCTCCCCATCCTCGACTATGCAGACGTCTGCTTTCTTGACCTCAAAGAAGATCAGCTGGATAAACTTGAGCGTCTCCAAAATTATTGTATAAGATTCATATTTGGCTTACGCAAGTATGATGTATGTGTCTCAATTTCGTATACAGCTCAAGTTGCTCCCCATTCGCTTTCGTCGGAATGCTCATATTTTGTCCCTTCTCTATAGCGTATTATTTAACCCCTCTTTCCCGCAGTATTTGAAAAAACTTTTTACCTATTGGAGCAATGCACATGGTTTACCTCTTAGGTCAAAATATAACTTGTTCCTTCAAACACCGCCGGCACGCAGCGAAACTTTTTATGGGAAGTCATTTGCTTTCCAAGCTGTTCAGTTGTGGAACGCCTTGCCCGTCAACGTTAGGCAAGCTCCTTCTCTTGCTGGTTTTAAGAACCAGGTCAAAGAATTCTATTTGTTACAGTCATCATGTAGTTGAAGTCATTATTCTCCTTAAAGTCGTAATAAAATTGTAATCTATTTATCTTCAAATATTTGCATTCGTTGAACATATTATTATTAGTTTATTTAGTCTATTATTATAAAATTATTTGTGTATTAGGACGTATAATTGGTATATTATGTATGTATTATGTATATTGTTGTATTTAAAATTAATTGTTAGTTAATTAATTAATATCAGATTATCATTCGGAAGTATTTATATACTCCTAATTGTACTCCCCATCTTCCATTATTAAGTTCTTTTTTACCATCATACGGTTGCCTGAAAGAAATCGCTCTTAGCGATAAGGTCGCCAATTGCTACTTTATTCTATGGTTTGTTTTTTCTTTATTATTTTTCGTTGTAATTTAAGTGCAATAAAGAGTTTATCTATCTATCTATTTGTCGGGACAAATCCTTGGCGTCGGCGACAAAGGTATTTGAATTTTTGGCGTACTCATCTCCCATTCTCCCTGGAAACGAGATACATCAGATTTGTTACACTGTATAGAAATAGGAGATTCGACGTAAATATTGTGCAGTGAATCGGCTCTCAGTTCAGTTTACAGTTCGAGTACGGCTGGGACATGGGCGGTGGAAAAAGCCCGACGTATAAAACACGTAGAATATGTCGGTTTCTCCAAGATGTTGTCTTTCAACTCTAAAGCTATTGATGATGACAAACTCGTCCATCTGCACTTGGAAAAGCTACACAGCGGTGCAGGTGGGATTCAACCTGACCCCATGATTGTGAAATCTGAAATCCTAGCCGTAACGTTACCACAGCAGCAAGTTTCCATAACATAAGCAGCATTGAGGTTTTCTATCTCAATAAGAGAGTTAGGCTATCATCCACCACGCTGCGCTAGCCCAGTCCGGTTTCATAGATGAGACATGACCTCGAAAGATTCTAGGAACATGTCAGTTTTCTCACGATGTTTTCCTTCACCGTATTTTAAATTAGCCCCATTACGCACATGCCTTCGAAAATATAGTGGTGCGCGTGACATTCGAATCAGGATCTCCGGATCAGTAGTCGTCGTTCTCCAGACTAGACCAGCCGCGACGTCAAGTTTCATTAAAATTTGTTATTTGGTTTTAAAACTATTTTCCATAGAGCAGTAGAAGTTGATTCTGCAAACGCCGACTCTAGTTTGTAAGACAAATTGTTGGAAAATAAACTCCAGTTAGTTTTGTTATAGTAGTACCTCGTTTTCTGTATTTAATCAACTTTATTATCGTCGTTGTTAGCGCGTTTAAACGGGTGGCTTGTTTGCTTTGCTTTGTTCTTTAGAGGACAATTAAAATACCAGACTAGCAGTAATTAAGTCTATATTAATATTAAGTGTACATAATATTATTCTGAGTTTGTGACTTTTGATAAACTAGCGAGCTTATTTTAGAATGTTCAACAAAATAAAATTTAAAATTCTATTCCCTTGAGGATGATACGTAAGCATTAAATGTTTCCAGTATTTGAACTAAGGGCCTCTTCTCGCAAGGGAGAGTCAAGCCCATATTCCATCAATCTTACCCAGTGCGGGTTAAAAAGGTTCTTAGAAAATTCATGTTTCCTCAAGCCATTTAAAGTAGAAGAAGTTAAACATTGCGTTAAACAAAATACTCAGAGATACAGAGAGACAGATATACGACCTCACGATGCCAATGGCAGATTCTTAGCCTTGGCTAAGCTGTAGATATACGAGAGTGTCAGGCAGTCGTAACTTTGTCTTGGCACACTGGGACCTGAGTCTATTACAACCGACGACTGAAGACAATGCGATATGTCGTTTTGTGTTTCGAACGTAGTTTACGCCGCCGAGTGCCATCAGGGATTTAAACTTCAAGATCGCCATTCTGCCGTCCATAAACTATAAGGCTAAACTATTATCTTATACCTTTAAATGAGCAATTCTTGTAGGTATATATAGGCATATATCTGAATATCGGAAACGGGTCGAACGATTTTCATGAAATTATGTATACAGGGGGTTTCGGGGACGATAAATCGATCTAGCTAGCATGGTTTTATTTTTTTAAAACATCATTTTATGCGCGTTTTTAGACAATGAAAAACTCGTACAATTAGAATACGCTAACTTATTTTGCCACTGTTCTTGAAGTCTAAATGGCTCAGACGGAATATGCCCAATATCGCCCTCGGAGTCAACAGGCCCCGGTTCGAATCCTGATGGTTACACTCGGGTCTTTTCTTTTTTTTTCTGGGAAAATCTTTTACTTAGAGCCCTTTATAAACGCATTTAAACCGAGGAAAGCTCGGTCAACCAGGTACTACGTCTTTAAGTGACATTTCACCTACATAAATACACTTTTAACTGCTGTGGTGTACACACATACATATAAAAATATATTAGGTACTTAAATATAAATAAAACATAATATTTTACATTTCCCGTTAAAATAAATTTTGATTTAAAACGCTAATCGCTTATGCGCGAGCCGCTGCGCTTGCGCCGGGCCGAACCTCATTAACCGATATAGGTGGGTTACCGCGGTCCCGGCGAATGCAGGCAGTTGCGAATTACCTGCAGCGCGCGTATTATACTCCCGTTTCGTTTATAACTAAATTAATTGTTTTTCTGGACTGTTTCGTATCAAAATTATTGTGACTGTTTTTGTGTTCATCTTAATAACATTGTGAGCGTCAATAAACATTGGATTGACTGTTTGTGAAGTGTTTTCTTACAACTAGTACCGACGTAAGTGCCATCACCTAAACCCACACTGCCATCACACTAAGAAAAAAAATCTCTATCGATACATCTAAGCAGTATCTTCCTAGAAGCTGTATGTAGTTTTTGGTTTAGAAATTTACATCATTTTTACATATTCTTGGTTTTTCGCTTATAACTCGAAAGTTGATTTTGGTAGTTTAGCTACATTTTAGCTTGTGGACGGCAGCATTAAAGACCGCAACGCGACTTTGATAGAGGCCGGGGAAAACCTTTTTGAAAAATAAACGTAAATAAATTAGGTATACGGACAGGTGTATTATTTAAGTCTTTCTGCATGCCAAATGCAATAAACAATTTAAATCATCATTGTGTGGAGATTAATTACAGTATTGTATAATTATACATATTTTATAGCTACATCAAGCAATATTTCACCGATCCAAAAAGTCCCGCTACACTACGCCACTATATTAACATGTTGGTGACGCGATACCATCATAAGATATTCCCCTACCAAAAAGTGCTCGACGTGGCCAAAAGGTTTTCTTCAAAAAAGTCGCACATTGAGACACTATATAAATGGTTTTCAGCAACAAACATCACGCCTACTCTTCAGAGCCACGCATCTATTTACCACAGACTAAGTAGAGAGATCTATTTACCAGTAACCAACGCTGATATCTCAATTAAAATCTGACAGTGGCAATAACTTAACCTAAATATTAAAGCTTAATATGTTGGACTGAAGACTCTCCCAGCGTCCAAATGCAAGAAGGTACAAGCCATAGTACAAGCTATGCTTAGTTTGGGGTCAGATGGTGTTATGTGTGAATTGTCCACCAATATTTATTTATTTACTATTTATTTATAAAACGAGAAAAAATGTATACACTGAACTAACAAATTTAAAAAGGCCACGACATTTTGTGGCGACTTCCATCTTGGATTTGAAAATTGTCGTATTGTGTAGTATTCTACTAACCAAGCCCTTACATTTGAAGCACGCATATTAGGCACGGTGTGAAAAAAATGTTAGGTAATAAGCCATTTTGTGGCGCCGGCCATCTTTGACCGATTTTCACCGAACGTAGCCAAAACTACTCTACCTTTAAACAAAAAAATAATCACAAATCGGTTTATCTGTTCCGCAGCTACCATGCGACAAACTTGTCACAAATACGTCATACTTAAAACACCCCGTCGTTTTTGCGTCAAAAGTTAAAAAGGACACGTATCAAAACTAATACCAAACCAGTCGCTATCTCTTCTGATTGAAATTGGATCGTAACATTTCTGAGATCCCGTCTTACTCTCATATGATACCTGAGAGCCATTCAGCGCTGGATAATCGTTTGACGCGCTATGTAACGACCTTTAACAGCGCGGCCGAAGTAATCCGGCCGATACAACGCGTTATGTTCTCGTAAAATGATAGAAGCAACAGATGCGGAGGCGTCGCGATACTTATACTTCCACTCTCACTGGCTCTTTGGTCACAGACTAAGTAAGGAGATACTCTCTCTTGGTCAAAGCGACGCGTGACTACACATCTGATGTTTTATTTACGTAGAAGCATTGGCATTCATAGAATTATTTCATGGTTGACGTTCCATAGACTCGAACGGTAAAGCTTGACTCTACTTTTGCGATATAAACGTCTAGACTGTGGACTGCATTGGCTGAGTGGGGTTTTTTCAATGGTTACAATCTCATTCATCCCTATCATCAGTCACAAGACGTCTACTGCTAAATATAGGCCTGCCCCTAGATTTCCACAACGAACGGTCCTGCGTCATCTGCAACTAGCGGTTTCCAGCGACCTTCGTGAGGTCATCTAGTTCGGAGTCCAACACTGCGTCTTCAGGGTAGGAACGATGTGACCTGCCACTTGTAAAACATTGGTGTACACTTGACTACCATAAAGCAAGGAGTTAAGACACTGCGCTCTACGATAAAGCGTACTTACCTAGAATAAACTGATTCACTCTCGATTTGAAGACACAAGATTGTAACCATCGAGAAAACCACACTCAGGCAACATATTCCACAGCCAAGACGTTCAATAATGTGTTAATATTGAGACACTGCAAAAAGCTCAGGTTTATTAGTGTTGGCTTTGCCTTTGAGGTTGATTTCACGAACCCTTGAGACATAAAATTTGAAGGGTATCTTATTTGTATAGGATAACCATCAAATAAGGAAGAAAATCTACCTACCCCCTGAGGAGGAAAAATAGGCTGTTAAAGTTTATTAAGATATTTGAAGACGAGACGAGTCTATATAGTAGTAATGTAGTATGAAATTATGTTTGTATATAAAATGTTCAATTTGTATACTCTTTGTATTTTCTTCTTTTGTTTTTAAAATTGACGTGTAAATATAACATTTATGAAAAAAGGAGTTTTACTTTAACTTTGTATATTTGTTGCAGCCAACTAGCTTAATCAGCCGTTCAATCAACATCCTAGCTTCTTTACTAAACAGTGCCATTTAATGTTTCTTGAATAATTTTCAGTCATTAAATCAAACGGAAAGATAGGCAAATAACTTTGAACGTTGGCATTTAACTATTTGCCTAGCCTGTACGTGCATTTTCACAACAAATTTTTGAGAATTTTTTATAAAGTAATTTAACCGACCTTACATTTTTACAGTATATAAAAAACTTCCATATGAAATGTTTCATCGTTTGTATTTGTGTCACATAAAAAGATGGTCCTATCGTACGAATGGTCTAAGCATTAGCCAGTCGGTTTATTAAATGTAACACACGATACGGCTGAATACCATTCAGACCGCTAGTTAAGCTGTGTTGTAGTAAAGACTAAAGTCTGTGACAAATCCAAATAATATAATCTTCGAAAATAGTCATAAAGTAATTTACATAAAGTGTTACATAACTTTGCCATTTCATCCCGATGATTAAAATTTAGCTGTCCGCACACATGCAGTAATATTGACAATACAAGATTGTCAATAATGTTCATCGATATTTGGCCCCGAACATTATTCGAGTATATTATACATATACTAGCGGCCCGCCCCGGCTTCGCCCGTGGTATATATATATAACCTACAGCGTTCAAGGATTACGAACATATGAAAGAACGGTGAACGATTTTTTTAAATCGGTCCAGTAGTTCCCGAGATTAGCGTGTTCAAACTATATAATATATGCTATAGGCTACTTTTGATCCCCAAATTATCGTGCTGTTTACTGGGTCAGAATTGACACCTGTAGAGATCTGGCGAGGGGGGATAACTAATTAAATGACGATTGATCAGTTTTCGATTAAATTACTAAAATGGCTATTAAAAAATAAGGGTTGATCGTAGAAGTGTGAAAATTGAGGATTGTATGTATTTTTGGATGTTGTATCATAAAAAAATAGAAATTAAAAATTTTGACTAAAAAATAAAAATAAAAATTTAGGGTGGACTACCCCTAACATTTAAGGGATGAAAAATAGATGTTGGCCGATTCTCATAGATACCGGATAAGCACAAAAATTTTCATCAAAATCGGTCAAGCCGTTTCGGAGGAGTATGGCAACGAAAACTGTGACACGAGAATTTTATATATTAGATATTATTACGTGTGTGTGCCATAGGCTGCTATGGCAAAACAGCGTTTGCGGGGTAAGTTTGTAAATCTATAAAATTCAGTTAAGATGTATCGCACAAGATCAGTCAGTATGAATATAAATTACTGCCTCTTAGCCACTTTCTCCAAGTAAACCTTGGATTTTCACAGCCTGAGGGTGTTTCGCTTTTCCCTTATCCTTGGTAAGCGGCCAGTAATGTGAAACGGAGAAAGGTTAATAACCTTTGGGCAGTTTATAGTGTAGCTTGAAACAGAAAGGTCACTTAGCAATTTAATATATTTTATATTTTCCCACGATGAAAAACAGCCTATTCCAGACTGTAACTTATCTGTTTTATCAACCTGATTCGTTCAAGTTTTCCGACGTAAGTAATTGAGCAACAAATATCCAAACTATATCAACGTCAAAACTAGTTTAATCATCAAATTACCAGTGAATCTGTTAATTAACTAATACATAAACCATTTCGTAATCTCATTTTATGAATAAATAGTCTTTGTTGCGCACCATCCTTTTGATTTTTTTAAGATTTTGGTTCATACCATGATACCCTGGAAGAAATCACTTCCAGCGATAAGGCCGCTAATTGTTTCACTAATCTTACCGTTTTCCTGAATTGATGTAGGTATCTTTAGTGTGAAACAATAATTCAAACAAAACAAAGTTTCATTCATTAATTCATACAATATCATTCCGGTCGCTAGTTAAACCGTGGATAAGTGAACAGGCTAGGCTGTTCATTGAACGGCTGATTAAGCTGGTTGACTGCGACATTGCCACCAACTTATTTCTAGAAAGGCCAAAAGCCGGAACTAGTGATAGATAGAAATTGTCTAATTTTGTTTTCAATTGTGGCGCCATCGCAATATTTTAGTATCAAGTTCAAGTTGGCCGCACTGTAGTTATCATAATTTGACTGTGGCTACAGGTGTCAGAATATTTTAAATTAAATTAAAATAGTGTCTCGTCTTTAGCTGACTACACAGCTTCGCGACCGTCCGACATCACGGGTAATCACAACACCAGCTGACTAAGTAAAAACGTTTTAGCTTTTTAGTTATTTTACATCAAGGACTAAAATTATTTTCTAAATTTTCGCGTCAATTTTCTTATATTACAGCTGTTATTTCTAAGCCCCAAAAACGACGGGGCGTTATAAGTTGTGACGCGTCTGTGTGAGGGCGTGTCTGCGTGTGTTTGTGTCTGTGTGTGTGCGTTTGTATAGCTCCCGAATACCGAATGGATGAAATGATTTTGTTTGTGGTTTGAAGTCACAAATCGAAAATCGTCGAACTTTTGAAAAATCGCAATGTTTCCAGAGAACTTATACCTCATGTCACAGAGTCACGAGCGCAGTGCGGTCCTTGGATTTGGAATGTTCATGTTCTAATAGCTGCGTCACTGCGCTGTTATGGGCAAGCATGTTGCTTACCATCAGGCACATGTACTGCTCGTCTTATTAAAAAAAAAAAAAATAGGGTGTCATAGGGACTGCCGATAGAAGTGAAAATTAATATCTCAAAGTTTGATAACACACTTTGGAAACTACGCGAGTGAAACCGGAGGGCAAGGCCATGGTCCCTAGTTTACCCGAAGATTTCTTTCATTGACGAAAGTGGCTCATTAGCTCAATTCACAACCCACGAAAAATCTAACTGTCGTGCGAAAAAATAAATTTTCACTTCAAAAAAACGTAAGGCAGTGGCTATAACAGTTATATATTTTTTTTATTCCGGTTCAGAGCAACAATCTTCCAGTGTTCTCTAAAAGTATTTAGTTCGATCCGCCAGCTGTTCGTAGGTCTACCGACCGTTCGTACGTAGTGTGGGACCCTGGGACCCAATTAGTTGTTCGTTGGCCCAGCAGGTCTATTACGAAGTCCGATAAAGGATATATCGGCCGAAGTTATGGACGTTTTAATCGTTTTATACCACGAAACACAATCGGTCGGTTGATCTGATCGGGCGTTTCGTTCATCCCGACCGACGCTGATTTGACAGTTTTGGTGTCATCAATAACTTCGGCTGATATATCGTTTATCGGACTTCGTAGTAGACCTGCAGAGTTGCTCAAGAATTCGACATCACATGGCCCAGTCCTACTTGAGTTTAGCTTTTTGAGTGTATAAGTTCAGTGTTGGATCGTAATTGTTTTACGTATGCGGTCGGCGAGTTTAATCTCAAGTATACTACACTCCATTGCGCGTTGACAGACTCCGAGTTTGAACTTCTGTTTGCGTGTTAAATATCATGTCTGTGCGCCGTAAGTCAGGATGAGAAGAATGCGTATGTTCAAAAGTTTCCTTTATAATGATATAGGAAATTTTCCCACGTGCAATACCAATTTAATCTGAATGTTGCCGCCTCTTTGAAATTGTTTGACGTTAAAAACGTTCATTTGTATATCAATTGGACTTCAAGCAAAAATTATACACAGATAGATTATAATTATACAAGCGACCCGGCACGGCTTCGCACGGGTGCAATGCTGATACTAAATATAAGTACCTACTAACAAAATTCCGGTCCGGCGGCAAGACGTTTCGTTTTACGTAGTCACATAAGTAACAGTTTTTTGTGATGCATACTTTTTTGGCGCGACGGACGCACGCAATGTGTTGATTGATGGAACGAAACGTGCTTCACACCAAAGATGGCGACAACGGTTTGTTTGTCTGTGCCATCAGAATTCTACGAAATTCTCCATAATCCGAATTTTGTGGACATATGTTGTCGATTCAAAGTCAATATTTTTTTATGTTTTGTTATTCATATAAGTTTCGTTCGTTCAAGTCTATCGTACCCCTTGACGAAATTATTAATATAGAAAATTATAGACACATATTAACACATCAAAAGTATACTCAACTATAATCTATAAACTAGTTGCTCCAGACAGTTAGCAGCCTTATCGCTGAAAGCGGACTATTTTAGAAAACCTTTGGGTTAAAAATAATATCCTACAAGATTTCTGTCCGCACCTAAAATTTGTAATACGGCAGTGTTTTTTAAAAACGTCAAAATTTCGTCCATTTCAGAATTATCCACACCCAACGCCAACAGACAATTAAAATTAAAATTTTACATTACATTAATGTTATATAAAGTTTTACCTGTGTTCAAATAATGATACGAGTAAGGATTGGTGTCTTGTTATTTTACAATTGAATAAGCTTACATGAGCGGGCCCGGCGGCGAGGGCGGCAGACAGACAGACCACCTGTAACAAAATATACATCTAGATAACGAGCATTCGTCTAGGTATAATTATTTATCTAGAACAAGCAGAGCCCCGCGGTTTTACCTGCGTAGCTCCTGTTCCCGTAATTTTCTGGTGTTGGATAATGTATTCCAGACTCTAATCTACCTGTGATCCAAATTTCAACCCATCCGTTAAACCAAACTTTCAAATGCTTACTAAATAATATTATTAACGTGAATGTTTTTGATTCCGATATGGTATTTGTAGTTGTTATTATTTTAAGCAAAGGCTACCGAATGATCGAATGGACGAACATGCAACGCATTCCACAGCCTAGACGTTCAGTCACCATCTATGTGTCTTCAAATTTGAAGTGAATCGGATTTTTCTAGGTACCTAAACATGCTCCATCGTAGACCGCATCTTCGTTTAACATCAGGCGAGATGCCGCTCAGATACGAGCTCGTATGTACCTATAATAGTAAAAAAATCTAGTGCTACTGTCTGCCATTCTCTTAAATAACTATCAAGATCGATAAGCCTCAAATTAAAGAATATTCTTCACCGGATTTTCTTGCGGATATTCGTTCTCAGACCTTGAAGTCTGCGGATTACCACAGACCCTTGTTCGGGAAAGGGATCTCCCATTCGGGTTATTTGTAATAACAGACAGATCATGAGCTTTTAAGCTTAACATATCGGTCGGGGAAACTGTATCCTTATATCCTATCGATAACGTTTCGGAACTTTCGAAGCTCAGGACCTTTTCATAAAACAGTGATGTTGAAAATGAAATGAAAATTTGTATATTTTATAAAATAATAACAAAGCCTAGAAACCAGGTCTGCACAAGAAACGTCAGACAAATCATAGTGAGCCGTATTTTCTTAAACCCTCTACATACGAGCTCTAAAATCAGAGGAAATCACGTAAAAGTAGTGGGGAGGAGCCTACATAGCACCATATGATTGGTGATTTATGGTGCGATGTAGGCTCCTTCCCACTACTTTTACGTAATTTCCTCTGATTTTAGGGTTCGTCTGTAGAGGGTTTTAGTCCGTTCGAAACTACGTACCATCATTTGTCAAACTTCAGCGCTTGCATGCGTCTCAATTAAAAACATTATGATGGTTTGTGTGGTCCTTCACTGTACAATGCATGTACATATTCAACGACATTAAAGTATTAAAGTTTTGTTTGGCGACCTTCAGTACATACTACTTAACGCCGACATCAATCTGGCGTTTTGCCTCGCTTTAGTTGCGTTTGTTTGAACTGGAAACATCCTTCAGACCGTTTTTTTTTTGTAAACTAACATCTTAATGCCTGCCCTCGTGGCTTAGTGGGTAGTAACTCTGCCTGCGAAGCCGACGGTCGTGGGTTCGATTCCCACCCAGTGCAAATATTTGTGTGATGAATTCAAATGTTTGCACTGTGTCTGGGTGTTTCTATTTATAATAAGTATGTATTTAAAACTATATATGTATTATATCAGCTATCCGCCATAGTACAAGCTTTGCTTAGTTTGGGGTCAGATGGTGTTGTGTGTGAATTGTCCACCAATATTTATTTATTTATTTATAATGAAGTGTTCAAAATGATCCATTAAACTTTTTACGAAGTTACTAACTTACTAAATACTTTAATACGTTGCTTTTGCATACTCTTCTACATCAGATGGAGTAATTGTAGTAACTCACTTAGGGAGTTGCCCGGTAATGGCACTTAGCATACTCCTCAATTAACATTCCTCCCTTGCCAGTATCTACTCCAATGGCGATAGTTTTAGCTCTGAGCTTACAGAATAATACTACGGATAGAATAGCTGTGTTCAACGATTTCACACGCGTAATGCCCGTTCTAGTAATTTGAAAAGGAGCCTGCCTATATGTTATTCTAGACTATACTCTATCGGTGTTCCAAATTTCAAACTGATACGTTTAGGCGTTTCGACGTGATTGAGCAACAAACATCCAAACATTGACATTTATAATATTATTATAGTTGGATAAACTAGGACATATAGGGAGAACATATAGAACTACTACTGTCAAGGACAGAATTAACTTTTAAATATGAATGTGAACAAGAACAAAATTAAAAATTTTGATTACCTCCCGACTACCTCGGATTTGTTATCTGTACAACATTCTACTAGTCAAGCCCTTTCATTTGATACCCATATTGAGGTAGGTTGTAAAGAAATATTTTGACCGCCATTTTGTGGAGGCGGCCATCTTGAATCGACATTAACCAAACATAGCTAAGAACATCCGCATGGATACATTCAAATAAAAAAAACCGCATTGAAATCGGCCCATCCGTTTGAGCTCTACGGTGCCACAGACAGACACACACAGACAGACAGACAGACATCGACGTCAAACTTATAACACCCCTTTTTTTGGTCGGGGGTTAAAAAAAACGCATAGTGAAGGCGAGATTCTTAGCACTTCACAAATGCGAAATCAAATGATCTAGCCACATGGCTACCCACCCATTTTCTCATATACAGATGTACAAGTTTGTCGTCGCCACTGGCTTTAGTGGTGAAGGAGAACATCATGAGCAAACTGGCATAATCGTATATTTTTGGGATCATGACTCGTCCACTAACTCCACCTTTGCTTATGCTGATTTACCTTTCAACATTCATATATTCACAACTAGCTTTTACCCGCGACTTCGTCCGCGCCACATATTTATTAAAGTAATTGAGGCAGTACCTACTCGTATGTCTACTACCATACAAATTCACGTTTCCTAATCAAAATCGGTCTAAGTCAAAGTTTTATATCTATACTAATATAATATATAATATATAATATAATATTATAAAGAGGAAAGATTTGTTTGTTTGTTTATTTGTAATGAATAGGCTCCGAAACTACTGGACCGATTTCAAAAATTCTTTCACCTTTGGAAAGCTACATTATCCCCGAGTAACATAGGCTATATTATATTTAAAAAAAAATTAGAATCCCTTACTAAAACTCCAATAATGTAACATAAGGTGTAAAAAGACCTGAAAAATTCCTTACGTCGCGTGCGCTGCGAAAACTATTGATAGAACAAAATCATTTACTACGACTTTGCAGAACTCATCATTATCTACAAAAAGTGTCGCGACAGCATATGTCTAAATATTATAGTTATTATGTCACAGTAAGCAGTTTTTTATTCTAAAATATTAATTTATATATGCCGCCTCTTGAAAAGGCTCTTCATTTGTACCTTGGTATTAATCCTTATCAAAATAAATTACTTTATATTCAAGACGGCTTTACTTAATCAACAAAAAACTTAATTTTCTATAACTAATCTATTTAAATTGTAGTTAGAAGAATCATAAACTCACAAAAATAAAGTAACGATGACATTTAAATTCTGTATTACAAGCTATCACATAGCCACCCTGCGCCGTTCCTGGCACAAAGGCGCCCAAAATGCTGGCGGCATTACCACGCTGAATTGCGATAGAAATCCTTTGCACCAGAAACGAACCAGACCGGGAGTCACCACCTTTACCGCGAATTCGGCGACCAATGTCTTTCACCAGGGTTTTAGCCTCGGCTCCCCAACTGCCCATGGTTTCCACAGCTACTGGTACGAAATAATACTTCGGTTCCATCGTCGCGTACTTTTGGTGCTTTTTACAGGCTCCGCAGCTGCCGCCGGCGAGTGGATGGTTCGACTCAAATGCGTGGCTGTGACAGTGCTAACGCAAGTGGCATCCCAGACTAGGCACTTGCCGTTTTTCCATGGCACTAGAGTTAAACCATCCGGGCGCCTCCCATCGGTTCTAATCAAACCTGGCGGCTCCACAACACAAGGAACGCCAGCTGAAATCAAAGCTCTACGCACTATGTCGTTAAGAGCATGGTGACGCGGAAACCTACCTGAGCAACGACGACAACTAAGTGCGTGACAGCCATCAGACTCCACAACAGAGCCGCAGGTGCATTTATGGGGCTCACACACCTTACTGCCCAATCGCAAAGCCACGGTCACCCGCAGCGAGTCGTCGTCTATCAAGGTTAGGCGAAGAAAGGGCTTGCAACCATGCTCCGGATTCTGTTTGCGACACAGCAAGGAGTCTCGCCAAATCAGCGCCAGTTACTGTACCAATCATCTCTTTGACAATCCTCTTAGCTCCAACTTCATCCCATATTCGCTGAACGTGCGGGGTAATAGGTTTTGACGCTCCATCATTGAGTGCAGACCAGGCTGACATCGCCTCAGGCACAAAAGGTATGCTCGCCCCGTCGCCACTAGACAGGATGATAGTGACGAGGTCCGCAACCCCGTGCGCTGATGCTAGAAAAGCCGGCAAACCAACATCGACTACGCGACGAAACCCGAGTCCCCCGTGCCGAATAGGAAGGGGCTGCTGACGCCATTGTAGCTCGAAAGTGACCCATTAAGGATGGACTCCACCACATCCCTCAGTGTGCTGTCAAAAGCGAACACTTCTTCCGGGCAAAGCCAAGTTGGAGCAGTACGCAATAGGTATGTCATCCTCGGCATGGTAAAACACATACGTAGCAGCACCATTGCAACATGAGCAGATAGATTTTGCAATCGCTCTCGAGCAATAAGTAGAAGCTGTTTTCGAACAGATATGGCCTCGGGAACCGCCTCAAGAAAAATTAGAGAACCCAAAAGGTTGAAAGTGGAAGTTGTTAGTTCTCTAAGGCCAGGAAGCCTAGAATCAAAGTGACGGAAGTGTATGTTAGCTTCAGTGCTACAGGGAAAGAACTCAAACTTAACCGGATTCACTTCCAGACCCAGCTTCCTGAGATGGGGAATGAGCCTTTGAAGGTCTTGGTCCACAATGTCAGGCCTACCACCGATGGTGCCATCATCCAAGTACCACATGTTTAGAGGCGATTTCAGTTCCACAATGGCTTTATGGACTGCTAAGCTATAGACTAATGGGCCAAGTGGACCCCCTCGCGATCGGCTCCCTACGCAGCGGTCGTGTGCGTGATCGTATGATTTTAGCTTAAAAAAATGTTGAAATCGTTTCATAGGTAAATAAGTATATGATAATAAATATTATATTTTAATGTAACTATTCATACTGCTTATAGTAGTATTTTATGGGTATTCCTGTTCAAAATTTCAGCAAAAATTTAGTAAAAGGTAGTTTTCTAAGCCCATATTTTTAATTTTCTTTCAATAAGTACCTACTACTTACCTGATAATAAATATTATATTTTAATTATTGAAACAGCTTAGTACTTTATATAGTTCAATAAGCAAAGTTTAGTAAAAGCCTGTTTAATTATTTATTTCCTTCTATTTTCATTTTATAATGCCCAAAATGCCAAAAGATCAAGATCTCAACTTTCTAAACATAGTTCCTAGGCGAGGGCAATAAAGATACGGCGTAATGAGGAATCTTCATCAGAAACTGAAAATCGCCTTGCAAGTCGGAGAGAATACGCGTCGCAATCGCGTGCTAGAGAGTCAAGTAGCGTTCGCAGCGGCTTGCTGAACAAAATTTTATCACTGGCCCAGCAGCTGGTCAACTAGCTCATATACCGAGAATACCGATGATTCCCAGTGATCTGTCAATCCCTTTTAAACGACTTCAGTTTCCGGTGAAATCATCTTTCGCGTTAACTATTAACAAGTCCCAGGGCCAAACCTTCGAATTATTAGGGATCGACCTACGAAAAGAATGTTTCACTCATGGCCAACTGTATGTTGGCTTATCACGTGTCGGAGCTCCTGAAAATAAATTTATTTGGCCGCCCCAAAATAAAACTACTTCAAATATCGTTTACAGGGAAGCTCTGACTCACTAAAACTAATGGCTTTTGTTTTGTAAATAATATTATATATGCATAAAATTTTAAAATACAAAAAAACATTAATAAAAAAAAATCATAAAAAAAATTCAAACTTCCTTTACAATTTAACTTTTTTTTTGAAACCCGATACAAAAAAAAGGGTGTATGTGTGTGTGTATGTACCCGTGCGAAGCCGGGGCGGGCCGCTAGTTTATTAATAAATGTACAATTTACACGACAAATTACAAAGAAACTATGTTCTCAAAAAATTAATCAAAAACAGACTTTAATTTAAAATCATATTGGGACGGTCCACCAAATTTTATTAGAGTCTATTAGTAGATATTAGTAGATATATCGACTGATTACATGAACGCAAATTTTAGTTTGTTGTTGTTCATATTTCAAAAACCGCCGCACTGATTTCGATAAAATTTATATGACCACCTCTGAACTATAATCTACCAACCAAAAAAATAACCATCTAAATTGATTCACAATTGGAAATACAACTGGATTGATAACCTCCTCCTTTTGAAGTCGGTTAAAAATAGCATACAAAGAGTGCCAAGATCCTTCCATGCACATTTTACTCCTCATTTCCACTTTTTCAACTCTTTTTCTTTGATAAAAAGTCGCCGTTGTCCTTTCCTAAGTCTAGGTAGTCTATCTGTGCACCAAATTGTAACAAACTCTTTAAGTGGCTTAGGCGATAGACGGTAACGGACAGAGAGAGTTAGTTTCATAGATAATTTCATATGAGAATTGAAAACAGGTGTTCCTGATCATTTTATAGGAGGCAGTTGTAAAGGTTACCGAAAAGTAATACGTTTACTCCTCCAAAAACTCATTTTACAGTTCTTAATTTGCCTTAATCGAGCGTCCATCATGCATAACATTTGATAAGACACCATAGAAATCTCGTCGACTATCAAAAATTCTGTCTGATAGTCTGATACGCCATTTAGTGGCTGCGCCCAACTTAAGTATTGAGGTTGTATAGTGCACTGTATTCTTCTTATCAAGCCCTTTTATTTGATACCCATGTTGATGGGGTTCATAAAACCTAAGTTATCCGCCATTGTGTAGAGGCCGCCATCTTGGATTTTAATTTTATATAATACATTGCATTCTACTGGTTGAGCACTTTCATTTGATACCCATATTGATGGGATTGATAAAACCTACGTTAACCGCCATTGTGTAGCGGCCGCCATCTTGGATTTCAATTTTTTATAGTATATTGTATTCTGCTTGTTGAGCCCTTTCATTTAATACCCATGTTGATGGGATTGATAGAACCTACTTTATCCGCCATTTTGTAGCGGCCGCCATCTTGGATTTCAATTTTTTATACTATATTGTATTCTGCTTGTTGAGCCCTTTCATTTGATACCCATATTGATGGGATTAATAAAACATAAATTATCCGCCATTTTGTAGCGGCAGCCATCTTGAATTTATAATGATAATGAATAAACATAATTGTATTGTCATCAAAATCCAAAGTGTATACAAAATTTCAGATTAATCGGTTGACAGGAAGAGGGTGAAATTTGAATTACTAAATTTGACCCAAGAATAAATAATCATAAATAATAAAAAAGAGAAAACCCCAATTCCACCCCCGTAGGTACAATTCGAAACTACAAAACTGCTAAAACATACATTTTATGGTTTCGTGTTAAATATCTAGACGTAAAGTTTCATAGTTCTTCAACAATGACGAAGTTTTCCATATAAACTTTCATCCCTTATTTTAACCCTTTCAACCCTTTTTTCGGAACAAAAAGTAGCCTATGTCCTTTCTCGGGATCTATTTTATCTATGTATCAAATTTCATCAAAATCTGTTGGTTGGTTTAGGCGGTAAAGACGGACAGACAGACAGACAGACAGACAGACAGACAGACAGACAGACAGACAGAGTTACTTTCGCATTTATAATATTAGTATGGATTTTTGCTCTACATATTTACAAATAAATAAAAGTTGAAAACTGTTAAACCAATAAAGTTATACGAACATAAAAAGTTAACTGGCGCTGTGCCATCGACGATAACTTCGTTAAAAAGCTCCAAGCTGCCCAGGGAATAAACGGCAAAAACAAATTATGCTGGCACTTCACTTGGATTTAGTGTTTTATGATATTTTTGCTATAATAACAAAGTCAAAGTTCTTTATTGATAAATGTACAGTTTACACGTCAATTTAAGAAAAAGTTAAACGTTAAAAATTGAAGTAAGTGAAGTCTGATCTTGTCGGAAGAACTACTGATCCAAAGCCACTGGTTCGAATCCCTCACGCACAACTGTCTAACTTATAGACGGTGAAGGAAAACATCGAAAACCATCATGTTTCTTTAATCAATTGAGGTCAGGGCGTCATCCGTCAACCCGCACTGGACTGCCATAGTGGATTATGGCATTGACTCGCCCCTTGCGAGGTTACGTTTTAATTGTTACGTTTGGTTAATATCGATTCAAGATGGCCGCCTCTACAAAATGGCGTATAAAATATTTCTTCGCAACCTACCTTAATATGGATATCAAATGAAAGGGCTTGACTAGTAGAATACTATACACTATAAAAAAAATCAAATCCAAGATGATACGCCACCGCCACCACAAATTGGCTAATTATATTATTTCTTTCACAACTACCTCAATATGGGTATGAAACGGAAGGGCTTGACTAGTAGAATACTTTGCACTATGACAAATTTCAAATCCAAGATGGTCGCTACCACAAAATGGCGAAATACATTTCTTTTTTCACAACTCATTTAGTATGGGTTTCAAATGAAAGGGCTTGACTAGTAGAACGATGTACAGATAACAAATCCGAAGTAGTCGGGGGTTAACCAACATTTTAATTTTGTTAATGTTAATTAATCAACCGACCGCTGGAGCGATCAAATTACACTTCCATAAGCAGCCTACCTTATGTTCCCACAGCTGGGAATCGGGGACGGTAGCACGAACAACTATGTGAAGAGACAGCATTAGGATTTAGGAAATAAATGCAAAATGAATATTTTTAAATGCTCCGTTTTGAAGTTTGAATTTAGAACTTCCATTCCAGCGTTGGGATGTCGCTTGGGGACTGTCATAGCTGAAATAAAATCTGAATAAAGAGAATATAAAATCTGCAGTCTGATGTGCTACGAACGAACAAATAACAACAGAAACGAGCCAAAAATTAAATCGTCACCGCGGTGCAGCTACTCTACAGATAAAAAAATGTTTGGAGATTATTTTTGTGTACTGTTGTGAATTTAAACAAGACATAGTCACGTCCTACCCTTACCGCGTCTAACGCCAGATTACTGAACGGTTAACAGTTACGCTCCCCATTTAATTAAGTCAACGGGTATTACGCGTGTTATGGTTGGTCCAATCCTACACAAGTTTGCGTGCGCGCTGCGCCACTGCCCGCAGTGCCAAACGGACAGAGATCACGCGCGCGCACTCACCTTGAAAAAGGCCGTCGAACGCGGCCGAAACTTGAATTGGATTGGACCGAACATATCACACGCGAGTTACCCCTTGACTTAATTAAATAGGGAGTACTTGTTAACCGTTTAGTAATCCGGCGTTAGACGCGGTACGGATTGGACCTGACTATGTCTTGTTTAAATTCAAACACTTGATGAGCAACAATCGCGTTAATTTTCACGTTTAGTAAGATTAGGTTAGTAGGGCCCTGCGTCCTCTACACTAGCCCAAATATCGGCAGGGACTAGAGGTAACTTGAGTCCGACAACAATAGGTATCTTTAAAAGAAAACTTTGGATTGTCTTATTAATTTCTCATTAGTCATTTATTTAGTGTTGGTGTAAAACATAAAGTGAGCTCTTCTTCAAACCGAAACACAGTAAGTAATATAAGTTATCTTGAGAGTACGCGTCACCGACATGCTTCATAGTAGTAGATCTGTAGATAAGCAAGTGACGTACCTATTGTGTAACAGCGTTGTTTAATATTGAAATTATAGTCTCCTATTTTTTGACGTAACAACGTCTAATAAATCGATGAACTCCGGCTGCATGCACGAAAGTGTCCCGTTACGTTTGCGCCGCATCCATCAATGTCACGTTAATCTATCGTTCGTGAACCAATCGACTTTACAGACAACCAATTTTTTTAAAATAATTTTTGCTATACTACTCAACTATGTGGAATACTCGTCTCTTCTCTCGTCTCGTGGCTTAGTGGGTAGTAACTCTGCCTGCGAAGCCGAGAGTCGTGGGTTCGATTCCCACCCAGTGCAAATATTTGTGTGATGAATTCAAATGTTTGCACTGTGTCTGGGTGTTTCTATGTATAACAAGTATGTATTTAGAACTATATTTGTATTCTATCAGCTATCTGGCCGCCATATTACAAGCTTTGCTTAGTTTGGGGTCAGATGGTGTTGTGTGTGAATCGTCCACCACTATTTATTTATTTATTTTATTTATTTAAATAACATAATAAATTCTCGAAAATATCAAGTTTAAGTAAAATCAGGGACAATTGGACGGTGTGATCAATCTTCGTTTAGCACCTTTATTTAGTTAGAGGGACTGTGTTCGGTCGTCTGAGGCCAAATCGGAGTAATTGATCGATGACAGGGTTAAGCAGAACTCCTCTGTTCTACCGAAAGGAAATAAGTATTGTACTCACCGTTATGAATAAACTCTTACTAAACATAGCCAAATGTAGTGAATGATTTCGTAAGCAAGTTTAAAAGCACGTAATCCTCACGTCTGAATGTAGTATACTAGGTTACTAAATGCACTTCACTGAATTCAGTAGTGACTAAATTCAGTCGACTAAATTTAGACAAGTGTAACAAGCGTTTAAGTCAGCCGGTATAAACAAACGGATATCATGACTTCGATTTCTGTACCGGATTAAATATTTGTGACAAATACATACATTTGTTCTATCTATATTTTTTCCCGATAGTTACAATCTTTGTGTCTTCAAATCGAGAGTGAATCGGTTTCTTCTAGGTAAACACGCTTCATCGTAGACCGCATCATCGTTTAACATCAGGCGAGATGGCGGTCAAGTGTAAACCTATAAAAGTAAAAAAAAAAACATAACAATCTCTTGGCCTTTCTATATACTCGTATCATCGTTATAATCAGCCTACACTTGTCCACTGTTAGACTAAGGCATTTGCCATAGTACAACACTCAGCCCTCAGCCTGATCCAGGCTTTACTTTTCCGACCGTCACTAGCGGCGTTTCGTAAATCGACACTCCCTCTCGGAGTGTCCTACAATACGTATCGTATACGTACTCCACTCCAAAGTCGGTATCTAACTTTGATGTATCAAAACTTCAACAGTGTGCATTTACAATAAAACTACTGTTATTTCAACTACCTGGCTCCCATGACACAAGATTTGGTTAGTTTTGGGGCTAGTTAATGCGAGTGTGAGGATATAACGATCTCTGGGTGACAGCGCAGTGCAGTGCTAGGTAATGATTTGGACTCTTCATGTTCAAATAGCTGCGTGTCACTGTGCTGTTATGTCAGGCATGTTGCTTACCATCAGGCACAAGTCCAGATCGTCTCGTCACCATTTATTTAAATAAATAAATAAATAACGGCGATTTATACATTTATGATACAAAATTATAGATAAACCTTTGAGACAGCATCGGAAGACAGCACGACCGGAAGATAGCAGGCCTCCTTATAAAATGGACTGACGATCTGGTGAATCTGAAATCGTACCGGGCGGCGCAAGACCGGTGTTTGTGAAAATCTTTGGAAGAGGCCTTCGTCCAGCAGTGAACATTATAAAGCTGATATGATGATGATAGAAGTAGATATTTTTGATGAGATATCAAACAAACATTAATCGTCCCTCGAGGCTATGAAGCCCACATGAGATATAAAATTTTGCTAAATTAAATTCATGGCCACCATAAATAATAATTACGAATTATACTTAATTAAAATGATGGATCTTCGCAATAAAACTGAATAGTTCTTTGATTTAGTATCATAAATATAAACGAGCCATTTTACCTTCACATACAGAAGAGACTATCTAAATGTCCTGCATCCTTAACAAAGGTCGACAGATCTGTAGAATAGTAGTTTGTATTATTTGAGCAGACAGATACAGGCTGATGGTTTAAGTATTCTAATTTCTTAAGTTAATTTAATATATTAATAAGTTAATGTAATATGTTAATAAGTTAATTTAATATATTAATATTTATTTCCTAAGTTCATTTAATATATAAAGAACTGTACTCCATAATATACTAGATACACATAATAAGTCATTGATCGTATTGTTTAATTGTATGCTATTTTGCTGGTGTGGACAATAAAAAAAATATGTCTATCTGTATTCTCTATATCTTAGGTTAGAGGTTATATCTCATTGTTTAAGTATCAATGCACTTTTACGTGGATAAAGTCATTTAAAATTGACATTTATATGGGCTATGAACTTGTACATTTTTAAAAACAAAAAAAAAACTCCGTTAATCGCTGGGCGTGTTAGACGGAAAGAAGAGAGGTCTTTGCCCAGTACTGGGACGATTTCCATGACTGTTACAACAAATTCAATTGTTTCGAATTTTTTTTTTACTGGTGCCTTCGTTTTTCCTGAAAAATATAATCTGGAACTTTTCAAGCTCATAGTGAAAAGGTATCTTTCTCAGTTCTCGTGCTTCACCTTCGACTGTACCATTGCTTACCCCCAAGCGAGATGGCGGTCAAGCACGAACCTATGTGCGTTAAAAAAACGATTTTACGTAGCCTCAGTGATTTTTCCCGATGATTACAATCTTGGTATCTTCAAATCGCGAGTGAATGGGTTTATTTTAGGCAAGTACGCTCCTTCGTCGCTTAACATCAGGCAAGATGGCGATCTAGTGGAAACCATTAATAGTTAAAAAAAATTGACCATTTTGAGATTTTTTTAGGCATCTTTCAGTGAATATACAATGAAAACAAGAACAAAATTAAAAAAAAAAGATTAACCCCTGACTACCTCGGATTTGTTATCTGTACATTCTACTAGTCAAGCCATTTCATTTGATACCCACATTGAGGTAGGTTGTGAAGAAATATTTTTTCCGCCATTTTGTGGAGGCGGCCATCTTGAATCGATATTTGCCAAACATAGCTAAGAATTAAAATTAACGTGGTTGTTACACATATTTAATTGGATAACGGGACACTCACGTACATACGGTCGGTCAATCCGACTCGAGTTTCGGCCGCGTCTGGCGGCTTTTTCCAAGGAGAGTGCACGCACGCGACAGCTGCCCGTTGGCACTGATTTGATTTGTTTTGGTTTCAGTGCCAAACGGGTAGCCGTCGCGCGCGTGCACTCTCCTTGAAAAAAGGCCGCCAGACGCGGCCGAAACTCGAGTCGGATTGACCGACCGTAGGGTAAAGGAAGGTATATTGGTGATTTAGGTAAGTAGGTGATATATTTTAAACGGAATACCACACAGTTCCCTATGCAAGGAAATTTCAAGAGACAACGCTATCGCCTCTTCGCACACTCATACCAACTCGATAGCGCTGTCTCTTGAAATTTCCTTGCATAGGGAACTGTGTGGTATTCCGTTTAAAATATATCACCTACTTACCTAAATCACCAATATACCTCCCTTCACCTTATATACGTGAGTGTCCCGTTATCCAATTAAATATGCATAGCTAAGAACATCCGAACGGTAATTAACATTCAAATAAAAAAACCGCATTGAAATCGGCCCATCCGTTTGAGCTCTACAGATAGACAGACATCAGCGTCAAACTTATAACACCCCTTTTTTAACCGACTTAAAAAGGAGGTTTCTCAATTCAACCGTATATATGTTTTTTTTTAAATGATGGTTCAAAAACGATTCCGACAAATTGTTGAACTCATTGATGTCACTTAAAACAAAACTATACGCCAAGAGATTTAAGACTGCAATCAATCACCCTGTATATAGTATTTGAAATACAAAGGTCAGATTGATAGACCGTGAAGTCTAGATCTAAAATCGAGTCTAGATTAAGAATGCAACTTGTTTCTAAACTTTTGTATAAGAAATACCTATTCTGTCAGTGATGACCTTATACAATATGATTCAGCCAATTCAAGGCAACTTAGACCAGATTTACAAAGAGACGAGCAGGTCAACTTACTAATAGAGTTGATTAACTACAAGCACTTCTTTTGCAAAGTACTGGAATACTTTGCCCGATCGTGTGTTTCCCGACAGGTACCTACAACCTGCATGTTTTCAATTCTAAAGTAAGCAGCTCCTTTCCAAGTTTTTCGAGCTACAAGCAGTCCGACAAAAAAACGGAAGGTGGTATTAGATCATACATTTCAGATGCACACTCTCCGAAATGTATGTAACGTGTAACCCAGGTCGCGATATTGTTTAACAGACAACAAATCGCGGTCAAACGAAGACCTATCTATGTACATATAATATACAAATATACATATTATACCTCTTTATAAATAATAAATAAGCCTTTATTGCTGTTTCATCTACGAGTATACATATAATGTATATATATCATACTAGCGGCCCGCCCCGGCTTCGCCCGTGGTACATATATATAACCTACAGCGTTCAAGGATTACGAACATATGAAAGAACGGTGAACGATTTTTTTAAATCGGTCCCGTAGTTCCCGAGATTAGCGTGTTCAAACTATATATATGCTATAGGCTACTTTTGATCCCCAAATTATCGTGCTGTTTACTGGGTCAGAAGTGACATCTGGCGGGGATAACTAATTAAGTGACGATTGATCAGTTTTCGACCGGAGAGGAAAAATGATTAAATTACTAATATGGTTATTAAAAAATAAGGGTTGATTGTAGAAGGGTGAAAATAGAGGATTGTATGTATTTTTGTATGTTGTATCATAAAAAAATATAAATTAAAATTTTTGTCTCAAAAATAAAAATAAAAGTTTAGGTGTGGACTACCCCTAACATTTAGGGGGATGAAAAATAGATGTTGACCGATTCTCATAGATACCGGATAAGCACAAAAAATTTCATCAAAATCGATCAAGCCGTTTCGGAGGAGTATGGCAACAAAAACTGTGACACGAGAATTTTATATATTAGACTAGCGGCCCGCCCCGGCTTCGCCCGTGGTACATGTATATAACCTACATCATTCAAGGATTACGTACATATGAAAGAACGGTGAATGATTTTTTTAAATCGGTTCGATAGTTCCCGAGATTACCGTGTACTAACTATATATATGCTATAGACTACCTTTGATCCCCAAATTATCGTGCTGTTTACTGGGTCAGAAGTGACACCTGTAGACAACTGGCAGGGATGACTAATTAAATGACGATTGATCAGTTTTCGACCGGAGAGGAAAAATGATTAAATTACTAAAATGGCTATTAAAAAATAAGGGTTGATCGTAGAATGGTAAAAATTGAGCATTGTATGTATTTTTGTATGTTGTATCATAAAATAATAGAAATTAAAAAATTTGTCTAAAAAATAAAATAAAAAATTTAGGGGTGGACTACCCCTAACATTTAGGGGGATGAAAAATAGATGTTGGCCGATTCTCATAGATACCGGATAAGTACAAAAAAATTCATCAAAATCGGTCAAGCCGTTTCGGAGGAGTATGGCAACAAAAACTGTGACACGAGAATTTTATATATTAGATATATGTCGGCGGACATAGTCTCGCCATCATCATTATTCTTCGCATCCTTCGGCTGTGGGCATAGCGGCGGGTAGTGTTGGATGAAAACTCGCTAACACAATCGAATTTATGAAGCACAGGTAACAACGTTGGTTGTTCAGCTAAGTACGTATCGTAGAACGCGCGATGGTTCAGTGCCGACCAGGGGTGGTCGACTCCTCTAGGGCCAGGTGGGATAAAAGTACATACACGTGGGGGTCCCAAACGAAGAGTGGCAACATATATGCGCGTCTCTTTCTAACGTTCCATTTTAGAGGTAAGTAACCTGTGAAAAATAAAGTTTTTATTTATTACGATATACGATTTTTAGTAACTAATAGTATCGATTTTGAGTCAATGATTCATTTTCATCTTAGTACCATGTTACATCTACAAACCAAAACTAATTTAATACCATTAAACAAGACATTGAAACCATTAAAGCGATATGATACGAAAAATCGAGTAAGTATGCAACATTTTCACTACATTTATACAGAACATCGGCTTTTAAGTATTTCTTTCACATAACATAACCGCACCAAAACATGTGAATGATGTCTAAGTATCTTACTAAACTTGTAATAGTCCACATAAATAATGTATTGCTACGCCCTAACGGGGTCATATGCTACGCAGATTGAAGTTAAAATCAACAATGTATATGTTCCGATTTAATAAATTAAAATATGAATATCTAAAACATATCAGTTTATTTGTCATATAGATTTTCGTAATGGGTCCCAACAGGATGTGTAGTACGATGATGTTGAGCAAAACATTTCATTAATTTGTTTTCTGTCTTTTTATGCCCTGGGTGGTTTTATTCGCAACGCAACCCGAACGATTTGGGCACGGGATGACAATCCTTGTCTCTGTGATTCCAAACGGATAAGCCAAAGACAGAGAGGTTTGATTCCGTGTCGAGATCAATCAAATTGTGTTGTGAATCTCGGTCCTGAATTTAAATCTAAACTTGTAAATCAGATTCGGTAAAGTAGCAACCTGTATCCTGTTTGAACACGTAGGCGTTTTTAATAACAGTTTGCTACACAGTTAGTTTCTGGCTGATCTACAACTTATTACTTTGTCCGTTCCTAATTATTAGATCATTTGGATCCAAATAAAAATGTGTGATAACAATTATTAATTATTATCTCGTGTATAAATCTCAAGATAAATCGATTAGTAGAATAACAATAAACAGAACTATCGATTATTTTATCATTACTTAAATACTTATCTCTAAAATCGTCACAAAAACAAAAAATGGCTTCTTGGTTTTGTGTTGTAAAAAGTTTTCATCCTTCTTTGTTTTTGTTCTATAAGAAGTATTCCTGATGTTTTTTTATTATGAAAGAGAAAAGAAAATGTGGCAGATCGCCTCCTAGACTTGGAAATAGGAATTCTCTACGCATGTGGTACCTAAGTAAGTACCTAGTTAATAAAAGTTCTATGTAGTACCAAATTGCGATTTTTTTCATAATCACTTAGTAAGATCGCCTGGTGTAAACTAAAACATATGGGTTCATTTTATCTATCTGGATACTTTACTAATATTTATCTGGATACATTGACCCTTAAAGCCTTGCATTGCAATAACAACAATTAAATGTATTACTTTCAACTAAGTGATGATGAAATCTATAATGCTGATGTTAATTAACTTTCAGATGCTGAGCCTTTTCAAACAAGAAAGAGGACCATCGAAGAAGGTAGAGTTTGAAGAAAATAATATAAAAGCGACTGCGACTCAGGCTGATAAGTCTCATTAAGGTGTAAACATCACATTTTAATGTCAGAGTTCAATTTTTTTTGCTCTTTTTTGCCCAGTAAGATGTGCAACTATTTTATGGGCTTATGGAACATTTTGATTGTTCTTTACATTATCATATCATTTTTTTTTTTTTTGTTTATGAATGTGATACAAAAGATTTTTATTTTATATAAGAAAGTCATGCCGTTTACATACTTAAAAACTAGAGATTCTTTGAGGAACTTTTTAAAATTATTTATATTTTGCCAATGGCCATATTGTCCAAATACCTTTATAAATTGTAAAAATAAAGGAATTGAAATAAATTTACTAAAACTTAACGCATGTTTTTGTTCAGGTCCACATGGAGCTACGGGCCATAAATATAAACAAGACAAGTTTCGTTTATATTTGGGCTGTAGTTCCTTGTGGTACGTAAACTACCTATTATATTCCAAAGAAATTTGAAATTTTTCCGCCTACGCAAACAATACACTTCGAAATTTCCCGCCTACGCAAATTTTTGATTTTAAAATTTCCCGCCTTGAGCCTGGAAAAAGTTTTAAGGGGGCAAACGATAGATGGCGCTACTTTTTCATGAAGTATGGAGTTGGCATTCTTCTCCGTGAGTATATGTTCTGTGGTGCCGACCGCACGCCTCGAAAGCCAAGAGAGAACTGACTCAAACGATCCGTCCATTCGACAGCGCGCGCACCACTAACTCCATCGAGCGCCACCAGGTGGCGCTTGCGTCCCAGACACTACTAGATGGCAACTCTATTGAGATTCGATTGCGACTCGATTATGATTCGATTACGACATATATCTTAACTTAATTACGTT
Organism: Ectropis grisescens; assembly: GCA_017562165.1. NCBI lineage: Eukaryota > Metazoa > Arthropoda > Insecta > Lepidoptera > Geometridae > Ectropis > Ectropis grisescens. The sequence continues at coordinate 5,099,373 of CM029781.1, read as the reverse complement.
TTTCTTTTTTTTCTTTCTATCGGCGTTTGGTGTATTGGAATTTACAAAACAGCTTGTCTTTCGACAAAGGCCTCCTCTAAAGATCTCCATGTCTGTCTATCTTTTGACTTTCTAATCCACTCTGGACCAATATTTTTTTTAATCGTCTTCCCAACGTTTAGATTGTCGGCCCTTGCTTCTATTCCCGTCCCTTGGATACCTTGGATTTCTCCTGTCGTTCCCTTAACATGTGCCCTGCCCATTCCATTTTTGCATTCTACATGTATGACCAACATTTTTGAATTAAGTTATGTTTTTTATCTTTTTTATTTTAACTTTATCTTTTCTCTTGACTCCAAGTACACTTCTTTCTATATTATTTTGACAGACCATTATTTTATTTGCAAGTTGTTCTGTTAGCGTCCTCTTTATTATATATTATACCTCTATATGCATAAGTTAATGTATGTCAGTATGTTCTTCTTAGAATCGTAAACTAAACAATTGATTGTTGCAAAGTTGTTGCGTATGAGCCAAAGGAGGTTTCTGAGTTGGTACGCCAATTTTCGACAGGTGGCGTAGCAACGCGCGCGGTCTACAACAACTAGTCTTGTATAAAAAAATCTTTTGTAAAACTTAAAACTGAAAACAATTTATTTTGACCAACATTCAAAGACATGAAAACAGCAAGTAAATAATAATAGAGAGTATTTAATTAGTCTTCTAACAGTAAACGATCCAAATTGTTACGATCTGCAAAACCTAAGAATAGATCTTATCGCTATGTTACCCCAGTAGCTGGAAAAATTCCTCGTCCATCCTGATCCCAGTATTTTTTTTTTTTTTTTTTTTTAACTTTTATAGGTTTACACTTGACCGCCATCTCGCCTGATGTTAAGCGACGATGAGGTCTCATATATCTGGAGAGAGAAAAGTATTTTTCACACAACAGTAATTTTTTCCATTCCAATGCCCCGATATATTTCATTTTTCCTTGTTTGATATAGGTAGAGCCTTCACGCGTCATCGATTTGTCCAGTTCGATAAACTGTTACTACCTACAATGAAACGTTTTTAGAATCCTACAAATGTTATCATCACTACATAGTATAAATCAAAGAGTTTACTACGTATAGAGTTGACACAAACGCTTTACACCGAAAGCACGGGTAGCATCTTTCTTGTCTTGGCACTCTTGTGGAACTTTTGTCGCGGCACATCACTCTGTTGTCATAGAAAGTATGCACGTCATCTGCTTACGATTGACACAAAAGAACCGTGTGGAAAATCTTAACGCTATACGTAGTATATGTAAACGCTTTGATAACCAAATATTATATTCTTTGATATCGCCAAAGTCACTTCTCGCGTCTGGCCGTCCCTATATATTATATGCTTAGATCTTTAAAACTGCCAAACAGATTTTGGTACGGGTTTTTTAATAGATAGAATGGTTCAAGAAGAAGTTTTTATAAATATGCCTAAAATAGCATAGAAATACGGATAATTCTAAAGGTTTCTAATCTAATGTCATAAATAAACACATTTTTGCGCTTACACTGCAAACGCTGGCTGAACCCTTTGAGCTAGATCAAAATAATGTACAAAATTTAAGCCCTCCAAATCAAAAGGTCTATAAAAAAATATGTATTAGATTTCCCCTAGATTTCCACAACGAACAGTCCTGCGCAACCTGCAACCAGCGGTTTCCAGCGACCTTTATGAGGTCATCTGTCCATCTAGTGGGAGGCCGTACAACTGCGTCTTCCGGTTCGTGGCCGCCACTCTAGAACCTTTCTTCCCCATCGGTTGTCAGTTCAGCGAGCGATGTGGTCTGCCCACACTGCCCATTGTCACTTCAGCTTGTACAATTCTATTTATTTGTACAATTCTACTTAATTTATTTGAAGTATCAGAATAATTATTAGAATCTATGACAGACGATCCGAAACCCAGACGTGGCATTGAATAACTTTGGAACGTCCTTTCATCTAATATAATCTTTATTACTACTTGAATCTCTCATTACATCCAAAATGGCTTTTGTTTCAGTATTGTAGCCATTACGATGAACAATTAATTTTGAATTAACATAGAAAATTGTCAATTTCGCAGTATTTTAATTTGGCTATAAAGTGGAATGAAATAAACAAGTCCCTTTGATAGTAAATCTTAAATCTAATGAGTACTTTCATTTTTGTTAATTAGTTAGATTTTTCAACTTTATTATTAATTACAATAATATCTTAATATATAATTATACATAAAATATTACAACAATAAATATTACATACATACATATTATTGTTAATACCGTTTTAAATCGTTATATAAATGTTCTCTGTTAATAAAAATAACGTCACTATTGCTCTGCCACTAAATTTGCTATTACTATTTTTCATTAATCAAAAATTATATTTAATTTTTTGTTTTAATCAATTACCTACTAAAATTAGAGCTGAAGTTTGGCAGTCCAATAAATTTTAATTTGTAGTAACTTTTAGATCTTTTATCCCGATAAAAATACTGACCTCTTTAGGAAAATCTTTTTCTACATCCTGTCGAAAGAATCGCAGTCTTCAAATGATATAAGTTATTGGCAACGGCTTTAACCTCGTCCTGCGCCCCCGCTGGTGACTTGTGAATTTAAACGAGATTCGTTTCATCGCCGATCAACAGGGTATTTAATCTGTGCTAAATAGCCCATTTGCTGTTCCAGCCTATAAACTATTTGTGTTCCAAATTTTAACGCGATCCATTCAGCCGTTTCGACGTGATTGAACAAAAAACACCCAAACCGGGACATTTATAATAATAGTAGAATACAGGCCAGACGAAGACAGGTCAAACCGTTAGTCTTACAATATAAGGGAATGCCTTCGATTGTATTAATTGTCTTTATTGAAACATCTAAAATTTCCTTTGATATTCGCAGTAAATTTATTTGATATCAAAGTTAATAAATCTTTAGCTATCTGCTGAATTTTTGAACAATTTAGCGCTTCGAGTGACGTGGGAGTTGTACTCAAGGCTGTGGACAGAGGTCAATAGTCTCGTTAAAACTAAATAAGTCATGACAACTACCTCTGTTTCTCAAGATTTGTAGTTGTTTTATACATTTACGTATAGAGTGACAAGACGAACAGGACAAGCGTCTGATCGTAAGCAACATGCCTGCACAATGACACGCAGCTATTGCAACATGAAGAGTCCAAATCATTATCTAGTACCGCACTACCGCACTGAGCTTATCACCCGGAGATACGAGATCACTCGTATATACGAGTACATAGGTGTTTTATCTCTTAGCCCAGTGATTTCTTTGTAAACATTGCCCTTCAAAGCGGAACACAGTAATGTTTGGATACTACTGCTTGGTGGCAGAATACCTGGCAAAGGTGTAATTTGTAGCGTTTGCTGTTAATAAGTATGTTGTTTATGCCTGTCGACAAATACTAACGATAGGTATTTATTCATGAAATACTCAACTTTTGTAATATTCTTTGAATTTTGCACAAAAATACTTCGAACGCATTGCGATTTGCGTAAAATTATTGCATTCGCGAAATTCTTATTTCGAAACGTAATGTTTCTTATCAATTACTGCTAATCATTCCAACCTTTAACTAATATTCATACAAAATGTGTAACCCCTTGCTAAATACCTTGTACAGTTACAAAGTCGCAACGTAACTAGAGTCCGTACCACAACTGGAATCTCCTGACGAAAATATTGTACTAAACATTTATTGATAACAACTATTTAGTAACAGACAGTAATACGACAGCCACACTACGCACAACCGGAAAAGAGTGTTGGTAAAGATTTCCACAGTCGCGCTGTGACCGGCAAAACAGTAGAACTACGCTTTTGTCATAATTTTCACAATAAAGAAAACACGGTAGAGGCGCTACTAGTCAACGGTGTGTTGTGGTGCGAACTATTTCATAAGACAATTTGTCGCTTCGCAGTTTTCCGGGTTGTGTTGCCAGTTCAGAGTTGTCACTGCCAGTGGCGTAACTAAATTCAAGGAGGCCCGTAGTACATGGGGCCTCTGAATAAAATCGTCAAATTGGAATTTATTAAAATATGTGGTCTTTCATGTCATCTATTGTGGTGGCCTAAACACTCTTTGTGAAAGAGGTCCTAAATCCCAGCAGTGAGACACAATGATGATGATTTGTTATATTTTGAATAAATCTTTTGGTGCGTTAGTGAAAAATCATAAGAGTAAATTTATGATGTGTACGCTCACCCTCACGAAAACCGTCACCCTAAAGTTAGCTAGTCAAGATTTAGTAAGCATTGTAACTTATTTCAGGTCAATACTTCTTGCGTTGATGACAACTATTCTTTGGTAAAAGTCAATACTTCTTAGCACGACGAATAAAAATATTAATTAAAAGAAAGAAGTATTATGAAAGAAGTATACCTATTGATTATTTCTTTCGTAATTTGTTTTTGACGTAACAACGTCTAATAAATGGTTGAACTCCGGCTGCATGCACGAAAAAGTGTCACGTTACGCCCATTGTCCCGTTACGCTCAGTATACGCCGCATCTATCAATGTTTTGTTTTGGCGTTGTCACGTTAAACTATCGACCGTAAACCAACCGACTTTACAGACAACCAATTTTTTTGTTGTGGATTTCGAAAGGGAAATCGATAAACTTTTTGTACCGGGGCCCGTGATATCGATCAGCTTTCGTCCTATAGTTACGTCACTGGTTGCTGCATATTGTAATCATTTGTTTACGGTAATCGCATTGAATGCATAATATCTGTTACAAAGCGTTTTAACAGTTTATAAAGATGTCAGCGAGACGCGAATGTATTATGTTATCTGTTTCATCTTTAGTTCATTGCGTAAGTTTTTAAACGATCTTTATTTAAAGCGGACATTATGAATGAGATTTTTGTAGGTTTGTCCCCATTTATAATATAAATTTGATTTATGTTAATATCAAGTGGTTATTTTTGATCTTAGATAACTTCGACTTTTTCCTCTATTACATCTGATTTGTATTTATGCTAGCGATTATGAGCCCGCTAGTCTTCCGCTTTTCGAACTTTAGTAGCCCGATAGCAAAACCTCTAGGTGGAATTTTGATACGTTAATAATATTGAACAGAAACAATAAAGAATTAAATGTATCTTTTGCAACGTCTCAGGAAATTATTGTTCAACTTATTTTTGATATAGAGTCCAGAATTTATCTTTTTTCTTGAAGTCCTTTAAGAAAAATTTCGTTGAGCATTTGAGCAGGGATAAAACAATAAAAACGTTATCGAAACCATTAAAAATTGGTAGTCATAGGAACTGCTTATAGAAGTGAAAACTTTTAACTCAACTCAATTTGATAGCTTACTTAACTACGCGGGTGAAACCGGAGGGCGTGGTCATGAGCATGGTCATCTAGAAATGCGTTGGGCAACGGGAAATGCTAACGCGTTTCTAGATGACCAATGGCCCTGGTCCGGAGTTTACCCGAATATTTCTTATCATTCTCGACGGTGACGTTAGAATTCAATTCACAGCCCACGAAAAATCTGTATGTGGCGCGCCAAAATACATAAGTTTCCACTTCAATTAGAGGTATTATCTGACCTCGGACTGACCTCGTGGCTTAGTGGGTAGTAACTCTGCCTGCGAAGCAGAGGGTCGTGGGTTCGATTCCCACCCAGTGTATATATTTGTGTGATGAATTCAAATGTTTGCACTGTGTCTGGGTGTTTCTATTTATAATAAGTATGTATTTAAAACTATACATGTATTATATCAGCTACTTGGCCGCCATAGTACAAGCTTTGCTTAGTTTGGGGTCAGATGGTGTTGTGTGTCAACTGTCCACCGATATTTATTTATTTATATTTATTTATTATCGTGATCGACGCCGCTGTAAAAGAGTATCTCTCTACTTAGTCTGTGGCTGTATACAAGTATGTACGTAGGTACATACACATACAGAGTATGTACACAATAATTCTATATGTATGTACAGTTCTGTGAAATGGTATTATTCAAAAGAGATGTTATGGCATAATTAGTGCGGAATTCAACCATATTTTGGATAGAGCAACATGGCACGTATTTTCTTTTGACATACATATTTTTTATTACATGTCTTCGTATTTTTTTAAATAAAGATCACACATAAATCCTGTGATAAAATTTAAAACCATTTTTGAGTAGACGAGAAAAAACAATTCAGAACTGAAAATGTACGGCCATTAGCATTTTTTTCATCGCCGAAAACAGCGGAATGGTGGATCACCGTCTCAATTTGCCATAATTCAATTACTCCAGTTTTACGGCGAAACGAGAGATCCCGAGTAATGAAAAGAGTTTTCTGCCATAAACATCCTTTTGTACTTTTCATGGGCTATTACATAAATAGCTCTCAATTTCTCTTGATCAAAATTTATTAGTTCACTAAATATCGTTACAGCAATGACGGTTTTTTTAAATGAAATTTTTTTTTTTCGTACCTTGGCAACAGTCACCAATTCATCATTAACAGCCCGCTAAATGTTCCCACAGCTGGGACTCGGGCCTTCTCTCGCAAGGAGAGAGTTAAGGCCATAATCCACCACGCTGGCCCAGTACGGGTTGGTGGATGACACATGACTTCGCAGGGGTCTAGGTACATGTCAGTTTCCTCACGATGTTTTCCTTCACCGTTTTAAGCTAGCGGCATTACGCACATGACTTCGAAAAGACAGTGGTGCGTGTGGGGTTTGAACCCGGGGCCTCCGGATCGGCCGGCGCCGTTCTCCCGACTAGACCAGCCGTAACCACAATCACCAATTAAAAGACTAATAATTAAACTACCTTTGTAGAGTCATAAATCTGCAGCTCTTCAATTTTCATAAGTGAGCAGATTTGTTTTTGACGTGACAACGTCTTATAAATTGGTTTGCCGGGTGACACTTCAAGAAACTGCGTTACGCTCCGCTCACGTTATGCGCTCACAACGAGAGCGAGTGAGAGGCACGCGTCCCTTCCACTCGGGCATGGTTAGCCCGCCTAAGAGCGAGAGAGACAGACATAAAAAGTGAAAGGCACGCGTCCCTTCCGTAAAATTATTTTACCACTCAAAGTCGTTGTCACGTAAAACTTTCGCCCGTATACCGACTTTACAGGCAACCAATTTTTTTTCTATATAGAGAGACGATCTTCTTAGCATTCCATGGATTCACCGTGCGGGTGCCGGGTTCATCATGTGGCAGCGAGAGAAAACTCGAGTAGATCCCGAGACTTGTGACTCGGGCGTAGGTTTAAGGGGCCCCTTTCTGACGTACATCAACACTCACCTTCACTACTTGTTTTTCTCTCCCTGCCCAGCCAAATCTGATATGAGCCTACTAGTGCAGCTTTAGATACTCGTTCTAGTATAGAACTTACTGCACTTCTGGATAAGCCAAGGTCTTTCAGCAAGTTATAGAGAGATTTTGCTGGTATACCTCTCGCTCCCACTTTTAAAAGATGAAAAACATGTAAAATGTGATGTTTTTGATATGTATCAAGAGTTAAAGTTAAACAAAGCAGTTATTTTACCAGTCTACATACTACTTATTTCTAAATGTTGTCCGTAGCAATTCCGTACTTAGATTATGGATTTATGTGTAATGCTACAAATCGTTTTGACTCCATTATCGTAAAACACATCTAAACTGTCTCTCGATAGAATCCAAAGCCTGCAGCGGGTACTTAAATAATGACTGCTTATTACTAGTGTACGTAAGAACTACGATAGCTTAAAATAATGTCTTTTAACCCCGACAAAAAAAGGGTGTTATAAGTTTGACGTCGATGTCTGTCTGTCTGTCTGTCTGTCTGTCGGTCTATCTGTCTGTCTGTCTGTCTGTCTGTCTGTCTGTGTGTCTGTCTGTCTGTCTGTCTGTCGCACCGTAGAGCTCAAACGGATGGGCCGATTTCGATGCGGTTTTTTTTTTGAAAGTTAATATCCGTGCGGGTGTTCTTAGCTATGTTTGGTTAATATCGATTCAAAATGGCCGCCTCCACAAAATGGCGGACAAAATATTTCTTCACAACCTACCTCAATATGGGTATCAAATGAAAGGGCTTGACTAGTAAAGTACTAAACACTATAACAAATTTCAAATCCAAGATGGCCGCCACCACAAAATGGCGAATTATATAATATTTTTCACTACTGCCTCAATATGGGTATCAAATGAAAGGGCTTGATTAGTAGAATACTTTGCACTATGACAAATTTCAAATCCAAGATGGCCGCTACCACAAAATGGCGAATTACATTTCCTTTTCACAATTCCCTTAATATAGGTATCAAATGAAAGGGCTTGACTAGTAGAATGTTCTACAGATAACAAATCTAAGGTAGTCGGGGTTAATCAAAATTTTTAATTTTGTTCTTGTTAATCTTTTTGATCACGATCCTCTCCATTTCTATCAAGGAATTCTTGATATAAACGAGAGGGTCGTTCTAACACGTAGTAAGAAGCCGTCATTCTGCGTGGTTCTTAGTATCGGCAAAAGTGCTCAGTTTTAATGAACATTCCAGGGTCTTCTTCATTATAAAACCGTGTAAGGTGCCTTGAAAACCTTAATTAATAATGTAAAGAGCAGAGCTTAATTGACGCAACTTCTGAAATAAAGGTTTTCTTAAAGGTAATTTTACAGACCTTTTATGTATTCTGAGTAGCTCAGTAGGATGTCTAGCGAAGCATACGCGAAAAGTTAACCTAAAATTTATGATGTTCAACTCCATTATAATTAAACCAAGCATTGCTTTGAAAAAATAGTTCCATCCTATTAATATTGTAAATGTTATTAGGTTTTTTTAGATTTATTAATATTATAAATGTTAAGTATTTTTTTAGATTTTTGGACGTTCGTTGCTCAATCACGTAACGCATAAACGGATCGGGCTGCAATTACACTGGCCTCGTGGCTTAGTGGTTAGTAACTCTGCCTGCGAAGCCGATACTCGTGGGTTCGATTCCCACCCAGTGCAAATATTTGTGTGACGAATTCAAATATTTGTACTGTGTCTGGGTATATCTATGTATAAAAAGTATGTATTTAAAACCGTATAAGTTTTATATCAGTTGTCTGGCCGCAATAATACAAGCTTTGCTTTGATCGCCTATAACCCCTTTGTTTGGGGTCAGCTGGTGTTGTGTGTCAATTGTCCACCAATATTTTATTATTGTAGTGGGCTGTTTATACTCTAACCTAGGTCCAGATGCTATTTTGCGGATCCGCCTAGAAGATACTTTTTCTTCTTGGTGTAATACAACAGCTGGTGTTCCTCAAGGCGGTGTCTTATCTATCTCCTCTTCTTTGCCACTTTCATAAATACTATTTCTAAACACATTACTTCATCCTACCACCTTTATGCAGACGATCTCCAAATTTATACACAAGCTTCATTTCATGAACTTGCATTAGCCATTCAAGATCAAATGCCGATTTATTTTCCATTCACAAATGGAGCAAGTCTTTTGGCCTGAATGTCAATCCCGCAAAATCACAGGCTATAGTAGTAGGTAGTTCATACTGGGTATCTAGAATTGATTGGATTCCCAACGTTATGTTTAACGGTATTGTGATACCATTTAGTGACTTAGTTAGGAATCTTGGTGTTACATTGGATCGAACTCTATCTTGGGATACTCACATCAAGTCGATCAGCAGCAAGATTTTTGCATCAGGTGCCTCACTTAGGCGTCTACGTAACTTCTTACCCACTGCCACTAAAGTTGCACTCGCACAGTCTCTCCTGCTACCCATCTTGGACTATGCTGACGTCTGATTTCTTGATCTGAGAGAGGACCAGCTAGATAAGCTTGAGCGCCTTCAAAACTTTTGCATTAGGTTCATATTTGGCTTACGCATGACCACATTTCTCAATTTCGCGCTAAACTCAAGTGGTTACCGATTCGACAACATCGTAGTGCACATATTCTTTCCCTTCTGTACAACATTTTATTTAACCCATGTGCACCGTGTTACCTTAAAGAGCGGTTCACTTTACTGCAGGATTGTCATTCTCTTCCACTAAGGTCTAAAACCAACCTGACACTAATGACCCCTTCCGCTCGCTCTGAAACTTTTTACGGCAAATCCTTCGCTTTTCAGGCTGTTCAGTTGTGGAATGTACCAGTCTGTATTCGGAAATTGCAATCGTTGCCTGTCTTTAAAGATCACGTAAAACAGTTATATTCGTCGAAGCTGTGATTTTCTGTAATTTTCTTAATGTATTAAAAATTGCTTTTTTGTTATATGTATATACGTTTTTTTTTACTTGCGTTGATCACGACAAAATTTTAGATTCTTATTCTTTACTGTTCACTCATATTTATCTTTTACCGGTTAGTTATTTGTCGTTAAAGTATACATATTTTATCTTCATATCAATTAGTAGTACGTATGTTTATGATTAGTTTTATTTATTATGATTTGTATAGCTAAGTATTTGTGTGTAATATTATTGGAATGTACGTTTATCTATTATCTCGTAGTAATAGTCTTTGTTGGGCACTACTTTTTAAGTTATCCTAGTTTTTTTGTCCACCCCAAGGTTGCCTGGAAGAAATCGCTTTCAGCGATAAGGCCGCCAGTTGTTTCACTATTGTGTTTTATTGTATATTTTCCGTACTATTTTAAGGTGTAAATAATAAAGAGTTTCATTCATTCATTCATTCATATTTTCTAAACAATAAAGATTCGTATCTATTTGTTTGGAACACAGATCATAGCCTGGAATAAGATATAGGCTACTATTTATCCCGGTAAAACAACGAGAACATTGCGGGTAAAACGGTGGGGCGCAGCTAGTTTATAATATTAATAAAATAGATATTAAAGTGTTTACATATACTACGTATAGAGTTGGTACAAACGCTTTACACCGAAAGCACAGGTATCATCTTTCTTGCCTTGTCGCTCTTGTGGAAGTGCCATTCATACTTCTGTCGCATTACTCTGTTGCCATAGAAAGTATGCACATCATCTGCTTACGATTGACACAAAGGAACTGTGCGGAAAATCTAACTCTATATAGTATACTAGCTGTACCCACCCTGCCACGCTTCGCTGTGTCACATTATGATGCAAAAATGAGATAAAAACAATCCTTGATGCGGATTATATATCACTGTAAAATTTCAGCTCGAGCGGTGCTGAACTTTTTGAGTTTTTGAAGCGTACACAAACCAACATAACATTTTTATATATAGAGATATAAACTCTTTGATAGATATAGAGACCGTCATACAATATCACCTGACGCGGCACACGTAGATCGAAAGTAAAAGTATTCGCGTGCGACATGCCACAGCCTATACATACATAATCAGGGGTCACTGCGGACACGATAGGAAAAGAATTATTAATATACACTAATATTAAAAAGAGAGAGCGAATGTTTTTATGTGGATCCTGCTTCGTTTTTACCGATTGTTTTTTTTTTCGTTTATAGAGTGACGAGACGAACAGGGCTTGTACTTGGTGGTACGCAACATACCTGCCCATATCAGAGAGACACACAGCTATTGGAACATGAAGAGTTGTACATCAAGAGAGTGAATCGGATTTATTTAGATAAGCACGCTCCATTGTAGACCGCATCGTCGCTTAACATCAGGCGAGATGGCAATTAAGTGTAGACCTATGAAAAAATATGAAGAGTCCAAATCATTACATACATTCAAAGATATAGGTGTTTGTAGTAGTAGCACTCTTTGTAGAGTCCAGGAAAATCAGTTATTGTACCGCCAAGAAGTATCGTGCAAACATCAGCGTGTTCAGATATGAAAGACAACGTTTCCAGAAAAAATTCCAGGGCGCAGATATAAAGCACCTTATTCTCTGGGTGACGAACGTAACGCAGTTCTATGTAATTTTTAAAATTGGGGCAGAGCCTTTATCAACAAAACTAAATACTTTTTAAATGAATATACGGGTAACTCAAATGATGTATAGTCAGTCTAGTCCGACTTAAGTTTCGGCCGCGTCCGGCGGCCTTTTTCGAGGAGAGTGCACGGGCGCGACCGCTGCTACTACTACTACTACTACACTACTACATACCTAACTACTTAGAATAAGCACACCTGAATTATCCATAGACCAATGAAGGTCTACAGATAATCAAGATGTTCAAGTCCACTACCAATCGGATACGTACCCAGCATGCTGGCGGCATTACCACGCTAAATGGCAATGCTTATGCGTTGTAAAATTATTCAGATTCTATGTTATTATTTGGACTCTTCACGTTTCAATAGCTACGTGTTGACCCAAATGACAAAGGTCACGGACCCCGGAGTCTGTGGAGTTACAAATTAAATATAGAAAATCTTACCCGAATCAAAACTTCGATCGAAGATGGATTGGCGCTAACCTGGAACAAAACATTTTAAATTACATTTCATTCCCAATATCTGACTAATATTATAAATGGCACTGTTTGGATGTCTGTAAGTCTGTAGCTACATCACCGAACCGGCTCAACACTGAAGACCATCCGAGAGTTCAATTTGCAGATAGCCATCGAAGACAGCAATGCAGTCGTGGAGGAGGCGCTGAGCTGGGAGGAGGCGATTTAGAAAATAAAATTGGCCTGGAATTAGAATGAAAATGTTCTCTACTCCCCCCTGTTTTCTTTTCTTCTCCTAATCCAATGGTTTGTTTTCGCGGACTTCACTTTTTTCCCAAATCAAAGTAGGCTAAGTTATTCCTTTTAACATCTGCCAGTGAAAGTTCAACTAAAATCGATCCAGCCGTTTCAGAGAAGAAAAAGGTAGACAGACAAAAATTAAAAAATAATAATTTTTGAGTACGCTGTTAATATAAACTTACAAAAAAAATGTGTATAACGACTTTTTAGTAGAGTTACGAGACGAGCAGGTCACGTGGCTGATGGTATGAAACATGACTGCCCATAACTAACAGCACATTGGCACGCAGCTATTAGAGCACGAAGAGTTCAAATCAATACCTAGTACTGCATTGCGCTCGTCACCCAGATATCTAAGATGTAATATCTCTAAGCCCTGTAATTTCTTTGGAAACATATTACAATTAACTGCCCTTGCCCAAATCCCCTTAACTGCCAATACACTTATTGGCACGCCTGGGGCAGTACCTACCACTCTTTGCCACTGCAAAGGAGTGGTACTGCCCCAGGCGGATTTTGCAAAGAGTCCTGCCACTGCAAAAAGAGTCCTACCACTACAGAACACTTTGTATATTTGCACCACTCCAGTTATAACTTGAATTAAAACTGTCATTCCCAAAAACACATTAACAAGTTTCATCATTTCCGTATCGCAACAGGTCCAAAATGGCGAGAACATGACACGCGTTTCGCTTTCAAAGAACCGGGAGCGGTTCCATTTCCTCTCACTCAATGATATTCACTTGATATTCAGTTTATTCAGGCTTCGGCCATTTTACGGGATAAAAATGTTTTAATTTCAAACAAAGAACGAAAATCGGAACAGGATTTATTTGTAATCTGTGTCGGATTTGGGCGCGAAATGGAACGCTTGAATGTAACACAGCGTTATGAGACGATACAAGATTGATAAGTAAAAATACTCGTAGATAGATTAACTCGTTATTTATAAAGCCAACTTGGCTACATTTAGTCGCTACTGACGACTCCTAAATTTCCTCTAAACTTCTAAATTTATTTTGAATACAGTCACTTTATTTAGCCAACTGTAATAAGAGCTTAACTTAGGTATGTATTTTCACAGATAATTAATATAGGTAATCTGTGAACATACCTATAAAACCATGAAAAAAAAAAACAGACGAATTAAGTACTTCTTCCTTGGCTTAACAAAATATTTTTATACAAAAATTTAACCACAAATACTCGTAAGCACTCAACGCGAAAAATAAATTAGTATAATCATTAAAAGCTACACACTCATCGATTTGAAGCGGTGTCAGTCAGTCGGTGAAACCGACATGTTCCTGGAATCGTTCGAGGTCATAATAATTATACCATCCACCATCCCACACTGGGCCAGCGTGGTGGACTAAGGCCTATATTATCTCCTTGTGAGAGAGGGCCCCGAGTCCCAGCAGTGGGAACATAAATTCGTCTACTATGTGACACTGAAACATTCAAATAAGCAATATAAGTAATTTCGAATTTCGAATGAATGACAAGTCGTAAAAAGCTTTTTTTAATCCGATTCCTGTTTTCCTACTTTTAAGGAAAATCTTACAATCAGAGTCTTATAAAGTCTTTGCCCGGACTGAATGATAGACAGCTTAGAAATAATATTTATTTCTCTAAAAACAAAAGCGGACTTCAATTTGAAATTAAAACCAGACACTCAACCAAATTTCGTAACAATAATCACTAAGTCGTCTGGACAAATGAAAGTAAATCTTAGTTTGTTTGTTCATATCGAAAAATACAAGGTTGTATAACGTATATAGGTAACAATGATTAACCCCCGACTACCTCAGATTTGTTATCTGTACAACATTCTACTAGTCAAGCACTTTCATTTGATACCCATATTAAGGGAGTTGAGAAAAAAGAAATGTATTTCGCCATTTTGTGGTAGCGGCCATCTTGGATTTGAAATTTGTCATAGTGCAAAGTATTCTACTAGTTAAGGCCTTTCGTTTGATACCCATATTGAGGTAGTAGTGAAAAAATACTGCATCGAAACCCATCCGTTTGAGCTCTACGGTGCCACAGACAGACACACATCAACGTCAAACTTTATTTGGTCGGGGGATAAAAAAAGAAAACAAATGACAAAGTTCACGGACCCCGGAGTCTGCGGAGTTGCTAAATTCAAATAAAAAAAATCTGTAGCTTGTTGACATTAGGCGTCATCCATAATGTTCGTCACACGGTAAGGGTCGACTGTCCACGAAGTAAGAAGTAAGGGGAAGACGAGCTAAGAAGTAAGTAAGGGAAAGACGAAGTTAGTAAGAAAGAAAGAGGATCGGATTGACGAAGTGTAGATCGAAGTTGTACGTTTAAAATGTACATTTAAAATATAAATAATTTTACCACTTTAATTTATTAATTTCTAGATGCAAAATTGCAAACTATATGACGTCACATTAGGGAGGGGAAGTGTGACAAAGACTGGGTAGGTTGTAATTGAAGAGTACAACGACGGGCTGACTCGTAGGCGTAGGCCTCTAAACCTCTAATATCGAAATAAACAAATATTAAAAAAGTTTTTCATTTACAAGTTTAGCGCTACTTACTTATATTCTTTGTCAGGAATACTCGTAAAAATTTGCTTCTCAATATGACAAAATAATCTGGCAAGAAGGAGTTGGATTCTCACAACTAGGGTTCCGAATCATTATCTTATAGAATATATTAAAATTGATTGAATTTCACTACATTCAGTTCCAAATTCAAACTAACCGCCCAACTGTTGGTCAGATTATATTTTTTATTGTTTTATATCACAGTGTGTCTTATAGCAACTACGTTTATAACATAAGAAGATTTGAACGTCTCGGGCAAGTATTTGTGACCATAACTTATCATAATGTCATTCCTACTTGCAGTATTACAAATGCAAAAGTAGCTCCGCCTGCTACGCTTTCATGTCCAAACTACTGAACCGATTGAAATGAAAGGTACAAAGGCAGTATAAAACCTGAGAAAAATGGGCTACTTTTTAATTCGAAAAGAAATAGTGAGGAGTCGAAAAAGGGGATGAAAGTTGAACGCCATTTTAAAGCTAGAAAATTGAATAATTTAGTTTTATATTACATAAGAATATAAATAAGAGTGGAAACTCTTACTAATATAATAATGTATATTTCCGAGAGTGGGAATGTTCCCACTGCTCGGACTCCGGGCCTGTATAAGGTGACCTGTTTATGATATAAAGGATCTACCAACTGTAAAAAAAGTCTTATAAGAACTACTCTTACGAAATAAATATAACGAGTCTCCTTTTAAGCATACGAGTATGTATACCTTTTTAAGTACGTATCTTTCTACAGTCCTAGTCCAAATACTCTTTATTGAACACCAAAAACATTGGATATACATAAAAAACAAAAATATTTAGTACAACTTCCAGTACAACTAGTAATGCAACTAGTTGTACAGTTGACTGCCTTATCGCTGAAAAGGTCTGTCGAACGGACAGTTACAGGAGTGTTAGTACAGGCCCGTTTTTTATTTTGTTCTTGAGGAACCCTAAAAAAGTTTAATCTTGCCACTTATTTCTCGTTTCTTTATTCCCATTATGCCTGCCTGAGCTTGACGGAATATTGAGCTGAATAAAGCCATACGTCTTCAAACGTTTCCAAGGCCTCCGTTCGTTGAAGCTTACAAGAATCTGTAGAAATGTGGCAATTGATACCTGCTTTGTGGCCGTAAATCTTTTGTTGGGCCGGTATTATTTCTGAAAATTATGTGTCAAGTATTTTATAAAGAGAACGGCGATTTGTCAGTTATGTTTACGATTTTTTGATAGACTTCAAAAAAGGAGGATCAATCAATTCAGATGTACTCGTATGTTTTTGTATGTATGATATGTGATAGTGCTGCCACATGAGAATATATATTGATGATTACTTTTTTTATTTGGTGGATAACAAGTACTTCAGAGGTGGTCTCGTGTAAATTTTATCTAAAAACTAAAATTTGCTCGCCTTTACCTGGATGATAAATTCGAAGAAAAAATATTTTTTTCCAAAAAACTTATTCTTTCCCTAAAATAAAATTTAAAATATACTATAAATACTATACTTAGATAATATATATACAAATGAAGGTTTCGTTGTCTATCTTCGTCTCAAGTCTTGTATTGTTAATATTATAATGGACAGATAAATGTAATGATGTCACACGCGGTAAAGATTTTTGCGTATTTTGAATGCTTGTATAATTATAACTACTTGTTATTTTTGACAAAACAAAAACTAGTGTATCTGTATTATAAGGAAACTTTACAACTTTACTGTAACAAAGTTTCAAGTGATTTTACATACCTATTAACATTCCCCAGTCGCGCCAGGACATTTCCAGTAAGCCACTACTGTTTCTTATACAACGGTAATAATATTGTAATAAATTGTAATCCAAGTTTGTAAACAAACAATATCAACGTAGGAAGAATAATCCGATGGCCTTGAACTACTTAAATACAATACCTCAGCGCTATTTCGTAATTTCGCGAAAAACAAATGCGTCGCAGGAAATGACGCCGAATAAAAACAGAGACGAATTCCGGAATTTCATCCGTGATATTAACAGACCAATTTTGTCATTCTGAAATGGATAGAGCTCATAATAGAACTCATAATAGAATAAAGTAGAATACATATAATTATTTTACTTTTTATTAAAATATTTAAACATTCTATTGACTTTATTCACTCTAAAATATAAAACAATTTTTAAGCGCCATTACTCAATATGTCTCGTCACCAAAACAGTTTAATAATTTCAATTAAATAATATTTCTTAAGAGAGTTTACGAGATTAGGAGTTTCTTTTAAAGGAGCAATACAATTTAGCATATGAACATAATAATAAATCAGTGAATAAATTAACAAACTAATTACAGTCATAATGATTTCAAAATAATAAGTTTGGTTGTAATAAGTAGATGGTTTCTCCTCATTTTTTCGATGAGACTATTGGCAACTTTGTTCAGTCTTTTCGTGGCCTTGGCCGTTTAAACTGTATCGGAAGTCATCACGTTGAAGGAGTCAGCCTGGGGAAGTACCACCTTTGTATAGTATAGTTATTCTACCGCCAATCAATTAAAAAAAAGGGCTTAGAGATATAACATCTGGGTGACGAGCGCAGTGCAGTGCTAGGTAATGATTTGGACTCTTTATGTTCTAATAGCTGCGTGTTACTGTGCTGTTATGTGGCAGGCATGTTGCTTACCATCAGTCACAAACATGTCCGGCTCGTCTTGTCACTTTTTATTGAAAAAAAAAACTAACTAATAAGTACAAGCTAATACAGATTTAGGCACAGATTTCCTAGAAAGTTCCAAATCACACATGTCGTGTAGCCTGGATTCCACGTAAACAATACTCGCGACAGCAATCGTTTGGGCAAATTCAATATCCGAAATGTGATTTATCGAATTTCGTATTTCATTTGAGGAATTGGAGAGATGCTTCAGGGATGTGGGAAAGTACTCCGCCGGTTACAATCAGAATTGTTTGCCGTGGGATTGAAACTTGACGTGGCTTTGATTTAAGAATATTCAATACTCTCCGTCCCGGCTTCGCCCGTCGTACATAATATGTTATGGCCTATAGCAATCGGGGTCGCATACAGAATCCAATTCCAATAGTTCCTGAGATTAGCGCGTTCAAACAAAAAATCTCTGCAGCTTTATACAACGCGGTTACATTAACTAGACGCTTGACCATTTAACGTCATTTTGGCGAGACGATACGTCAACCGTACGGGTCAAGTACGGTGTACGAAAAAAAACCGGCCAAGTGCGAGTCGGACTCCCGCACAAATGTTTCGAAACCTCATCTGTGAAAGATAAGTTTCTACCTGTTTATTAAGATCGAGTAAAAATTGCTTAAAAACCGCTGGAATGCGGGCATCCGGGTCGAGTTAATGTGACCGCGTTGTAATATTAGTAAAGATATGGTCTTCTCGTCGTGAATCCCACAATGTCTTAAAATAAACATCTGTAGTCCATGCTTTGTTACTTCAATCTTTGTGTCATGCGGAGCTACCTACCACCTACGGAGCCAAAACGTGGACAGTGACAGTTAAAGCGGTCCACAAATCCAAAATCGGACAGCAAGCTAGGGAAAGAGAAATGCTTGATGTTTCTCTGAGGGATCGTATTCGGATGGAGGTAATGTACAAACATTACTGTGTTCCGGTTTGAAGGACAATGTTTCCATAGAAATTACAGGGCTTAGAGATATAACATTTTAAATCTCTGGGTGACGAGCGCAGTGCAGTGCTAGGTAATGATTTGGACTCTTCATGCTCCAATAGCTGCGTGTCACTGTGCTGTTATGTGGCAGGCATGTTGCTTACCATCAGGCCCATGTCGTGCTCTTACCGTCCGACTTTCAAAAAAAAAAAGGTGATACGTCAGAAAATCAAAGTTACCGACCGACACAGCGTATTGGCAAAGTGAAGTGCCATTGACCAAAAAACATGCAAACATTGGAATTTAATTATAATATTAGTACGACAATATTATACTCGTATTGTCGGAGACAGCAACAAGTCGATGAATATTGTGGTATCAAAATGTATTGAAACTGTTGTAGCTTCATCGATCCATCGTCAATTATATATTAATCGGTACTGCAGGCATGAGGACATTGTGCCAATTTATGCCTATACTATATGTGAAAGTGTCATCAACCAACTCGATTTTCCGCACAAGCACGGAAGGGAGTAAGTAGCCTTAGCTAAAAAAATGTATTATTCAAATCTTTCTGTCATTTCTTGCGGGAGGGGAAAGTTGCACACTAGAGCAAAGCCGCACTATCACATACACAAGAACAAAATTAAAAATTTTGATTAACCCCCGACTACCTCGGATTTGTAATCTGTACAACATTCTGCTAGTCAAGCCCTTTCATTTGATACCCATATTAAAGGAGTTGTGAAAAAATAAATGTATTTCGCCATTCTGTGGTAGCGGCCATCTTGGATTTGAAATTTGTCACAGTGCAAAGTATTCTACTAGTCAAGCCCTTTCATTTGATACCCATATTGAGGTAGTAGTGAAAAAAATAATGTAATTCGCCATTTTGTGGTGGCGGCCATCTTGGATTTGAAATTTGTTATTATGCATTGTATTCTACTAGTCAAGCTCTTTCATTTGATACCCATATTGAGATAAGTTGTGAAGAAATATTTTGTCCGCCATTTTGTGGAGGCGGCCATCTTGAATCGATATTAACCAAACATAGCTAAGAACATCCGCACGGATATCAACCTTCGAATAAAAAAAACCGCATTGAAATCGGTCCATCCATTTGAGCTCTACGGTGCCACAGACGGACACACACACAGACAGACAGACAGACAGACAGACAGACAGACAGACAGACAGACAGACAGACAGACAGACAGACAGACATCGACGTCAAACTTATAACACCCCTTTTTTTGGTCGGGGGTTAAAAACATACCTGTACCGATCACTGCCGATCATACTCACACAGCCAAATCACTAACACATAGAAATAAAGCACCATTCACAAATCTAGCCCTCAGCCACAGTATATTATCAAACTCCATGGTTCACGCGGACTTGTACTTTCATTTCATTTCTAGGGTACAATTATTTTAAGTATTGTTTAAATGTATGAAAACTAACGTGGTTATTACACATTTTATATAAATACACGGTGCTAAACGAGCTGCGAACCCGCGCGCGCACTCTCCTTGAAAAAGATCGCCGGACGCGATCGAAACTTGAGTCGGACTGGACTGACTACATTATACGTGAGTTACCCGTGTATTTATGTAAAATTGTTTAAATGTGTATTTTTATAGTGCGAATGTACGTATTGTTTTGTGCAGTTATTTTTTCATTTTTATTTTTGACGATTAGGTATGTATGTATCATAAGATTATGTAATATTAATATCTTAACATGGGCATAATGTTCCATGTTTAACTCAAATTTTTAAATGTCATTAGTGTAATTCGTTATGTTAAACGGTACTAATTGAAATAAATAAATACTTTAACAGAGGGGAAACGCTCGCTGTGTATGGCTACTCCCTTCCGTGTTGCTCGCTGGAAAGTGTTCTCGACCAGCCAACTTTAACAGCTACTTGCTGGCCAAATAATAACTCTACTCAACAATTAGCATTTCCTTATCTTATCTTAATGTGTTTGTTGCCCTTGGTATACAATTAATTTTGGATAAATTTTTTACTTATTTATAATTCATGAAACTATCTATGATTTTGAAAAAAATCGCTCTTGTATTGTAGTTTTTAACCCCCGACCAAACAAGCGGTGTTATAAGTTTGACGTCGATGTCTGTCTGTCTGTCTAACTGTCTGTCTGTCTGTCTGTCTGTCTGTGTGTGTGTGTGTGTGTCTGTCTGTGGCACCGTAGAGCTCAAACGGATGAGCCGATTTCGATGCGGTTTTTTTATTTGAAGGTTAATATCCGTACGGATGTTCTTAGCTATGTTTGGTGAATATCGATTCAAGATGGCCGCCTCCACAAAATGGCGGACAAAATTTTTCTTCACAACCTACCTCAATATGGGTATCAAATGAAAGGGCTTGACTAGTAGAATGTTGTAAAGATAACAAATCTGAGGTAGTCGGGGGTTAGTCAAAATTTTTAATTTTGTTCTTGTTTCGTGCCATTAATGATTTTAAGAAATTCGTTCTTGTACGAGTTTTGTTTGTGGTAAGTACGGTGCTAATGATTTTGGAAAATTCCCTCTTGTATTTTTTGTGGTATCAATGATTTTGAAAAATTCACTCGTGATTTTTTGAGGAATAAATGATTTTGGAAAATTCGTTCTTCGAAATTTTTTTTGTGGTACAAGTATTAATGATTTAGGAAAACTCGCTCTTGTATTTTTTTGTGGTAACAAAAAAAAATTTTTTATCGGTACATAGATACATAGAACTGAAACTCAAAAAACATGTTTGATCAATACAATACGTGTTGGGTCTGTCTATGGATAGATCATCAAAAATGATACTGAGGTTTCTAACATATTTTTTTTTTTTCTAAACTGACTAGTTTGAGCGAGGGACTTTTCCAAAGTGGTAAAAAGTGTGTGTCCTGTAACTTCTAAAATAAGAGAATGACAAAAATAAAAAAGTGTATGATGTACGTTACCATGTAAACTATCGACAAAAATTGGTTTGAATGATATCTAGTAAGTAGTTTTATTTTAATACGTCATAAATTGACTATTGTTAAAACACTGATTAAAGTAATAAAGAAGTACATTTTTTTTTT